>HG995256.1:2223234-4723234 GCA_905332985.1 Mimas tiliae | reverse complement strand
TCAAATATGTACTTAATCTTGTGTCGCACTGTGACACAGGCCTTAGTTTTCTTCTTAACCACTTATTCTTTATAATTACGTATCCACTACCTGTTTTACTAACAAATAAATTGATTGCTTAGTACTTATTATAAAACTAATCATAAAAACTCGACATGCCTAATGGCACGTATGATTTAATTTTAAGTATATTTTCTCTGGAAGTGAAATTGTAATTCTTTGAGAAATAAATTCTTTAACCACATCTCCGTCTTAGTTTTGGGAACCTTACTGTTGTATTTGGACTCCATAATTTATTGACACGTCGCTGCAGTTTTCATACACATGGTATGTAATTATAAGAAAATTATTGTATGCTATGGTACTTATGAACTAATATATATTTTAAACCAATGTTTTTTTAGCTACTTACGCAAAGCTTAGCCTTGGTTGCGCAGTTGTAATGCGTACGCGGTACAACTGATATACTGAAGTCTCGGGTTCGATCTCTGGGTCGAATAAAACTGATTTTAGATGTTTCGATCCCACTCGGGTTCGATTTAGAGGGATCAAGTATTCATCAATTTGGTCAGTACCATAGCAGTGTCGCAAATAATCTCTGGTACCGTCGGTTTTCTTTTTTATCTACGGCGTATTACACACCGACGATATTCGATTTCCAATTTTTATATGACAAAAGAAAAAAATGCTCAGTGACTGCCTCGGTGGCGCAGTTGTAATGCGTACGCATTACGATTGAGTTCAACGCTGAGGTATCGGGTTCGGTCCCCGGGTCGGGTAAAGTGGCATTGGGTTTTCCTATTACGAAATGCTCAGTATTCGCCCGGAGTCTGGAATTTGTACCTGGTATGGCGATAGGCTCGCCCCTATCACATCGTGGTACGGTGATACGCTCGGCGAAATGTTTATTTAAAACAATATAAACAATAATAAATAATGAACAAATAAACGCGGCTTGAAGTAAGATAAACCTCAAAATTATGTTTGTTACAGTGATGGAGGTGGCAGATCAGGCGTGTATCTGGCCATCGATGCCAACCTAGAACTGGCTGAGGAAGAAGACGGCTTTGACGTTTTTGGATTTTTGAAAAAATTAAGACAATCAAGAAAAGGTCTTATAGAAAACGAGGTAAATATTGCCATACCTTTTGATATACAAAGCTATGCGTTTCGTCAAACTGTTTAGTATCATAATTATGTCAGTTGGGAAATTTGAAGCGAAAAAGAAGAGTGGTTATGTTAATAAAATCGGTCTACTCAAGATGCTGGATCAGCTTTAATGACATCTGTGTTGGAGGCCTGGGAGGGATCGCAGGATGCTCTAGGGGTGTTCTGTGATCTCTCCAAGGCATTTGACTGTGTCGACCACCAAACCCTTATTGCTAAACTCAAATATTACGGAATTTGTGGCACATCACTTGATCTTGTAATATCCTACTTATCAGGTCGGGAACAAAGGGTATATATTGACGGTGTCACTTCAGTAGGATCTTCAGTCAAAATAGGGGTTCCACAGGGTTCCATTCTGGGCCCTTTTCTATTCTTAGTTTATTTAAATGATCTCCCTTACATGGTAGAAAAAATGACAGACATAGTGTTGTTTGCTGACGACACGTCGTTAATATTTAAAGTAAACCGTAAGGAGGAAGATCTGGTTACACCCAACAATATTCTTAATTTAATCTTAAATTGGTTCTCTGCAAATAACCTTTTGTTAAATGCAGGGAAGACAAAATGTATTCGATTTGCATTACCAAATGTTGCAAAAGTAAATTCACGCATAGAATTAAACGGAGAAACATTGGATCTAGTCTCCTCATCAGTTTTCTTAGGAATCACTTTAGACAGTAAATTGCAATGGGATCCACAAATAGAAAGATTATCTGGTAAACTTAGTGCTGCAGCTTTTGCTGTCCGGAAAATTAGACGCTTGACTGATGTTTCAACGGCTAGGTTAGTATATTTCGCATACTTTCACAGTATTGTGTCCTACGGCATTCTATTGTGGGGATCAGCTGCTGATATAGACACTATATTTATACTACAAAAAAGAGCAGTTCGTGCTATTTATGACCTGGGTAGCCGCGATTCCTTACGATCTGTATTTAAGGAAAGTAATATACTGACTGTGCCGTCTGAATACATCTATCAAAATATTATGTATGTTCGTAAAAATCTTTGTAAATTTTGTAAAAATAGTGACGTTCATAATATTAATACAAGAAACAAAAATAAACTCGTAGTACCCGCTTTTAGAATAGTTAAGACTAAAAAGTCATTTATGGGTAACAGCGTTAAATTTTATAACAAGCTCCCAAATAGTGTGATCGATATGCCCGAAAAAATGTTCAAAGCACACATTAAACGTGTGCTTATGACTAGGGGCTATTATAATGTTAAGCAATATCTAGAGGATAGAGATGTTTGGCGTTCGGTTCCTCCTTGCATACTGTGACCTCCTGGGGCCCTGTAGCTTGTAGACAATGTAGGGAATAATTTAATTTAATTTAATAAATGTAAATAATATATGATATGTTCAAGTAAGTACGTTATACATAAATTGCACAACAATATTAAATACCTACACTAAAACAATATATTAAATAAATGTATCAATAAAATTTAAATACCTAATAAAAAAGACGACCGATCACGTAAAATAAAAATTGGCAATTTTAAATTGACAAGTCATTATTGTTGAGATTATAGAAATTGGACCAAAAACAAGCCCACTGAGTTTGTTTCGCCGGGTCTTCTCAGACAGGGTCGCGTTTGGATCCGGTGGCAGTTTTAAAACTACAATTTAGAGGTACACATGGTCCGTATCAATCACCTTAAAATAAAAATAGGACTTTTTATTTCCCTAATTTATTTTGGTATGATAAATCGGACCAAAAACAAGCCCACTGAGTTTGACTAGCTGGATCTTCTCAGGACTGGGTCGCGCCGCGTAATATCCAGTGGTAAAGTAAGCCCACTGAGTTTGTTTCGCCGGGTCTTCTCAGGTTGGGTCGTTTTGGATCCGGTGGTAGTTTTAAACCACGTGCCGTTTCGGTAATGCCTATGGTCCATATCGACCTTTAAAACAGAGAAAAAATAACAATAATAATAATACTTAACAATCCTGGACTAATATAAAACAATAGTAAACTTTATAGTTGCCCAGTGTATTTTGACGATGCTATGTATGTTATGTATATATTAGCTGATATGATTTCTGTACTTACATAAGTTTCTTTATTTTGTACTGACTTGTCATAAGCGCTATTTTAATTGCCTACATGATGAATAAAACTATTTCATTTCATTTCAATACCCAAACACATGTAATATCTAATATAAACGTCCATCTCAAAGTCAATAATTTCGATTACAATAATAAGGAACAATATGGCCAAATGAAATCAAATCTACTTTCACACTACCAAGCCCTTCAGGTTCAAAGGCGTGAGAGCTTATTATATGTTACACCTATTTAATACAAATTCGCAGGAACAATACAAATTCGTCTACGACACGTTAGAAGAACACGTGGTCTGTGGAGTATCATGGTTTCCCGTCTCCGAATTATCCCAAAGACTGAAGCAGAAATCCCAAAGGGACCCGGTGTCGAAGCTCAACGAATACCAAAAGGAATATCAGCAAATTTGTAAACAAACCCCCAGATTTACGATAGGTGACTGTGCTGGTGGCCATAGAGGTGATAATAGAGAGAAGAACCGAGATGTGCTTGTTGTACCACGTAAGTATAAATATTATTTATCAACTCCACTAGCCCTCTGCCACCCCTCATTAACCGACTTCAAAAAGGAGGAGGTTCTCAATTCGGCGCGTTTTGTTTTTTTGCTATTTTTATGTACATCGATTTCTCCGCCAATTGTGGACCGATTTTGTTGAAAAAAAAATTCACTCGATAGAGTTTAGCTGCAATGTGGTCCCATATAAATTTGGTTAAGATCTAATGACCGAGTACGGAGTAAAAAATAAAATTCTTCAACGGACAACAGTACACTCGTCGCGATTGTATTTTTACATGCTATTGCTGTATAACCACAAAAAAATCAAAATAAAATAACCATTACCAAAACTTAGACACCGACTTCAAAATAAAACACTGAAAGGTCCAAAAATAACAAATTCTATCGCCGTATTCTAGTCGGTTTCTAAGTTTTGTTATACGTTATTTTATTTTAAATAGGGTTCTAGAGTGGATGGGGGATAAAATGTAATCCCATTATACTGGTTCCCCTCCGTCGACTAGGATCTTCGGCTTGAATTTGCTGGAGGATTTTCAGTGGGGTTTGGTAAGTAGCTGTTGCCTCGTATGTAGGTCGGCAGATCGCTGCAACACGTACAGGTGAGGTTGACTTTGTGTACCAAAAGTAACCTATGTCCCAGTATACAAATATAGAAGTAGACAAATATATTACGTATAATTTGTATGACTGCTGGTTTAGATTTTTTAGGTGCACATACAATAGTATTTGCTTGATTTGGATTAATTTACGCCTGTTAGCAAAACTGGGATCGATGAATTAACATTTTGTTGAATCTACTAAACTTGCTTCTTCTTCTTAGTCGTACACTCCGGAGTGGTCGTGGTCATGGATCATCTGTTAGGTTGGCTGCGGCTTTTGCAAGACTTCTCCACTTCTCTCTATTTGTGGCACTATGTGTGCATTCAGTTAGGGGAGACTTTGTAGATGATTTTATGAGGTCTGTCCATCTTGTGGGTGATCGGCCGCGACAACGTTGACCCTCCACTCTTCCTTGTTTAACCTCTCTTAACTTGGTTCCATTGATCCAATTAATAGCAATGTTTTACTTCTTGCAGCTGACAATTTTCGGCCTTACCTGACATCATTTCAAGGAAATAGTTTCACTGACTACATCAATGCTGTGTTCGTAGATGTAAGTATAAACTATGGTTGAACATTTTTTTTATTTGCTTGAATGACGAAACGAGCAGGTCGCTCACCTTATTGTAAGCGCCACGCATGCCCATAAACAGAAGCAACATTCTACAGAACTTCAAATTACAAAGTAGTGCATGGCATTGGACTGCATTCGTCACCCTGATACATAAGTTGTTAAGTCTCATAATGCCCAGTAATTTCACTGGCTTCAATGTCCTTCGAACTGAAACATAACATTGCTTACACACAATTGCTTGTTGGCAGAAATAAAATATATACGTATATAATATAAATGAATACACCCAACAGTCACCCATATAGTCCTGACCCTATACTAAGTAAACCTGTATCGTGGGTATCAGAAACTACGAGGGACTTGTGATCCCACAACACCCAGAACCGAAACAAATATTAATAACACATTTGTCTCGGTGCAAGAATCCAACCCACAGCCTCTCGCTTCGCAGCCGGCTACTCGCCCACTGTGCCACGGAGGCTTCCTTTTTATACTAGAGTACTAAATAGTATCAATTAAATTTGACAGGGTTACACCAAACCTCGGGAGTATATTGTGACGGAATGGCCTCTAGTGAGAACTCAAGGAGAATTTTGGTCATTAGTATACGACTACGAATGCGCAGCTGTGGTAGTCTTATGTGTTCCACCGAAGAATTCTGTAAGTATTTATAAATTGTTCTTTTTACTCACTGGACTGTTCAGTGCAGTCCAAATATAAAGTCGACCGTCACGAGGCTTTACATCCATCGACGGTCGGCATAATTTTGCCTGAAGTTATTGGATATATACTGGCTGAAGCCATTATGGCGAGGTTTGTGTACCATGTGTACGGTTTTCGTGACCTAGTCGTGTATAAAATTGTATTAGGTACCCTCATTTTACATGTATACTTTTTTTACATTATTAAATAATTTCTAAGGCCCACTTGCACGACGAACCTAAATCGAGTTTCGCTCACTAAGGACTGAATTAAAGAACAAAACTTAAGTGAGCTCTTTGCTAAGTGTCGATTTCAGTACACGTGATTAGTATTTTTTGGCACCAAACACAAACGGACCAATCACGTGTTCAGAAATCGACACTTAGCAAAGAGCTCACTTGAGTGTTGTTCTATAATAGGGGCCTTAAGCTGTTTGAGAAAAGTCAAATCGTATGAAAATTTGACACAAGTAAATAAGTTTACTAGATTTAGGATCATCTTGCAAGTTGGCCTAAATGTTAACCTCTTAAAAAGTATTGATGCGATGTTCAGCTGTTGGGTGATCGAACATTATAAATTGTACCAATACCATGACGCCTATAACTGCCGCTTGCTCTGGCTGTAACAAAACTTTTAAAACAAAAGATTGCTTAAAATGCTCCATATGTTCACGTAAATACGACGTAGATTGCGCCAAAGTGAGTGCAAAGAAATTTAAGCTAATGAATTTTGAGCACAGGAGCGCTTGGAAATGTTGCGTATGTTGTAGGCAGGTTGTTGGCACGTCGTTTAGCACAACCACGCCTGAAGTAAGTAAGAGCCAGTTACCTCTTGATCCATCCGAGACAGGCAATGTTACTCTTAGTGCGAAGCTGAGTAATGCATATTATGTAAATCCTGACATAAATACAGAACTGGAAAATGTCTACATAACACAGAGTGAACTTCGGGCTATTCTGACAAAAGAAATTACATTCGCAATTAAATCAACAATTGAGGGGATGCTGTCCGATCAACTGAGAATAATAAATGAACGGATTTCGAGTTTTCAAGACACAATGAACTTCTTTAATGGACTATTTGAGGACTTAAAGGGTAACTTGGAGAATAAGGCTAGTACTATTTTACAGTTAGAAAAGGAGAACGTGGACCTTAAGGCAACTGTAAAAGACCTCTCACAGAGACTATGCTCCGTGGAACAGCACATGCGTGAAAGCAACTTGGAGATAGTGGGGTTCCCAGAGTTTCGGAATGAAAATCTGCCTAACACTGTATTGCACTTAGCCAAAACTGTGGACAGCAGCATCACTGATGACGACATTGTTCATGTTACGCGCATAGCTAAAATAAACAGGGAAACAGACAGACCCCGGTCGATTCTGGTGAAGCTCCGCAATCCCCGTAAGCGTGATATACTTCTCGCAGCCGTCATGAAGTTCAACAAAAAGAACCCTAAAGATAAGTTGTGTTCTCAGCACCTGGGGCTTGGCGGCCCTAGGGTCCCCATATTTGTCGCGGAACATTTGACACCGATAAACAAGTCACTACATGCGGCTGCACGCATAAAAGTAAAGGAATTAGCGTACAAATTTATCTGGGTACGTAACGGTAGGATATTTGTGCGGAAAGACGAAACTAGTCAGGCCATTGTGATTCGCTGCATTGATAGTTTAAAGCGTATTGTATAATATTAGGTTTATTAATGTATAGTCAATGTTTTTTTTTATGTAAAACTTATAACAATGTTCACCATATACTATCAGAACATACGCGGTGCCAGAACTAAAACCAATGAGTTATATCAGAATATATTGTTGTACTCATATGATATAATTATCCTTACTGAAACGTGGCTTAACTCGAGTATCTGTTCGAGTGAGCTTATAGATTCCAGATACACAGTATATCGAAGAGACCGCTCAACATCCAATAGCTCCAAAAAGGACGGAGGTGGTGTACTTATAGCAGTTTTGAAAACTATTCCGTCAACCCGAGTCCCTAACTGGGAAAGTGACTGTGAGGATTTGTGGATAGTAATTAACATCAAAGTAAATCAAATACAATCCAAGTTAGCAATATGCGGAGTTTATTTACCACCTCCGTCCAACTTGGCAGCTTTGTCGATGTTTACTAATAACACGCAAAATGTTCTCAGCCAGGTAGAAAACGTAATTATATTAGGTGATCTTAATCTACCCAACATTCACTGGGATAACGCCCAATTTAACACATACATGGTACCTTCTAATTACTGTAATAACATGGGATGCGCATTAGTGGATTTTCTGAATGTTAATAGTTTGTATCAATTTAACAACATTACTAATAGTAACGGCAATGTACTAGATTTAGTAATAAGTAGCTATCCCAATGGTCACGTTACTCAATCAGCAGACTGTTTAAGTAAACCCGACCCACACCACCCTAGTCTTGAATTTTGTGTTATAAATACAGAATTGCCTAAACTATGTACAAATAACATTGCTAAAAGTAACTTTTTTAAAGCCGACTATTGTGCTATCTCAAGTGAGTTGCGGAATACTGATTGGTCGTCTTTGTTTTCTGGTTGCAATAATTCTGATGACATGGTAACAGTACTGTACGGTATCTTAAAAGCATTAATTGACAAACATGTTCCAATTCATAAAGGGAAAAGTGAGAAATATCTAATATGGTATACACCTGCATTAATACGTATGCTTGCTGAAAAAAATAAGGCATGGAAGTTGCATAAAAAGTTTAAAAACCCCCGTGATAAAATCGAATTTGAGCTCTTACGAAAGAGATCCAAGTCCTATCAACAAAAGTTTTATAAGGACTATATGAGTACGATTGAAAATGCCGTTATTAAAAAAAAAACCAAGGCATTTTGGCAATTTATAAATAGCAAACGTAAGGACGCCATCTCCGAATTCCCTGTTACTATGTTTTTAAATGACATTTCAGCCTCTTGTGGGTCAGACATAGCTAACCTATTTGCATCCCACTTTTCATCTGTATACATAAGTGACGCCACAATATTGCGGGACTCGTTTTCAACACCTGACATAGGTCACGATAATTTATCAAGTCTATATGTTAACGAAAATGATGTACTAAAGAAATTAAAAAACCTTGACATTGCAAAGGGCCCGGGTCCTGATGGTATACACCCCATTTTCTTTAAAAAAAATGCTACTGAGCTTTCTTCACCACTTACTGCTATATTTAACCGTTCTCTCTTGGATGGCAGCTTTCCGCAATATTGGAAGAAAGCTAATATTGTTCCAATATTTAAAAAAGGAGAAAGGCATAGTATAAAGAATTATAGACCGATTACCATTCTATCCTGCTTGTCCAAATTATTTGAGTCACTTGTGTATCCAACAGTCAGTCGTTATCTTGACAAATTTATTTCTTCTCACCAACACGGCTTTAGACGAGGGTACTCTGTACAATCTAACCTTGTCAGTTTTGTTTCTAGCATTTCTGAAAGTGTTGACAAGGGACATCAGGTCGATACCATATATACAGATTTTTCCAGTGCGTTCGACAAAGTGAGCCATGGTTTACTGGTTAAAAAGCTTGAAAACTATGGTATACACGGTTCGTTGTTAAAATGGTTCATTTCATACTTAAAAAATAGATCTCAAGTTGTTGTAATAAAAGGTTTTGAATCCCACATATTCAGTGCCACCTCAGGAGTGCCTCAGGGGTCCCATTTAGGACCATTACTTTTTATAACTTATATTAACGATATCTGTCAGCAAATTCAACACTGTAAATACGAACTTTACGCCGATGACCTCAAAATTTTCAAATCAGTTAAGACAGCTGAAGACGTCGACCTTGTACAGCAGGATGTTGACGGGATTAATGCTTGGTGCAAGCGTAACAACATGCTCCTCAATGTCAAGAAATGTTGTTTCATCCGCTATACTCGGAAGTGTCATCCTTTCCCGTCGATATACAACCTTCATGGTACTAGTTTGCAGGAAGTTAGTGAAACGCGGGACTTGGGTGTGTACATTGACAGTAGGTTAAAATTTACTTCACACATATCTAAAACAGTGACAAAAGCGTCTCAAATGCTAGGATTCATGATTAGAAATTCCAAACATTTCAAACAGAGCACAAAAATTCTACTTTACAAAGCTCTGGTACGTAGTCAACTCGAGTATTGCAGCGTTGTGTGGAATCCCCAGTATACTACGCACTCACAGCGCATTGAAAGCATACAAAGAACTTTCACTAGAAGACTAGCTTTTGCATCTCAAGCAATTTCTTATAGATGCCCGTACTACGACCGTTTGTCTTTTTTCAACATGCAATCATTACGTGATCGTCGTAGACTGCATGACTTGATGTTTCTTCACAAATGTATAAATGGTTTACTCAAGTCAGAAATTTTACTGGATGGCATTAAACTCTCTGTACCTTACCATCCCCCTAGACAACGTGTTCATAGAATATTCCAACCGCCTTCATCGAGAACCAATTTGGCTAAACATTTTCCACTTGCTAGAATCTGTGTTGAGTATAACAACATAAATAAAGAGTTATCAGACCTGGATGTATTCTCCGACTCGCTTAGTAATTATAAAAATAAACTAAAAAGCAAATTGTAATTGTTTTCATACCGTCTTGTTTATTTTTTATTTTTTTTTTTATAATTTATTCATGTCCATGGATACAAGTCCTTCAGACGCATACATTTTGTTTTCTCAAGAACGATGAAACGGGGTGTGGCCAATTTCAATGTCTTGTTGGAGTTTTGGTGTTAATTCCTTTCAGTTCAATGCTTCTTAGACGACTTTCTTCAAGCGGATCGAACGCACAAGGTCGATCGATACCCTTGGTCAAAAATCACCTAAATTCACTTATTTCAATGTTTCCATACACTATTCATCAGCATTAATGATTATTGCACAAAACCACACCACTTTTATACAACAAACACAACTTTAAACCAGTTTAGGAAATAATTAAAACAAGAGAGCCACCGCACTGTCAGAATTCCCGCCAAAACTCCCGTCTTGTTTATATTTATTCAGAATAACCAAAATGTTTACTTAGTTTTCTATAAGTTATCATTGTTTCCTCATATAAATAACATCCTATAATAATAACCGACTACAATGCTACTGGTCAATGATGAGTGTACCTGTAATTTGGCATATGTATCAGGCCTACTAAAATTGTTGTAATGTACGTATTTATGAATGTGTTATATATATGCTGTTGGTATACCAGTAAATAAAAAAAAAAAAAAAAAAAAAAAAAAAAATAAAACATACTACCGAGTATCGACACTATCAAGTATAGTGGAGGTAAATAATAAAAAGTATGATATCTACATCAAATAACACCTTATAACACTCGCCACTATGGAAAGGCCAGTAGGCCTAGTACAAGTTTTATTAGTTTTCCTAAACAATGAAAGTTTTCGTTTTCTCCCCATACGTCGAGGATTAGTAGTCACTAGTGGGAACTATGATGATATAAATTAATAATATGGTTAATTTTATTTCATATTAGTCGAATATGAAATTTGTTTTCAAGCGATTCTTGCCTTTATTACCGTATGAATTACTAGATTGACACTTCGACGGTAGTAATTTTATACGAATTCAAAAACTGTGAACGTATTTGTAACTCGTACTAGGCCTACAGATCTCTGCCGTTTGACGAATATACCAATAATCGAGTGTTATCTGTGTGTGTATAAAGTGTGTTTACAAGCAATGTACGATCTGAGTCTAGCTTTAAGGGGTGGTTGAGGCTACATAGATACACACCAATAAACATTTTATGACATTAATAATGTTTCAGCAACAATATCCTCCGTTTTGGCCGGAGGGTCGCCATTCGAAGAAATACGGACCTGTGTTCACAATAGACCACGTGTCTCATAACCATTATACTAACATCAAGACGTGGATATTTAGAATCAATAAAAAGGTAATCCTCTAAGCATCTAAGTGATGGTTTTTCGATGCCAGAATAAATGTTATCTATCAATTATCCCAATATAAAGCACAATTTAGGAAGTAATACATTATTTTTATCAATCATCCAATAAATCGGTGATTGCACCGTGACATTAAATATCAAGAAACTATCACCTTCCAAATAAATAAATATTTATAATATAACGCAGTGACAGCTCAGTGGGAGTGGAAAGTCGCAGGTTCGTAGCCAGCCCTAAGAGCAATACACCTGTGACTTTTCTAAGTTACGCGTGAATTAATTGTTAATTATCGCTTGCTTTAACGGAGACGGAAACATCGTGAGGGGAAACGTGCATACCTGAGAAGTTCTTCAAAAGAATTTCGAAGGTATGTGAAGTCTGCCAACCCGCATTAGGCCAGGCGTGATGAACTAACTTTACCCCTCTCATTCAGTATTCCCTACTCCCATTCCCGTGTCCAGTTATGGGTGTATATAATAATATACTCTTCTGAACAGATAATCTCACTGACCGAATTGATGGCTGGTGTGAAAGCCCCGACGAAGACGGTTCAGCTGTTCCAACTGACTTGTTGGCCGATGGGCCACAAGGTGCCCTCGTCCACCAACTCGCTAGTGGAACTCATGAACATGGTAGAACGTTGGCGGCAGCGGACCGACTACGGGCCTGTCTGTGTCGTCTCGCCGTAAGTACCACTTATTAAGAAATCCTACACATACATACGCACCCACGACTGTATTTCCCGATGAGTAGGAAGAGGTGTAGCCATTAGGTACATAAATATTTCTTCGTGCTTATTTTCGTCCCATAATGTGATAGGAGGTGAGCTTATCGTCATACACAATTCAATGATTTCAAGCGTCAGCTGACTACTTAATTGTTTTTTTAACTATCATTGAAATAAAACGTCATTGTATTTATAGATCCAATCAAGACTGTGTGAAACTTAAAAAAACATGTAAGACTTATTTTTGAGGATTTTTAGTGGTATCGTGTCTGTAATCACCAGCACTACTACTTTTCTTTGTTTTCAGAAGGATTTCCCTTACACCCGGTATAATTAAATATGCGTCCTCAAACTTACTTGTTTATGAGATGAAATAGATACCTGGACGAATATAATTATCTTAGCGAAATGTATCAGCACCCGGTACACTTCAGCCTACGCCTGTAGATATAGGCTTAAATCTACGCATTATGTATAATATGTATGTTGTGATCAGTAATCCAATTGTAGAAGTGCTATGCAGGTTATATTGACGAGTTTGACGTCATTATAATCTGATATATTCTGTGATTTGTTTGTATAGGTGACACGACGTTAGCAACATTGTTTCTATATTTTCGTGGCAATTAGTTGACAACACCCGTGTTTCTCAGGGATGGCCGCAGCCGGGCTGGTGTGTACTGTGCTGCTAACGCGTGCATCGAGCAAGTGATCCAACACGGTGAGGTGGACGTGTTCCAAGCAGTGAAAACAGTGCGCCGACACCGGCCCCAGCTCGTCGAGAACATGGTGAGTTTCATTCATACAATAATCAAAGTTAGTTTTGTCCATCAAATGTTAAATGCACGGCATCTTTGCAGACCGAGTACAAATACTGCTACGATCTCGTGCTGCACTACGTGTTGCACTACTTGAATAAGGATATGAACGAAAAGAAGTGAGAGTGCGAACTTAAAGACGAACTCTGGTTCATTGAGTTCGGGCGTGGTGCGGCGCTACCTACTACACCGGAGGAGACGAGCCCGTCGGCGGCACCGCGTGACTCCAAGCGCCAGCAGCAACAGCGGCCGGCGCGGCCTCGTCGCGGCCTGTCGCTCGACAGGCTGCTGCCTGCCACCACTCGGCCGCCGCTACCACATGCCGCCACCGTGGAGGCACCGCGAAGACCCCGACGCGACCGTCCGCCGCTGCGACGCTCCATCCGTCTCGAGGATGACGAAGCCGCGGCGAACGAACGCCGCCGAGCTTTTGGCCACGGTCCGCGAGCACCTTCCTTCGACGAGGGTGACCTCAGCGACGAGCGCGACGAGTGCGAGTGTGCGCACGCCTCGCTCGATCGCTCTGGACCTTCAGCCGAAGCGCCCGACGAAGACGACTACGAACCGGAGTTCGTCCCTTCTCCTCCTTTCACATGTGACCGGCCACCACCAGAACCACCGCAGCGGGCTGGCTCCTCAGATCGAGTGCTCGGAGAGTCGCGAGAAGTGTCTCGTGGCCCAGCGCGGGCACACTCTCAAGGTGTCTTCGAGCGACGACTGCCGAGGATATATAAATTTGGTCTAATGGACAAATCCAAGCGGGCCAGTTCAAGCGCCCTCTACGAAAGGGCTACTTGTTCTCCGACGGAGGCGTTTTATAATGCGACAGGCTCCACGAGGCTTAGTTCGCAGGAACTATTCGAAAAATTCTGTTCAGAAAATTTCACGTCATTGTACGGGCGGGAAGAAGATAGAAGGAGACGGCCACCGCACTCTAAATCGACCGGCAGCAGCGGTTCTGATGTTCGTCACGAGCGCACATGCTGCCGGCGGACACCATGCGGCTCGCAGCCGGCCCTCGGTCGCCGATACATCTGTCACGCTCCTCGTTCTGACCGGTCCACCGACTCCGAAGAGACATCGCCTCGTCGAACAGGCTTGCGGCCTCTTCCAATAGAGTCGGATGGAGAAGCGGAACAACCAGATAGCTGTTCGCGCTCGGCACCGTTGCTCAGTCCAGACAGATTCGAAGCCCATTTCACATTTGATATATCAGAACGAAGCGAGGCAACATCGAACCGAGATGAAACACCTTCGGACGCTACCGAAACCCGGAATTTGACATTGTATGAGGAACCGCATTCGGACCGCACGAGTATCTGTGAATTATATGATGCGGCCTTTTCATCTCATCGGCCGTCATTCAGACGTGACGGGTCACGCAGGCGACCTGGGCCCGTGGATCTGAGCACGCTAGACTTCCGCGCAATCGACGACGAAAGTCCGCGAACCAGCCGGCGTACCTCACACAGAAGCATGGATGACACTCTTCGTCAAAACTCAGAAACAAGAAGTTGGAATTCCGATTCCGTATTCACCACCCCGGAACATCAGGCACCAATAGTGTCGTCACCTTCCTCAGAAAACACACATAGGTCCGTCACCGTACTAGGTGAATCACCGCGCGCGGACTCCGCGGCGGCCGACTCCACGATGGCGGACACGACAGTAGTCGAAGAGGAACAACCCAGCGTCATTGAACGCTCAGAGTACGCGCTCGCACTCAGATTAGGGCGAATCGAGCTGGATGACGCGGCGTCTGACCGGGCAGCGTCCACGCCGGCGGCGGGGAGCGAGCGACTTTCGAGTCGGCCATCTATGCACAAGTTGGAGCCAATCGAGCCGGAGCGGCTATGTGGGGGCGGCGAGCTGGATGCGTACAGCGTGCGGTCGACACGGACGGTATCGCGACGACGGCGCGGCGCCAGCGAGCCGCGGCGGTCGGCGCGTTGCTTCCCGCTCTGACTGCGCGCGGCGGCGCCGGGCCCCGCGCCGCGCCGCAGCCGTCGCCGGTGGCCGCACGCCGCCTCCCCCCTCGTGCCTTCCCGCCGCCCGCGCCGCCCGTGTCGGCCGGCTCAAGTGCGACCGACGCCCGCCGCCCGCCGCCCGAGGTGAGCTCTCCCGCTCGCGGCTCGACGGATTCGCTCCCGCTCTAGACTGGTCTCCTTGTATCATAATAATATGACATTATTTATAGTCTTCGCGAGTTTACCGAATCGTAACTGCCAAAATTTTTACAATGATCATTTTAGTATCCGAGTAGGTAGATAGCGTAGCCGTCTTTCGGTATCATAAGTGGGCAGTGCCTGAGTTGAACTACGTGCGTAGACCGTAGATTCTAAATTCGTAGATAGAAATTGATCCCGGGGCCCGCCGCGAGCGCCTCGGTCGCAGTCCACGACTGACACAGGGTCATCATTTAGCTAATTAATTACATTGTAACATTTTAAAATCCCGTCCCGACTGACACTGCCCATCGACATCCGACATATTAAATTAATTTATAACGCGTCTCTACTGGTTCTATGTCGCCGAGTGCTTTCGATAAATTTTGAACAATAGATTGTATAGAAACGACACCAAAGCAGGCGAGTGTCAGTATGGACGAGACCTATGTGTCGTACATATTACCCAAGTAATATTGCGACAGGAACTACGTAGCTAGTATTATAGAATTTTAAATATATAAATTTTAGGAAATATAAATTATATACGTGCTTTTTATAAAGAGCTGATTATATTATTTTCGTGTGGGGACTGCATCGTACCATAGCGAGGATACTCCCATATATAGCAGACTGAAGCACTACTATACCGTAATGTCAAATCGTGTTTTAATATTTAAATCAAATATAACATTATAAATGTTAAGTTAAAAGTGTTTTGATGTCGTAAATTCGTCGATGTTGTTTAATGTTTGTCTAGTTTATTCCAATATGTTGTTATATTGAAAAATTTTGCGTGTGATTTATTATATTATATTTATAGCTTGTAATATCTTCAAAGTATTTATCGAACATTGATGTAAGTGTTTTATTATAAAACGTACCAAGTTTCTTATTTGTGTAATGTTGAATTTTTATAAATATGTGCCAATTGTTCCATTAAGCTATGAAATCTAAAGGCTTATTTTTCATAAAATCTTATAGAACCTACATACGGCTGCAATAAGTTGTGGCGGTTATTTCTTGATTCAAGCTTTAAAGGATAATTCATGTCACCTACTACGTTAATTGGTGATAGTAAATTATTTTGTTTTAATTAACCGCAAACAGGTTTAACCCTAACATCTTTAGAAATGTTTTTTTTTGATATTTGATATATATATGATTATTTAATTTTAACCAAGTAGCCATTTGTCAACAACTAAGGGCGCGTTCAGCAAACGCATCGCGATTTGGATTTTCAGTCTTAATTTTAGTCGACATAGTTATTTCTAAAAATAGAAACATAATTTATTATCACCAATATAATTAACAGATTATACTTCAAAAAAGTTATATCAAGTTATAAAAAAGTATTCTTTAGGCTCGCGCCACTCTAAAATGTAATAGACGCCGACACAAATATTAGAATATGGACAGTCGGCGACGTCGAATGCCTCCTTACGCATATTACGTTTTACTCGATCTAGCCTTCGAGTTTCGAGTAATAACCACAGTGTGAACAATATTTATTACTCGATCCTCAAGGCTCTCTTCGAGTGACTCGAATAAATATTTGGCAAGTCTTCGAGTCAGGCAATTTTTTAATGAACGCTGCTAAGGAGACGGCACTTCGCAGTACTAGAGTTGGTAGTATGGCGACAGCCTTAGCTTGATAGAATATTATTATTCCAATAAATGTTTAAATTAGTTGGAATGTAGCTCATGTTGCTAAATTAGATTCTAGAGTGATATAGAAGCGCTGTCAGAAATTTTAAACATTGGGTTTTTATCATTAGAAGAAAGAAATTTTAATCATTACTGCCTTTATTGAACTCATTAAAATTATAATAACTACCTAACTACCGTCTCTGTTAAGCCTCAATTATATTTGTAACTTTTACGGACGAAAGTTAATTATGTAAGTGATTTACTGAAAAATACTATTGAAAACATCATTTGTAAGTAGCTTGCTATAATGTACATTAAACTACTTAAACTGAAACATATTATGTCAGATTAAGCAGTCCAAATGTATACAACATGTTACAGAACGGTGTGGTCATATTAAAGGGTCATTACATGCACCTCACAATTATATTATTTATGTACTCGATCTTTTCAAAATCGAGACATCGTAAACTTTCACGTTCATTTTAATTATTCGTTTGTTCAGATCATTAAGATCGATCACATCACTATTCATTATGAACGACACTCACTTTGTAAGAAACATGAAAAACGTGTATGTTAATCTATAAATTTATGTTACGAATTATTAACACTGAAAGAACCTGTGTGCTGAAATCTATATACCATCTTCTAGAAGTTAGAAGCACTTTAAAGACTTCATGCTCGGTTCTTCCATCTATGAACTTCGATTAATACAGCCGACGAGCCTCTTGTAAGCTATTATCCCCTTTTCTTCTTTTTTTAACGTTGGGAAACCCTTTATGGGTACTACCCCACTGCATGGTCGGCCGGGGCGGTTATGTCCGACTCCCACGGACTAAAACCCAACGATGTTCCTCCGGGTGCGCTTGTTCGGTCAGGGCTGCGGGGACGCTTTTGTACTTTTCCACGGCAAGCTATTATGCACTAATACAAAACACCAATTCATAATACTTGTTTTTAGTCAAATACAACATTTTTATAATCTCTTAATCATACTTTTTATTATTTTTAAGATTTTGGCGCTGTCCTTTTGGACAATTTCGCCAACATCAAGTGAGGCAAATATAGGATACGAAATGTAAATTTTACTCATTCGATAAAAAAAAAATGTTTTTTTTATGCCCTAGCAATGCAATCGGATTTGGTATTACAGGAGATGAAATACTTATATCGTACACTGTATATTGGTTAATTTGCCCACACCTTTCTATAAGACGTTGAATATATGAGGTTACTTACCTAACCATTACGTAACAAAAATTTACAAAATAAATGTAATTGAGGCCTTACACTATAAATGACTAGCGAAAGATCAATAATTGTCATTACGGACGGTAAGGCTGAACTTACTCGAAGGTAAGTTACACCACTACAACTTCCATTACAATATTTTACTAAACTGGTGGAAAAATAAAGGCCTGATGTAATCACCGTTCCAGAAATTATACAGGTACCGGCACGAATCATGAGCACAAACTTCATCTACGAGATAATTCTGTTTGGTGAAATGAATGTACGCGAGGCGCTGACGTTTTACACGATTTAAATCGTAGACCACGCTCTAGACAGTTTCGGCTACAGCATGGATGGGCCGGGCCGGCTTGACCGGGTTTTTATCATTATCTCAGAGAAAACCCACGTGAAGTAGCAGCTTGCTGTTGCATTTCTTATGGTGAATGAGCTATCCAGAGGCACAATCCCCGAAATGTTTCCTTTCTTTTAAGTTCAGAAATACGTTCATGATTTTTCAGGTATTGTGTATGTTCATGAGCGGTGCGGATCACTTACCATTAGGTGACCCACTTTCTTGTTTTCGACTTCTGCTATAAGCACGTGCAGACCTTAAAGGAAAGGGGTAGTTAAGGGATTGGGAAGAGGAGAGGGATTTGGGCCTCCGTATATATCACTCATATTTTAAACTCTCGCGCGTATTTCGGCTACTGGTGCACACCACTATCTATCTGTGTTCGCGATTCGTGCCACCCACTATACAGGATTGTTGTTTTAAGCTTTGTGACTCAATATGGACTCAATGGTGAAATTTAAAAATTCCTTTCAAAACAAAACAATTTAATCGAGAAGTATAATATTCTATATAATCACTTAATATATATTTATGTATATAAATTAACGAATAATAACGCACAACCTTAAATCAGTCCTTACAATTTTATATAGACTATGATTAAGTGAATGTTCCCCAGATCAGTGAATGCCAAGGTTTTTGGATCGATTTGTAAAAGGTATACGCTTTTGTGTAACTAGGGTCAAATTAGCTTATAATAATTATTTTATGAATGGCCAAAACAGCTATCGATTCTAAAGATACATTATGACTTCATTTTATTTTGGCTGTTGGTTCTTTCTTCCTTTGCAAAGTTTTTTTCTTTACATTGTCCTTCAAGAAAAGTGTGGATTGTATAATGTTGTGATTACTTTCCAGATTCACGATTTAACCACCTAATAGCGTTACCAATATTTATTGTAATCGTAAATTATAAAATTATAGTTAAATCTAAAACATTTTTTTAAATTTCATTTATCTATCGCTGTTCTGACAGAAAATTTAAATATTTCCACTATTGTAAAGGAACCGAAATATTATTTGTTTCTTTTTATTTTCTGAGATTACCTATGTTAATACTTTCTATAAAAAAATTGTTTTAAAATAATGACATACTAACATTGATTATTATGACTAGCCCAAAATAATGTTTGCTGTTTAAATGAAAATACTTGGAGTTCATCTCACATCATTAGTTTCAGTTCGATTATAAATACTAACAATGGGCATGTTCAGGCGGACAGTTATGAGTAATCTAAGATAGATTCTCAGAATATCTAATCTAGTTTCATCTGGGACACCTTGCAAATACTCAACGTCATCTTACTTGTTCTCATTTGTATTCATAAAGTTATTGAACCAAGAAACTAATGTCATCAGTCAAACTGACAGCACTGCAAGCTTTTTAGGTCAAAAAACGCTGTAGTCTATTACTTAGACCTTTATGCTGAGTGTCTAATTTAGTTACTCAAACTTCGCTCACCCGAACACGCTTAAAAATTTCACTATTTTGAAAGGGCCCACATATATTTCATAAGTTTATTTTATACAGGATAATTATATCAAACTGGTCGAAATAAGTACTATAATATGAAGATTTGTTGGAATTTTTATTGGTAGCGCTATAAAAAATCCAGAGAATACTGCCTCGAATAAATATGTTTAATATAATAACAACTTTTGGTTTAAACACGATATACGTTTGGAAAAATTAATATCTTAGAACTTAAATAGCGCTACCTACCGACCCGACTATTTCAGTAGATAATATTATGAAGTTCAAAATGTGTATGCGATTATACGGAATTATATTAAAAGACATTGAGTTTTGTAAGTTATTCAGTTAGTGCAAATGTAATGTAAAATGCATTTCCAGTTACTTTTTGTAGATATTTTTAAAATAATATAAATGTGTAATTAAATGTAAATCAACAGTCGTAAATTGCGTGACAATTCTAAAAACAAGTAGATTTTCAATGTTTGTATTTTATTTTTGCTGTAGGTAGCCCCAGGGCCGTATGCAGGATTTTGTTTGGAACAATCAAAGTTTTTGAAATTACTCTATAAATGCTCTTAGCACAGACGAAATCTGTAACAAGTGATCATTCACACACTTGGTACTCTTAAAACACGAAGAAAATTATGGTATATGGTGCACACAACATTTCATATAATATACAATATTTAACTCAAACTGATCTATATTAAAACGTAAGGAAATTCTCAATTGAGAAAACTACAATAAAAATATCGATTGGCAAACGGCCGGCGAGGCGTCTCAGCCAAAGGAGGCATATTTTGACTAATGTGATGAGCCCCTTCACTAATACAGTCGTGAATTAGTTGATCGAGATTTAGCTAGATTTTCTTTTAAAATACCGCTTCTGTTGACCCGCCGGGTGCCTGTCAATCACTAGTTTTATGGTAGAGTTTTTTAATTGATATCGATTACTGGCTATGCAGTTAATAGGAACAACAGGGTATTTGTTACACATTGTATATTATTATATCTATATAAGATTGGCAAAGGGCACTTACTTAACATTAGAAATCCTTTATAAGTTATATATGTATATGATAGAAATAGTTATTTTGATCTATTCATTATTATTTAACGATTTGAAATAACAACATAAAAAGAAAATTAATAAAGGATATATAAAAAAATATATAGGAAAAAATTAGTATGATACATTATTTTATCATTATTATGTACACAAAACAATATTGTCATCAACATTTTAGATAATTATTTAAAATATCTCCGACAGTTATTAACAGATTATGATAATAATATTATTTTTATCTCATATGGGATGGATAATTTGGTGCTCCATTTTAAAATCCTTACTACGGTCCTGGTAATCTATTATGATTTGCCCAGATCTGTTATTTTTCTGTTTTACGTAGTTAGAATGACCCTTGTAAATGCTTTATTGTAAGTTAAAATTTCACGTGGACCATTATTCGATGTTTATTTACTAGGTAATAAATAGTTATTGTGAACACGCGAACAATTTTTTCTTTGTAATTAAGTAAATTAACTATAGTTAAATGATATCTCGCTGCACCGACCATCATTTATGTAAATAATATTAGAATGAAGTAAACTTACATGTATGTAGTCGAAGTATTATGTAAGCTCGTTTCACATAGTTTCCTGAATAATGTTTTTAATTCACTGAGGATTTATTATAACAATACAAATTGGACTTAACTAACTAATTCCGCTTTGCTTCTAATAAAACTTGGTTTAAAATATCGTTAAGATGAAATAACTAATTTCTCATGTTTCTAAAAGATCTTGAGAAGCTTCTAGGCTCAAAATTACTTCTTGTTTTTACTTTTTTTTGACAGCCTCAGTGGCGCAGCG
Source organism: Mimas tiliae (assembly GCA_905332985.1). Lineage (NCBI taxonomy): Eukaryota > Metazoa > Arthropoda > Insecta > Lepidoptera > Sphingidae > Mimas > Mimas tiliae. The sequence continues at coordinate 4,701,350 of HG995256.1, read as the reverse complement.
GGCGAGTAGCCGGCTGCGAAGCGAGAGGCCGTGGGTTCGATTCCCGCACCGAGACAAATGTTTGTGTGATCCACAAATATTTGTTTCGGGTCTGGGTGTTGTGGGACCGCAAGTCCCTCGTAGTTCCTGATAGCTACGATACAGGTTAACCTAGTGTGGGATCAGGACTATGTGTGTGACTGTTGGGTGTATTTATTTATTTACTTAAATTAAATCTGAGAATTTAAGGCATTACTTAGCTAATAGAATATACGTATAATAAGTATATGTATTGACAGCCTCGGTGAGGCAGCGCGTGACGTGACGTGAGAAGCCGACTGTGAAACGTGATCCCGCAGTTTCGATTCCCGCACCTAGATAAATGTTTGTGTGACCCACAAATTGTTGTTTCGGGTCTGGGTGTTTTGGGGCCGTAAGTCGCTCACAGTCCCTGAAACCCATGATACAAGTTATTCTAATGTGGGTGCATGACTATGTCACACTGTTGAGTGTATTTCTATTTATATTCGTAACATGGAGGACTTGAACGAATTAACTTATTGTAATAAAAAAGTATTTTAAAAATATATTAATATACATATAGAGCTCACCTCATAGCTGAAAACAAACACTGTCGAAATTTATTCCAGTGATTTATAAAAATAACAAGACTTGTGAATATAATGCGATCCCCATAACAATAGAAATGATTTTTCTTACCAACAGTACTTTTCAATTGTCTGGTAAATCCCGATTTATATCTACAGACATTGAAGGTGGCAGACACATTCCCGCACAGACATAATATTATTAATATATGAAATATTATTTATGAACGTATTCAAAACGTTTACAAGGTGATAGGTCCCTCGTTCGCGAGAGGCCGGCTGGGTTGGTACCACCGCTTTGTCTATTTCTACCGCCAAGCAACAGTGTGTAAGCACTGTTGTGTTCCAGTTTGAAGGACATTGAAGACAGTGTAATTACTGGGCATTATGAGAGTTAACACCTTATGTCTTAGGGTGACGAGCACAGTCCAGTGTCATGCAGTGCTGTTATTTAAAGTTCTTTGTGGCGTTGCTTCTGTTTATGAGCAGGCGTGGTGCTAACCATCAGGCGAGCGACCTAGTCGTCTCGTCATTCAAGCTAATTAAAAAAACACATCTACAAACCGACACGGGCTGGCAACGGATTATTATCATCATTCTAAGTGTGAATTGACAGTTCTGTGCTGTTGCGGGTCTACGTATCTGTAAATATTAATAGTAGTTAAAATGTCATTATAACGTTCGTATTCCTATTTGAATCACATACGCCCGGGTTCTGAAAGGCTGATCAATGTAAAAATGAACTAATCAGCTGACAAATCTCATATCAAGTCGAAATTGGGTTGCTGGAAAGGTGGTCAACATCTCAGATTTGACACACATGGTAGTTAACATAGTTTTCAAATGAATATGTAAAATCCTATGTGATTTTACATATTCATTTGAAAATGAATTAATGTTTGTTAATTCTCAAACACAATAATTAGAGTAACATCATGTGTTATGAATTTTTTTCACTAAATAACATTTCAGCAACTCAAGTTGATTTGACAGCGGTGTCAAAAATGATGTTAGGTGAATTTTGTTTTGGTCAGGCTTTCAGAAACCAGGTGTCAAGCATTTGAGAAATCGGGCGTATGTGGTTTATTGATCAACTGTCCTTTGCGGTCCTTCGCGTGCATATTACAGCTTCGCTCCCATCGGTCGCAGCGTGATATAGGTACATATAAACTTTCCGGAATAAATTCTCAAAATTATAATGAAAACCGCATCATAATCAGTTGCATAGTTAAGTATAAATAAACTAACAAACAGACAGCCAGATTCGAATGTTTTACAATTACAATGTATTGATTTAAATGATATTTCAATTAAATAGTTTCAGCAAAACATGTGGAACGAGCGTATTTACAACATTTAATAATATTGCATACTGTATACATATTATCTGATTTGAATACGATAGTTAACTGGTCAACTGTAACTTACTATATAAATTGTATAGCAACATTGTGATTTCAAGTTTTCAACTTCCATAATACTGTAAAATAACTTGTTAAGATATTATTGTCATGAATGTTATTTAAAAAAGTAATTTTAAAAATTTATACATGGAACTTAATGGAAAATATATTTATTTGTTGTATACATCATTTGTTTTATTTTTTGCGTTATGGAGCATGTAGCTTTAATTTTTAACCAACGAAAAAGGAGGAAGTTCACAATTCAACGCATATACCACGCATAACTTTTGATGTTTATTTTTGTATACGATACGGTTAAGGTAGGTCACTTGATGGTAAGTGATCTCCACCACCCATGTATGCCAACAATACTAAAATAATCATGGGCGCGTTGCGGACCTTAAGTCCGATATTCTCGAGAAAGGCCAGGTCAGGAGTACCCTTAACCGACGTGCATGTGTGAAAAATATAATGAGAGTGAATGAGGCCAAAGAGGTATGCAGAGATCGTAGCAAGTGGAAATCCTTTGTCTCTGCCTACCTCTATGGGAAATAGGCGTGAGACTATGTATGTATGCTTAAAAAGGGTGTGAAATGAAACATACACAAAAACTTTTCATATAAAGCGTAACTTCAACGAATAACATCCACAACAAAATTTTAATTATTTCAATTAAGCGAACACGTTAATAAGCAATAAATTTTCATGAGCGTGTCCTAAATCTTATTTAATTACGTCGGTAAAGGAAATATGGTGATTAAACCACAATACTAACTATATTACTTTTTTTATGGTATAGGCCGGCAAACGAGCAAGTGGGTCACCTGATGGTAAGTGATCTCCACCGCCCATGTACGCCCACAATACCAAAAGAATCATAGGTGCGTTGCCGACCTTAAAGGAAAGGGATAATTAAGGGATTGGGAAGGGGAGGGGGTTTGGGCCTCCGGATATCTCACTCATCGTACGAAACGCAGCAGCAAGCCGCGACTTTACCATGGTTGTCTGTGAGACAGTCGTATTGACCCGATCGAGCTGGCGCATTCGTACTGTATACAAAACTGTCTACTCTACCACCTAAAAAGGAAGACGTTCTCAATTCTCAAAGGCTGAAAAACATGAGAGCACCAGTTGCACCTCTGTCTACCCCTTCAAGGATAAAGGCGTGAGCTTACGTAATTTTTGTCTGAACAATGAACTCATGAAAAATATTTTAAGTCCATTAATAACATTATATTCATTCACACTCACTCTTTTGCATAAGGAAAAATTGCATAAATCCTTTTTAACCGGCAAGAAAACGGCGGAGGTTCTCAATTCGACGCGAATATTTATTTAACCGCACAAACCTTTTCAAAGAAAAAAAAAAGAAAAAATTCTATCCTTAGGGTTAAAGAAGATAAAAAGACTAAAATTTCGTCATTTATGCACCGACTGTGATGATTATATCACTAAAAATAGTAAAATAAAAACTTTTTAACAAAAATAAAACACTCAAAAAACTTAAAAGGTCAATATAAAAATAGCCAATTATGAGTCGGTGCTTTCTACCAATTATTGACCATTCAATTGCATAGACCCAAAATGGGTTATTTTTATTTCTAGCTCTTTAGTTTCTTTTGTTAGTCTTATAATTTGTTATAAAGTCCAACGCTTTTAACGGGGTGTAGCGATACGCGGGTCGAGTAACGTCGGTTCGAATCCCGGATGCGTCCTAAGTGATTCTTTCCGGTAAGGATCCGTAACCGGAAAAAAAGTCAAATCACTTTTACCCTGACTACATTACATACAGAGAGTTTTTAGAGTCGTTTACCCTTCGTTTGGGCAGTTGAGGAACAAAACTGTTTCTTTACTATTTTCCTTCATTATAGTAGAATGAAGTAGGTAGGTAATAATAGTTCAACCTTTTTATAGTATTACACCTACAATATTACGCCTAGAACTAAGGTTGCCTTTACCTACGAATACAACAATACCGACCAATTGTATTGTTCAATTGTGACCGGAGTTTCAAGACCAAGTTCAGTCTTGCACGTGACGTTATAGCGCATTAGCGTGATGAGGTGAGGCGAAGCACAAGTATCACCATAGTCGAAAACGACGAGTACATTATTTTTTTTATTCGGTGGATACACCACGCTCGAACGCGAAATAAAACGGCCAGACTGAAGTTAGTCACGAGCGGCGTCACGGCTATTGTCCTCAGAAACTAAAGAATGGGAGGCTTAGAGAGGAAGGTGAAGTGAGATCAGCCCGCGTAAGTTATATCGCGCGTACTGTAACTATGAACCGGAATATAGAATGGTTTTAATAATGGTCTCATAAGCTGAATTGACGCTACGATGTATCTCGGCGCCGAGGTTGCATGTAATACAGATAACGAATTCTACAAGGTCAGTCGGAAAAGATGAAGCCGAAAGGAGATACTAGTACCTGAAGAAATAGACAAAGCAGTGGTACATACCCAAACGACCTCCTGCATACCACCTACCTCTTTTTTGAAGTTAAAAATTCGAAGACCGCGGCGCGTGCTGTAGTGGTGTTCGAATAGGAATCATTTGTAAAATAGTTTTAAAACGTTTTTAGTAGAACATAATATAATTTCCGACACCGCAATCCAATGATTCAATCATTGGATCATTCCGAATCTGAATGAATCATTCCGTTGTCTGAGATTATATTACTATATGGGGCACCTGTAAATTGTATTAAACTAGGAGCATCTCTGAATATTCATGCACATTAGGCCATCCCATTGGATCAAACTTCTTCCTGTACTATAGAGGGTAGTTCAAGTTATCATCAGCATGAATAGAACACGAGTTTAAATATCACTTTAGTCCTTGGCTGGACAACCTTCGTGGCGCAGTGGTCGAGTAGCCAGCTGTGGAGCGAGAGGCCGCGGTTTCAATTCCCGCGCCGAGACAAAATGTTTATGAGATTTACAAATACTTAATAAGTAATAAATATTTGTTTCGAGGCTGAGTGATTTCTCCCCAGAGGGTTGACGGCAAGTGCCTACCTGACTCGCCGCCTGGCCGCTCGTAGAAATTACAAAACAAATCGTTCTGTAAAATGTTTTGAAAAAAAGCATGTTGCGCCGACCCCACTGCGAGCGGGATAAGTACAGGTGGAAGGATTACTTGGCTGATGTAGCGATCAAAATCTGATGGCTGATCTTACGACTGCTGTGCTGAAGTCTCCAGTTCGATCCCCAGGTAAAAGTGATATTGTGGTTTTTGCTACCACGAAATGATTAGTATCAGGCTTGAGTCTGGAATAGTGCTCTTTATGGTGATATGCTCGCACCCTATCACATCACGGGCGGAAAACCTCTGCGAAATGTGGGTGTACTGGCTACATCTCTGCCTACGCTTTCGGGGACTACATGCGTGAGTGCGTATTTTTTTCCAAGAGACTGTGTGAGTGCGTATGTATGTATGTAGTTGGATGATAGAGTCCATTCTTAACCTATAACCTATTTCCAAATAAATATAACTACTAAAGTTCCCAATATCACATTTCTGAACAAAATATACTCAAAAATAAAGCAAGTAAACATTCCGTATAGAAGGAATCCTCACAAACATTCCGAGCTCTTCCTTTGAACTCGATGAAACGCGAAACCGTCTTAGAACGTCGTTTTACCAAGTTTAACTTACTTCAGATATTTTTAGTTGAAAAACTAATTTTCCGCCCAACAAGACCGCATAGCATGAGTTTTTGTAAGAGCCAGTTAGAAGCTTGACACCGCATGGCATCAATTTTAAATTTATTTCACAGTCTAATGCAGTTTTATAAGCGGACGGTGCATTTGTGGCCGCCCGCTCTATTAACTTCTTTCTGAAGGCCAATTCTCGTAATTTTAAATGTTCAAAATATCATTCCAATCTAGTCTCAGCGTCAAGAAAGTTGCAAATGGCATTCTCTTAAACCAATAATCAATGTCAAATGCACTTGGCATTAGCAGTAGCATTATACCAAAAGCCAAAAGGCTTCAGTCAACTTTTATTCTACATTCAATCTCATTACGATCTATGTTCACATTTGACGTTGATTATTGGTTTAAGAGAATGCCATTTGCAACTTTCTTGACGCTCAGACTAGATCGGAATGATATTTTGAACATTTAAAATTACGAGAATTGGCCTTCTGTACGGCTGTTACTGTTTGTATTGTTTGCTGAATTTTGTGATTGTTTAATAGTGACATGAGTTTGGAACTTGCTAATTAACTACTTCTCATATATTTTGTATGGTTAGGTATAATATATCAGCCCTGTATTATAGAGCTTCCTCTACGAATAAAAAGTGTTAGGCATTAGTCCACCACGCTAGCCTAATTTAGGTTGGCAGATTTCATATACCTTCAAAATTCCAATGGAGAATTCTCAAGTATACAGGTTTCTTTACGATGTTTATTTTACCCTCAGAGCAATGGAGAAATCCCCACTATCTTTAAGTATATTTAAGACTTTGCATTTATAGAATGAGACTCATCAAGCCGCAAGTAGAAGACAGTAATAAATAAATAAATTAATTAAAATAAGGTAACCCTATCCAAGGTTCATTATACACGGAACTGAAACTTTTGCAGTACATCTTTAACTGGGCAAGCTGAGATTTTCTTCTGGAGACGCCCTTGAGCTAGTTGCCCCACTTCTAACTCGAGCGTGCTAAGTGCTCGCTCACCTGGAGTAGTCATGCGAAGGTCGAAGGCATTTAACGATTCAACACCAGAAATATTTTGTAACATAATACTGCCAGTGTAATTTTAAATTAAAATATTAAAAATAAAATTCAAAGAATAAATAAATACACCCAACAGTTACACAGTTATGAACCCACACTAGGTTAACTTGTATCGTGGGTATCAGGAACTACGACGGACTTATGTTCCAACAAGACCCGGAACAAATATTTGTAGATCATGCATATATTTGTCTCGATGCGGGAATCGAACCCGCGGCCTCTCCAACCAACTTCATGTTGGTTTTTTGAGATACAGTGCTTAAAACGCAGTCGAGCCGACCCATTCAGATGTAGACGAAAGTTTCTACAGCATGGCTCTAACATGTATAAATAATTATCTAATACAATGGGTAAGATGCCTTAATTAAGAATTTCAGATAAACATTCGGAAGATTCTGTGTTAAAAAACATACGCTCATGTAATATCAGTAATGTTTAAGTAAATTAATATGTAATTTACAATAAATATGAAAATAGTAGATACCTACTTATATGCGAAGTTGATAATAAATGCATAATAATCCAGACATAAACGTTTCGAAAAAGACAGCAGAAATCATAATATTCATTTGGGAAATAAATTTCCCGTATTTGTTACTACTTTTCTTGAAAGACATCACAAGTTGATCTGACTTTCAAGTGGAGAATTATTATATGTAATCTTTTTCACATAAACACATTTTTTTTAGCTAACATTTTACAGAAAAACACGACCTGCATAGACTATTTATTTGAATTAAAGTAAATTGGATCGTCAGGGTAGACGCAATGAATACTAGACGAACTAAAACAAATGAATTCGTAAGAGCTGGGGTATCCCATAAGCCCCCGATTTGTGCCTACAGCCGAATTCGAGCAGAGGCGAGCGAAAGAAGGGTAGATCAAATGAAATTGGTCAACCGTGTAGCTTAACGAGGAAACGAAACCTACGGACGAGTCCGTGCGTGAGTAAAACAGTTGTGTTGATATTATCTTGGAATATTATGCGACATATTTTAACCTTTATCAAATCACTGGGCAACTGCTACTTGATGATGGTTATTCTTTGATTAAATTACGAATATTACGATGTACTTATCCAATGGGGTATAGTCATACAGTTATTCTTATTTAAAGAGGAAAGATTCCACCTTATAGGGGTGACATCGGAGATGGAAGACTATAATTTCATAATATTGGCACCATATTTGAATCTTTACAATACGTTTTCCTTGAAATAAAAATAAGAATGACTAAAAATTAAAATACAAGTATTTTGTTTTTAGTTAGTTTTACCCAGAAAAATGTAGGAAGAGTATGTAAGAATTACTTATAATATTATATCAAATTTACGCGTAAATCATATCTGTATCAACTACTGCTCAGCGAAACCAGTCAGAAAAAGCTTCTTCTTTCTCCAAATGGCCGGCCGCCTCAGACAGCGGGATCCTTAAATAATGTCTTTATTTAATTCCGTCTGTCCGTCCATCGCGAATGTAATTGAAGAATGGAAGTAATGTACAGCCCGTGCCCGGTCCGTGGTAATACGACGACCGACGCTAGAATCTCATTTGTTTTCTTTTTCACCAGCTCAATTTTACAGACTAGGAAGCTTGTGGTGAAGTTTTAAAAGGAATTATGATGTCTGACATAGACAGAAGAAGAATTATTGCAACTGTAAAGTTGGTTTAAGCAAATTGCGGAAGTTACGGAAATTTATGAGTTGAACCCATTAAAGTTGCGACCATTGGAGTATTCCAAGTTTGAGTAAACTCGGTGTTGTCTTTGAATAAAAAAGAGAACTAATTTTAAATATTCATTACGTGACCAAAGCTAGTTTTAATATCAAACTAAAATCCTCTCCTACATTTCGTAACAGGATACTTAATATACTATAACTTTTTATTCGCTTGCGCTACTTTCTGCTTTTTAATATATTTTATCCGATTAAAAAGCGTCAAGTGAATTAAGAGCATGAAAAAGAATTTAAGTATTTAATGTAGACGAATTTTTATACAGTGATTGAAATTGCTCTAAAATATTTATGACTCTAAGATAGTGCATCTGACAATGGATCGAACAAGTCTTAATCCTAGTGATTTCTTATGTTTACGCGAATATAACATATTGAAATAAAACAAATGTACTTATACGGATTTTATCGCGGTTTAGTTTAATTTTAGACCCGACGTTTCGAAAGCTTTTTAGCTTTCGTGGTCACGGGGGAGACTAAGGTGTAAGTCGTCTCGAAAAATTAATGTTACATTGCCTACCTTCATATTAAAATTATAAATGTATTTTTATTTTTAAATAGTTAGTTAACACAAGTCCGATCTACACAGAAAGAGCTCATGGTGTCTTGACTAAAATAAAATAAAACCGCGATAAAATTCTTATAAATTAGTTTTTATTTGCAACGAATTTTGCATCCATTTGGGATATCCAAACCCAAGAAAATCATATACCGGAATAAAATTTAGCTACTAATGTAACGGTCAGCGGAAACTGCGAATAGATTGATAAATCAGATACGTATTTGTTACTCCAAGATCTGAATAATAATATTCTCTACCAACGCTCTAGTCATTTCTAATTATAAAAGAGTCATAAAATATTCGTAAACAGAATTAGCGGCAGTAATTCATGCGATGGCAACTTTTTGCAATAAAACTTTGTTAATACAAATTTATCTTTAACAGCATAAAACTTTCCAATCTGATTTATGATATCTTTATTTAATTTATCGGTTGATGTTTACTTTCTCTGAAGATATTTTTGAATGGATTCATTGCAGTCTATAATATAACCTAAGCTCACGACTGTAATCCTGAAGAGGCAGGCACGGGTGTAGCTGTGCTGCATCCACGTTTTGCCGAGCTTATTTCCGCTCCATAATGTTTGTGATAGGGACCGAGCCTATCGAAATATCGGTCACAAACTCCAATCCCGGGCAATTTATGTGTGATTTTTCGAATCGAAAACTCAAACACAAATAATATTTTTTTTTATAGCATAGGCCAGGATACGAGCAAGTGCATCACTTGATAGGTGATCTCCACCAACTATGTACGCCCATAATACCAGAAGAATCATGGGGGCGTTGCCGAGTTAAAGGAAAGGGATAAATAAGGGAAAGGGAGTAGGAGTAGGGAGTTGGGCCTCCGGATATCTCACTAACCGCAGTAGCATGCCGCTACTTTATGTCGGTTTTTTGAGACAATAGTAACGACCCCGTAGATCTGGCCCATTCATGCTGTAAAAAAACTGACTATAATAGTCTACAGCGTGGCTCTACCACTCACGAATACCTTTTTCAAAGTTTTTCATTACTCAGCCCCTAAAAGGAGGAAGCAGGTAAAAAATGTACCATTTACTTAGAATATATGGACGATGGTTTGTATGCAACACGGGCGGAGCCGCGAGTATATTTGGGAGAGGAAGACCTCGGCGAGCTTTCTCAGATCAAGTCAGAGATATTCTCGAGAAAGGGCAAGTCAGAAGTACCCTAAACCGATGAGCGTGCAAGAATAATAAGAATAAAGAAGGCCAAAGAAGTGTGCAAGGATCGTAGTAAGTGGAAATCCGTTGTCTCTGCCTACCCCTATGGGACACAGGCGGGAGTCTATGTATTTACTTAACAAATGTAAAACTCGCTCAGTTTCACCACAGGGAAAATTTTATGAATAAAGTAACAACTCCAACATTCTAAACAAAATGTGTGGCCAAAATATAAATTCATTTCGTCAACCCGTTTGGAGCGTTATGGCAATTTTGGCAGGTGTCCATTCAACAATTTGCATTAAAACCGACAACGGATATTAAATTTCAGATTTTTCTTAAAGTACCCGTTAACATTACCTTTGAGTTTTAAATTCATTTTCGCGAAGTTGCAGTTGACGACGAGTTTCTTCCAGAATAAATGTACGTATTCACGCCTATAATCCCCGAAGGGGTAGGCAGAAGTGTAACCAGTACACCCACATTTCGCCAAGCTTATTTCCGTCCCATGATATGATATGGGGCGAGCCTATCGCTATACTAAATATTTCATGATAGCAAAACCTACTATCATTATAACCCGACCCAGGGATAGAACCCGAGACCTCAGCACAGCAGTCGTACCGCGTACGCATTACAAGTGCAAAACTGTGACAGTCCTAAAAAATGTAGTAAGTCTCAATTTCATTCTTTATTAGAACTTGAATAAAGTGTAAATAGAGTAACCTGCAGTAAGCCAGCCATTACTGAAGGAGGGCTGTACCTAGCAAAGGGACAGTATATAATACAGGACTGATAGAATTTTTATTTTTTGTTATCCTTCTTCTTAAAGTGCGTTGCGTTGCTACTTAACATAGAGTAAGCACATATAAATTGAGAATTTTAAAAAGTCTGATATTATTATCCGAGTCCCAATACAAAAAAGCGTAGACAAAAAAACCATTTTGGATCCTACTGAATATAGAAAGAATCATCAAAGTCGGACCACCCTAGTAGAACACCACGTAGTCATACATTACAAAACTTCATTTTTTTATCGTTTTATTTTTATTTTTTTATTACATAGATCAACAAACGAGCAAGTGGGTCAGCTGATGGTAAGTGATCACCACCGCCCATGTACGCACAATACTAAAAGAGTCATGGGCGCGTTGCAGACATTAAAGGAAAGGGATTGGGAAGGGGAGGGGATTTGGGCCTCCGGTTATCTTTACGTCGGCTTTCGGTGAGACAGTGGTAACGACGCGGACGAGCCGGCCCATTCACGCTGTAGATAAAATGATCTACAGCGTGCCTCTCTACCACTCGTAAATTTAACATACATTTCGGCTTGTGACCAGGAGGCCAATTCTTGTAATTTTAAATGTACAAAATATCATTCCGATCTAGTCTCAGCGTCAAGAAAGTTGCAAATGGCATTCTCTTAAACCAATAATCAACGACAAATGCACCTAGCATTAGCAGTAGCATTATACCGTTTTGGCTTCAGTCAACTTTTATTCTACATTCAATATCATTACGATCTATGTTCACATTTGACGTTGATTATTGGTTTAAGAGAATGCCATTTGCAACTTTCTTGACGCTGAGACTAGATCGGAATGATATTTTGAACATTTAAAATTACGAGAATTGACCTCCTGTTAGCGACCTGCCTTTCGAAGATTTAGGTACATTTTCATCTCGTCACAAACCACGAATCATATTAATTTTATACCTAAGCCATTACACACAGACGTGCCTAAATATAAACAGTTATCGTGGTTTATTGACACCAGAAAATTTTAATATATTTTTTACGATCGCCAAATACTCACAAGATGACCGTGCATCTGTGTGGGTGGGCTATAAACTATGTTATTACTGGATTATGAAGGCTGGTGTACGACGTGACGTCACTGTACTTTATCAACTAATGCCTTGTTTGCAAAGACTTCAATGTATACTACTAGACAAGCTGCGCGGTACATAAAAACTTATATCACTACGTTGCGGTCAATTGACCGTAACTCAATTTTGCCATCTCGCTTACTCTCAACTAGAACCCCTATCGCGTTCCCTGTTTGTGAGCTGTCAAACTCCCGCGTTGTGACGCAATATCTTTTCTAAACAGCCTGTCTAGTAGTATACTAGTATGTTATTAAGCTGAGATGGGACCATTTACGGCCTCACACAACTGAATAATAGGCATTCTTTGCCTAATATACCTGTTAGCCTATTGTAATTGTAAATTGTGTTTTAAGTTTTTCTCGTTTTGTATCTTGTCATTTGCAGTAGGTATTATAGCTAAGCGATGTATTAGTCTTAGGTATTAGTGTGAGATACCGTAATAAATACATTTCTTCTTCCTTCTAGTATACATTAAAGTCTTTGCTTGTTTGTTATTGTTTTACTCTAATAGCTTTGGCCCGCTGCTCCGCTCCACAAACATTACTATAATATATCTCGATTGGTACGAGTCGCGCGTGCGAAACGCTGTGCAGGCCTCCGTGCTGGAGAAATTGTCCATACATTGGGGCTATTATATATATGGCCTCGAAATTTTCCCGTGCTATCTATCGAAGCTCACATGCTGGCCCGGTATATACGCCATAAGAATATGTTGTCGTCTCATTATCTCTACTACTTTCTCTATATCGTGGGGTGCAAGTTACTAGAGAAACTAGACTCTCGCGCGTAAAATATCTCGTGGGCTTATCCTAAGCGGGATGGTCCTGAATAGTAACTATTGCAAGATCTCTCCGATCGCCAGACATATGAAACAACATACGCTATTCGGACTTTTTTACATTAACTAAATGATTAGCGTCGTAGCGACGTCTGATGGTTAGCGTGACGCTTCTTTTTAAGATGCAGATATTTATTAGCCGTTAGACAGTCGTTCGTCTCATAATGCCTAGTAATTACACTGGCTTTAACGTCCTTCAATCCGAAACACAATAGTGTTTACACACTGTTGCTTACCTTCAGAAATAGACAAAGCAATGGTGCCAAACCACACGGCCTCCCTCACTAAGGGTCAGACAGACGGCCTCTCGCACCTTCTTACTACCTAATAAATAGGAATCCGGCCACTAGGTGGTGGGACCGGCGCAGTGTCCCGCATAATGAACTGTGTATGACCGGCTTTAAAGGTTTTTTTATACAGTAGATGGTGCAAAAATGTGATAATGCTGTACTCCACGGCAACAACGGTTAACTTAAAAATAAAACCCGACTAAACATAAAATTGCTTAATTTGGTTTTAGAAACCAAACAAGTTAATAATTGTTGCTAGTGATATATGGTTAATATAACAGCTATTAGCTATTATATGAAATAAATTTACTTCTTTTTATAGAGAGTAAAACGAGCAAGTGGACGTCACTTGATAAGTGATCTCCACCGGCCATGAACATCCACAATACGTGAAAAATTATGGACGCGTTGCTGACCTTAAAGGACATTTAAAAGGAAGGATGATTAAGGGATTAGAACGGGGAAGGGTATTTGTGCTGCCGGATATCTCACTCACCGTACGAAACGCAACAGCAAGTTGCTACTTCACGTCGGTTTTCTGTGAGACAGTGGTAGCAAATCGATCGAGCCAGCCCATTTGTGCTGTAGACACAACTGACTACAGCGTTGCTCTACTACTTACTGACATATTTTATTAATACTAACCGCATTTATTTGTGTGACCGTAACATAATAAAGCAGGCAACTTTGCCATCGTCACGTACAAGTTCATTCATCTGTTCGCATTCTTGGTAAATAAAAACTAGCGGTAAGGAGGGCATGGACGATGCTGAAATACATTTTTAATTCTTTCCAAGCTCCTCTCACCAAAGTAAGAAGGTAATTTTACCCATGTTGCGAAGAACGAAGCGGGCGGTTCCATCAATCTTCAAGGCTTATTTACAAAGTACCGGAGAATTTTATCTTTGTCTGCACATTAGTTACTTGCAAGAAATAACCATCTGTTTAAAAATATTCTGACTTAGATTGTTTTGCTAGGCCTGGCGTGAAGATGAATTAAGCAATTTGAATACGGTGGATTAAAGTAAACGGGACTCTAAATAAAAATGGTATAAAGGATTATAGGTAAAAACAAATACGTAACCTACGCACTAAGTACTAACATTTCAGTAGAGTGGCACGGACTACCCAGACGGATATCGTTGGTTTTCGAAGATGTAAAGTCAACCACCCTGTCTTACACACTGTAGCGATCTAGACGCCAGCGATGCCAATGGGACGTCATGCGTTCGTGCGATTGGCAATCTGCAATTTGTGTTTTTAGTACATTTTATAAATATAGAGATGCACGCGATCTGACACACTGCGATTTGTCGACTCGTGTTGCCAGAATATATAATTTGATAAAAAACTGTATTTTAGTAGGTGTGTTTTTGATGATATGCTCCTTTTAACGTGGAATAGTAATATGCAAAATTGCATATGTAAGCAGAATCAAATCAACAAGAAATATATATTTGTATATATTATTTTTTCCATAAAATACTATGTATTTTTGTATCTAAATCTGTAAAATACTGTAACAACCGAAAAAAAATATACATACGACAACTGACGGGGGTGACTTCTGATTGGTAAACGCTGAACAAGAAATTACACACGAATAGATCGCGGCTGTGTATAGAGATCGCGGGTAGAGATCGCAATCGCAGATCGCAACTGTGCGTGGAAGGCTTTATAATAGGGTTGACAAAAAAAAAGTGAAAAAGTTCCTCATACAACCAAGGCTAGAATACAATAGAAAACTGTAGCGATAACTGTAAGACCTCGTAATAAAGTTTTCTGATTTCTTATTCCAAACGATGTTCCAAACAGTAATTTATGCAGTACTAGCTATTATTCGCGGCTCTATCCGCATATTTTTTCTCAGATAAAAAGAAGCCTATGTCCTTGATTTGGACTATCAAATCATGGTTACCTTTACCTTAATCCAAATTCGTTCAGCCGTTAAGTCGTGATTGTCAACAAACTTCCAAACTCATAAACATGCAAACATTCACATGTATAATATTAGTAGCAACTAGGATATGTACATTGTTACCTAGCCTACCTGATCTGTTCTGACCCCTTATCCCACTCGCAGTGGGGTCGGCGCAACATCCTTTTTAACACATGTTACAAAAAGATTTGGCTTGTAGTTTTTTACGACCGGCCGCCTGCCTGACCTCAACCCCTCTGGGGAATTGTAAAGTATACCCGATAAAAATACAAATGATTAAAATTCACCTTTTATTGTACTATAATAAAACCAATCCTAATAAAATATTTTCTGCTATTTGGTAAATACCTACCTAAAAAAACCTCTTTACAAAATTAATATCCCATTAAGCTTGGAAGTTGATTCGAGTTTTGAAGCTTTAAAGCTTCAAAACTCGAATCAACTTCCAAACTCAAATCGCGGCAGCAGAACTTATCAGTTGAGGATTTTCTCATTTCCACTCGTACTCCGTTAACAGATTCTAACCAATATTATTTTGGGCTGCCCTCGGGATAACCCTATCGGATACAAAAATAACCATCAAAATCGCTCCACATTTGGTGGAGATAATATCGCAACATACATAAAAAATACAGACCAATTGAATCTTCCAACTCTAGAAATACGTATTTATAGCGATGCATTAAAGATGAAATTTTAAATTTTTACATTCAATATGTTTTAATCTCATTTTATTTTTATTTTATACTCATAATTATTATAAATATACCCAGTCAATAAATTATACTTCTAATTAGAATAAATAATAGGTACTTAAACTATAAAATTTAATCAGATTATAACGTATATTTTAATGTGATATTAAATACAATATAATTTTAAAATACACCGCCATGATCTTAGCCATTTCTGGAATTGGCCCTTACAATTGAGAGCTTCCTCCTTTTTGTAGCAGATATTTGATGAATTTCTCTTTAGAATTTAAGTTCAGGTATTTATGAAAGTATTCCATCCTTTTTAAACACTTTACCTACAGGAATATATTTAAAAAAAATATTCGCAGTTCGCCCGAAATGCGCCTCCGCATCGGACAAAGACAAAGCGCACACGAAAAGGATTTCAGACGGAAACTTAATTAATATTGTAAGTCGAACTTGAATCACCATAATCGTTTTCTTTTAGTTTGTTTTCTATTACATACATACATACATAGACTCACGCCTGTTTCCCATAGGGGTAGGCAGAGACAACGGATTTCCATTTTCGTTTTTTTTTTGTTTTCTATTAATATTATCAAAAACTATGAAATTGATTTTTTTTATTAATTATTATATTTATTTTATTTTGTTTTTATTTCAGTAAGTACCTATTATTTTTATAAACTAGTACACTTACACGTAGTGTACACTTACGTACAAGTTACGGGTGTATGTATACGTTGATAATTATCATTTGCTTTAAGCGTGAAAGAAACATAGTGCGGAAACCTGGATTTTTATATTACATTGAATGACGAGACGATTCGCTCACCAGAAGGCCAATTCTCGTAATTTTAAATGTTCAAAATATCATTCCGATCTCGTCTCAGCGTCAAGAAAGTTGCAAATGGCATTCTCTTAAACCAATAATCAACATCAAATGCACCTAGCATTAGCAGTAGCATTATACCGTTTTGGCTTCAGTCAACTTTTATTCTACATTCAATCTCATTACGATCTATGTTCACATTTGACTTTAATTATTGATTTAAGAAAATGCCAGTTGCAACTTTCTTGACGCTGAGACTAGATCGGAATGATATTTTGAACATTTAAAATTACGAGAATTAGCCCACTGATCGACGCCTGCCCATAAATAACCGAACTACCTAACCTAACCACCGGTGGCTTGGGTCCGAGGCCTCGCCATTTGAGGGTGATACTTTTTATATTTTTATTTTTTAGACATGTAAAAAACCTCTTAAAATAAAGAGTACTTTATAAAACCGAATGAAAATGTTATGTCTTGAGCGTTGACAATTAATCTCTTTGCCATATTTTATTCTTATTTTATATATATATTTCCAGCAATCATATCAATCGTTTTTAATATAAGGTTTTAACAAAAATCTCCTTCATTTGAAATAATAAACGACCCTTTTAAACCCAAGATTATACCAAATCTGTGATGCAACACATATTTCGCCGGGCTGTCCCGCAACTCCTCTTTGATTAATGTACACTGGCTTTATTAGATTTTTGTTGACAATTCACGTATCCCCAGTCGCCTCAGACACGGTACATGAATAATGTTTGCAGCTGTGCTTACGTCAATTATTCGGAATGATTCATTGAACAATCGATAATTAAGCTTAACGAGTAATTAGTTTCACCATTCTAGACTTAATAATCACGTAACTCAATGTTCTAGTAGCAGCGACTTTAGAAAGTACGATCCTGGGTTCTATCCCCATAATATCAGCTCTGCATTACTCGTATACTGCTGCACTGCTGCCCATTGCTGGGCAAGGGTCTCCTCTACAAATGAGAAGTTAGGCCCTAGTCCACCACGCTGACCTAATCTGGGTTGGCAGACTATACGATCGAAATTCTCGTGGAAAATTCTCAAGAATCTTACATAATTATGAAAGTTATGCGGCCTTATAATTATCAATGTTTACATTTATACGCACGTATGCAATCTCCGAAAGCCGCTATCTAGTCGGGTAAAAAATATGAGCTACCCTCCCACCAAGCGACTGTTATGATTTAACCTAAGTAGGTATATCCTTAATGGAAAATCCGCATAAAACCTTTTAAGTTACTCCCGTCCTAGTAACTGGAGCCAAGCACTCTTCTTTGTCAATATATCGACAGCCGGGTGTTTAGCGTTAGATTTCTTTAAAAGGATCTTTTCAAATTGGAAATATTGTCCCGTAAGCACTTTGGAAAATCAAAACATTGTACAACGGTGACTTCGTCGTTTTGTTTTGTATTTTTCAGTTCTTTTATCTAAACAATACATTTTATGGAATATATATATTTAATTCTACTTTAAATTACAAGTAATATCTCGCATACAAGAGAACTACTGCCTAGTTATTTTTCGAATGGATTTGTGCTTTTACAGCTACACCTGACATTAAGGCCGGCGCTTATGGCGCTCTAGCCAGAAATATTATGTATAATTGACTTAGTAGCACAGAAGCAGAGAGACGCCTTTTAGAAGGCTCAGACCTCAGCTTGAGCAATCGCTGGGGAGTATAGTTTAGGGCCGTCTCTGCATATCATTGTGCCGAGGACCAGTTGTGGGAGTGGCTCTACCACTCAAAGAATCTAGCGGATCTGGAGGATCAACCTAAGATAGTTTATTGAAAATGGCCGTAAACCATCCAAAAATGTTAGTTCATACGCTTGATGCGTAATCTGAAAGAAAACGTAGTCTGCAAGACCCTCTCTTTAAACCACACACACACACAAGCTTACAAACTAGATCAAAAAGTTTCTTGTTAAACATCAGACTGAAACAGTAAGTAACTCATGTGAAGACTAGACCCTTGTAATTAGCATGACGGTAACTGTCTAACTATTATCAAACAGCTTTCCGCTTTGCGCTTCCGTAATCTTGATATTTTACATTAATTGATTTTTTTTTAATTATTTATTTTATTTACATACGCACTCATACATCCTCACTCACGCCTGTAATCCCCGAAGGGGTAGGCAGAGGTGTAACCAGTACACCCACATTTCGTCGAGCGTATCTCCGTCCCATGATGTGATAGGGGGCGAGCCTATCACCGTACCGGGTACAAACTCTAGACTCCAGGCTAACACTGAGCTTTTCGTAATAGAAAAACTTAATATCACTTTTACCCGACCCGGGGATCGAGCCCGAGACCTCAGCGTCAGCCTCAGTCGTAACGCGCAGTCTTGTAAGTATGTAGGTATATAATATAACATGGCATAGTAACATACATTTACATACAGTTACATATTATTTATTGTTCTGTAACTTTTATCGATACTCTACCGAGGGGGGGGGGCGTTGGTTAGTTGAAAGTCAGCGCTATGCCACCAGCTTAACAGTATACTGAACTAACCCCCCTTTGGATCTAACCTGATAATCATACAAAAAAATATACATATTTACTTAGTACGCATACTCAAGGTGGTATTAAGTCACTCGTATGCGAGAGGCCGTCTGGGTTGGTACCACCGCTTTGTCTATTTCTGCCGCCAAGCACCAGTATATAAGCACTATTGTGTTAAGGTTTGAGGGACCTTGATGCCAGTGAAATTACTGGGCATTATGAGACTTAACATCTTATGTCTTGGGGTGACGAGCACAGTCCAATGCAACGCCATGCAGTACATTGTGAATCAAAGTTCTATGTGGTGTTGCTTCTGTTTGTGGAGATCATACCATCAGGTGACTAATTTGCTCGTTTGCTGGCCTATGCTATAAAAAACCCGCCGAAGTCCTGCTGTTTATTGGTACCACCATTTTACACCATCTGTATAATAACTGTTCTGTATTGGATCATTATTTACAACATTCTGTATACTATAGTTATAATCTAGTATTATAACTGCTCTGTATTGGACCATTATTTACAACACCTGTATAATCTAGTATTATAACTGCTCTGTATTGGACCATTATTTACAACCCTGTATAATCTAGTATTATAACTGCTCAGTATTGGATAATTATTTACAACACCTGTATAATCTAGTATTATAACTGCTCTGTATTGGACCATTATAATTAGCCTTCGCATACATAAAATCGCAGTACTGTATGTATATATTTCCCATCACAATGTTACACACGAGTAAGTTGATTTGATTTGATTTGATTGTGGGCTCCTTTTCTCCGCACTTAGCCCGTTGAATGTCGGGCCATTGTGCGTACACGAGTAAGTTATTTGTTATCGGTTTTCAGTTTATTAGGTACAGTAAGTACTATGCGAGTTCATATTTGTGTTTGCCGCTGCTTTAAGTGGCGGACTAAGCCCGTCGGGGGCCAAGTCTAATTGGGGCTCATGGTGCCCTTTTTTCTTCTTTCTTATGTGTATATATATAACGTGTTACAGAAAAGTGTGGTCAAATTTCAGCATCATATAGTGTACAATAGAAGTAATTCCTCCCCGTAATACGAAATCCGAATGCATTGCTAGAACATAAATAAACCAGTTTCTTTTTTATCGAATGAGTAACGTACGACTTACAACTTTGAACAACACTAATACCCGGTTTCTGAAAGGCTGATCAATTGAACATTCAACTAACAGAATTTTGATTTTGACACCGCTGTCAAATCAATTTGAGTTGCTGAAACGTTGATTAGTGAATAAATTAATAATACATATTTGGTGTCTCTTTCGTACCGTTTGACATACGATGTTTCATATTAATTTAAGTTATGTCAACTAACATGCATGCCTGTCAAATAAAAGTTGTTGACCACGTTTCTAGCAACTCAATTTCGACTTGACATGAGATTTGACATTTGATTAGTTAATTTTTCAGAAATCGGTCATAAATGTCGAATAGCTGAGCTTTTGACAGCCTCCGTGGCGTAGCGGGCGAGAGCGAAGCGAGAGGCCGTGGGTTCGATTCCCGCACCGAGACAAATATTTGTGTGATCCACAAGAATTTGGTTCGGGTCTGGGTGTTGTGGGACCGCAAGTCCCTCGTAGTTCCTGATACCCACGATACAGGCTTACCTAGTGTGGGGTCAGGACTATGTGTGTGACTGTTGGGTGTATTTATTTATTTATTTTATCTCACTCCAGCATTATTATTCTCTCTCACACACTTTACTTAATTTATAGGGATGTGATCGATGTTATCGATCGTAATAAACGAGTGGTTAAAATTACCGTGAATATTGTTGGATTTTGATAAGATCCGGTACTTAAACACACTGTCAGATGTATAATGATCCTATAATATGACCACACGTTTCTGTAACACGTTGAATATGTCATACACATGGCGGCGTTTTCGAGTAATTTGAGTGTTCTTAAGCTTGATAATGTATGGGATTTCATTTAATATTGATGGCTCTGGACTACAGGGCCTCGAACTGCCTCCCATTTACTGAGCATATCTTCTTGTTTGGTTATTTTTATTGCATAGGTCAACAAACGAGCAATTGGTGGTGTCTACAAGGTGGTAGGTCCCTCGTTTACGAGAGACCGGCTGGGTTGGTACCACCGCTTTGTCTATTTCTGCCGCCAAGCAACAGTGTGTAAGCACTGTTGTGTTCCGGTGTGAAGGACATTGAAGCCAGTGTAATTACTGGGTATTATGAGACTTAACACCTTATGTCTCGGGGTGACGAGCGCAGTCCAGTGTCATGCATTGCTTTATTTAAAGTTCTGTGTGGTGTTGCTTCTGTTTATGAGCAAGCGTGGCGCTTACCATCAGGCGAGCGACCTGCTCGTCTCGTCATTCAACCTAATAAAAATTAAATAAAAGTGGGTCACCTGATGGTAAGTGATTACCACCGCACATGTACGCCCACAACACCAAAAGAGTCATGGGCGCGTTGCGGCTTAGAAGAAAAGGATATTTATCTGATTGGGAATAGGAGAGAATTTGGGCCTCCGGATATCTCACTCACCGTACGAAACGCAGCTGCAAGCCGCTACTTTACGTCGGTTTTCTGTGAGACAGTGGTGACCCAGACGAGCCGGCCCATTCATGCTGTAGACAAAATTGTCTGGAACGTCGTGATTTAGAGGTTGAGGTTAGAGGTTTAGAGATGAAGACCGGGGGCCCAAGACGGACCTTCGCCCACCTAGTCCGCTACTGCGCTGCCTCTTTGTTATTTATGCTAACAAAGCTAATTGGCAATTGGATTGGTAATGAAAACCTTTCTCTACACATACCTACTGTTAAACTCTATTGTTAACGTAGATTGTATTGTCTTTAGTTACAGTACTATGATTCAAGTTCGCTGTGGTATTCTTCGATAATACGGACGCGTACTGATGTTCTACCATAGACCAGTAGGCCTAGTACAAGTTTTAATAGTTTTGTAAAACGATGAAAGTTTTCGTTTTCTCTCAATACGTCAAATATTTGTAGCCACTAGTGGGAACTGTGATGAATTAAAATTAATTATATGGTTTATTTTATTTCATAATAATAGAATATGAAATTAGTTTTCAAGCGATTCTTTTCTTTATTACCGTATGAATTACTAGTTTGACACTTCGACGGTAGTAATTTTATACGAATTCGAAAACTGTGAACGTATTTGTAGCTCATACTAGGCCTAGTTATAATATTAAAGGTAATACATATATATTTTTCTTTTGAGTAACTGGCTCGGATCACGGCTATATTGGGCCACTAACGTTTTCGCTGAGGGCTGGAAAACTGTTGTCACTTATGATAAATGTTTAATATAAAGTTCCTAAACACTCTAACCCCCTACAAAAAGAGGGGATTAAGTTTGATCGCTTTGTCTGTATAGGTGTTTATATGTGTGTGTGTGTCTGTATTTTTTTATCCTAGTATTGCAATATGACTACCTGGACCAGCAAGATGTTAAGTACAATGCAGTCCAAATATAATATCTACCGTCAAGAGACACTGCATCGCTCGAATTATGCCGGCTTGAAGTGCCTAAACGAAAGGATCGTTTTAAATGCGTTTTTTTGTTTACACTAATTAGTTCTCAGTTTTATTTGAACAAAATCTATTGATTGAAATTAAAAACGTCATAACTCCACTGGTCACATTTGCGTTACACCAAATTACACAAATAACAAAACGAATTCACACAAGTAAAAATTATCTCTCGTAACAAATTTAACCCGTCACGTAACTATATCCTCTGGAAATTATAACACAAAGACTCATCTCCCATTACAAGTAGGTCAGGAGGGTTATTTCCTCGTGAGACTGGCGCCATCCCGAAGGACAATCCTGCAGCTTATTGACTAAGTCACGCGCACGACACGGGTTATCTATTATATGTAATGGGTTAACTGGGATTATTTGGTGACTAATAGTTGCTAGTATAGTTAAATACTTGATTTAGAGGCCCACAATACTACATCGAGAATGTTCGGTTTTTTTTTAATTTATATGATGACCGTCGTTGGCTGTTCCAATAAGTTTTTTTTTTAAATATAACAGCCGGATCCGTTCCATTCCGTTCTATTGTAGAATGGAAAGATCCTGTAGACGTAGATACCTCGCTTGTGATTAATTTAGCTACACCTTTGTTTTACTATTTCTGATATTTAAAATTACTCAAAACAATTTAAAAAAAGAGAAATAGTTTAACCGCCTGAATACCGAAACGCTACTTACTACTTGGTCCGGACTCATTTATAAATTTTTGAGCCAGTTTTATTTGTGTAAAAAGTTTTACAAGATAAAAACACTGCTTAGAATTTACCCTTCAAAGCTAAAAACCGCGCACAAAGCATAACTTAAACCTATCTCAAAGAGATCTAATTAAACAGTCGAGATAATTGTAAAGAGCGCACGCTGTGTTGCCAGGCTCTAATTGTTAGAACATTACTGATTTATAATCGGGCCTTTTGTGCTTAAAAGCTGGCTAAACGAAAAAAATGTTTTTGTGCAAATACCTACAAAGAGAAGGAAATAGTTGCCGACTGAGCTAATGGGCAAGTTAACACGCATGAAATATTTCCAAGAACTTCCTTGGATTCGTTTGTTGAATAGAATTTTCCTGTTGACCGGTTATCGTGTAGTTGCAAATAATAAGCTTGAACCTTTTTTGTTATTTGTTTACTAAAGGCAGACGTATCGCGTCTGCGTGTTTAATCCAACTTCGTAAATCTAAGAACATTCGACGGTTGACGCATGGCGTCAATAGCGCCTTGAGTATGGCGTTGACAAGCGACAACTTCACTTAGCACCTGGTTTCTGAAAGGCTGATCAAATCAACATTCTACTAACATAACTTTGATTTTGACACCGCTGTCAAATCAATTAGAGTTGCTGAAACGTTATTTAGTGAAAAATTTGATAATAGGTATCTGATGTTACTTTAATAAGAAAGAAATAAAACCAATTTATTTGTCACAGACAACGACACACTTAACATACGTATTTCCAAACAAATAAAAAAGAAAACAAAAACTTAAATAACTAATTATTACGCAGTTGCATGTCGTGACCATGACAGGTGGGTGGTCAACATAGCGTTTGACATACGAATTTTCGTAATAATTTGATTCCTATGTTAATAACATGTGTGTCAAATCAAAGGCGTTAATCACGCTTCTAGCAAGTAAATTTTGACTTGACATGAGTATTGACAGTTGATTAGTTAATTTAACATTGATCAGCCTTTCAGAAACCGGGCGTAAAAGTACCGATTTGAGTAGTGTGTGTGATATGAGCCGTCGCGCGTCGCGGTCTCCTGTCTCGGTCGCGTATATAAAAACGTGCCATTACGCTTAAAGTGAGTCACTTGATGGTAAGTTCTCTCTACCGCCCATATACGCCCACAATACCATATCAATCGTGTACTCGTTGGGGTCCGGGAAAGGGAAGGGGATTTAGGCCTACGGATACCTTACAAAACGCAGCAAGCCGCTACTTTACGTCGGTTTTCTTTGACAGGTAACGACCCGGTCGAGCCGGCTCATTCGTGCTATAAACAAAACTGTCTACAGCGTGGCTCTACCACTCAAAAGAGCAAACCCGAACAAAGCCGCGATACATTTGTATATATACAGTATACGTCGGCGACAGGCGCCACCGTCCAGCTGTGTTTACTGCACGCAGGGTTGCCACTTGACCCACAACATCCATCATCATTTAATACCTATTATACCTAGTTGGTTTAATTAACTCCTGTGTTTATCTACTGGCTATTGTGGACGTAATGTGGCGTAATAATATATAGTGGCAGATAGTTCAGGCGTTCAGTGCTAGTAATGTATCGATATATAATCTATAATAATTATAAAATTTATAAAATATCAGCCTTGCTTTATACTATCTCGCTGCTGGGCACGGGCCTTCTCTAGGAATGAGACGGGCTAGGCCTTAGTCTACCACGCTGGCCTAATAAGGGGTTGGCAGACTTAACATATGTTATAAGTGCTGCCAGTACTAAATAATAGCACAACGGTTATGACGTCACACTATCATTGTATAACTTTATATTGTATGTTAATACATAAGATAATCTATGACTTATTTAATTATTCAATTATAATTATTATACACGCTATTTAGAACGTTCTAACATGTTCAATAATAAATACAATTACTAATGAGAACTATTTGTAAAAAGGTATAAATAAGGTGGAATTATTATTGTCGGCAGTCAGTCGGTTGCTAAACGGAATATAAAGTGTTACTCTGCCCAAATAAATGGAGAACGTCGTGTACATTGTGTTTCAATTGTTCTACTTCGTTACACATACCTTCGAAATACTTATGGAGAATTTTCAGGTATGCAGATTTCCTAACGATGTCCCCTGAACAATGAATACTCGTAACGAAGGTTCTTGGGGCTGATTTAGAACCTACGACTTTCGTCTTGGCAGTTCGTACCGCTGATTCTCAGAATCAATAATGCAATTAAATTACTTTACGTGAGAAACGTTTTTTATTCTTAATATTCATTAATTTTACTATGATGTCTCATAGTGCATGCGAACGCATAGTGGCGATTTCTGTATACGCAATTGATCCACTTTCAGTGCTAAACAAAAACGGACTAATCAAGTATGTATATAGAAATCAACACGTAACAAAGAGCTCATTTAAAATTTGTTCTTGAATATGGGCGTTAAAATACGTTTACGGACCAAATACTTGAATAGTACACATTAAAGTCTTTCTTGCGTACGCTATAATATGGACTAGGGTTAAAGCCGTAACTAAGATAGATTAATGAAGTAACAGAAGTTCTACGTTACACCTTTTTGGTACCAAAATTTCGACCTTGTAGGATCTGCTTATGCTTATGGTATTTCATGTTTTCTTTACTAAAGTATGATAATTATATTTTCGGGCGCAAAAACATTGAAACATTCTTACTAATGAATATAAAAACAGATAAATATTGTAAAACTACCAACCCTGATGTGGGGTGTTTGTACCACATGCCCCTTTGATCAATGTGTGGAAGGCGAACCGACAACCAACCGCTTGCAAAATGTTAATACTTAGTTAATATACCGCTATTGTTAATAGTGTTATAAGTAATAAGTAAAGAAAATTATACTGTCAAAAGTCAAAAAAATATCAAAAGTTTTAATCCCGAAAATCGACTATGAAAAATTATATTATTGATTTGTCTATTGTGGTAGAACCACGCTGTAGACAGTTTTCTCTACAGCATGAATGCACCAGCTCCACCGGGCTGTTACCACTAACTCACAACATGCCGACGTAAAGTAGCAGCTTGCTGCTGCGTTTCGTACAGTGAGAGATATCCGGAGACCTAAATCGTTAAATTAATATACACGTAACGTAGAAAAGTCACAGGTGCAAGCTCTTGGGGTTGGTTTCGAATCTCCTCGTATGTATATGTATGTGTGTTTCGGTTTGAAGGACATTGAAGCCAGTGACATTACTGGGCACATGAGACTTATGTCTCGGGGTGACGGACGCAATCCATATAATGCTTTGTAATTCAAACTTGTGTGTTGTGGAAGGCATGGTGCTTATCAATAAGCGAGCGATTAGCTCGTTTTGATATTCAAGTTAATTAAAAAAACTATAATCGATGCTGTTAAATTCAAATCGATTTTATATACACATTTACTTTAGTTAAATACATCTTCAACATATATTATATCTAACGACAGCGTGCAGTGGAGTGCGATGAAGTGACATTTACAACAACAATGGGAAGAATCTGATACAATTTCGCTGATGCCGTTTTTTTCTCGTTTGTGTCTGTAATTAGTTTTCTTGTGGTAATTGAAGGAGCCTGCAACTGTACTGTAATTTTTAACAAAATTGAGTAATATTTTATGAAATATGTACAATAATTTCAAGTTGTGGCTGTTGGAGCATGTGCAAGTAAAAGATTAATACATACATACATAAATACGCACTGACGCCTATATTCCCTGTAGGCAGAGGTGTGTAACTAGTACATTTACATTTCGCCGAGCTTATTTCGGTCTCATGATGTGATAGGGCAAGCCTATCCACATATCGGGCAACATTCCAGACTACGGGTTGATACTAAGCATTTCATGATAAAAAAACCCAATGTCACTTTACCCAACCCGGGGATCAAACCCGAGACCTCAGCACAGCAGTCGTACCGCGTGCGCATACCAACTGCGTCACCAAGGCAGTCAGAGATTATTACATTGTCGCCCAAATTTCGAGCACTTTAAATATGAGGAACTTCAAAGCAAAACAATGCAAAAAATGTCTTACCTTTGAAAGCAACACTTTCACAGTAACATGTGTTTATTTAACGGTATTTTACAAGTAGTAGCGCCGCTGTAGACAGGTATGTCTATAGCATGAGTGGACCGTCTCGCCTCGTTGTTACCACTGTCTAAGTGAAAACCGACGAAGTAGCAACTTGCGTTCCGTACAGTGAATGAGGTATCCGGAGGCGCATATCCCCCTCCACTTCCCAATCCCTTAATTATCCTATTCCTTTAAAGTCGGCATCCATGACTCTTCAGGCATTTACGAGTCGCGTCCATACTTTTTGAAACTGTATGACTCAAACGTACAAACAAGAGTTGTATAGAGTTTTTTAGTGACAAAATGACTACGCTACACCTGATCGTAAGAGTAACCCTAACCAAAAATAGTCTTAATAACTTGTAATCCACGTTTCTGTTATTTTCTCTGCAAAAAACGCTATCAATCTCAACGGGACTTTATCCTCCCGTATATGATTTATCTGCTGTGATGCGATGTTTTTTCCTGTTCGATTCTATATGGGTTACACAAATCGTGCGTGTACGCGACAATAGGAAATTTGTCATATTGTGATCCCTAACTCTACTAGTAAAAACATAATTTATGATATTATTGATATTGGGTTTTTCTATTATGAAATGCTCAGTATCAGCCCGGAGTCTGGAATTGTGCCCGGTATGGCGATAGGCTCGCCCCCTATCGCATCATGGGACGGAGATACGCTCGGCGAAATGTGGGTGTGCTGGTTACACCTCTGCCTACCCCTTCGGGAATTGCAGGCTTGAGTGCGTATAATATCCAGCTGTAACTTTTAATTACAAATCCAACAACGCTACGTGCCAATAATAAAACTGTCATTATACGCGGTTTCAATCTGTTGATTAAAAGATACACTTTTTGTTAATGGACACATTCATATAATTACGATGTGCCGACCCTGTGTATGAGCCATATGTAGGGTCGTAATGGAAGCATTTCGATGGATCATCCATTTAGTTGGGTAATAAAAAACCCATAATAATGTTATTGATGTTAGGCGTGTATGACCAACCAACGTTTATTGAACTTTTGAAGGTGGGTTATGCAGTCGAATTATATGTGTAGAAACATTGGTAAAGAAATATTCAATGTTTTTTTATCTATTCACACTCACGCTTATTATCCCCGAAGGGGTAGGCAGAGGTGTAACCAATACACCCACATTTCGCCGAGCGTATCTCCGTCCCATGATGTGATAGGAGGCGAGCCTATCGCCATACCGGGCACAATTCCAGACTCCTTGTACTTATACTGAGCAATTCGTAATAGAAAAACCCAATATAACTTTTACCCGACCCGGGAATCGAACGCAAGACCTCAGCGTCAGCCTTAATCGTAACGCGTACGCATTACAACTGCGCCACCGAGGCAGTCAGTTTTTTTTATCCTGGCACGGAAAAGTTACTACACTGGACCTGATGTTAAATACAGTACAGTCCAAATATAATGTCGACCCTCGAGAGTGATTGCATCCCTCGACGGTCGGCAGAACTATTCCGGCCTGAAGTTACTGAATATATACAGGCTGCCCTTAGAACGCGACGCGCCTGAACGAGCTACTATGGCGGGTTTTTCACCATGTACTTTGCAGTGGCCGCTGTCCAGTGGGCTACAGAAGTAATCAGATAACTACCACTCCTACCAGCATAGTTGTGCCCATAAGATATTTTCTGTAAGATTTTCGATAGCTGTCACGTTATTCGTGTTTGTAAAAATATGTATGCAAATCTGTACAGCGCTCTTACCGGATTGTATTGGAAACGTTTTAAATTATTATACCATAGGCCGGTAAACGAGCAAGTGGGTCACCTTATAGTAAGTGATCTCCACCACCCATGTACGTCCACAATACCAAAAGGATCACGAACGCGTTGCGACCTTAAAGGAAAGGGATAACTAAGGGATTGAGAAGGGTAGGGGGATTTGGGCCTCCGGATATCTCACTCATCGTACTGTTATATCTTTGGATTGTACCCTTTTCTACTTACCTTTGACATCCAGATTGCTGACTTAGCATTTGATCATCCTTCCTCCGCTCTTACATCGCTCCCCCAGTCAGTCGTCTTCCATCCTTCGTCTCGTAAACCAGTCACACTTTAATACTGTGTTAAATGTTATTTTTTATTAAAAGTGTATTTAATTGAATAAATCTATTCTAGCTATTCCGAACTTTATTTTTTAAAAAGCGGATTCAAACCTCAGTTCTAACATTGGTGGCAGCGTAAAGGGATTGCAAAATCCTCGGTTCCCTCCGCCGTCCGCGAGTACATTATCCAATACAGTGCAAAGTGTGCTTCAAAAGGTTACCGCGACTCATAACTTCGGTGTGCCCACATACATACACCAGAAAATTGTCGCACCCAGTCCACTGTGCAGTAAGTGGCGAGGAGCATCTACACAGTGTGCGTGTCCAAACCCAGCACCGACCAGGTCAACGGCGTTTCATAATTCCTGACTCCAGATCCAGTCTCAACATGAACGTGTGTATGCTGATGCTGATACTGTGAGTCTTGTGATTCTATCCAGTGCTAAAAAGTGAATCTAAATATAATCATTTCTTTATAACTTGTACATCACGTCCCAGCGCAACATAGTTGTTATCTCAAAAACATTTCACACGACGTCGACGGATCATCTAGCCGAGCTTCGCTGCGATACTATCATATTATGCTTAGTTAGTAGAAAAGCTATACTAGTATAAGACCAGGTTTTGCTTGTTATATTTCATTTTAATCATTTTTCCTTGTGTGTGTTAAAAGTTTATTTTGAATTCTTTTTCTTTTAAAATAAAATAGTAATAATAATGTCTACAAAAGAGGAACCCAAAGATATTGTTGACAAGGTTACTCTAAATGTTATACTAAAATTTATTAAACCCTTTGACGGGAGTCGCGAAAAGCTTAATGCATTTCTACATAATTGCGATAACGCAGTAAGTTTGGCCTCCTCTCAACAAACAGACATTGTTTTTAAATATATAATTAGCCAACTTGATGGTAAGGCGGAAATAGCATGTGCAATTAAAGATTTCGATACGTGGGCTTCATTAAAACAGTTTCTTCAAAATCAATTTGGAGAGCGTAAACATTACGCTCACCTATTAACAGAACTCCAAGACTGCAAACAGAATCCTCAGGAAAATGTTAACCAATTTTCACTCCGAATAGAGACGTGTCTTTCCAAATTGTTGACAGAGATTTCTATATCCAATCATAAGAAAGGCGAAATATCTGGTAGAGTTGCTGCAATGGAGGATCTCGCACTCCATACATTCACTATAGGCCTTAATCCGCGTATAGGTAACATAGTCCGATGCCGAGACCCGAAAAATCTAAATAACGCAATTAATTATGCGATATCCGAAGAAAAAATACAACAGCATACATATAAACAAAACATGATTGCGAAACCGTACCGTAATGATTCCAAGCCCATTTCTAAGCCCGGTTATCTAAATAATCAAAACCAAAAGTTCACTCCCCCTTCTTTCCCTTTTAAAAACTTGGTCTGCAGGTATTGCAAAAAACCAGGACATAGTTTAGAAAACTGTAGACTTCGAGAGTATAACAATAAGAAGTACGATAATAAAAATAAGTTTTCTTATCCCGATGCTCAACCGAGTACATCTAACTTTAAACCACAAATTAATTATTTTGAGCAAGATGAAAGTCACGATACTGTCGATAACAGTGACAATTTAAACTAAACAATGTCCCGCACAGGTGTCGCACGGGACAGATTCATTTTGTTACAGACGACACAAATACATCACTAAAGACCCATGGACATGGTAACCAGCCCAAAACCCGCGGTCTACTTTCTTCCCAAATGACCCATGGACATGGTAACCAGCCCAAAACACGCGGTCTTTCCTTTTCTCAAGTGACCCACGGACATGGTAACCAGCCCAAAACACGCGGTCTATCTTCTTCTCAAATGACCCATGGACATGGTAACCAGCCCAAAACACGCGGTCTATCCTCTTCTCAAGTGACCCACGGACATGGTAACCAGCCCAAAACACGCGGTCTATCCCCTTCTCAAATGACCCACGGACATGGTAGTCAGCCCAAAACTCAAGGTCATCCAAATAGAGTCAAGCAACAGGGTAACCAGCCCCAAACCGTAGACTCAATAACGAAAGTTCATAAACCTGAAAAAGAAAAAGAAACAATTAGTCATCACATATATGAATTTACATCTAATATATCAAATAAATACTTACCTTATGTAAAAGTGAGATCTCCTGTGTCCTCCAAAGATCTATTCCTTCTTGTCGATACTGGTGCAGCTATTAGTATAATAAAAAAATCATCTATCGACAATATGCCCAAGATTAATAAATCAGTCAAATTTAATATAAAGGGTATCGACTCAGTGGACGAAAATCCCACACTTACCTTAGGGCAAATCCCTGTATCTATGACGACACATATTGAACCCCAGACTAATGGCAAACACTTTACCCATTTATTTAATTTAATAGATAAAATTAATCTACCTTATGACGGTATCATTGGAAATGACTTATTCAAATTAGTGAATAGTCAAATTAGTTACATTGAAAGCACATTAAATATTGGAGACATGAAATTAAAAATGCTGTTCAATGAACCAATTTACATTATTGCACCACGTAGTGAGAGTATAATAGAATGCACTGTTTCAAATCCTGACATTAAAGAGGGCTTAATAATTAACCAACATTTATCCGATAACCTGTTAGTAGCAAATTGTATTGTTCAAGTTAAGAGAAATAATCGCGTAAACATTTCTGTAGTAAATGTCTCAGAGAATCCCGTGACTGTAAACTCTGACCTTAAACTAAATTTAGAACCTTTCGAATTAAATTCTTCAACTCAAATAAACTCTATATCCGAATCTTATACTCTAGATCGCACAGAAGAAGTTTTAAATCTTCTCCGTGTTTCTCACCTCAACTCAGAAGAAACTGAAGCATTATATTCCGTATGTTCTCAATATTCAGACATCTTTCACTTACCCAATGATCAGCTGACTTCTACTGATGTAATCCAACATGAAATAAAAACAACCTTAGACAACCCCATTCATGTTAAAACATATAGATTTCCTGAGTGTCACAAACAAGAAGTCCAATCCCAAGTTGACAAAATGTTGCAACAAGGTATCATAAAACCCTCTATGTCCCCTTGGTCTTCACCAATTTGGGTAGTACCAAAAAAACTTGATGCCTCTGGTCAAAGGAAGTGGCGTGTAGTAATCGACTACCGTAAGCTCAATGACATCACCATAGGAGATTCCTACCCTATTCCTAATATATCCGAGATCTTAGATCAGCTGGGAAAGTGCAAATACTTCAGCACATTAGATTTGGCTTCCGGTTTCCACCAAATCAACATGGCTCCTGGTGACTCTCCTAAAACCGCATTTTCAGTTCCTACAGGACATTATGAATTCACACGCATGCCTTTCGGACTCAAAAATGCACCCTCTACATTCCAAAGACTCATGAACTCAGCTTTATCCGGACTACAAGGTATTCAATGTTTCGTCTACCTCGACGACATTGTGATTTACTCTTTTGATATCAATTCTCATATAAACAACCTTTCAAATGTATTCCACAGGCTCCGTCAATTCAAATTAAAACTACAACCAGACAAGTGCGAGTTTCTGAGAAAAGAAGTCTCATACCTCGGGCATGTTATTACAGACAAAGGTGTTAAACCTAATCCTGAAAAACTAAAGGCAGTCCATGGATTCCCTGTCCCTAAAGGTCCCAAAGATGTCAAATCGTTTCTTGGTTTTGTTTCTTACTACCGCAGATTCATTCCTGATTTTTCAAATATTGCCAAACCTTTAACAAATCTATTAAAAAAAAACGTAGAATTTCTTTGGTTGAATGAGCACCAACTATCTTTTGAAACCTTAAAAAATAAATTAACTTCAGCCCCGCTGTTGATATACCCTGATTTTTCCAAGCCCTTCCTTCTTACCAGTGATGCCTCTAACTACGCTATTAGCGCCATCTTATCTCAAGGTGATATAGGCAAAGATAAGCCTATCGCCTACGCTTCCCGAACACTCAACAAAAGTGAGTGTAATTACAGCACCACTGAAAAGGAATTATTGGCAATCCTTTTCGGCTGTAAAACTTTTCGCCCGTACCTATATGGACGGAAATTCCAAATAATCACTGACCACCGTCCTCTTCGTTGGCTTTTTAATCACTCTAACCCTAGCAGCAAACTCCAAAGATGGAGATTAAAACTAGAGGAATATGAGTATGAAATAATATATCGAAAAGGGAAACTAAATAATGCAGCTGATGCATTATCACGATATCCACCTGAAAGACTAATTAACCCCATAGAGATAGGCTCTCCTGTCCTTTCGGACCAATATTTGAACTCACCTGATCTTAATGGCTTGCTTAATCCAGACACTGCTCCAATTATTCCTCCTGATGACTTGATCCAAATCGAAGATCTTATAGACCCCCTTTCTCCACCTGAAAACATACCAGAACTTATTAATCTTGATGATTTAGAAAATATAATAAATCGTAATGAAGACTTACCTTCTCCTCCTAGTGATCGCCCAAGTCTTCCAATACCTCAAGATGTTCCAAGTCCTAATGGTTCTAACACACAAGATGGTAGCTATACAGATTTCCTTAAAACCACTTCTAGAAACTTTAACTCTAATGTCACCATAATAGAGCACAATGAAAGCCTATCCAAAACAAATAAAAAACACATTATCATCCCCACATCCATAGATATGGATGAGTCTATTCCTCACCTTCAAGAAATCATATCTAACATCCCTAACCAGAATGAATTTGCCCTACTAGAAAGAACTCTGCATTCTTTCCTCAAATATGAATCTGAAACTAAAACTTATTATTTCCTTTTTACTAAGGTTAACCATTTTGACACTTGCACATACGAAGATATTTATAAATGTCTCAAAGCTGTAAAAAATGAACTTGTAGTTACCCTTTTAAGTCAAGAAAATTCTGAAATCGCTATATCTGACTTTAATAATCCTTTTGACTCTCATCAGTACATAAAACTATACAACATGATATTATACCTCTTCCATAACTCAGAAATAACTGTACATATATACAAAAATACTATCATATATCCCTCGTTGAGCGAAGTACAGAAAATTCTAAGAGAACATCACGATATCCCTATAGCCGGTCACCTAGGTTCTTCTAGAATGTTAAAACGTATTCAAGAGAAATACTACTGGAGAAACATGCGGTCAGACATCGAAAACTATGTAAAGAAATGCTCACAATGTCAGACAAACAAAGCCCTTAGAAGAATTAATCGTGCCCCCATGCAGATAACATCCCTTTCTACTCGTCCATTTGAACGTGTAGCTTTTGATATAGTCGGACCATTACCCGAAGCCGGTAATGACAAATATAAATATATACTTACACTTCAGGATGATTTGACTAAGTTTTCTGCTGCTTATCCTGTATGCAATACCACTGCTGAAGAAACGTGTGAATGCTTGGTCCATTTTATCACGTTGTTCGGAATCCCTAAAACAATCTTAACTGACCAAGGCACTAACTTCACGGCCGAGCTCTTCAAACAAACCTGCAATCTCTTAAAAATTAAACAACTATGGTCTACCCCATATCATCCTCAGACTCAAGGTGCTCTTGAAAGAAGCCATTCCACTCTGAAAGAGTATCTTAAGTCATACGTAAACAATGAGCAGAACAATTGGCATCGCTTTGTATACACAGCCATGCTTGCATATAATTCCGCTATTCATTCTACTACTCAATACTCTCCCTATGAACTTTTATTTGGTCACAAACCATACATACCAGATTCCATTTATGAAGAAACATCAGGCGCTACTTACCCTGATTATGTCCGCGCACTCCAAAATAGACTCCAGCATTGTCGAGCAAAAGCCATAGAACATATACAAAAATCCAAAGAGAATTCCAAGAATCACTATGATAAGCATACACGATCTATAAAATATAAAATCGGTGATTTAGTTTACCTCAAAAATCACTTACGGCTTAGAAAAGCTCTCTCGCCAATTTGGAAAGGCCCCTACAAAATTGTAAAAATACATGGCAACAACACTGCATCGTTATTGATAAATAGACGCCACGTCAAACATCACTTTGACGAAATGAAAATAGCTATTAATAATGATAACTAAATTAAATTAATATACTCACCTTTTATTCCAGAATTGGTTACATTTATCCTACCTTGGCATCAGATAGTCAAGATTATATCCAACCAGCATCAGACGACGCAGGCATATATTTCGATCCCATTGGTTCTCTAAAAATAACTGATGATACTTTAGATATTATCATCCCCATAGATGTCTCTTTTATTCAACCTCACTTAGAAAATATTAAAGATATTTTAGGAACTTCAAAATTTCTATGTAGACAAAGTAATGCATACTATGAGGGTGAATGTCATTACATGTTTCAAACATTGTCATCACGTCATTCTGACATAGTCAGAGATTTTGATTCCATTTCTCACCTTATGGCAAAAAACTATAAAAGATCTGCTTGGTTTGGTGGAATCGGCACTGTTATTAAACACCTATTCGGTAACATGGATGAAAATGATGCTAGAAAATATAGTAACGCCATTGAAACTATCGAAAGTGATCAGACTCAATTGGCATCCTTAATTAAAGACAATATGATGGTCACGACATCTACATTAGCATCTTTGAAAGATATCATTAATAAAATAAATGCAAACGAACAACAATTAAATCATGCTATTGAAACTTTAAATCAAAATATAAAAAACCTAACTCTAGTTTCCGATAAACTACTGATAAAGTCGAAAATATCGGAATTGTATAATATATTAGAAAGTAGTTTGTTAACCTTATCATTTAAGTTAGAAGATATCGTCAATGCTATAATGTTTAGCAAGTCTAACATTTTATACCCATCCATTATTACTCCTAAGCAACTCTTTACAGAACTTGTAAATAATTATAGATTTCTTCCTAGTTCTAAACATTTACCTATACCGTTAGTAGGGTATTTTTTACTTTTCGCGAAAAGTGGTCCAGAATGCCCAATGGTCTAGAATGCCCAATGGTCTAGAATGCCCAATGGTCTAGAATGCCCAATGGTCTAGAATGCCCAATGGTCTAGAATTCCCAATGGTCCAGAATGCCCAATAGTAAATAATCGACTGAAATTATGATAAGAAACACGTATTTAATGATCTAAAAACGATAAACGTACGTAAACAATGGGTATAGAGTAAATATTCATAGTCGGATTAAGCAGTAACGTTGACTCTTGAAGCAAAAGTGTTCTTTTGTTTTGTGTTTTTGTGAATCAATAAAATTGTAATTAAAACATATCAACGATTTTGTATGTATTCTACATAGTACTAACATGTATTCTGTGGTTTGTTCATAGAATATTTAGTAAAACAACATAGACGCTTTCAATTATTTATTTTTATTTAGAACAAAATACCTTAGGTTGTTCTTCGAACAATAAATCAGCTGAACGCACAAACTCTTGTAATTTTCGCCACTGATGTGAATCCGTGTCGGCGTGGAACTTGATGCGAACAAGCGCCTTCTTCCACAGCTCCAGGGAGTCGGTATCGCGTGCGTCACTCGTCTTGTACACCTTGCAGTCGATGTAGTACTCACCGACGGTGCTCGTTGTTCGCCGCTCGTTACCGTTAGCCACTCGGTTTACAAAAAATGATGATAATAGATTGCCCGATGTGCCTTCGGTGAGCTCTGTGTCAATACCGTGGTTACTACTTATACCGAATATATCGGTACTAGACATAGGTTTTTTACTGAAACAAAGAAGGAAGCATAAATTTTTGTTCAAATTAAAATCAATCCTACGACATTTCGTCGCTTAGCTAACAAAACCGCGTAACTAAAAAATTGATCATGTGATATTGTCATTAGAGAAATTGTTTTTGCCGCGTATCCAATAAATTTACACAAAAAATTAAATTAACCATACAAAGCATGATATTCAAATAGTTCTGGCACCGCGCAATTCATTGGTTACATCAGACATGTTCATAAAAAAATATTCCGTTTTATGTCTCTCCTGAAAACCAAGCCAATTTAACTTGCGTGGTGTTGTTAGCTAAGCGACGATTTTTAAAGACATACTATAAATGATTTAAATTGTATTAACACGTATCTATTGAATTACTACGTATTATTATAACGTAATTACCTACCTCGTACAAGTTGAATTCGTCAATGATCCTGATTTGCGCTTCCCATTGTTTGCCATCTGCTTGCGGTTGGATTTAGTTTTTTGTACAGAGGTCGAGCCTGGTTGATAGA
Organism: Mimas tiliae; assembly: GCA_905332985.1. NCBI lineage: Eukaryota > Metazoa > Arthropoda > Insecta > Lepidoptera > Sphingidae > Mimas > Mimas tiliae. The sequence continues at coordinate 4,663,400 of HG995256.1, read as the reverse complement.
ATTCACATTCGGATTCCGACCTGAAATAAAGACATAAACATTTAGTTTCACATATAAATAAAATAAATTAGAAAAATAGCTGGGCGTTATCTGGAGACGTTGAACATTGCCAGCAGCATAAATAAACAGCTGAGTTAGGTACAAATCACCGTAGCGAGGATTAAAATTAAAATAAATAATTTTACTGTGTTCAAACTTCAATGTTATACTTATTGCACTTGAATGTATATCTGTTAGCAGTAATGTTTCATGAATAAAATATTTAAATACATAAAATTGCTGTCTTGAAGTGTTTAATTAATAAGTTAGTATACTTACATTTTCCAAACAGTCGAATAAATTTATATACCTGCACGATGGGTTCGACAAGCCGGAGACAGCGAGCAAGGTAGCTGGCAGCAGTAGGCAGCGGGTTGGGTTGATTGTAGATTACTTCTTCAAGTTTGTTTCCACACTAGTCGAGTTGATTTCGTTTGTGTCGCTTCCTTCGAAAACTTTTGTTTATAAGTCAAAAGCGCGTGATAATTTGCTATATTGAAAGATGTTGCAAACGATGAAGTTATAGTGTATTCAAACAAACTCTTTTCCTTGTACGTATTATAATATGTAATAATATGTAAAATGTGCAATAAAGACTTCGAGCAATATCGAATGTTGATGCAGCAAAAACACTTAGGGTTGACAAAACTATACCGTGTTTTCAAACATGTCATAATTCAATAAAAAAATCATTTTAAAAACTGTTATAAAAAACTAGCTTTACAGTATTTTTTTTTTTGTCATAATTCAGTATTATAAAAAGTTGAAGTCGTCGTTTTCATACATAAATGAAAATAATTAATTATATATGCTAATTCTAATTTGCAAGCGCCTCATAGCGCCACCTACTAAGCCCCCTCATGCGCTTTGTATCACAATGTAGCCTATCACCCTTTCTTTTTTACAAACCACGTGTAGTTATGCACTTTAGAGCAAAAAATGGTATGACTGGAAAGTCCTAGAATTAAATTTGATCAGTATGATACAAAAAAGTCATCTCTAAGAGGTTATACCTAAGTATTTTAAATTACCGTTGTATATAGATAACATATAAATGTGAATACGTGCCATCCTTACTTAAAATAGCTGTTTGATGCGAATGTGCTTTCGCTGACTGGAAAAATAAAATAGGTCTATTGCACTTATTGGACGACATTATGCGTAAAATATCCAGCTAACATTTTTTTATTTTTTTTGAGTTAATCTGATGTATAGCTCCGAAAATATAACCCAGATTTTTTGACTTGTACGGTATCTTGACAAAGTTAAGTTTCGCTGGGTAAATGATATTAGACTACCAGTATGTTTTTGTGCTTATTTAACACTCGATTATGTTGCCATTATATTTGATAGCATGTTGGTAGTACTTATGGTCAGATGCGATGTAATCACTTTATCGTGTTATAATTAAAAAAAAAACAATTTATTGATTGAATCATATTTGCATAACGCGGTCCAATTAAGCAATAACAAATATTTTGTTGCAAAGTATTGAAATATAATACTTAGGCAGCAGTTAAACTACGCGTGGTTGCGCGCGTCTCCAAATATACCTGAAGTTTGTATAAGTCAGTGAATAAACGATATGCAGCGCGGCGTCGCGTCGTGTTACTTGTATGAATAGATTGCGCTCCGTTTCGCGCGTACTAGACGCACCGTTTAACTACACCCTTATAAATTATTTATAACATACACAGCATATATTGCAGTGTATCTATCTAATGGAAAAAGATTGTATGTTTACTAATAATATTATGACTCTTATAATTAATAACTTTAATTATGAATTTACTCTATAATTTATAATAATTGATTTTCTTGGAATAAAACCATTATTAGTATATACTAATAATCACTGTTGCGGTGTAGGCACTGCTATCAGTACCTACACCGCAACAGTTGTTTCGTATTGTTCCTAAAATAATATTAATATATGAAACTAAAATATTTGGATACAGAAAACATTTTCGTGGGCACCTAAAGTTTGATATGAAAAACTGAACTAGACATCTACAACTAATAATAGTAAAAATTACAGGTACTTATAAACATTAATTAATATAACTTTTCTTGTGGTTTCACAAAATTATGTAAGTACCTATCTAATATTGTACATCATTTATTTACAGAAATATTTTTGATAAACAACGTGATTTGTTCAAGATCAAGTAATTATTGAACGAGAGCTAAAAACCAAACAGGACAGAACTGGTTTGGATCGTGTTGAATGATTCACTTTCAATTAGTTTTATTTGGACTGGAAACTAATAGAAATCTACAGTGCTTGAAAACCTATATAGGTATTTGAGTTGTAAGTGTTAAATAATTTAATATTTGATTTTAGTATTTATACACGTATTAATAATGCCTCACTGTTCGGTTTGTAAAATATTTGTAGATAATCGACGATGGTCTAGTCATTTACGTAGCAATACACATAAAAACAATAGCGCGACCCCATTTCAGGATAATATTGCAATTATTAATAGTTCGTTTAAAGGACGTATCGTAACTTATAGAATAACTGCAACTGACGAGCAGGTAAATAATTTTCCTGAGATGTTTCTTAGTAGCATTTGTGACCAAGTTAAAAATTTAATAAATAGATCACTTCAAATACATACATCTGTGAAAATTTATTTTGAACTTTTTTCTGTTTTTCTTATGTATAAAAATGATCAGCAAGAAATTAAATCGTTCGCTACAAAAAATTATGTATTTCATGTCAATTACGATTTCGATTCAATATATAAATGTACAGTTATGTTGCTGTTAAAAAAAATTGAAGAATTTCAAGAAAGAGATAGCGGTTGGACATTTTTGAGGAATTCATATATAGAAATAAATATTAATAAATACCAACCCCTCGGCGGAGCTAAATTTATAGATTTACCAAAATTTATAAAAAATAGAAAAGCTTGTTTGAATATTAAAAACAAAGATAAGTATTGTTTTTTATGGTGTGTTGTAGCAGCCTTGTACCCCGCAACCCGACATTCTGACAGAATTTCATCTTACCCTCACTTCCATAACATTTTAAATGTACATAACTTATCATTTCCAATAACATTTTCGGACATAGCTACTTTTGAAAAAAATAATCCCTCTCTGAATATTATGGTGTATGGATTGAAAAATAATAAGACTATCACTGGACCTTTGTATAAATCTACGAACAATACTAATTACAAATCTAAAGTAATTCATTTATTATTTTTAGAAAATAATATATATTCCCATTATTGTCTTATTAAAGACTTGCCACGTCTTGTTAGAAATCAGATCACCAAACACCATAGTAAATTATACTTCTGCGAAACGTGCTTATTATTTTTTCCAACTCTCAGTCAAATTAATAGACATTTATGTGGAGGGGTTGTTACTGTTTTACCAGAAAAAGGTTCATTTTTAAAATTTAAAAATTATGACAGAAAGCAAAACATTCCATTTGTCATATATGCTGATTTTGAGACGTTGCTCAAACCGTTTTCCGAAAGTGAACCGAACACCACCGCTAATACATCATACTTACAACACCACGTGCCGGCCGCGTTTGCCTATAATATAGTATCATCATTTAATGATTCACTTGAAGGCTACAGAAGTTATCGCGGTAATGATTGTGTCTTAAAATTTTTAGAATTTCTAGTACATGATGTTAAAGAAATATATAGCATTCTGTCTAAAAACATGCCTATGATATTCACGGAAAAAGATGCTATACATTTTAATTATGCTGTTAAGTGTCACATATGTGAAAATTTATTGTGGACCGATAGAGTTAGGGATCACTGTCATATTACAGGTCGATATCGAGGTGCTGCCCATCGACATTGTAATCTACAGCATAAAGTTCCAAAATTTATTCCTTTATTTTTTCATAATTTATCTGGATATGATTGTCATTTATTTATAAAAAAATTAGGTGAAATTCCTGGTCAAATAAAAATAATACCCAAGACTAAGGAAAAATACATATCATTTTCAAAGTTTATTCATATTACAGATAATGAGTACATACAAATCAGGTTTTTAGATTCCTTGAACTTTTTAGGAACGAGTCTAGACAAACTCGCTAAAACAATGGAGATACCAGATTTTATTAATCTTCGATCTCATTTTTCTGATGAAAGACAGTTTAATTTATTGACACGAAAAGGTGTATATCCCTATGATTACATGACAGATTGGAAATTTTATGATCAGAAATCGTTACCTTCTAAGTATTATTTTCATAATTCATTGACTAACGAAGACATAAGCGATGAAGATTATAATCACGCTCAAACTGTTTGGAATGAGTTCAATATAGGTAATTTAGGTGAGTATACGGATCTGTATTTGAAAACAGACGTACTTTTATTAACAGACATATTCCAAAAATTTCGAAAAACATGCAAACAACATTATAAACTTGACCCTGCTTTTTATATCACAGCGCCTAGTCTGTCTTTCGATGCTATGTTGCTTAAAACAGGCGTTCAGTTAGAACTCGTGTCGGATTTGGAAATCGTCAGAATGATTCAAAGGGGTATTAGAGGAGGTTTGTGCATGTGTTCCCATCGGTATGCAAAAGCCAATCATAAATACATGCCTGAATATAATGCGTCAAATCCTTCATGTTTCATAGTATATCTTGATTGTAATAATCTTTACGGATTTAGCATGTGTCAATATTTACCGTATGCTAGTTTTAGATTTCTTAGTGAAAATGAATTAGGTAATTTACACATAGAAAATATTGAAGATAATGCTGAGTGGGGTTTCATCTTAGAAATTGATCTTTTGTATCCCGAATACTTACACGATTGCCATAACGATTTACCGTTTTGTCCTGAAAAATGTATGCCTCCGGGGGGTAAAACAAATAAACTTATTGCAAATTTGTATAATAAGTATAATTACGTAATACACTACGTTCATTTAAAAAAATGTATAGAACACGGTTTAATATTACGTAAAGTTCACAGAGCTATTACTTTTAGACAGAGTCCATATTTAAAACAATATATAGAATTGAACACTCGATTAAGACAAAAGGCAAAAAGTAACTTCGAGCAAGATTTTTTTAAATTGTTAAACAATAGTGTTTTTGGTAAGACATTAGAAAATACTGAAAATAGAGTTACTGTTCATTTAGTTAACCAATGGAACGATAAAAATAACCGAACTAAGAAATCATTATCGGCCGAGAGACTTATAGCCAACCCCTATTTCCATAGTGCTTGTATTTTATCAGATAATTTAGTTGCAATACAAATGAAACCTGATCAGATTATTTTGGACAAACCTATTTATATTGGATTCACTGTATTAGAACTTTCTAAGTCTCACATGTATAACTTTCATTATAATGTTGTAAAGAAATTTTACGGGAATCGTGTGAAGCTATGTTATACAGACACTGATTCTCTGGTGTATGAAATATACACGAATGATTTTTATTGTGACTTAAAATTTCAGTTTTTGCAATATTTTGACACGAGTAATTATGATGATCAAAATGATTTTAAGATACCTTTAAAGAATAACAAAGTCCCTGGACTATTTAAAGATGAAATGGGAGGTAAATATATCTCGGATTTTGTTGGTTTGAGATCAAAAATGTATTCTATAAAAACTCCCAACAAAATGATTAAAAAAGCAAAAGGAGTAAAATCATGTGTAGTAAGGGATTTAAGTATAACTGATTATGAAAATATTTTATTTAATGGTGGAATAATTCGTAGTAAAAATATTATGTTTAAATCAATAAAGCATGAAATATTTACTCAAAGTGTCAACAAAATTGCGTTATCTAGTAATGATGATAAACGAGCGATATCTGTAGATAAAATATCAACACAAGCCTGGGGTCATTCTCTTATTTTAAAAAAATAGTTTACTAGTAGACTAAATAAAAAATTGTCAAGTTGTATACTTAGTTATAATGTGTATATTATATTAATTATATCATAAGGATAGACAAGTTATTTGTACCTATTGTTAAACATATAAAATAGACTATACCTATAGACTTTAATAAACATTTGTAAAAATATCAATAAAAATGTGAATAATCGTAACTACTTGTTTTATTTACTATAATTTATTTATTTAAGTACCAATATAAGTAATGAACTAAAACAGAGATTTAAGTTTCATCACGTACCTACCTAGTACATCCTCGCGTCATTTATATTACGTTATAATAATATATATAGTTCAATGTGCAGACAAATTCACATTCGCATAATTATAATATCAATATAGATAGTAATGAAACACGATCACAGTATTATTTGTCAATAAAACATACATCAATTCAAACCTGATGAAACATGTTTCCGTTCAATGTGCTATAAATAAAAATGTTACTTAAGCATTTTTCTTCCATTGAGCAAATATCTAAAATAGACTATAATATCAATATAGATAGTAATGAAACACGATCACAGTATTATTTGTCAATAAAACATACATCAATTCAAACCTGATGAAACATGTTTCCGTTCAATGTACTTTAAATAAAAATGTTACTTAAGCATTTTTCTTCCATAGAGCAAATATCTAAATAGACACCGTAAGTATTTAATAAAACTAAAGTATAACACTTTTGTACCATGGAGATGTACTAAACCATGAGAATGCTAATTACATACGATATCTATTTAGATCTTTGGTTTGTAATGTCTTTAAAGACATAAATGCATAATTCACATTTTATAGTAAACGTGTCCATACTTGTTTAATACCATAATGTCGTATAGTGGGGTGGTATTATTTTTTGTCATTTGTCATATATTACTAGTCTTGAGTAGGTACCTAATTGAATAATATCTACATCCATTCATAACCTATCAGATTATCATCATAATCATGTCTTCGGTAAGTAAAATATTTTATCTCTGTTTGAACAATATTCTCTAATTTTAATTAACATTTGTACGATAATTCTAATATTTGTTTTTTTTGTTATAGATATCTGACTCAGATATTATATTTAGCCAGTATGCTCAGGATCCCTTGGAAGGATTCTCAGAGATGCTACGCAGTGAACCCGGGCATTGCAATCAAATCACAAAAGACAAAAAATCAAAACGACGTCAGGAAAAGTCATCCCATAATAATTTAAAGAAACAAAAAGTTAGCAAGTCTTTTGTCATGAGCAGATTACAGCGACGAGGCATTAAGTTGATAAAAATTTCTGTCATAGACCTTTGTAACAATAATCCTCAAGCCAGTGACAGTGATAGTGATAGTGAGAATGTCATCTTAAATGCACAATACATAGTTAAAGATGCTATTGACAGTGTCATGGACGATACTGAATCATTGATCAAGAAAATTTCAAAGTCTTTAATAGATAATGATTTTTACCCATCCTTTTTAAATTAGAAAGTCATGATTTGTTATTTGCATAAGTAAAAATGATAAAATATTTTTCTTTATGTATAGTGTCTTATTCATCCATATCAGTGTATTCATAATGGATTTAAGGTATCATCTATTATTATTTTCTAAATTTAAGGAATATGTTATGAAATAAGAACATTTTAGTAATTTGAAAGATTTTTATTAAATGAAACTTATAACTAAATACACTTTTATTAAGCACCTACAACTCCAAATATTTTTTAATACACAAAACATTTTTTAAAGCACAATACTTCATATGTTTAGTACAATTGAAATTAGTAGTTCCATCACAATACTTGTTATACAACTCGGAAAAATTTGGACAACTTTCTTCGCCGAGGTCTGATACCTTGCAATTGACACAAAGATCCTTTATCCACTTTACTTTCTCCAATCCTTTTACAAAGATTTCCTTGTTTTCTAGATATGGAACAATTATACGTCGAAATTCTCTAAAGTCAATATACCCTTCGTTCCAATAAATGCCTCTATTTCTTTCCAACCATTTAACATGCCTTTTTTCATCATTTGACAAGTATTTGAATAAAAATGGTGGTTTTATCAAAAATGTTTGTGTATAGTCACGACTCGCAAAAGCTAATTCCTTTACTATAAAATTGTTGCGCATGTCTTTAAATCCTTGAACATCTAAAATTATACAGTCCGAATTCATGATATTTTTCTTACAGTATTACTCAGAGGTTTATACTCGATTATACAGTCATTTAATATAAGACAGTAAGCAGACGTTTGGTCAGGTATTTCAACAACACTCTCCAATTCTACTCTCACGTCAACCACTGGACCTGCTATGAGAGTATCTATTTGACGAGAACAATCTACAACAAACAACGGCGCAATGTCCTTAAACTCTTTAGCGCTTAACAGAGGCTCTGGTCTACGTCCGTAATACGACTGTTGAAATCGAACATATTGTTCATATATTAAAGCAAATTGCTGATTTATAAAATTTGTGTTTAGGTTTTCATATGGGTAATAAGTGGAATTTAAATAAACTTTTACTTCACGCAAATTACAGTGATCAAATCTGGACATGTCAGCACCTGCATTGTTTTTTCTGTTAGTTTGCAGACCGATAACAACGTATCTAGGCTTTTCAATTTGGGATGAGGTTTTAATAGACCACGTATGCTTTGTAGTTTTAGGTAATAAAGGATATTCATATAAATCCCAATTCCTAAATATTATTTGAAGAGCTCGGTCTTTTTCTAAAATCTTTAAGAGGTTTAACTTTTCTTTATCGGATACTTTCACGTGTGGTACTCTCCATACGATTTTATTGATTTCGATGTTATTTATGACTTCTCCACTATTCAATTTCACAGCATTCAGATCTGTATTGCTTCTCAGCAGGATTAATTCGTGTTTGCAATTTATGATAACTTTTTTATAATCTTCGCCAAATCCCAAGATATTACTCAGCGGTAATGATGCAGAAAAAAATCCATTCTCACTTTTTATGCCATGTATATCCCATCCCCAGGCTCGTGATGCTTTAGATTCACTTTCATTCATAGATAACAATGACTTAATAGTGGTGGTAACACCTGCATTTTTTACCCTATCTATCTCCACTCCGTTTAATTCATACCTTATATCTTGAAAAAGGTACATCAACGGATTATTAGTAAAGTCCACGCTCATTTTTTCTTTAGCATCTCTTTTCGTAACATTCACGATTCCTTCTAAATACAAAGTGCTGGCTGATGGTAGAACGTACAAGTCTTTTTGATTAATAGGTATACGAATCTCGTCATTTCTATTGAAGCTAGTAATGTAGGGTTTATACGAATGATACTCTATGCCTTCGATGTTATTATCGTAAGATGGTGTAGATAAAACGTCTAGAATATTCATTTTAAGAGACCTATTATTTTAAGAAATTTTAAATTTTCTTTGTTTAGTTTTTGTTTCTTACTATTATGCAATGCAGCTTTGAAGGTAGCTCGCGCCTTACTAAAATTTTTAGTATGTGCACTGTGATATTTATGTACTGAATGGTAATTAATCATTTTCTTTTCAGGTGCAAATATAACTGTACTTCCTCACCTCGTAAATTAAGCAAATTGTTATTAATATCTAGTAACCTTATATTAACACTGTTTATAATATTTTGATTGACTGGAAAGTAAATTATATTCTTCGGAATTTCAATGATTCTATATCCCGGAGGCACATTAGGAGCAAATTCGTGAATAATATGACTAGGTCGACCATTCACATAAGATCCGCTAATAATATCACATTCAACCCTCGCCACGGTCGTTGATAAAATGTCTACTGGAAACGGTGACACGTGTAATATATTAGCTTCAAGGATTTTTTTATCAAAACCTAGAAGTCTTCCAATAGAACCTTCTTTTGTAAAATCTATCCTTTTTGTACAATATATATTCGTCTTTAACGTATTGTTGTTGCACTGTAGTTCAAAACTATCATTTTTTTATTTTTGATTTTATGTAATCATTGATATCTTGTAGTTCATATGCACCTTCAGGTATTGTAATAAAATCATTATAATCACCATAATATAATTTGTTATTTCTATCATCAACATTCGGAATCGAATTGAATGTAGACAAATGTAATAATGCACATTCATATTCTCCTTCGAGTTGCAGATTTGGAGAATAGTATGTTGAAAGTATTGACGAAGTACCAGTTATAGACAGCGTGAAAGACATCTTGCGATTGATATGAATAAAAGAAGTTAATTTATTTTATATTTTTTTTATTCCAAAAGTTATACAAAAAAATCAAACACAACTGACCACAGTTCACAGCATCAAATGTTTGATACCTATTGTAATTATAGAATATATTACAATGTTTAAAATATTTTAGTAGCTCTATCGGCGGTTTTAAATCTCCAAAACTGTCAAAATATTCACAATAATTATTTATTTTAACATAGGCTACCCAATGAGTTCCTTCATTACTAGAATTATCCAAGTTTACAACACCACTCTCGATAGATTTTGGTTTCATAGGTAAACTATCTTTCATAAATACTCCTCGAAAATATGGTATATTTTGTGCGTGAGACTGGATATCTATATTATTTAGAGCGTGATTAGGTAACCTCATACTTAGTTTTTTGAACGCTTTACATACAATCCATTGCCATTCTTAAAAGGCTTGATGTACAACCCTTTACCGAGTGCTATGGATTCCATAACTTTGTTATGACGTTCAGATTCTCGTAAGTTTTGTCGAGCATTTTTGTAATCGTTGACTGTTTTTGCAATACCAGCCGCACCGCCCGCTAATGTACCTAATGCGGACAACCCAGCAAATATAGGTATCAAAGGCAATAGTCCTCCGGTTTTTGGTAACGGTATAACTCTCGGCAAACAAATTCGATGACTTGAACGCAACGGAATTAATTTCTTCGCTGCTAGATAAGCATTTTTTATTATATTTGTTTTATTACGTTTGGACTTCTTAATATGTGAACGGATTTTAGAAACTAATGATCCAAACGACTTCAAACCTGAACCGGTTTTCAGTTTTGTCTTCATTGCTTTACTAACAATCCAGGAAGCTAATTTTTCACCTTTCCCAGCATCTTTAGCGCCTAAGCGTTTTTTAGCCATATTAAATAACTGTAAATCAGCTTTGTGACGGTTATGTAAATCTAAAAATGTTGAATATGCAATATCGTGTTCTTTACAAGCTTCGTCCAATTTGTTTATGCCTTTATCACCGCGCAATAAGCGTTTTTGTAATTTAGTTCCTGGACCGCAATAGTTATAGCCAGGCAAATGTAGTTCAACTGGTAAATTGTTTATTAAACTATTTACTAGTCCTCCTCCGTTCATTGTTCATAAAAAAGTGTATTGTAACTATCACTGTACTTATTAATATACATACAACACCCCTCAATTAACGACTCTAGTCTTATCAATCCAGCTATTTTCAGTTTCCTGAAGACCAAGCCATTTAACGAACAACTTATTGCCCTTTCTTTTTAAAACTTTTTCAATTAAATAAACATCAGGATATTTTGTTTTCTGCACTTCTTGTTCATAAAAAGAACCTAAAATAGGTTGCTTGCGTTGATCTTCTATGTTGTATGTGACAGGGTTTGTGTCATTTACGTTGGTAATATTAAAAATTTCTGTTGACCAGTTAGGAGTATATCCCTTTTGAAAACAGTTTTTATATTTACTTATACGGACTGATTCACCTATGTTGAACTTATTGCGTCTAAATGATATTGGTTTTCGTGTTTGTAAAATAATATGTTTTATTTTTTGTTCGTTCATAAAATTCACTTCATTTGGTTTATGACCAATTGTTCTATGTTTTGAATTATTGTAGTCTGATAAAACATTTTCCAATACCTTTCCTATCCATTTATAGCTGCCATTTAAGTTAAATATCTTAAAAAGTTTCTTTTTTAAAGTTTTAATTAATCGTTCAACTATTGACGCTTTCTTCGTTGAAAAAGATGAATAATGATTTATATTAGATAATTTCATCAGTTTTGAAAACACGTCGTTGTAAAATTTAGTACCCAAATCAGTTTGCAAATTCACCGGCGAACGACCACTTAATTTTAGCACATTCTGGAAAGCATGATATACTTCTATTTTAGATTTTGTCTTTAAAGGTACTCCCCAAGCATATTTAGAGAAACAGTCAATAACAACTATGATGTAACCAAATCCTTTGTTGTAAGTTTTAATATTTTTTAGATCAATTAGATCTGCTTGCCACAGGTCGTCTATAGCTTTTAGGATAACTGGACGACGAATAAAATTTTTACGTGCAGATCGATGTAATTCATTAACCACTTGTTGTTTTATCATTTCGTTTAGCTTTATCAATCTTCTTAGTAGAAGAGTTGGTTATATTCTGGTTGATATATAAAATAAGATTTGCTTTTAAATGTTCTAAAGAGCTATGAATCTCGCTTAATATTTCATGCTTGGATTTATCTATTAATTTATGAACATCGTCTTTATTGCACAAATTTTGTATTATAACATCAACATAATGTTTATTTGAAACGTGATCAGCTTCGACAGGATCAATCACGCCTCGAATTCGATTTTGTTGTAAATCAAACTCTCCATTTATTGATTTTGTAATAGTTTTGTCATTGATATTAAAAATATCAGATAATCGCATTCTTTTATGAATGTGATGACCAAATTTGTCAATATTCATTATGTCCGTTAATGTAATAAGATCAAATTGAAATGAATCAAATTGCCTAACATCAAAGTATTTATCAATTTATGATTCCACTTTCTCGTAGTTCTTCTATAATCGATATAATTTCATTATCTAAACCAGTATTTCCAGCATCTCGAGAAGCAATTAGTAATTTTAATCTATCAACTAATTCATTGGGATCATCCCAATAAACATAATCAACAAACTTATTCCACTTTTTTAAAATAGGTAAGCCTTGACCTTTTGGATTTCGATTACAACTTACATCATCCGTTAGTTTGAATAAAGGTTTAATTATATATAAATATCTTTTACCTTTATTGCTTTTTATTGGTTTTTTAGGATCAAAATCACGTCTATGAGTGTTTGACACTAACAACATTAATTTATAATTCCGCTTATCTTCCTCCGTCACTAATACTAAATTAGGATCTCTTTTAAATAATAGTTCCCTTAAGCCTGGGGTATTTTTATAAACTGTTTCATCTATATTAATGGTTTTATCGTTAATAATTACTTTGGAAGTACCGAGCATTAATTTTCCTTTATCTAATCTTACTCCGAAAGGAACATCTTCATATATTTCCGGAGATAACGACCATGACAATGAATCTTGATCGGTGCTATTGATCGAATCTAATGTTTTATATGAATCTCCACTATTTTCTAAATCATTATCAGAAGCTTCACTCTTCTCCTCTTCTTCTTCAATATAATCATTATTATCAAAGCCCGAATTAGGCATCTCAGTATTGTTCCAACAATTTTCAGTTTTAGTAATTTCATCTTCAGGTAAAATAGTATCTTGGTAACTGTCATCATGTTTAATATTAGAATTTTCTTTCAATGAACGTTTGTTAGTTTTTAATGCTATTTGATTCAGGGGGTTAATTAGTGGTTTAAAAACCGTTTCCAATGCTTTTTCATTTTCTACTTCTATATTTCGCATTTTACGAACTTTTTTCTTCACAGCTTCAGCAGCGTTAATAATTTGTCTTTTAAATGATTTATCCATTACTAAATACTTCGTTCTTCTGTTAATGTTTCAAATAGAATAATACTTTTACTGTAAGAATGATGATATTTATAGAAGTTCTTAATTGAAAACTACAAAATTGTCAAAGTTTTTTCGATAACATCCTTCGTTCTTTTGACAATCTTTGTTTATGACCAAATAACTATATGGATCTGTCCATATTTGCGTGCACATTTCACGAAACTCGTTCCATTTCATATCAGTGCTAACATGTTCATCATAGATATGTCTCATATTGATATCGTCTTGTTTAAAAAGAACAATGAGATTTGCATTGTCCCTGACAAGTTGTTTAGGTACTTTACTGTAGGTTTGATTTAAATAAAAAGAGTCTATATTTTTATGTCTTCCCATTGCAAAATAATCTCGCATGTTATTTTGATTCTCACACGCCACGTCATCAAAAATAATTATAGAATCACTACTAGCTTCCTGAGGACTCAATACCTCCTCGTTGTCCTTATATTTGGAAAATGATATATCAGGAACCATGGCGAACACTTTTTCTAAAAACAAATATTTTGGTTGGTTTAGAGTTTTTGAGTAAAGATAAACATTACGATATTTTAATCCGTCTTTATGCAAAAGCAGACCGATCACTAAATTAGTTTTCCCGCAGTTAGATGGACCGCAAATAATACATCTAATAGTATTCGGTAAAAGCTCTCCATGTCGAAGAGTTCCACACTGGGGCTCAACACAAATTGCATCCACATTAAGAGAATGTGGTTGTTTAACAAATTTCATTATTTGCAAACGTCTAATGCTATATACGGTCAAAACAACAATAGTTAGTCTTAAGTACAAATACCGTTAATATAATATACGATTTGGACTAAAATTATGAACGTAATGAACATAATAATCAACGGAAATGTTATCTATCGATTATTTACTATTGGGCATTCTGGACCATTGGGCATTCTAGACCATTGGGCATTCTAGACCATTGGGCATTCTAGACCATTGGGCATTCTAGACCATTGGGCATTCTGGACCACTTTTCGCGAAAAGTGGTCCAGAATGCCCAATAATACCCTACTACCGTTAACTTTAGAAAATATACACATTATAGAAAAAGTGTCTGATGTATCTAGCTATTATGCAAATAATAATATTATATTTGTACTACATATACCCTTAGTTAACACTAAGGAATTCGATCTGTATCATACTATACCTTATCCTATAACTCTTGCAAATGTAAATGGTACATTATATACTACCATTATACCATCCACTAAATATTTAGGTATAACTAAGGATAAATCATCCTATTGTAAAATGGATACGTTAATTAATTGTAAGGTCATGAATTCACAATACTATATTTGTGAAACATCTAATGTTTATTCCACAGCGGCTGTACCGATATGTGAAACCGAGGTCATTTCGAAAGCTTTAACTTCTGTTCCTCTCCTTTGTGAAACTAAATTTGTTAATGGTAATTTCGAAACTTTTCATAAATTACTATAGAATGTCGTAACCAAGATACATTCGAATCATCTATATCTGGAACAGGCATATTGACCCTACCAGATCAATGCATTGCATATTGCAAGAATAATAAACTGAAACCTAAAAATAAAATTAGAATAAATGTGAAGCCCGTAATATTGCATTTTGGAATAATTAATGATAGATGTTGCAGTTCTACTACATATTTAAAAGATAATGTCAAAGTTCCATTTGTAGACTTAAAACATATGGATAATCTAAATTCCCTTTTCTCAGACTATAATAAAGTAACAGAACGAATGAAAGCTGACCTTAATCATTTAATCGAAAGACCTCACATTCTTTTGTATGGCAATTATTATTCTTCCATAACAATTGTAATAGTTATTATTATTATTATGATTATTTCTTATAAATTGTATCATTATTGTAAATTAATAAAGGCTGGTAAACCTGTCCCTAATCCAGAAGATCCCATAGAAATGACATCCTCAGATCCCGATGATGTTCCTGCTCCTCCTCGGTTGCGGCTAACCTAAATACCTGTAATACTTACCTTCCTTTCTTTATCGTCAACTTACCTTTTCACCCGTAAGTTTCCTCTTGATCGGGGGGCTGTTATATCTTTGGATTGTACCCTTTTCTACTTACCTTTGACATCCAGATTGCTGACTTAGCATTTGATCATCCTTCCTCCGCTCTTACATCGCTCCCCCAGTCAGTCGTCTTCCATCCTTCGTCTCGTAAACCAGTCACACTTTAATACTGTGTTAAATGTTATTTTTAATTAAAAGTGTATTTAATTGAATAAATCTATTCTAGCTATTCCGAACTTTATTTTTTAAAAAGCGGATTCAAACCTCAGTTCTAACAGTACGAAACGCAGCAGCAAGCTGCTACTTTACGCCGGTTTTCTGTAAGACAGTGGTAACGACCCGGACGAGCCGGCCCATTCATGCTGTCACAAAGCTGTCTACAGCGTGGCTCTACTACTCAAAACGTATTAAACTTTTACATATGTCTCGTATATGGATGACGCGGACACGCCAGTTATCGAATAACGCGCACAAATTTGTACCACGGACACTGGGTAAGTGGAGTAAAAAAGACGCAATATTAAAAATAGAGTAAGGCATACTTACTTACATATTATGCTGTAATAGTTCAGAATCATAAAAGGGATTGACTTCGAAATGACATCATTACGTTACGCGAGCTTTTTTTATACAAAGGAAATCTGTTAACGCTTTGATTATACCTACGGTAAAAAAATATACTTAAGAAATGATAAGTCATTAATTTAATCCTCATCAAAATACTCATGTTTCAGTGAATCCCAAAACTTCATCCTTTTTTGTTCGGGCAAATCCACCATTTTGATTTTCTTGCCAAAATTCATAGCTCTTAAACAGCGATCACCAACCAAAGGTTCCCATTTCAGATGTTCCAAAAGTTGGTCGTTGCTCGGCGTCGGATCACTGGAATTCATCAAAGGGGAATTAATGACGAGAAATATATTCGGGAATTCGTAATACGTATAAATTTGCTAACGAACGAATTGTTTGAAACATCTGATATAATCCTATTACGATATTACATTTATACGAACTTTCATTACTTAATCTTTCAATAATTAGAGAACAATTTCTCAGAATTCAGAGAAATCGATTTTGAATATTGCCTTTTCGTTTTCAATCAAGATTTTATTCGTTACAAGACGTTGCTTGGGGAAAATTAAAAAAAAAGAAGCCTTCATCTTCACTAAAATTATATAAAAGTATTTGTTTGTATGTAAGGGATAATGTCTGGAAATTCTAAAACAATTCACAAATTTTTTTATTTATCTTATATTACATGAATACACTGGTCAGTCTTTTGAAAAAATATTTCCAAACATCACCAGTTAGAAGTAGCCTTGAAAAAAATATGAATTAATAGTAATAATACGCTGGCCTAATGCGAGTTGGCAGACTTCACATACCTTCGAAATTCTTATGGAGAACTTATCAGGTATGCAGTTTTCCTCACGATGTTTCCTTCACCGTTAAAGAAAGTGATAAATACCAATTATTATTACACACATAACTAAGAAAAATCAGAGGTGCATACTCTTGGAGCTGGTTTCGAACCTGCGGCTATCGTCTCGCCAATCTGTACCACTCCCAGCTGAGATATCTCTGCTTAGATACTTCAACAATATAGTAATATACTGTAGGATTTCCAGCGTCGTATGGATTAGACTTAATGGATTCAGCCAAGTTTAAAGTATACGCCTTTGAATAACTTAAAACGAACAACAAACTTGGGCTAAGCGCTAACTATAAAGTAACTTAGCGTCTAGGATAGAATAATAAATATCAGTCACTTAGTAACTATTCAGAAAGCTGAATTATGAGGAACTAGCTTGTGCTCGCAGCACCGCCCGCGTGAATGGTTTTTCCAGGATAACAGCCTATGTCGTAATCCAGGTCATTATTCACCCGTGTGCCAAATTTCATCCAAATCCATTCATACGTTGAGATGTAGTTGATTAAAAAATACCTATGCAAATTCAAAAACATCTCAACTATGTGTATCACATTATGTGAATTCTACTTTTTGGAAAGTTTAGTATAGTTGAAACAGTTTTGTCTACAGTATGAATGGGCCGGCTCGACCAGATCGTTATCACTGTCTCACAGAAAACTGACGTAAAGTGGAGGCTTGCTGCTGCGTTTCGTGCGTTGTTTGAGATATCCGGAGGCCCAAATCCCCTTCCCAACCACTAATTACTACTTACTTTTAAGGTCGGCAACGCGACCTTGATTCTTCCGGTATTGTGGGCTTCCATGGGCGGTGGAGATCACTTACCATCAGGTGACCCACTTGTCCGTTTGCTGGAAAATACCATAAAAAAATTAACGACGACATAAATTATTAGTTTCGTCAAAGTTCGTTTTATAGGAATTGGTACGAATATTCAATAAATACGCGGCCATCAGGGTCCGATCAGTCACTCAAGAGAAAAATAAGCTTCTACTTTTAAAATCTAATATTGTAATAGGTAGCGTTCGTATTGAAAAAATACGCGAAAATTGCCGATACCTATAATTTTAATACTAGTACTGTAAAAAAATCATATTAAGTAGGTACGTTAGTATAACTACTTACAGAAGATAGATATCCAAACAACGCATACTCAAACGTAAGCTGAAAAATGTGTGATGTGTTTACTTAAAAAATAAATGACAGTTTAAATATTTTTAAAAGTGAAACTATTGCAAAGTTTCCGTTTATATACATCGAATGGAAATTTATTCATAAAAGCGGCTTTGCTCGTTGGTTCGACGGTTGGTCCGAAGGCTGTAATTAATCTTTGATCGTCTCTCACTTCGGTACTGTCGAATAGATTCGTCGAAGCCGATGACAATCTATTCGTTGGTGAACTAATATTTTTGGCCTGTGTGTTGCATGTCGCGTGACGGTCGGCCGCGGAGTAGGGATAAAGTGAAAGGCGCTCGCCAGAGCAGCCAAGGCCAATATGGCGTTATATATATAATTATATATAACGTATTATATATACATATAATACGTATTATATATACAACGTGTTGCAGAAAGGTGTGGTCATATTTTAGGGTCATTACACACTCCTTATAGTAAGTACCTGTGTACCGGATCATTTCTAACCAAGACATCCTAAAATTTCACGTTAATTTTTAATCACTCGTTTATTAAGATCGATAAGATTGATAACATCACTATTAATTATAATGAATCACACTCACTTTTTAATAAACTTGAATAAGATTTACGTAATTCTACGGACATACGTACGTAACTTGTAATTTAAACACAAAATACCTGAAAGAGACTGTTTGCTGAAGACGATATAGGTACCATCCTCTGAAGTATTATGAAGATTTCATTGTCGGATCATCCATCTATGAATTTCGCTTAATACAGTCGACGAGCGTCTTATAAGCTATTATCAGTTGCACGAACACGAAATACCAATACATAATACTTGTTTGTATTCAAATACAACATATTTTTTGAACTCGTAATCATACTTCATAAAATCAGAAATTGCCGAACTGACTGCGTCAAATAAATATTGACATTTGACAATTGTTTAATGTTTTTTTAATTATAAAATAATTAAATAAAAGGAGGACTATAGTATAAATGTTTATCATTTAGTGTTATCCAAAGTTGAAAGTCGATATCGACATGTTACTCATTCGATAAAAAAGAAAATTCTATAATTATTGTACTAGCAATGCAATCGGATTTGGTACTATGGAAGATAAAATACTAATACCCTACACTATACATTGCTTAAATTTGCCCGCCCCTTTCTATAACACGTTGTATATATAATATATGTTTATTATAAAAATATTATTATTATTATTTTATTTGTTTTTGTTAGTGTTGTAATATTATTCCAAAAAAATTTAGTTAAATGTCAATAATGTGAAAAAAAGTTTCACTTTTACCGTGGTTTCATAAACCACACAATCTTTTCTTAAAAATGTTGGTGGTATGTAGATGGGCAAAATGTGAACTAGTATGGTGATCGTAAGTTGAAGCCATACATGGCTCCAATTGAAATCTCGGGCGTGTACTTAGTTTCTATAAGTAGTTATTCTAAGAATATTACATACGAATTTTTACACCACCATTAGAGAATTCAATGACCCAAACAGCCATAACAAACAATTTAAAAATACATCAATCGTACCCGAACTTAGCGAAGTTGGCCCACAGCCGCGCTACTTTCTTCACGATCAATTTATCATTCGTACCGTTGTCATTCTTGTAGACGTCCAACGTTTTACATCTAAATTGATAACAGATTTCATCGCCCGCCGTAGCGCCTGACAAATTCAGATGTCTCAGTGACGCCTGCCAGCCCACATTCATTTGGCTGCGATGCGAAAATCTATATAAATAAACTTTGTTGCAAGTTGCTTGGGCTTGCAAGATCGCTTGACGCAGTACTGGATATATTACTTGATCGGAAACGTACTTCGCGTATCTTCTTAAACTACGTTCCCCTATCGTCCCATTAACGAAATAGAAATCCATAATTTTCCGCCGTATCTCTCTGTATCTCCTAGACTCGTACACATCTTCCCTTCCCTCGAAAGGCAGCAGATATTGAAAATTATAATTTAAGTACTTCAGAAGTTTCATGTTATCCACAAACCCCGCCAATTTGTGGAGCGATTCTAAGCTCGTGTACCCTATCAAAACCCCGGCATTATTGCTAAGTTTCCATTTATATACATCGAATGGAAATTTATTCATAAAAGCGGCTTTGCTCGTTGGTTCGACGGTTGGTCCGAAGGCTGTAATTAATCTTTGATCGTCTCTCACTTCGGTACTGTCGAATAGATTCGTCGAAGCCGATGACAATCTATTCGTTGGTGAACTTGTTAATATTTCATATAATTCGGTTCTATTGAATTTGTTGTACGGGCCGTTGAGGTTCCAGTATAATTTGTTTGATATTTCGAAGTTATAGTTTTTGTAGTATGCTGGTGAAAGGGCACTATCACTTTGAATGATCAGTCTGGTGTATAATTCATCTCCGGCGGGTGAGAGCAAAAACGACGCCACTGAACTGGCAGCTTTGCCCGACCCGATAACGGTTACTTTATCCACATCGCCACCAAAGTATGAAATGTTGTCCCTTATCCATCTTAGCGCCGCGAGCATGTCCTTTGCTCCCATATTACCTCGGGCGAAATGATCTCCGGTGTTTAAGAAGCCAAAGATACCTATTCTGAACGAGACTGCAATAACAATGACTTCCTCGTCGATAAGGAAATCAGGTCCATGCGATAGAGAATGTTCGTGATTCCATACTATGATGGGGATATTAATTTCTGTGCGTAAAGGTTTGTAAATTGAGAGGTAAAGGCAATCTTCATTCTGAATAGTCGCACACGAGTCTTCGTAAGGGTCGCTGTAGTTGCATATGGATTTGTCAGGCCATGGTTTTGATTTTGGTGGCTGAGAAAAAAATAAATGGTAAGCGTCATTTGAGTCGTCAGTCGAGCTTATTTACGCCCCATGATTTGACAGGGGCTGGGCCTATTGCTATAACCTCGGGCAGCTTATTTCTGATTATATGAATCGAAAAATTAAACACAAGTTGTGCCCCACCTGGGATTTGACTCAGGATCTCACGGTTTCTCAGCCTAACTAGGCTACCAGTAGGCCAATGAGGTTATATTTGTTGATTGACTTTTGAAAGTAGGTATTAGGTGGTAAGCTCCTTGTATGCGTCGAGAGGCCTTCTGGATTGGCAACACCGCTTTGGATATTTCTCCTCCTCCTCCATACAGCGGTGCATAAGCACTGTTGTGTTCCCATTTGAAGGACATTGAAGTCAGTGAGATTACTGGGCATAATGAGACTTAACATCTTATGTCTCAGGATGACGAACGCAGTCCAGTGCCATGCTTACTACATAACTTGGAAGTTCTGATTGTTGTTGTTTCTGTTTATGAGCAGGCATTTACTATCAGGCGAGCGACCTGCTCGTCTAGTAATCTAAAGCTAATAAAAACCCTAACTCTTTTATAAAGTAATATCTTTTATATCAATTATACGTTCATAGACAGAATATATGGCGCAGATAAATATTATTATAATAAAATCCAAATACAGTCTATTTTCTAGCGTTTTTTAGTTCCACGAAATGGGGACAACAATTGAATAAAAGAGTATCGGTAACATTAGGTTGATTCAGTTTTCGAGGAATTGACTTTTCATTGGTAAAAAACAATAATACAATTACAACAATATATAACAAAACTCAAATTAAATATAAAATTTTATTCAGTTATTAATTACTCAGGTTATATGTATTTCAGAATCTAGCTAGACACAACATAATTTATTGGAACAAATACACACATACATACGTACTCACGCCTGTAATCCCCGAAGGGGTAGGCAGAGGTGTATCCAGTACACCCACATTTCGACGAGCGTATCTCCGTCCCATGATGTGATAGGAGGCGAGCCTACCGCCATATCGGGCACAATACCAAACTCCGGGTCGATACTAAGAATTTCATGTTAGAGAAACCCAATATCACTTTACCCGACCGGGGAATCGAACCCGAGACCTCAGCGTCAGCGTCAGTCGTAACGCGTACGTATTACAATTGCGCCACCGAGGCAGTTTTTTCACTAAATAACGTTTCAGCAACTCAAATTGATTTGACAGCGGTGTTCAAATCAAAATTCTGTTAGATGAATATTGATTTGATCAGCCTTTTAGAATCTAAGCTTTTGGAAACCGGGTGAAATAAAACCTCTAATAAGCATAAATAAATAACAAACCTTAAACCTCAGTCCATTTAGAGGAGCCTCTGCATATGGGATTTTCCAAAACGCAACATAAGGTCCATTTTCAAAAACCGTGTACAATTTTCTACCAAGTATCGTAGTACCATTGCTATTAATTGAATAAAGTTCACAATCCAAACAATTAATGAATACAAATATAGCCAAAATATGAATGGCACAATACATTTTACGTTATTTCAGATACTTATTGAAAGTTAAATTGGAATATATCGAATGCGAAGCCACGTCAGTCCACGTCATTATAAACTGTGGTGAAATGTGTGACAATGTTTTATAAATACGAATTAAACCGTGATTATGAAGTATTGTAGGCGCTAGAGAAATACATTTAATATTTAACTGTAGTATGTACACACCATCACCTCATTGGCCTAATGACATCTGTAGGCCTAGTAAGAGTTACAAATACGTTCACAGTGTTCGAATTCGTATAAAATTACTACCGTCGAAGTGTCAAACTAGTAATTCATCCGGTAATATAGGAAATAATCGCTTGAAAACAAATTTCATATTCGACTAATATGAAATAAAATTATTCATTTTAATTCATCATAGTTCTCACTAGTAACTACTAATACTCGACGTATGGAGAGAAAACGAAAACTTTCATCGTTCAGGAAAACTATTAAATCTTGTACTAGGCCTACTGACATAGGTCGAGAAACCGCTGACTTCCTGGGTTCAAATTCCAGGCCGGGGAATCACAATTTGTGTTAATTTACGATTCTTAAAACAAATTGCTTGGCATTTGTATCAGCTATTGGGATAGACTCACCACCTATTAAATCTTGGGACGGAAGTTAAGTACTGCCAAACATTAGTGCACTTGTTGCACTCCTGCCTATTCTCCGGGGATACAGGCGTGAGCTTATCTTATTTTTAAGTACTGCTAAAGCCTAGTTACAAAAGCAACGTCAGACTAACAGGAGTGGATCGGACTGCCAAGTAAAAGGTTTCGTGTTCTTTTATATAGTATGCATGTGACTTTCCGAAATGTCGTGTTTATTCATTCTTAATTCTCACTTGCGCTAGAGGTGGAAGAAAACATCGTAAAAATTATCTGAGAGCTCTCCGTAAATATGTCAAAGGTATGTGAAGTCTACATACTCTTACGAGGCCAGCGTGGTGGTCGAAAGGCCTAATAATCCCCCTCTCTCGACATCTAATCGTGGAAGAGGTTAATTCCCAAGAGTGAGACAATTTAAAATAGGGCTAATAATTATTATGAAGCAATATATAATAATAGTTAAAACTATGTGGTCACCCTAGAGGCGGAGATTAATAAAAATAAATTAAACAGACCTATAGGGCTCTTGTCTAATAGGGCTTAGCCACCCTACATCCTGCGCCTTTTATCAAGGGACGCCGTCCATCTAATGGATTGTTTAATACATCTTCTAGTCCCTTTTCCTAGTGAGAAATGTCTTAAAAGCATATACTTGTAGATAGCGCGAAAAGAAATCCAATTGTAAATATTTGTAGTCCGTATCTAGTAAGAATTTTCTAAAATTGTAGAATGGCCGCTACCCAGGCTGTGCAATTAGTAAAGATAGGGAATACAAATCTCATTTCTCAAGAATTACTTGTAACCATTTCGGGATAAGTAACTAGAGTTTATTATTCCTAAATCATCGTGCCAAAAATCTTGATACTATTCTAAATATCCCCACAACCATTCATTTCATTCCGCGTGTTATAAAGATTAATTTGATAACCGATTATCTTTATCCAAACCTAGTACCCCAGTAGCGACCGATAATTAAGGCATGAATATCGTCACGCCTTTTAAAAATGTTTCATAAATTAACAATTATATTAATTTCTATATATATTATTATAGTTGTCAGTGCTACCAAACCCATAGTGGATACAACACATGGAAAAATATCAGGAAAAGTGCTAAAAACGCTAATAAAAAACGTTGAATACACTGGTTTTATGAGCATTCCCTACGCGGCACCGCCACTGAAAGATTTGAGGTTTATGGTAAATAAAAATGCTTTTATCCTTTGCAATTGTATTTTTTTTTATTGGTTATTAAACGCAGATGGGAACTGATATTTGCTTTTTGGAATATACATACAAATCTATAATATTATCGCATATTTATTAAACCAATAAGTTAAATAGAGCTGATTCAAAAAGACACATACTACTTATGTATCAAACATAAACAAACAACTACACAAATTAAAGCTAAACCGTAAGAATAATAAATAGTATTTCGTATAACTATAAACCATGTTCGTAATAAATCCCGATGCATCAACTCAGATACTTACATACCTCCAGATTCTAAGTACTTAATCAATGTATGGATGAAAAAATAATAATGTGTGACAAAAAATTGAACACAGATCTACAATACATTGACTCTGTTTGCAAAGCAGAGTTGAGTGTGCAAATACTATAACCGAATTTTTTATGTTAATATTTGTACATTTTGCAGTCACCGCAACCCGTCGAGCCATGGACCGACGTCTTGCCCACAACAAAAGATAAACCCGCCTGCTCACAAATAAACAACAACATTAAAAAAAGCCAACCCTTTGGTTACTATGGGTCAGAGGACTGCCTGTACCTTGACGTTTTCACCCCAGCGTTAGACGATAAGAAGCGCGCTGTCATCGTGTTCCTTTTAAATACAAATTTTATAAACTCTTACAACAAAACTAGGGACTATGAACCGGATTTCTTCATTGAAGAAGATGTCGTGTTCGTTACAATAAGTCACAGACTGGCGGTTTTTGGATTCCTTTCCATTGAAGAAGAACTTGTACCTGGCAACGCAGGTTTAAGAGACATAGTGGCCGGTTTAGAATGGGTTAAAGAAAACATCGCAAGATTTGGTGGAGACCCTGGAAGAGTAACACTAATGGGTTCCCAAGGAGGTGGGGCAGCTGTAGATCTGTTAATGCATTCAACTGCTAAAGGATTATTTAGTGCGGCTATTTTACAAGGCGGTTCTTCATGGGGCACGCCATATTTACAAGAAGGTTCTAGACAAAGGGCTTTCAACTTAGGAGAACTTCTAAATAGAACTGCTACAAACGCCATCAAATTATTAAAAGAACTTCAAGATGTCCCAGCTGCCGAACTACCTGTTAGAGAAATCCATGCATGCCCAAAAGATTATTTCAAAGAGACACAAAGAAGTATAACAGCGTTTGGTCCAATCGTGGAACAGACTTCAGACGGACTTATTATTGAATATCCTGAAAAATCAAAAGCAAAGATAGACATTCCTGTTATTTTAGGCTTTAATTCCAGGGAAGGACTAGAGTACTCAATGCAATATCTTACAGAACCAAGATTTATTGGTTTCCTCAATAAAGACTTTCCATTTTTACTCCCTAGACGAATGGACTTAAAATTCGATCCAGCAAAAGATGGGTTCCAAGTTGCGATGAAGCAAATAAAAAAATATTACTTTGGAAGTAAAATCAATTTGAAAAATATTAAAGACTTCGTTACTTACTTGGGAGATACACTGGTTGCTTATCCAGTGGACTATGCAGCCAAAATCTACGCAGCTACTTCTCAAAAACCAGTGTATTATTACTTCTTTGATTACTACAGCGATCTGAATGACAATAAGAATGATTTGATGAAGCTATCTGTGATAGAAGACGGGACATGGGGAGCGGCTACAGGCGATGAACTGTGCTACCTCCTTAAATGTCCAGGGCTAAAGGACAACTACGTAAAACATGACAAATCAATGTCAGAAGAGAGGAAAATACAAGCGAAATTGATTAAGCTGTGGACAAACTTCGCCAAATACAGGTAAAATTATTATAAATTTTGTTATGCCGAGCAATTCGTATCCGGGGTGCTAAGTAGGGACCATTTTTCATACAATCCATTAACAATTAAGTTGATAAAGTGATTCATTTCAGGGATCCGACACCGACCGAGGATGATTCACTAGGGGGCTTCGTCTGGCCTCCGTACACAACTGAAAATAAAGAATACCTTCATATAAACAGGGAAATTGAAGTCAAGCGTGATTTATACCCCAAGAAATTCAAATTTTGGAATGATTTTATTGAAAAATGGCAGCGGGAGGCTAAAGACGGGATAGTCACTAAACTTTCACATAAAGATGAGTTGTAATGATTCGAATAAATGTTTTTAATAAAACTACACTACAATGACTTCATATTCCGTTATACAGTTGTACAAGCACATGTTAATAAATGGCAACAAAGCATAGGTATAAATATCTTGATCGTTGGATATATAAACCATAAACAACAAAAATTATATGTGCATTTAGTACTTACTTGAATACGAATAGAAGAACATTGAATGCATTTTTTTTATCAGCGTTAATGAAGAGACGAGCAGGTCGCTCGCGTGATGGAAAGCGTCATGCCTGCTCATAAATATAATATGTAAAAAAAAGTAGAGACCAATTGAGAACCTTCTGCTTTAGAAAAAACAGAAAATCCTGAAGTATGAAATAACACACTACTGTTACGAGTGGTACAGCCACAATGTAGTTTTGTTTACAGCACGAATGGGCCGGCTCGACCGGATTGTTACCACTGGCCACTGTCTCACATAAAACCGGCGTAATGTAGCGGTTTGCTGCTGCGTATCGTACAGTGAGTGAAATATCCTGAGGCCCAAATCCCTCTTCCTAGTTCTATAATTATACTTTCTCTTTAAGGTGAAAGATCAGCACTAGCCCACGAAATTCAATTGCATTTTGTTTTTTTCAAAACTGCAGCTCGATCCTTCGATTAAATTTATGGATAAAAATTATTTTGCACATATAATGGATATATGGAATAATAACAATGAAAACTACCTATAAATATTGTTTCTAGAGTTCATGAATGTCCAGAAACTTATTTTTCTCAGATCAGTCATTTTACTCGAAGGATCGAGCTGCAATTTTAAAAACCAGAATTATATTGAATTTCGCGGGCCAGTGCTGGTTTTTCACCTTAAGGTCGGCAACAAACCCATGTTTCTTCTTGTTTTTTGGGCGCACATAGGCGGTGGAAATCACTTACTATCAGATGACTCACTTGCTCGTTTGCCGGCCGGCTATAAAGAAAAAAATGAATATATGTGATTATCCCTATCTTGTTTCTACATCCATTTTTTGGTACGAATCCGCAAGAAACAAAACATTATTGAATCTCTAAAGCTTTCAAGCTGTAATATACTTTGTTCCAGTAACAAAATAAAATCGTTCGTGGATTTAAGCTGTGCAAGGGGAAAAAATGTTTTTTTTTGTAAACAAACATTATACGCTTTGGGTTTTAACATTAAATAAATAAATAAATAAATACACCCAACAGTCACACACATAGTCCTGACCCCACACTAGGTTAAACCTGTATCGTGGGTATCAGGAACTACGAGGGACTTGCGGTCCCATAAGACCCAGACCCGAGACAATTATTTGTGGATCAGACAAACATTTGTCAAGGTGCGGGAATCGAACCCACGGCCTCACGCTTCGCAACCGGCTGCTCGCCCGCTGCGCCACGGAGGCTGTCAAAACGCAGTATACGTATATAATAGTTAACAATGTTTTATTGTATACTAGGTGTCCCGTGCGGTTTCACCCGCATGCATATTAGTGCTGTGCTGCCGTGTTTCAAAGTTCAACTCCTCCTTTTACCCTGTTAAAATGTAAAATCCCAAAATCATTTCTTTACGGTACTCACAACCGGTACACACAAACTATCCTCTGATCAAATTTGATGAATTAGCTTTAGTAATTTTTGAGATATCTATATTAATCAGTGAGTGATCCATTCAAAGTTCTGCCAAAGTCCAGTCACATTTCAGTCAAAGTCCCGTGAAATCTCAGTCAAATCTCACCCAAAGTCCAGACAAAAACCAGTCAAAGTCTGGTCAAACTCCAGCCAAATTGCAGCTAATTTACAATCAAAGCTCGGTCAAATCCTAATCAAAGTCCACCCAAAATCCAGCTAAATCTCATCCAAATACTACCCAAAATTCCAGTCAGGGCCCGGCCAAATTCAATCAACATTAATATAAATATGATTATTTGATGACATCCTGGCACATAAAAAAATAGGACTTTTATACAAAAATAATTAATATTATGTTGATAGCAACAGATAATCCATTATCTTAAACACGTTAAGTACTTAAGAATAACCTAATACCATATCACAAGTAAGTAGATAATGATTCAGACGTTACTTATCGTAGGGACACGTCAGTATTTCATTAATAATATTGAGTACAAATAATAAATTGTTATTACAAGCATTCTATCAAACATGTACGGAGTTGATTTAGTTGTACTCTTATCATTATGTGTTATTGTAAATGGAAATCTGATTGTAGATACCAGTTCTGGTAAAGTTGAGGGAGTGGAAACTCCTTCAATTATAAAAAATGAGACATATTACTCGTTCATGGGCATTCCATATGCTCAGCCCCCGCTTGGTGAATTGAGGTTTATGGTGAGTTCTTATAATCTTTTTTTAAAATGGCCTGTTGTGATAGCCGACTGTATTTACAAATCCCTCTCCTATGGAAAAACTATTGCTAACTAATCTAATTAAATAAATCAGTGAATTCTTTTAGAGCGCTTTCAAATCAGACGGCTAGAGTCGTCCTGCTGCCGCACCGCAGTGGTGCGGTTGTCGTACTAGCGACGGAGTTTTTCATAAAAATGATTTTGACACTGCTGTCAAATCAATTCGAATTGCTGAAACGTTATTTAGTGAAAAATTTATAATATTTGATGCCTCTTTAGTACCGTTTCATATTAAATTGAATGTTATGCTATCTAACATGTGTGTCAAATCAAAGGTGTTTAGCCCGCTTCTAGCAACTCAATTACGACATGACATGAGATTCGACATTGATCAGCCTTTCACATACCGGGCGTAGGTATAGGTACTTTGATCTGAATGCGCCCTTAGTCAGTTTTGTTAACTTTAGTTCTAAATGTATTATATTTTTTACTTATTATTATTTCATAATAGCAACATTTTAGTATAAAAAGTAACCCTACATGAACCATTTTATTGATTTCTTATTAATTTTATTTAACTGCATTTCATTTCAGCCGCCTAAGCCGCATGAAGGATGGACTGGTGTTTTAAAAGCTAAAAAAGAGCGGAAAGCATGCTCTCAATTTTTTTTGCCTGTAAAGGCCGTAGAAAATTACGGGTTTTTCGGCGACGAAGACTGCCTGCATCTCAGCATACACACTCCAAAACTTCCAACCAAAGATGAACTAAATCTACCAGTTATTGTGTTCATGTACAACGAATATTTCAGAATATCTTTCAATGGTTCCAAAGATTACGGCCCTGATTTCTTTATGAAAGAAAATATCATGGTAGTAACCATTAACTATAGAATTGGTCCTATCGGTTTCATAAGCTTCGAAGACAACTTATTACCCGGTAATAATGGCATTAAAGACGTCACCTTAGCCCTAAAGTGGATACAACAGAATATCCACAAATTTGGCGGAGATCCATACAAGGTTACCTTGATGGGCAATGAAGGGGGTGGGGTACTTACTGACATCCTACTGCATTCACCAAAAGCCAAAGGGTTATTTAGTGCAGCAATATTACAGAGCGGAACAGCATGGATGGCTACATACTTTAATGGAAAACCTCGAGACAAAGCTAAAGCACTCGCCAAGGAGTTGGAAAGAGAAGTGGGGACAAGCACACAACTGATCAAAGAATTCTCTGTAATGTCCGCTCAAAGAATTAGTGAATCTGAGTTAAACTCGATTCCTACTGACGATTCGCGACACGCACAAGTGGGAATCCTTGGAAACAGCCCCGTCATAGAACATGACCATCCTGAAGCAATAATTACCAAGCTTCCAGAAGATATGGATATCGATATAGATATACCGATTATGATCGGATATAACACCAATGAAGGTATTGAGAAATGCGAACGGTTTCTACAAAAGCCTCAGTACCTGACTTTCGCAGATCGAGATTTCTTGATGATGTTCCCTATACGAGTTCATTATCGTTTCGAATTAAACACTAACGTTTACTATAAAGCAATTCAAGAGATAAAAGACTTTTATTTCGATGAAGGCTATGTAAAGATCAGCAAACCTGGTGAATACATGACTTACTTCGCTGATGTTACAACCTTCTATCCCGTTGACTACACAGTAAGGAAATACGTGAATGTATCAAGTGCTCCCATATATTACTATGCTTTCGACTATAGTGGAGAACTGAATATGAGGAAGAACCGGGTGCTAGCAGAAGCATTAACAATGGAAGGAACATGGGGCGCCGCCACCGGCGACGAACTGTGCTATTTGTTTGTTTGCAAAGATATCAAGCATGCGTATTTAAAAGCTATGGAAGATGAAGATTCTGAGGAAATAAAAGTGTTAAGGAACATGGTCCGTATGTGGACTAATTTCGCCAAGACTGGGTAAGAAGCCATTTTAGATTTAAGATAGGTATCAGAACATGGGATATGTTTTGATATGACAAACAAGGTTAGAGTATGTGAGAGTCAGTTTCAATATACAGGCTGCAAGGGAAATGCTCCGGAAACCGAAGCTATAATAATATGCTACGTTAATATAAACCGCAATACTACTTATAAACCTTCCTTACCCTTCAAAACCTAGAAGTAATGAGCTGTGACTCAAACTGAATTGCGCCAAATTATTTGAATAATAATTATTATTCATTATATTTATCTATACAGACATGCTGCGTGTAAAATAAACAATACTTCAACTTATGCCCAATTTGTAGTGGTATTGTAATCACCAGTACTACTATATATATCATCGTTTTTGAGAGCATTTCTCTTAATTACGGTATAGGTGTTGGCTCTCTCAGATACTAGTTCAGATTATTTATGTACAATATTTTTACGTCACGAATTTTCCAGGAACCCGACACCCCCAGGCGCAGATCAGATATGGAAACCAGCCACCAAGGAGCACAAAGACTGCCTCGTGATAAGCGACGAGCTGACGATGAAGACTAACCTTCATGAAGACAGGATTAAGTTCTGGGACGATTACATTGCCATGTACAGAGAAAAGGCTGAGGACGGTGTCATCAAAGGAGTTAAAGACGAATTATAAAATTTTATTATAAGAAGTAAACAATAACAATAAATGTATGCAAATACGTATTATATTAATTTTTATAAACATATCCATAGTGATTACCTATAATTTATTTTGCTACAATGTTCCAATCATTTCATAGCATAATTACCTATAATAATAGTAATAGTAATAGACAACTAACCGAGAGGCAGTACTAAATGCCTTCGACGAATTTCTTGCCTCCTGTCCAGCCAATTTCTTCAAAGACATTGATATATTGCCATTGCGCTGGCAAAGATGCTTCGATGTCATGGTCGGTTACTTAAACCAATAGAAATAAAAATATGGAAGAAATATAACTTTTTTTCGTACAAAATGGCAATTTCATAGGTAAATAACTATTATTATAATATAAGGTACATTCCATTCGCGCAGTATATTATTTAACAAATGTCACCAACGAGTGTGAACCGTGATGTCCCGTGTTCAATTCCCAGGTCGAACATACACTTGTGAGTTTCCTAACATTTACGGAAAAGCGCGGCCGCACCTTATATTCAAGAGAAAGACTAAGTATTTTTAAACTCCTGAGTGTGGTGTTAAACAATGAACTTTTACTAATAAGATATGATTATTTTATAATATGATTTTATTTAATATACACTGCATATGTTTAGTATTCCATAAAAAAACTAAATTACCCTTCAGAAATAAACTTTGGACTCGTTCCATAGAAATAGAAAAAAATATCTCTAAAAAATAAGTTACTTAAATAGATGTGCGTTACTGCGTTTCGTACGGTAAGTGAGATATCCGGAGGCCCAAATCCCTCTACCATTCCCATTTCTTTAATTATTTATTTCCTTTAAGGGCAGCAACGTACCCATGATTCTTCTAGTATTGTCGGCGTACATGAGTGGTGGAGATCACTTACCATCAGGTCACCCACTTGCTCCTCTGCCAGCCTATGCTTCAAAAAACCATCGGTCGTGGCTTTGGTATTAACTACTTATAATACGTCGATAAAGTACACTATCGATTAAAGATAATAAGTAAATTCCACGTCTTCTTTCAACCTTATCTATAAATGTGTTTAGTTTGAACGGTGGCAATGCATTAACAAATACTACAAGGAAATTAAATTATCGTTACAATGTTTACAACATTTAAATATTTAAAACATATTTTGTTAATACATTTGATAAGTGTGTGTTCTAGTGAAAGTAATGTTGAAGTTAAATTAGAACAAGGCGTATTATTAGGAAAGACGAAGGAAACTCTCTTCAAAGGACAAAGTTATTATGTTTTTGAAGGTATACCATTTGCAGAGCCGCCTATTGAAAAGCTAAGATTTCAGGTACATCTTTCTTTCTTACTTTTTATCTTATTATGTACACATTTAAGTATATTACAAATAATTAGAATATTGTAGATTTACTTAATAAGTATATTTCCGCATTTAAGTGATAACAATTATATTAACTTATATCCCACAAAGATTTTTCACCAACTGTAAATATTAAATACAGAACCTGCTTTTTTATTTGCAGCCACCAGTACCGCATAAAGGCTGGGAAGATAAATATGAAGCATTTAATAATAAGCCTACATGTCTCCAGTTGAACGCACGAATGCGCAATGGGGAAGAATTTGGAATATCTGGCTCAGAGGACTGCCTTTATATAAACGTCTATACTCCTAATTTACAAGAATCTGCCCCCGTCGTAGTATTTGATTATAATGATAATTTTAGAACAGGTTTCAACGGATCCAAAACTTATTCACCAGAGTTTTTTGCAGAAGAAGGTGTCATTGTAGTCACTATTAACCATCGACTGGGCGTATTGGGATATCTAACAACTGAAGACGAAGTTATACCTGGTAATAATGGCTTGAGAGACTTTATTCTTGGTTTACAGTGGGTACAAAGAAATATAAAAGAGTTTGGCGGTGATCCTCGCCGGGTAACCATTATGGGAAACCGTGGTGGCGCTACAATTGCAGAGTTATTGTTATACTCCGAAAAAGCCAAGGGTATATTTTCAGCTGCCATTATACAGAGCGGGTCTGCTGTAGAAGCTACGTACTTTTTTAAAAACCCACAACAAAAAGCGTTTGAACTTGGGAAAGAATTTGAAGTAGAAACTAATAATAGTAAAGTACTGTTAGACGGATTACAATCTGTTAGTGGAGAAGATCTGCTTTTGAAAGAAATAAATGTTCTCGAAAGGGACGACTCTGACTTGAAACAACATACTAGCTTTCCCTTCGCTCCCACGGTAGAACCCGATATTCCGGACGCTGTACTCACTTTTCTCCCAGAAAAGGGAAAAATAGTCAATGATGTACCTATTATTGCCGGTTTTAACTCAAAGGAAGGGTTAGATGTAGCTTCGCACTTCCTTTTTGTGCCAAGTTTGATAACACATGAGGTAGAAGAAAACATTCTACATATTCCGATAAGAGTTGATTTTGCATTTGATACTAATGACCCCGCATATAAAGAAGCATCAAAAGAGATTATTGAATTTTATTTCCAAGATAAATCTCTTCATTATGACAATATTTTGGAGTACGCGCTGTATACAGGCGATGCTATGCATATGTACCCTTATCACAAGTCTCTAAAGAAATTGGTAGCTGAAGTTGAATCGCCTATTTTTTATTATATGTTTGATTTCCGAGGGCAACTTAATGAGAACAGTTATTATTTGACTCGGCGTTCCACTATTTACTTAGAACATTCAGGAGCGTCGATTACCGATGAGCTTTGTTACTTACATTTATGTTCTAACATGCAAAAGTATTACAATGACATGAAGAAATTGCCATCTGATCCAAATGAAATAAAAGTTTTGCGAAAAATGGTACGCATGTGGACCAACTTTGCTAAAACTAGGTAAGGTTTTTTTATATCATAGACCATCAAAAAAACAAGTGGGTCACCTGATTGTAAGTGATTTCCACCGTCCATGCACGCCCACAACACAAGAAGAATCATATGCGCGTTGCCGACCTTTAAGGAAAGGGATTGTGAATGGGATTTGGGACTCCGGATATCTTACTCACCGTACGAAACGCAGCAGCAAGCCGATACTTTACGTCGGTGTTCTGTGAGACAGTAGTAACGACCCGGTCGAGCCGGCCTATTCGTGCTGTCGATAAAACTATCTACAGCGTGGCTCTATCACTCACAAATTTTAGGTAAATGCAGTGCTACTTAAAAATATTCAGCATCACTTGTAGTTACCTAATACAGTATTATGAATAGACTTAGATACTAGAAATAATGTTTTCAAAAACCATTCAACCATAATTACTCTATAGGTACCTAAAACCATACATGCAAGTCCAGTTTTATTTCATATGTAGAATTTTAATTAATAATAGATAAATAAATAAAATACACCCAACAGTCACACACATGACCTGACCCCACACTAGGTTAACCTGTATCGTGGGTATCAGGTACTACGAAGGACTTGCGGCCCCACAACACCTAGACCCGAAACAAATATTTGTGGATCGCATAGTTTAGTTGTTAATGAGTCAGTAAAGTAGGTAACGCCCGCATACCTAGAACATACTTTGATTGACTTAAGCCTCATTGACGGAGAGAAGTTATCGCACGATAGAGGGGAGAATATAATAGAAAGTATACCTATACGAGGTCGCATTGTGGAATTGACAGCCAGAATCGTATGGAAAAATAAATTATTTATTATTCCAGAAACCCCACACCTGACAAAGAAGATGAGATCCTTAAAGGCTTCGTGTGGGAACCCTTGGTCAAAATGTCTGAGGATTTAAAATATTTACACGTCACAAAAAAGCTTCAAATGCAGACCAACCCAATGGGAGACAGAGTCGCTTTCTGGGATCAATTCTTGGAGAAATACTCTCAGATGGTTGTGGACGGAGTTGTTAGGAAACAGGAAATTGTCAAAGATGAATTGTGAAAAAGAATTTAGTGCCTATTTTTTTCATTGTGTTTCATATGCTTGAATTTCTCGAAGCATTGGTGTCGAATAAAATAAAAAAATTGTTTTATATTATTGCTCCCGACTTCATCTTCATTGAAATCTTTCTTATCATATTTCTTCTACTTTACTTTACTTAATGCAGTTCGCGTGGGCCGAGCCGCGAGCAAAAGCTAGTATATTATACACATATAATAATGTATACAGATAATAAGCGCATGTTTTACTGGAGTTTATACCGTTGCCGTTTTTACGTGATGCGCCAATAAATTAACAAACACGAGATAGGCTCAACTGTTTTAAATAAATATAAGTATTTTTAAATCCTTAGAAACAGCTATCACTCACGTATAAGTATGTTATTGAACCTAGAATCTTTACTCATTACGCTAAACCTCAAAAATTCCAACTGCTTTAATATAGTTTCAACAACATTTTGGAGATTATTAATACAAAATTTTAACACAACAGGTATTAGCATAGTTTGAACGCGCAATTATTAATCTATGCTGAAGTTTATTTAGGAATTTCAGCTCGAAACAAAGTTGACACGAGTTGGTCGGGTGAACTCTGAGGAAATTTGGCTTCTTTCAGAATTCTTGTTCGTATTTTGTAACTTGTAATAAATGAGTTTCGATATGCGAAGTTGGAACAAAATTTGACAACTAGTCGTACAAGTATATATTAGATACTCAGTAAAATCTGTAATACTTTCTGTAATTATTTTGCATACACACATACGCACTCACGCCTGTAATCCCCGAAGGGGTAGGCAGAGGTATACGTGGTTATAACCAGTACACTCGCATTTCGCCGAGCTTATCTCCGTCCCATGATGTCATAGAGGGCGAGCCTATCGCCATATCGGGCACAATTCCAGACTCCAGGTTGATACTAAGCATTTCATGACAGAAAAACCCAATATCACTGAACCCGACCCGGGGATCGAACCCGAGACCTCAACGTCAGCCTTAGTGGTAACACGTACGCATTACAACTGCGCCACCGAGGCAGTCAATTCTTCACCGATTTCAAAAATTCTTTTGCCATTAGAAAGCTACATAACACTGAGTAACATAGGCTACTTTTATCCCGGTAAAGGCCGTTCACATTTATAATAGTAGTGGAATAACAACAATATATTTTCACATACTTTTTTTTATTGCCCAGATAGACAGACGAAGAGGCAGCCCACCCGATGGTAAGTGGTTACTGCCGCCCATGGACCTCAGCAATGACAGAGCACAGCCAAGCCGTAAACTTCTGATATTAGAAGACACATTACACCTTTACACTGCCGTGGCAACCTTGATTGCGCTAAGAATGAATTAGGAAAGTGATGTGATGTTTGATCCCCCTCTTTTAGCGAAGTTTGTGCATTTTTCAATATAGTATCGTGTATCCAAAGTCAGATTTTTATTTGGCTAGCCCATCCAAGAAACTGTTGCGGGAAGCAGCTGAAAAGGAAGGCGACGGACCATCAGGACGCGATCTGGGGAAGGTATAAACCCTATAGTAGACTGATAGGTAAATAGATGGATCCAAGAGAAATATTATCTAGGCTCCTAAGCATTAGATGGTGACGTATAACACGCGCAGCTTTCCGGTATTCGCATCATCAAACGAGTCAATTCTTCAGTAGGCCTAGTACAAGTTTTAATAGTTTAGTTAAACGATGAAATTTTTCGTTTTCTCTCAATACGTCAAATATTATTAGCCACTAGTGGGAATTATGATGAATTAAAATTAATTACATATATGGTTTATTTTATTTCATAATACTAGAATATGAAATTAGTTTTAAACCGATTAATTTCTTTATTACCGTATGAATTACTAGTTTGACACTTCGACGGTATTAATTTTATACGAATTCGAAAAATATGAACGTATTTGTAACTCATACTAGGCCTACAGACAGCGCATTCGCTGTACAAAGATAGACTCCTGCAGAGAGACAGGAGAGAGGAAAACAGCGCGGAGTTTAGTCGGTAGATGGTCAAGGCTGATGAGACCGAAACGCCTTCCAGCCCTGTCTCAGTAAGTATCAGTAAATATATTCTACAAGTATAAAAAGTTATTAGCATTTCACATTTTTTTTACAACGTCACCTATTGTTAACGTTGGGAACTAAGGGGTGCACTATTTGACCATACAAATGATGTTATAGAGACATCTAGGTCGTAGTACATGCATTACCACTTCCAAAAATAATTAAATTTATCCGCTAGATGGCGGGATTTACTTAAATGGTAATCATACTAATATTATAAATGTATGTAAGTTTGTTTGTTACGCTTTCACGCGAAAACTACTTAACCGATCATCATGAAACTTTGTACACATATTCTTGGAGGTATAAGAAGTATAATAGGATACTTTTTATGAAAAAAATATATATATTTGTTTGTTACGCTTTCACGCCTAAATCACTGAACCGATTTTGATGAATTATGATGTAGAGATAGATGGGACCCTGGAGACGGTTATAGGCTACGTTTTATTTCGGAAAAGTCTATTCACGCGGGCGGAGCCGCGAGCAAAAGCTGGTATAAAATAAAGTTAATCTGCATTTCGATGCTTTTTTCGATAACCATTACAGCAGCAGCGATAGCTCAACGGGAAGTGGTACGAAGAGCATGCACCTCTGACTTTTCTATGGTACGTGTTTATTCATTGTTAATTATCGCTTGCATTAAAGATGAAAGAAATATCATAAGGGAACCTGCATATCTAAAACGTTATTCATGAGAATTTCGAAGATATATGAAGTCTGCCAACCCACATTAGGCCAGTGTGGTGGACTTAGGCTTAGCCCTTTTCATTCGTAAAGTCATCCGTGCCCAACAGTGGGACATATATAATACAGTGCTGGTATTATTATAACCTCTATGATTATAACAATTTCCCGCTTTGCTCTTTAATTTCACACGATTATCGGTTAGGTATTGAGATCAGTAGAGCTTAGGTCCCACAAACCCTCCATATACCTACAATCTGTATTTCTTTCTTAAAGACTGTAACTTATGCTAAATCGTAAAAATTACATTGAGTCGCAAGAATTAATTAATTTAATTTTGAAGTGAGGATCATAAACATAATTGTGGTGAGTAATCAATAAGGTGATCGTACTTTGGAGCCTTAGTATGATGATGGAAGTTTAGAGCCCTAT
This sequence comes from Mimas tiliae, assembly GCA_905332985.1. Classification (NCBI taxonomy): domain Eukaryota; kingdom Metazoa; phylum Arthropoda; class Insecta; order Lepidoptera; family Sphingidae; genus Mimas; species Mimas tiliae. Next base: position 4,624,677 of record HG995256.1, on the reverse strand, counting down.
ACGGCTCCAATTAAAGCTCCTTAGTTTCTATAAGTGGTTATTCTAATAGTGCATGGTAGCTATTGCATAGTATTGCATCAACAATAAAAGCTGCCACAATAGAGTATAGACAATCGATTAATTTATAAACAATCTGTTATTTTGAGAGATATAGCTTCAGTCGACAACGTAATAATGTAAACCGGTTTGTCCGGTACAAGTGCACAGCCTAGAATGTTGTTATATCATATCATACCAGGAGTGGATTCAAGTACCAATAACTTGGACTAAATTAGAAATATATTTATCGTCTTTTTTCTATTCGCTTGAATGACAAGACGAACAGGTTGCGCGCATGATGGTAAGTGCCTGCCCATAAACAGTAGCAATACCACTCAGAACTTTGAATACAAAATACTGCATAGCACTGGACTACCTTTGTCACCTCGAGACAAAAGGTTTGCCCAATAATTCCACTGACTCAATATCCATTAGACCTACCACCTTGTAATATATACTCCAGTAGGTACATTGCGGATAGAATTTGCTGATTAATTGTTTTCACGCTGTAGACAGTTTTGTACCACGGCTCTACCGACTCATTACCACTGTCTCACAGAAAACAGATGTAAAGTAGCGGCTGGCTGCTGCTCCCCCTCCTCTTCCTAATCCCTTAGGTCTGCAAAGTGGCCTTGATTCTTCTGGTACCATTGGCTAACATGGGCGATGGAGATCTAAGTGATGGGAGGGAGTGCCTGGTGTGGCGATAGACTCGGCCTTTATCATTTTTATCATAGGACGGAAATAAGCTGAACGAAATGTGGGTGTACTGGTTACCCCTCTTCCTACCCCTTCAGCAATTTAAGGCGTGAGGGCGTAGGGCGACTTCAATTAAGTCGGTTAAAAATAAACACAGAAAATCACAAATAGAATTATTTCTTACATAAAAATAGAAATAAAGGAGACGATGTCAATAAAAACAAACAAATCAATTCTTGATCTCAAAAGTTTTCTTAATACAGGTCTGCTTGTAGTTTAAATTTAAAGCCTTGTATTTATTAATTTTTCCTTTCACGGTAACACCAACACACACACACACATTTGTGTGAAGCAATTATTTTAATAAACTTTCACCTTTTTGTTCCGTAATTTTAAACATTACCCAAACATTTCGAAGATGTAATAAATAAAATCTCATGATTTTGAATAGTTTTGTATCCTTACTGAAATATTTGTGGGTCACAAAATCATTTGTCTCGATCCGGGAATGGAAGACGAGGCCCATTTCACAGCCCGCTAACTACATATTGTACAATATTTTTATTGTGCAATAAAATAATAAGTCAGACCATTAAACTTTTTTTTATATCGCAGACCGGCAAAAGAGCAAGTGGCTGACCTGATGATAAGTGATCTCCACCACCCATGTACACCGACGGTACCAAAAGAATTATGGGCGCGTTGCCGACCTACATACTCACGCCTGTAATCCCTGAAGGGGTAGGCAGAGGTATAACCAGTACACCCACATTTCGCCGAGCGTATCTCCGTCCCTAGATGTGATAGGTGGCGAGCCTATCGCCATACCGGGCATAATTCCAGACTCCGGGCTGATACTGAGCATTTCGTAATAGAAAACCTCAATATCACTTCTACCCGATCCGGGGATCGAACCCGAAACCTCAGCGTCAGCCTTAGTCGCGTACGCATTACACTGGAGAGTGTGCAACGGAACTGCATAATTTGATTCCCTCCTCCCCATTCCATCATCGGACGACCAGAGACACGACAAAACGCCACCCATTTATGGTAGACGTTCCCAAAACGCGCACCAAACGCTTTGCCTCCACCTTCATCATACGGACAGCCAAATTGTGGAACAAGTTGCCGGAGTCTATGTTCCCCGATAAATATAATCTGGGTGTCTTCAATTCGCGAGTGAATCGTTTTTTGCTAGGCAAGCGTGTTTCATCTTAGGCCACATCATCGCTTATCATCAGGTGTGATAGTGGCCAAACGCGAGCCAATTACGTATTTAAAAAAAAAGAAACAACTGCGCCACCGAGGCAGTCAATCTGATAACAAGATTCTAAGATAACTATATACATATTATACAGTTGCATGTAAAGCTTTGCAATGACCTTGTGAACCTGTTTGGTGTATGCAGCGGCTTGTACGGACTATGGCTCCATTTACAAATATTTGAGACCAAGGAGAACAGGATCGGTTTTAACTATAGGTTTAAATTGAATAATTTTGTATTGAATTTGAATGGAACTTGAATTACCTGTCCACGAAGTCCATTTTGTATTATTTTTATAGCTACAACAAAAGTCATCTAACCACAAGCATTGGTGAAGAATGATTCATGTGCCGAGAAGTCCTTACCATTATTATTAGCATCAACATAGATGGTTACTTTATACAATAACTACTTACTAGGTGGTAGGTCCCTCATATACGAGAGACTGTCTGGGTTGGTACCACCGCTTTAGCTATTTCTGCTACCAAGCAGCAGTATATAAGCACTGTCATGTTTCGATCTGAAGGACTTGAAGCCAGCGAAATTACTGGGCAGTATAAGACTTAACATCTTATGTCTTGGGGTGACGAGCACACTTCGCATTTGATAGCATGCAGTGTTTTTCAATTCAAAGTTCTGTGTTGTGTTGCTTCTGTTTATGGGCAGGCGTGGCGCTTAGCATCAGACGAGCAACCTACTCGTCTCGTCATTCAAGCTATAAAACTAGCTTCGCTGGCGGCTCTGCCTGCGTTAACGGCATTATCCGTGAAAAAATGTGCCCTATGTTCTAATACAGGTCCTGGTCTACTTGTGTACTAAATTTCAATATGATTGACTAACAATCACTGAAATTCACTAACTCACAAACATCCAAACTTTCACATATAAAATAGTAGTAGGATATAGAGGATGTAACACGAACAGTGGACCAAAGGAATCATCGATAGATGACCTTAATACCTATCCATTGAAACTCCCATGTATGTTGTCCAAAAATGAATGGGGCGGCTCGACACGCAGGCTGATTATGTATGTAGCAGACGACTAGCAACAGCAACAATTGCTGGTTATCTGCTGTCAAAATTGAATTTCGTATTTCATAACTCACAACAAGTTAGCAATCAGCAAAAAGCGACAGTGCTGCCTCCACGTGTAGCAATCATAAACTTTATGTGCATTCTTTGTATGGGCAATCGCTTTGTTTCGTATTATGTACTTAATTTGACAGCGATCGGATAGCAATTTATCGCGTGTTGTTTATATTATCCAGCAACAGCCATTTTAGCGTTCGCTGAGCATCTGCTGACTGTCTGCTGCTAGTAATACATTATTTGTTTGATTCTTGTGCAGTAATTGTGACTAAAATACTCTACATTTTGAAAAGGTAAGTTGATTTTGATCAATAACTTAGGTAATTTATTTCATATCTGCAGTTAAAAGTACAGTTTAAATGAAGTGGAAAACATAACCTAGCCATATATACAACATAACGTAACAATTATATTAATCCAGATGGCTCGTGCTGCGTTGATCATCGAAGCTCTAGAAATGCAAGATAGAAGTTCCGCGAATCTAGACACCGCTCGCCTGAGACGCAGCCTTCGACTTAGAGCCAAAGCTTTGGAGCTTTCCGATGAAGAATTCCGGGCTCACTACAGGCTCTCTAAGGAAGTATTCTTAGATCTGTGCTCGGAGCTTGCACCTCTTTTATCACGACCTCGAAGAAGAACTAAAGTTGCCGCTGAAACAAAAGTGAGTGAAATTTGATTAATTAAAACATTAATAAGTACCTATTTCAGTTACATTTTGATGTGACACATCTAATGCGGTAGGTTTGGAGACTTAGTTTGTACTTTGATAAATTTAAAGCGAGATTTAATTAAAATTGTTTATATCTTCCTATGCCAATTTTGTGCTGTCTTCACTATGACTTACTGAACGTAATTATTAACCGTCTTTAAAATGAAGGAGGTTCTCAATACGTATTATATAATATAATTTTGGTATTAAATCAATAGCTACGTATGTATTTTATAATATATTTTTTCGTTTAATAATATCTGGCCTAGGCCTAAACTCCTTTCATTCAGTAGAGGAGGCCCGTGCCCAGCAGTGGGACAAGTATAATACAGGGCTAGTATTATTATTATAATAATATCTGAATATATTGTTTTTCGTTATGCCATATTTATTTCTTTTAATAAACCATTCTTTCAAGCATATTTTCTATACAAAACAGTTTTGATGGTTCATATCTGCCAGTTATCCCGCGATGGCTCATTTTTCAATTACATACAATGGAAGTTCGGTACCCACTGACAATTCAGCCCATGGTTAACTAGTATGAATAGTAAAGAAGACTTTTATAATTTACAGATTTTAACAGCACTATCATTCTTTGCCTCGGGTTCATACCAAAAGCCAGTTGGAATGAGTTTTCTACATGGGCTCAGTCAAAGTAGTGTGTCAAATGCTATAAAAGAAGTGACTGCAGCTCTAAACAACCACAATATACTCAGAAAATATATAAAATTTCCTAAAACTAGTCGTGAGAGGCAATTGATTATCAATGGGTAACTATCAGCACAGTTTTTTTTAAATATCTAAGATAAATACTAACATACTGGAAGCTATGCCACAGCAGATTTCATATAAATTATGTGATTTTTTTGGATATTAAACTTATGTGACATTCTCTTGTACTTTCACAATGACCTTTGAACTTTTCCTTCCTTAACTACACTTAGTTGGCAAATAAAAGTTTGAAGTTTTTTAGGTAGTGTAATATGAGAGTGGCCTTTTTATTCATTTTAAAATATATCGATTCCAGATTTTCAGACAAGTTTGGTATTCTTGGCTGTATTGATGGAACTCATATTGCATTAGTACGACCCACAGAGCATGAGGAAAGATTCTTCAACAGAAAACACTACCATTCTAGAAATGTTCAGATCGTTAGTTTATATAAATTTAATCATAAAGTAATGTAGCGGCCACTTGCTCTGTTTCATACGGTGAGTGAGATATCCCCCTCCCCTTTCCAATCCCTTAATTATACCTTTCCTTTAAGGTCCTTTAAGGTATTGAAGAAGTGCATCAGGACTCCATCTTACAAGTTCCTCGTTTATTACCTGTAGATAGAATAAATGAAAACGAGCATTTAGAAAGAGGTCGCCGTCATCGAGATGTTATAGTACAACGCTTATGGAGAAATAGGTCTAATAGTTAATAATATATATATACTAGCTTTTGCTCGCGGCTCGGCCCGCGTGAATAGACTTTTCCGAAATAAAACGTAGCCTATAACCGTCTCCAGGGTCCCATCTATCTCTACATCAAATTCATCAAAATCGGATCAGTGATTTAGGCGTGAAAGCGTAACAAACAAATAGTTTTTTTTCCTAAGAAGATTAACATCAGATTAAGTATAATCACTGCCGTGCCAGGATAGAAAAAATGCTATTTTTATTAAGTATCAAAATGATAAAATATTTGCAATTTTATATAAAATATTGAATAAAGTGTTGTCAGATCACTTTCCTAAAGCAATGGATATCTATGTATATATTTTTTGGTAACTAATAATTGTAAATCAATATAATATTTTGAATTTAGCATCGTAAATATTACCTACAGTATTCCATCCATGCACTTTCAGGTGCTATAATTTTATTTAAGTGGACTTGGATTAAAATTATTGTTATTAATGTCATGTAAATATTAATTCTAGAAATAATAACGAGCATGATCACAAGGTAATTAGAGAGCAACCCATATAACAACTTTTGTGTCTATTTTTTATGGACTGTAACATCATATCGGTAATAACTTTCAGTACCTATACGTACATAGCAATTTCGTCTTAGTTTTTGAGAATGACACAAATTACATTTAAAGATTAAACACGTTTATTTTCGGATTGTTTCTTTTAAAACAGTAACCATAGACGCCATTGTTTCAACATGTATTTTAGACGCTTCTGCTTGTATTTTTGCAGCCTCTGCCATCATATATACCGCGTCTGCTATCTTCTCCTCGGCTCGTACCCGACGATTTGCTACTTTTTTTGGATTTTCTATATAACAAAGTGTAAAATTAATACTAAATAAAGTAATCGGACTAGCTCAATTATTTTAATTAAGCATAGTACATTTGATAACAGAGGGAAAGATTTAATTTTTATTCATATAAAGTTAACATATTTTGTGCTCTTCTTACTTATTGTTTGTTATTTGCAATGTTATATCATATGAATTATGCGTACTGATATAATATGTACTCAATTATTTTTGTAGCATAGGCCGGCATACAAGCAAGTGGGTCACCTGATGGTAAGTGATTTCCATCATGTATGCCAACAATACTAAAATCATGGGCGCATTGCTGACCTTAAAGCACAGGAAATAAATTACCGATTTTATTTATCATAATTGAAATAAAATTGTGTTATATTTTTATTGCAGAATTATTACTCACTTGATGTACTGGACTTAGTCTGCGAAAATAATCTGCGTTTGGCTGCAGGTGAACGACATGGTGAACCTAAAATAAAATGTAAATTTAATATGTATCTAGAAATAGGTAAATAGATTGTTACTTTTAACATATGTACCTACAGACAGACATTAAATATCAATGTTGTATTAAAATACGATACTACTGTTTATTTACTTGTATGTATATATATTATTATTATTATTTTTTATTATTAAATACACCCAACAGTCACAAACATAGTCCTGATCCCACACTAGGTTAACCCGTGAGTATCAGGACTTACGGTCCCACAACCCCCAGACCCGAAACCGATATTTGTGGATCATACAAACATTTTTCTCGGTGCGGGTATCGAACCTGCGGTTTCTCGTTTCACAGCCGGCTACTGGCCCGTTGCGCCACGGAGGCTGTCAATTATAATGCTACCATGATATTAGAAAAAGTTTTTTAGTTGGCGATATAAAATTCGTTCTTACTGTAGGTGTGTCTTTGGACGATTGGGTGATCTCTCTTGCCCGGAAGCCTGCTCGAACCCATATCACCAATTATCCTGTTGGGACCAAGTTCGATCACCGACTGATCAAAAGGACTAGATGTACTGGTATTAGCGTGCGGAACTGGCTGAACACTGGTATCTGTAGTAGCTCTAGGTGGTAATGCATAGCAATCTGTAAAAATATGTCACTCTTAATGTGGCATTTTCTTGATTTTGGTGTTTACGTATTATGGTGTTACAAACGCAAATGGTTGAATAATGCTTTGGAAAAATAAATAAATGGTGTTTTCCAGAAAAGACTTACGAATTATATCAGTGTGGCCTCTTGTTGAAGGTGATTTTACACCTGGTATATTTTTGTCTATAACTGGAATATATGAAAACATAATATGTTAATTTCAATACTAGGTAATTGCTGTTAACTAAAATAAACGATGAATTTGAAACCTTAATGATTTTATTTGTTTATACCCAATCTGTAAAATCCTTCAAGGATAAGGTACGGTTTCTTGGAACACATGTTTATCTAAGCAGCCTAAACATAGTTTTTCAATAACACTCGTAAACTGGATAACATTAATGTTTTGTCAGCCCAGCTAAGGGTTTTCAACCTTCGCCCACTTAAACCATGTGTGATGTGAGTGTTCAAGTGCTTCGCAGGATCGAAACCGTGTGAAGCGTATAAAAAACTTGTTTAACTTTGTACTTATGAGCCATTTTTTGTAAGTTTATGGTTTGAGGAATGTTTTAAATTAGTAACAATACTTTACCTGCTCCTATAATAATCTCTTCAGAGAAGTTCACTTCATTGGGATTTATTGTTTGGTGTCCTGTAAAATAAACGAAATAAGTAAATATTAACGCATGTACTCACTTCTCCAGCTTCAGGAGTATCTTTAGCATGAATACCTATCTTTATTATTAAAACTTTTATTACTTACAAACACTGGTATTTTGTGTTGAGTATCTCCAAATACAGCTGCATCACCAATTATATTAAGGATTTTCTGGTGAGTGCCAGTCAAACTGTCGACTTTTGATGGCCCACCACCAGTCCCACTAGCTTCCTGCCTCAAAGCTGAAGCCCTGGCTTTTGCTTTATGTTTAAGGTCAGCCCAGTACTGCAATAAGAAGTAGTCTTAAGTCAATGCACACTTCTAACTAGAAGCCACAAGGAGCCTGTTAGTGAGACTACCCTAAATAATAAATACACCCAACAGTCAGACACATATTTCTGAGCTCGCACTAGGTGAACCAGTATCGTGGGTATCTGCAACTACGAAAGTCTTATGGACCCACAACACCCAGACCCGAAACATTTTTTGTGATTCACGCAAACATTTGTTTCGGTGCGAGAATCGAACCCACGCCCTCTCGCTTCGCAGCCAGCTACTCGCCCACTGCGCCATGGAGGCTAAAATTTTGCTTACGCGTTTCCATCTGAGGCCACTTTTCGATGCACCCAAGCCGTGAGCGTTCAGTCTATTTGATATTTCATTCCAGGCACGATCCATTGCTTCTTTGGACCGTCCACCCATACCCATACCCACACCTTTAGCGAGAAGCGGATGTTGTGCCAAGTAATCCAGCAATTCCTCCAATTGTGCTTCGGATACTTTGTCAGCAGCTCTGCTTTCCATTTTCTAAAATATTTTAAACTTTTACTCACATAGAGCACATAAACGACACAAACATCATTAGCATGTATTCACTTGTAAAAACTTATATACTTACTAGTTGAACAAAAAAAAATGTAGTTAAAACACAGTCTTCCCAATCACAGACTTATTTGAACTGTTTATTTTTCCCACCAAATTCTCTTATTATACTTGAACCTTTATTCCACAGATAATCTAAAAATATAAGCTCTGTAGTCTTTAGTTCCATCGATTGCTACCTCATTGCTGTGGCGCTGTAACTATCGCTGAAAGTGCACGCAGCAGCTAGCGAGCGACAAGCAAGCGATCGCTATCCGTAATTCGATTTTTTTTGACAGATAGCAATTAATTGCTAGGTGTCTGCTCGCTGATTGCTGATCGCTAGCTGTCTGCTGATTTTACATAATTGGCCTGCGGGTTGTTACCACTGTCTCACAGGAAACCGACGTAAAGTAGCGGGTTGCTGGGTTTCGTACAGTGCCCTTCCCCTTGCCAATCCCTTAATCATCCTTCCTTGAAGGTCGAGAACGCATAATTCTTCAGTTATTGTGGATGTTCATAGTGAGTGTAGATCACATCATGACCCACTTGCTCGTTTGCCGTCCACTGCTATAAAAAATGCCTCAAATCATCGTCTAATTAGCAAGTTGAAGTAGCAGTGAGCTGGCCATATCTGTCGCCGCAATGATGGTCGTTGGTTTTTAAAATGAAATTACTGGACATTATTAGACTTCGCAACTTATGTCTCGGGGTGATGAGTGCAGTCCGTTGGCATGCAGTGCTTTGTAATTCAAAGTTCTATGTTGCTTCTGTTTATGGTCAGATGCGGCGTTTACCATCAGGCGAGCTACCTGCTCGTTTCGTCATTCAGGCTAAAAAAGAAACTCACTTTAGCAAAATGGCAATAATAATGTGAGAATATGTTTTATGTAGACTTCTACGTGTAAGTGTCAAAAGCCGTAACATCTACTTTTATAAAAAAAAACATATTGCGGTAATTAAAACGAATATAATGTCACAAATTGCAACATACGTCGCCCTTCGGCTTGATCCATTTTAATTCTTGAATTACATAAGGAATGGCATCAGTACGGTGTTATTTATTCAGTGGACGCGCGATCGCGATCCGTGGCGCGGCGCCGCGACTGTCTCTCAACAATAATAATTTATTAGTGGTGATATAAAATGTGACCAATCTGCAACATTTAAACACTAGGTACAAATAATACAAAAATGCATTAAATTATTTTCATAATCTTCTTTCTGCCTGGCATTATCCCGGCTTAATGCTAGGGTTCGCTTTCTCATATTATAGATTTGGCAGTATTTGATATTATATGGGCGACCCGCCGTCTGACCCCTACAACCCGTAACGAGAACCAAGTTTCGCCATTGCCTCGTCCGTCAGCAGAGTGTACCACGTGCAGGTGAGGTTGGCTTTGGGCCTAAGATGTTGGTGGCCCACTCCAAATCTTAAATTATTTTCATAATGATACCCCGTAATATACTTTTAGACTGCACGAGGCGACCTTTGCTTACTTAGCTTATTTTTAAAATATTTGGTTTAAGTTTCGTGGATTATTTCGTGGAATAAAATAATAATATATAAAATATTTTAGTTTTGATAAGTTACGGTAAACTAATCAAAGAATGGATACATTCTGAGCTTATATTACAATACTTTAGCTTAATTACTTAAATAATATTAATAAATACACCCAACAATCACACAAATAGTCCTGACCCCACACTGTGTTAACCGGTGCGAAAAAAAGCATAAACGTCTCAAAATTTCCCATTTTTTATTATCTATATTTTAAACACCTTGTCTTGTGCTTTCGTAAAGCAACCAACATGCTCCAGAAAAAAACAAGTTGCCATCCCGACATACACCTGTGTAATAACATGTCCATTATGTAACGACTACAGTGAGTTGTCAATTCAATAGACTATCAGTGGATAGCTCCAATAAATAATCTGATATAAACCGAGATTACGCATGATTAAATTAATCTTCCTACAAATTGCCAAAGTAGGTACCCTTCGTCTAATTTCATTTTCTCATACCTACGACACAGTATCCTGCTGTGGGTCTGAACAACGGAAGACTTGCGGTCCCACAACACTCAGACCAGAAACAAATATTTGTGCATCATACAAACATTTTTCTCGGTGCGGGAATCGAAACCGCGGCCTCTCGTTTTTTGCAGTATTGAGCCGACTAATCCATATTGTGCCATGGAGGCTGTCAAATATTATAAATGGTAATATTAATCCAATAAAAATAGTTGTATATTTTTTATCATACTATTTTAAAAGTATGCTAATTTACTTAGACCCACTTGCACGACGATCCTAAATCGAGTTTAACCCACTAAACCTGTTTAAGAAACGTCAAATCGTATGAAAATTTTACATATGTAAATAAGTTTAATGGTAAATCTCGGTTTAGGATCGTTGTGGGCCTTAGCCAGTAAGAAGAAAAAAAATGAAAAGTAATAATAGTAATACGTAGACCTTTGGACACGTTTTTTTTATTTAATGCATTCAATGTTTACAATGTAGTGATTGAAGCCGCCAATAACCGCAAACTAGGCACATTTGACCTCAGCGTTCATAAATTTTATTATGCAAACATGCAAGTTGAAAATAACTTATGAAGCCCAATGGGTTTTTGATAATGTTACACATGGCTCCATAGATCATACGTTATATTTTTAACGGTATTTGCCTAGAGGTGTGCAAGGATCTTAGCAAGTGGAAATCCGTTGTCTCTGCCTACCCCTATGGGAAACAGGCGTGAGTCTATGTATGTATTACCGAACCTTAACGCTCGACGAGTTTATTTTTTTATACCATAGGCCGGTAAACGAGCAAAGTCACCTAATGGTAAGTGATTTCCTTTGCTCATGTACGCCCATAACACCAGAAGAATCATGTGCGCGTTGCCGACCTTAATAGTTTAGGATTTGGGAAGAGGAGGTAGATTAGGGCCTTCGGATATCTCACACACCGTACGAAACGCAGCAGCCGCTAATTTACATCGGATTTCTGTGAGGCAGTGGTAACGACCCGGTCAAGCCGGCCCATTCGTGCTGTAGACAAAACTGTTTACAGCGTGGCTCTACCACTCAAAAGCTCTGGTATTATGAAGCTAATACGGTACGAAAGTAATACGAAATTAATCAAATAGAAAGTTAGGGAGGAGTTGTAAATATTAATTGAGGACGCTAAACGAATCGCGTTTTACACGGACTCTACCATAAGAATTCTGTATCTCTACATGCATTATAAATACCTAATCTTATAGTTCAGAGTTATTTACAATACTTTTTTGCAGGTAGAAAGGCACCTTGATAACAATATATAATAGGTCACCTATGAATTTGCCGTTCAGTACGAAAAAGTTACTTAAATAGTTTTTTATCCTTCGCCTTTGAAGAGTTTGTTGTCCCGTCCAGACGAATGGCATCGATAAATTGCTATGCAATGGCAACGATGCGTCGATAGACTGGGTGGTTACTTTGATTAATAGAAAAAAAGATGGAATAAAACACTTTATTTTTTTCGTACAGTACGGCTATTTCATGTATATAATATTAGTACTAAGCTAAGCGACCAATGCTACGGACACAATACACATGGCAAAAAACCCGCCATCGTGGCTCGTTTCGGCGAGTCACGTTCCGGCATATATCCAATTACTGCTGACTTATAATTCTAGCGACCATCAAGTGTAGCACCGTCTCTTATATTTAAACTGCACTGTACTTACTGTTAACTCCATGGCGTTGCTTTGCCGAGGCTGGATATGAATATATAATATGTAATTCCAACTTATCAAAAACATCAAGACAGCCTAGAAACTAGTGCTGCACCCACATTTCACCGAGTTTATTTCGATCCTATGATGTGATAATTGGCGAGCCTATCGCCATAATGGGCACAAATATCAATCCTGAACAATTCACGTGTGATTTTTCGAATCGAAAACTCAAACACAAATGATTGCCCAGCCTGGAAATTGAACCCGGTTTTCAGCCTTATTACGCTGCCACTGGACCAATGAGGCGATATCCGAAGGCTCAAACCCCTCCCCTTCTCAACTTCTTTTCTAACGCGTCAATACACAGGTGAATACGCGAAATTCTTCTGGTATTGTGGATATTCATAGGCGGGGAAGATCACTTACCATTAGGTGACACCCTTCTTCGCCGGTCTCTAGTATAAATGCATACTCATAGCAAGACGTGAGTATACATACGCAGGCAGAGGTGCACCTCTGCCTACCCCTTTGGGGATAACTGGTTACAACCAGTACACCCACATTTCGCCGAACGTATCTCCGTCCCACGATGTGATAGGGGGCGAGCCTATCGCCATACCGGGCACAAATTCCAGACTTCGGGCTGATACTGAGCATTTCGTAATAGAAAAACCCAATACCACTTTACCCGTCCCGGGGATCGAACCAGAGACCGTACATGCGTGAGTGAGTCCGTACTTGGTGATTGAAAAATCGACCCTAAGAAATAATATATTCCCGCATAGAGTTCCAGCGGTATAATTAGTAAACTGTTTACCTACCGTATGTTGTATCAAATTATATAGCACTGTCACTGTTTGTCACTACTGCTTTTATTCACACGCCCACGTCTACCATTTAATTTCAATCGATAACTCAAATATATGTTCATATATTCTATTACAAAATGCTCACTATCAGCCCGGTGTCTGAAACTGTGCCCAGTTTGGAGATAGGCTCGCCCCTATCACATCATGAGACTGAGATACGCTCTGTGATACGATTTTTGCCATTTGGCAATGGAACCCTTAAAACGGTCACTACTAGTGGGACCGAGTTCCATACCCCACACACTTAAGTTTCACTATTATTTTTTGAAATCGGTTTTCTTTTTTTTTGCAGTCCGCCAATAATATACAGATAACTAACGTGTTAAACGATCTATGCAGACGTAGGAACGCCGCCCAATTAACCTATCACGTGAACAATAATACAATTACTCGACAAGCGGTCACTTAAACAGACGTTAAATATTTCCACGTGTAACACCTGATTATTATGAAATATCCGCGTTACCGATAATTACAGAGTGCCGGCACGGGTTATTTTACGCTACCTATGTAACACTCTTCCTGGTTCCCATATCACCTAATTGCGTTACGCGGTACTGTGCGTAGAGTTGCCCGATGTTGGTTTGCGACCGGACAGTTTGTTTTTTATGTCCATTTCTTCTGTTCTGTTTATTTCTTTCTTGTTTCCTTTATAGATTTGTCCGTGTGACTGTGACCTAAGGATAACTACTCGTATCGCTAAGTCGCTAAAACGCGCAACACTACTATCAAACGCAGTGTGGTATTAAAGCAGTCGCTAAAAGATGCAATTTCGATCGCGCCAATTGCCAATGCTTAAAGAAGGTATCGTGTGTGCCATACAATAATTAATTACAGTACCTATGTTCAATAATTTTATTTATTTTGTTTACTTTAATTGTTAGTGTGATGTTTAAATATTTTTCTGTTAACCAAATTACATTACTATTCATTATGCCCTCAGCAAGCTTGATCTATTTTGAAAAAATGCACTTGTTAAAATTGATCCATTAAAGATCAGGTACTAATTATTCTTTAGAGAAACTGACCAAGCTTGGAAGGCCGCTCTTATAATAATAATAATGATACACCCAACAGTCACACACATAGTCCTGACCCCACACTAGGTTAACCTGTATCGCGGGTATCAGGAACTACGGGGGACTTGCGGACCCACAACATCCAGACCCGAAACAAATATTTGTGAATCACACAAATATTTGTCTCGGTGTGGGAATCGAACCCACGGCCTCTTGCTTCACAGTCGGCTACTCGCCAGCTGCGCCACGGAGGCTGTCTTGGGTGCATATTCGTAAAAAAATAGATTTCCGAAGCAAATAACTTGAATCGTAATACACTGTGAACTTCAATTATATTGTGGATTAAAATAAAATATAAACTAAAATGTGGAAACTATGCAAAAAATAAAAAACACTTATTTTAAATATCACTACAAGTTAATAAAAGAATGGAAAATCACAAGAAGTGATGTGAACGTAATACAAATGTATGCATCCCGGAAAACTTTAGTATTTTTTTATGGCTTAGGCCGGCAAATGAGCAAGTTGGTCAACTGAGGGTAAGTGATCTCCACCGCCCATGTACACCCACAATACCAAAAGAATCATGGGTGCGTTGCCGACCTTAATAGATTAAGGGATTAAATAATCGTTGTTTAAAGCCCAATGACACCTCTCCATCCTTTAGCCACCCGTCTTGTGTGGCTCCCTTGTCGCTTTTTAAGCAACCATTTTGGGGAGCACAATTACCTAAGTTGGCGAGTCACCACCTACCTATTTTATACTTGTTATTTACATAGTTCAGGCAGGTGCCATAGTCCTTCCCATAGACCTAGTTACCTCCACCAACATCTGACCTCAATAAACCAGTAGAATTTTTTATCCATCGCTACAATAGTCCTACAGCAACCGTGGACTGTCCTTGGATACACTGCTATACGAGACTATCCCGCCCACACACCCGCCACTGTAACTCCTGTGCACCAGGATCGACAGTGGCACGCATTTTTGTTGACACCGAGCAGTGAAGCTCGGCGAGTCTCTGGAAATGCTAAATTGTCTTTATCCCGCAACGAACTTAATCAAATAGAAAATTAAGGAGGAGTTGGAAATAATAATTGTCCACTTCCCTCCATAGCAAACCGGTAGACAAAATAATGAACTAAGGAGGCATTAACCTCAGGCACAAGGACATTTACAACTGGAGAAGCCAGATGTAAAGCACCACGGATGTCATTAAGTGGATACACTGCTATAGTGTATACAGGGATAGCCGTCGGTTGGTGTCACATCCAAATATTGGATGAAACTTCTCTACCGGGCCTCTACGTGTTTGTTGGCTTTGGCTACACGCACACCTACCAAAGGTCAGGGACTCAATAGTCCCGAGATATCATATTACATTATATAGTAATGCAAGTTATACAGTTAAGGTGGTAGGTCCCTCGTATGCGAGAGGCCGTCTGGGTTGGTATCACTGCTTTGTCTATTTCTGCCACCAAACAGCAGTGTGTAAACACTGTTGTGTTCCGGTTTAAATGATATTGAAGCCAGTGAAATTACTGGGCATTATGAGACTTAGCATCTTACGTCTCGGAGTGACGAGTGCAGTCCAATGCCATGCAGTGTTTTGTAATTCAACGTTCTGTGTGGTGTTGATTCTGGTTATGAGCAGGCGTGGTGCTTACTTTTAGGCGAGCGTGCATTTCATCACTCAAGCAAATAATAAAAACTAAAAAATATTGGGACAATCATTTAAAAAACGGACATAGATATTTTTCCCGCTAATTCACACGGCTTTTGTATACACGAGTATAACCTTTAAAAACTCATAACAACCAGCAGAAACACGTGATCAATATAAACCAGTATTAGTTGAGATGACATCGCCGGCCGCACCACACGTGAGCCAAGACAGTGACGTGCACATTATTGATATCGACATCGATATCGACCATATTATCGATACGGATTTCGATAAATCCGACGAAGCGCCTATAGTGAATATTAAGATTGACAAAGTGACAGAAAGTGCCAAAATGAATGGAAATGGTGAGTTATAAAAATGATTATTTTTTATTTTTCACGGTAGTGAGGTGACGGCTCCTCCTTGAAATGCCAAGGATTTGATATAAATATATTTTCGGTTATTTAGTATAACCATTTATAATAAGATTACGTAGTGTTGGTTGAATAAAACTAATAATTATTTAATATTAATAACAGGAATGTCTAAATACTCCTATTATTATTTTATTGAACTCATCTCATTAGTAGAAGAGGCCCAGGTGCCCAGCATTACGCCAATATAATACAAGAACGATAAAAAAATATTTTACTTTAAAGAAAATATTAGTTCATTTTGCAAATTTGCTTCCGTTGTAGTGGAGAAAAATTAAATCTTGTTTTAGATTTGGAATACTTTATCTATCATTATGACAACGGAACTGACTTTATAACCGGCATTAAAATTGATTTGTGCTCTCTTATAGCCGGAAAAGCTCAAATTGTCACTAATAAACGCAATCACTCCCCTTTTAGGATTCAAACCGAATAAATTTTATGAACATCAATGTTGTTAATCTAAGAAATAATTAAGTATTAGTTTGCAAAGCCTCGAGCTTAGCAAAATGCTGAACTATTCCCCATTTGGTGCAAACTTCTTGTTTCTTTCGGTACTTGATATAAGCCTCTTTGTGATCTTGTTTTGCAATAAACAATAAAAATTGTTTCTTTCATATAAACTAAACCTGTTTTTGGCGCCGAGCGTATTTTTCCACGTCGCATTCTTTCACCTTTGTGTCGCTTCGCGCTTCAAAGATTCTGCGGTATAAAGGGCCCTCAAGCGATCAAAATGCTCGTCTTGGATAATAATAAGTTAAAGAATAAGTTCCTTTGTGTACAGAATATCAGACATAACGAGTAACTTGCTCCAAAACAAATTAATCTATAAAAACAGTTAGACTATTTATTTTTTATAACAGTATACAGCTATGTAGTTATCATGGAGGTTATTTATACAAAAAGTATGAACTACTTATAACATGCACACTTCCTAATCCTCCAGTATTTAGCATAAATATTACCTTGCTAGTAGATTATAATCAAAACTGAGCAAAGTTTTTTATATTAGGAAGTTTCCGTTGCATGAATACGCAATCTTTTTAAATAACGCAGACTGTACAAGGGCAGCTTAGAGTGCCAAGCAGCGGCTTGATGGAGAATTACAATATCCATAGAAATTATTAAATGGAAATATTATAGACAGTACGATCAGATTTATACGAGAATATTAGCCTCTTTAGCAAATCAAATTAGCATATTTTTATCAGACGTTAATAAACTTCCATTATTATTTGTTCTTTTAATTTACCCATACATATTTATTAATTTTAAAATGTTACATTGTCGACATCTATTACGCCGTATTCTTACTATTTACTTTTGTAAATATGTAGCTTTAAAATGATTTAGGAAGCAACTTTTCTGATTATATTTATCATGTCTTTTACTCCAACGGCGGGTCTCCTGGGACCATATTATTGTTAATAACATACATACGCACTCACGCCTGTTTTCTCCGAAAGGGCGGCAGTAACCAGTATTAATAAATAGAATAAATAAATACACCCAACAGTCACACACATAGTCCTGACCCCACACTATGTAAACCTGTATCGTGGGTATCAGGAACTACGAAGGACTTGCGGTCCTACAACACCCAGACCCGAAACACTTTTTTGTGGATCACACAAACATTTGTCTCAGTGCGGGTATCCAACCCACGGCCGCTCGCTTCGCAGCCGGCTACTCGCTCGCTGCGCCACGGAGGCTGTAATAGTATTAGAGTAAGTAACATTATTAATAATAACGAGTTTTCAAAAAACGGGAACGTAGCTAAGTCAATTTGCGAATTCAACTGATAAATTTATTGAAGTACCTAATTGGTATTTTTTTGGCGCACAAAGCCAACTCTAGATTTTTATCGTGTGTTTTTGCGTTTCATGCATCGCTCCGTGCGAGTAGATAATGTGATGCCAGCCTTAAGTTACATAAACAACGAAGTTGTTATTTCTATATTTGAGGCGCCGAATTTGTGCTTACTAAAATGATATCCGTGGAAAGTTTCTAATGGCTATAATAAAAATGTATTCGGAATTCGACTCGCATTTATATATTTATTTATTTCGTAACAAAAGTGGCCTGTTTGACAGCGTCCATGGCGCAGGTGGCGAATAGCCCGGCTGTGAAGTGAGATCAAAAATGTCCACAAATATTGGTCTTGGGTTTGGGTGTTGTGGTACTGCAAGTCCCTCGTAGTTCCTGATACCCAATACACAGGTTTACCTAGTGTGGGGTCAGGACGATGTGTGTGCCTGTTGGGTATTCATTGTTATGTGTGCAGAGGTAAATTGACTTTTTCCATTAGAAATCCATATTGATAGCATACTCAAATATTTTAAAATATAGTTACATATTTTGTTGCAAATACATAATATTTTATGTCGAGAATGGATTACAACAAGTTTATTTTAAGGTTGTTAAAATTAGCGTGTGTAACCAGAAAGGTAGGGCTAAAAATGTTGTTGAGGCTTCGAGGTGATGCGCGCGGTGTTCCCACACGAACCTCGTCTGAGCGGAGCAAAGTTGGGTGGATAACTCCCCGGTCACCCACCGACCGGAGAGGCCCTCTATAAGGGCCGGCGCCGTCGGGGCCGTGGAAGAGTACAAAAGCGTGCCCGCAGCCCCGACCGAACAAGCGCACCCGGAGGAACACCGTTGGGTTTTTAGTCCGTGGGAGTCGGACATAACCCCCCCGGCCGACCATGCGGTAGGGCAGTACCCATTAAAGGGTTTCCCAACGTTTAAAAAAAACAATCATGAAATTTGTGACAGATCGAGTTGGAATATTTATTTTTTAATTTATTCAGACGAATATTAATTCACATAAATGGTAATTAACTTGTCCTCATACATACAAATTGTAAACATGACCTATGAAGGATGAAAATATTTAGTGTTTTATTTTTATTTTGTTTTATTTTACAAAGAATATAGTATCTATTATAGTTAAAATGTGTCTATGATGTAAATCATGAATATTTGCTCAACATTATACTAACATTAGCTAATATTTAATCGAAGTGACCGCACCGAACTGTACCAGAACAATACTAACAAAATGGTAGGTCCCTAGTATGCGAGAGACCATCTGGGTCGGTATCACCGCTTTGTCAATTTCTGCCGCCAAGCAGCACTGTGTAAGTGCTGTTGTGTTTCGGTTTGAAGGAACCTCCAGT
Source organism: Mimas tiliae (assembly GCA_905332985.1). Taxonomy (NCBI): domain Eukaryota; kingdom Metazoa; phylum Arthropoda; class Insecta; order Lepidoptera; family Sphingidae; genus Mimas; species Mimas tiliae. The sequence goes on along the minus strand of HG995256.1, from coordinate 4,605,091 downwards.
TAGTCGTTTGACTCGCCATAACAATTAGATTTTTCTGGAAGTATAGAAATTTCTAGAGAATAATATCATCTACGTTTGTAACAAACGTATTTGCATTCAAAACATTACACACCGATTAAACATAATATCCTAACGATAGAGCGTTTAATTCACTGTGATTTCCGTCTTTGTTCATAATATACTATTTATATAGCCATACACGTGCTGTCAGGGCCGCATCTAGGTGGAATTGGGGGCCTTAAAACATCTGATACCCTAGTGTGAGCGTATTCTCTCTCTTCTATTGGTATATTGAGGGTGTCTGAGAAAGCAACGTTTGGTACACTGAATTAATGGTGCGATATAGTTGTGAAAGGGTAGTTAAATGGTATAAAAAAGGTTGTGGCCATAACTGGAGGTATTTTGCCCGGAGTCTATCATACAGTCTCCAGTTCAGTAAGATCAGTGTTCAGTCGATAGTCCAAGTGTTAATTACGCGGTAGCTATGCTGGTTTACTATTTGGTACTTTTTTTGTTGCCAAATAGCAGTGTGTAAACACTGTTGTGTTTCGGTTTGAAAGACATTGAAGTCCGTGGGATTATTGGGCATTATGAGACTTAACAGCTTATGTCTCGCGAGTGACGAGCGCAGTCCAACTCCATGCAATGATGTGTAATTCAAAGTTCTGTGTTGTGTAGTTTATAGGCAGGCGTGGCATTTATCATCAGGCGAACCACCTGCTTGTTTCATCATTGAGGCTAAGAAAAAATACGTATATACATACACATCGCGCCTGTACTCCCCGAAGGGGTAGGCGGAGGTGCAACTAGTGCACGAACATTTTGCCGAGCTTATTTCTGTCCCATGATGTGGTAGGGGGCGAGCCTATCGGCATATCGGGGAGAATTCCAGACTCTGGGTTGATACTGAGCATTTCGTAATAGAAAAATCCAATACCACTTTACCCGACCCGGGGATCGAACCAGAGACCGTACATGCCTGAGTGAGCACTTAGCATACAAATTACAACTGCGCCACCGAGGCAGTAATAAAAAATACTTCAGCGAAGAGATTTTATCTTAATCCAAGTCCGTCCGTTTCCACGGAATTAGTCACACAACAAAGGTGAGAATATAGCAAATCTGCCATTTAGGAGACTTGATAAATCCGTCATGAGTAAGGTTTCATAAAAGTTTTAATTTATATTTTCGCCTATGTCGCACGAAGAACTTTAGTCTTTAGGCTTAATTCCAAAGAAGCTCTTTTGTAAGTGATAGGGCCACGCTGACATAGTTTTATCTACAGCATGATTGGGTCGGCTCGACCGGGTTGTTACCACTGTCTTACAGAAAACAGTTTGCTGTTGCATTTTGACGGTGGGTGAGATATCTAGAGACCCAAATCCCGCTCCCTTTCCCAATTTCTTAATTTCCTTCACAGCCGGCAACGTCTCTATCATTATTTAGGTACTATGGATGTTCATGGGCGATGGATCACTTACCATCACGTGACTCTATTGCTTCATTGCCGGTATCTGCTATAAAAAGGTTTTGCTAATTTTATCTTTAAAATTAAACATTTCATACTATAAAGGCTAACCGGTGGTTATACAAAAAAATACCCACGAATGAAATTCAAGCTACAACCCTGGTATATGTCCGCAACTTAAGTACACAATATTATGCATTACTTAAATGTGCTCTCATACAATACGAAACTTACAAGTGGAAATACTGCTTGTTCACAATTCCCATGATGTCAGATTAAAGCATTGTTTATCTTCTCTACATATCTAGGTCTAGAGAGGTCAATTAAAAATATTTCAGTACCCGGTAACGGATCATAAAGCATTTTCTGTGCTCAGTAATAAAGCATAAAGCATTACCTGTCTCTGAGTGTGGAAACAATTAAATTTTATTAAATTACCGTTAAATGACTTCCCTAATAACCGATTTCTGAGTTCTCCAGACCTCTTATTAGTTATTGATTCAATAACTTTACTGTCGCTGTATTTCTAACTACGCGTCGGCCGTTTCAATAACTATGGGATCGTAAAGCAGTCAACAATTTTTTCGTTAGATGGCTCTCTTGAGTAAACTAATTTAAAAATAATATTTTATTTCGTTTTATTTACGTATATATTTAGTTTACATAAATATTTAGTTATAAATTAACTGATTCCTAAATAAGTATTATTTTGAGAATAGTTTTTATTTAATACCACCTTGATTGGATTGGAAAAGTATGAACAGCTACATCGCCAGGTAAAAAAAACCTCAAATGTAGTTACACTATTACATCTGTGGTAATTTTAAAACGTTGCATTTTGTGTTTTGAGTATTGGTTGCCGATGGATACCTTAACTTGTAATATTTTTTCGTATTTTGTTCTAACAAAAACAATGTTCTGATTTGACGGGACTGCCATACACAGAAGCAACACCAAATACGACTGCGCTCGTCACTCAGATACATAAGATATTAAGTCTCATAATGTCCAGTAATTTGACTGGCTTCAATGTCCTTCAGACTGGAACACAACATTGCTTACAAACTGCTGCTTGGCAGCAGAAATAGACAAAGTATTGGTAACCACCCAGGCGGCCTCTCGCATACGAGATACCAAACATATAATATCTGATGTAATAAAATAAAAGACATTAAAGCATGCATAGAACTTGTGAGCTAAAGGTTGTTTTTATAATCCTTAGCAAAGGTCAAAACTATATGCTTATTATTTCTAATCAAAGTTTTTTCAAGCAAATATTACACGCATACGGAAGAATAATTATAGCAATTATGGCGCTACCATAATTTGAGAGCCCACACTATTGTGTAGAGATATTCACACTGCTATAAATGAAATACGCGTTGTAACAAAATGCTATGTTTACAACGCTTTTTATTTTCTATGCTAAAAATAGCATAAATATATATTATTTAGCGTGTGCGCCTGTTCGCGGACGCGTCGAGCCGGCCCTTCAAGCTGACAAGACTGTCTACAGCTGTGGCTCTACTTTACAATTTTTTTATCAGAAATAACCTAAGAGCCAGAAGCTTAGAAAAACATCTATCTATTTTTTTCTATAAAACATCTATTTTTTCGGTAATTTGTAAATGGCTGAACAGATTCTCTATAAACCTATAATACATAGAAAGCTAAGAACCATAGAGTAAACCAGCGTTCTAAAAAAACAACAAATCAAAACTGTTTAAATTCATTTAGTTTAGGCGGTATGATTCCACAGACACATAAGGTAAAGGGGTTGCCTCGTCCGTGCGTACCTTATGGTTGTTGCGTCTGCTTTGGACTTAAAATAAGGTGGTCCACTCACACTCCCATAAACTTTTCTATTTTACAATACATTATTGCTCCGTGGCGCAGCGGGCGAGTAATCGGCTGCGAAGCGAGAGGCCGTGGGTTCCATTCCCACACCGAGACAAATGTTTGTGTGAACCACAAATATCTGTCTCGGGTCTGGGTGTTGTGGGACCGCAAGTCCCTCGTAGTTCCTGATACCCACGACACAGGTTTACCTAGTGTGGGGTCAGGACTATGTGTGTGACTGTTGGGTGTATTATTATTATTATTAAAGCAATACTATCACCGTTATCATAAACTAATGACTAAAATGATAATGAATTTATCAACTAATGTTGATATTTTTGATAAAATATGTCCGATATTATTTTATCTCAGCATATAACGGTTCTAGCACGACATAGTAATGAATTGTGTTTATTAAAGTATTTACATTAAAACTTATTACGTTGATCAAAATAATATCGATAACAACAATTTTATGTAATTTAATTACTTAAAAATAACATGCCTCGACCAACAACTCCTGAGGCTCTCAATTGGTCGTTGGGCCAAGAGCCAGATTAAGAAAACGGCTTTATTAGACACGCATTGTAAGGAGGTTTTTTACTCTGGGGTCCTAACCACCGATGGCTTGGATCCTAGGCCTCGCCATTGGAGAATTATACTTTTATATTTTTAAATGTATTATATTTTTTTAATTTAATATTTAAAAATGTAAAAAACCTTTTAAAATAAAGAGTTCTGCACATTGTGTGGTATTTTTATGAAATATTTAGCTGTTAATTGCGGCTCCAGCGCGGCGAGGAAATATTTCCTATTAAACCAGGGTAAAAAGTATTCCTATACCCATAAAACATCATTAAAAATCAGTTGACACGTTGCTACATAGAAGAAAGACAAAACAATAAACACACTTTCGCATTCATAATATGCGTAAATATTATAATCAAGAACAATCTACATAGATACATGATATCGAGTTAATTTAATCATATTACACTAGCTGTCCCGCGCGGTTTCACCTGCAATTACAGCAGCGCCACCTACCGGGTCCAATTGTGAATCTAAACTATCCAGGGCGCCAACAAAACGCATAGAAAAAAAAACATTCTAATCGGTCCAACCGCTTAGGAGGAGTTCAGTCACATACACACGTACAGTAGAATTATATATATAAAAATGACACACTGCAGTTCAATAAACCCTACAACCCCGAGCTAACACAAAAAAAATGTTGGACGATTATTCGTATTTTAACTTTTTAATGACTGTATTGTTGTTAATAACATACTTCAACATGCAATTTGTTTCTCCCACGATCGCTTTATTTTCGATGGCCGGAAAGCGTGTTTTGGGGCTTTGTTTTTTGTGAAAAATAAACTCTTAAATTAAATAAAAACATCAAAATATAAATTAAAACATATATTACACAATTGGCTACGTAATATAAAGACGTAACGATAATGACAAAACTGTCTACAGTGCAGCGTGGTGCTACCACTCAAAAAAGCAACATAAGGAACTAGTCAAATTATAAAAAAAATACAAAAAAAAAAAAAACTACTACTACTACCTTAAAAAACAATGCGGATACATTTACAATTATTACTACTTAAATGTGCAAAACCAACAATATAAATAGTATGATAACATCAGCCAACATACAGTATAATTACTACGCATTATGAGACTCAAATCTTATATCTTGGGATGCTTTTTTTTATAGTATAGGCTGGCAAACGAGCAAGTGGGTCATCTGATGGTAAGTGATCTCCATAATACCAAAAGAATCATGGGTGCGTTGCCGACCTTAAAGGAAAGTGATAATTAAGGGATTGGGAAGGGGAGGGGGTTTAGGCCTCCGGATATCTCACTCACCGTACGAAACGCAGCAACAAGCTGCTACTTTACGCCGGTTTTCTGTGAGACAGTGGTAATGACCCGGACGAGCCGGCCCATACATGCTGTAGACAAGTGTCTACAGCGTGGCTCTACCACTCAATGATGATGCCGTAACATGCAGTGATATGTAATACAGAGTTCTAAATGTTGATGCTATTGTTTGTAAACAGAGCTTATCATCAGGCGGGCGACCTGCTCGTCTCCTCGTTGAGTTGTATAAAGTAGCTAAAGATATAGTAGCTAAAACTACTTCAACTTAACACTAGAAAGCAAAAAATAACATATAATACAATAATTTATTATATTGCCCAACATTTTGGGGGACTTAAAAACCTGTTCTACTAGATAATTCGTATGTAAATTGTTACCTAAAAATTGTAGAGTAATGTTTATTTGAATTGCAATGTGTTTTATGGGTCTCATTCGCCCGATTGCTTTTTTTTTATCCTAGCTCGGCAAACGCTACACCTGATGGTAAGTGTCGCGCAAGCCAAGAATACTGTCGACCAACGACAGACGATGTGTCTATCGTAGGTCGGCAAAATTATGCCGTCCTGCCCAATTGCTTCTTCACACTCCGTTTAAAGGACCCCATATTATAGGAAGGAGGGAACACGTGTGAATATGAATTCTTATGGTGCTGAATCGCTATTCAAGCATTTAGGATCATTTTAAACATATTGCCCTCTTAGCTCTCAAAATTGTATGAAAATAAATAGAGTTTAGCCTTCAGCGTTTCAGTATTCGGGCGTACCTGTATGAAATAAATTGATTAGGCAATACCTAATTATAATGAAACGTAAAATAGAGTAGGATATGATTACGTTTCGGCACATGGTATTATACAATTTAGTACAAATTCCGGTTTTCCGTGCATCATCCATAAACCGCCAATTGTATTAGAATATAATCCTGTGATTCCGGCGCGGCGCCGCGGCGCGACCTCGTGTAGAAATTTTTGCTCAATGATATAACTGGTCTTTGTAATTTTTACAGTTATTTTTTTTATATGCTTGATTGACAAAACGAGTATATCTCTCGCCTAATCGTGAGTGCCACGCCTGCCCATAAACAGAAGCAACACCACACAGAATTTTGAATTACAGAGCACTGCATGGCATTGGACTGCGCTTGTAACCGAGACATAAAATGTTAAGGCCCATAATGCCCAGTGATTTCACTGGCTTCAATGTCCTTCAAACCGGAGCACAACAGTGCTTACACACAGTTGTTTGGCGGCAGAAATAGACAAAGCGGTGGTACCAACCCAGACAGCCTCTAGCATATGTATGGTCATGTAGTTATTGCGTTATATATTAATGAAAGGTTTTAAGATGCAGGTCAACGTGAGGGTACATAAATAGATAGCCTGCTTTCCAATGCGATTACAGAATACAGATTACATCTACGTCGATATATCTATTTTGGTATATAACATGGAGGTGGGTTCCAATTCTTTTCAATTGGTTTTCTTACAAGGTGATAGAGGCCTCGTATTCGAGAGGCCGTCTGGGCTGGTACCACTGCTTTGTCTATTTCTGCCGCCAAGCAGCAGTGTGTAAGCACTGTTGTGTTTCGGGTTGAAGGACATTGAAGCCAGTGAAATTACTGGGCATTATGAGACAACTTATGTCTCGAGGTGACCAGCGCAGTCCAGTGCCATGCAGTGTTTTGTAATTCAAAATGCTGTGTGGTATTGCTTCTGTTCACGGGCAGGCGTAGCGGTTACCATCCGGCGAGCGACCTGCTTGTTTCTCATTCACATAGTTTTTCACGGAATGATCAAGCTTTGATCAACGTTTTTGGTAATTAGAAAATATAGCAAAATTTATTGAGTTGGTTTTATTTTTTTTGTAAGTAGCTTTTCATTAATTTATTTATTTTAGCTGGCTTGTTCCTTTTAATTGGATATTGTAAAACAAACAGTAATAATAACAAACAAAAATAATTAATCAGAATTCATAAGTAATCGGTTGTTAATTGTTTTGTATAAACAATACCGACTGAGTAAACAATGAATACATAATGGCGTAAATTTAAAAAGTCAAAGGTGCGTCTCCTGGTTCTAGGTTCGAACCCGCCACCTATCTCGGTGGTCCATCAACTCCCTACTAGGCTTTCGCTGCCATATAATAAAATTAATGTGTTACACACCAATCATTCTATAATGGAAAACAATTTCAAAAATCGTATAGCAACTTCAACAAATATGGCACGCAATGGCATTACATATATGGAATGCATAAATGTTATGACAAAACATCCTACAATGCACCGACTTTGCTTACGACATTGAACTGAGCGTTTGAAAACAAGTTGACAATGGCAGTCATATTTGACATGCAAATTGTTAAGTAAAATAAATTATATTGGTATCAAGGATTTTTGTACACCTCATTTATTTTGAACTAGATTTTGCTCACGGCTCCGCCCGCGTGGATACGTTTTTCCGGATCAAAAGTGGTGTACCTTATGTCCATCCCCAGGATATAACCTATCTCCTTACATTTGTTTTAAGGCTTCTTTTGTTTTAAGGCCAATTGATCGATATTTGGGACTCTCCGTAGTTAAAAATGGTAGAGACGATGTTTGAATTGTCAAAAGTGACCACCATTTTGTTTTTCTTTGTTTTTTTAGGCTGATTTACTTCAAAATGGTATATTTGACGCCCCGTACAAATGATAGATCAAATGTTAGAATAGAAAAAGTGACCGGTATTTTGTTTTTCTTTGTTGATCTCCGATTGACTTCAAAATCGACATGTAAGACGCTCCATAGTTACAAATGCTAGAACTAATTTTAGAATGAAAGAAGTGGGTGTCATTTTATTATTCCTTGTTTTATAGTTAATTGACTTCAAAATCGATAACGTACTAGCAAATAAATTTCTGGAAGAATGCGTAGTACATAAAATAATGTTTTATAAAGCTATTAGAAGTTTATAGGTAATTGACAAAAAATATTGGTACTTTTGAACTACATCGTTATCGCTTAATTTTATTGAAGCAAAGACTTTATTATGTATACTTATCGAAGCTTTTGAAGCTATAGTTGTAATTCACATTCAATTGATACCAATTCAATAGGTAATTGATTTGACATAATCAAGGCATAATAGTCAAAGTTTACTGATTGCTAAACTGTATCATCTTCATCGAGGAAACGAGGCTGAGTTCATTATTTATTGGATTAGGTACTTTAAACTTTTAGAAATAATACCAACGCCAGAAGGCCAATTCTCGTAATTTTAAATGTTCACAATATCATTCCGATCTAACCAATAATCAACGTCAAATGCACCTAGCATTAGCAGTAGTATTACACCGTTTTGGCTTCAGTCAACTTTTATTCTACATTCAATCTCATTACGAATCTCATGACTGCCTCGGTGGCGCAGTTGTAATGCGTACGTGTTACGATTGAGGCCGACGCTGAGGTCTCGGGTTCGATCCCCGGGTCGGGTAAAGTGGTATTGGGTTTTTCTATTACGAAATGCTCAGTACCAGCCCGGAGTCTGGAATTTGTGCCCGGCATAGCAATAGGCTCGCCACCTATCACATAAGGGACGGAGATACGCTCGGCGAAATCTGGGTGTACTGGTTACACCTCTGCCTACCCCTTCGGGGATTACAGGCGTGAGTGTGTGTCAATCTCATTACGATCTATACACATTTGACGTTGATTATTGGTTTAAAAAGAGAATGCCATTTGCAACTTTCTTGACGCTGAGACTACATCGGAATGATATTTTGAACATTTAAAATTACGAGAATTGGCCTCCAGGTCATGAGTATGATTATATGACCTGGAGGCCAATTCAAAATCCTATGTCATGGCTATAAGCTAGGGTTTTTATTCGCTTTAAATGACGAGAAGAGCGGTCGATTGCGACTGCTGCTTGGCGGCAATAGACAAAGCGGTGGGCTATATTTTTTATTATAAAATACGATAATTATTGACTCCAGCCTGAACTGGCAACCAACCCATGTTTGTCAAAGTGTCACCGGTACCCTACGCACTCTCTATCGCCAGAAGAACTTCCTCCCTTCTAAGACCAAAACAATGCTAGTTCAAAGCTTAATATTCCCTCTCATTGACTATGGTGATGTGTGCTATTTTGACCTGAATGCAGATCTTCTCAATAAGCCCGACCGTCAACTCAATAACTGCATTCGATTTATTTTCAATCTTCGTAAGTATGATCATGTGTCTACCTATCGTTCTCAACTCATGTGGTTACCTATTCGTCAGCACCGTAGTCTTCGTGCACTAACTACTCTCTTTACTATTCTTAAGTCATCTACTCCACCTTCTTACTTAACACCCTTCTTTTAGTACTTAGGTTCAAACCACGACAGAAATCTTCGATCATCAAATAACATTCTTCTTGAGTGTCCCTCTCACAGAATCCATTCTTCTTTTCCGGTTCAATACTATACTGTTATGGAATTCACTCCCTCTTCAAATCAGGATGTCCACCAAGTTGAAAGTACGGGCATTACTGACCAGGCAAGTGGCAGATTCTCCTCACTAGATTTTTATTGTATTTATATATTCATATTTATTTATAATATGTATTATATAAGGTATTTATTATAATGTATGTATTACTCTATATTCGGCTTTCTTTATTTTAAGTCTGTTATATACACCTGCTTTGTTTCTTCTCTGCATCACCCAAGGTCGACTGGTAGAGAATGCCTTTGGCATTAAGTCCACCTTTATACATTTGTAAATAAAGTTAAATAAATAAAATAAAAAATAATTATTATGCTTCTTATTATTCGATGAATTAATCGACCAAGACGTTAGGGTCAATGTCCAATAAGCGGTATACCTACATACGTCCTTGACAATGTCACAAATAACGTCACCAATTTGTTTATTTCCAACTAGCCGTGTCGCATACCACCATACCGCCCTTGCCAAGTATGCGTTGTAATGTAGTTACACTTCTGTTAAAGGTGTTTTTACACAGATGACAGACTTTATGCGCACAACTCACCAAAGTTTCATCGTAATCCGATGAATGGTATGGAAACGCTTAAGGACATCTTAATCCATTTTTACATCTTAGACTTGAAAACAATTCTTGTACATTTAAAATGTTATCTTGACTGCCTCGGTGGCGCAGTTGTAATGCGTACGTGTTACGACTGCAGCAGCCGCTGAGGTCTCGGATTCGATCCCCGGGTCGGGTAAAAGTGATATTGGGTTTTTCTATTACCAATTGCTCAGTATCAGCTCGGAGTCTGGAATAGTGCCCGGTATGGCGATAGGCTTGCCCCCTACCACATAATGTGACGGAGATAAGCTTGGCGAAATGTGGGTGTACTGGTTACACCTCTGCCTACTCTGCCTCTGATTACAGGCGTGAATGTGTATTTTAATTATTCTTTACTGAAACCAATGAAATTAAGCTTAAAGGCGAGCAAAAGCGAAAAGTAATGTTTTAGGTATTTTAGTCGTTACCGATTTGAACATTTTTGAGGTTGTTCATACGGCAATTTTTCCATCATGAAATGTAATATTACATTGATCCTCAGCATTGTACCTAGCCTTGAACCATCCATGCGACTTAGTTGTACGAAACCCATATAAATAGTTGTTGGGTACATTAGCAATTACTAAGATACTGTCTGTTCATGTGTAAAGTTGTGATGAATCATGTTAAATAAACAACTTAGATATTAGTACTTACGTTATGTACATAAATCGAGTGGGTCATAAGTGTCGTAGAGTCAGCAGTGACCTTGAATACTTACTGCAGGTCTTGTTCCTACAGCTTATGAATAATAAATTATATGAGTAAATATTACCTATTATTCGTATGCCTACCGCTAGCTATGTAGAGTTAAGTATCGCATTCACTTTGATCTATGCGATGGCATGGGGTTTAAAATAGTAAACGTAATATAAAGCCAATAAAAAAACATTTAACGTTCGGAATCGGCTGTGTAGCGTGGCGCATGGCGCGATATGCCTCCTGAGTATTGAAGCGCAGTAATGCGTGCGGGTCATCGACCCTGACTTTAGTATTAGTACGCTTTATATTGTTGGCTTACGTTTCCCATGGCAACTAAACAGCAAAAAAATAAATAAATAAATACACCCAACAGTCACACACATAGTCCTGACCCCACACTAGGTAAACCTGTATCGTGGGTATCAAGAACTACGAGGGACTTGCGGTCCCACAACACCCAGACCCGAGACAAATATTTGTAAATCACACAAACATTTGTCTAGGTGCGGGAATCGAACCCACGGCCTTACGCTTCGCAACCGGCTACTCGCCCGCTACGCCACGGAGACGGTCTTCTTCTTAATAGTATTTTCTGTTTATGTTAAGGTATTGTTTTATTACCGTTTCAGCTTCGGTCCCCTTACATCCAGTACCTATATAATTATAACAACCGCCCTAGTTTCCCCGGATTTACTAGGTGGTAGGAAAGTCCCTCATATGCGAAAGGTTGTCTGGGTTGGCACGATAGAAATGAGATGACAAGAAACATAACTCAAGCAAAAAAATTACCCCACCCAAACATACATTACATTAAATTATAATATTATTACAAACTACTCACCGATGAAATAACGCATTTTGAACCATGTGTAGATGTATATATAATATCTTGAACTGATGTCTGATAGAACGAGAATGAGCTTAATATTCAAAAAAATTGAATAACCAAACAAATAAATGTCCACCTATGTCAATATTTTGTTTAATTTCTACAATAACATCATAAAGGTAAATATTAATTAAATACCTTTAAATGTATTTAATATTTTTTTATTCACTTAAATAACGATGAAGGCCGCTCGTCTGATGGTTGTGCCTCGCGTAGCCTGCCTTAAACAGCATAAACACCTTCAAAATCTTTGAATAGCAAAGTAGGTATTTTTTATACGGTGTGGCACTGCGTTGTTCTCGTCATCCCCAGACATAAGATTTTACATACATACACACTCACGCCTGTAATCCCCGAAGGGGTAGGCAGATGTGTAACCTATACACCCACATTTCGCCGAGCGTATCACCGACCCTTATGTGATAGGGGGCGAGCCTATCGCCATACCGGGCACAAATTCCAGACTCCGGGCTGATACTGAGCATTTCATAATGGAAAAAACCCAATACCACATTACCCGACCCGGGGATCGAACCCGAGACCTCAGAGTTGGCCTCAATCGTAACGCGTACGCATTACAACTGCGCCACCGAGGCAGTCATAACATAAGATTTTAAGTCTCATAATGCCCGTAATTTCAATAGCTTCAATATACTTCAAACCGGAACACAATAGTGCTTACACACTTTTGCTTGTCGGCAAAAATAAACAAAGCGGTGGTTCCTAGACGGCCAGGCCTCTTGCATACTTTTCCGAGAGGATTACGGACTTTTACAGATACACGCTGCTTGTTCCAAAGAGAAGAGACACCAAAACCTTTGAAAACCCTTTACAGAACTGGACGATAAATTAATTAATTATAATGTGCATAGTATACATATTAATAAATCAATATTTATCATGCTTTTTCATTATTTTACTCTTCACCATGTAGGTACTTAATTAGTGAGTTTGTATATATTATGGGTCATTAACCATCAAAATAAGATGTCAAGAAACGTAACTCAAGCAAAAAAATGAGCCCACCAAACCTCCGTGCAAGGGGGCGGGGCTATAAAAGTCTGTGCAGCTCGTTTACACTTCAATTCATAAAAAAAAATTCATGATCTCTAGTTGACACTTAATACGTCTAATTTTGTGAGCGGTGCAGAACATCGTATCTCGATTTAGAACAATATTTAGATATTTTGAACGTTCATTAATTTTTGTTGCGTCTATGAGGGTTACGTGTAATAATTACCTTTGCATGTGTAAGTAAGTGGAGCCGTATTTTTGGCAGATTCATATGAAAGTTATCATTCTAGTTATCTTATTTCGATGATTGGCACCACCACTTTGGCTATTACTAGATTTTTGTAACAGCATTGGGCTGGATGTCCTTGGGACACATTTGGAAAATTTATATTATCCTTTTAATTATTGGGGAAAGCCTAGATATTTTGCTTTTGCTGTATGCTTTTTCTACTTACTCGACTTCTAGAAGTGTAAGTGGATATAGGTACAGTAGGTAGCAGATTGTTGTTTTTTTTTATCACCTCATTGGTTATTGGTCTAGTGTACGTGAGGTCGTGGGTTAATATATGGCATTCTAACATTAAACTATAAAGTGTATCCAAATGTTGCACCTCCGGAAATAAATTAATCTCATAACGACCGGAATAAAATTATATTGAGGTCAAAATATGCAATAGAATATACTATTATTCATTTTCAATGTCATCAAGGCATAATGTACTCGCCTCGGCCACAAATAAACTGATGGAGCAGTACCCATATACAGTACTACAATTAAAATTATGTGCTTCGACAATCTTCGTTTTTTCACGGTTTACTACGAATTTCATATGCGTCGTATTCATTTTTATTAACTAAGGCATCGACCACATGCCTATATCACGTTGTTAAACGATGCTAAGGCACAGACCGAAATAGGTTAGTTGACAGTTAAATGTGTTAAGACTTATGATACCAATAATAATCAATACTTTCAAATGTAGAGACAGACTACCATATATACCTATGTAAAACTTGATCGTTATGTCATACCGACAAGATCGTTCGATAAGGAGCGTTATGTCGTATGCTACCCGCCTATGTCGATACTATACGGGTAAGCCACTGATCTTGAGCTTTCTCTTGAGGGTTCTCATGTCTCCCTATAATACGTCAGCCTCGAGCTTTTCAAAATCGAATTCAAAAACTCTGTGAAAAATTGCGTGGTCATGCATCCAAAAAAAAATATACCTACCCGTCGTATTTATTTATAAAAAATAATTAAGGACCTATCACCTACTCCGTTTTCATCGTCGAATTACAATAATGGATGAGTAGTGACATCTGTCGGCATTTCGTAAAACTAGACCAAATATTAAATTTGTATACAGCTCCATCTAGTATTTATTGTTAAAATTTATTGCAAAATAATCACATTTTTCGTAGACAGAGTTCGCTTAAAACCCGTTTAAAAACGTCAAATAAATGAGATCAATTCAGTTTGACACTGTCAAGTGTCAAACTCAAACTAACACTATTCAGTCAACTGTCAAACAGCTGAACAACAAGTTGTGATTTGTGTCGAAAATTGCAGTTTTTTGTTGTAAAATCATTTCACTCTCTGTAGCAAATACTAACAATATAGTACGTCAGATTGTATTATCGTATTTTATATGAATGAGCATTGAGTGAAAACATTGCATCACATATTCACGTACTAACAATAATATTGCGAAGTCACAGCCGGTATTGTGGAATATTTTATCAACGAGTGAAAACAGCGTTTGTTCGCAGCGCCACCGCCACAACGATGACTATAGGTGAGTTCAACGACTCTTGCTCCGTTGAAGATCTTTATGGAGATCATATTGCCTGTATTCTGTAGGTATTATTAATAAATTGATAGCAAGGCTACTGCTATCGAAATGAAAAATGTCGACGCGACCACGTTCCTATTTACGTAATTCCACTTTCTTGTGTGAACGATACTGTTTTATGCATAATAGGACACACTAAAGTCGTAAATGTATGCTACAGCCTTTGGATATAAGGTAATAATATTACGTCCGTCGAAATTACTATTGATGACTAATGGGTAGGTATCAGCAATGCTAATATTTAAGAGACGGTTGACAGGTATGACGAGGCTCTAGCCGTAAGCCTCGACATGGCCAAGGCTTTTGATAGGATCTGGCACCGTGGCCTTCTCTCCAAGCATCCGTCGTATGGGCTCCCTGACTACCTGTGTACTTGGATCTCTGGCTCTGTTCGTACCTATGGGACGATTCCGCCAAATACTTGCGCGATGCCTTAGAGCCTTACAGCGTCGAGCTGTCCGCATTGTCCGCATGAAGACGTAACAAAGAATTTAGAGCTGCATAGGGACAATGTTTGGGTTTGCGTTTTTATCGACTGTATTCAGTGGCGGATTTGCAGTCTTTGCCGCCCTAGGCCCCAGGCCATGTAGTAGGTACCAGCCGCGCCTTTCGCAGCACCCTTCATATAGACTCTTGTTATCGTCAGTGATTTTTTTGTCACGGTTAGCCGCCCTAGGCCAAGGCCTACTGGGCCTTAGGGCAAATCCGCCACTGTCTGTATCTGTATCACGGTGAATGCTCTGAAGACTTGTTTGACCATATTCCATCTTCACCTTTCCTAACAGAAGCATGCGTGCTAGCTTGTGGAACCATAGATTCGTGGTCTCATCCATCTTGGCTCGAATGAAGAAGTTCGCAAAATCTTTCTTCTGTCGGACCATACAGCTGTAGAATAGTTTGCCGGCACACGTGTCCCCTCCTTCCTACAACATCTAACCTTTTAAACGGAGTGTGAAGAAGCAATTAAGCAGGCCGCCATAATTCTGGCGACCTGCGATTGATACATTTTCTGTCGTGGGTCGACTATATTCTTGAATTGCGCCACCACTTAACATCAGGTGTAAATTGATTGTTACCAATACTTTGTCTATTTCTGCCGCCAAGCAGCAGTGCTTAAGCAGTAAGCACTGTTGTATTCCGGTTTGAGAGATATTATGAGACTTCGTCTGTGCGGTGTCATGCAGTAGTACTTCGTTAATTAAATCAATCAATGTCAATTAAATACGAGAAATGACTTTCAGATGAGCCACCTGCTCGTCTTATCATTCCGTGCAAATTCCGAAAGTTTGTGCTTCCGCCGTTTTCCTATAGATCACATAGCGAACATAGCAATAACTATTCCTTTCTGCCTGGCGTTGTACCGGCTTAATGCCAGGGTCCGCCTTCCCATCATGATTTAACGGTGGATTTGATATTATTTGGGGTGACCCACCGTCTGAGCCCCACAACCCGCAACGGAAACGAAATTGCCATTGCGTCGTACCAAGTTGACTTTGGGCCTAAGATATTGGTGGAAAGATGGGAGGAAATAGTGGTAGTAGTCATAAGAGTATTTCGTATTATAGGTAAGGTGTATTATGCTAAATGTTGTCTTGTCAAGTTGCACGGCATGCTAAAGTGGACAAAAATAATAGGTATTTAAAAAAAGATTCAGGATGCAAGTAATGATCATACAGATACGAGAGCGATGACCACCGGTTAGTTTGTAACAGACAACTTGCGTTAATGTTATGGGTGTTTGAGACCGATAGCTTCGTAAACTTTACGGTCACTGAAATGAATTAGTATAGGATTCCCTTTAGGTATCAAACCATAAACAACCATTTTACTAGCCAATTTACGTAAAATTTGATTATGTATAAGTAGTCGCAAATATGAATTCGCGTTATACAATTTTATCGAATTAATAAGATAAAGTTTCGATAAACTGTCAGCATTATTAATATTTGATGAGGATTTAAAGGTGCTCACGAAAATTATCTAATCCGTAAGATTAAAAATATTGTTATTTACTTGTTTATTTTTAGACCCAATTAGGTATATTTGTTCTTTCCCGACTTCTCGAGACTTCCCGGGACTAGGCTCTTTACATTTCTCGGTATTTACCGAAAACGAAAACCCGGGAAAATGCAGTGCTTTGTAATTCAGAGTTTTGTGTGGTGTTACCTCTATTTATGGGCATGTGACGCTTACCATCAGGGAAGCGACCAGCTCGTCTTATCATTCAGTCAAATAAAAAAATCATTTTTTGTTTCAGGAACAGTTACTAGTTCAAAACCCAAGCCAGTTAATGTAAACGAGGTAAGATCTTTTTTAGTATTTAGTTATTATAGCTCACGCCTGTATCATGCTAGGAGTAAGCAGTAATGCAACCGGTACACCCATAGTCGCCGAGCTTATTTCCGTTCCATGAGGAAACGCTAACGTTTAAACGTTCCATAATTAGGAGACGAGTCAGTCCCCATATTGGGCATTGTGTGTTTTAAGGACCAAAAATTACCAAAAATGTAGGTTGCTTAAACTGGAGGTTGGACCATATGCTTTTACACAATAATGCATTACAAATACGCACTTAGGCCTGTATTCCCCAAATGGGTAGGCAGAGGTGTAACTAGTACACCCACATTTCGCCGAGATTATTTCCGTCCCATGATGTGATAGGGGGCGAGTCTATCGCCATATCGGGCACAATTCCAGACTCTGGATTGATACTAAGCATTTCATGATAAAAAAAACTCAATATCACTTTACCCGACCCGAAGTTATTCACTTCACAACCCCCGCCGCCACTCCACGCCACTCATAAGACATCAGTTATTTTGCGTGAATTGTAATTTATGATTGAATCGGTAGAAACTACCATAGCTTAATTTTTTTTATCCGACAAATTAACACCCAACGTTCACACGTCGTTTGTGTGTATGTTATTTTGTTTTTATATATGCATATTTAATATAGTTTTTTGGTCGGTTTACATGTTTATTGTAGGTAATATTAACCTTCATAAATTGTATCCGATTGATTTGATGACGTAATGATACAAAGTCTAAATTTACAAATGAATATTCATAGCTATAAAATAAATTCATCAAGTAGAATACATGTTAATAAAAATGTCTTCACTAATATTTTCTTTTATTAGCGTTAATGACGAGCAAGTGGCTCGCCTGATGATAAGCGTCACCAGCCATGACTGCCCATAAATAGAAGCAACACTAATTAGAACTTTCAATTATGAAATACTGCATGGCACTGGACTGCGCTTGTCACCCCGAGACATTGTCAAGTCTCGTAATGCCCAGTAGCTTCAATGTCCTTCAAACCGGAACACAACAGTGCTGACACACTGCTACTTAATCGACTTAGGTGGTAATTTCTACACATAACAAAGAAATATCCACATAGCAAATAGTAAGGCGTCAATCTCTTATAAATAAATAAAATCGAATTTACTATTTGTAATATTAAAATAACAGCTTTTTACTACATGCATATGAATGTATATACGGTACTTATACCAAAATATCATTTTTTCCAATTTTTGTCTGTCTTTCTGTTTGTTCCGGCTAATCTTTGGAACGGATGGACCGATTTTGATGGGACTTTTACTGGCAGATAGCTGATGCAATAAGGAGTAACTTAGGCTACTGAGGTACTTTTTTATCCCGGAAAATGACATTCACGCGGGCGGAGCCGCGGGCAACAGCTAGTATAGTAAATACATTGTCATTTTTTCCCCCAGGCGGTACAAAAAGCACGAGACGCCTTCAACCGTGGCGTCACCCGGCCTGTAGAATGGCGTCGGCAACAGTTGAAGAATCTCCTTCGCATGTACGAAGAGAACAAGAATGCCATGGTAGAGGCCCTGCAAAAAGACCTGAGGAGGTGCAAGATGGAAGCCTTACTCTTGGAAGTTGATTATCTCATTAATGACTTGATGAGCGTGTTGCATTATCTGGACGAATGGGTGAAGCCTACTCGGGTGAGTTCAATAATAAAAACCCGGTGTAAGATACGTTATTTTGAAAACGAGGACAAATGGTAGTTCTTGTGCTTGTGTGTGTAGGGATTACAGACACAAAAGTACAAAAAAAATCGTGAATTATGTCTACAATTTTGTTTCGACGTAGTCTTGTTTGGGCAGACAAATACTTGATAACAAGTTTTTATTTACTTAATCAATAATAAAAATAGTATTTTTCTCTACAACTCAATGTCAATCTAATAAAAAAATGTACTAACGCTCGAAGACAACAGCCGCGCGCAAGCGGTACGCGAGTAGCGCGCTCGCGTTGTGTCTAGTATTATCGGACATGTGCGCGCTCATGGACCCCGAGTTAAGTACGCTTTACATTGCGGGCGCGAAATATCAAATTTCCAAAATGACAAGTGAAAAGCAAAGGAATAGCGTTTTCCGTTAATAAAACACTACGTTTTATTACTCTTTCGGATTCGGAAGCGGACACCTTATACCCAGTAGAAACATAATATTACATGTCCTGACTTGATGATTCATCAACGGCCAGAACAAACCGCTGAACCTAAAACGCGGAGTTTTTGACAGCGTATTCCTATTTGAACTATTATTTTTATGCATGTTTAAGCAAACAAAACTCCGCCAAATGTAGATCTATTTGAATGATTCTTTTTGTATTCGATATGGTTACCATCGATGGTGGTTCCATTTAAATTTTAAGAAATAATTGCACTCCTAAGGGAGTGAAATCGGGGATGAAAAACTAAAACTTCAACATTTATGCACCGATTCTGATGATTCTTTCACTAAAAAATAATAAAATATTTTTTTTTAACAAGTAATTAACCCGACTCAAAAAACTAAGAAACTAAAGGTTAAACTAAACAAAAAAATTAAGTCGGCGGTATCAATTTTTGACCATTAAAACTGCAATAGCTCAAATAGCTTTTATGAAAGCTATTGTAATACCGCTATGCTTATTATTTATACTGATCATTCATCAAAAGTAATTTCACCTATATTTAGACTGTTTTTTATGTGGATGTACCTACTATTGTTATCAGTAAATGTTATCAAAGCTACATAACCTCCTTATCGCTTTACAATAATTCGGTCGGATTTCGAAGTGAAAAGGTTATCTTAATAAATACACATACACGCGAAATGTTGAAAATTTCACCTTCATTATGTAGAATTGTTTACCTTATGCCATTCTCACCTTAATAGAACCACGCGTACTGGCTTCCGGGACCATGGCTTCTTGGTCTCTTCCATGTTTTTCCCCTTAGGGAAAATCCTATTTACGGATAACTTCACAACCTCGGGGGAGAAGAGATGGTTGTGCCGGACAAACCAGCCTTACAACCTAGTTGTCTTTACCCGAATGACCATTAGATAAGTTCCCTAACCAAAATCCCTACGCTTAAAACCAATGCGGTGGCCATAATATTAAGAGTAAAATTGACTACACAAATGAAGTAATTTTTAAATAATAAATCTTTATTACATTATAAAATATTAGCTGTGTATAGATGTTAACCTTGAAAATACAAAGTTATCTAGTAATTAGGTAAAACCTCGTTATTTCAGTTTCAATTTAACTGCATTTGAGTGTTTCCACAACGCCAACATGTTGTTTAAATAATTTAATATAATTTAAATAATGCATTAGTTACATCACACGTGTTCATTAAAAATAATAAAGTTTATGTCTCTTCTGAAAACTAAGCCAATTTAACTTGCGCGGTATTGTTAGCTAAGCGACGATATGTAGAGCTTAAGCGAGAACTAGGCATTGGATCAGTAGCATTGTAGACTATTATTCACAGACAACTGTCTCCCCATAGGCGTTGTTCGAGATCGGTTCCGCACAAACTTAACGAGAAGCAGAAAGACCGTCGCATGTATTAGTGCTAAATTAGTGATTGCCTCGGTGCCAGTTGTAATGCGTAAGCGGTACGACTGCTGTGCTGAGGTCTCGGGTTCGATCCCCGGGTCGGGTAGTGATATTGGGTTTTTCTATCGTGAAATGCTTAGTATCAACCCGGAGTCTGGAATTATGCCCGATATGGCGATAGGCTCGCATGGGCGTGGTTGCGTATGTATGTATGTATGTAATGGCATGTAATCTTCCGCAGCCGTCAAAAGGCATCGTCAACATATTAGATGAAGTTATTATCTACAACGAGCCGTACGGCGTGACACTCGTCATTGGAGCGTGGAACTACCCTCTACAACTGTTGTTGCTGCCGGTGGCCGGTGCGATTGCAGCCGGGAACAGTGTAGTCTTGAAGCCGAGCGAGCTGGCCGTCGCTTGCGCTACATTCGTCGCCGAGACCTTGCCCAAATACCTCGATAATGTAAGTATTTTTGGCATTCTGACAACGTTACCCTTAAAAACCTTCGACATAAAAAGGTCTGTAATAGGGTAATTGACTTGATTTTGTTTTTTTTATTGAAATCACTCATTTACGTTACCCAAAAATATTAAAATATAAATTAAATCTGATGGAAGGGGTACTTGTCAAATGACAGACGTCTTTTGACGTCACTATGCAAAATGGCCATTATAGTGCACGCGTGCGAGCGAGATAGTGTGAAGTCCCCACTACATTGCCTGCCCCCTTTGCTGATGATACCAATATATTAAATCGTTATTTGTTTGTTTAAACAAAATGGTTTCTTTTTCGTATTATTATGTAAAAAAATTCAACACAGGAAATTACCCCATTTCTTAATGGCTGAACTTATTAAATAAATGTTTTTTTTTCTTTCTTCCTTACCTATGTAAGGAAGAAAGAACACGGACAGACTCCGTGGCGCAGCAGGCGAGTAGCCGTATGTGACTGTATATTTATTACGATGTGCAAAAAAAAATTGGACTTAGTCCGCCACTGATTCCGACCTTTGTCGTGTAACTTTGGCCTTGTTTTAACTTATGTACTAGCAGTAGCCAACTAACGGACCAGATAAGATTATGCATAAGGATTTTATAACAATGTGTTGTTTTGCTTATCAGATTTGTACCTTTCGTTTTTAATTTAAATTTGAGATGCACAACCCGTGATTAGCTAACGGGGCATAAAGAGTACATTGCACTACCGGGTTCATAAACCTTTTTGAGGAAAAAAGAGGGGTGTTTAAGTTTCAATCCCCTATGTGTGTCTGTAGCGCCTAAAAAGTGGACCGATTTAAATACTTTTAATTGAGATGATTCAGTAATTTATGATATTCAGATCGTTTTCTAATAAATGATGGTTTGTTAATTGGACAAATCAGATTCACTGCAAATTCACATGCTTGATATTATCTTGCAAACTTATAGTTAGTAAACTATAATAGTTTATAAGCGCTTTTGATAGTTCATAAAGTATCAAAAGCGTAACTAAAGTTTTAAGATTATATTCATTAGCTCATTACTATATAGATATATAATACAATATAACACAATATAAACATGGCGTAATTTAGATAGAGTTAAGGCATGGTCAAACCCATACAACAGTATGCTGTGGTGAACTAAGCCCAACGAGGGCCTTGGGGCGCAAATCTAATGCATCTAAGCATTTTTTTCTCGTGTCTGCAATAAATAAACATGACTGCGTTTGCGTGTAATTTGAATATGTTTATTGCTTAGGTGTTTGATGAGGTAACATTGTGCAAGGAATAAACGAAAATTAAATAAATGATGTATGATTGAAACGTATAATTATAATAGATACATTTTTAGAAAAAGTCATATGTATACAATGAATAAAAAAATGTCCGGTGTTGTCACCAAACGAAAAAAATGTGTTGCCAGTAGACAAAAAATACTTTTATTTCTTTTTTATAGTTCGTTTATTTTAGGCTTGAAATTGTATGAGATTTCATTTGATATTGATGGTTCTGGATAACGGGTCCTCGAACTGTCTCTCATTTACTGAACATATCTTGGCTATGTTTTAGATAAGAGTCTATGCTCGAGATTTGGGGCCCGCCTAGGACCGGGGAATCAGAGCGGACCGCAACTTAGTCCGCTACTGTCTGTATGTCACTGTAAAACTTAATATTGAATCTTGCAGGAAGCTTTTGTAGTGGTAGAAGGTGGTCCACAAGAAACCACAGAGTTGTTAAAGCAAAAATTTGATTACATCTTCTATACTGGCGGTACCAACGTCGGAAAAATCGTGTATGAAGCTGCCACAAAGCATTTAACACCGGTTACCTTGGAACTTGGTGGAAAGAGGTAAATAAATAATTTTATTTGTATATTTTAATCAGAATTCTGGACTATGGACGACAATGAATAAAATAATAATAAAAACTAATTAATGATTCATTTAATTTAATTAAATGAGAAACAGTTGATACGAATGAAGCAGGTTACCAGGCGCGCAGAGGTAATACAAAAAAAATATATTGATATGATCGACTTATTAAACCGAGTGATAAAATTTTAGGATGTCTAGATTTTCAAAATATCTACTATCAGCTGACGGTTTTTCCACCGAGATACAGCCAGCTAATATATATATTGATCCATAGTAGTTGCGTATGAGCTACCATCAGGTAAATTTTTAGTTGAGAGGAAATCATTGAAAGTATAATTTTTTTCCCATGTTCAAGCGACCAGCTGACGTATAATACACCAAGTGATAGTCAGCTTATAATTTTTTTCTTTGAGATATTGGGTAAACTACAATTTAACAAGTTTTTAGTTAGGAGGCTATGACTGAATATATATTTTTCTTCGTTTTTTCTTCGTGCGTGGGAGGCTACCACTGCTCATCCCCCCCCCCCCCACGGAACCGCAGCTGACGTTCACGAGGCTTTATGATACTATTCCCTGATGCGTCTCACCAATAATCGTTCGAGAAGAAATGATTGACCAAATTTTTACCTGGCTCACGGACTAAATCTGTTTTCCATGCTGAGATTACCTTTACATGCTTGTGCATTCAGTTCCATTTTATATCTCCAGTCCGGTATACATCGACAACACGGTAGACGTGTATGTAACGGCCAAGAGAATCCTATGGGGCAAGTGCATCAACTCTGGACAGACTTGCATCGCTCCAGACTACATACTCTGCTCAAAAGAGATACAGGATAAGTTTGTGGAGGCCGCCAAGAAGATACTCAAGGAGTGGTACGGGGAAGACCCTCAGAAATCGACTGACTTCGCTCGTATTATTAACAGCAGACATTTTAGGTGAGTTGGTATTGATATTGATTTGAAACAGGACTTTTCCTTTACTAAAACGACACTTGTAATTATAACACAAGTTAGCAAAGGAGCAAGTGGGTCATCTGATGTTAAGTAGTCTTCACCGCCAGTGGCGGATCCGGGATTTTGGTTTGGGGGGCTAGACCCAAAATTAGAATAAAAAAATTAAGAATATACTGCACCTACTTAAAATGGAATAAGTTAGGATAAGCGGTGACTGCCTCGGTGGCGCAGTTGTAATGCGTGCGCGTTACGATTGAGGTCAAGACTGAGGTCTCGGGTTCGATCCCCGGGTCGGGTAAAGTGGTATTGGGTTTTTCTATTACGAAATGCTCAGTATCAGCCCGGAGTCTGGAATTTGTGCCCGGTATGGCGATAGGCTCGCCCCCTATCACATAAGGGACGGAGATACGCTCGGCCAAATGTGGGTGTACTGGTTACACCTCTGCCTACCCCTTCGGGGATTACAGGCGTGAGTGCGTATGTAAGTAAGGATAAGCGATGAAAATTATATTGTAGGTAGTATATAGTAGTACTAAGAAAGTAGGATAATTATCTTACAATTATCTTCCACGGTCCATAGATCTTGATATATTTCACGACCAACTATACTCATTTAAAAAGAAAATAAAGCCTCACTTGTTGTAACTTCTTATATAACGCAAGTGCTTTCTATTTTAACTTATGCATAATGTTTTGTTTTTGTTTTATTTTTGTTGTTGTTTGTTGTTGTTTCAACAACTCAACTATTGATGATCTCATGTTGTACCTACTAAAAACATTTAATTAAGGCTTACGCATGTTTAATTACCAATTTAATTTAATTTAAAGTTATTTAATACCTGCTACTCTTATGGCGCTAGTTACCCATTGTAAGTTGTGGTTGCCTGTTTATGGGAGAACACTATATTTTTTGTTTGTTTGCGTATGTTTTTATATTAGTGTAGTGTATCGTCTTCTGGTAATCCTAAAATAAATAAATAAATAATATCAAGATTAATTAGAGATTGTTCAGTGGACCCAAATGGTTTGATTGACATGGATCCACTACTGCACATTACCAGAAGCATCATATAACATCTGGTCCAGTCCATTTTGCCGTGATCCACAATTAAGACCGTCGTTTTTTTGTCGTGCTTGTCTAATGGTAAGCGCCACGCCTGCCCATAAACAAAAGGAACACCACTCACAATTTTGGATTACAAAGCACTGCCTGGCACTGGTCTGATGCGAGACATAATGTGTTAGGTCTCATAAAGCCTAGCAATTTCATTAGCTTCTATGTACTTTAAAATCGAAACAACACTGGTTGAAAAATAGACTATGCGGTACCGACACAAACGGCCTCTTACATACAAGGGATATAACTAGTACTCCTAGTAGTAGTTACAGGCCCGTATTACATAACGATACTCAAGTGTCGATTTCTGTACACGTGATTGGTCTATTTTTGGCGCCAAACAAAAACATAT
This sequence comes from Mimas tiliae, assembly GCA_905332985.1. NCBI lineage: Eukaryota > Metazoa > Arthropoda > Insecta > Lepidoptera > Sphingidae > Mimas > Mimas tiliae. The sequence goes on along the minus strand of HG995256.1, from coordinate 4,579,723 downwards.
ACTGTTCTGTAATACGGGCCATAGTACCCAATCCACGAAAACGTCTTTCAGTCGCCTACAAGCTCTAATCGACGCTAGCAAGGACAAAGTTGTCGTCGGAGGTAACTACGATTCCTACGATCGATTCATATCGCCAACATTGGTCGCCAATGTTACACCAACGGACAAAGTAATGGAGGACGAAATATTTGGGCCAATATTACCTATAGTCCCAGTCGACAACGCCTACGAAGCAATCAAGTTCATCAACGAACGGTAAGCATCGAACTTTTTATACTATTGTGTGATTTGTTGTCTCTGTTTGTCTTATTGCCTATTTCGCTAGGTGAGAGCAGGATGTCTTTTATGGAACGATTAAAGTTATGCTCTTCGGAAATCGGGTTCCGTACCCAATGTGTACCCCTAAACCTACGCCGTTTATCTGTCTGTCTGTCCGGTGTCCTACCTTTAAAGTTTAAAAAATTACTTCAAGGAACGACTGCGAGGTACCATCGATAATATATCAATGCGCGGTACTTACATAGAAAGTGCGCACAAAGTTACGGCGAATTCACCGCAACTCATTTTTGATTTGAATAGTGGCGAATGTTGAATTCGACAAACTAACATGTGCTAATTGTTTATTATGATTTGTGACCCATAAAACGTCATAATTACGTGCATTATATTATTCGTTTGATTTGAAGTTATTTTAGGCACTTAATAACAAAAAAATCTTGATTTTCTTCAAAAGTATTATTTATTGTGAATGAAAACGAATACAAAACAAAACAGCCGTCTTAATGTTACCATCGCGCTTACTCTTATCTAAAATTATCCACTCCTCTCCTCCTCTCTCCCGCTGCCCCGTGTCGGCCGTCAAACTCTCGCGTTATGTGGTGCAATTTTACTTTTAAACAGGCATGCTAGTTTTACATTGAAGTATTTGCCTTAAAAAAGGAGTTTTCTTTTAAACCGTAAAAGCCAACTGAAATTATCACAGAATATGTATGTGTAATTATGGCGGGTTTCTTAAAATACCTAAAAAAAATGTAAACAATATGACAGCCTCCGTGGCGCAGCGGGCGAGTAGCCGGCTGCGAAGCGAGAGGCTGTGGGTTCGATTCCCACACTGAGACAAATGTTTGTGTGAACCACAAATATTGGTCTCGGGTCTGGGTGTTGTGGGACCGCAAGTCCCTCGTAGTTCCTGATACCCACGATACAGGTTTACCTAGTGTGGGTGTACCTGTTGGGTGTATTTATTTATTTATTATTTATTATTAATTGGACCTACTTATGCAAAACAGAACCAATCCACATAATGATAGTTTTGAGAAAAAGCCTTTTTTGTCTAAATTGTGTAAAGAAAAGAATTGTTTATTATATTTTATAAAGTTTTTTCGGAATACTGTGCATAATACTTTTTTCTATGTACACATATATAATTTTGAAGCTGACCATTATGATTTTCCAGTATTTTTTTATTTAAACTCATTGGTTCCTTTTAGCAAAATTGTTTGTGTGTGGGTTGGTTCCTTGTTAATTTATTATACCTTTGCATATATTTATAGTTAAAATAAAAATTCACTCTTTTATTTTATAATTTTTATAAAAAAAAATTATAAAATAAAAAATCCATAAATTCTTCTAATTATTTCATATAACAAAGTTGAAAAGAAACAAATATGTTAACATTAGTATCAAAAATTACTTAACTAATATCAAATTCTACTTCATAATAATTATGATGACCTGAAAAACCTTCAAGATCGTCTTCTATATCTGTATTTCCAAAAAACTTTACATAAAAGTCGTTGTCTTGCGGAATCAGGTGTAACATACTTTTTAAATCCTTTAACTTTGCGTCAGGGATAGCTTTTCTTATAGGCCAAAGTGGCTCCATTATTTCTTTTCTTATAACATTTTTTTAACATACACTACCTTAAATCTTCATTTAAATTAATTTTCTTATACATTCTGTACATTTCATCCTTTTTCACCATCATTTATTTAGTATTGAGCCATGAAACTTTCTCTACATCTATCGGTTTCTTTCTAATTATTATATTTTTTCCAAGTTCAACGATGACAAGAAATCTCATTTTTCCTTCTGTGTACATGCATTGGTTTAAATTTTATACAAGTTTTCAGAACCTGAAGGTAGTCATCCGGTGTATAGAGCCTCTGTTGACGTTTTAAGGCACATTCTATCTATCAAAAGTCTGTATCGTTTGGGAGAAAGCTATGCCCCGTTTCAAGGAACTTATATTGATTTAATCTAAAATCGGATGTTCATTTAACATTGCTTTGCGCATTAAAGTCAGTTTTATTGTGCAGTTTTGGCCACTACAAGAATCGCTCTATAAAATAAGATGTTTTACCTAATCATCAAGTCTTTCTAAGATATGTTTGATGAGACAAGAGCCTACTTCTAAGAGCACCTCTGCCAGCTTCTCCTTCCACCCACATATTTCAATGAGCTTCATCATTGCTCCCAGTATATATACCTAAATTATTGTAAACCCAAAGTTGTGTTTTGTAAAAGACAATATTTGTGGGTATACGCGGTAGAGGCAGCGTTCTTTAAAAATCAAAAGTCAAGATATGAAACAATTTTGCCTCCCGTGGAGACATAAGAGCGAGCGGTGAAATTGGATCAACAGATTCGACACTAACTTCAGCAGAAGTCTTGGTGAGCTGATCTTCGTGATTAAGAAACGATTTAGAGGCTAGTAAAGCGTTATTTGACTTGGTGTCTGCCCATAAAGCACCAGAAACATCGTTATTTATAGCAATGCCTGGACGAAGGGTCAGCGCTGAGTATGGAGGTGGCTCTGTGCTCTTTTTAGCAGCAGTTTCAGTTGTGGTTCTATGCTTTTTTCAGCAGCAATATCATCATCACAAATTAATGAACTAGAAAATGGTAAAGCTTTAACAGTAATTTTCTTCAACAAATTAGTAGCAAAATATAACTGGGGATGCAGCGGACACTGTTAGTAATAACTTCATCATCCTCTTTAAAAGTCGTTTTTCCATGCGAATATTTTCGTTTACCCAGCAAATCTGGAATAATACCCGACTGTTAATCATAAAAAATATCCATACATATAAATTCCCCGTTTTATAATATACCAAAACCAGTTAAATGAAAACGCATACAAAACATAAAATAAGATAAAAATTACGTGTAGAAAACTGTACGGCTTGATCGAGAGTTATCACATCTGTAAAAAAAAGCAAGTAGAACCTATCGTGTAGATACGTATGTGTGAGCCTATTTACAATATTTTAATTAAAACAATGCAGTAAATTTAAAAATTACAATAAAGGTTCAGTACCTACAAAAAAAATCTCAAAATTGTATACGTACCTTGATTTTCGTCGTCTTCATCATCTAAACGATTGTTGAGGCAACTAAAAACCATAGTTTGTATCCTGGGATTCAGTTTCTTCATTGTTCGAAACTTGGTATCCTAAATTAATTTAAAAATAATACCCAATACTGAACAAATGTTCGACACATTGTTGCTATTGCCAAGACCACTTACTTACCTGCTTATTAAGTTAAGAAAAATCTTCCATATCCATACCAAAAACTAAACTACAACCGCAATAGGTACAAAATGTATCTATCATAAAAAAAACGATTAAAAATAAATGTGAGTTAGCATATTTATGTAGGTATCACTGATTAGGATTACACAACAAAGAACCAAGTGATGTAAGTCATTGTAAAATCATAGAATTATTTCATTTTTATTAAGCAAACAAGAACCAGCCCGCATGGATCTACATCAATAATAAAAAACACTAGTTTCACAAGGAACCATATGGCATGGGCTTTTATGGAAAAATAAAATGTTAGAGAATTTTTGGATCGTTGAGTTATCATGGAGCATGGGTCTTATTAGTTTATTCTAAAATTGTTGATTTGTGGGTTGGTAACTTTGTCGTGAAAATGTTTTGTTCAGTCAAAATTGTCAAATCATTTTGATATTTACAGGGCCGATAGAAGGTGTATTTTGAAAGGTTTCTGTATACTTAACTCGATTTTGACATGTGTGTGGATTGGTTCCTGTTTGCATAAGTAGGTCCAATTAAGGTATGGAAACCTGGGTGCGCGAGTAAAAGTCGTACTTTCTTTTTTTACGAATTTTTACGACTATGCAATGAATGTCATCCAAGCCTGGTCAGCCATTCATGCGTAAAATCGGAAATAGGCGAAGTGCATAACTTTAATGGTAGTATAGATGTTTCAAATCATTCTTGCACATCTTGCAATGTGTACGTGTTGTGTTTGTATGGAGACAATGACTGTGTGTGACATTATGATGGCTAACGCTTTAATGTCACACAGTTCAAAACTTCATATTTACAAGCTCACACACGCACACATACACAGCTGGACGTGCAAAAACGAACCGATCTATCTATACTGAACAGTACTACGATAACAGTTACGCTTCGGAAGTCATCGGTTTTACGATTTAATATGAATATACAAATATTGTCCGGTTTTCTGTCAGTAACTCAAGAAATTAACTAAGTACCTACGTAATCTTATGTCATGATTCCTCATCATTGCCTTTCGGGTTTCCGAAGATCAACGGAGATTGCCGAAGCGTATATTTTAATCATAGTGCTGTACATTAGTTTGATGTGTTTAATAATGATGTTTTATAGGTATAAATATCGTTAATTTGTAATGTCCCTCAATGTTGATAATTATTATTTCGTATGGCGTAAAATACCGCAAAAATTTAATTGTAAATTAATTAAAGCCACAAATGAAGTCATACAATTGATTTCAAATTAAAAATCAATAGTCACGGCGATAGAAAATAAACTGTAGTTTATTTTAATGGCCCAATTTTGACCTGGATCAAACAATGTTATGACCACAGACCAAATATCTAAATAGGCGCCGTATGTATTAATACTTCGCGTAACGCCAACTTGAACAAGGCGCAATATAGGATGTAGTGTGCACCGTAGTAACAGCAAGCTAGGTTACGTGATAGATACATTTTTACACTCGACTGGATAGCGACCACGGTACATATTATGGTGAAAACCGAACGTAGTGGCTCGTTTAGGCAAGTCGCATTCCGAGTCTAGCCAGTGAATGTATATCCAGTAATTTTAAGACGCGTAACTCTGTCGACCTTCGAGCGACGCATTTTCTCTTGATGGCGACAGTATATTTGGACTACACTACCATCAGATCTAGTGTAGTAACCTATAATACTAGCCCTGTATTATACATGTCCCACTGCTGGGCACGGGCCTCCTCTACTGAATGAGAGGGGTTAGGCCGTAGTCCACCACGCTCGCCTAATGCGGATTGGCAGACTTCACATAACTTCGAAATTCGTATGGAGAAACTCTCAGGTATGTAGGTTTCCTCACGATGTTTCCTTCACCGTTAAAGCAAGTGATAATTAACAATTAATATACACGTAACTTAGAAAAGTCAGAGGTGTATGCTCTTGGGGCTGGTTTCGAACCTGCCACTTTCGTCTCGACAGTCCATACCACTCCCCACTGAGCTATCACTGTGTAGTAACTTAGTGTACGTAATTAATATTTTGGCACGCTTGGTTGCTGTACTTACGGCGTCTATTTAGTTGTTTGGATTCGTTATAACTATGAATTATAAATCGATATTACCTTTTTTACCTGACTGCACGTAGAAAGGAGGGTTATGTTTGTATGTGAGTCTAGTCATTTTCCGCTATCTGTAGCCGAATAAGGTTGATAGATTTTAATTACGTGTTAGAGTTGTGAGAGTGACACGAAGTGAGTGAACTCAAATGAAAACTATATGAAGGATGTCAGCCCTCATATTGTGCTTAGAAATATTTAATAAATAAATAAAATACCCGACAGCGCAAAAGGGCGTCGCAAGCAGATAAAATCAACAGTTGGTAGAGGTCTTGTTGATCATTACGGCCGCTCTGAAGTTAGTTACGAGCAGTGTAGCAGTGAGCAGTTGTTGTTTCCAGAGACTAAGGTTGTCAGAAGAAGTGGGCTGTGTGAAGTGGTTACCTTCAGAGCTGTTATAAAGTTTGACGAGACCTATAATAAATCAATTTCCTGCTGAGATGCCGACCCTTCTGCGCAGTTGGGTTATATATCTTTTACGTGGTTATTGATTTTATAATCTGTTTTTTAATGCTCGTGTTTTTTAGTTTGTATCAAAGTGTGATATTCATTTCATGGGTATATATTAACACATTTTCATTATACATAAGTACTGTTTATTACACGGTATACGATACGCCATGGTTGATCATGTAGAAGGGTATAGAATAAATTTTGGCGTCATACCCATTACATTTATCATTACCACTCAATCTATTATACATCAATCATATTAAAATAATTAAATAATAGTTTTAGAAACAACAAAGTAAAATTGTATCACAATGCCTGTTCCTGAAATATTATAATAATAAACAAATACACCTAACAATGCTATGTGTACCAGGAACTACGAAGGACTTACGGTCCCCAACATCAAGACCCGAAACAAATACTTTTGGATCACACAAACATTTGTCTCGGGGCGGGGATCGAATCCGCGGCCTCTTGTTTCACAACTGGCTGCGTGACGGATGCTATCAATCCGACATCCTAATGCTACGAACAGATATAATAATATATGCCATACAATATTTAAAGTGGATACTACACCCACTTTTCAAATAATTGCTTTGTTAAACCCTGTCAATTGTACCAAATTTGAGTGGTAGAGCCACGCTACAGACACTTGTCTACAGAATGAATGGGCCGGCTCGTCCGCGTCGTTACCACTGTCAAACAGAAAACCAGCGTAAAGTAGCAGCTTGCTACTGCGTTTTGTACGGTATATGATATATCCGGTGGCCCAAACCCCTCCCCTTCGCAATCCCTTAATTATCCCTTTCCTTTAAGGTCGGCAACGCACCCATAGTTTTTTTGGTATTGTGAGTGTACATGGTCGGTGGAGATCACTTACCATCAGGTGACACGCTCATATGTGCCGGCCTATGCTATAAACAAATACCATGATGATAATTAAAAAATCTGATATTTGTTTACATTTCATGAACAGGTTTAATTAAACCTTAGATAAGTAGTTGCCACGGTAGAAATCACTTCATTTTAATTTCAAGGATGAATAAATTATAAAGTGAAATGCAACGAAAACATTCTATGCATATATTGCAATTAGTAATGACTGCGTCAATATTTATTTGGGGAAACGTTATTTAATTACAAGCACTTAATCTTATACTTTTTGTTATGCACGGATAATAGTGTTAATTAATTCTATTATACCAGACACGAAAAATAATTTGAGCGTAATCTTGATTTTAATAAAGATACAAAAGACGTAGTAACTAGTTTCAAATAAGTCGAGTTTATGCATAATAATTATACATAATGTATAAGCATTATGTATGCAAAAGGAACAAGGGTCATAGTATCCGTCTATTTGAATGAAGGCCCCGTATAAACGTAGAGAGTTTATCCAATAACAGAGGCATCGTATACTCGTGCCCGAAAATTTACATTTATGAAACTGCATCATACATCAGAAAAAGAGAATCGTATGACGCGTTCTCATAAATTATGGTTTTCTATAATATTCTCGCATTTGTCGTACGAAAATCTCTTAATCTTAATGGAGCTTTATTCGCGTTGAAAATAAGACATTATGTAAATAGACATAACGTCAGTTGGGTAACTTCATTTTTTTTATTTCTAATGGACTTGCGTTTGGCCACTATCTTGATTTTAATGAATAATATGCCTAACATTGCGCTAAAAGTCACATTTAAATGATCAAACGTTTTCACGAATATTGAGTAATTTTAAATTTGGTATTTTTATCATAATATGATAATTTAACAACGGTCGCCTTGGTCTATTGTCAGCGTACTTAGATTAAGAACCTGAGTTCAAATCTAGCTCAGGCATTCATGATAAAATTTTGTGTTGAGTTTTTTTAATAGAAAAACCACAAATGAGTAGCCCGCGACTGGTATTTGTGTCCGGTATGGCGATAGGCACGACCCCTATCACATAATGGAACTGAATTACATTTAGCGAATTGTGGGTGCTCTAGTTGCACCTCTGCCTACACCCTCTGGGGGATACAGGCGTGAGCCTATGTTGTTGTATTTAAAGTCTTGGCGCTTTATTGTAGCAGTACAAAACTCATGTCTTAATAATTGGTGTGCAATATAAAATAATACTAGCCTTGTAGTATACACATCCCACTGCTAGGCACGGACATCCTCTACTGAATGAGAGGTTAGGTCTTATTCAGAGCTAGAAACTGATTCTAAAACATTGCTCATATAGAAATCACTAGCCATTTCTTTTTTTAATGCCATAAGATTCTGGTATGCCTATAACTGTATTATATTATTGTATTATTTTAGTTTGAATTTGTTACCATAGTGGTATTATGATGAATATAAATTCAGTTACGTTGTTTGATTTAAATATTGTTAAAACAGATATAGACCTAATAGATAATGCAAGTGTACTCACTTCGCGTGTTGGAACCGAAACGAAATCATGAGCCCGTGTAGTATGATTTAAGGCATTGTCTAAGAGACAGCGAGGCAAAGGGATTGTATTGTAAATTGTAATGTATAAAGTAGCTTGAATTTAGTTATATAGAAATGCGAAGGCGAAGCGTGTTGGACCGTGTATTTCCCTCGGTTCGCCATGACCACCTCTTCGATCTACTGTCTTTAAGACGAGACCTTCCGTCTGCCCTCCACGTACCGTAGTTAGCCATCAGCCGAACACATGAACAATATCTTATCGCATTGTAAAGTTTTGTAAAAAGTGGTTCAAGAATGTGTCCCGTCACTAACGCCCGAATACTGAAACGTTACTCATCGACCGACTATCTAACGCCTACTTATTTTCATACAATTTTGACAGATAAGATGTTCTTAACATTATGTAACACGATCTTAAATGCGTTTCAGTATTTGGGCGTAAATTGTTCTTGCGAAGTCACAGCAAGTATAAAAAATGTGCCACGCTTGTTTTTCATACTTGCGTCATCTACGAGTATTTAGGTCTACGTCTGTGATTGTAAAGTTAAATAACAAATACATATCAGGTGTAAGGGAAGCGCTTCCGAAAACGAAAACAGATGGTAGTGCTGGTGATTACAATCACGATGCCACTAAAAAATTCGCCCAAGTCTACAATTTTTTTCATGCAGTCGTGTTGAAACAGATAAATAAAATTTATTTTTATAATGAAAGATGAAATCGGATTTTTCTTAATAACATAATGGAAAGCTAATAAAAAGTCAACAGACGCTCGTGGTCAACAGCCGTGAGCAAGCGGTATGCCGTGAGCGTCGCGGCGCGCGCACTTTGTATGTCCTCCCTACTGAGTATTGCCGGGGTTTTGCGCACTCATTGACCTCGATTTTAGTAAGCTTTACATTGCGGTTAAGAAATACCAAAAAATTACAAGTAAACAGCAAAGGCATAATTCCGTTTTCCGTTTATGTTAAAGTTGTGTTTTATTACCTTTTCGGCTTCGGTAGCGTGTCACACATTATTTATACATATACATAATAAAAATATTATGTATACGTCATAAATGATGCACCTTGTATAACTTATTAATGGTGAGATGTCCATTTCCATTTTTTTTTATATAAAAATGTGTGCAAATACATCACACATCTGACATAAAAATTCATTTCGACAAATCATTTGGTATCAATCATGCAGCCACGAGTTGTCTTCAACTACATTATGGTTTTATTTTTTTATTTTATTGTATTTAAATAAAAAATTCCCACACATCTATTTTGGATTGAAAATGTTGATATAACTTTTAGTAATAAATCCTTCTATTTTTCTACCCTTAATATTGTGTGGAAATTCTAGCGAACATAGCCGTGGTTGTCCCTATAGCATAGGCATGTCGGAAGTTTAAAAAAGTATCGACGTACATATTATATTGTATCTCGATATATCGACTTGTCATTTGATCGAATGATATGTCGCCATATTTAGTAAAAATATCGATATATTTTCAGCATGCCTATGGTACCTTAGAATATATCCGTGCCGGTTTTCAGGGAACATCCGTTAGTGATATACGTGTTCAGCAATCAAAACAACATACAAAAGTTGTTCACTGAACAGACTCGCTCGGGCACTATCTCTATGAACGACACGATCATGTTTTACGGCGGTAAGGCGATCAACATAATGGCACATTGTGAAGACAAAATACTAAATTCTTATTTGATTTATTACTATAGTTTCGCTAATCTAATATTCGTTTTTACTAACCTTTGCCTAATGGGACCCCAAACGGTCTCATTAAAGCGGTACGACATCGAACGACATGAGTTGGTCTGTGATGTCCTTTGATGTACATTGACCGGGAAAAGCTCCTATGACTTAGGCATAGGCTAATAAACACGAGTATAAAAATTAGGAACCATATAGCTGACCTCTTTATTCATAACCACTTTAGCAGCAGTTTAGTTATTTCTAGTTTGCTTTTTTTATTCCTATGGCATATGACCTATATTATTAGATATATAAAAAATTCATAGACTATATAACTGAAGGCTTGTGGGCAAATGTTCATGAATATGAGGACAGCCGTATATGGTTGTTACTAAATGTAAAAAAATATATTTCCTATGTATTTTATTTACACATCGAATATAGAATCGAATTTTGTCTTTACAAAACGCCACTAAAAGCTACCTAAGGTGGTTTTATCAGCAGAAAGGTTGCGGTTCTTCTACGTTTCAATATACTGTGTTCTCGTTGGGTTAATTTCTTATTTTTTTGCACCAGCATGTATGGTGACAATTATTCACAATGTCTGGTGGCAGGGTCGGTGGTGGTTTTCGTCTTATTCGGTGACGGTTTTGTGTAATCGATAATGATTGTTAAATATCTTAAATTGTTTTAAAATTTAAATTAAGTATTTCAATTACCGCTCTCCCGATATACATAATCGATACGTAATAAAAATTATATTAAATAAAAATAGAGCGTGATCGATATCGACATTATTATTATCGATAGAGTTGTAATTACAAAATTGTAAATAGAAAAACAAGCACGTGTACATTTAACTTTTTGTATTATAATTAATTACTTATCTAATTGCTAACAATCGAGATGGTCTTACACAATCTGTTTCGGCATGTAGCGAGAAGCCGCTAGTGTTGTACCTGTTCACCAACAGTGACGAAGTGCATTCGAGCTTTGTCACTAACACCAGTAGCGGCGGGATGTGCGTTAACGATACTATGATGCACATGGGAGGTTTGGTCTTTCAACATTTTTAATAGTTTATAAGTTTCACATTCTTATTGCCATTCACGTGTTTTAGTGCTACATTATTAATATATTATACTGTCGTAGAAGATATCAACCAATGTATGCACTTTACAGTTTCGTAAAGGGTGTAACGTTACATAAACCTAAGGAAGCTGGTGATTACGAACACGATACTATAAAAAAAAACGCGAAAATAATCTAATATTATTTTTATTCTTGGCGCCGTATCATTTTAGATTGATAAATGTTAAATTATTATTAATGTTTTTTTTTTTAATAGGACTCATTTGTGCACTTGCACCCATATTTACAAACAACACCGAAGTACCCTCTTAGCTAGATGCATATTGCATAGAATTACTTTACACCACAGTATAATCTATAAAGGTATTTTGCATACCTATTAATCTATCCTAGTATTATAAATGCGAAATTAAGTCTGTCTGTCTGTTATGTTTTCACGGCTAAACTGCTGAATGGATTTTAATGATATTTGGTAAAAAGAATTCACGCTGGTGGAGCCTCGAGCAAAAGCTAGTCTTGTATATATTAATACGTGAAGCGAAAACTTCGGACCCCTTTTAAAACAGTATTCGCGCACGGAAGGTTGTGACGTGTGAGATTTGACACAGTTAAAGTTTATATGGAGCTCCTGCTCCTGTGCAGAATGCTATTTATATATCTTTAAAAAATATGTACATTTAATGAAATAAAACCATTTACTGTTTACGTTCACACTGACAGTGTCTGAATGTCAAATCTCACAGCTGACGTAAAGGAACAAAATTCAAAAATTAGTTCGAGTTTCTACCACTAGTATGTATCATAATCCAAGCAAACTAGTGGGGCATATAAATATTTATTTTATCATAGCATGCTATAGAATACTATAGATAGTTGCTTGTTTGCTTCTTTCTTGCATGTTGTCAGTGTAAATAATATTAACTTTCAAGATTGAATTACGATGTTGCATGTTGTATAGAATATAAGATTAAATTATAATATGAGACATAAATTTAATAGGTTTTACTACTTTTTTTTAATATTTTTCTATAAGACATGTAATTAAGGCCTTTGTATAAGACATGTAATTAAGGCCTTTGTATACGACATGTAATTAAGGCTGACTTGCATGACTATCTACAATTGGATTTTTTAACCACTACATATTATGTTTACTTATGTCAAATTTCATATGATTTAACGTACTTTAAACAGGTTTAATATTGGGTTTAGTGGTAAAACACGATTTAGGATCGTTGTGCAAGATGGCCTTAATCATTAAACATGTGTGATATAATTATTTATTTATAAACTGTTTATTGTTCATCCTATTAGAAACGAAAAAAAAAAACAATAAAAACATTAAAATTAAAACAAATACAAATGATGGTTTTATCGCTAATTAATTATATGCTTTATACAAACATAATTTCATTTCATTTGTGTTTATCATTGCCATACAAATATGGCAGATACCGAAGCATGATTTGCACAATACAATATCTAGATCACGGATAATATTATAATCGTCTTATTATGTTAACGTCGTTAAACTCGGTGTACCTACCTAGTAAAAATCAGCACGCTTGGTTTCCATACAAATTGTAGTTACATAAGGTGATCTGTTATCCATGGTCTAGACAGTGATGATGACGACGAGTAACGGGCTATGTATATAATAGCTGAGATTGCGGGTTCGACGCCCGCTGGCAGATGTAAATTAGCCAGGGTCCTTTTACACCATAGTGTCTGTGACACCGATACAGGATGTTTCATTATGTAACTTTTTATTTTTAGTATCATAATAAAACTTTAATGTCACAGTTGAGACGCTGCCGTTTGGTGGGATAGGGAATAGCGGATTAGGAGCATATCACGGCAAGACAACCTTCGACACATTTACACACAAGAAGAGCTGTTTGAAAAAGAACTTCGCTGCTATTGGAGAGAAGTTAGCTTCGTGAGTAAATTTATCTATTTAATCACTTCATGTAAATTATTACTATTTTTTAATTCTGGCTGTTAATATGATTAAGAAATCTTATGAGTACAAAACGTTGGTGAGTTGGCGAAGTTTATGCACGTTCGTTAAAAACGACCTCAAAGGACGCAACACTCTACGGTCGACATTATATACTTTGTCCGGATTATGACGTAACGTCTCCCATTGCATTAGTGAGGAAGCACGTGTCCAACAATTCTACACTTAATGATACAGTCGGTTTAAAAAAACGAAATTAAATATTTCTACTGTGGTATAAAAATAAACTAATAGATTATTTTTCTCTAATTCTAGGAAACGTTATCCACCTTACTCAGAAGGGAACTTGAAGTTCATAACAATGCTGATGCGCAAGCGCTTCGGTCCTTCGCTAAAATTCTTGCCATACGTCCTCGCGTTCGCACTCGGCGCGGGCATCTCTTACGGAGTCTGCTATTGGCAAAAGGTAAAAAAGTAAACAAAATTGTATTTATATAGGGTGTTACTAAAAGGTACATCGAGCATAAACATTTATTTGTGGCTGGTGGGTTTTTATAAAATAAGTAATATAGTATTAAATGAAAATTTGGCTTCTAAATCATCTACTTTTTTCCTTAAGATAATTTAAGTGTGGTGTGCACCTATCCGCGCCGTACGAACCTCACGCCCTCAAGTCATCGAATTTAATACAATGAAATAGGACAATGTGGCTCGAGCGGTGCGGATCGGTAAACGTTCACCTCTAGATGGTATTACGATGGTATTTCTAATTCTAGTCCGAAACTATGTAGTCAACGTGTTTTTCATATATTTAAGTGAAAAATGTAAATTGGCCATCTATAGTACCTATATTATACAACATGCTACAGAAAGGTGTGGGCCGTTACATACACCTAACAGTGAGTGTTTATACAGTGAGTTGTTATGCCGAATCTTATTAAAATCTAAACATCCTAAAATTTTACACTAATACTAAATTTAAATCGTTTATTACATCGATAAGATCAATGAAATTCTTATAAAAAAGTGCGTAAACGAGAACAGCAATGGTAGAGTCTGACAAAAGCTCAGCTGTTTATCATTTAACATTGACCAAACTGGCAGGTCGAATATAGACATGTCAAACATTCGATAAAAAAGAAAATCTATGTCCTAGCAATACAATCTGATTTGGTTCTAATGGGAGTAACATACTTATATCGTACACATACGTTGCACAACTTTCTATAGCATGAATCATTCAGTTAAGTCTTATATTTTAAAACTAAACTAAATACGAAAACTTTAAAATTTACTTGCTTTTTGTTAGTTGTGATATTGTATCTAATAAAACGTGGAATAAACACGATAATTATGTTACATTTAAAAAATAGGAATTTTGTAGAAATTCCAGGGCTACCAGTAAAGCAAAATTATGTTATACCATTGCGTCCCTAAAATTATATGAAATTACGTTTAGGGGTGTAAATAGTGATAGCAAGTCAAAGCAAAGACAACAATGATTAGTAGTTGAGTTTGGTTTTGCCTACGTATCCAATTACTTATGAGATTCCAATATATAAAGAGGATATAACATCGACAACCTGACAAAAAAAAGTATCCAATTATACAATCTGGCAGCCCTGATTAATTTAGGCAAAATAGAGATGTGGTGGCAAAGAGACTAAAATCGATAAATAGCAACAAAAAAACTTATGTGCTTACGTACGCACATAACTAACTACTACTATATAACTCAATACTACTAAGACTGTTAGTAGTATTGAGTTACAATTGTTATTCAAATTATGTAGTATCTTAACGCCACCTCGTAAATGATTTGCAATTATCATGAATGTTTAAATTTCTACCGGCTTTAAATAGCACAAAATATTGTTTACTTTTAGTGATATTAGCAAATCCTATAAACTTCCTTGTAAAATTAAAAGTTTGTTTCATTTTTATTATTAATATAGTATCCGTCCATTTCAATACTGACTTTATTGTTTCACAAATTCATCATATCAAGTCCTCTACATTGCTAGAAAAAATCTTCATAAAATACTACTTACTCCTTCCAAACTGGCACTTCCTTGTAGAGACCAAATGGTGTCAGTTGATATAAAGGGCAGGTAATGTTTAACTTTAGCTCAGCAGAGTTATTATAAATATAGTAATATTTATAAATAACCAGACTCATCCATCATTGAGGTAAATTAAAAAATGCTGATAAATTGATTATCGATAATCTATTATGTTAATAATCGTCATAGTCGATTAATGTAATAATGGTCATAATCGATTATTGTAATAATTGCCATAATCGATTATTTTATTAATCATCGTAATCGATTATATAAATTACAATCGATTATGTATTTAATTATTAAAAATAATCGACATTAAAATCTAGAATGAGGCAACAAAATCTTGACACCAGTCACGAGAGAAGTCGCAGCTATTGTTAGGCTATAGGATAGGGGACCGTGTAAAGTGACTAACTTCAGCTAGAAGTTCTTTTGCGCATAATTTACAGATACTAGCAAGAGTCGTCAGCAAAAACTTCACGCGCGCAATACTTCGTTTACAGTTCTGATTGTAGGAAAAAAGGAGCATGGAGCACATATGCTTCACGCGATTGGTTCGTCAGTCGATGTTTGTTGTGATGACTGTCATGTGTCATTCAGCTACTGTATACTCGTGCAATTTTATATCTGCGCCCACGACTCGTGCCGGTAGCTATAACATAGTGAAAATTCACTAATAATAAGTAAACAGATGGCACAATTCGGAAGTACGTGAATGAAAATTAAAGGTTCTTTCAATATTACCTACATACAGTTCGACAGCCTCCGTGACAAAGTGGGCGTGTAACCAGCTGTGAAGTGAGAGGCTGCGGCTTCAATGCCCACTTCGAGACAAATGTTTGTGTGATTAGCAAATATTTGTTTCGGTTTGGGTGTTGCGGAACCGTAAATATTTCGTACTTCCTGATACCCACGATACATCGATAAGATCGATCACATCCTCATAAATTAAATGAAGTGCATGAGAGTGAATAGTAATGCTGGAGTGAGATTTAACCTCAGCTGAATATCATTTAGTGTTGTCCAAAGTTGTAAGTCGAATATCGACATGTTACTCATTCGATAAAAAGAAAATGCTTTATTTATGTTACACCAATGCAATCGGATTTGGTACTACGGGGGGTGAAATACTTATTTAATACACTATGAGTTACTTAATTTGAACTTTTCTGTAACACGTTTTATGAACTCTGTCCGTGGTCAGGACTACGAGTGTGATTGTTGGGTGTATATTTATTTAGTTTGAACGAAACCACCGTTCATCATTGCCAAATTATGTTCGATATCTCTACATTATGTTTTGCTTATAAAACTTTTTTTTTTCAGGTAGCGTCAGAAGACTTATAGGCTGACTGACAAGTGAAGATGTTACGAGATTGTGATAAAAAGCATGCCTTAGTGTATTTAGTCGCACTGTAGAAAGATAATAGGACAGGATATTCAATTAATAATAACAGAAAATAACAAATAAATAAATATTCCTTGAAGTTTACATAATCTGTATCAAAATTTAACAGATAAAGTATTAAAGAAGCAATAGATTGCCTTGCTTACAATAAAATAAGTGTCTACCTAGCTACATTCTGTTATTTGCTCTATAACGGTTTTATCATAATATAGTAGTTACATAAGTGCATCAGATACTATCAGCAATTGCTTCGATAATAATCAAAATAAAGTAACTAGTTTATGGACCGATTTTTAAAGATCTCGAAGGTTAAATATTTATGACGGCAGGCCACAAAATCATCACGCTGTCCATATACACGTCAAATGCTTGTGGTGGATCGTCAGCACTAGACCGAGTTTTTTTTTTTTTTTTTGCGTTTCATTCCTTCGAACCTCATATTTAGATAAACAGTGATTGTTTTCGCAAAATTTATAATCACATTTTTTTTTCTCAGATTCTTCTTTTTGGACATTATATAACTAGAAGCCACATTTATAGATTTCGTTGTTATTATTCCGTATATCAATTGTGATTGTTTTCACAAAATCATTTTTATCCTTATAAATCGAATGATCGAGCTGCAATTTAAAAAATCCATTTTGCGGGCTGGTGCAGACATTCGACCTAGCAAATAAAATTTATTCGGGTTTTAGCGAGAATTCTGACAGTGCGGTGTCCTCTTATTTGAATTATTTCCTAAACTGGTTTAAAGTTGTGTTTGTTGTATAAAAGTGGTGTGGTTTTGTGCAATAATCATTAACTCTGATGAATAGTGTATGGAAACATTGAAATAAGTGAATTTAGGTGATTTTTGACCAAGGGTATCGATCGACCTTGTGCGTTCGATCCGCTTGAAGAAAGTCGTCTAAGAAGCATCGAACTGAAAGGAATTAACACTATAACTCCAGCAAGACCTTGAAATCGGTCACACCCCCGTTTCGTAGTTCTTAGAAATTAAGAAAAGAATATAACTAATGACTTGGCAGTATGGTCTCTGATCTTAGCCGGTTCCTTAAGGAACAAACATACAAAAAAATATATTTATACACCCTGAAGAATCGGCCCTGAAGAAATTACAATAAATATGTACCTACTATCGTTTATCGTTTAGTTGAACAAAAACACCATCATATATATTTAAAAATAGATTTATGTATATATTTAAACCTTTGGTTTAAAAAACATTTTAACTAAATGTATGTGTGTTTATGCATTTATATGTTTATTATTTAAGCATTTTATAAATATTCATGTAAGTTCTTATAATAAATATGTTTAAAAATTTCAGTTTGGTATGTATTATTAATAATATATTTGGTTTTTATTTTGTATAAAATATTTCTAACACTACCTATTAGAAAACAAATCGTGGTTTAAAATTATTTTCATCTAGACATTGGAGAGATGAACGACTGAAAAATAATGCGATAAATGTTTTAAAATTCAGGATAAAAATTACTGAACATTAGAAACAGGCGTTAAAATCAACATACCTAATAATTTCATTGTTATTTGTACCATTTTTAATATGCGTTTTGTTATTCGTGTGAAAATTACCTAATACTATTAAGCATAAAGAATATTTGTGATTTATAAAGTTATAATTATAATGCAACGTGGGATCAAATGGTTAAAAATGCTAATATAAACGTTTTAATAATATTTCGTTGATTTTTTTACTTACCACTAATTATAAAATTACTTTTTTTGGTCACACACGCTCAAAGTTGAAAGACGTGGATCCAAGGAGTAGTCAGTTCTGTCTTACGTCATGCAGAAGCCCCCAGGGGCACACAGTTATGGGCAATTTTATAACATATTGATTTTTGGGGTTATGTAGTTATCTAAATAGTAAAAAAGGAACCCATAAACTTTTGTCATGTCCGTGCGGCCATTTGAGACTATTACCATTTATTCTATAAATCGCTTAACAAGGGTGTAGAGAAAGTAGAAAAAGAAAATAAGGCCTGCATGTATGTAACTTCCATTGCATTATACACACACATTATACACTACACACGCCTATTGGATAGGTCCTTAAAAATTACATAGAGGTTGTTGAACTACTTTTTATTGAAATCATTAGTTTGTGAGATATGAGTGTCCAAAGTCGTGACAAAATGTAAATCCAGACCAAAGTGTTACTATATATTGTGTAAGTATAACTTTATTATACTACCTTGTTTTTTTTAGGAGTTATACTACTGGTGTAACTTTTAAAACAAATAAAACACTCCGGCCAAGTGCGTGTTCCATCACTTGCGACGGTTTTTTCTCGATAGATATTAATGTCATCGCTGAAATAACTGTTAAATCAATAAATAGGTAATTACACCTAACAGTCACACATACATGACCACTCAACAGTTTTAACATGTATCGTGGGTATCGGAAACTACGAGGGACACAAACATTTATCTCGGTGCGGGAAACGAACCCACGGTCTCTCACTTCGCAGCCGACCACTCGTCCACTGCGCCATGGAGGCCACAGAACAATTTTGATGGAGGATGTCGAATTGTAATTTTGATTGAGATTGTTTTGTGATTAGAATTTTACTGTAAGTGGGTTTAATTTAATAAATACTCATTCGTACTCATCCTTCTATGCTCATCCTGATGATAGGCATTCAACCCACGTTGACTAGCATCTACTATCTACTAAATATTACGCGAAATAAACAGCTAGTTATCATGCAACGTGCGCTAATGTACCTATTGTCATTTGTTTTTGATATTTAATTTGAGTTGAAGATATTTACTTAGGTACATTTCTAGTAGGTACCTAGGTACAAGCACATAGTAAGTACATTTGGTACAAAACTAGCGATCACACCTTACAAGAAAGGTTAGTAGGTACCCAAATACTCACGTTCGTCGCCGGCGTATCATCGATGGTTCTAATGCCACGTTTAGATACTCGGGACGAATAATTCGACAGAAAACACGTCGAATAATTCGGGCACCACGTAAACCCTATTTATATTATATTCGCTTGTAATCAGTCAGAACACCTAGATTTTTCAAACATGGCTGACGTGTGGCTGATACTACGCGTGTGTGTCACCTAATTTATACCGACTCACGCTAAATAATACCTTAAACTATCAATGAATCTTTTTTCCTCTTCAATACGAGAATAGATACTTCCATGATGCTCATGAGACGAAGCCAAGCATAATTAATGTGTGTGTGTTAACAATTTTTTTGTGTGGGTCATCTGATGGTAAGTGATCTCCACCAGCCATGCACGCCCATAATTCCAAAATATTATGGGCGAGTTGACTTTAAAGGAAATAAACAACTTAGGGATTGTGAAGGGATTTGGGCCTCCGAATAGGTATTTCACTTACCGTACGAATAGCAGAAGCAAGCTGCTACTTTACGCCAGTTTTCTGCGTGATATTGGTAACGAGCTGGCCCATTCACGCTGTAGACTAAACTGTCTACAATGTGGCTCTACCACTCAAATAAATTATAAATGATGATATTTTTTTATAAACTAATTCAGAATGATTCCGTTCCTCCAATCGTATCACAATCAGGAATCGCAACCATAATAAGAAAGTAACGAAGCAGACACGCTTGCGACAACGTTTCTATATGAATATGGACGAACAATGAATGTAAATACTTGACCGAAACACACAAAATAATACTTTGTGCTTGGCCACAGTGAATTACTGGCGGGTGCTAGTGGTGTTAATGTGTCCCACGGTTGTTGCAAATCAAGTGCACCGCATATTACGTAGACCTGTTAGTGTGGCTACAACGAGCAGATAGAATCATCATCATCAGCCACAGGACGTCCACTGTAGAACATAGGGCTCCCCCTAATGCCTTCCAGGCCGACCTGTTGGAAGCGGCCTGCATCCATCGGCTTCCTGCAACCCTAGTCAGGTCGTCAGTCTATTTTGTAGATGGACGTAACGAGGAGACAGGAAAGTCCGAAAATATCGCCTCAAAAAATCTACGTAAAGTAGCGGCTTACTGATACGGCGTTTCATACGGTGAGTGAGGTATCTGAAGGCCCAGATTCACCTCCCCTTCCCAAACGTTTAATTATGTTCCCTATCCGCTTTCCTCAAAGGTTGGCAATGCATGGACATGTTTCTCCTGGTATTATTAGCGTCCATGGGCGGTGAAGATCACTTACCATCATCCACTGTCTTGTTCATCAGCCTATGCTCTAAAAACGTCCATCGCATCGGTGAAACCTCATGCCTTTTATATTTCGAGTCTGTCGTCGAGGTCGTCGCCATCGCTGCACTATAGGCCTATTTTGTATTTAAAATTAACTTGATAGGAATTAAACCAATTTTTTCGTGACATTTTGTGAATTACCATTTAAAAGATATTTTTAGGCGCTGATCACCTTTGTTGACATTTTTGCCTTTTTTGGACAAGACTATAGCGAAAAAAACCTAAAGCGAAAGGTGCGAACAGTTTACACACATTCATACTTGCGCCTATTCGTCTGTATTCGGTAATAAAATAAACATTGACGTCATAAAACAGCTGACGAATGACGGCAAGCCTCTTTGCGTCCATTTGCTTCAAGCGCTCAAAATACACAGAGACATAAAACAGTTAACGAACAAAAAATTCAACTTAGATATTAGATATTAAAATCTTTACTTTACACTATTACTCAGTTACTCAGAGCTTTGAGGAACGGTCCCTCTCTACAAATACCTGTATGTACAAATATCTTTCATTTTCAGTTACTACTAGCTTACTTTGCACAACATTATTACATAGATAACTTATCCATAATTTATATGTTTACATTATCCTTAAATAATAAAAAGGTTTATTTCCTCGAGCATAATAAAGGTACATAAAGATGACGTCATAATGAAATCATAAATTGTGGCGTCACCATTTATTTATATTCCGTGCGGTCAGTGGTCACTAGTCACGTCAAAATAAGCCTGAGCCTGCACATCAATCAAAGAGTAATAAACATTTAAGAAACCTGCACATAAATTTATTGCAGATATGGTGGGCCATAATATCTTTTATTGGGACACACACACCCAATGTTTCGTTTTACGCCAAAATATTTACAATAATATACATCCTAATCAGATCTTACTATACAAAATGGCCCAAATCTTTGAAATTATAAAACTTTCGTAAAATGAATGAATGATGAATTTATGTTAAAAAATAAAATTTATTTCATTTTTGGATTTTCTTGAATTGTTTACATTTTTGGACTTTCTTAATGATATTCAAAATAGATGACAACGTTGTAAAATTAAATAATAATAATTAATTTTATTTTTTAAATAATAATAACCATAACCGCTTTATTTCCACAAGTATTTGCATAAAATCAACAGGTGGTTGTAAAAATTCTGTCATGGAGTTTGAAATGTGAAAATTACTTCACCATTGTGTATCCGAATTACACCTAATGTCATTTTCAATTATTTCACACATGGCAACTAAAATGCTCAAAACAAATACTATTTTAAAATAATAAACACTAGAATTATAATATATACGGGTCTAAAATATGATATTATGCTTGCAATATGTATGTGTAAAATATAATCACCAAATAATAACTCGCGTTTGAATGAAATAAGTTTCATTAACAATTTTTTTTAATCAGTTTCATTTTTAAGCATTGCAACATTTCTGACTTATGAACGAAAGTGCTTGTGATGAGCAAAGACGATTAAAAAAGTGTCGATAAGCCAATATTCTGCAGAAATTAGCCAGAATCTTCAGGTATCTACAAAATATAATAAATATCACCCTCGCATGTGAGGGTACTATGTGGTGGTGCTCTTCTTCCGCTAGTTCAGGTGCTTATTCACATTTGAGGGCTTGTCTGACTACTCCCTACCCATAATCCTATACGGCGGCCATATTTATAAGTCATGAAAGGCGTTGACGCTAGTCACTATCGTAATTATTTGCGTTGTATTGTTTCACAGGACCAATGGCTGCGATACGCAAAAAGTTAGTGATCGTCGGTGACGGTGCGTGTGGTAAAACATGTCTGCTAATCGTGTTCAGCAAGGATCAGTTCCCGGAAGTATACGTGCCGACAGTGTTTGAGAACTACGTCGCCGACATCGAGGTGGATGGCAAGCAGGTGGAGCTTGCCCTGTGGGACACGGCCGGCCAGGAGGACTATGACCGGCTGCGGCCGCTGTCCTACCCCGACACGGACGTGATCTTGATGTGCTTCTCGGTGGACTCGCCTGACTCGCTCGAGAACATCCCGGAGAAGTGGACGCCCGAGGTGAAACACTTCTGCCCTAACGTGCCCATCATCTTGGTGGGCAACAAGAAAGACCTGCGCAACGACCCGGCCACAATCAACGAGCTACGCAAGATGAAGCAAGAGCCGGTGAAGCCGCAGGAGGGCCGCGCCATGGCCGAGAAGATAAACGCGTTCGCGTACCTAGAGTGCTCTGCCAAGAGCAAGGAGGGCGTGCGCGAAGTGTTCGAGACGGCGACTCGCGCCGCGCTCCAGGTAAAGAAGAAGAAGAAGACAAGGTGTTCTCTGCTGTAAGTGTGCTGTTGTTGTGGTCGGGAGAACTCTGATTTATGAATCGTTCGCATACAGTCTGACACTTAAGTTGAAACGACTCGGAGTCTGCAGCAGTCGCGACGTCGGCCACACAGTGCTTCCTTCCGATACTGACAGCTGACGCGATGTCGCGACCCGCGTTGCACGCACACTCATACAGTATTCGTGTGGCTACATTTTCACTATTGGTACTTGTACATTTTATAGATTATCTATAAATAATAAGCATAAATGCCTTAATACATGTGGTCGGGGGTGATAGTGAACCACCCGCACACCTCCCGAGGGCCATTGGAATTTTTTGTGCTATAAACATGTTATATAATCCATTAGCATTTCTTGAATATTATAAATTTATTCCTGATTCGGTGTAGTCTCCACCGAGACTTGATTGTTTAGTTTGGTATTTTGTATTTTAATTTTTTCAATAAAATAGTGATGTTTAAATTTGTGTAGGATGTTTATTTGACATGGAGCGTGAGCCCCACTCTCAGCTAAGTGCCTCTCAGCTAGAGCTCCAGCATTCTGTACGTAGGTGCGGCAGTTGTAATGTAATATCTATTTGTGTGACTTTTATCTTGCTTATATAATTTATTAGTAGTAAACCAACCCCATGTTTAACGTTACTCTTCTAGGACTCTTTACTTTTTATAAAAATTTAATACAGCATTTATGAATAAATGGTCGATGGGGGAAAAATATTTAAGTTAAAACATTTATGTTATGTTTTATTAGTATTGTAAGTACAAAATTATCTTTCTAATATACATTAACATTATTATCATTAGACGTCTTTTTATAATTTAAGATAATAATTTTGGATCTATTCCAATTACAAATTTATTGACTAATAACTGAAGGTTTCAATTTAGGATTTCCTTGACATTTTCAACAGTTGTAATGGGTTGAAACGGCGATGTGGAGTGGTCATGAGCTGCTTTTGTTTTGATGTGGTGCGGTACGGGATGATTGTGCCATCAGGCAACTGCTGGTCTTGTCCTTTTAGCTCTGGAACCCAGTCTGAATACACCAATGTGTTGACATGCAGCAGAATATCAACAGGTGCTGGAGTGACAATGTACAAAAGGCCTTTGTCGAAGTCTACTCCACGAACTAAACCTGAAAATATAACATCATTGTATGTATGTATTGGTACCATTTTCGACTTATCACTTATAATCGGCACTTTATTACAGCACTTTAAATGATAACACATTTACGATATAAATTTTTTCTAGTGCACGTACACATTGCGCTCGCTACTTCAGGAGTGTATGACTCAATCGGATAAATCTTATCTAGTATTCTATAGGGCTTTCTTTGCAAATATATTTATCGTCAAATAATAATTTTGAAAATGCTTGCCATTGCAAGGGCGGTGTGTATGAACCATCCGTTGTAGTTACTGTAACAGAAGATGCAATGGTTCATGTTGTTTTCACTTATTTTAACAATACATCAAAAGATATACGCGAACGATAACGTCTTTGTTACAATAACATTAATCGATGGTTGAAACAACCCAAGCATATGAAGATGATTTAAAAGTTAAAATGTATGAAAAAGATTGTTACCATGGCCAAGACACAACACTGCATTATCTCTCAAATTAAACACTCTGCCCTTATCTGGCGTTGTCAGTTGACAGAGCGCTATTATTTTGCCATTGATCACCCTAGTAACCACATCTCTCGGCACGTTAACATTAGTGCCGATATTTAGGTCTTCAATTTTCACTCTGAAAACAAACATTTGACGTTAAGCCTCTCACACAGCTGATATTTGCAATATCTGCTTTAGTAGGTATGTTTTGTATTGGGTACTGCGTTATTCTCTCAGCAGTAAGATTGCATGCATCCCAATATAAAATGTATGTAAATAAAAATGTACATATTAAATGTGTGGATAATAACGCGTATAATAATGCATGTTATGTGAGGGAGGCTTTACGCTGCAATTATCACGCAAAAGTCCTTTAATCCAAGTAGGGCAGGGTTTCTTTGTGATGACGACATTGGTTGAATTTGGATAGGGGCCAATATCGTAGTATCAATTAGTTTATAAATTCTTATCAGACTTAGTCCGTGGCTTTGCCCTTACAATTGGAGCCAATTCGGTTGGATCACAGACAGGCCTAATGAAATAAAATATAGACAGAAAAAATCTTATCTAATTTCTTATTTGAGCTATTTTACATGCACCACTATGAAACATTAGCAATGTTCCTGTTCTAGGCTAAAGGATAGACAAGGATAAAAAAAAACTGCTTCAAATCATTCATTGCCCTACACGTCATCCACTTTTATACACAGTTATAAATGGCTTGTCCATTTGTATCCATTACGTTATGTAGGTACTAGTGTTACTGCAACTTTAACCGTTACGAGTCTTTTATGTCTTTACGCACTGCATTCGATCAGAATCCGATAAATGGTTTATTTTGTCTTATGAGAGCTGAATAAACATAATATAATGAAGTCTAAGTAGTGCCAAGACTGGATCGTCGATAAATTCGTAAGCATAATGGCATAATAGTCGGCGCTCCATACTTTATTTTCGAACATAGGTTATTTTCTCGCTAAGTATTGGTTTTACGAAACAATGTTAAAGAATAGTTTACAATCAGAATATTATTGAGCCCTTCCGAATGACATTTTGACCCACTGTTAGTCCGAAATAGCCATAGTACTATTTCTATGAGGGCTTGAGGCTTGAGCAATAGATCCAAATCCCGTTTTCTGACCTTAATATCGAATTCGGATCGGATGCAACGATGATAAACACTCGACGTTTGGACAGCACCTCAATGAACGTACAGATTGGCCGAATATTAAACAAGAGCTAATGATAACAGGCGGTGACTAGAGACTATTCAATTGATTAATTACGAATTGTTGAGTGACGACATGATTCACGCGATTCCGGGAGCCAAACATTATCTCATTACTCACTACTGAAGAATATGGTGCGATAAGTTGCGTTTATTTTGTCGTATCAGTACATAACACCTTATTAATAGCGTTACACGTAATAGATTTTAAAACACCTAAGTTTAAAAAAGATTTTATCATGGATGTATGTATATTTGGCATGGATTTTGGCTAAGCAGGATTAAATCCTGCTAATATGAATCTGAAAGTTTGGATGTTTGTTACTCAATCCTTCGATAACGGGTGAATTTCGATAAAAATTGGCACACAGGTAAACCATGACCTGAAATAGGATATAGGCTACGCGGAAAAGTTCAATCACGTGGCCGCGAACAAAGCTTGTAATACTTATAACGTAAACGTTTTTTATTACAGAGGCTGACAAGCGAACAAGTGGGTCATCTGATGTTAAGTGTTTTCCTATAGCCTATAGACACCAATGATTCCTACCAAAAGAATCATGGGTACGTTGCGAACCTTATGCGGAGGGAATAGAGATTGGGGTCACCAGAAATCTCTCTCACCAAACAAAACCCAACAGCAAGCTACTACTTCTCACTTTTCTGTGAGACAGTAGTATCAAAATACCATATATTTAGTACCTAATCTTGACTTACGAATTAATGAGAAGTTAGCTCAGTCACTGATGGCAGTGGTCATTTTACAGAAATTTGTTACAAACATTGCCTAGCAAAAAGAGACCAGTTGGGCTGGTCTACTTCGGAGTTCTACTACTCTTCTCCTATGTGATAACAGACAGCAAAACAACAGGTGAACATAAATTACCATAGATGCTGATGATGACCTTCATCTTCCACCTACCCTTATCCCAATCGCAGAGGGGTCGGCACAACATGCTTTTTAATACACATATTACGGAAATATTTGGCTTGTTTTTACGACTAGCCGCCCGCCTGACGTCAACCCCACTGGTGAGAAACACCCAGACCCGAAACAAATATTTGTAGATCACAAACATTTTTGACTCGGTGCGGGAATCGAACCCGCGGCCTCTAGCTTCACAGTTAGCTATTGGCCCACTGCGCCATGGAGGCTGCCAATTCAGATGATTACCTCATAAAACAAAACAAAAAAACATGAATGGCAGACAAAAACCGAATTTGTAATGTTCTAAACACAAGTGATGTGGGTATTTACGGCGTCTCATTGAGGCCGAGATGTACATGAGTCATGCGATATGCGTAGTGACTAGTGCGTGACGTGGTCGCCCGACGCGACGGCCGACGGCATCGCAGACCAAGACGACACACTACTATTCAATTGGCACCGGAAACGACAAAGGATCATAACGGACTGAACAAAATTTAATGTAGATTATAATTTACACTCGCTGGGTACTCGTGTTTGTTAATATTTAAATGCAGTTGCGTTGGAATGTTTTGATGTTTGTTACTACACAGGATACGTGGCGAAGAAAACAAAATGGAAACTTGACTGGTAGAGCCACGGTGTAGACAGTTTTGTCTACAGCATTAATGGGCCGGCTCAACCGGGCCGTTACCGCTGTATCTCAGGAAACCGACGTAAAGTAGCAGTTTGCTGCTGCATTTCGTACGATGAGAGAAAATTCGTCTCCATCTCCCAATCACTTAATTATCCCTTTCTTTTAAGGTCGACAACGCGCTCATTATTCTTCTGGCATTGTGGGCGTACATGGGCAGTGGAGACCAGTTACCATCAGGTGACCCACTTGCTCGTTTGCTGGCCTATGCTATAAAAAAAATACTACTTAGTGTCACGCCTGTTTTTTAATAATTAATATTGTTGGTTCGTCTTTGCAGATATACCAACACAATGCTGGGGGTACCTATATAAATATATGGACAGATGAGACTCTGTCATGTTCCGTAGATGGATTAAGATTCAGAAACTTAACTGAATTCCATAGTAGGTAATACATAATATTTTGTTTGTGTCTGTTACCCTTACCCTGGAATAATATCCTAACCGCCCAATGTCAAAATTCAAGATGTCGGTATAAACTGATCATACAACATCTCCAACAGTGTCATTGCAAACTTCGTTGTTGGCGGAATCATCATCGCTATGATGGAAGCCAATTTTTTTTAAAGAAGAAGGTTCAGAAAGAAAAAAATAAAATTGCGTACCTAAATACATTACAGGTACTTACTAAGACTAGATTAAATTAAAAACTTGCTAACACATTTATACATGTTCTGAAATATCGTATGTGTATCTACTATCTATCAAGAGTAGATGAAAATCCGATAAAAAGTATACCTATATTCTTATCCAGATCATGGTCTATCTGTGTGCCAAATTTCATTCAAAACCGTTTAGCCGTTAGCGTGATTGGCTAAAAACATCCAGTCACAAACTCACAACATCCTCCAAACTTTCAAATTTATAATAATAGCAGGAAAGTGTTCAGCGCTTTATTTTATACTACTATTTATTGATCAAATCGCATCTTCGAATTAGAATACAAATAAATTATATGGACTACCGAAACAGGGCGCGGCCCGCGGATTAATACATAACCAGTTCCTAGGACACGCACATTTGACTTCCAATTTACGTCACGTAGGTAACTTACGTGGGTAGCTTTAACGGTAAAGGAAAACATCGTTAGGGAACCTGCATACCTAAGAATTCTCCATAAGAATGTTGAAGGTACGTGAAGTCTACCAACCTGCAAAGGTGGACTAAAGCTTAACCCCTTTCGTTAGGGCACTTGCCCAATAGTGGGGTACAGGGGCAATAAAAAAACATACATACATCACACCTTTATCTCCGAAGTGGTAGGTAGTGCAACAAGTGCCTACACCTTCGTTTCGCCGCGCTTATTTCGGTCCCATTATGTGATAAGGCGTTAATCTATCGCCATACCGTGCACAAATTCCAATCCCGAGCAATTCATATTTGATTTTTCGAATTGACAACTCAAACACATATTGTGAGTGTCCCATCTAGGAATTGAACCCAGGGCCGCACTGTCCTCAGAGACAATGACGATTAAAAAACACCTAAGTCACACAAAGCGCTGACTCTAAAATACAGAGTCTTGTTTCGTGAGTATTTAGAAACTAACGAACGAACTAACATCCAGACCTGAAAGAAATACTTGTAAGTGAAACAAATATTTGTTTCGGTGCGGAGATCAAATCCATGACCACTCGTTCTACAACCGACTACTCGTCCACTGCCCCACCGAGACTGTCATAAACGTACCTATACAAATAAACTTTATATCATAAGGTAAGGTTCAGACCAAATGAAAAATGCTCATCATCCTAGGGCTTGCGCGAGGAAACGCTTGATGTCTGTGACGAATTTTATTGTAGTCGCGAAACGCTTTCCAGCTGTTTTAACTGCCTCGGTGGCACAGTTGTAATGCATACGCGGTACGACTGCTCTGCTGAGGTCTCTGGTTCGATCCCGGGTCTGGTACAAGTGATATTCGATTTTCTATCACAATATGCTTTATGCTTAGTATCAGCTAGGAGTCTGGAATTGTGCCCAGTATGGAGATGGGCACGCCCCTATAACATAATGGGACGGAAATAAGCTCGACGAAATTTGGGTGTACTGGTTACACCTCTGCTTATCGCTTCGGGGATTACAGGAGTGAGGACATTTGTATGTAGATGTAATTTATGAAAATTTTAAAAGGTGACGCAAATGTAACCGGCGGATGTTTCTTCAGCTCCATTAGTACTCCTTGAGGTAAATGTTTGAAAATAAATTACCTATATAACAAAATTTTAATAGAATTATGATGTTCTTATATTATACTCACTCATACGGTACTATTCCCAATATACCGGGCCCACTATGAGATTCCAGCAGCTCGCCAAAATACGCCAAGAAATTCAGATATCTCTGGTCCTTCGCCGATATTGATACTTCAATCTTTGCGTTTATTTCTACCGGACTAGATATTATGAAAGTGTAATGAATTTTTTCTGTACATGGAACTTTATTGAATATTCTATCATACTTGTTGTCATCCAAGAAACCTTGAACACTTAAAGGATGCAGGTCAATATCAAATCGTCTCTTTTGGTTGATGGAATCCATTTGTACTAAGAGTGTGGGTTGAGCAAGCAATAGTGTCAATGTTATAAACTTTAAGCCCAAATTGTTGCTCATTCCCATGGTATTGATAACCCATGGCATATTTTTGTAGTTCTTCTTTGAGTGGCAGTATTCAAAGAGACTTATTACGGCTGAGGCGTATCGAGACGGATCATCCATTGTATTAATCATGCCGATGTTTAGCATTCTGAAAACATAAGCACCATTTCATTCTATACATACTATTTTGGCGGATTCGATTCCCGCACCGAGACAAATGTTTATGTGATCCACACAGAGGGGTTGACGTCAGGCAAAGGGCCAGTCGCAAAAACTACAAGCCAAATCTTTCTGTAACTGTGTAGATCTTTTTGTGTAGTGTTTAGGGAAAATCATGAGCAAGACCCAGCTTTAGTCAAAACATAAATCATATTTTTGGAAAAACAGCTCCATGCAGCTTGGTTGGTTGAGCTGTTTATAAAAAAATAGATTTCATATGTCTATTTGGTCATTACAATAATTGGGTTTATTTTTAGAAATAAAGCGATAAATACCTGAAGGTTTATAATACATACTTATCTGGCCTATGCAGGTGTGTAAAATTGGGACCAATTAATGGTTTTGTCACCACTGTGGCAGACACATTGCCTGCTACTGTCAACTCCGCTTGTCCAGGGTCCAAATCAATGACGAGAATAGGTCCATTAGACACCAATTTATTCACATAATACCTAAGGAATGTTGACTTGCCAGCATTCTTACCACCACAGATCATAGTCCTGCTACCATTGTCTAAAAAATAAATAAAAAAACTAATGTTAATATTTTAAATATTCAGTTTTACTGACATGAAATAACAGTTCCATTACTGCATTACTTGCTTATTTTCCCAAATTTATACTTGTTTTATTCAATTTAAGATATAATAAGCATGGTTGAAACAACAACTGTTGATTATTGTAATTGTAACAGATGTAATGGCTCACGAAAACTAATGATTTTGACATATTGTTATTAACTGAAAAGAAATGAAAAAACCTTTATAATAACCATTACTTTCTTTGTGACAACCCACCTCGATAGTCTCGAGGATTTGTATGTAGAATCAAAGAATATGTAGTGTTAAATTTATTTATACATCAAATAAATAAAAAATATGGGATATGTACTTTTGGAGCCATTTTTACTTAGTTTAAAACTACAAAATATAAACATAAAATAATCTGCATCATATATGTTGGTTAAAGAAAATTCTCAGAATAATCCATTATAATATTAACAGCCTCCATAGCACAGTGGGCGAGTAGTCAAAGTAGCCGCGTGTTCGATGACCCATACCCAGACGTATTAGATGTGGGTGTTTTCCCCCAGACGGGTTGACAACATGGGTTTTTACGTCAGGCAGAGGGCCAGTCGTAAAAACTACAAACCAATCTTTCTGTAACATGTGTTAAAAAGCATGTTGTTCTAAACCCACTACAAATGGGATAGGGCAGGTGAAAGAAGAAGAATCTATTATAATACTGACCTAAACCACAACTAATAACATGTTCCCATTTAACATTCTCTACAAAACATCTACCAGGTTGTGTCAGGTATAAAGAACAAGCCAACAATTCAGAAGCTCTTTTGAAACAATTCTCTATATACTTGCTAGGTTTCGTAAATAGATCTCCAGATGTGAAATTGTTTTCAACAAAATCCATTCTCCTATTGCTCAATGATGAGAGACTAAGTATTCCATCATAGTCTCCTATTGTTGTTACTATTTCTTCAGCATCTTGTACTGAAAGACCAGCTGATGTCAATTTCCTAAACAATCCATAATATGCATTCTGACATTCTACTGTTTTAATACATTGAGCAAAGTTAAAATTAGGAGCGTATATTTCAGAATAATTATCATTTAGTGTATATCCAAACACTTCAATAGTTCCTCCAAGGGCCTTAGCTTTCACTTTCCCATGTAAGTAAATTTGAATTGGATGTTTTAGTATTAAAATACATGAGTTCTTTCCATAAAAGACTTTTACAGGATTGACAGTCTCTGAATCCACAGATTCAGTTGAGGGATCCTCATCTAATACTTTTATTGTTTGTGATACATCTTCAATTGTCATACTTTCATCAATTGGTGTAGCTAAAGGAACATTTAATGCCTCTTCCAAGTCTTCTACTGTAGGCTCATCACCTAATTCTGGCACCAAACTATCTGTCTCATCTTCTATTACAATATTAGCTGTATCTACATTGTCTGTAGTGAATATTTCAGAATTATCAGTTGTATAAATTACATTTTGTTTTTCACATGGCATGTTCCTTATTGTAGGATGTCTATATTCTCCTAGGATCTCACTTAAGCTTTGATCAGGCATATCTGTTGCAGTCAGAGAAATGTATGGTGATGATATATTTGTTGACGCTGAATCTTGGGTGCTGGTGTCAAAATTGTCTATGCTATCCTCATCAGTTTTATCATCTTCATCATTGTTAGATGTTCCAATAGATCCCTCTTTGGATTCTTCTTCATATGGTTTTAAACTAACATAGTTTCTGGTTTGTTTTATAATACTATCAGTATATTCTGTAGATTCATCACTTGATGTTTCTGTTTCAATCTTATTTAATTTTCTCTTTTTGCATTTAATATTTTTCTCATCCTTTATTCTTTTTAAGATTTTACATGCCAAATCCCCATCTGGATCAAATTTATCAGAATCACTGTTCACGTTGCTGTCTATTGTTTTATCATTAAGTTCACAACTTGTGTCATCACTATTTTCTGACATTATTGTGTTAGGAGCATCTTGTATGTCCTCTGGTAAAGACTGGATATCGTCCTCATACTCAGATATAGATTCTGTACTTTGTTTTAATCTTTTATCTTGGCTTTCGTTTTCACTTATGGGACCACTAGTTAGACTTGAGTTTAGAACAATACTCTCATCATTTGATATAGAATCTTTAGTTTTTTCCCACTCGTTACTAGAATTACTGAGATTTAAGTCTGAAAAACCACTTACAGAATCAGACTCATCCACACTAAAAACAGTATCATCGAGATCGATTTTTACATTCTCCGCCTCCTTAATGATCTTGGTATCGTTTTGTTTATAGCCACGGAGCATCTGCTTTAGTTGTTTTTTCACATTTTCATCAGATTTAGTAGTTTTGACCGCGGATTTTGTCTTTACAACATGCGCTCGTTCGAAGTAATCCATTTTATGTTGCTTGTGTATTGAGATATGAATTTATAGGGAAAGATATTCTTATTTCGCAACTACAAGAAGGATAATTAGGTAATTTTATACTGTATTTTAGTCATTTAACCTCGTATTTTTTTCAAAATATAGTATACCCACACGGTGGCCGTAAACGTCAACTTTGTTTTTTTTTTTTTGTTAGTTTGTTACTTTTTTTTTTTTTTTTTGTTTTTTTGTTCCATAAGGAACCGGCTAAGATCAGAGACCATGCTGCCAAGTCATTAGTTATATCTTTTCTTATATTCCAAGAACGATGAAACAGGGGTGTGGCCGATTTCAAGGTCTTGCTGGAGTTATGATGATAATTCCTTTCAGTTCAATGCTTCTTAGACGACTTTCTTCAAGAGAATCGAAAGCACAAGGTCGACAATACCCTTGATCAAAAATCACCCAAATCCACTTATTTCAATGTTTCCATACACTATTCATCATCGTCAATGATTATTGCACAAAACCACACCACTTTTATACAACAAACACAACTTTAAACCAGTTTAGGAAATAATTAAAATAAGAGAGCCACCGCACTGTAAGAATTCCCGCCAAAACTCTAGTTTGTTACTTAAGGAACCGGCTAAGATCAGAGACCATGCTGCCAAGTCATTAGTTATAATATTCTTTTCTTATATTCCAAGAACGATGAAACGGGGGTGTGGCCGATTTCAAGGTCTTGTTGGAGTTTTGGTGTTAATTCCTTTCAGTTCAATGCTTCTTAGACGACTTTCTTCAAGTGAATCGAAAGCACAAGGTCGACAATACCCTTGATCAAAAATCACCTAAATTCACCTATTTCAATATTTCCATACACTATTCATCAGCGTTAATGTTTATTGCACAAAACCACACCACTTTTATACAACAAACACAACTTTAAACCAGGTTAGGAAATAATTAAAACAAGAGACCCACCGCACTGTGAGAATTCCCGGCAAAACTCTCCGTCAACTTTGTATTTGAGTATGACAGTTTGACCAAAGTTCACCAAAGCAAACAAACAATGCGTTCAATGTAATATTATAAAAGTGCGTTCACAAATACGATTGACAGTTTTGTCTATTGTTAGAAGCTCCGGAGTTTTGATCGTTCCTGTGATTCCTTGTGAAGACTTGAAAATATGAAATTATATACATATTTGAACTTGTCATTGCCGAAATGCTGATGCTAAATCAGTTATGCTTATTAAGGATTTAAGGTGGAAGATCAGCACTATTCCACGAAATTCAATTTTCATTTTGTTTTGAAAATTGCTGTTTGATCCTTAAATTAAATTTTGATAAAATGGCTTTGCGAAAATAATCACCATGGATATACGGAATAATAACAATGAAAACTATAAATATTGCTTCTTTTAGTTATTGAATGTCCAAAATGACTAATATGAGAAAAAAAAAGTTTCTGGGCGTTTGACTATAAGGCCGACTAATCGACAAATCGAGTTGTATCTCTAAGTAGTCTGTGAATCGAGTCTATAAACTTTTCAATTCCTATCGTGTATTTGAGTCACTTGGTGTTGGCGGAATTGTCCAAAGGGACAGAGAATAAATTTAACGTTGTCTGAGAATCTAATAGACTCCTACCTAAGGTGTCGCAGAAAGAGACATGGATACAATTTCGAGGGTTACCGCGTCAAAAACAAATTACCTCACAATTTGTTTTGTTACGTGACGTCATGTACTACAATTTCTTGAGAAATAATAGGTTCTTGCTTTTGTGAGTAAATAATACAACATGGTTATTTTCAATTACCTTTTATTATTTAAATATTATTTTTATTAGCTTTAGATGAGACGCGCAAGTCACTCACCTGGTGATAAGCGTCACACCTGCCCATAAACAGAAGCAACACCAATCAGAACCTCGAATTATGAAGTACTACATGGCACTGAACTACGCTTGTCACCCAGATACATAAGGTGTTGTGTCATAATGCCAAGTAAATTCACTAGCGTCAATGTCCTTCAACAATAACATAACAGTATTAACACACTGCTGCTTCGCGGCAGAAATAGACAAACTGGTGGTACCCACCCAGACGGCCTCTCACATACGGTGGTGGGTATGTAGTTTGTGAGAAATCTTCCTTAAATATCAAAAGTTTATATTATTGATCTGTAATGTAAATTAGATTTTTTTACTTTAATTTTCGACTGTCTCGGTGGCGCAGTTGTAATGCGTACGCGGTACGACTGCTGTGCTGAGGTCTCGGGCTCAATCCCCAGGTCGGGCAAAGTCCCCGGGTTAGGATTTTCTATCATGCTATGCTTAGTATCAGCCCGGAGTCTGGAATTGTGCCTGGTATGGCGATAAAGTTTGCCTCCTATCACATCATGGGACGAATATAAACTAGGCGAAATGTGGGTATACTAGTTAGGTACACCCCTGCCTACCCGTTTGGGGAAAACAGGTGTGAGTGCGTATTTAATTTAACTATATTTTCTGTATATTTGAATTCTGTGGTTACTTATTATTGTGACAAGAATTACCATTGTTATATTAAAAAGCCTTTACTCTAATATAAATACCATTATATATCGGTTTATGATCCTTTAAATAAAATAATATTGAAAATATAATTAATTTAGGTACTTTTTCTATTGATTATTGCTTAAACTAAATATTTACCAGAATAGGTACAGCATTACAAAGCAGTACAGTCAGTTTCTTCTTTTTGAATAATAAATTTTTCTCTAAATGTTGCTAAAAAATATTGATGATATACTTCAAATACTAAACATTCGTCATGAACCAAAAAATATAATCGTTCTGTTTCATTCTTTTATACGATATCACCATAAGTAGCTCTTTTTCTTGTGCGAATGCGACAAAAGCTTTGAATTACTCTAGGTATTCTCCCTCTACGAAATTTAATAATCAAGTTCTTCCATACTTGTTAGTGACGGTACCCTCAACGCCTCAATATCTACATCTATTTATAGTTTAGCTAAGTAGTTTGATGTGAACCTAAGTATGAAAAAACACCGCAGCCGTGAACCGCTAAACAGTTACCTTAGCTCGCGGTGTAACCTCGCTTAGAGGATTTTTGTAGTATTTCTATCATACATACGCACTCACCCCTGTAATCCCCGAAGGGGTAGGCAGAGGTGTAACCAGTACACCCACATTTCGCCAAGCGTATCTCCGTCCCACGATGTGATAGGCGGCGGGCTTATCGCCATACCAAGCACAAACTCCAGGATTCCGGGCTGATACCAGACTTTTAATGTATACTACTAGACGGGCTGTTTAGAAATAACAAAACGCGGGAGTTTGACAGCTCAAACAGAGAGCGCGATAGGGGTTCTAGACGAGAGTGAGATGGGAATATTGAATTATTTGATTTATATTAGGTAATATATCAATGATTAAATTACGGTCAATCGGTTGACCGCAACTTAGTGGTACAATTTATATGTACCGCGCAGCTTGCATAGTAGTAGTATACATTAAAGTCTTTGGCTGATTTAAAAAGCATTTCGTAATAGAAAAACCCAATAGGTACTATTTTACCCGACCTGGGGATCGAACCAGACTTCAGCGTTAGCCTCAATCGTAACGCGTACGCATTATAACTGCGCCACCGAGGCAGTATTTCTATCAATGCAATGGTAAAAAAATAAAACAATATGTTAAGAGATTTTTATTAATGTATAACCACTTTTGACTTGCAAGATAAATACATTCCATGATTGTATCAACATTCAATACAGTCCATACGAATGATAACTACAGTTCCGTTGATGAAAGCATCAATAAAAAAAAATGCTTTCATCAACCGAAATCGGCTTACATACTGACATGAGACCGGGCTAGCGTGCTCTAAATGCTTTAGGGCTCAACCTCACGTCACAACGTTTACTCTAAGCTTTACTGCGACTGGGTGAAGGTAGAAATGAATTCTGTGACGATCTTCTTGAGCGCGGCGTCGGATTCGGGGGTGATCTGACCGTCCTTGGCGATGGTGGACAGAAGGCCCTGGTGGCTTGTCTTGATGTGCTGGGTGAACTCCTTCTCGAAAGCGGTGATCTTGGAGGGGTCCAGTTTGTCAAGGTGACCACGGACACCGCAGTAGATAATAGCAACCTGTCGAAATGTAGATATATTCTATACATATTTTTAAAAGAATGGACAAAAAAAGGCACTTTTATTTAAAATATAAGAAAATATTTTTCGATAATCATACAAATAAATTTGCCTACTGAACCTTGAAAGCTGGGTAATTTCATACCCATACAGATGTATAAAGAGAAAGACAACATTAATATCACAATTACATATCTATGTTATCAGGATAAATACTATTTCCATTTCTTTCTTTCCTACCTAAAACTTATTTAAATTTTCTGCATTACATAACATAATGAATGTAATGTTAGGCGTACTTCTTATTATATGGTTGTGTTCATACTAAATATAAAATAAATATGATTTTCATATCTTTATTGTATAAAAAACAAGATAAATTACCTGCTCCTCAATAGCCATTGGAACGTATTGTCCCTGCTTCAACAGCTCGGTAAGACGCATACCACGGTTGAGCAGCTGCTGGGTGGCGGCGTCCAAGTCGGAACCGAACTGGGCGAAGGCGGCAACCTCACGGTACTGAGCCAACTCCAGCTTCATGGAACCAGCTACCTGCAATTATACACACAGATATCTAATAACATACAATAATTCTTATAAAGTGACAACTAAAGCATCTGATACACTTTTTTTAGCCAACTAGTTTTTGCTTGTGGCTCCGCATTATTGTTTTTCTTTTGTGGGATAAAAGTAGCATAAATCCTAATACAGATCATGGTGTACCAATGTACCAAATTTTGCCCAAATCTGTTCAGCAATTAATGTGTGAAATGTGAACATTCAGATTTCAAATTTATAATATTAGTAAGAGGAATCATAGGATAGTTAGTAGGCTTCATTTGACATTAATCATAAATAAGTCATCAGTTTTTTACGATAAAATGGCTAATTTCACGGATCAAAGACGTCGTATGGCATACTTTTCGCGTGCCGACATTTTGTGCACATAGCAATAATTGGCTTTGCTGGTTTCCATAGAAACTAAAGGATTTTTTTTTATTTATTTACTTCAACTTACAGGTAACTATAATTAAGATATATTTGTATTTGTATAAAAGGTACATACATAATCAACCAGCTATTCAGTTGGCAGCCTCAACTGTATGAAATAATACATTACCTGCTTCATGGCCTTGGTCTGGGCAGCGGATCCTACACGCGACACAGACAGACCGACGTTGATGGCGGGTCGGATACCCTTGTAGAACAGCTCAGTCTCCAAGAAGATCTGGCCGTCCGTGATGGAGATTACGTTGGTGGGAATGTAGGCGGACACGTCACCAGCCTGGGTCTCGATGACGGGCAGAGCGGTCAGAGAGCCACCACCCATCTTGTCAGACCTGGGGTAACATTTGAGTAGTTAGTAATCTGTAAAGGTAGACTGAAGTGCGTGACCGTGACAGGAGATCGCGGCAGCGACGGGTTCACTTTGTATGCAATAAAAATTGTATAGGCGCATTTTGACGTGTACAACTAAGACACACAACAGTTTCATACAAACGTGTACAAAATGTATTCGCCTGACTAGCATCGGGTGTCTCCATTGTGCATCTCAGTATACCTTTAGGCTGTGTGACTGATACAAGCGGTCACAATACCTCCTTACAAACAGTCTAACATTTTATCAAGTCCCATAAATAATAAATTTAAGTAATTATACAAATCTGATGGTTTCAAAGTATTTTTTAAATTGATACTTGACTTACTGATTGTTATTCAAAATGTAGTCAAAATATTAGTTCTAAAAACTCACATCTTGGCAGCACGCTCGAGCAGACGAGAGTGGAGGTAGAACACATCACCGGGGTAGGCCTCACGACCTGGGGGACGACGCAGCAGCAGGGACATCTGTTTCATAACACATTATTTAAAGCCTAAAGTAGATTTGTCAATTTTGCTCATGGGCTAAGTGATTCACATATATTAGACAAATTCTAGATCTGACATGTTACTATAATTTGAACGCCGACAGTCATTGCTGGTCTTTTATTGGACTCTCAACTGTAGTGAGGGCACTCCTGTCCATCTATGCTCACAACTCATGCCGGTAATTATATAGGCGAGTTTTCAGGGTTTTCTTTGACAATTTTATTGCTTGCTTTTTTGCAACATACTTTTTGTGTT
Organism: Mimas tiliae; assembly: GCA_905332985.1. Classification (NCBI taxonomy): domain Eukaryota; kingdom Metazoa; phylum Arthropoda; class Insecta; order Lepidoptera; family Sphingidae; genus Mimas; species Mimas tiliae. The sequence goes on along the minus strand of HG995256.1, from coordinate 4,539,894 downwards.
TTTAAATGTTTCTTTAACTTAGAATTATAATAGAATAGAATTTCTCAGAATTTTCAATTTGAGAGTATTTCTATGTTTTACCTGACGGTAAGCGACGGCCTGCTTGGACAAATCGTCGTAGATGATAAGGGCGTGCTTGCCGTTGTCGCGGAAGAACTCTCCCATGGCGCAGCCCGAGTAAGGCGCCAAGTACTGCAGGGGGGCGGCGTCCGAGGCGGTGGCAGACACGATAATCGTGTAGTTGATAGCACCTAAAATCGACACAGATCTAGAATGGTATACATTATACATCGAGAGTTATTTCATTTAGCTCTTGAATTATTTTATTTTGTGAATGTGTATTACTTGTGATAACAAGATTGCTGATAGCAAGAAAAAAAGAGATCCTCTAAGTAACCTATACTCTTTTTTCCTTCTTTGTAATTTAAAATACTAATGTCTTACATAACTGAGAGTCCTTTGAAGTATATTTTGTTAGTTTAGAAATAAAAAAAATATAGTCTAGATGGGTACATATTATTTTTTTCAAAATATGTTGTAGGCTGAATGTTATAATGTCCTTAGTAAAAAGAAACACACCAGCATCAGTCAACCTCTTGACAATCTGGGCGACGGTGGACCTCTTCTGTCCAATGGCGACGTAGATACAGTAAAGCTTCTTCTTCTCGTCCTCGCCCTTGTTGAAACGCTGTTGGTTGATGATGGTGTCTATGGCCAGCGCGGTCTTGCCGGTCTGACGGTCACCGATGATCAACTCACGCTGACCACGACCGATGGGCACTAGTGAGTCTACAGCCTTGATACCTAGGTGAAGAAACATCTTGTAAGATAGATAAATAGTAAACGGTAAAAATATTTATTAGACAGGTATATTTTGACTTGTCATTTCACAGAACCTCACATCAGTCTAGAATGCGCGTGAAATAACTCGATGATGCTAAAATTAGGCACTTCAGGTTGACCAAGTTATTTCACATATATTATAAAGATTCATAAATACAGACTATCAACAAAGGGGGACAATGCAGTGTGGTAAAGAACAAGATGCAGGTACTTAGCATCTCAGCGACATTCCAAATGTAGTTTGTGCTATTTTATGACTAGTGGTCATCATCATATCAGTCTGTTGTCATCCACTTGTAGTATTATTACAAAAACTAGAATTAGTTCTTTTAGTTTTATGTTGCATTTTATGTCATTGTATTATCCTAATAATAAGTATTTTTTTACTATTACAACAAAGTAATCAAATATACAATAACTATAGCACAATAAGGGGATACAAGGAGTGTTTTCTTTTATTAATGATCTAAAAACAACTTGAACATTACTCTACAAAAATTATTCAATTAGCAAATTATAAGCAATAAGTACAAAAATAAATTTTAAAATGCAAACAATACTACTGAAAATTAAGTATAATAATATCAACACTTATACATAGGAAGAGTTTGCATTGCATAACACATAAGGCAGTGGTTCAACACATTTTATTTTCTTCATTCATTAGGTTTATACTAAAACATAATAAATACAGTCAAAACTCACCAGTCTGCATAGGCTCGCGCACAGACACACGGGGGATGATACCAGGCGCCTTAATACCGACACGCATACGCGACTGGGTGTCGACGGGGCCCTTGCCGTCGATGGCATTGCCGAGAGCGTCCACCACGCGACCCAACAGCTGCTCGCCTACGGGCACGTCGACAATGGCACCCGTACGCTTAACGATGTCACCCTCCTTGATCAGCTTGTCGTTACCGAACACTACCACACCAACATTGTCGGGTTCCAAGTTAAGAGCCATACCCTATAATGGAAGCAAATGTGAAATTTTGTATAAATATTTGTTATGTAACTCTAAGTAAGACAGTATAGTCATAGGAGATTTAAAATGTAATATTATTATTGGCGATTGGTTGTAAGGGCAAATCCACCCGGGACAAAGCTTTCCTAGAGTTGAAGGTTTTAATATGCCATAACATGTATTTCTTCATAAGAAATGTGATATTTGCCATTATGCATCACATATTACTTTAAATCAGTACTTCTACAAGAAATTACTTAAAAATAGGGCTTATTCACCCTTTCTATAAACCAGTGATATGTACATACCTTAAGGCCAGAGGAGAACTCCACCATCTCCTCAGCTTGGATGTTCTTCAGACCATATACACGAGCAATACCATCACCAATGCTCAGCACACGGCCGGTCTCTTCCAGATCAGCCTATCGGAAAAAAGTCTTCATTAGAAACATAGAGTATAAGTAAATTTAGACAAAACAGAAAGTTCTGTTATCATGTTAAAATATGTTTTTGTAGGAATAATAAAATTCTTAATTTTGCAAAGTTGTTTTTTACTTGTATGCAAAAAGCACTGCTTTTTAAGTCCTGATAAGCACTCTTTTGCAGTTAAAAAAACATCCTATCAGATTTAATAATCAGTAACATCCAAAGGATTTGGGGCACAGAAAATAGAAACTCAAACATTATATAATTTAACTTTGCTGTTAAATTATTATTTTTACTTATTTTGAAAGGCTATAAATAAATAAATAATTGATTATATACTTCTGCACTGTTTTGTCTTCAGTTCAAATGACATGATATCTAATCTCTATATTTATGACACAAAAAAAAAAAAAACTTTTTTCAAAACTGTTTACCAGTGAGATACTTTACTTTTTATGCCAATATTAAAAAATGATTTTTATATGCATCTGTACTTTTAGTAAAAGATCAAATTCATTCCTGAAATGTTACAACCATTTCAGCTGTTACACAAGTTGAATGAACTATTTTTATAGGTCATGGATCAATAAGTTTTTTTTGTTCAAACTTCATAATAAGAGGATCTCTTCCATCTGACAACAGAACATATGAGTTTATGTAACATCACAAAACTGACCTTGGGCGCGGCTCCAAGGATCCTCTCCTCGAGGATGGTGGAGATTTCGGCCGCCCTATTCGGGGTCGAGATGTGGAGCTTGCGAGAGGCGACTGCCACAGCGGGCGTCGCGATCTTCGACACCTGCACATAACCAAAATCACCACTTACAACATTTGATAAATACATTTATATTTTTACTAGCATTACTCTTAAATACACGCCAAACTCACTTATCACTGGAGAATTCTTCATTTTTAAACTAAATCAGGATTATGATCTGTCAGAAATTCCATCGCCCATTATTACATAACACCGATCCGTGCACATACCAAAATGATTTATTGACATAAATTGTATAATTGTTAACGAACATACTCTCATTAATCTGTTCAGTTGCATAACCAAGGGAGCAAAATCAATAATGTGTTATAAGTAACCAAAAATTAAGTTACCCGTGGACATCCTCCAAGACATGATAACCGGTAATTCACTTCTAAAATAACAATTATTACACTTTATTTGATCGATTAAAATAATTTACCTGTGTAGCGGCATTTGGCAAGCGCCTGGCCACGGAGCCGGCAATACGAGCGGAGATGAGCGACATTTTTCACAAACTATAAAACTATGGCAGAAAGAAGAGACCGTGAAGTTCTCCGCTCGCGACTCGTTGCGGTAGAACCGGAAATGACATATCGATCATTGTCTATATGTATTACGTAATAGAAGTTACGTTCTGAAACGTGATTGAATATTTTCTGAAAATAGATACTCGGTTTTTATTATTATTTATTTTTATGTTTTTAATCGTATATTTATTTCATTGACTTTGTTTATGAATTATTTTTCATAGAATCTGTCTTTATTGTAAAGTGTACAACCCACCTCAAACATTTCTACGAAAGTCTTATATTCGTCGAGTGTGTACATCCGAGATAAGTTTATTTTCCTCAAATTAGTCATTTTGACTTTAGAAGCAGTATTTATAGTTTTTATTGTTATTATTCCATAAATAAATGGCGATTATATGCGAAAAATATTTTATACCCATATTTAATCGAAGGATCTAGCTGCAATTTTCAATAAACTAAATTAAAATCAATATATTTTTGTATTGATTTGCTGGTACTGATTTTTCATCATTTATGAAAAGAAAATCGTTGCAGTATTTGTCTCGATTTATTACAATTATACTGCGTGCTTCGTCCTCGAGATTAGTAACCTGAAATATTAATAAACACAATGTAGTAACGCATAGGTAACACCACTTCAGCACTATAGTACAAAAAAAAAAGAAATTTTATACTTGCAACACCGGATATCCCTCCTTTTTACCCCCACTTCGCTAGCTCACTTTTGCTCCGGTCCAGTCTGCTGCACTTCATTCGCAAACAAGTGCTCAACCACTTCACTCAATATTCAGTGTTTTCGCACAAGTTGTCATGCCGAAACGTGACAGTGATAACAGTTTAGAATACATAGTTAAAAAACTACGAAAACTAGAGCGCGAAGTAAAACGCTCGCGTTATAGTTCTAACATCAATTCATCATCGTGTTCCTCAAGGACAGCCACGCCGAATCCACAAGAAAATCATTACAGTCAGTTATTTTTGTTTATTATTTATTATAGGGATGTGTTGCGTCTCCATGGCTTTTCAACCTTTATATGGACAGCTGTTTGACAGGTCTGAAAGAAATGGAATGTGGACTTAGAATGGATGAGTTGCGTGTCAAGTGTCTCCTCTATGCCGATGACCAAGTGTTACTTGCGCCGTCGGCGGAGGAGTTACAAGAAATGTTAGACTTAGTGAATGTGTCGTTTAAGAAGAAGGGAATGAAAATTAATGCAAGCAAGACGAAAGTTATGGTGATAGAAAGAGAGGAAGATGCTACTACATGTTGTATTAGTATAGAAGACGAGAGAGTGGAACAAGTGAAAGAATTTATGTATCTGGGTAACAAGATAACGAGAGATGGGAAGTGCGAGGGGGATATTGAAAGGAGAGTGACGGCAGGTAACAAAGTGAATGGTGCCTTGCACGCAGTAATGAGCAGCCAGTCGGTGTCACATAAGGCACGAATGGCTATTCACAATGGTGTGCTGGTACCGACACTTATGTATGGCAGTGAAAGTTGGGTTTGGCAGAAGAAGCATGAAAGTAGAATAAATGCGGTGGAAATGCGTTCCCTACGTAGTATGTGTGGAGTCACCCTTGCTGACCGGATGAGGAATAGTGTGATAAGGGATCGCTGTAAGTTGAAGAATGATGTGGTGACTAGGATCGAAAAGGGTATGCTGAAATGGTTTGGGCATATGGAGAGGATGGATGAAAGACGACTTACGAAAGGTATTTATCGTGCGAATGTGAATGGTAGGGTTGGAAGAGGGCGCCCGAGGAGAACATATGCGGATCAAATAAATGACATTCTCCGAAAAGGGCACGTCACGAGTACCCTCAACCGACGAAAATGTATGAGAAGATGTATGAATGTGGAAGAGGCGAAAGAGGTGTGTCAGGATCGTAGCTTGTGGTACTCAAATAGTCTCTGCCTACCCCTATGGGACATAGGCGTGAGTGTGTATGTATGTATTTATTATAACAGTTTAGAATACATAGTTAAAAAACTACGAAAACTAGAGCCCGAAGTAAAACGCTCGCGTCATAGTTCTAACATCAATTCATCATCGTGTTCCTCAAGGACAGCCACGCCGAATCCACAAGAAAATCATTAGTCAGTTATTTTTGTTTATTATTTATTTAGCTCCTACCCTCTTTACTGGAATAGTATTATAAAATAATCGACAAGGTTAAAAAGAGATAAGGTAATTGAGGGTAGGCAGCAGCAAGTTGCTGCTGGTATTGCAGCATTAAGTAAGGTGTTAACTGAGCTATTATGCGCTAGAGACAAAAACCTCGATCTGATTAGACAGCTAATGGATATCGGTCGATTTTTTTGTGACTTTCAACACAACCAGTCTCGCACAATATTCAGTAAAGAAAGAATTAAAAGACCATCTGGCTTCATCCAAGATTGACAAATTCTTGTTTGGAAGCAACCTCTCTGAATCGCTCAAGACAGCAAAGGCTATTTCAAAGTCTAGTGCTGATCTAAAGCCAGACCCACCCAAGAGACCTAGGCCATCGACATCAGCCAATACTTCAAACAAGAATTTAAACTGGAAGGCGAGGGGCCCCTCCTCAGAGGCAGCAGAAGGACCCGTCGCCGCGTCACCCGCTGCCTGCTCCGCAGAACGCACCACGGCGAGGGACCTCGTCGCAAGCGTACTCGCGACGGCCCAAGCAGACCCGCCGTCGCTAGATCCGGTACGTTATGCTGGCAGACTTGCCCTTTTTTATTATAAATGGTCTTTAATTACTAGTGACTGTACCATCTTGTCGTGGATAAATGGTTATCGTATTAAGTTTAACCAATCTGTTCACCAAACTAGTTTACTCTCCAATAATTGCTTTACTAATTCTGAAAGGATTCACATAGCCGATGCTATAAATAATTTATTAACTATAGGGGCAATATCAGAGTGCTAACTGTGCCCTGATCAATACATTTCACGGGTATTTATGGTACCGAAGCCAAATGGTAGTATGAGATTCATTTTAAATTTAAAGTCTCTTAATAATTTTATAGATACTCAACATTTTAAGTTGGAAGACATTCGAACAGTTGTCAAACTCATATCAAATGAATCTTACATTGCAACATTAGATCTTAAAGATGCGTATTTTTTAATTAACGTACATCCAGATTCTCGAAAATATCTTCGTTTTATAATAGACGATAAATTGTACGAATTCAATGTTCTGCCCTTCGGTATATGTTTGTTATATATATAAATTTGTTTTCACTAAACTTATGAAACCAATTATTAAACTATTACGTTGTGTGGTTTCATATCGTCAATATATTTAGATGATTTGTTTTTAGCCGGTTATACTTATAAAGAATGTATTGAGAATGTAGAAATTACACAGGCACTGTTGGAGGCTTTAGGATTTATTATTAACGAAGAAAAAAGTGTTAAACTGCCCTGTAAATCTTGTACTTAGGATACGTCATAGACGCCCATAAATGGCATTTAAGTTTACCATCGGAGAAACTCACCCGAATTAAAATAGAGCTTGAATATATTAAGAATAAAAAACGCTGCAAGATAAGAAATCTTGCAAAAGTAATAGGCCTGTTAGTATCTGCCTGCCCTGCTATTGAATATTGTGTGCGATACACAAAAAATTTAGAGCGGTGCAAGTTTCTCCATTTAAGAGGCAATGATAATTATGATAAATATATCTCGCTTCCAGAGTATCTGCTACCAGATATAAATTGGTGGCTATACGCTATTGATCATTCTGTACACAAAATAAGGAATGATAACGATGAGCTAGAGATATTCTCTGACGCCTCAACAACGGGGTGGGGTGCAGCATGCAATGGGGAAACTGCCAATGGGCGCTGGTCCTTTAACGAGGCCTTATTACATATTAATCAACTCTGAACTATTAGCAGCTTATTTTGCAATTAAAATATTTGCCCAACATTATCATAACTGCCAAATATTACTTAGAGTTGATAACACCACTGCTGTAAGTTATATAAATCGGATGGGTGCTATTCAATATCCACATTTAAATAAAATATCCAGAGATATATGGCAGTGGTGTGAAACTCGAAAGATTTTTCTTAAGGCGTCATACATAAAATCATCAGAAAACTTACTTGCCGATAGGGAATCTAGACGTACTCATGACTACGTTGAGTGGGAATTGACCATTACGGGTTTTCAAAAATTAACAAATAGATTTAAAGCCCCGACAATCGATTTATTTGCTACATAAATAGGAAATGTGCCACGTATGTTTCTTGGCACAGAGGTCCAGAAGCATTCGCAATTGATGCTTTCACTTTAGATTGGTCATTATATTGGTTTTATGCGTTCCCTCCAGTAGCAGTCGTTCTTAAAGCTCTACGAAAAATAATTTCAGACAAAGCCGAAGGTATCATGGTTGTACCTGACTGGCCAACACAACCTTGGTATCCTTTGTTCATGAGACTTCTTGAATCTGATCCAGTTAAGTTAAATTCTAACGATGTAATAATTTCTCATTCCAGCAACCGCAAGATCCAAGCTCACATTACCCTGGTTGCAGGAGTATTGTCAGGACGGCGCTGTCACAGAGATGCGTCCCGGCCTCCGCCTTAGACATATTTCTGGCTTCACTCTCTGACAATACCCTAAAACAATATGATGTTTGCCTTAAGCGTTGGTATACATTTTGCATAGCAAACTGTATTAATATGTTTCAAGCATCAATTCCAGTGGTCAGGTCATTAAGTTTCTTACACATTTGTTCAACAATGGTGCTCTATACGGAACTATTAATAGCCATAGGGCTGCACTTTCCCTTATTATGGATAATATATCCAGCGATAAGCAAATTTCCAGATTTTGCAAAGGCGTATATAGGTTAATACCACCTATACCACTATATAATACTACATGGGGTGCAAGCATAGTCTTGAATTATTTGGCATCCCTATCTCCTACTGAAAATCTCACTTGAAAACTCACAAAAAAGTGTAGTACCTTGCTTGCTCTTGTAACGGCACATAGAGTGCAAACCCTATCTAAAATTAATATTGATCAAATAGTCGTATTAAGCAATCACATCATTATCAAAGTACCTGATTTAATTAAAACTTCTATGTTGGGTAAATCGCAACCTACGTTACACTTACCTTTCTACGGAGAACGACCAGAAATATGCCCCGCTAAGACACTTATTTCATATATAGACAAGACTAAAACCTTACGAAAATCTAATGTACTATTTATTAGTATACGTAAGCCTTTTAATTGTGTCTCGGCTCAAACACTTAGTCGATGGATCAAGTGTACACTGAAATATAGTGGAATTGACGTCTCCATTTTTCCTCTCACAGCACTCGCCATGCTGCGACTTCTGTGGCACATAAAATGGGAGTGAATATGTAGATGTTCTACGACGAACTGCTGGATGGAGCGGCAATTCTATTATCTTCGCTAAATTCTATAACAGGCCAGTCCTCGATAATGAAGATAACGTGGCTCTTGCACGTACTATATGTTCTCTTTAATTAATCTTGTTTTGTTGATACTGTGTAAAAGTTAAGTCTACTCTTAATTGTAATTTGTAGCCAATCTTAGGGAATAAATCCTTTGATTTAGTGATGATACACATAGATTTAATGTTTATTTAATAATAGTGGAAATTAAACAGATATTTAATTTCAGATATTTCCTCCACTTAATCTCAACATCTTAGTAACACCCAACCCCCCCATAGCAACCCAAGAAGTTACGGAAATATCCTTGTTCTCTGAACGCACAGACTACCACAGACTACCACAGACTACTTAGAAAGAACTGACTCTGAACGAAATGAAGCGCAGCAGACTGGACCGGAGCAAAAGTGAGCTAGCGAAGTGGGGTAAAAAGGAGGGATATCCGGTGTTGCAAGTATATTTTTTATTTTTGTACTATAGTGATGAGGTGGTGTCACCTATGCGTTACTACATTGTGTTTATTAATATTTCAAGTTACTAATCTCTTCGGACGAAGCACTTCGTATAATTATGATAGAACTTCACGTACAGGTAAGTTCGTTTCATCATTAATTGTTTTAGTCATGAGTCAGTTTTGTATGATTTCGGAGCCCAGCTGTTTTTAATAAATTGGCTTTACTGGCACTTGGCAGCCCTGCTATGAAGTGTCAGTTGTCCGCCGTGGTTGTCATCAAAGTTGTCATTACTCATTTGAAGTTTGAAGCTATTTGGCCTTTTCGGCCAAACTTTTTTAGCATGGTATGGTTTGCTCTTTCTTAAAATTAGTAAAGTAGAAAGGGCAAGCAAGAGTCCTAGTGCTAAATGTTAGTGCTAAATACGTAATTTATACGGAACGTTACATTTTGTGATTGGGTTTCATTGAGATTTCAATTAATCTTTTGTGTGCTGTGTATTTTTCATTAGTACGGTGATATGATAGTGTTTATTGCGTTATGCAGCCAATAACAGTGTAATCAATGCATTTGTGTATCTCGGTGCAATGGCTATGTTCGACAAAACATATTTAGCGAAATGTAATGTAGACGACACTGAAAAACTGCTGTGTACTGTGGAAAATGCACATAATATTAATAAACACACTGTAAGTATTCATATCGTGTAGCAATAATACGCTCTGGTAAAAGGTAGCATTAATTCCTCTCACTATTTCCTAGGACAATATTTCGACACGATATCTTTTCGGTAGAAAGCTGAGACTATAGATGTTTAGCGGCTAGTGATATATATATAATAATATAGTAGAATAAATTACTTTTAAGAATTCTACCGGAATTGCGTATAATTTTTCTATTCGTAGATTATATTGCCTATTAAGAATTCCAGCGGATTTGCGTATAATTATTTAATTTTATTCACTTTTTACATGAATAAACACTCTTATATACGTTCTTAGAACACAAACTAGTCATCATATTAAGTTATGGTTATCCTTTATAACCGCAAGGATTTCGAATAAATAGGTTGGTTACATATTTAAAAAAATACTGAACTACACTTTTCAAGCAGCTGTTCAGATTTAGCTAACTTGAAACTAATAAGTAGTTTTACTCATATATTCAACTTACTATGAAGTTTGGTAGTTTAGAATATATAGGGGAGATTTGCTAAAGCAAAGCAGAATAACAATATCTATTATACTAAAATGTATACACAGCAATGAACCCACTTAATTGTTGTTTTTATATATGTTATATATCTTGTAGGTTTTAATGTAGCTATAAATATTGAAATACATAGATGTAATCTTGTGTAAAGTCTTAATAGTACTTAATCAATAGATGTCGATGACAATTATAGTTTCCTTTTTAATTCTGGAAACTAATTTGTAAGATGCAAAGGTAATCTTTGTAAGTTTTGGTGGTTTTCTTAAAGATTGACCTGGCAAAAGATAGCTAATAAATATTTCAGATATGGTATTTATCCTTTCCAATTAAATAACTTAATAATCATTTGTCAGCATATATTCTGGGCTATTGAAAATATTTATCGGATTAAAGTGATATTGGGTTTTACTATTTCTAAATTCTCAGCATCCGCCTGGAGCCTAGAATTGTACCTAGTATGGCGATAGACTCACCCTCTATCACCTTATGAGATGGAAATAACCTCTGACCCATGTCTCAGTGAATCTCAGTTTACTGGTTACATTTCTGCCTACCCCTTTGGATATTTATAGGTCTGTATATATATTACATCTATTAAAATAAATGAGCTATATGAAATGAGTAAGTAATATAGGGTAAACTGATTCTATTTGTTAATATTCATTTAAAATTGAACATTGAATTTCCCACAAACTACTAACATGTGATCTAATAGGAACTGGTTTTAAATAAAATATGACTACTTATTGTCCTAATTAAAATTATAAAGTTTTAGAATAGTAAACCAGTTTTAATATGTATAGAAATTAGAACACAAGGTCTTTGCCATATTAGTATGTAGATTATATACATATAATGGACACATTCCAATATCTGTTTCTATCTAATAAGATATTTATATTGGCTCTTACCTGCAGCTGTGCTTGCTTCAAAAATATGTTAGTCTTCTTTGACATGACAAAAATTCAACACCAAATTATTTTGCCAAATGTACATACATACATATGCACTCACGCCTGTAATCAGAGGCAGAGTAGGCAGAGGTGTAACCAGTACACCCACATTTCGCCGAGCATATATCCATCCGTATTAATGTAAATTAATAAGATTATACAAAATTAAACTTGGCATTTCGGTTTGGTATAAGTAACCATCTATTACATTACTTATATCTTTGTATTTTCAAAATTTCAGTAATATTTAGTCGCTGGTTGAATCTTCGATTTTGGCCAAAAGGTGGCCAAAACTTACTATCAGGTGACTTACTCTGCTTTCGAGGGTAAAAATAAACTAGTGTTGATGAGCTGAAATTCGGGTGCGACGGTGATTCACCGTACCACACATTGGCCACCTATCCCGCATGGGAGTAACCGCGCCGTGAATTAGCCGCGGTTGTTGGTAAAAATCTGTTGCATACAGTTAAAACTGAGTTCCTTGCGTTCTGCAAAAAGATGATCTGCTAGAGAGGTGGTGGAAAGGGAGAGGGAGAGAAAATCACAAAACCCCTCACAAGGTCATCGAAACCGGTGCCGGAGAATGATATCCGGCCCCCGTAAATCGGCCTTCGGTGCTTTGAAAAGCCCGTCGGTGTGCAATTGCCTTAGAGGGTGGGATGTGTCATGCGTGTCGCTATTATGGTACGTCAAAAATTTACCGCGAAGGGTTCTGTATAAGAGCCGACAGCTGCGTGGACTGCGGCTTCATGCTGTACCTCGTGGACTCTGACGTAAAGGGAGAGTAGAGCACTGTGTGGTTTTAGTCTGTTGGACCGTCGTAAGCCGGTGAGTCCGACATACATCCGAAGCACGTTCTGCCTTGGATACATTTGTAAATAGATTACACCGCGTTAAAAACAAAAGCCTTCAGATCCCATCCGTAACGCTCACTAGATTTCCCACTAAGACGTGTGCCTCTGAGCTTCGCATGTTTTATTTTTGTCGGTTTTATTTTTTGTTGAAAGTTGAATACTTAAGTTTCGGTTTCGATTTCGGCCGAAACTAGAGGAGAAGTCGAATATTCGGTTACAATCGGACACTAGTTATATTACCTGGTTGTATTTTTTTGCAATTTCTGTAATGTATAACACTTTCATAATCTTTTAAGATACTTATGATCTGAAAAAATTATATGAACCACACCACTTAATTTTTATGTTTGCCCTATCTTTATTTAGGAATACATACTACGTGTACAAAGAGGAACAAACAAAGAAAACAAATGGAATGTGTCTCGCCGTTACCGAGATTTCGCCGCTTTACACTCGGTTCTACAGCAAGCAAACATAGACTTGCCTTTGCCACCAAAGAAGTTGATTGGCAACATGCAGCCATCATTTATTGCAGAGAGGCAAATAGCTTTACAGGTAATACTTGTATGATGTATTTTGTTGAATGCAGGGGTGGCTCTAAGGGAGAATAGAAAGAGACTAAGCCCTGGAGGTCTCATGTTTGAATATCCAATATAAATGATGCATGTAAAAAGGTATCTAATTACACTGACTGCTCACTGCTGGTATTATTACTACATATAATAGCGATAGCTCAATTGGTTGTGGTACCGATTACCGAGACGAAAGTAGTAAGTTCGAAACCAGCCCTAAGAGCATGTACCTCTGACTTTTGTTTAAGCAATGTATAAGAGTATACATTGCTATCACTTTAATGGCGACTGATACGTCACGAAATGTGCATACCTGAGAATTCTCTATAAGAATTTTGAAGTTGTAGGAATTGTAACCCGCATTAGAATAGTGTGGAAGACTAAGGCCTTCCATTTTTAGAGGAGGCCCGTGCCCAGCAGTGTAGAGTTAATATTATTAAATAAAGGGGTTGGAGGATTAGCGATAATTGACAAACAATACCAATATGTCTTATTGATGATAATTAACAGAAAAACTGGTAATGTGTTAAAAATTAAATAAATTATAATAAATATTTTGGTGTAAATAATTAATATCGTTAATTATATTCGCAAATAAAGATACACCTGCGTCAATAGTAAATAACACATTTTATAGAAACGCTTGATTATTTGTTTGTATTATACAGTTCAAACGTAAAACATGTAAAAGTCAAATAGATGTAATGCTCAGGGAGGGTGGAGTAACCAGAAAACACTTTCATAAATATATGACTTGCATATTTTCTAGATACACAGGAGTACCAAAGAAACCCTAAAGTTAACTATTACAACCCTAGTTTACAGGTGTGATTCAGTGTAATCCTTGTTGGAGACTCTATAGATAATGAGCTGAGTTTCTTGATGGTTTTATTAGACTAGTAGGCATTTCCGAAGCACCGCTAGATTTTAAAGGTCTTATTCATAATAAAAAGCTTATCGAAGGTATAAACCTTCATTAGTTAAAACGTATTTTAAGCCTATAGAACGTTCAATAAAATTCTTTATTCATAATCGTTTGATAAAGCTCCGATAACTAAAATAGGTTTATCATACACAAAGTTGCCAGTTTACAGAAAATGATTGGATTGATTGAATAATTTTAATATGGTTATAAAATGTTATGGGCTATAAAAAAGCACACTCTCCATGGGTACGGCTTTAGCAAAATGGGGCCTAAGATATTCAGATTTTGTGCCTTTCCTAATTGGAGCGCTTCGATCGAACACTTGCTGGCCTGGGGGCTAGTCTTTAAAACTAGTTACGTTCATGTTCTGTAAAAATCTATCTCATGAACTGAATAAATCTATCTTGTTTCAGAATTATTTAAATGAAGTTTTAAAACACCAAATTCTAGCACTTTCGTTGCCACTAAGAAGTTTTTTGGACCCGAACAACTATTCGCTGGCGATTGCAGGTACTTCATTCTAATTTGTACTAATATAAATACGAATGTGTGTTTGTTAATTTGTCCTTTCACAGATCAATGCATCGATAGCATGTGTTAGGTAGGTACTTTGAATCTCTCTATTCTAAAAAATGTAACTGGCGCCGCCGTCGCCGCCGCCGCCTCTACCGAAAGCTTGTCACGCTATCTCCTCGGAAACCACTGGCGGGGTATGGGGTCGAGACCGATACCAATCGATGCAGAATAATGTGGGGAAGAGAGTAAGATATGTCTCATATTCGTCGGACTTTAAGTTTTTCTTTTATTTTGTTTTGTGAAAAAACATGGGCAAAGCCCCTAGTACAAAAAAATAAAAAATATGGAAATAAAATATTTTATCTTTATTGTACAAAATGGCAATTTCATACTTAAATACATATATATTATTTATGCCTATAGAAAATCATTTTATTTTTTAATTTTGCACAGCTGTTCTCATTTTCTGGACACAAATATGTATTTTTTTACTTTTTTTCGTAAAGTGAGAACCAATTGGTACATAAAATCTGTTATAACGTAGCATGGAATCAAAACAGCGTTTCTTGGTGAACTCAGTTTTTTTTATCCTAGCTCGGCAAAGTGACTACGCTACACCTGGTAAGTGTAGCGCAATCCAAAAAAACTGTCGACCAACGACAGACGATGTATCTATCGTATGTCGGCAAAATTATGCCGGCCTGCCTAATTGCTTCTTCACACTCCGTTTAAAGGACCCCATATTATAGGAAGGAGGGAACACGTGTGCCGGCAAACTATTCCACAGCTTGATGGTCCGGCAGAAGTAAGATATTGCGAACATTTTAGTTCTAGCCGAGATGGAGGAGACTGTGGTTGATTTTATTAGTCAAGATCCGACACCATAATACGTACAAACATATAAGAGGAAGCAGACGGAACATAAGTTTCACAATTGTATAGATGAGAATAAATAATATATCGATTTCTTTCTCTCCGACCAAAGATGAATGACCTTATCTCTTTGTTGTGATACTTACACACGCATAGGCAAAATTTAACGTGAAATAAACTATCCTTATTATGACGCAAAATTTTGTTACAACCAAGTAAAAAATATGTCATAATCACACAAAGCCTCAAAAATCTAAAAGCGCAAGCCCCCGCAAAAGCATTTGGGTCCACTGACAAATCTGAAATTCATTTTGATATTATCCTACTTTCTTAGTACTACTAAATACTACCTACAATATAATTTTCATCGCTTATTCTTACTTATTCCATTTTAAGTAGGTATAGTATATTCTCAACTTTCTTTAATTCTAGTTTTGGGTCAAACCAAAATCCTGGATCCGCCACTAACTATAGCCAGATCACATATTATGTAATATCTAAACGACTCTCTCTCGCACATTGCCGTCACACAATAACGGTATGCAATTTGACACTTAGCAATTGACCGCTTGGTATTGTATTGCAGAACAGGCGTTGCAGACTGTGTCTATTGCTCTAAGAGGCGACGGCAGGTATGAACTCAAGGGGCCGATGCCCGATATCGGGTGGAGAATACGGAAGCACTATTTTTTGGTAAGTTGGCTTAAAAACATATTTTTTTTGTATCCTGGCACAGTAAGGAACTGATGCTGAGTACAGTGCAGTTGAATAATAATGTTGACTTTTAGAGACATTGCGTCCCTTGACGGATGCCAGAATTATGCCGACCTGACACTGAATATGTATGTAAATGACCCCAGAACACGAATCGCCTGAGCAAGCCACTTTGGCGTGATTTTCAACATATGTACGGGGATCGCCATCCTGTTGCGTATAAATATGTATCAGGTACCATCGTGTATCACATGTGAATGTATCAGATATGCTTTTAAATAGGCCACGTATGACGTAGGTATTTAAATATATATGGAAGATCAACTGTACGTGTGCCACATTTTTACTATCCACACTGGCGTGTCTCTGCGTGACACGACGGTAGCATAATCGTCATGACAAAAACCCAGTATCAATTTATCGCCATATAATATATACAATAGTCTATCGCCATACCGGGCACAATTCCAGACTCCAGACTGATATTAGTATCGGCCTGGAGTCTACTAGATAGTGCCCCCTATTACATTATGGGACTTATTTAACTCGGCGAAATTTGGATATACTGGTTACACCTCTGCCTACCCCTTCAGAGATTACAGGCGTAAGTGCGTACGTATGTATTTATACTTATGTGGAATACACCTTTATTCGTTTGTGAGCTAGAAAATGGCATAAATTATGTATCTACTATAATACTCATTGGTCATAAATAAACAAGAAGCAGATAAAGGGATATTTGATTTTTTTTATTTATGATCCACAATCACAGTCATGCACTGCCTTATCGGTGGAGATAAAAAATACATTACAACTTTGTTTTGACTAGTCCCTGTGTGAGGTTCATGAAACTCTCCTTTGTAAAACATTATGACCTTGTATTATTCCGGGACTGTATTATCTGTTGTACATTATGTTCCTGGCTGTAAACTAGGCAGGACGCCCATGTACAACATCGAATAATAAAACCAAAGACTTTAACTAATAGACAAGCTGCGCGGTACATATAAATTGTATCTTGTAAAAGGAGAACAATAAATAAATAAAATAAAAAATGAAATAAATACCACTTAGTTGCGGTCAATTGACCGTAACTCAATATTACCATCTCGCTTACCCGCAACTAAAATCCCTATCGAGTTTGAGACGAGTATCTAGACTGATTAGAGTTTGTTTTTTTTATTTTGTCGGCTTTAAGGGCTAATTTATTCTGGCGCAACTCTGTCGCAAAGCGTAGAGTGTGTTCTACTAAAGAGAAACTGCTATGATGCGATTTGCTCTCGTTTAATTGTGCCTCTTGGGATCAAAGCACGAGAATGTTCATTGTCGATTACTGTAAACACGATTGGTCCGTTTTTAATTGGCGTCAAAAATAGACCAATCACGTGTACAGAAATCGATACTTAGCAAAGAGTTCACTTGAGTGTTGTTCTTGAATACGGGTCTAATTTCGTATCTGTTACAGGTGACTGATACAAACACCAAGACGAATTGTTTACTATCGTGGCAGAATTACGGACCTGACAGGTGTTTGTGCGACAAAGATTTACAGACTGCGTTTAAGAGTTTTCAAAATTTATCAGTAAGTATCCTTACGTAATTAAGGATAGACTTTAATCGCTCTGCTATAGGTACCACGATTCCTCAGGCATTGAGTGTTAAGATTAGTTGTGATACCATCAGGTGATGCTTACCATCAGGTGACACAATTGATCGTTTTTCAGCCTTCTGAAATGAATGAATTTTTTGAGAATCGTTACAGTAATTTACTCTGTCTACTAATGGTCATTAAATATTCTAATCGCTAAGTTCGAAACAGAAATGCAAACACTACCAATGCAACATAGCTACCTAATTTTCAATTATGTTAAAAAAAAGGAATTATTTGAAAAGTTGGTAGTAGAGATTTCTTGTAATAAGCCTGGATAAGATAGAATAGACCTATAATTATATTGTACAATACAGTTTGTAGTGTAATATGCAGGACTTGTCTCCATGGACAAAAAATAATAATTGTATAAGACAAGCCATTAGTGTATAAATTTGTCTAGCTTTAAATAGATTGATGAATAGGGTAGTTGACTAGATTTTTTTATTATTTAAATCAATAAGTTAAGTTACTCGAAATCTATTGCAGAAAGAATTTTATAATTCGAACCAAAAATAAATAAGTTAGAAGTCATTCAAATCCTGTAGAAGGGGTAATTGACAAATGACAGACGACGCAACCTTTGACGTAACTATATAAAATGTTCATTATGGTGCACGCGTGCAAGCGAGATAGTGAGATATCCCTACCACGCACCCACTTTTACTCATACCAACATTTAAAGTCATAACTGCGGGTACATTTCTGAACCAATTTTGATTGTGTTTTAATAAAAGGGTTTCTTTTACGTATCATTTTCTGTTGCTTATAAAATAATTTATAAAATTCAATATAGGAAACTACCCTATTGTCCACAGCATCCATACATAGACGAAATATTAGCTATTCATAATTTGGAAACAGGAGCGTATGTAGTGAGAAGGATACACGAGAATGGAAGTCTAAGGGACATTTTATATGGAACTGAATATAGCAAAAGTTATTTATCTAAGTATGGCAACCCCAAAGTCAGAAAACCGTTTACAACTGGCCAGATTGCGCACTATGGTTATCAGATATTACAAGCTTTGAAGTTTTTGCATGAGAAAGGCATTCCTCATGGTAAGTCTGTAGCTTTTTTTTGTTTCTCTCGGCCTTACTAATGATCATTAACCCCTGACACGAAATAGAAAATTATCTGTAATTTTTAAATACGGAACATGTCTATTAAAACAGTTCAGTTAAACTAGTTACAATATAAATACCTTATGGTGAGTGTTAGCCATGCTGTAGAAATGCACTTTACGCAATACTATTACAAATTCGAGAAAACTACAAGTCAGTTTTATAAGTGGCAGAATCAAGCTGGTAACAGTTTTTTCTACAGCATAAATGGGCCAGCTCGACCGTGTCGTTACCAATGTCTCACAGAAAACTGAAGTGAAGTACCAGGTTGCTGTTGCGTTTCGTATAGTGATATATCAGAAGGCCACTAAGAAAACAAGGAATAACTACGGTGTTGAAGGTAGGGCATTTAGAGACAAAATATCGACAATTTGGGATTCTATACATATAACTAAAAATGTTCATATATTGCGAAAGTAGACAAGTAGTAGACATTTTTAACACTACCAAAATTTTATCGAGTTCAATAAAAATATATAAGAATAAATACAGCCTTCTTTAGCCTTTACAAGACGCTTACGTTGTGCAGAGGTCGAATAGCCGGCAGTAAAACGATAGGCCGAGGGTTCGATCCCCGCAACTAGACAAATGTTTGTGTGATCCACAAATATTTGTTTCTAATACAGTATCACCTAGTATGGGATCAAAACAATGTGTGCTGGCAAGTGTTTGTCCATATCGAATTTCCAAAGTTCGATATGGACATTCATGAATCCCTGTCAAATTCTATCGACATAACTCTTTGTTTTATCGACTCACAGGTCACATACACCCGGGCAACATAGCTATAGAGAATCAACGAGCATTACTCATGGATGTCGAGAACTTCGTGCTGGGTGCTCCTTGTCTCCACAGGCCCCAACTCTTGGAGTTAAGGCGAGCAACCACTATGGAAGCGGTCGATGTTTACTGCTTCGGCAGGACGTTGTACGAAATGGCGTTCGGTTCGCCGATGGACGAGTATTACTGTGATTATTATCATCATGGTATTAATCAGGATTTAGGTATGTTATACAATTTAGATGGATTTTGAAAAGTATTTAAGTGTTATATATGACGTTCGTAGAAGTATTAAAATACCCGCTAAAAAATCAAATATGGCAAGGCTTTTTTCATCAGTTATTGAACAGTACCTACTACAAAATCTACATATTTGATATTGAATATTTTATTGCAAAAGTGTCCCTTTATTTAACTATTTTTAGTGAGTGAATCATTAAAAGCGGTGCATAAATGAAATAAATAAATAAACAAAGTTTTAGTCTTTCACGTCCGATGTCACCCCAACTCATCAATTTTTTCTTGGAATTTATATGTGATTAAATTTGAGCTTCATTCGAATGAAAAAAGAATCATCCAAATCGGTCCAAATTTGGCGGATGCATCGAATTGAAAACCGTTTTTTTGTGTGGTACATTTTTATATATTTATATTTAATCCGTTTTATTTTCAGAATCAATCCTCCAGCTGTGCCTATCGAGTTCATCATGCAAGCACGGCGGTCCCACGTTAGAGCAACTGTTGCAGGCGCCGCTGTTCACCGCCGCTTCATACAACGGACTCACGCTGGCTGTCCGAGAGGACTCCAGACCCCATCTCAAGTTCCCGCTCACGCTTAAACAACACCTTAGAGATGCTGTATCGAATACTGAGGCGAGGTTGAAGACTCAACAGAAATTGGTAAGACCAACGACGACTGATACGCTTCAGTCACGTCTTAATATGTCAGGACTCTTACGCCCATCCAAAGTAAGTTCGTCGCAACATGCATTTTTAAGCAGAAAAAAATTAATTTTAACCACCGACCGCCTATCTGATGTCAACATTCTCTGAGAAGCTTTTCTTGACCTGGAAAATAGAATCCGGGACATCTGTTGAATGTGTATATGTATCCATGTATACTGCTTCATATTATCAGAGTCGATTAGCCTTAGGCCACATTTAGAAGGGGAGATTATAAAACAAAACTCCCATTTACGAGACATACAGTTTAAAAAATAATTTTATGACGTGCCCTCGTAAATGTCCTTCATCTATTTGGGGCTTATTTTGTGAATCATTGTATGTAAGGGTCATTAGAAGTCGTATTTTAGATTCGATTGGTACATATCCAAGACGATATAAAAAGGGAGGTCTATGCCCAACTGTTGGATGACAGATGCTGTGAGTGACGATGAAGGTAGTTATAATGATGTCATGCTTACAGGTACGAAATGCGAAAAGAGAAGTACGAATACAAGAAATATTAAGTTCTGAAGAGGAATTAAAGAAACAGAAACGGAAAGCGGTACGTACATTTATTATTTACAGATTTCCAATCAATCTGCCGGAGACTGCCTCGGCGGCGCAGTTGTAATGCGTACGCGTTACGATTGGGGCAACGCTGAGGTCTCGGGTTCGATCCCCGGGTCGGGTAAAGTGGTATTGGGTTTTTCTATTACGGAATGCTCAGTATCAGCCCGGAGTCTGGAATTTGTGCCCGGTATGGCGATAGGCTCGCCCCCTATCACATCGTGGGACGAAGAAACGCTCTACGAAATGTGGGTGTAATTGTTACACCTCTGCCTACCCCTTCGGGGATTACAGGCGTGAGTGCGTATGTACTAATATCATTTTACAGGAAATTAAAAGAGCTTAGAAAACGTTCCGACTTAGTGCGCGTGCTGTACGTAATTCCTGTATGCATTATGCAGCAAAATTTGCAAATTTGAATGCATATGTACGTATGTAATATTCCAATCAATAGATATATCTATTTGCATGGTCGGCACATCGTAATTATATGAATGTGTCCATTAACAAAAAGTGTATCTTTTAATCAACAGATTGAAACCGTGTATAATGACAGTTTTATTATTGGCACGTAGCGTTGTTGGATTTGTAATTAAAAGTTACAGCTGGATATTATACGCACTCAAGCCTGCAATTCCCGAAGGGTAGGCAGAGGTGTAACCAGTACACCCATATTTCGCAGAGCGTATCTCCGTCCCATGATGTGAGAGCCTATCGCCATACCGGGTACAATTCTAGATACTTTGCTGAGGGCTGAGGGCTGATACTGAGCATTTCGTAATAGAAATCCCCCAATATCACTTTTACCCGACCCGGGTATCGAACCCCAGACCTCACCGTCAGCCTCAGTCGTTACGCGTACGCATTACATCTGCGCCACCGAGGCAGTAACTAGTGAGTATTTTGCGATAATATGTTACTCTTGTTGTTTGCAGAAGAAACGTGAGAGTGTTTGGAAGTCGACCTCGTCTCTAGCGGAAACTGTGCGATCACAAAGCGCCAGCACTGCGTCGTCACCAACACCGCCTGCACTCTGTACGTATAATAATAAGTGGTAGAACCACGCTATAGACAGTCTTGTCTACAGCATGAATGGGACGGCCCGACCGGGTTGTTACCATTGTGTCACGGACAACAGGCGTGAAGTAACAGCCTGCCGTTGCGTTTCGTACGGTGAATAAGATATCCGGAGGCGTAAATCTCTAACCCCGCCTTAATCCCTTAATTGTCCCTTTCATTTAAAGTCGGCAACGTTTTTATGATTCTTCTGGCATTGTGAGCGTTCATGAGCGGTGGAGATCACTTACGATCAGATGACTTGCTCGTTTGCTGGCCCATGTAATTAAAGTCTCGTCAGGACGAGCTCAGTACAGTGCCACGTAGTACATTGTTCTTCAAAGTTGTGAGTGTTGTTGCCATTGTTCGTGCGCAGGCGCGGCGCATACCATCAGTCGTGATATCTGTTCATCTCGTCATTAATAGCCATTCCCTATATTGTCTATCGATATATTTGCTTACCGGCAGAAAAATTTTGACACATTTTGTATGGAAGATCTGTCAAAAAATATTGACAGTAAGCAAATCTGTCGATAGATAGAATATATGGAACGGCCATTAGACATATTAAAAATATATGTTTGTACAGCTGCGGTGGAGTCGTCGGGTAACGGCGCGTGCTCTCCGTCCGTTGCCAGCCCGTGCTCGTCTCGGTCCGCGCTGCTCGACGCCATCTGCGCATTCGACAAGAACAAACTGGCGCGCGTCATATCTCGGTGAGGACGGACGCAATTTTACACATATTTCCTCACATTTTTCTACGACCGATGGTGATTTATTTATGTTCAAAAATAACGCAGGATTGTTTCGAGGTCGATTGGTATTGTCGATAAATATTTATCGAACTTTGAAGGTCGATGATTCAAAATAAGCAGCCTATTATAGTCTATGGTTTCGCAACTTCTCGCAGTTAAATTGGTAAAATTTATAGATTACATATTTATCAGAGCTTTTTTTTTGTTGAGTGGTGCTGTACTAATTTTGTGTAGACAAAAATTATAAATAAATTGAAAGCAAAAGTGTAAATGGACACATAATGCGGCTTGGTGCACCTTAATGTATTTAAATACACAAAGTTAGTCGGAAAAAGTGTACTAAGTGAAAAGGACATCAAAGTACCCATAATTCTGAATGTTTTCAATAAATCCAATAGTTTCAGAGATACTGTTGTTTAGACTTTATAAAAACTACGCACACACAACCCACGATCAGCATTAGTTCATTTATTTGGAGTCGGTGTGTTAAAAAAAACTGTTTATTGTATGAAACTAAAAATATTTATTTAGTTACGATAATATAGTCATCAGGGATACTTCAAGTTGACCACGGCTTTCTGACTAACGTTGTATACATTTTATAAATAATATTATTAAAATCCAATCCTTAGTAAATATCGATAATACTGAAAGCATTATTTAAACATATGGTGCATTTTCTACATATAACAAGAGATCAATAGAACTGAGTTGATGAGACTGAATGTCTCTCGAAATTAAGAACATGATTAATTAACATATAACTTAAAATTATTGTTATTTTTATGAATGTTTGGATGTATTATAATATAATTATAGAAATAGACCCAGTGAACAAAATAAATTATAGATCTCTAAAATTGTATTCGTATTATTTAATTTTAAGGTTAGGTGAATATTGATCTGTTATTGATTATTATGGCGTATAAAAATATATCTTTTTAAACACTATAGTCGATATGAGACTCGTATGAAATTATTTTACATTGTTTATTATTTCAAAATATCTTATTACGTAAATCCTGCAAATCAGATTGTTCTCTATAGTTACTATTGATTTTAACGGTACAAAGTGACTGTCGCCGATGATACCTCAATCAAGGTGTCTTATATGCGAGTGAATTTCACTTAATTAGAAAAGATATTATTCAAAACAGTACAAGACCCTAGTATCTACGAAATGGGAACTAGTAGGCATTGTAGATTCAACCGGCAGTTTACCGGATCCAGACTGGTGACATTTTTGTAAATGGTTAGGATGTAAACAAAAATATTAAATATGTTTCTTATTTATAAAATATTATTATTCTCAGAATGACAAATTTCAAACACCAAGAACATAATTAATCGATAATTTTCAATTAGATTTAACTTAATATAAAATGCAATAAATTGGTTGATTTTTATCCGGTAAATTGCCGTAAACGTCTACAAGGTCTCGTTAATATTTTAATGAAATTGTAATTTACGTACGTAATAAGCATAATGATAAGAACGAATTGCATTATTATAGTATTTAAGTCATTAAGTAACAGATTCATCAGAGGGTGTATAAAAATTTGGACGGACAGTGTATAATATGTTCTTTTGATTGCATAATTATTTATTAAGATAAATCTTGAACATAGATTTAAATTATAATTGAGTTTATAGTATTCTAGTTTTTACTTAACTATTATCGTTTACTTTGCTTGTTTAATAAGAAATAGTATACATGAAATAAGTCTTATTACTATATTTGTATAGAAAAATCTTTATACAATTAGTAATCTTACCTTATTTCTTTATAAGAGGTAAAAGTTTGTTTGAATGTTGAGGTAATCTTTAGAACTTCAGAACCTATTATATTTTTTTTCCCTAGTAAAAGGCCACACTATCCCTGCATAATATGCTACTTTTGGCCCAGAAAAAACTAAGAGAAACGGAACCGCAAGCAGAAGCTAGTATCTATTTATTTTACTATACACAGTTCGTCTTGAAACCAAAAAGATTACGAATTCTACAGAAATTGTAGTTATATTTTAAGTGCAAAAGTGATATAAACTGGTCATGCATTGGTTTACATTGAAATCATTATTATGTATGTAGTAGCTTTAATATAAATGCTAAGTTACATAAATTAATATTTAATATATTTTGTTGTAAGAATAAGAGAATATAGAGTTGCAATTATATTTGTTTTATTTTTTCTATAGTAATTCAAATCCGGCTCGAAGGATCGATTTTTGTAGTGTTTCCAATACGAAACGAATTATCTTAGTCTATATCTTCATACGAAGTAAATTTCAAAGTGATAATGTTTGGTACCATTCAAGACCATTCATGCCGGTCTGCATTTAACTAAGTCCGAACTTAATTAGGAAATTGTCAATCCCAAATATAGATAGTCTTGTCACTCGTTCTGTTTCTCTGGTATCCAACACCAGCAATCAGTAATCTGAACATGTGCAGAGACACTAAATAGCACATCAACCATAGCTGTTTTATGCTCATTGTCTTAACATGTGTCCACAAAAAACGATCATTACTCTTCATAAAACAGCTTGATTCCTGTGACAGCTGTCATTAAAATCACACCTACAAAGTTCTGTATGTATTTTGAGCAGGTATAATACAAATTATTATTAATCTGCATCTAGTGAATGAGTATTCCGTTTTTCTTTAAGATGATTTGGGTTGTACACCTATAAATTAACAAACTCCCTATATTCCTTTTGTTTGATTTAATTATAATATTTTTAGTTGCAAATCTAAATGAATAACATATCAATAAGAATAGTAAACAATCAATATTTAATATCGGTTTTTACATTGTCCCAGCTATAGGCCTTAGGCAGTATGTCGCGGAACTAAATTAGATTAGGGTGAAATTTGGCACATAGATAGGCTATATAAATGACCACTGAATTATGATATAGCATATTTTTCATGGAATAAAAATTACTCACGGAATCGGAGCCGCGAGCAACTCCCTTAGATAACTTTAAACGTGGCTCAATTTAAATAATATAACGCGATTATAAAACATATAAAATGGATATAATAAAATAATAAACTGATCGACAGTTAATTATTTATTCGTATTCTCTAATAGTCGAACAAACAACATTCATATTCTTGCATAGTTTAAAATTCAAATAATCACATTACCGAAATGCTTGCACGCGTCACATATCGACTATTCTTTGTATATGGACCCTAACGCGGGATGAATATATAGCGAGATGTATTTACTTAATTATAAAATAATATATTTACATTAGCGTAGCCAGGATTTAGGGAGCGAGGGCACACGTGAACCGGCAAAACTTATTATTCTAATTTTTTACAAGAAATAAAATACAATGGAATTTTTTGCAATCAGTTAAGCAAAATATGTCTTAGTCTAATTTGACCCGTTAAATCTTGACTACGCCATTGCATTTGTTAAATTAACAAAAATCGCAACCTGAAACCTCTATTATTATACATAATATACTATTAATGTTAAGTTTTACAGAACATTAAAAGCTTATAATATTATTATGCTCTTATGAAATAATTGGAGACCTGATAAATAACTTTTTCAAGTAATCAAGCAATAATACATCAGCTGAACTGATGATATGGTAAACTAAATAAGAGAGACTCAGTCCTAAGATCGTTATTGATCATTTACTTTTTTGAAAGTATGTAGACATAGTTCTGTCGATATGTCAGAACGTGACTTTTGTATTTGAGCGTGTTATATTTTATCTGAGGAGCATTCATACAGACTTTTTAGAACAGGTACTTAAAAAAAATAATTCACATCTGACGTCAACTGTTCCATTTTATGATCGTCGTTCAAAAATAGTTAAATCCTTTGCATATTTCCAAATCCCCTGATATCCAATTATTTATTAAGAGCATTACGTTTATATATATAATCTTAAACTTACTTAATCATTTGTAATGTTAATAGATAATCAACACATTAAAGAAATATTCACAAAATAAAAAAAGAAAAGTGTAACCTTTCTGTTATCACAATACAAAACACGAAAATAAGATAATCATTATTTAGTGTACTAAAAATTTCTTGTACAAGTGCACTACTCATAGATAGGTACTTAATAGGCAATGAGGCCCTAAACTATATCCGTTCCGAGGCTAATCAACTAGTCCGCAGAGGTTTTGAATCAGATTTCTTACGGCTTAAGCCAACCTACGTCAACGCAAGTCAAGCGACTTAAAGTGTAATTTTGAGTTTTGGAACTTACACTGCCACTTTTACTGACAAAAAAAGACTGACATCATGGGTTCCAAATCTAATTTAACACATTTACTTAAATAGGAGATAGAGGGCATTATTAACTTGTACTGGGTTAGTTAGAACCGTGTCGATTAAAATCTTAATTTCCCATTGGTTCGTAAACATGGAAACGTAAAACTAGCTCATTGGGACTCGATATAATATGGACCATTTACGCGAGGCCAATACACAGGAACAATTTAGTAAATCAGTAAATTATGGGATTGTGTGAATAGATATAGGTCAGATCAATGGATTATGAATGTGTAAATAAATGACTCGAGTGGAAGGTGAATGTCATAGAGGATTGTCTCAATAAATGGTCTCGTGTAAATGGCACATTAATAATACGAAGAGCAACATTGTATGGTCAAACCGAATTGACGTGTCAAATCGCTCTGACGTCCCTTACTTTGCAATAGTAACAATTCTTAAATGATTAGGCTATTTGTTAGTTGAATACAACATTCGTCCATTTTCGTATAAAGACACATACTCTTGTACTTATTTTAAGAACACAGTATGTATAACTTTCCGTAGATCATTTCTTTAGGTGCCGAAATAAACTCCTACAGATGACGGATAATAATATAGTAGATGACATATACTATATCGATCTGAATAGAAACCAAGCGTGCCAATTTAACGTCGATATCTCGGTGGCGCATAGGTACGTTACGATAAATGTCGACATGTGATGCATTATAACATATGACGTCTATTATACTATACGTGATCTGTAGTGTTTCTTGAAAAGCCATACAACGTTTAATAGTAAGTCTCTAAGAAATGACGTAGCTTTTATAAATCACCATTAATGTACACTTTATCTATACACACACACATGCCGAAGCAAGTCTAAGTCCGAAACGAACGGTTTCCTTTATTCCAGCTCAATAATATCGTCCAAGTCGTCTATATCGAAGTCTTGCAAAGTCAATTCTGGAAAAGAAAAGAATTGTACACAATTCAAATTTATGCGTGAAACGTTAATTATAAATCATCTATAAAGAGAGAGGGAGAGGAAAGAGACATAAGGATCAAACTTATAATATCTCTTTTTTTGTCGGCGGTTAAAAACAATTGGATTGCGCTATACTTACCATCAGGTGTAGCGTAGTGTAGTCACTATGCCGAGCTAGGAAAAAACAAAAAAAACAAGCGTGGACATCAAGCAATGTGAAATGTGACAAGTTGCGTTTTACTGTAGCAGTACTGCACGGTTTCCTTTGGAACAACTTTCAATAGTGTTGTAACATATATTTCCACACATTGCTACTGGGTAGCTCGTAATTTTTGTACATGACTAGATAGCAACTAGGTACCATACCATACATGGTGAAAAATCCGCCATAGAGGCTCGTTCAGGTGAGTCGCGTCTCTGGGCCAGCCAGTGTATTATTTTTATATAGCATAGGCCAACAATCGAGCAAGTAGATCACCTGATGGTAAGTGACCCACAATACCATAAGAATCATGGACGCGTTGCCAACCTTAAAGGGAAGGGGTAAGGAAGGAGGGGGATTTGGCTCTCCGGATATCTCACTCACCATACGAAACGCAGCAGTAAACTGGTACAAAAATGATCAGACACCTTCCCACCAGCACTTACCTTCAAGTTTCTTTTTCTTGGGCGGCTTCACGTCAACGGTTGTGGAAGATCTCTTTTTGTCATTCGATGAGGTTTGTTGAACGTTAGATTTCACTTTCGTACTCGATTTGTTTTTTGAAGATTCTCCCCTGTTAACAAAAGTAAATTATACACATAAAATTCTGTTTATTCTACAAAAGCATATTGGAAAGTATTTTTCAATTGACAATGTAAACAGTAATGTTGCCCTATATCTCATTGAGCTTTTATAGTTTACTAGCTTTCGCGACTCCGCCCACGTGTGTCTTTTTCCAGGGTAAAGGCCGGCAAATGAGCAAGTGGGTCACCTGATGGTAAGCGATCTCCACCGCCCATGTACGCCCATAATACAAAAGAATTATAGGCGCGTTGCCGACCTTATAGGAAAGGGATAATTAAGGGATCGGGAAGGGGTGGGGTATTTGGGCCTCCGGATATCTCACTCACCGTACGAAGCAGCACACAGTACGCAGCAAGCTGCTACTTTACGTCAGTTTTCTGTGAGACAGTGGTAATGACCCGGATGAGCCGGCCCATTCATGCTGTAGACAAGTCTACAGCGTGGCTCTACCACTCATAAGTATCACGTAAGAGCCATCCATCCATTCACCCATAAACAGACAACACCATAGAGAACTTTGAATTATAAAGCACTGCATGGCACTGAACTCCGCATGTCACCCTGAGACATAAGGTGTTAAGTCTCATAATACCCAGTAATTTCACTGGCTTCATTTTCCTTCAAACCGAAACACAACAATGTTTACGCATTGTGCTTGACGGAATAAATAGACAAAGCGGTGGTACCTACCAGACAGCCTCTCGCATACGAGGGACCTACCACCCCGTGGTAAATATGTTTCAGGTGATTTGGAACCCACCAAAATCTGGATTATTAATGAAATATTAGCCTAGTAGTATATTTGAGTCAGTTATTAATTAAATACTTACGTAATATCTACCGTAGCTATCGTATCCTTGGCAAACTTTATCACTGGTTTTTCGATTGAAACAATATTCTTTGTGATGTTCACCACCTTGGGTTTTGTTTTGTCCCGCTTACTCTCAGTAGATGTTGATGTACTTTGTTTCTTACTACTCTTAGAATCCTTACTGTTACTCGGTCCAGGATTGCTACTACTAGTCAAGTCTATGAAACTATCAGCGGTTTTTACGTTGCTCTTCGACTTGTGATTGTCTAATTTCACATTCAAAATTTCTTTCACATTAATCAGTTCTTTTCTTTTGCTCGTTTTAGATAAAGATGATGCCTTGAGGGAGGCCTTCTTTTTTGCCAATATATTGGATAAAGTGTTGACTGTTTCCTTGCTAAAACTCAATAGCAAGTCGGCTCCGCTAGCTTTCGCAGAATTTTTTTTCGATGCCTCGACGGATTCTTTTGCTTTGTTATAATTCGATTCTTTCCAGCTTTTTATTTTATACTGAGGTGACTTTACGTCTAAGGTACTTGTTGTTTTCGTAGTCGATGGAGTTACGTCTTGAGAACTTTTTCCTTTATTACTTGATGACTCAACATTTTGAGATGTGTTGTCAGTGTCATAAGCTTGTATGTGAACTATATCTTTTAATATATCGAGAGGATCTTCACGTTTATCCGAGTTCGAAGAGTTTGAAGTGTCAGAGTCCTTTGAGGAGCGTACGGACAACACCCGCCGATTTTCTGTCACTTTTACCGACTTTTTAGAGTCGACTTTTGTGGGCGCAGCTTTCGTGGGGACAAGATTTTTCATAGAGCTCCCTGTTAATACAGAGCTCTTACCTTTTTTCAGGTTTTCGGTGTTCACTGGTGGTTCCGTACCAACCGCGGGCGCGGGTTGTATAGCAACAAGACTTTTCATATAAGTCCTTGTGGGTATCGAGGTTTGATCCTTTTTCAAGTTTTTACTGATCACCGGCGAGTCTGAGGCAGACGCGTCCGGAATCAACTTGTCATTCTTTCCCAATTTGACAACAGTTTTGACCGTATCCGGCGGAGCATCCGTTTGAACAAGTCTCAGAGTTTTGTTATGTAATTTTAAAATGAATTGGTTTGGTTTTACCGGCGATTCGTTTGGGGCGATCGTTTTCGGTAACAACTCTGGATGTGTCGTTATGTGCGGGCTAGTGGAAGACACGACGACGGGATTACTGATGGAACTGGCGGTGGAGATAGTGGGGGGTACGGCAAAGGAGTTTATGGGGGCGTTGATGGCCACTAATGCGGGGGCGTTACCAGCGGGTTGAACGTAGGTGTTGATGGGGTTGAGGAAAGTGGTGGTTGATGAACTAGCGGGAGAAGCGATGAAGTACCCTGGGGTGGGTCCGGTCCCGCCACTGGAGACGACGCGCGTCACGGGCATGTGTTGCGCGGTGTTGACGCGCGTCAACGCGATCGGCACGGGCCCGGCCGGTGTGGATGGCTCGTCCTCGTCACTGTCTAAGCAGATGGTGTTGTTCAGCTGCGACGAGTCGAGCACTATTTGTCCTCCAACGGCTGAGATGGCAGAGATCTGCGCGTTAGCTGGAACCGTTTGCATTACGGTAGGCTGTGGTCTGGTCGCTGACTTGGTAAACAACTTCCTCAATATGACAGGGGTTGTCTTTCTTTGGTTGAGTATTATTTTGGAGCTCGTGCCCGTGGCGTCGACCGTTCGATTATGGAGCGGTGGCGGGGGCACGTTTATGGCTGAGGAATCGTCATCGGGCAGAATAGATTCCTCATTGTTCTGTCGGGAATACTGGCCACTACTCGGTATGCTTGGACCCTTAAACCTGTTAGCAAAGACATAATTTATAGCAGAAAAGCAGCAAAGATAGGAACAATAATACTATGGTAGTGAATTGTTGCTTATTTTGATAACCAAATAAGCTATAATAGATCAACACTAAAAAGGAAACAAATCTTTAATACACAGACATAGATCTAAGTAGGCGCAAGTGTAATTACTTTACATGTCCGAAATACTAGGCAAAGTTGAACACACGAACTCTGAATTAGTTCACTCTCGACATTATCGCAGTCATCCGCGTCATGATAGGGGGCGAGCCTATCGCCATACCGGGCACAATTCCAGACTTCGGGCTGATACTGAGCATTTCGTAATAGAAAAGGCCAATATCACTTTTACCCGGCTTGGGGATCGAACCCGAGACCTCAGCGTCAGCCTCAGTAGTAATGCGTACGCATTACAATTGCGCCACCGAGAACATGTGTTCTAACTCTCATATTCATAAACCTCGAGCGCGAACGCATAGGGACGACTTATGTATACGTTTTTTTGCATAAAACACTAGTAACCAATAACGTATACAGAAATGTACACATAACAAAAAGATCACTTAAGTATTGTTCTTGAACAACGGCGTAATACTTACAGCTCAACTGGCACAACATTAGAAGAGGAAGTGGGCACAGCATGTATCTGCGCCACATGAGGTACAGCCGAATATGTCTTCGGTGCCGGGGTTTCTACAACAGGCGTATATTCACGAATTCTTGAGGATTTCTTTGTCGATAGCTGCTTCAGCGGTGGTGGTGCCGGTGCCGGTACTGGTGTTAGTTGGATTGCAGGATTCCCTACTTTGGAATGATTATCCGACGGCTCCAGATCAATAAGAGATTCTTCCAACAGCAAAGACGCTGCAACTTCGGTCATCTTCGCTGATGGTACTTTAGGAGTAACATTGTGAAGTTTTTTCAATGTCTCCATTGTTAATGCCTGTGGAGAAAGTTGAACTTTAGTTAATATCTGATGAACCGGTATCAAGAACTTGGGAGTATCCGATGTGCTGGTATTGTGGCTTATATAAATAATAATATATCGGTATCATGGACTTGGAAGTAATTTAAACAATGTGTTCATCGCTTCACGTATTCATGACTCTGTGAATAAATTATAACAAGTATAGCTTGTCTAATATATCACCGCACGATATCAATCGCAATTTAGAATTTTGCAACACACTGTAGTTTTAATATACTACAGCTCCAACAGTACGTCACTATTGCAGTTTCTACGTAAGTATGGTCATTGTTCTTTCACACGTAATTATTGTAAATACTTACGGTGTTTCAAGAGAATATGTCACATGTGCCAACATACAGTTCTGATACTGTAAAACTGTCTGAAAACTTTATTAATACTATCGACGCTTTGACATACCTTCACAGCAATATCGTAAAGAGGTCCGCTGGTGATGGTCTTGCCAGACTCTATTTCTTTCTTCGCTTTGTGCGTGCTATACTGCGCCGCTAGAGTGGCCGCGTCTTCATCCAACATCGGGTTACCCTCCAAATACGTGTGAGCGACGATTGTGACGAAATGTTTGTTCGTCAGAAGCGATGGAGGTAACGGCACAAGTTCGATAGTCTTGGCTTTCTTTGCCTTTTCTTTATTTGTGTACGTCGCACGCGGTTCGGCAACAGTTTTTTGATCGACTGGATTCTGTGTTTTTGAAATGGGTTGAGCCGGTGTCTTCTGGTTCACTACATTCTGTGTTATCTGAGTGACTGGTGATGGACTAGGTTGTACTATAGAAACGTCGTCGTCGTCGCTTAGTAATATACTGTTATCGCTTATGATCGGCTGTTCGATGACACGATCCGTCGACTTCTTTATTTTTTTGTCATGTTTTTTCTTTTTGGTCGGAGGCGGAGGTTCTTCTGGTTCGTCTACTTCCTCAGCTGTGATTGTTCCACTGCTGTCATGAATAGACTGTTCAACACCTTCATTTAACTCGATAACTATGTCTGATGTCGTCGCAGCGATTGATTCTGCAGAAGTTACATTTTTCTTCTTTACTTTTTGTTTGGTATCATTGTCAAGTTGGTAGTTCGCTTCTTGTTTCAATTGATTTCGAGTTCTCATTTGCCGTTCTTTTAATCTTGCACTTTTCTTTAGAGGTATAGGGACAGGTTTTTGAAGCTGCATTAATTGATTGACGGCTGTCTCTATGTTTGCGTTCAAATTTTTTCCCACTGTATCCGCCATGCTTGCTAATGGTACCTTTGTATTTTGAAACATACTGTTGGCTATGATTCCGATAGCCATGTCTTTATTGTCCTCATTAGCCTGTACGTTGGCTACAATGTTCCGCACGACATTTACTACATCTGTCACATCTTTGATCTCTTGCATATTTGGGAAACTGTGTTTGATGAGAGTGTGAACTACATTATTAACTATATCATTTTTTACAGGATCATCTGGAAAAAATACCGGTTTGTTGATCGGTATAGAACATTTCACTATGTTCGTCTTTTTGTTTTTACTTGTTTCTGGTTCCTGCGCATCGTTTTCAGTATTTGATTCCTGTTTCGTTTCAACGACAGTTTGGGGTTTTGCATTTTGCACACCTTTCGCGGAAATTTTACCCTTCTTTGTCGACGGTGGCTTGTTTTCTGTAATAAAAAATGCATATAAAAAATATTTCATTGTCCTATGGCATTCTGTTGTGGGGATCAGTTGGTGATATAGACAATACATTTATATTACTAAAAAGAGTGCGGGCTCGGAGGCGCGCAGCAGCGAGTCGTGCTTGTGTGTAATGTGTATGTATGTCGGTACTCACGTTCAGCGGCGCGCTCCAGCTGGAACTGCTGCCAGGCGGCGGCGCGCTCGTCCTCCGGTAGTGCGGGCTCGGAGGCGCGCAGCAGCGAGTCGTGCTTGTGTGCATGTGTGTAATGTGTATGTATGTCGGTACTCACGTTCAGCGGCGCGCTCCAGCTGGAACTGCTGCCAGGCGGCGGCGCGCTCGTCCTCCGGTAGTGCGGGCTCGGAGGCGCGCAGCAGCGAGTCGTGCTTGTGTGTAATGTGTATGTATGTCGGTACTCACGTTCAGCGGCGCGCTCCAGCTGGAACTGCTGCCAGGCGGCGGCGCGCTCGTCCTCCGGTAGTGCGGGCTCGGAGGCGCGCAGCAGCGAGTCGTGCTTGTGTGTAATGTGTATGTATGTCGGTACTCACGTTCAGCGGCGCGCTCCAGCTGGAACTGCTGCCAGGCGGCGGCGCGCTCGTCCTCCGGTAGTGCGGGCTCGGAGGCGCGCAGCAGCGAGTCGTGCTTGTGTGTAATGTGTATGTATGTCGGTACTCACGTTCAGCGGCGCGCTCCAGCTGGAACTGCTGCCAGGCGGCGGCGCGCTCGTCCTCCGGTAGTGCGGGCTCGGAGGCGCGCAGCAGCGAGTCGTGCTTGTGTGTAATGTGTATGTATGTCGGTACTCACGTTCAGCGGCGCGCTCCAGCTGGAACTGCTGCCAGGCGGCGGCGCGCTCGTCCTCCGGTAGTGCGGGCTCGGAGGCGCGCAGCAGCGAGTCGTGTTCGTGCACCGCGTGCACGGGTCCGTCGCGTGCCACCCGCAGCAGCGCTACGTCACGCACGCCCGCCGCCACGCCACCCTCCACCGACCCACCAGCCTCGTCCAGTCTGTGTCCCACCGATACAACTTGTTCAAAGTATTATTCAACTCATTTGGGTGCGCGTCTGTGGTGCTTGTCAATAGAATTTAATGAAAGATGCACACACATACAGGGCATATTTTTATATTGTACGGATGACATATAATATGCATATTCGTAAAAAAATCGTACAAAATTTTAATTGTCTAGGTCAGCTGTCAATAACTCTTTATTCTGGATGTCAGAGTCCACTATCTATATACTCTATAGTAATACGATTTAAATAATGCGCTTCGGCAATCTTCCGATATCTCAAAAATGTAGATGTAATCATACTTCTTTTATAGTTCTCTTTAATTTTTATGAATCCTTTGATTCTAGACGCGTTCCACTGCGCGAAAAAAACACTTCAGATATCAGCGGGCGTAGAGGAGCATGGAAGGCGGATACATCGCTGCAACATGCGGGTACGCGTAGTCGCCCCGCTAGGGATGCACGTTATTTGTTTTGAAACGATTTTTGGGATCGCATGCTCCTCAATCAATTAAACATCGATTCAAAATTAGCATTGCAATAAATAAAACACGTTTGTATTCACATTAAACGTTATTATTGTCTAAATATCTTTTTATGATAGGCATCATTGACGCCAAAATCGTTACACTCTTTTCGAATTTAGTTGTACTTACGTTATCTATTTGCTAACCATGAAAAATATTCGACTAGATGGGCTTATGTTTCTGATTGCGATCTAGACGTCTCAATTCGCTTTATATTTAAATCGATCTTTAATAAAGTAATCGTATCAATCACGGTGCATCCCTATCTCTGGCAGTACAGTCTCGTTGAGAATAATAATTATGTTGTTGTCAATTCCTTGATAATGTGACAAGAGTTTTTGATTGACCGTCCTCGCCGTCGAGGACCTCGCCGCGCTCCCCGAAGCACCCCCGACCCTAGTACCCGCGAGCCGATGAGGAATAATAAATTAGATTATAAGTAGCTTATAAATCCCTAAACCCCAATCGCAAATGTCTTTGCACTCTCCAGTGGCCGTCCCGAGCCGAGGTCACATTAGGAGGGGGGCCCTCAGCGAGGTCACTTAAATTTTAAGGGTTGGAGTGCCTAAAGCATTCCCCCGAAAGCCCGGTGACGCTGACTAAAGCCGACTCTCGTCAGGCCATCAGCATGAGACCACATAAAAAAAAACCTGATTGACCATAGAGTTTGTCGAGACCTTTCTTTAGTCACTGACCGTAACTGGGTGGCCGGGCATTTACGTACGTATTTGTGAAAAACTATATATACGTAATTATTCGTGAAAAACGAAGACAGCTGAAGCACATATCTACTTCTCTTTAATACAACTCACTACTGATGTAATTACTATATATTATGCTGGTATAATTACTATATATTAGGGCGTAGTGTGAGATATAATAAAACTTCAATGTTGGGAGTATCTATTTATACGAAAAATGTTGACAAAAAGGGAAGATATTACTAGTACCTAATAGATATAATATTGAAATATTTATGCTTTTGTAGGTATTTACACTGAATTTTTAACGATGCGTATAGAGAGTTTTATGTTATGGCGATTAAAAGGTTCAGAGACAAGAGCAAAGAACCTACTGATTTATTATAATATTAATTATGAATATGCAAATATTGGAAGTTGTGATCCCTTTATAAGACGGGAATTAAACTTTTATCATTCCAAAGATACTGTACCATAGATGTATACAAAATTACAGCAGGTAAAATAACACACACAGATGACTTTTCCATACAAAATATTCTAACCCATCAAATGAAAGCAGTTATGCAACTACAATAGCATTTTGGTCCATAATTGACCACAGGCGATACTATACATACATACGCACTCACGCCTGTAATCCCCGAAGGGGTAGGCAGAGGTGTAATCAGTACACCCACATTTCGCCGAGACGATTCTAGTATTGTTTAAATAATACCTATACAACTCGGCAAGGTCCGCGCTGTTGTAATGTCGATCTATCTGTTGTTCATCGACCACGCGGCACGCGACTGCTTGCTTCGTCACAGACCTCTCGTATATCTTCTGCTCCATAGTTCCCTGCAACGAAGAAACCGTATTTGACAACTCATCTTTTTTTATAGCATAGGTCGGCAAACGAGCAATGGGTCACCTGTGGTTAGTGATCTCCACCGCCCTTGAACTAGAAGCGTATGAATAGGATAGGTACGCATAGACGATGAAAAAACATTCATTATTATAAATAAATATGTGAGTGTTACCATAGCAACAAGTCGATATATGAAGCAGTCCTTCTTCTGTCCAAAGCGGTACACTCTGAATATGCTCTGCATGTCATGCGCGGGGTTCCACGACGTGTCCAGTATTATCACTCTGTTCGCTGCTGTCATGTTGAGTCCGAGACTGCCGGCCCTTGTCGATATTAGGAACAATCTGTGGAACAATTTTATTGCATTAATTTATATTATTTATGCTAAATAACAAAAAAATTTTACCTTCCGTTCATATTCTTCTGAAACGGGTCAGCATAAATGATTTTAAAACTAGAGAAAACAAGAACTGCTAAATTAAAATTAGGTAAAATTTTCATTGTTAAAATCTCATCCATGTTGGCCTACAAGGCGGTGTGGTAAAGTATGCTGTAGTCAACTTTATCTACAGCATTGGCCATGGTGATTCCTCTGTCTTACATATAACCGACTTGAACTGACAGCTGATTCCCTTGAAACGTTTGAAGGTGGAACAAACTCACTTAGTCTTGAGATTGTTGTCTGCGTTGAACTCGCGACACCACTTGTGTCGCACCTCGGGCGGGACCGACCCGTCCAGCCGGTAGTACTCTTGTCCGAGACTCCACTTGTTGATCTTCTTCAGGAAATACTCCAATGAATCCAGGCAGAACAGCGATGTTGAGAATATTAAACTGTTACAAGAAATACCGATTTTACAAACTTATAAACTTTTTTTTTTTATTAGCTTGAATGACTAGACGAGCAGGTCGCTCGCTTGATGGTAAGCGCCACACCTGCTCATAAACAGAAGCAACGCCACACAGAACTTTCAATAACAAAGCACTGCATGACACTGGACTGCGCTCGTCACCTCGAGACATAAGGTGTTAAGTCTCATAATGCCCAGTAATTACACTGGCTTCAATGTCCTTCTCACCGTAACACACTGTTGCTTGGCGGCAGAAATAGACAAAGCGGTGGTACCAACCCAGCCGGCCTCTCGCATACGAGAGACCTACCTTGCCACCTTGTAAAAATATATGATATCAAGAAATAAATAATTGAAAATCAGAGCTGCATTACTGCTTAGGCCGTACTGCTGAATAACTGAATGGAGTCCTCCATTGTTGGAAGAACATAATTTATATTAATGGAATAATTTATGCATTGTCCAATGCTCTAATAATAAACATCTTTAAATTGTTTATATAAACCAAGTGCGATTACTCCAAGTGGCGCCCCGAGTTTCTTAGTTATATTGTATGTGAAAGGGAGTAAGGTTGAATTTGAAGTATTCCGTCGCCGCTGATCTTAATAATATCGAAAACAAGGAGCTACACTATGCTATAAAGCCGCACCATTTTCAAAGTTAGATGTGTGTTCATAAGTATTTATATTACTAGCTTTAATCATAAAGAAAAACATCATGAGGAAGTCGGCATATCTGAGAGTTGAGAGAGTCTTGAGAATTTCAAAGGTATGTGAAGTCTACCAACCCTAAATAGGCCAGGGTGGTGGACTCAAGCCTAATCCAACTCATTAGTAATGCGGGCTCGTGCCCAATAGTGCGACAGTATATAATACAAAGCTGATACATAATTATGTAGCTTTTCTCACGCAATCGTGTTTTTAACTGCACGATACAAGAGGGTAGTTGACTAGTTTTTTTTTATTACTTAAATCAAGAAGTTACGTTATTCTAAATCTATTACAGAAAGAATTTTATAAATCGGATCATAAATTATATATTTAGTTAGAAGACATTCAAATCCTGTAGAAGGGGTAATTGTCAAATGACAGACGACGCAAAATTTGACGTCACTGTGTAAAATGTTCATTATGGTGCACGCGTGCAAGCGAGATAGGGAGATAACACTACTACGCACCCACTTTTCCTCATAACAACATTTAAAGTCATAACTGCGGGCACATTTCTGAACCAATTTTGATTGTGTTTTAATAAAAGGGTTTCTTTTGCGTATCATTTTCTGTTGCTTATAAAATAATGTATAAAATTCAATATAGGAAACTACCCTATTAGGTATCGATAAATGAATTCTCACACTTTATCACCCAACTCGACGCACTCCTTCAATATGCGGAATACGGCCACGAATTTATTAGAGCTTTCTACCGACTCGAGCATGTTGCCTCCGTTGAGATATTGAAGCCACCATATTTCGGTATCCGTCGGTTTTATATCATCGACTAATAGGTCTTCTGCGGCTAGATCATCCTCTAGTTTTGCCTCTGAAAAACAATAGGACAGTTGTGACACTTGATTTTGAAAAGTATTTTATTCTTTAAAAACCCAGTTGGGTAACAGGGTTTTTGTTATATATTGTATTAGGACGGTTACTTCAAGCTCCTTAATACTTTTAAGTATTTTCTACTTCTGCTGTAATTTTGACGTAAAACCATTTGGGTTACTCAACATTTTGATTAACCAAAGTAACTCAAAATGGGGTTTGCTTATATGATACCTATAAATGTTACCTAAAATTGATTTTGCTATTTTTGTTTTAAGAACCGCCTCAGTGGCGCAATTGTAAAGCGTACGCGTTACGACTAAGGCTGACGCTGAACTCTCGAGTTCGATCCCCAGGTCGGGTATTTGTGATATTGGGTTTTTCTATTACGAAATGCTCAGTATTAGCCCGGAGTCTGGAATTGTGCCCGGTATGGCGATAGGCTCGCCCCTTATCACATCATGGGACGGAGATACGCTCGGCGAAATGTGGGTGTACTGGTTACACCTCCGCCTACCCCTTCGGCCACTACAGGTGTGAGTGCGTATGTATGTTTTAAGAAAATACGAACAATACATACCTTTCGCTTTCTTTTTGTAATCACTCAACTTTGTATGAAAGTTATGCAACACTAGAGGATGCGTCCAAATCTTTTGCAGTATATGAAAATCCTTCAGAATACCCTGCTTATTATGCTTACAGTACGAATATAAATAATGCTTGTAGAGATCCCATTGGCACTTCGTAAGCGGTATAAACACAGTGTACTCGTGTTTTTTGGGTAGATACGGGTACAGTACCGACGCTTCTTGTCTTTGTAGACAACCTTCTAACACTTTGTGCAGAATGTGCGTTCTGGTTTTCATTAACTTGATGTCCTCCTCGCTTGAATCTCTGTGCTGGCCGTTCATTATTGGATTTGCAAATCTGTATATAAATGGGATAATGTATAAGGTAAGTCTAAATGTGATGGATAAATGTTGACAGGGCTGTATTAATTTTATTTGGATATTAGCTTTTTCCTGCGCCTCCATCCGCATTGCAGTCTTGGTTAGACGGAAAACGTTATTTTATGTACTATGCAAGAATATCACCAAATCTAACTGTATAAATAATGTTTTTTTTTAATCAAATGAGTAACATTCATCCACTTGTAACTTTGAACTAAATGATAAACAGCTGAGCTTTTGTCTCATTCCAGCATTATTATTCTCGCTCACGCACTTCACTTAATTTATGGGGGTTTTATCGATCTCATCGAACGTAATAAACAAGTGATACAGATTACTTTAAATTATAGGATGTATAGATTTGAATAAGACTCGTTAACTATAACTTACTGTTAAATGTATGTAACCCTTAAATGATGTTGAATAATGAATGATCACACCTTTCTGTAACACGTCATATAACTCAAAGACAGACCACTGATATATATATATATATTACTATAGTTCATGTTCAGTAGTTATTATTATAGTTCACGTACGAACTATAATCTCTATGGAAACCAAGCGTGCCAATTTATTTATATAACGTCAGTCTACGTAAGACTGACGTTGTTACCAGTAAAGTAATCAATATGTATCTTAAATTACGAATAAAAACCACAAACCTATTAGAATACTCAGGATATGATCCCAGTAGATTAGGCTTGATAAAGTTCACCATACAATAATACTCTCTGAGATTATTTTGCATCGGTGTGCCGGTCAGTACAATCCTGCGTCTAGTCGCTACTCGGCTCATAGCCACAGCTAGTACCGAGCAATCGTTCTTGAGTAAATGTCCTTCATCACACACCACAATATCTGGCCCAGGGTCAAGTAAAGCCGTGCGGATTTTTTTTATGATGGTGGGTCGGATGTCGTCCAGGCTCGGGTCGAGAGTCGATAGACTTCGGAATAACTCGTAGCCAATTATGAAAATACCGCCTCCGTTGTACCAATCTTCTAACTGGTACGCTCTTTCGTATGTCTTCTTTAGTTTTGATAACTCGAATACCTAAAAGTCGACATGTTTTTGTTAAAAATGTTATTTCAGCTACTCTGTTTCTCACAGTCTAAAAAGTAAATATTAAAAAAATTGTTGAACTACTACTTATAAAACTCAAATACCTGCAGTTTCCTTTTCAAATTACGTGGCTTGAAAAGACAAAAAACTTTTAAAATATTTGTCCTATTTTTTAATAAATATGAAAGATAAGTAGATACGATAGTTACTTTAATTTAGTGATTTTATCACTTGGCATGGATTTTCACATGGGGTCTGGTAATGTTAATTTTCGAAAGGTGTCAATACTGAATATGGTAGACAACCTGAAATATGGCAGGAGAAGCAGGGGTTTTTCCTAATCTGAATAAAACTGACATGAGTAATTTGCCGTAGTAGTCTCATCTGTGCCTTTTTTCAAAGGCAGACACTATGGTCACTCAGACAAGAAATCGGCTACATGGCAAGAGGATATATAGGCTGCTATTTTTACAGTCAGTCGACATTAAGTTTTGGTAAATGTCATTTCTATTCTATATTCTGTAATAGATGTGCTTTTTTCTCAAATGTTCATTGATGTTTGATTCATTATTTATGAAAATGCTCGATATTATCGATCATCGGTCTGTATATCAATAATTTTATCGATATTAAAATAATTTTGCATCCTTACGGTCTACCTTCTGGTGACGTGCCACTGTCACCTAATAATCTCTCTAATATTGCTACTGCCTATAGCAGAAAACTTGCTACTACTATTAAACTTACCTTAAGCTGGTCGGTGACCGGTCCAATCCATTTGTGAATCTCATCGACCCAGTTCAGCACAGTAGACAAGGGGCAGCAAACCAAAACGCGTTTCATGCCGACTTGCGGGTGCGTTAAAACCTAAAATAATATTTATATTTTAAAGGATTTCGAACATCAAGAAAATAGTCAGCTTTAAGGTGAAGAGACAAATATAGCTAGAATTAAACTATATTAAGAGGTTGTAAATTGCCACAAACGTATTTTTATCGTCGATTTGTTATGCGCACTTATCTTTCCTTATATGCATTGTAATCCTTTTAGAGTTTGTGCTATATTAAAATAAAGCACAGCTAACGCGCAACAGTAACAGCTTGGTCAGGGAGTTTACGACGAGTGACTTTTCTATATAGTGCCATTCAGAAAGATTGCCGCCGCCGGGGTGTCCCGCCTCGATCTTGTCCAGTACTGACGTGTTGTAATACTCACGGTATGCAGTAG
The DNA here is from genome assembly GCA_905332985.1 of Mimas tiliae. Lineage (NCBI taxonomy): Eukaryota > Metazoa > Arthropoda > Insecta > Lepidoptera > Sphingidae > Mimas > Mimas tiliae. Next base: position 4,496,957 of record HG995256.1, on the reverse strand, counting down.
CGCGAGCACCTGCAGCGTCTTGCCGAGCCCCATGCAGTGCGCGAGGATGCAGCCGCCGCCGGGGTGTCCCGCCTCGATCTTGTCCAAGCTCTCGAAACACGCGTCCCACATGAACTTCACGCCCTCGTACTGTTCATAATATTCATCATAATTTAGTTGCCATTCTTAGTAGTTAGCAGATTCTAAGATGTCTAGAGAGAACATTTTAAAATGTTCGAACTAAAGTTTTTTTCACTCCATGCATATGTGAAAACAAAGCACTTTGCAGATAACATAATAATATCATAGGCGTTAAAATGAATTACCTGATGTGCTTTCATAACTTTAGTGAAGAACGCATGGACGGTGACCGCGGGCCGATCCTCTTCGAAGTCATACTCGAGACATACTTCGTCGTTTATTACTAGGACGTTTACATTCTCTTCACAGCCAAGATGTTCTCTCTGAAATAGAAATGGACGTCAGCCGATCAAGACAACATACGACGGACTTATGGTACTTATTTAAAGATTAGGTAGAGGAATGCCCCATGCAGTGGACAGGACTATTGGTTTATAATATGGCGAGGCACCATACCATGGAAATTCCGACGCCACGCCGTGGGGATGTAGCCAAGACTTTAGGTCGCTCTTTTGCTTGTAGCCTTCTCTGATCACTTACTATATATATGTACTAGTCTCTTATACTAAAGACAGCTCCAAGTAAAGTTAATTTAACAGCTAAAGCATACACTACCATTATTTTCAACACTTACCAATTTGTTTTGCTTATCATTCAATCGACGTTTCCTTTCAAACTCTTCCATAATAGCTTTAACAGTACTACGCTCCAGCGATTTTTTGTCTATAACCTTTCTGATATTTCTGCGTCCCTTAAAATTCGACGGATAACTTTTGCGTTGGTACGCTCCGTCGGTTGACGATTCGCCGTAGAGCTCTCTTGACAATACCCTGTTTAAACAGTTAAGAATTATTTAGACATTTTACTGGGTAAACTAGAGGGGTTGATGTCTGGCAGACGTCCGCGCCATTCGTAAAAACTGCAAGTCAAATCTCTCTGTAACATGTGTAAAAAAAACATGATGCGCTGACCCAACTGGGGTGGAAGAAAACTGGGTAAAAAATAATATAAAAATTCCCCCCTAAAGATGGACTGCTTTTGAATAAAAATAATAATTAAAATCGGATCACTCTGCTAAAAGATTTGCGTGGTTTAATAAAACCGCCCAAGTACGAGTCACATTCCCGCATAGAGTGTTCCATATCAACCTCCTTATTTTTTACTATTTGTTCTTTTTTATTGTTTGTTAGGATATTCGTCATAATAACAAAATTTTCTATGATAATTTAACTCGCTTAGCTATTAAAGTTTAAAAGACCTTTAAACGTAGGGCAAACAGACAACCAGCGTAGGTTTAGTAATTATAGGGTCCAGTTGACCCCTTTTGGGTACAAAACCCATAAAAACCAAAACATTACATGCGACGAATTAAAGAACCTTCGCCTTTTTTGCGTTGGCAGGGTTCTGTAGCCAAATAGTAAAAACGGAACTATTATAATTTCGTCATACCCGTCCGTCCGTCTACCTGTTTGTCCATCCAGATGTCACAGCCATCATACTCCTCTGAGTATGATGACTGTGACATCTGGATACTATGTAGGGGATGCCTGTTCGACCGATTTATCAATTCCCTATGTCATCCTGGAATGGGAAGGTGTAGCAACAAGCTGAAATCCTCAACACCCCGAGGTCACTTTGTGAAGTCGGTGGAGACACCAGGAGGATCCTGCGCTTCTGGTCGGGTTAGTCCGACTAGATTTCTAGCGAGCATACACGTCACGTACAATCGCCCTGCACTTAGCCCGTAAAATGGCGGATGGAGAAAAAGAGCCCAAAACCGAGACTAAAGCCATTATATAGAAAAAACAGAGATTTTTTAAATTCTCCGGTTGTATTTATAACGCCAAAGATAAACTCTGCCCATAACACTTGTTATAAATTATTTCAAAAGATGAAAATAAATGTAACTTAAAAAACACACTTCAATTGTTTCTCGCGTTCCAAAAACTTCTTTCTGGATCCTCGATATTTGCCTCGCGTCACTTTCCTAGTCTCCGAACCTTCGCCACGTTTTTCGATAAATTCTATGACCATTTTTGCTCGTTTAGCGTCACTTGCACTGCAAAATAAATAAATGGTTCTTAATGTTGGGTTGTTTGCTACAAACTGTTCAATGATTGATCTATGAATAATTCTAAAACCAAACATATACACTATGCCTGTAGGGTAGGCAGAGATGTAAACCACACCCACATTTTGCCGAGCTTATTTCCGTCCCATTATAGGAGGCGAGCCTATCGCCATACCGGGCACAATTCCAGACTCCGGGCTGAAGCATTTTGTGCTAGAAATATCACCTAATATCACTTTTACCCGACCCGGGGATCGAACCCGAGACCTCGGCACAGCAGTAGTGACGCGTAAATATGTCGTCACTCTAATGTAAAAGTACAATAAGCGCAAAATAACTAGGCCGGGTTGATGTTAGTCCCTTCACCCGTCCTCCACGCAACCTGTCACACTTTAGTCTTTGAAAGCAATAGTCGAGTCACTGGGACAGCCTTTAGGCCAGCCAAGCTCTTTTGCGCGTATTGTATGTAGGCGACCGATGTTTGCTCGGCGTAGAAACTAGAAACTGACCAATAAAATATATTAATAACCAAATAAACTGTTTTACTTAACCTTCTGCTTGATGTACTTCTTTATCATCATTGTAAAGAGCTAATATGAAAGTGAATACCTTGCGTCTGGTGCTTGTTTCAGCTTCTTTAGAAGTTTTTCTTTAGTAGTAACCCATTGTTTCTCTTCTTCCGAAGAGGAATCCTCCTCAGATTTAATTCGTTGTTGCACCTTTCTAGGAAGTCTCTAAAAAAAATATGTATCAATTTAATACATTGAAAACCTCTTCAACATTATTCATTACGCAGAAAATAAGTTTTTTTATAAGGTGTAATATTAAAATTATTTACTTTTATGTGGATCATGACTGCCTTAACTAGAAGAAAGTGATGCATGACAAATTACATACAAATTGTTACTTACGTGTCTTGTTCTTGTAACAGATTCTTTATGCATAGTTTCCACATTGGCATTTATTTCAATGGAATTCAAGGTAACCGGTGCATGAAGCAACGTCAGTTCCTCTTTCATCATTTTATCAGCAGTCAAAACCAATTCACCCTCAGGTATCCTAGGTTCTTCTACTCTGGTCTTTGACTTTGGCCCTGGACGTTTCCTTATCGGCGCCTCATCCGTTGGCTCTTGTTTGATAGTACGAGCTTTTTGGGGGTTGGGACCCCTCCCTTCATCATCTTCACTCTCATCATTCATGAGAGAACTTTTCGCTAAAGTGTTCTCAACATGCCTCTGTGGTACCTAACAACATAATCCAGCAATAAAGGTGTTAATAAGCATTTTATAGTACAAATATTGCCTCTGGCTAAGATATAGGCATGTTTACAATATACCAACTTTAATTTAATATTTAGGAACACATACAACTTTATGCTATGTGAAATTTTGGATCTTTGTGAGTTTGTAAAATGGTAAATTTGTCATACCGATAGACCATGCCCAGAATTAGGACATAGGCTATTTTTTATCCCGGAAAAACCGTTCACGCGGGCGAAGCCGCGAGCAGAAGTTAGTGTATTTATAATTCTGAATGGGAGAAAAATAAACATGCGCATGAAAATACATTTCTTACTTACAGGAGGTGGTAGCTCGTCATCAATATTCGCGTCGTCATCATCCGAAGGTGCGAATTCATGAGCTTGTTCTGAAGCAATGGAGCTCTCAAGAATTGAACTTGCGTCTATTTGGTTTAGTTTATTATTTTCGACGACCCCGACTTTACTTCGCATTTTACTTTTTGTTTTATCTTTGGAAATTCTATTCAGTGAATTTACGTTCGTCAGCCTATAAAAGTGATAAATCGAAATTTGTTTATATGCCTTTAATTATTATTATAGCATGTAGCAACCTACAATACTAATTATGTTCTGCTCACCTGTCTATTTCTTTGTCAACTTGATTTTGTTCAGTGATTTCTTGATACTGAAAATATGTTTGTACAAATGACTCTGGCAGCTTATCCAATAGGACAAAGGGCTCTTGATACAATTTTGAATCGGTGGTGTTAATAGGATAACATGACCAACCACAACGCTCAACAATTTCTAAATTTTCTTTTTCTGTCATATGCTTCTTTGGCACATTATCGTCAAACGTATTGTTAAGCTTGCTTTCGTCATAGCTATTAGGCTCGCTAACAGCAGCATTATTAGGTTCGCTAACAGCAGCATTATTAGGCTCACTTAACTGCTCTGTGTTATGGAAATCATCGTCACTGTCTTCATGTATAGTTGGTTCACACTCTAAAAGTTCCATTGGACCTTCGAAATCACCGGAATTAGGTGATTTTTTCTTTCTATTGTTTTTTATTTTATCTCTACTATTTGACAAATTATTTTGTTTGGTAGAATTAGAACAAGAACTATTTGTTGCCTCGTCATTTAAAATGGTAGACATGTGTGAAATGTTTGGTTGCTCAGTCGAATCTACATCATTACATTGTATTGCATCTTTGGCAGACTTATCTATGGACTTTTTATTATTGTCTTTAATAATTCCCCTATTTCTTCTTTTGCCTAAAGGCAAATTTTCGAGTTCTGATTCAGAGGACTGGTTTTCTTCTTGTCGTATTCTATCTTTCATTTTTCTAGTTAGCTCATCGACTTCATTTGCTGCAAACATAGGTTTTTCTTTTGCTGGTGCGGTTACGTCTTTATTACTTGTTTTCGTAACTGGCTTTTTTGGTTTCACTTTACGTTTAGCATGTTTCTTTTTTCCAGTATTTTTTTCAGCACCTTCATCAGAACTACTCTCCATCAAACAATCCTTTGCATTATATATATTTGTAAAAGTATGCGGCACGAGCAATCCATCGACTGCATCATTCTCTCCATCGTAATCTGGTTCAAACTGCCTACGTACTCTTAAACTGCTTTGACTGAAAATTTCACTACTGTCACCACCATTTAAAGATTGAATTATTTTATTTCTAAGAACAAACTCTTCAAAAGTATCAACAGAGTAGCTGCGATTAACTAGATGTACGTCATTATCAGGGACATGAGAACTAACTGCCACTTCGGATTTTGTGATGACACTGTCGGGAATCATGGTCATTTCATCCAACTCATTTATTGGCTCAATTTTTACAACTATTGAATCTTGCACATTTTCTGATATATCTTCTATTGGTTCAGATTTTATGGCCACAGAGAGTGGAGTACTTAATTCGTCGCCATTCACAATCTGTGTATCAGCCGTACTGTTAATGTTAACACAGGATCTAAGTTCTTTCATTTGCACTTGCGATGCCCAGTTATTATCATCTATGTCATGTTCTTCAGTTTCTTCATAAGATGGTTCTAAATCATCATTATTTGAAAAGGATTCTTCATTGTCGTAATCTTCATAATAAGGAACCTCTACGGAGTTTTGAAGATTATGAAATGCTTCTTCAGACAATGTATTTATACTGTTTATGGTAAAAGCTTCAGCTAATTCATTATTAATAAATAACGTAGAAGGTGCTTCATCTTGACGTATACGTCGGGTTAAATCCTCCCAATTAAATAATTGTAAGATTTTAATAAAACACATCTGCTTTAATGATTTAGGTGTAAGCTGTGTAAGTGCTATTTGATTGTAATTTTTTTTATGACTTTTTTTTTGAGCCATTTGTATTCTTTGTATAGCCTCAACACAAAGAGAAAATAATGTCTTATTACCCCTTCCATTTCGTTTCATTCCAGGATGCATAACATATTTACTTGAACTATCACCAGCAAAGGGAATAGACTCAAAACTAAGTGAAAATAAAGACTTAACTTCTTCTTTATGTTGTTTTATTTTAGGATGCATAATTAGTTCCTTGAAATCTTTACTTTTAAAGCAAACAGGCTCATTAAATGTATTTGAGCCATCACTGGCATAGTGAACAAACTCAACACAAGGAGAAAACAAAGACTTAACTTCTCTTTCTTGTTGGTTTATTTTGGAGTTCATAATATATGCATTTGGGGTATCATTGCCACAGCGAATGGAATCTACACAAAGAGATAACAAAGACTTAACTTCTCTTTCTTGTTGGTTTATTTTGGAGTTCATAATATATGCATTCGGGGTATCATTGCCACAGCAAATGGAATCTACACAAAGAGAAAACAAAGACTTAACTTCTCTTTCTTGTTGCTTTATTTTGGAGTTCATAATATATGCATTCGGCGTATCATTGCCACAGCGAATGGACTCTACACAAAGAGAAAACAAAGACTTAACTTCTCTTTCTTGTTGTTTTATTTTAGAGTTCATAATATGTGCATTTGGGGTATTAATGCCACAGCGAATGGACTCTACACAAAGAGAAAATAATGTTTTAATTTCATCTGCCTTCTGTTCAACTAAACAACACATATTATTTTCGTCCTTGTTAGTTGCCGAGTAATCGTCACATTGACTTTTATGAATAAATTCATATGATTCTATAGAATTTATAAATAATTCAGATACTTTTTTGTGACAAAGTGTCTTCAAACTGCTAACTGTGTTTTTTATGCAGGCATGTTTTTTTGTGTGTAAAATGAGCCTGTTTTTATAGCTGCATTGGTTATCCTTGGTATCATTTATCATTGAATTGAAAGTATTTATGCAAAGTTCAAATAGACTTTTTGGTTCCTTCTGTAACCCTTTCTGTAGAAGTTGATCATTCACTGGATTTATAGTGTTTATACCATTATTTGATATAGGCAAAAGCTTCTGTAACACTTCAGTGCACAAAGTTATCAATCTCTCTGGGCAAGGTGTTTCAGACATTTTGAATAAGTTTTTCACCATATTGACATCTTGATTTGTATCAGTAGTGGCAGTAGTATTATTGGCACCATTCAATGTGAATGTTTCTGTTTCATTACTGTCAATGTCAGCAGTAAAATCTTGCTTTACCACAAAATAATTACAAACATAATTTCCATTCACCTTAAGCCAGTGCGGTGATGTAAATAATGCACATGTGGCCAATGACTTTTTTCGATAATAATCTTCAAAAAAATCACTTACCATTTCAGCGGTCACAAATTTTTGATCAGGAGGTTTTTTATTTCGGCTGTCCTGGGCTAAAAAAGACTGTGTAGGCTTTACTTTTTTTACCATTACTGAATCATTGATCCAAACAGTATGTTTTCCTTTGATGTTAATTTTCTTATCATCAGAAGGCTTTTTTGCAATTTTTATTGACAATTCTTTATTTAGGAAAACAGTTTTTGGGTTGAATTTAGGAACGGATTTTGTTGGTTTTGAAGTTTTTTTTACGTCTTCAACTACTGGTACTTCAACAATCTCACAGTCACTATCACTATCTGCTTTGGCTGTTGGTGTTATTTGTTTTGGTTCTTCTCTGTGTTTCAATAAATCATGTTCACTGAGAAACTGTTCATATTGTTTGGCCAAATCTTCTTCCATTTGTGTTAGGTTGTGTTTGGCTAATTTAAATAGTAAAAATGATTTTCTGACACAATAGTCCATCTTAAAGGTGTCTGTGACATGACCAGTATTTATTTTCTTTTTTATAAAATCTTCAGATTTTTGAGTCATAAGTTTCCCAAGTTCTGCTGTTGTATTAACTATACTTGTTAAGAATTCACATGACTTTGCCGATTGTTCTGCAGTCAAACTGATATTTTCTTTCATCGGGATATCATAGAGACAGCCAGTTTGCACATCAACATTACTTGTTGATATTTTTGTTGTCTGCGTACACATCTGTATAGTCTTTTTTGGTTCATTAGGATCAATACTAGGTATTTGTAATGGAGTTATTGCATCTGAATTTTCAGTTGTTGAAACTTTCTTAATTTTCAAGTTTGTGCCTTGAATCTTTTTCGCTAGGAAACTCTCAAACTCTTTAGTTGTACCCCAAACTTTTGATGGTTCATCATTTATTTTGATGACTGATGAATGTAGGCTATCCTCAATATCATTATCTACGTTATCAACAGTTATCTCGAACGATTCTACTGCTTCTTCAGTTATCTCCTCTGCATTAGGCTTCCTGCTTCTCTTTTTTGGGGACTGACTGTCTGATTTCTTTGAATATTTTCTTTTCCTAGATTTTTTATCACTGTCCAAGTCATTGTTTGATTCACTGTCAGATGAACTTGGTGTTACTGGTCCTTGTACATCTCCAGGGAAGTACTCATCATCTGAATTGTATCTTCTTCCCTTTCTTTGTCTCCCTCTGGGCTCATCATCAGAAAGTTCCATATTAGCAAAAGGATCTTCATCTGATTCTTCATGGTATTGTAATGTCTGCCTAACCTTTTTTCGTGTGGGTCTTCTTGAAACATCTTCCACCAAGAGGGAGTTTCCATCATCCTTTTGTGAATCTGTTAATTGACTTTCAATATTTTCACTCTCAATGCTGTCTAGATTGTATTCAAAGTCTGACATAATTGGCATTTTTGAATTTCGTTTTCCAGGACTTTGTATTTGATCATAATTTTTTACTGAGCTACTTTCTCCCTGGGTTGAGGGGCTGGGAGCCTGAGATGGCTGTTCAGTAACTTGAGTATCTGAAGTGTCAAATTGAGCTACTGCAACTCCATCACTTGTATCTAAAGTCTTCTTAAATTGGCTGAGAGACACATTATCTCCATCATGTTTGTCCTCATCAGACCCTTTATTAATATGGTTATCTTCCTGTAATTCTATTTTATTACACACCTGAGAAGCAGCCTCTATATGTGTTTTTTTAGGTCTACCTCGCTTTTTAACAGGACTGATAGGTTTTTCACCATCTTCTAGTTTCATAGTATCATCATTACCTAAAAGATCTTTTAATTGTATTTTATCCTCATTATCCATACCTTCATCTGAGTCAATTTTTTTATGATTCATTTTACTCAAGTTACTTAAAGATATGTCATCATCATCAAATTCCAAAGAGGTATCATGAGATGATAAGTTATTTAAATTCTGACTTTCATTTTGTATTGGTTCAGTATTAACTTTTTTCTTTGGTCTGCCTCTCTTTTTAGGTTTAACAGTAAATATTGCCACAGGCAATGATTCTAGAATGTCAGATGATTTGGAATCATCCACAGTGTCGATAATTTCTATTTGGTTATTTTGTTCTTCATGAGATATTTTTCTTGGTCTACCTCTCTTTTTCAATATTTTTTTAGATGAATCACTAGTGTCACTTAAAACATGTTGTTCAGTATAATTTACTATTGCAATTTCATCCTCATTAGACGATGACATGTTAGTAAGTGAACTTTCATGAGATTTAGCTGGTCGACCTCTTTTTCTAGGTGGTATATTTCCTGAAGCAAAGCCTGGCTCTTTACTTAAAGTTGGTATAGTTGTATCTATAATACTTTCTCTAGACAAATCTCTGGTTGATGAGGAAAACTCATCAGATGATATATTGGAACTTTTAGGTCTTCTACCTCGTCGTTTTGGTACACTTACTGGTTCTGTGTTTTGAATGAAGTTTTGGATATCTTCAATACTCTCTGAAGGCCCATTATTACTGTCTAAAATGGTCCCACATTCACTATAATTTTCACTCACTATATCACTACTTTCGGTAATCTTTTTCTTTTTTCTCCCCCTCTTCTTCCCGTGTTTTGATGTGACGTCGGAGGCGTTAGAATCTCCGGAAGATAGCTGTGTGGTATTTATAACGTCACAATTCGCAACCGGGTCGTCTTTAGGCGGGCTTCGTGGTTCGCCATCACAGTTCTCAGTGTTTACATACACTTCGTCGACCGACTTCAATTCTACTATTGCACCGACATTCGAGGTCATTGCAGTATCCTCACCGATGCAGCTCTCAGCTATTTGTGCCGGCACTGCATTAGTTAGAGTAATATACTCAGTTTCTTCATACATGGAGACAGCTTGGAACTTTTCAAATGCATCTTCAGGTATACAGAGGTTGGATCCGTCGAGTTCAATTTGCTCCGACATGTCGTTGTTGTCAGTTTCTTCGATACCTCCCTACTTAAAAACAATAAAATGCATATGACCATGAGGTGATCACATTTTTTAAATCACAATTTGTGAAATAAAAAGGCATAATTTTGTTGATAGCTTAGCGTCAGACAAAACCTCAAATACAAATTCAATGTTGCCATTTGTCATCTACGATTTTTTTTTAATTACGAAAATATATGTCCGTAATTTTAAATAAGGATGTGCGAGTCAATTAAAATAATAATTAACTAATCTTTAACAAAATTTAAACACAGTAAAAATCATTGTATGTTTTATTATAATTTAGAAATCGATATATGTAATTCCAAATTCCACTACGTGCTCAATGCTCATAATGTGTAAATATTAATTGTGGCCTCATTTTTGAACCAATCTTGATTCTGTTTTCTTATTAATGATACTTTTACGTATTATTTTCTATTGCGTATCTAATACTGTACAAATTCAATCAGAGCCAACTAGACTATTTGTAAGGCTTATCAGTGCATCAAGTGCATAAAAGTATCGATATTGATTTCAATATATCGAGGAAAATATTGACATTCGATGTATTGATTTTTTTGTTGTTGTTGATCAACCATTACTTAAATACGTATTTTAGAATATTCTGATTCTGTATGTCATTCACCACAAACCATATTATAAAATGATGTAACAGATCTTATTATATTTATTATTTAAATAGCCACATCACGTTCATCATGTTCATATTCCAAAATTGATGAAGATTGCCGACGTGTATCATTTAGTAACTTCTATGTTAGTACTATACTTTTGTTAAAGTCCTAGTTTTAGCGGTTCGTAATCAGTAATGCACACTTATTTGAAGTTGGAAAAAATATAGTTTTGTATGATATTCGATATTAATATGACCACCACCCACACTTTTTATATTTGATCACACGGATGACATATTTGTATTGGAACGGGGATTACACGCGCCGCGCCGCGCCGCGGCCTTTCCTTTTCAAAACGCGCCGCGGGCGCAGTGGTTTCTTTAAGAGTTGTAAGAATGAATATATAAAAAAATCGGTATTTATTCAACATCGCTTCCCTAATAAGCGACATTTGAGTTTTGTTTGACAGTGACAACTGACAACCAGTGACAACTGACAATGTAAGAGTTGTGTTGACGATTTTTCGGTCCTGTGAAAAATTATTTTAAACATAATTTAAATGATTCGTATTTATTTTAAAATATATCACACATGATAGTGGAGAGACGAATAACGATCATATATTAAAAGTGAGCAAATGTTTGTGAATCAAAATGTACTTTCCAATAGGATGGCCCAAAGTTTTGCAGAATGTAGGTGCTGATAATCAAATTATTAAACAGATCGTGTCAAATAGAGACAAAATATTATTTGCAGCGCTCACGGACGATTGTATCACTGTGTGGTTTTGTAAGGTACGTTAAAAGACTGTCTGTAGGTAACTCTTATATGAAAATATTTATCTAAACAGTAATAACTGAATGTCTAGATCGTGGGAAAGAGAACAAATGTGCGTGCTAGTTATTGTTTTTAAGATTGGTGTGGATGACTACAGAAAATATCTTTTATTTTTCTAAGTATCTTCATAATGTTACTTTTCTTCCTTAATCTAGGGCCGGGCATTGTTTTTCGGAGTGGGTAGGCAGATAGATGAAGGTAATCGAATGAGATTATTTATAACAAAAAGTATGTATGTTATATGACTATGAACATTGCCGTTACAATTCTAATGTAGCTGTATTGTATACTGACAATGAAAACTGCAGAAAATGGTATGAGTTGATGCACATTCGTTTGTTGTGGCTATCAATAGTTATGCCGATATTTTACGAAGGTTAAGCATATGCATGTGTGCACTATACAAGTAAAATATATATAAATTCAGAATGATTTGATTAATAACCAAAATCCTGGATTCGCCACTTTGTCCTGGTATGTGTCTGTTCATAGATAATAATGTAGCTTTAAATATATAATGTTAAATTAACTATATGTAATAAAATTATTGCAATACATTTTTTAGCATGGATTATAGATTGTTTCCTGTATAGATTAAATTATCTGTTCACATTAAAAGTTAAAATAGAATAAAATTTGAGGTCAATGATTTGTTTTGTTTCAGCCAACGGTGCCAATCGTGTATCACAAACGGAGCACGGAATCTTTACAGAGGCTCGGCACTAATGTTGGAGTGGAATGGAAACCAGACTCTTCAATGATATGCATTTCGGTAAGTTTGGAATAGTTGTTCATGAACATCTTGCATGTAGCCATTATTATAGAACAACACTCAAGTGAGTTCTTTGCTAAGTGTTGATTTCTGTACACATGATTGGTCCGTTTTGTTTGGCGCCTAAAATAGAATCCTACTTTCTGTTTATCATTCCAGACATCAGAAGGACATTTAATTCTGTACAATGTAGAGGCCATGAGCGAGCAAACTGCGTACCAACAGTACGACCCGCCCACGGCCAGCCTACGAAGGGATTCAGCAGAGTTGTTTCTTAAGGAAGTTATTCCTTCACTCAAAATTACACTGGTAATATCAGAATTTGATGTTTATTTTGTGTTGTTATTTCTAAGCATAATAAGCAAATAATTAATATAATTTCATATCTGTGCCTCCATAGATATATAACTCAAAATCTATTGAAATCGAAAAAGAAACCTTTAATACAGGCACAACGTATCTGAAAATGTTTTTGCGTCACATAACAGATACGCAATAAAAACCCAACTAAGCAATATTTTTTCATTATATTTTGCAAGCAAATATCTTATTATTATATTAGGGTCTTATTCATAATAAAACGCTTATCGAAGGTATAAACCTTTAGATTTAATTTTTCAAAACGTATTTTAGCCTATCAAACGTTTAATAAAATTCTTTATTCATAATCATTTGATAAAGCTCCGATAACTAAAATAGGTTTATCATACACAAAATTACCAGTTTACAGAAAATGATTGATTGATTGAATGATTTTAATATGGTTTGTCTCTGAAAAGACTGGAAACAAACTAAATAAAAAGAAAATTGACGGAGTTTTGGCGGGAATTCTGACAGTGCGGTGGCTCTCTTGATTTAATTATTTCCTAAACTAGTTTAAAGTTGTGTTTGTTGTGTAAAAGTGGTGTGGTTTTGTGCAATAATCATTTACGATGATGAATAGCGTATGGAAACATTAAAAATAGGGAATTGAGGTGATTTTTGATCAAGGGTATTGATCGACCTTGTGCTTTCGATCCGCGTGAAGAAACTCGTCTAAGAAGCATTGAACTGAAAGGAATTAACACCAAAACTCCAACAAGACCTTGAAATGGGCCACACCCCCGTTTCATCGTTCTTGGAATATAAGAAAAGAATATAACTAATGACTTGGCAGCATGGTCGCGCTGCGCTGCGCTGATATTTCGTCGTTCTTGAAAATATATAATATAGTACTTGTCATTGGCGAAATGTATAATAGGGCGAAGCCGTTATAAATAAAGAAAAAGTAAAACAAAAAAAAAATGACAGTAGACGTAAAAATAAACGTCAAATAGGAAACAGCTGACCGATGTCGGCCATGTTTTTCACTATCGAACACTTAAAATAGGTTTATAGAAGGGTTATAGCTTCTATAATAATAGTGACACTTTATAAGAGAGTTAATGAGCGTTTTAGCGTTATTGAACGATTATGAATAACAATTTTTATCAATGTTTTTTTTTATGAGAGTGAATGAGGCCAAAGAGGTATGCAAGGATCGTAGCAAGTGAAAATCCGTTGTCTCTGCCTACCCCTATGGGAAACAGGTGTGAGTCTATGTATGTATGTATGTATGTATGTAATTTTTATCAATCATCTAATAACGGCCTTATAAAGCTCCGATAACTCATTATGAATAAGACCATTAGACTATAGACTTGCGTGGGAATATTTTTTTTTATCTCGATGCGGCTGTCAGACGCGCGCCCCCTCGTTTGACAGCCGGCTACTCGCCCACTATGCGGACTATGCCATAGAGTCTATCATTATCAATAACGTCATAAGTCCTGCAATCACGCAACTTTCAACTTTATTTCCAGCTAAAAGAGGTGCTAGTATGGGACGGACATATAACTCGTATGTGCTGTATATCAGGCACCGAGATCTTGGTATGTACAACCCGGGCTCACTTACTGCGGTACCGATGGGATGGTACGCAGAACAGGGACTATTGTCTCGATCTAGGACGAATACCGTTCTCTATCAATCAACAGGTTTCAAAAGGTATGTTATTATGTAATTTATTAAACGAATATTTTTTATTTGTTTAATAAATTTGGCCGATTTATATTTATATATTTATAAAGTAAATGTTATATATCAGAGAATTAAAAAAAGGTAGGTACTTCCTAAAATTACTGTTTAATGCGATAATATTTATTTGGACATTGAAAAATGGGCACTAAAATACTACTGTCTCTCATAAAACTACAGTAACAGCACCATACGATGGCACTTAAGACATCGGCAAACTCGTGTACTGCCGTAAATATTGACAACTATGTGTGAAGAACAATCGTCATACAGTATGGTGGAGCTATAATATATCGAAACTACAATGTGCTATAATATTAGGTCTTTAAAATTGCTGTTCTGTATGAAGAAGTTACAAGATTTTTTCCATCTTCTTTTTCTATTAATCAAAGTAACCACCCATGCTATCGATGTATCTTTGCCAGCGTAGTGCCAAATTATCGATGCATTAATATAAGGAGATTCCTTTGCCGGGGAGTGATAATAAAAAATACAAGTAATAAAAGTTGTATTGTCTCATTTCTTTCGTTAATTACAGCGGAACCCATTCTAGAAGACAACACTCATGTGAACGATATAGAATACTCGCCGCTGGTGTGCGGTTTCGGCATAACGCTCAATGATGGACGCGCAGCGTATCTCACTGCGCCAAACCTCAAGTTCGACCCTAATGTAAGCGATAATGTATATTTATCCCGCTCTTTAATTTTTAAGAGACTGCATAATAGAAAGATTTAAAAGAAATGTATTCTCTCTGATGGCTTGAAACTTATTTCATATGAAACTATTGGACGTAGAAGATTCGATGTCCTTTCTAGAGAGAAAGGCAGGCAGAGGCCTGGCGTAATCCCAGCTTAATACCAGGGTCCGCCTTTCCATCATGATTTGTTGGTCGACTTGGTATTATGTGGGACGACCCGTCGTTAGACCCCCACAACCCGCAACGGGGGCTAAGTTTCGCCATTGCCTCGTCTGTTAAATCAGTGTACCATGTGGAGGTGAGGTTAGATTTAGGCCTAAGATGTTGGTGGCCCACTTAAACTAAAGTTAAAAACTCCATATGCGGCAGTGTTACTCGACAGTCTTGTAAAGTTCATTTTTTTTACATTGGCACTACTTATATGTATTACGAACACTTTTCACTATAAGTGTATGTTGAGTAATAATTTTTACCATCCCAGATATATGTGGATACAAATTTAAGGGTAAGACAACAGGCATATATAATTACCCTGTCTTAACCCCTGTAATACCTAACGGCCTAGACTTAGGCTCACGCTGTACTACGACGGACTAGTCGTCGACGATGCTCCATTTTCAAATGACTGTTTGGGATGATTAAAAAGAAATTTAAAATGGAGCTTCGTTGGCGTGACGTGTAATACGTGGTAGTATGGCGCGAGCCTTAACATCCCTTAATGATCCTTCAAAAACTTATCGGCTAAATTTACTAGGCTGAATTAATCAGCTTGCATATTTCACCTAAGTTTAGGCTAGTATTATATCAATTGATAATATATGAACAAGTGTTTTTTGGAGTGATAAACTCTCAAAATAATTTAACTATTACAAAATCTGACATCAATCAAAAAAATATCGAAACAGATTACATAAAAAAAACGCATTTAAATCGGTCCATTCGTTTAGGCGCTGCGGTACCACAGACAGACACACACGCACACGCACTTCCACAAACAGACAAAAAACTTATAAACCCAATAAATCGAGGATCTTTTTTTAAAAGTATAAAAAAATATATAATCAACATTATCTCACCCAATTGACGTTAGGAAGATTTTATCGGTATAATTTCGTACTCGATGTAAAAACCTAAAACATACACATAACAAGTATAATATCGATATTTATTTTATCAAATTTAATGATCACCTTGTGTAGTTTCAACCCAGACGTTGTCGCGTCCTAAAGCTATGCCCCTATTCTTGCGTCTTCATCTCGTCATCCACGGTCATATGCGTGTCAGATCGGTGCGCTCAGTGCGAATTTTTAAATAATCTGTCACGTTATGCGTATTCACTAAAATATGTATGTATAGGTACAGGTAGGCATACAGATGCAGTAACTCTAGCCGATCTTATTAGAAACGTATTAACTTTATGCATATTTTTCGTATTCGAATTCGGCAGGTATAGAAAAATCTCGCTCTAAGAATACAAAGTTTGTTCATTCAATTCCATAGTTTTGATGCACGCACACTAAACTCTTATCGCAGAGGAAGACGCAAGTCGAAGATGATAGTACATGACTGGGAACAAACTTTTAAGCAGTCATGTTACATGTCATATTACATCATTTTTGTATGCTAGATATAGACTGTAATCAAGTATTCGTATTTGTAATAATTACTCTCCATACAGCTAATGGTGTGGTCGTATGTATTGAATTTTTTAAATGGTGTAACTGTCAACAATAGTAGTAAAGAGATGTGTCGCAATAAATGTGTTCTTAAATTCCCAGGCTGTCCAAGGTATATGGGCGCAGGGCATCGACGACGCGACGTGCGCCCGTGTCAACCACAAGTTTAGACTAATAGCTATCGGCAGGAGAAAGTAAGTAAGATTAAATAAAAAAATACTACTACGTAATATTATATTCTACAGACAAATATATACTTAGTTTCCAAAGATTAAATAGATATTATAATTAGAAATTTCTTGAAGTCAGTTTCTATAGACTATTTTTTACGAAATTAATATCGATATCAATAAAATCTTTTTTATATGTAATTCATGCCATCTCGCCTAATCTGGATTTATAATATTAATAAGTATGTACTATACCACTATGTATGTAGATTATTACTAAAATACCTCTGGTTTGTTCCCAGTTCTCAAGTGGATGTATTCACGATAGACGAAGCGACGGGAGGTTTGGAGTTATCGCATACAATGATGCTCAGTTCTAAAGATTTTCCCGGTGATCCGGGGCCTGTCAAATGTATGAGGTGAACAACTTTGTTATTTTCTTCTTATCGAATGGTTAGTGGCCAACCTAGTGTCAGAGTTTTCAAGCCACCCGAAGGCCTCCGACTTGGCTTAACGACTGCTATCAGTTGATAACAGCCGGGACCGACATTTTACGTGCCCTCCGAAGCACGGAGACGCTCTGTTGAAATACCAAGGGTTGCTTAACTCGCTTATCGTTTACACATTAGTGAGTGCAACTAGCTATGAGCGCCTCACTTTGTTATGAACAAGTCATATAGAAAAAAGTATGTTATCTTATTAAGCTGTGGCAATACATGTTTTTAAGGTTCTGTACCCAAAGTCTACATAGGAACCTTATTATAGTGCCTACGACGTTTGTCTGTTTATCCCATTTTTAAAAGGCTTTATTTTGGAATCGTAATAGATAGCTGGCTGACATTTTCACATGATATGCCTTATTATGGCGGTTTTTTTAAATAAATATTTAATAAAAATATAAAACCAAAATTCATCCATGTAGTCTCCGAGTAAAATAGCTGTGACATACGGACAGACGGTCGGACATACTGATAGACGGACATGACAAAATTATACGTTAACGTTTTGCCGTTTTGTGCTAGGAAACCCTAAAAGTGCGGGATTGTCGGGTCGTAACTCGTAGTTTGTTTGGTACGTGGTTTGGTTCGATGTTACAGATGGACGGCGGACGGCCGCGCGGTGGGCGTGAGCTGGGAGCGCGGCGGTATCTCCGTGTGGAGCACGTTCGGTGCGCTGCTCACGTGCTCGCTCGCCTGGGACTACGGACTCAGCCAGGACCTCGCCATGCAGAACCCGCTCGTCGTCGCCAGTCTGGTGAGATGACACATACATAACTACATGTACATCTCCCCCACGTGTTTAATTATCCGTATATTTAGTTCTCCATCCAACCATTCATTTAAATAGGAATCCATCCCTCCATACAAAGACCATGATTTTTTTTATTAATTTTATATATTGACGTGTGATATTGTATTATGTGTATTTTTTTTAAATTTTAAGTGTATTATTAAGTTTAAAATCCTTTTGTAGGAATGGGCAACGGAAGGCTACCAGCTTTGGATGGTGAAAGTCGAATCAGATTCCAGTACCAATTTAATCCAGTTGGACTTTATCAAGAGTCCACTCAGTGTTAATCCTTGTATGGTAAATATACTATATTGAAACTAAATATTTGATCTGTAAAAAAATATTACTATGTAAGTACTGGTAGGGAGGGTACCTGATATTTTTGTACCCGGCTATATAGCGAACATCTTACACATGGTGAAAAAACTTGCGGTAGTGGCTCCAGCACATGAGCAGCTCTATCAACTAGTGTATATCCAGTAAGTTCAGGCCGGCGTAATTCTATCGACCGTTGAGGTACGCAATATCTCTTGATGACACTATATTTTGGACTACACTGTGCTTAACATCAGGTCCATTTGTTGTGTCAGGATAAAAAAACGGTATTGATAACTTTAGCCATAAAAAAACGACTTAAAATCATAGTTTTATTAAACATAATTACAAAAGAATATATTATCTCAATTCCAAAGCTGCACTGTCAGTATCGATATCGATATATTTAACAAGTTTATTTTGTTTAGAGCAACCAACGCCATCTATACTTGCAAGCTGACGACAAGTTGTATGTCAACTTGGAAGACAATCTCACGAAACGTACAAAAATATCGATAATAGACTCGACCGCGGACGCGTATCAAGGCGAGAACGGTATAGACCAGTCTAACTTGGAATACGAGCATAGTACCAACTACAGGGAGTTTGTTGACGACAACGAGTGCAGGAAACAGTGGATCGTGCTGCCTTTACCGGCTACGTATATTGCCACTAACTGGCCTTTGCGGGTGAGTGTATAAAGGATTTGTTAAATTAGGTACAACTAGTACGCCTACTATCCGCCGAGTCTGTTCCATGATGCGATAAAGGGCGAGCTTTTGCCATATTGGGTATATATTCCAGTCTCTTTAAAACTCATGTGTGATTTTTCGAATCGAAAACTCAAATTTCGATTACCCGACCTGGAATTTGAATCTAGGACCTTACGGTTTCGCAGTCTAAGTCGGACGCACTATTCCAGTGAGGTGAAATAATGTATAGGTAAATAATATCACGTTGTAATATATGTCACGTTGTTTGACAGCCTTTTGCAGTGGGTGAATACTCCCGCACCGAGACAAGTGTTTGTGTAATACACAAATATTAATTTCGAATCTGGATGTTGTGGGACGGAAAGTCCCTCGTAGTTCCTTATACTGACATTACAGATTAACCTATTGTGGAGTCAGGACTGTGTGTGACTGTTGGGTGTATTTATTATTATTTATTTCAGTACAGCGCTATAGACGAGGATGGTTTGAACATGTGCGTGGCGGGTCGTACCGGTCTCGCGCATTACAACAGCGCGTCGCGACGATGGAAACTGTTCGGCAACGAGGCGCAGGAGAAGGACTTCGTCGTCACTGGCGGCATGCTGTGGTGGCGCGACTATATCGTCATAGGTATCCAAAGACTTCAATGTATACCTATTACTACTAGGACTGGCTGTGAGGTACATAGCAATTGCACACCAAGTTACGGTCAATTCACCACAACTCAACATCACCATCTTGCTTACTCTCCTCTCTCTCGCACCCCCGCCTCAGCCGTCAAACACCCGCGTTAGGTGGCGCAATTATACTTCTAAACAGCCCGTCTTGTAGTATACATTGAAGTCTTTGTAGGTATAATTATTTATTCATTTTGGTGGAAAATGAATGGCCAAGTTTCTGATGTGAACTTTTGGTGGTATGTGTAGTGTACAGCTAGTGAGTATATAAACTTAATACCGGTACTATCAAGCGTAGTGGAGATAGATAATAAAGACGACATCAACCATGAATAACACCTTATAAATAAACAAGCTACTACGATGAGGCCAGTTCACTGCCGACTGATAAAGTATCGACTATCGATATAGCAACAACCAAGTGTTATCAATGCTTTTATAAAAATTGTCACAAGTATGTTACATGCTAGAGTGGCTGCTCTTCTTGCTTTATTGCTGGGTGGTCTTTATAAATTCTATAGAGATCACAGTATGCGAAAAAATATAATAAATATCGTATTTAAAAAAATGTCGTATAGTAAAAAGTGACACGCTATGGTTTCCATATAGATTGTAGTATTTACATATTAATTAATATCCGTGATCAGTTGTGTTAACTAATAAACCATAGTTTTTTTTTATTGCCTATATTTTGTAATTCTACAGGATGCTACAGTATCCTGGACGGGCACGACGAGATCCGTTTCTACGCGCGCGACGCTCGGCTCGACAACAAGTTCGCGAAGATAGTGCGCGTGCAGTCGCAAGTGTTCGTACTGGACATGCTCGATGATCAGCTCGTCGTGTTCGGCGCCGACGCGCTCGTCACCATATACGAGCTCACGTACATCGATAACAGTGAGGATGGCGTTAATTTTTAATTATATATTGTAACAATTTTAGGTAGAGTTCATTAATAAAATTAATTAGTAAAGTTTTTGTATGCTCAAATGATGCTATCCATTACGCTTTGCAGTCTTTTCTGTTGGTGTTGTACACATATCGCAGAAAATAATTGTAAGTTTTTGTAAAATTCCCTGTTGGGTATATCGGAAATGCAAAAAAGTACAAGATACAGACTGATACAGTACAGATACAATACATATCGATATTCAAGTATATGTAAAAAGTATCGATAGTGATTTCGATATATTGAGAAAATATATTGATGTACCGTCAAAAACAAATTATATTGATGTTTAGTTTTCTTCCTATCCTTTTATGGCCGTTCCCAATATACTGTAATTATATCGACAGATTTGCTTACTGGCAGTAAAATGTTGACACATTTTGTATGGAAGATCTGTCAAAATACTATTGATAGTAAGCAAATCTATCTTTAAATAGAATATAGGGATCGGCCATAAATCTATAATAATTGCTTATCTATTATTGTTTGATTGTTAATTATCGCCATGACCAAGGGCACATATTGTAAAATATGGTTTATACTTTCGTTGTAAGTGAATTTTAGAAAGATTTTTTTAACCACTAACATATCGATATACTGATCGAAGATTTGTAATTCAGCATGCCTATTCCGTATTGGTGCTCTGAAACGACATATTGTACTGTGCAGCTGGCAACATCGATCTCCGTTGCGTGCAGGCGGTGGACGTGTCCGCGTTGTCGCACCCCGCGTGCGTGGTGTCGGCGGCGCTGTGTCGCCTGCAGGACCCGCACTACACGCACCACACGCACCACACGCACCACACGCATGCACGCGCCCGCGTCGCGCAACAACTCCTCACGCATCCTGACTCGCTGGTACATATTTTATTTTTCCTCCTGCCTTTATCCCATTCGCAGTGAGGTCGGCGCAACATGCTTTTTAACACATGTTACAGCATTATTTACCTTGAAGTTTTGACGACCGGCCGCCTGCCGGACCTGAACCGCTCTGGGAAAAAGATACCCAGACCCAAACATATATTTGTAGATAATACAATCATTTTTTTGTCTCGATGTGCGACCTTTCGCTGCAAAGCCGGCTACTCGCCGAATGCGCCGTCACACGCTGGTACACATACACACGATGCTGATGTTGGTACCATTTACGAGTGGTATAGCCACGCTGTAGACTATTTTGTCTCCAGCATAAACGGCTCGTCCGGGTCTTTACCATTGTCTCACAGAAAACCCACGTAAAGTAGCAGCTGCGTTTCGTACGGTGAGTGAGATATCCGGAGGCACAAATACCCTTCCCTTCCCAATCCCTTAATTATCCCTTTCCTTTAAGGTCGGCAACGTGCCCATGACTCTTTTGGTATTGTGGGCGGTGGTGATCATTTACCATCAGGTGACTCACTTGCTCGTTTGTCGGCCTATGTAATATATAAAAAAAAACTCTATTTTAACCCCTGACAAAGAAAGGATTGTTATAAGTTTGACTCCTTTGTTTGACTGGCCGTTTGTCTGATTATGGTATCGTAGCGTTCAAACGCGAGGACTGATATGAATGCGTTTTTTATATCAAATCATTAGTGCAATGGTAGTGTACTTAGACTAAGAAAACCTCTGGTCCTGGGATCAAATCCCAGATCAGGCAATCACAATTTATTTATGTTTGAGGTTTCGATACGAAAAATCACAGGAGTTGCCCGGCATTGGAATTTATACTCGGTATGGCGATAAACTCGCCTCCTATCACATCATGACACGGAAATATGCCGGCGAAATGTGGTTACACCTCTGCCTACCCCTTCGCAGATTATAGGTGTGGGTATGTATGTATGTATCACTCTATTACTCGATAATTAATTTATTGTATTGTGCATTGTTGTAGGTTATAAACGCAAGCGGAAAACTGATGATGGTGCAAAGAGAGGAATACGATATCGACGAAGACAACAATCCGGTAAGTTACCTGTCAGTTTTATAACACATCCCTGTTACAAGTGATGAATATTTTTGTTCATTTTACAAAGCTAGGGTCTATATTTAAAATATGGTTTTTTTTATTTTTTTATTCTTTTATTTTTCTCGGGGGTTTTTTCAATTATGAAGATGTCACCCCCATTATTGTGTACATAATCTGACATAATTTTACATGATATATAAAACAATGTAGTCGATATTTCCAGAAAACAGACAAGTACCATACTTTATGAGCTGATATTTTATAGCTATTTGTATCTACACTGTTTTATCATTATATAGCCAAACCATAGACACATATAAAAGCAAACCAAGTATTAATATATAACTGCTAATAATGCTAATATATTGGGTAATACATAAAATGTATGTAAACATGACTACAAAATATAAATAGCAAAATGTTTTATAGAATTAAAATCCAAATGTCCCTTCTCATCACAAACCCTCAAATCTCTTCCCTGTAAGGTCGGCAATGCGTCTATGATTCTTCTGGTGTTGTGGGCGTTCATGAGTGGTGGAAATCAGTTACCATCAAGTGACTCATTTGCTCGTTTACTAACCTCTGCTATAAAATATATATTTTTCCACGTCCTATGAGTTTTATCAAATTAGGTATCAGGCATGTTAATATCTCGACGTTTAATTTATTCAAAACTTAGTCAGCTTAACTAAGTCGTCATTCAAAAATAACCTTACATAATCATACATAATATGAATATGAATTTAGTATTTGTACTTGTCAGTGAATGTTTGCTATGCGAATCTAATTGCTACTATTAACACGCGGCACTTAACACTGTAATTTTCAACAAAAATATTGATCGATTTATCTAGAATAATTGTGTATCCTGTACTAGGTTGAACGAGTCGATGTACGTCTTTATTGTAGTAGTGGCAATTATCGATATACTTGAAGACATACATACGCACTCACGCCTGTAATCCCCGAAGGGGTAGGCAAAGGTGTAACCAGTACGTACGTTAGTTTCGCCGAGCGTATTTTCGCTCCATGATGTGATAAAGGGCGAGTCTATCGCCATAACGGGCACGAATTCCAGACTCCGGATAACTCATGTGTGATTTTTTGAATCGAAAACACAAAAGCAAATTGTGATTACTCGTTCGGTATTCGAACACAGAACCTCCTTGTTTTTCAGCCTAGGCTGCCACTAGATCAATAAGATATTTTTTTAGATACTAAACGGTGTCAATTTCCCATCACCCTACGCTTTTTTCGAACTTATGTAATGGGGCCAATGGAAAAACCAAATATAAAAAAATATTATTTTATTTACAATACATATTTCGTTCAGGTACACTTCGTTGCTTTGGATATACCGTATATCTTAAAATATAACATGACCTATGTGTATTTTTGCACGTGCAAATCGTGCAAGAACACACTAGCGCCGCGAGTAACTAATAAGGTTACCTATACACGGAGAGGTTATGTAGGATACGTGAAGCTACTCAGTGGTGCTTGGTTCTTATCGTGACAGTTTTACCGTCCAAAGACATGGGTCCGACTGCCCAACGTCGAACAATTTTCCCTTTACCACCGTAAGTGGTGCCGGAGAGCGTCACCCAAGAAGGCGCGCGGTATGGTAGGAAAGGCATAAAATCCAGGGTAGGGATCGGGGCGATCACAGGTGGGGTCTCGATTACCGGAGTGATCACTGGCCCAGGGACTACTGGCGTTATTACTGGTCCAGCGACGTGGATGGGAGACGCGTCGATGGCAGGCGCTGCCTCGACTACAGGAGTTACGTGGTCGTGGCCGGTAACTGCGATTGGGGACATGTGACCGTGGCCGAAATTGATAGGGGCAATATGACCAATCAAGCCATAGCCGTGGTCGATATCTGTGAGTGGGGCGACATGACCAGTTGGGCCGTAGCCGTGGCCAATATTTGTGAGTGGGGCAATATGACCGGTCGGGCCGTAACCGTGTCCGATATCTGTGAGTGGGGCGATATGACCAATCGAACCGTGGCCAATATCAGCTATCGGGGCAACACCATGTTTAACAACCACGGGAGCAACAGGCGCTACCGGATGCACGTTCGCACCACTTCGTTTGACGACAGCGTTGAATCCCCTCAGAGGGTCGGCTGTGTACTCGACCAATCGCACGTTGCCGTCGGGTTCTACGAGCGAGTACGCGCCGTGCACGACGTCACCATCGCGCGCCTCCCACTGCGCCTTGTTGTCGCCCGTCGATGGATCGTTCACTGCGTAGTTGAACCTGTAGCTTGGGTTCGACTGTGGATACAGAGAAAAGCAACGGTTATAGAAATTTTAGGCTGATTATGTTTAAAATAAGAAAGGAACAAAAGTTATGTTAGGCATTTAGATATTTGGGAAAATTAGCTGTTTGAAATTAATTTAAAACTAACGACATTAATGTGCTTAGTGCGAGTTTTTTCGATACTTGCCACCCTCTACGAGAAATAAAAACCTTTCTAATTCAATCCGCTTAAGACGCTGGATGGCGCGACTGGTATCGCAAAACTCGCATGTCACACGTATCGAAATACTCGCACGAAACGCATAATAATCAATAAAATATACTTACAACTCGATCGACAGTGGCAATAGGAATGTATGACAGAGCTGCTGGAGGGTTTGCCAGAGCTACTGCTGCGAATGCCAAGAGGCAAGTAATCTGGAAGGTAATATTAATCTGAATTAGGTACCATTAAATGTGCATAAATGGACTTGAAGTATATACCAGGAAATAAATAATAGACTTGATTTAAGGATTCTGAATAAACCGATACAAGTTATGTTTTTACTTTAAACGTTTGAAACTTTAGTACGATTAAGGCAAGGTGTAGATACTTTATTTATCCGAAAAAATAAAGTGCTATTGTAATATAATTAACAATAGCATAATGAGATAGATTCAGAAGATTAAGTTAATTTTAATCGACTCCAAAAAATAAGAGATTCATGTATATATTTTTGGATAAACAACTTGTCATTTACCGCATGATATGTGTTCATATTGCCAACAAGGTATTCCAGTGAGCTAACGAAGTGTACTGATGGTTTGTCAATCGTCACGCGTTTATTTATACCACACTAATTATCCCACCCGGCAGCGCTTCAGTATGTCATATATCCCGTTTCCACGGCTCGATTGTTGGTGCACTTTTTGCCCCAAAAATTTAGCATACCTGTGTTTCTTATTCATACATAACTCGTTTATGTTATACAAATGGACGGTTACGTGCGTTGGCACATGTTGTTGAATAATGTTCTAATTGTCCCCAATTATGTTCCGATCAAGCTTATTACCGAAATCCGAATGAGTACAATCAATCGTATTGTTAAGCTATAATAGAAATAAAATTTAATTTAAAACCCCGGTTCTGTCCAACTTGTAGGGAATCCAAAATATTAATATTAACTGAACCTTCAAGCCGCTTAAAAACTCTTGACACTAGGTTGGCCAGTAACTTCAGAATAGATACATACATACATATCCACTCACGCCTGTAATCCCCGAAGGGGTAGGCAGAGGTGTAACAAGTACACCCACTTTTAGCCGACAGCATCTCCGTCCCTTGATGTGATAGGGGGCGAGGCTATGGACATACCGGGCACAAATTCCAGACTCCGGGCTGATACTGAGCATTTCGTAATAGAAAAACCCAATATCACTTTTACCCAACCCGGGGATCGAACCCGAGACCTCAGCGTTAGCCTCAGTCGTAACGCGTGCGCATTACAACTGCGCTACCGAGGCAGTTTAGAATAGAATATTGTTATAATAGAGAACTTTCTGAAGCCTCAACGAAGCCTCGTAGATTTATGGCCGTTCCCAATATTCTCTCTATTCAATATTCGATAGATTTGCTTACTGGCAGTAAAATGTTGACACATTTTGTATGGAAGATCTGTCAAAATACTATTTATAGCGATTTATAGTCAGAAAATCTATCGTTATATAGAATAAGCTTAAAAACTCTTGACACTAGGTTCGCCAGTAACCCTTCGATGTAGAATAGGATACTGAACCTTACCACACCGACTTAAAAATAAACACCTAATAGTCATAAACAACGTTATTTTTTTACGGCTGGTTATAATATTATATTTGTGGATAGATAAGTAAATATAAGTAAATTATTTGGAGTAATTTGTTGAAATATTTTCTATGGAGGATCTGGTCAAAGTACTATTGATAGATAGATGTACTCGTACCTGTAACTAAAATATTGAAACCGGCCATTTTAAGTCATATAGTAAATACAGGACTTCCTGAAGCATTAACGAAGCTTTGTTGATTTATGGCCGTTCCCAACATTCTGTCTATTGACAGATTTCTTACTAGCAGTAACATTTTGACGCATTTTGTATGGAAGATCTGTCAAAATACTATTGATAGTAAGCAAATCTATCTTTAAATGGAATAAAGGGAACGGCCATTAGTCACCCTGTTCAATATTTGTAGTTTTCACAAATTTTCGAAACTAGACTGACGTTATATTTTCGTGAATCTTCAGACAATATTTACAGTTCTACCAGTCTGTTTAGCATTTAACATTTAAATACATACGTTACTTTATATATATATCTCTCTACATTTATTTGTCCGAAGTAGCTAAAGCCTGGCGAGGCGTAGAGGAACTACCGTCACAAATTCCAATTTACTTTTGTGTTCATCGTTAACATGGTATCACTTGTTTTAATAATGAAGGAAACATCGTGAGGAAACTTGAATACCCATAAGAGTTCTTCATAATGATTAAGGTATGTGAAATTTACCTACCCGCATTAGTCCACCATGATGGATATGAGGTCTAACCGCATTAGTAGCGGACACCGGTTGCTAGCAGTAACATAGTATATAGGTACATATAAATTTCAAATCGTTTATTTAGTAATTGGGCCACTAAAGATACTTTTAAACGTCATGATATAATTATATAAATCTACCGGTGCTTACAAATGCCTACGGGTCTGAGAAGAAGCACGAAGAAACTCAGTCGTAAATAATTACAAGGCTCCATATTTTCAAGATTTTAATTATCCTATTTGTGTTACAACAGAATAAGTTTAGTAGTCAGGGTGTGAAGAAATAAAATATATTTAATAATACACCCAACAGTCACACACATAGTCCTGACCCCACACTAGGTAAACCTGTGTCGTGGGTATCAGGAACTACGAGGGACTTGCGGTCCCACAACACCCAGACCCAAGACCAATATTTGTGGATCACACAAACATTTGTCTCGGTGTGGGAATCGAACCCACGGCCTCTCGCTTCGCAGCCGACTACTCGCCCGCTGCGCCACGGAGCTGAGCTGATTTATACTAATCGTTTAGAATTCAGATGTAAAACGTAAGCACTACGATCTCAATTCATTGATACGAGTATATTGATATCTACTCCTTGTTATTCTTATGATTTTGACAAATCGATAATGGACATTTTGTCTTGCCATATAATTCTCTTTGATGCTATTTATTAATAATTACTTATGCGTTATATCAATCTCTTACCAAAATAAATATAAGGAAGTAATTAAACCCTCTCTGTTTACTTCGTTGCGACGCCCCTCGAGACTAAATTCAGGCCAGCCAAGTTATATTGCGCGTATTATTCAAGTCTGATCAAAAATGATCTTACCCAAAATATGTTTTCCCACATGATGTGATAATCATATCGTTACACGGCCTTATTATGACTGTTCTTTACTTTCTTTATATGCAAATTGAATATATTATTGCATACTCCCATGTTTACGCGAATCCGTATTACAACTTGTGTACTAAAAACCTTTATAAAATTAGCATATTACCAACCGTTCCGATTAAACCTGCATTATAACAAAAAAAAACACATTCAAATCAGTTCATTTGTTTAGGTGTTGCGATCGCAATGCCACGGACAGATATACACAAACAGATAAAGTAGGCTGCGGGTGTCAGACTGTATGATTTTTAAACTGTGGTAGTACTTATGGTCTTATGATAGCAGTGATAGCTCAGGTGGGAGTGGTATGGACTGTCGAGACGAAAGTCGCAGGTTCGAAACCAGCCCCAAGAGCATACACCTCTAACTGTTCTAAGTTACGTGTATATTAATTGTTAATTATCACTTGCTTTAACGGTGAAGGAAACATCGTGAGGAAACCTACATACCTGAGAAGTTCTCCATAAGAATTTCGAAGGTATGTGAAGTCTGCCAATCCGCATTAGGCCAGCGTGGTGGACTACGGCCCTAACCCCTCTCATTCAGTAGAGGAGGCCCGTGCCCAGCAGTGGGACATGTATAATACAGGGCTGGTATTATATATTATTATAGTACTTATGGTCGTTCCCTATATTCTATTTAAAGATAGATTTGGTTACTATTAATAGAGTTTTGACTGATCTTTCATACAAAATGTGTCAAAATGTTACTGCCAGTAAGCAAATCTGTCGATCGGCAGAATATTGGGAACGGCCATAAAATAGGAAACTGTAAATAAATAAAGTTATAATACATAAATTATTTATTTCATATTCGTATCGTTACAGTTTTTACATGTTAAACAGTAGTCATAAAAACTATTTGGCCGACTTGTACAAGGATCTTTAATCTTATTTAACCACCAAACGTGTTTACTAATGTTAAATTTTAATGGTTAAAGATCGCTATGCAAGTTCGCCTTAATGCCCAAAATCAGGGGGTTTAAGAAGGCCGCATTCACTGAATCACAATACGAAAGATACTGTTGATTGCATTAACTTTTTTATCTGAGGGTCGTTCAACGTAGAATCTTTTTTATAACATAGAACCTGTAAAATAATTTAGCCGGGCTAAGTTAGTCACTTCAACCGACTTCTACGCCTCCCCTCACCCTTTAGTCTCTCAAAACAATAGCTCTCATGTTAGTCCTGGCTAACGTCAAGTCGGTAAAGTTATTTTTGCGAATTGTATAGCTACAAGCTATTTATACTAAAATTCCTATCGCAAAAAATACTGTTATAACAATCTTTGGATAGAATTTAGCTAATCTCTACTATCATAGAGATATATTCAATGTTTCTTCTGGATGACTAGCGTTTGCCCATGTAGAGATATAGGTCCAGTTATCCACTTAATCAATCTATTATCTGTGACCTTTTTCCCATATATCGTCGCGTACGGCCCAGGCAGCTGTTGTAAAGGAGCATTCAGCGGCACCCACCCGCCGTAAGAATGCGTGATCGGATCCCAAGGCAGACTCCATTTTCCCAATGCAGGAACTGTTACGGGCAGTGGGGCTGCTATGATGGGTCCTCCGAAGCCATAGTTTACTGATCCTGCGACAGAGACCAGTGGTGCTGGATCCTTGGCGTGAGGTATCGGATGAGCACTAGGACCTAGTCTCTTGACGACCGCATTGAAGCCGGTGACGTCATCGGCTGCGTAGTCCACCACGCGCAGGCTGCCGTCCGGTTCTACTAAAGAATAAGATCCTTTAACGGCATCACCGTCTCGCAGCTCCCATTGTGCCTTGTTGTCCTTGGTTAGTGGATCGTATACGGCGTAGTTGAATGCGTAACGTGGGTAGTCCTGAAGAATATTTTGCATAGATAATAATATAATAATATTTATATATTAATTGATATTTCTTTTTACGTTTTAGAAAAAGTTTTTACTAGGTGGTAGGTTCCTTGTATACGAGAGGCCGTCTGAGTTGGTAGCCTGCTTCTATTTCTGCCGCCAAGAAACAGTGTGTTTCGGTTTGAAGGACATTGAAGACAGTGATGTTACTGGGCATAATAAGACTTAACAAATTATGTCTTGGGATGACGAACACAATCCAGTGCCATGTAGGGCTTTGTAATTCCAAGTTCGGTGTGGTGCTGCTTTTGTTCATGGGCAGGTGTGGCGCTTACTATTAGGGGAGCGGCCATCTCGCTTCGTCATTCAAGCTATTAAAAAAAATAAGTCGTGATGCTTTTAATACCTTTTAGTCACGCCACCTTATATAAACATACTGTACTGTACCAAAATGAGACGTGAGCAGAAATTTGAGCTGCGCAGTATTCCATTTATACGTCTTATTGGTGGAACGTGGGAACGCGGGGCGACGATTGGTTAGCCAGTCGATGCTAGTTGTCTATTGGTTTCTTAACTACCCCTACTACTGTCGATGGACAGGATTACTAGCATTATAAATGTGGAAGTTTGAATGTTTGGCACACAGGTCGACAATTTGAATAAAAACATAGGCTACTTTTTATCCTGGAAAACGCTATTCACGCGGGTAGAGCCGCGAGCACTAGCTACTTATTTTACCATACTTACAACTGTATTTGCAACTGCGGTGGTCGCCACAGGCGCTGCGGATGCTATCTCTTTTACAGCTACGCCCACTGCTGACCCCATTAAACATATCTGAAATTTATAAATTACAAAATTAGATGACATACATAAAGTAACGTATGTATACCATAGGCGTACGCAGAGATAGTTTTCCACTTTACACGATCCTCGGATATTATAATTTTCGTTTCATCTCATATAAGTTTATTGCCGTCCACTGTTGGACGTAGGCTTCATCTAATTCTGCATTCATTTCTTATCGGAGATACTCCTGACCTATCCTATATTTAGGATGTCACCGATCTAATAAATAAAGTTGATAAATTGAGAAAGTTTTTTTTCATCGCTTCGGACCGTATTATCGCAATGGAAAAGCAGCTCTCGTATATTATTTACTACGTTAATCTTCTATGATCAATCGTGTTGTAAGTACCTTAACCACGTTTCCATCTACTTTTCTCATTTATTGTCACTACATATTCTTTCAATTGTGATCATCATTTAAAGTGTTATTGCTGATTATGAAGAAATATTTGCTTGTTACTTAAATCATACTTGTTCAGTCAGTCTTTAACTCAGGCATAAATTGTCCTTTGCTGAACGACCATACTGATAGATCATAGTATGAATTCCATTCATAATTATGGATACCTTAAGTTTTTTGATTAGGCACTTAATTTTAATTTTATTGCCAAAATAATTAACGTTTACTTTATTGCTTGTTAAATTTATCCAGTTTTGTGATTTCCAAGGTGTTCAATTGTTCCAAATAACTTTAATAATAATATTAAATTTCAACGTTAAGTGCATCAATAAATTCCCGTCAAATGCATTGCGTGTAAGTGTATCGTATATCGTCGTATAATTACCATTAGAAGTGGAATCATTTTGTCCGCGAGGTGTTAATGTCTAATGATAATGTCAGCTCGTACACAAGCATTTATATGGTGCTACCTGATAATATAATACATTGAAAGACTAGTGAAACCTGTTCCATCACAAGTTGCACTTATCCAATCGTGTGAAATGCCAATATTGATATTACATTACACGTAAACACTGAAATATTCATCAGTTTAATTATTTGTACACCTTTTCGTGTGATTATCAGACGGTTTTGTTCTGCTCTAAATGTTTCGACAATAAGCATATTCAGTCACATATTTGTGGCCGTCGTAAATGTCTGTGCTTTAAGTAAATTACTACTTCAATGTAAACAATAAAATCAAATAGTGTAACTGAGGATGTACTTATTGATCCTTTTTATTGCTCGATATTAATCGAGATGAATGAAACATCCACGTAAACAAATGTTAGTATAATGCTTTATTAGTGTTTGTTTAACTTAACAATTATGTACTTATATAAATTGAAATAATTTACACGTTTGTCTTCGAAACTCTCGTTTATTTAGATAATCTGTCGGCTTGGATGGGCATGGCGGTATTTATAATAATGGGCAGCGGCAAGATTCTTATACGTTATATGGCAGGCGTCAGTCCTTTCAATGTTTTAGCCCTAAGCCGTAATTCAAAGGGCCCCAGGCAGGTAGCGCAGATCCTTTTGAAAGTAATCCGTATCCTAGGTCATCTAAGTACGAAGGACCAGCTACTTGGTGACCTTGATGACCTTTCATGATTCCATTCCCCCATGGAGCGATTGGTGCGAAATTAGAGTAACCCATAGGACCTTTCAGAATCGGCAGAGGAGCTGGGAGGATGTGTCCTGCGTAGTGGTCTGACAGAATGGGTCCCGCGTGATGTCCGGATAGGAGGGGTCCTCCGTAGTGTCCGGAAAGGATAGGATCAGACTTAATCATCGGTGCAGGAATAATCGGCGCTGTCATGATCGGCATTGGTGCCTTGATGATAGGAGCGGGAAGGATCGGAGTAGGCACAGATATCGCTGGACCCTTGTACACCGACGCCGAAGACAACGCTCCGTTGTACAGCGGACCGCTTACGAGTGGAGCGCTGGCTAAACCACCCAGTTTTGCCACGGGACCGACTGAGATTGGTGCAGCGCTCAACATCGGGATCGGAGCCTTGTAGATGGGCGCTGCTGGCACCATCACCGGGTGAACTTTGGGTCCAATACGCTTCACGACGGCATTGAAACCTGACTTATCATCAGCCCAATATTCCACGATGCGTATGCTGCCGCCCGGTTCCACCAGGGAATATGCTCCTGAAACATAGCGTAGTATTAGTCACAATTTTGCAGAAAAACAATTTATATGTTTTTACTATTACCACATACCCTTTACAGTATCTCCATCACGTTTCTCCCATTGCGCTTTGTTGTCTCCGGTGTGGGGGTCTTTCACGGAGTATTCAAAGGCATATCTCGGATACGCCTGAAACAAAGTACAGTTATAATAATATTTCCCGTAAATCCCGCGACAATGTTGCACGTTTTAAAAACTCACGTAATAATCAACTGATGCATGACCAGGTGCATACACGAGACCACCCCACGAACCGTCGGCCTTGGTGCAAGCGCTTAAAGCTAGAAGACACCAAATCTGTAAAATTCAAATTGTCACTTCACATGTTTATAATGGGATCATAAGAGATTAATATGTTGATCACACAGACCGCAACGTAGGAGTTCATTTTGCCGGAGACGCACTGACTGCCTGGTATTAATAACGTACTGATCGGGATGGAGCTGTTTAAGTTCATTTATAGACCGATTTAGTCCTTCATGAGGTGACGTCCAGCGGATGTGGAATGCTTTGCGCGTGCGCGATCGCGGCTGGCTATAACAACACGAGGGTTGCATCAGGCTTCCTCATTTTCATAGAACAACCTTCGACCGGTGAAAACACGCGTTAATATGCAACGAGGACTGTACATTCAGGACGTGTGCGTCTACGTTTGTCGACGTTCGCGCGGATTTACTTCCTTTGAAACAACATCCATATACTTCATCGTGCCCTTAATTTTTTTTTTCATTATAATGCCTCTAAGGACGTAAATAACATAATACGAGAGAAAGAAAGAAAGAAATGTATTTATTACGGTATCTCACACTAATACCTAAGACTAATACATCGCTTAGCTACAATACCTACTGCACATTACAAGATTCAAAATGAGAAAAACTTAAAACACAATTTACAATTACAGTAGGCTAACGGGTATAATAGGCAAAGAATGCCTATTAATCAGTTGTGTGAGGCCGTAAATGGTCCCATCTCAGCTTAAACGCTACAACGTGTTAAGCGCTGCAGCGCTGTTGGAGGCTGTTGGAGTGTGACTGAGTTGTCGTAATGCACCCGATTCGTAGGACGTTTTGCTCCAATTGCGGTGTCCGTAACGTGCGTGTAGCGTGCACGCGGCGTACGCTTGAGTGGCACACGCCCGCCGGATATCGGTCAATGGGATCATTGTATAATATATCTACTATAATAACTTACTTCTTGCATACGAGTATCGTAATCGCGTGAACTTGATTTTAGACTGGTTAACATTTGTAGTTTAAATCCGTTGTAATTACAACTAACAATGTTCATGAATGAATAACAGAGTTAAACTATATGTTATCAAATTAAGTAAATCTTGTATTAGTCACTTTATGGTCTTGGAACAGTATAAAAGCTGATCGATAATTCTTGGATTTTGTGTTAACGGCCGGCATTTTTGTATAGTATAGGCCGGCAAACGTGCAATTGGGTCATTTGATGGTAAGTGATCACCACTGCCTATGAATGCCCATACTATTAAAAGAATCATAGACGCGGTGCCGACTTTAGCCGTGCGTCTGACAAGCTTCTCGACATCGATTTTCTGTGAGACTGTGGTAACAATACGGTCAAGCCGCTTCATTCATGCTGTAAACAAAATTGTCAACAGCTCTCTGGCACTTATAAAACTTACTTTTAATATAAAGTCTTTTGCAATAGTATTGCGTAAAGTACGTTATCCTTGTTAGTCAGTATTAATGAGACTAGAAAATACAATTTATTATTTTAAGGATATGAACTGCTTTTAATTGGCTACATTGCAAGTGTTGCACAAAGATATATTTAAAGTCTATTATAGTGAAAATATAATTTTCAACACTATGTCAGAACGTTTGTATATTAATCCATCCTATGGTAAGGAAATATGATCCTATATGGATTCCAAGCAGGAATACATAGCATATGGATATAAGACCGAGTAAGAACTTTAAGTTTTATGGAGTATTGACTTAGTTATAGAGTAATTTTTCTTCTCTGATTTTTCTAAGTTACTGTGTTGTAATTTTATTGTCAAGTATTGCTCGCTTTAACGGCCAAGCAAACATCGTGAGGAAACCTGCATACCTGAGAAATTCTTTATATGAATTTATTTGGGGCCAGCGTGGTGGATTTAGACCTAATGCCTTGCGTTCAGTAGAGGAGTCCCATTAATATTTTTTCTTCTAAGTTAGAGGCTACCCCGCCCACACATTCGCCAATAAAGATCGGCGAGTCTTTGGTAATGTAAATCATCTTTATTCCGCAACAAAATGGATGAAATGGAAAGATAGAATGTAGTTGCAATTTACATTTTTTACTTTTTCTTCCAAGTTGGTACCCACTCCCATGTAGGGTCAACTAATGCTTGCAATGCTTTCTTATACATGATATCAGAATGAATTGAGCTTAATTGTGCGCGCTATGTTATGTGTTAAATGCAATAAAAGTGTGCCTGTTTAAAGCTATAGGATAACTGACGCGTCACTGTTACATGATTTAAAACAACATATTTATTTACCAGCTCACGCACACATTAACAAGGCGTGCACAAATTTGTCGAACTATCCATATTTAATATTCTACTATGCTTATTTCTAGGCTTACAGTTGTCTCCCGGCGACAGTGCTGGCCTCATGCGTGGAGAGTGTTTGGTCATGCGGAGGTAGTTCTGCATCAGCCACACAATTGTCCCGTGCTCTGTGGCTGTGGTGCGGGTCGCTGGGCGCGCGTGTGTGGCTGCCCCTTTTGCCCCGGGACGCAACAAGGCACCCGGACTCTGGCCGGCACACCTTCATGGCGAAACGGATCATGTTGCCGTTCCATCTAAACATATACCCGCTGAGTAAGTCATATTAATAAATAAATACACCCAACAGTTACACACATAGTCCTGACTCCACACCAGGTTAACATGCACTGTGTGTATCAGAAACTACGAGGGACTTATTGTCCCACAACACTCAAGACCCGAAACAGATAATATGGCTCACACAAACATTTGTCTCGGTGTGGGAATCGAACCCGCGGCCTCTCGTTTCACAAGCCAACTGTGCCACGGAGGCTGTCAAATTAATATGTTTGATATTACAGGCACAAAGACGTTAATTAACATGTAATTTGAAATAGTAATTTCTTAGAATTCAATCATTTCTACACTCAAAGTTAGTTAATGCATTTTGCTCCAATGTTGAATGCGGAAATAATGTGAATTGACACCTCTGAGAAATATCACGAGGAATTCTAAGAAATGACTAATTGCCAATTAAAAAGACAATTGAAGTCTTAGCGCGGCAGTTATGTGTTTTTCATTAAATGTAAAAGTTTCAATTTCGGAGAATTTTGTTATTACTCCTTTATTAATTTGTGCAATTTATTTATTTATTTATTTATTTATTTAAGGACCTCCAACAAAGGGTACACGATATATTATTACATTATTACATTTTCAGTTATAGCAGTGTGACGTGTTCCTTCAATTATAGGAGACCACAGCATTCATAGTTAAAATATTTATACTTACAATGACAGTTAAAGTATTATTATAAGTATTCTTATTGTTATTAGCATTATATAGTACTAATGGAATTGATTACAGCAAATAAAAATTAAGACAACACAACTTAAAAAGGGAAATTAGGAACAATAGACAACAATTAACACAATGAAGAAATAGTAATTAGGCACATATTTTCAAGACTTGTTTCTTATACCTAGAAGTGTCCGAGATGTCCAGATCATGTGTTTTCGCGAGAGAGTTATACTGCCTACAGAGCCTCGGAATAGCAGCGAAGTGACCTAAATTAGTTCTGGATGAGGGGATATTTAGCAGGTTATACGCGCTTTTTTCGTGGGATACGAGTTGGGGCGTTAATACTCAAAGTGCTGACAAGCTCACTACAGTCCAAGTTGCCGTTAAACATCTTCTGCAGAAATACCAGATCGATCATTTTTCTGCGTGCAGCCAAGGGTCGCATTTTGTAGTACTTCAGGCGGTCTGAGTAATGAGATATGCTCTTAGCCAAATGATCACTATAGGAAAGGTGATACAGAAATCTTCTTTGAACACTCTCAAACGCTTTACATAGACGTCGTAATGTGGATTCCACACTACACTGCCGTATTCTAGAATAGGGAGCACAAGAGAGTTGTAAAGAATTATTTTTGTTTTGGATTTTTTAAAATCTTTACAGTTGCGTATAGCAAACCCAAGAATTTTAAATGCCTTTGTAGTGGTGTTTAATATATGAGCATCAAATTTCAGTTTGCTATCGATCAGAATACCGAGATCGCGAATTGTATCCAATCGGGTAACTTCCTGTCCATTAATGTAGTATTTATTGGGTTTAGTAATTTTGTTGCGTGTAAATTGGATGTAATAACATTTACTGACATTAAGTGACATTTTATTGTTGCTACACCAGTTGGTCAACCTATTTATGTCCTCCTGTAATTGGATAACATCTAGATTAAAAAACTAAGCTTTTCTGAAGAGTCCTCGTAAAATCAAATCTGTGATTTAGTGGTAGGTTGTAAGACATGAGGATCATCTATCATTAAAATAGAAGTTTTTGGATCTGCCTTTATACATTTTTTGATCGTAAAGTCCTAACTAATATTATAAATGCGAAAATAAGTTTGTTTGTTTAGTACGCTTTCACGCCTAAATCGCTGAACCGATTTTGATGAATTTTGTTACAGAGATAGATAGATTAAATTTTAATCCGAGTAAAGGCTATTTATTATCCCGGAAAAGCCTGTTGACGCGAGCGAAACAGCGAGCAAAAGCTAGTTTTATATAAAATTAGTGTTGTAAGCAAATACTCATTGTTTTATTTGTTTGTTAACAGCGATATTATTTGACGACGCAATCCTGCTGGGTGCTGAAAATGACACCACACTGTATGCTTCCGACTCCAACTCTGTGTTCTCTCTGCCATTCTGCGTGGTCAATAGGACGGTGGGTTTTCATTTCGTATCGTATAGCATTAGTATTGTCTCAGTGTTCGGCAAAGTCCTACTAATTTAGTGATTTCTTAGGTTTACGCGAATATTACACATTGAAATAAAACTAGTTTATACGGATTTTATCGCGGTTTAATTTTTATTTTAGTCCCGACGTTTCGAAAGTTTTTCAGCCTTCGTGGTCACGGGAGAGACTGAGGTGTAGGTCGTCTCGAAAAGTTAATGTTACATTGGCTACCTTCATTTTAAAAATATACATTTATTTTGAATTATTTAAAAAAGTTAGTTGCATTCAAATCACAGGTCAAGCAATCACAATTTGTGTTGAAATTTTCGATTAGTAAAATGGCACACGAGTTGCCCGATATAGTGTTAGGATGGCCTCTTAAATCATGAGACAGAAATTAGCTCGGTGAATCAAGGGTACTTTTGTTGTTTTACCTACTTCTTCAGGAATGCAGGCGCGAGCTTTTGTATGTATGTAAAATTGAGACGTGACAATGATCATATTCAAAACTATTTTTTATCGAGGTTCTCAATTAGTCCGTTTTTTATGTATGTTACGCGATATCTCAGACGAATATGGATTTTTATATTCCATAATCAGATCTAGAGTGGTCCAATATAAATTTGGTTAAGAACTAATGACGTAGTAGCAGGGGAAATGGGTAACTCCTTAACGGATATCAGCAAACGCTGAAATCGTTTTTTGAATTTTTAACGTAATTTACAAACCATAGATTGACATTGACAGCCTTCGTGGCGCAGCGGGCGAGTAGCCGGTTGCGAAGCGTGAGGCCGTGGGTTCGATTCCCGCACCGAGACAAATGTTTGATTCACAAATATTTGTATCGGTTCTGGGTGTTGTGGGACCGCAAGTCCCTCGTAGTTCTTGATACCCACGATACAGGTTTACCTAGTGTGGGGTCAGGACTATGTGTGTGACTGTTGGGTGTTTTTATTATTTTTATTATTATAGATATCTATACAAAACTTACTTTTCCACATTTAGAGTCAAGTGTACCTCCACCAAATCCTAAGGCAGCTACTGAGACGGAACCTGGGGTACCACGCGTGGGAGATCGCCCGGTCATGTGCTCAGCTGGCGTACTTCCCTCACTCGCTGGAGCTTTTGCTGCACGAGGTGCTGGAGGAGGAGGCCACCAGCAAGGAACCGATACCGGACGCGCAGCTGCCGAGCATTATAGAGTTCGTTCACGAGTTCCCGGTCTATCTGCAGGTACTGTGCCATCTAATGGATGTTTCCTATACTCTATTTACAGACTATCTCGGTGGTGCAGTTGTAATGCGTACGCGTTACGGCTGAGGCTGACGCTGAAGTCTCGGGTTCGATCCCCGGGTCGGGTGAAAGTTATATTGGGTTTTTCTATTACGAAATGCTCAGTATCACCCCGGGGTCTGGAATTGTGCCAGGTGTGGCGATAGGCTCGCCCCCTATCACATCATGGGATGGAGATACGCCTGGCGAAATGTGGGTGTACTAATTGTAACTAGTAACAAAGGTGTACCTTTGCCTACCCCTTTGGGGATTACAGGGGTGAGTGTGGATGCATGTATATTTCCCCACTATCGATAGTGTTGTAACAGATTTTCTATACTAAATGTCTCAAAAATTTACTGCCAGTAGGTAATTAAATCTGTCGGTAAACAGAATATTAGGAACGGCCATAACTCAACAACAATACGGTATTTTCTGATTAGATTTGTCCTAACGAGTTCTATCTTTTTCATGTTAGACTTGTAGGCCTAGTCCTAGTTTTGATACTTTATGAAAATGATGAGTTTATGTTTTTTCTGCAAACATCGACTTACAGTAGCCACTAGTGGAAACTATGACGAACTAAAATTAGTGAGCAATTTTATATCATATTAGTTACGAAGTTACTTTTCGAACGATTCTTTACTTTTTACAGACCTACTGGAAGATTACACAGGCTTTGAATGGCTACTCTAGATTTTAGGCTCATTAGATTTATTTTAGCGAGTCCTGTGCATATATATGTGATATCTCAGTTTGCAATGCCTGACAAAGGCTACTAAGTTTAAGCACATACATGTATTATCTAAGAAGAAAACTGTACACTTGGTATGCAAATAAAGACTATGACTATGAAAAATATATAAATTGTAAAAAAATAAATTATAAGATTTGCACTAAAAAGTTATTATTAATATAAAACAGTAATTTATAACAAAAATAGGCTATAAATATAACAAATAAATAGAGATTATATTATTATTCCAAAATTAACGGAATTTGATGTTTAATTTCAATTAATTATTTTCTTTTCAGACAGTAGTGCAATGCGCAAGAAAGACAGAGATAGCGCTATGGGCGTATCTTTTCTCCGCTGCTGGAAAACCTAAGGAGTTATTCCAAGAGTGTCTGCAAAGGAAGATGTTAGATACCGCCGCTTCTTACCTTATTATACTTCAGGTAATGTTACTCGAATTGTTACATTAATTCATATTTATTAAGTGTTGAATTGCTTCGGTCCCATTTCCACCAGTAATACTAAGCCGAGATGAGACTTAGATGTGTTTATGCAAATATCTCCAGGCCCACTTTGTAACAAATTTAATGATAGTTGACTCCTTTTTCGACAAGTATTTAAAAATCTGTTATTTTCTCCTCCTAAATGACGAGACAAGTAGGTCGCTCATTTGTTGACATTTGCATTATATTTTTTCAATAAAATCAATGCGTATTGAAAATCCTTTACCCATTGTGTATTTTATTGGTTTTATTGCAGCGTAGTAAGGTACATTCAAAAGCAATATTAATTATCGATTTACTTACGTTACTTACGCATTACAATTAATGTGTTGACAGCCCTATTAA
Source organism: Mimas tiliae (assembly GCA_905332985.1). Lineage (NCBI taxonomy): Eukaryota > Metazoa > Arthropoda > Insecta > Lepidoptera > Sphingidae > Mimas > Mimas tiliae. The sequence continues at coordinate 4,455,728 of HG995256.1, read as the reverse complement.
TCGATGTCGCTTTTCGCCTGCATTGGACTTGGTTTTGTCAATAGTGTAATTATTTTGCCGACCGATGTTTAAAAATAAAATCTCCTGGGTTCGAGCTTCAGATGGGGCAATAAAAATCAAAATTGGATTTGTGTTTGATAAGGCGAAAGGGTCACCCTTTGTCACATGGGGCGGAGCTAACCTGTACGAACCGTGCCTACATTAGTTGTTAACTACCTACCACTATAAAATTATTTGCATGAAGCTATGTATGTATGGCTGAATTTCATTTGTAATTTTTTCATAGGTAAGCTAAAGCTAAGCTGAGTATGTAAGTGGACTTACGAAGAAATTACTAATATAAATGTTATTGAATTGCGTTGAAGTTAAGATGTTAAGAAAAATATGTTTATCTAGATATAGAAGTTCATGCAACTGAAAAGGTCTTACGTAAGCTCATAAGTAAAATTTACAAATGTAATCCAGTCCCGTATAAAATCACCTGTAACTCCAAGAGTCTTCAAGACTTTGCAGCTATGTTTGGCTCATGAGTGGCCTCAATATTACCATTAGTTAATGGGTGTTGTTTTATGACAGAATCTCGAAAGTTCTACGGTAAGTAGACAGCTCGCCACACAGTTATTGGACACGGCACTGCAGCAAGAGAGGTGGGACCTCGCCAGGGACTTGGTGCGATTCCTCAGGGCTATAGGTATACCGTACATTTTATATCTATATAACTTTTTTATTGTACTAACTTGTCATAAGAATGATTTAATTGCCTACATGATACTGCCTCGGTGGCGCAGTTGTAGTGCGTACGCGTTACGACTGAGACTGACGCTGAGGTCTCGGGATCGATTCCCGGGTCGGGTAAAAGTGATATTGGGTTTTTCTATTACGAAATGCTCGTAAAGTATCAGCCCGGAGTCTAGAATTGTGCCCGGTATGGCGATAGGCTCGCCCCCTATCACATCATGGGACGGAGATACGCTCGGCGAAATGTGGGTATAATGGTTACACCTCTGCCTACCCCTTCGGGGATTACAGGCGTGAGTGCGTATGTATGTCTACATGATCTTTTTCTTTCTGCCTGGCGGTATCCCGGCTTAATGTTAGGGGCGCCTTCTCATACCATAAATTTGACGGTATTTTGGTACTATATGGGGCGACCCGCCGTCTGGACCCCAAGCAAAGGGGAATACACACATATCTTAGAAAAGTCACAGGTCTATGCACTTGGGGCTGGTTTCGAACCTGCGACTTTCGTCTCGACATTCCATACCACTCCCCGCTGAGCTATCACTGCTTTACCGTTCACTTGACCGTATATTATTTTTACAAAATATATTATTTTTCTAATTTTTTTAATGCAGACTCTTCGGTCGATTTACTTGTTTGTTTTTTTAGACCCCAACGACGTCGACTCACCGCGTAATTCTGTAAACGTTCAAGCGAAGTACGGTCAAGTGGTGCAGTCACAAACAGTAAGCCCCAATGCAGAGGACCTGTCCGTTATCCTCGGGAATATGCAGGTAAGACAAATATTTATGAAAATAGTTGATTTACTATTTGGTAGGGCTGTAGTTGGCCGTCTGTATAGGTTGGTATCTAACCCAAGTAGATACCTACAGGAGATAAAGCGGACCAAGTGTGGATCTGCTTTGGACTTATGGTGCCACGCATCCGACTAGTCGCCTGCTGCGCCACAGAGACTGTCAAACGGCACGAGGAGGAGCCGACGTTCCAAGCTATTTGTTCGTCAGTCGATTCCTCGTCTATTAAAGTGTCAACTGTCAGCTGCCCTTATTGTTCATCTGTGCTCACGACTCGTGCTGAAAATGGGCAGGATCGACCGGGCTGTTACCATTATTTCAAAGAAAAACCGACGTGTTGTAGCAGCATGCTGTTGCGTTTCATACGGTGAGTGAAATATGCGGATGCTCCAACCTCCTTCCCCTCCTTTTCCTTTAAGATCGGCAACGTATCCATTATTTTTGTATTTTGTTAAATCTACTTTTAATTTGGGGTTTTTATTACATAGTATGTTAGCCCCAATGTATCTTATTCTAAGTTACAGGCTACGTTATAACAGGAGGTTGGCAAGGCGTTGTTCGGCAAACATCTCAAATAGGTCAAGTACAACAATTGACGTCAGTTTCGCTAAAATACTTATAAACATACCTACGTTATACACATTGAGGTTATATTTGCTCACTAGCGACTGTATTTTGGATGTTAATAGACAGTGGAGATCACTTACCATCAGGGACAGGAGTTGCTTGTATGCCGGTCTATCTACAAAAATATGTTGTTTAGTTGTCAGGCGGTCGCGGTCGCAGCTTCAGTACGACGGTGTCTCCCCGCGAGCCGTCTCCGCCCGCGGGCGCCGCCGCTGCCCCCGCCGCGCCCGCGCCCGCCGCGCCGCCCGCCCGCGCCACCGCTGCTGTTAAACGAAAGAAATCTGTACCCGCCAGAGCTGACAGGTAATGTGTTAACTAATGCCCGTTCCCTATATTCTATCTATTGATAGATTTGCTTACTATTAATTTACAGCCTCCGTAGCGCAGCGGGCGAGTAGCCGGTTGCGAAGCGTGAGGCCGTGGGTTCGATTCCCGCACCTTGACAAATGTTTGTCTGATCCACAAATATTTGTCTCGGGTCTGGGTGTTGTGGGACCGCAAGTCCCTCTCGTAGTTCTTGATACCCACGATACAGGTTTACCTAGTGTGGGGCCAGGACTATGTATGTGACTGTTGGGTGTATTACTATTAATAGTGTTTTGACAAATCTTCCATACAAAATGTGTCAAAATATTACTATTGTAAGCAAATCTGTCGATAGACAGTATATTGAGAACGGCCATTAATGTATCTATATCTATGGTAGAAACATGGCACACATCCACACCATTTTGTTGTATTTATCTTAAATAAGTTGTACAATGAGATATAATAATTTATACATTATATAGAACTGACATATTAATATTCTCCCCAGAGGGGTCAGGCAGGCGGCCGGTCGTATAAATAATAAGCATGTAATATTGTAACAAATCCTGATAAACCTATCAGTAAATAAAAAATAATTTGGAATGTTTAGTAAACCGATTCGAAGTCAAGCCTAGACAAGTTTATTCATGTTAGCTGTTTATGATTTAGTGTTATCTAAAGTTACAAGTCAAATATCGATCTTTAACTCATTCGCTAAAAAAAATGTTTTATTTGTGTCCTAGCAAATATCGGATTTGGCACTACGGGGAGTAAAATACTTGTAGTGTACTTTGTTTGAATTTGACTACATCTTTCTATAATACGTGTGGCAAGCGACTTCTACCACGCTAGTTTGGGGCTCAGAGACTGTGATTAAGTTGTATCACTGTATTTGATTATAATAAAGATTTTTTCTATTTTTACATAACATTATCACATATTCTAAGTAATATGTATTATTTTTATCGACAGGGACTCGTACAGTGGCACGGCCGAAGAGTTCTTCATCGACATGATGATCCAGCGTCACGCGCGGCTGCTCCTCTCTACAGCACGTGTCCATGCCCTGGGCCGCCTGGCCGCAGCCCTGGACCTGCACCTGGTGGCGTGGCTGGCGGGCGAGAGAGAGCGCGCGGCTCGTGTGGACAGCGCCGTGCTGTGCGTCAAGAGACTGCACGAGGACTTCGCCTGGCCATACCCGCCTGTACAACAGGAACAGTATGTACAGAGGAAGGGCAGCACCGTCACCAGTGAGTACCACATTCATCTAAGGCTTAGTGGCGTCTTTAAAGTCGCCAAGCAACAGTGTGAAAGCACTGTTGTGTTCCGGTTTGAAGAACATTGAAGCCAGTGAAATTACTGGGCATTATGAGACTTAACAACTTATGTCTCGAAGTGACGAGCGCAGTCCAGTGTCATGAAGTGCTTTGTAATTCAAAGTTCTTTTTGGAGTTGCTTCTGTTTATGTGCAGATGTGCTTGCCATGAGGCAAGTGAGTGCTCGTATCGTCATTTAAAGTTAAAACCAATAAAAAATAGAAAGGCGGATCTTAGCACTAAGTCGCGATAACGTCAGTCAAAAATAAAATATAAAAGTATTATATTTAGTTTATTGTTATAGGTTCGTACACGCCGTCCGCCGACTCGGACAGTTTATGCGGTGACAGCGGATATATGAGTCTATCACTGCGCGCCGCTCTACCGCTTACTGCTGGGACTGGACCTGTATCACCTAGGCCTGTTAGGTAAATTATATAACACTAGCTTTTGCTCGCGGCTCTCCCCGCATGAGCTGCCTTTACCGGGATAAAAAGCCTATGTTCTAAGCCTGGTCATAATCCTGTGTGGCAAATTTCATCAAAAGCTATTCAGCCTTTAAGACGTGATTTGCAACACACATATTCACAAACTTACAAACATCAAAACTTTCACATTTATAAAGTAATAATAAAAATGTTAAGTATGATTAACATTTCAGAACGGCATCGTTTTCTCGTGATTTGACCCTTCTCGCAGATTTAAATGGCTTCTAACTTAAATATATTAGACTTGATTTATATATTTTTTATAATAGATTCTGAGGAACGTAGCGTATTGATTAAAATAATAAAAATAATCGAGTGAAATATCCTATTTTCGTTCGCGGTCGGAGTAAGAGAGAAGATATTTTAATGATATATATTATACTAGCTGTCCCGCGCGGTTTCTCCCGCAACTACAGCAGCCCCACCTACTGGGTCCAATTGTGAATCTAAAACCATCCAGGGCGCCACCCAAACGCATACAAAAAAAAATTCAAATCGGTCCAGCCGTTTAGGAGGAGTTCAGTCACATACACACGTACAGTAGAATTATATATATATATATATATGAAGATATCTCTCTATTCTAAAAAAAAGTAACAGGTGCTGCCACCGCCGCTGCCAAAAGTTTGTCACGCTATCTCCTCCGAAACCGCTGGAGGTATGAGGTCGAGACCGATACCAACCGATGCAGAATAATGTGGGGAAGAAAGTAAGATATGTCTCATATTCGTCGGACTTTAAGTTTTTCTTTTATTTTATGTTGTGTGGAAAAACATGGGCAAAGCCCCTAGTACATTATATATAAGATGAGAAATATATGTTGGTACGTCGCGTCTCGCGTCGGTGTGCAGTTCAGCCGGTGAGTGCAGCGTGGCGGAGGGCGGGTGCGTGGCGTGGGGCTCGGCGGAGGCGGCGGACGCGGCGGACGAGCGTCGCTACGCCGCGCTGATGGAGCGCCTGCATCATCACCAGGCGGCACGCGGCACGCACACCGCGCATGTGCAGCTCAGGTACAACACTTTTATCGACCCTTTAGCTCAAATTATATCGATAAAATTGTATATCGTCGTTAATATTACAATTCTATCTACTTTTGTTTTTTTTTCCAATCGGATCTAAATCTAATTTTAAACGATTCCTTTAAATAAATAAATACAGTTATTTAACAAGCCTATAAAAAACTATTGCCGCAACTCGATAGTTTCTATAAATAAGTGTTATTCGACTCTCTTGTAAAGTGCGACAAAACTGACATGAAACGTATTGCAGTATCAACGACGATATTTACAATAAAACGGAGTCTGTAGGAACAAAAGTAAAAAATAAATAAACTGTAATCAACAAAAGAATCTATACATTTTGGATAAAAATTAAGCTCGAGATAACAGTTTGGTTGATCCATCTAAGTTTCACCCTGATTGACCCCTGCATTTCTATATATCCCGTTTTACGGTATACATCGGAACTGTATAAAAACAAGCGTTACAATTTTTACTACGCAGAGTGTAAACTGACGTCATCTCGATGCATATAGATTTTATAATGCGTGTTGGCGCGTTACGCTAAATGTTGCACGTATCTGCACGTATAAGCACTGTACACATGAAGGTTAATATTATCCATGGTTAGTGTTCCAACTGAGAATACAGACGATAGGGGGAGGGGGGGGGGGGGATCTGATCAATGGGTACAAACTGCCTTCTCTATGTCAAGCGAAACTGATGTATAGCTTGTAATTAGACGTGGGAACAGACACATACACGCCAAACGTCTAGTCAGCTCAGTGGTAGGTTCCTTATATGGTAGATTCCAATTTGTCTATTTCTGTTACAGCATTTTTGTGTTTTGGTTTGAGAGACATTGAAGGTAGTGAAATTACTAGGCATTATAAGATTAAACATCTTGTCTTGGAGTGACGAGCGCAGTCCAGTATCATGCAGTATTTCATATTTGAAGTTCGGATTGATATTCCTTCTATTTATGGACAGGCGTGACGCTTTCCATCAGGCGAGTGACCTGCTCGTCTCGTCATTCACGCTAATAAAAAAAACACAAAATCGATACTTATAACACCTCTCCTTTTGTCGGGAGTTAAAAATGTGGTCTGCTATGTTGAGAGTTGTGGCACATATGCTAACATACGGTGGTGTCGTGCGCAGGTACTTCCAGCAGCTGATGACGGAGGCGAGCTGCGTGGAGTGGGCGCTGGTGGTGGCGGTGGTGCTGCGCGACGCGCTCGCCGTCATGCGCATCACTAACGCGGCGCGCGCTAATGACGTCAGCCTCGACGCCGCACGCCGGCTGCGGCGCGCTATACGAGACCTGTGCGCGTGGACTGACGACGAGTGGTAATGCAACACATCTCATTTTATTTCTAACATACTTATTTCTCAGAATGACGAACGCATTACAATGACATACAACACGTTGGAAAGTAAATTAACCTCCAAATAAACTACGCTTTCAATCTTTTTTAATATAGTTGCGGATCCTTGGTTGGGGGGTTAGGCGATATTGACAATTGCCTCTCCCTGAGACAAGTTAAACCGAAGTATTTTATACCTTATCGGACAAAAATTGCCCGAAAGCGAATTCTGGATCCGTGTCTGCATTGATAAAAATCTACTTTATTTATAAATTAGTAAAATAACTGTCCTCGGTTTAAGTTTAGATTGATTTCTTGTATACATATTTGTGTTGCTAACCAAAAAACTTTACTATTGTTCCTCAGCCTTGGCTACAAACCTTTCATGATGGCCATAAGCAACCAAATCCCATTCCTGACATCAATCATCAACACTCGGGAACGTCGCATGTCCATGGTCAAATCCAGGGTACGTACTCCTAGTACAGGTTCCTTGAACCAAGATTCAAAACCGAAGATACAAGCGCCGTTGGAGACCAAGCTCCCTCCGCCACAAAAAGCCCAGGATATGTCCAAACAGTCTGTAAGGAAGGATTCTCCCAATGTGTCCGTTGAAGTGACGGACGCGTCCGTAACGCATCCGCCGCGAACGAGCGCGCCCGCACACGATGACGTAACATCCGGTTGTGCCATAATGTAACTTATTCATGACTAATGCGATATTAATGAAGATTATTTTTTTAATTTCATACATGCATTTCATTCAGTAAACAATCATTTTATTAAATGTATAAAATAATAAGATCTTTTTCTTTACAAAAGATTTTTATTTGTTCATAGCATAGGGTAATAGAAAGAATAATACTACATCTTTAGGGATAAAAAATTGGGAGTAAAATATGGAACCGTCTAATTAAAATTTGGGTGAGACTAACATATGGTTGTTTAAATAATAAACTCAAAATAGTTGTATCACTTTTCGGGTGCTGATTTTGAATAATGGAATATTATTATCATTTTATTTACTACTTTTCATTCATCTAGTCTTCAACACAGCTTATTTATTTCACATCTTTTACAATAACCACTTATTTTAATACTAATTACTATATTCATTTTCACCTTCCTTCATAACCAATGACATTTATTATTAAAACACTACTATGTGATCCAAATAGTAAGAAAGTCGATCAGTCAACTGTCTCTTGAAAAAATGAGCAAGGAAAATTATTTTACATAAATATGTAATATTATTTCTGCTTTAGTTAACTGAGAGAAGTTTAATGGTTTTTAGAAAATAATCTGAGCTATGATGTCACAATATGACGGAAAAGTTATTCCTATTTTTTACCCGACTATGGCGAAGCAAGGAAGGGTAATGATTTCGACACCCTATGCATGTATATATGTATTTATGTAAGTATGTATAGATGTTCTAGTCTAGCGTTGCTGGTAGCAAACCGATTTTGTCAAATAAAGTGTCTATCGATTTGCCTTGATTGTGCGATGGTTATAGGCTTTTTATTTTTTAATATAATTTCATATTTGGATCGCATAGTATCATGTATAAATATTTTATAAACAAAATAGAGTAACAATACGCCCACATAATATTTATTTTATTTTATACTTAATGCAAATTGATACATTTTCAATATTGTTTAATGTGAGATTTTTGTATCCCAGTTTTTAATATTACATTAAATGAAAACAAATCTTTAAAAGGGGCCGAGACTATTTAGTTTACCATAACCAGTTTATTACTGGGAGTTATGGGGTTTAAAATCTTATTTCTCGAGGTGATGACAGCGATGCAGTGCCATGCAGTACTTTATAGTTATGGAGACCCGCTCCTCTCGTCATTTAAGCTAATAAAAAATACTTTGCAAGTTGTGCAAAAATTAGCTGAATTGCCTGTAACATTAATATTATGAATGTAGACAATTTTATTAACCTTTATTTTATTGGGTTTAATGTTTTTCAAACCGAAATACAATGCTTACACACTGCAGTTTGGTAGCAGGAATTGTCAAAGCGAAGGTACCCGGGCGTATCAGTAATATTGAAAGCTGGGCCATTTAGCTTAATAATATTAGTAAACTGTTACTTGTTAGTCATCTAATGTTAAGTAAATGTTATAAAATTCATATCAGTTATTTTAATAATTTAATGTTAGGTAAATACCGGATTTGGAAAAAAATCCTAATAGAATTTTGTAGTTCAATATATTTCACGTTTTTCTATTACACCCAACATGAAGTACAGCCAGAGTCACTTATTACATCTTATGTCGATGTTGAGTGACGTCGACGAAATTAATTTGATAACAGTTGAAACTCCACCTTAAAAGATATAAAAGATGATGACATAGGAATGGAGTGAATATATTGCAAGACATAAGGGTTCTATTAATATTATATCAAAACTGTTATCATTTATGTTACGTAGTTTAGTTTGTGGCCGATATGCTCTAAAAAGATAAGGCCAATGAATATTAAAGATAGATTGTAAAATATAAGACGACAAAATTGTCTCGCTGTCAATATACCTGGAGAAGTGTATGTCGAATTGGTATATCATAAATTGGCTTTCTAGTAGTGCATTATATGGCAGTTAAAATTTGATGGAACATTCCAAAATACCCTTAGACTAAAAAGTCGATATCGCTAGGCCACCTCGAGTAACTAATCTAAAGAAAATACATCTTAATTAATACTTCTCGTTTGTCCTTATCTATCCGAAGTTAAAAGTAGTTCTGACTGTACTTCAACTAAGTAGTCAAATGATCTATTGTGTTTAATTTTTAGGTTAACAATCAAAGTTCTGTCGACATTATTGTGTCGAAACGGACTTTTGTCTTCCTGGTCGGTATTAGTGTGGGGAATATTTTCAAATGGTTCGTACGGATAATAGTTTAAGTGGTTATGTGTGTAGTGATAGGTTTTGCGTGGTCTAGAAAAGATAATTTTGAGTTTTAGATTTATAGTGGTTTGGAAAGAAATAGGTAAGTATATTCTTTTTTTATACATTTCGTGAGCTGACTATTGATAATAGCACGAGTCGTGAGTATAAACTTCAAATGCACAGTATTTCATTTATCGTTCTGATTGGCGGAAATGAAAGAGTGCGGGGCGTCGACGCTTCAAGCAATTGGTTCGTCAGTCGATGCCCACGGTTTATTGGAGTCACAACTCGTGCCGGTAATTAAATACGAAATTGCAATGCAGTTCGGCTGTTACCTATAGTTTAGAGTATATGAAGTTCCAGGACCGATATTTCATAACCCATTTGTTATAAATCGTAAAGTATTTCACGTAAAATTTATTTAAGATGATATTTGTTTTTTCTAGACCATAACTCGGTTGTATATAAACTAAACCTTCTCTAATAATAGGTCGTGTTTACTTAATATATTATGTAGATATTCAATTACTAACAGTACAAGTGGATAGTTTAGTCACATTTTTATTTCAGTAAGCTCTTTTAGATGTAAGCGTATGTAATAAAATGTCTATAATTTAACTCGATTCAGATATATCAATATATTTTCTTAATTAACAGACGTGGTTAATATTAGAGGTCGGATTCATTGATCAGATGGTAATACAGTTTGTTTTTCTGTACATGTCGTTCACTTTATTAATTTATTTGAGTTATGTATAATAGTAAGTGGAAATCTGTTGTCTCTGCCTACCTCTATGGGAAACAGGCGTGAGTCTATGTATATGTATGTACCTATAATACGCGTAAATAGTTTGTCCAGTCGAAATTAATCACGGATGGCGTCCCAGCTATTGTTTTCAGAGATTAAAGGATGAGAAGAGCCCTAGGTGAAGTGACTAACTTCAGGTCGATCAAGTTATAAAGCCTTTATTGTATATGCATATTATTTCAAAGAACATAGGGTCGACCATTGCTCTTTACTGCAGTAGAGCGAGAATGTATATGGGTAACCTATTATTTCCTCAAGTGCCAAGTGTTTGCTGCACTCTTCGTGTTATATGAATGGGGACGACTTGTTATTTTGGCAACAAATTTCAGCATCTCAATCCATCGGTCTCCATTAGAAGGCTTGTATCATTCACACGCAGCCGTGGCGTAACCGTGGCGGTTTTCATCACGACATTTTATATGAATTGTGTTTAGTAACTGACGTCCTGAACGTCAAAAAGCACACGGTCCCGACACGGGTGTGTATGGCAGACATTGTACTTTTATTAATTACTAATTTAACTGGTAGCCACGCTGTAGACAGTTTTGTCTACAGCATGAATGGGTTGGCTCCACCAGGGTGTCGCCACAGTTTTACAGAAAACCGATATGAAGTGGCAGCTTGCTGTTGCTATTCGTACGAATAGTACGAATTCGTAATATTTACAAATCACCCCTCCCATTTCCCCATTACTTGTTCCTTTCCTTAGTTTTCTTAAAGGTAAGCATCCATAATTCTTCTGGCATGGTAGGTTTCACGGGTGGTTTAAATCACTTACCATCAGGTTACCCAGTTCCTATTCGCCGTTCTCTGCTATAAAAATGCTCGTTTTGCGGCCTTTGCTATAAATATCTATTATTCTATAATAAAAAAATGTACGTTCAGTTTATTATCCGATCTCTATAATAATAATTAAAAGTTATACTAGTAAATATTATGTCGTAATCTCTGCTGTTTGTGTAAAAAAAGCAATAAAGTTATTTTTCTAATAGGTACTTATTGTTAGTGATTAATTTTACTTCAAGTAACGGGGATTATTTTTATTTTGCTCAATTTATAATCTCATAATTTATTTCGTGTTCACAATAACTGACAGAGATGAGTGCTTGCTAGAAATTATATAATTAACTAAGCTATTTAAAAATATTTGACCCTTTACTGTCTTGCAAAGGAGTAGATATTTGTTTGGTTTTAAATTGGTATTTTTAAATCTATCTACATTTCTGGTAAGGACTCATCTCAAAATTTCCCACCATCTTGGTGCCAGTTTTCATTATTTTTTACACCGTGAGTACAAATTTATGGATTTATTTGTGACCATAGAAAATTTTATTTGCACTATTAAATTAAATATCACCGTATTATTTATAACAATTATAATTGTATTAATAAATAAAATGTAAATTAACAATATATTTTCTATTAACCGACATTCCATAAATATTTGTGAATTTTACAGCAATAAATATAGCATTCCTTGTAAATAAAAATCATGTAAGTTTGTCATTCTGTGGGCCTTGCACGTTGTATAGTTACTAACATTGCGGAGCTCCAATTTTGTCGACAAACAGTAAGTGGAAATTAAGGTCAATTAAAATAATTTAGATAAAGCTGAAATACGACGATTTTATTTATTACTTTTATTGTTCTTTGTTATAACAGTCAGGTGCTAATAACATATTACTATCGTTAAAAAAATTCATGGGGTGAGTGTAATTTTGTACATGTTATAAGCAATCTGGGTTCTGGAATGTAAAGGGGCATTCACATTGTACGCGATTTACACTACTTTACAGTCTACGGATGAGAAATCTCTACATGTGAGTCCTCTACAGTGTATCAAATCACGTATCGAGATTCGAAAATAAGCATTAAGGCCGACGCCCGCTGATAGTATAAGCCTTAACAGGATAGAAAACATTTTTTATATTAAATCTTATTTTAATAATCTGTGTTCTAGGCTCTACGCTCAGAGAATTTAAACGCCAAGGTAGATAAAAAATAGAAGTTAGATTGAAATATTTTTGTATTAAATACTACTTTACCGTCTCATACTGTTGGGGAACGTCGGCCTTTAGTATGCGAAATTAAATTAAGATAAAATAATACGTCACACTTTGTAAATATAATATGTAATAGATATACCTACCTAAATACGTTTAATATGTATGTTTAAAACGCGTACGTATGCTCATCCTAGACTATAAAAATCATGTTGATTTCAATCAATATCTAACGTTAACATTCTCCTTGTCGTTTTTGTAACATTTGTAAATTATAGTCAATTGGTGTTTGATTATAAAAAATAAAACAGATCAACATAATATTTGTTTTATTTATCGTCATATAACTTTCTTTTTTATAATATTCTTATTCAAAATACATCAAGACGTGTACCTATTAACACAGTGGCAGATAGCTGAGTAGCAGTAGGCGTTGTCAAGGTTAACTCTAAACACTAAGCTCATAATAAAATACTTGAAGTCTTCGACAGGTTGTAGGCTACTTATGAGGCAGACTGAGGCAGATATATCGCGGTAAATATTTAGTACTGCCAAACTGTTTTTTTAGGGTTCCGTAATACCCAAATGCTTTTTGCGGGCTTCGCTGTCTCGCATTGTTCTCGCGGGAACGAGACAGCGCAAAAAAAACCAAGCAAAATTCAACCTTAATGACCTTCAACCCGCCCGCCAACTTTGAGATTTAAATGTATTAAAAATAAAAGCTATTATGCCATGAACATTCGCTGACGTTTAGATAATATATCGTAGAACACTGTAGAATTTTTTAATCGTATTGTAGCAACACGTGCGAGTGAAAAAGACGATTTCAAAGGAGCGAAGGTCAGTCGGCCGGCCATTTGTGTAAACAATGCAGTGAATGACAATAAAGTGATATATTTTAGTGCTTTTGTGTGGATTGTTTGATTGTTAGTACGTTATTTATTTAGAATAATGTTTGTGAAGTAATATTACGACAATATATTGTATATTTATTGTAATTTGTGTTTGTTTTCCAACCTTCAAAACCGGCCCCGTATATTCGATAATTCCAAGTATTTTGGGTAAGTTTTGTCAATATACATTGAAATGTGCTATTTTATAACTACTTACAGTGATATTGCGACGATATATAGCATATTCATTGTGATTTATTGTAATTTGAGTTTGTTTTCCAACCTTCCGTAAATTCGATAAGTTCAATGAACTTTGTCTTTGTCACAAACATGTCTTTTTATGCACTTTTTACACAATATATAACGGTAATTCTACCATAATTATGTTTTCAAGAGTATATCCTGTTATTATTAGCTCATTTCGACACGTAATAATGTTTGAATATAAACATACATCTGTTTACAACGGTTCAGTTACGAACGTAAACATCTGTGACCGCAACCATTTTTTATCGCATCTTTCAAGTGGCTGACCTCGTATTGTTTGTGTCCAATGTTGTGTTTATACTATAAATATGCTTTACTGTAGTTTTGAACAGCGTTTTCATAATATTTACGGCGCTACCAACCAAAACATATCGGAACGAAACAGGTGACGCAACGATTTTTTTGTCCGGTTTTTTCAAGTGGGTGGGTATATTTTTTGTTCGCATAGTTCTGTCAATGTTGTGTTTTTATTCTATAAGTTTGTGTACACTGTGGCAGGGACCATAGATTTCTATCATTTACGGCGCTAATTTCAAATTATCCAACCAAAACGTGCACCGATTCGGTTGACCAACATAAAAAAATTCTAAATTCGGATACACATATTATAAATCGTAACTACATTTTATTTGTTATTGTTTATTATAAGAGAATGTATCTATAAGTAAAATATCATTTACAGAATAAAGATCCATTCAATAAAACTGTTTTTATGATTGTTTTAATATGACCTCGGCGCGCGGATTCGCGTTTCGCGGGCGCGGATTCGCGTTCCGCGGGGACCATTGTCGCGCGGCGAAAACGTTCCCCGCGGGAACAATGCGAGAAGGTAAAGGTTAAGCCCGCTGGATCAGCTACTGTATTAAAATCAATACCTACTGTCAACTGATATTGCTTCTATTATCAAGAATAATATTGCCTATACATACTTTGTGTACAAAGTGTAAATAAATATTTGGGTACAACATAATTAATTTCAATTATTTTTTTATTTTCCTTCCTATTTTTCGTAATTTTGTATTGCTATTATTCAGTATTGTTAGTATTCCGTTGTGTAAAGGCAAGCTTCAATGTACATGCGCCTTTATTGGCATTATGTGCTTGTTACATCTTACAATGCGATAACAGCGTAACGTATATTTAACGAAGCTAGAGTAAAAGTTGAGGCAACAATAGGTACCATTTTGAAGCTCATTTTTGTCAGTTTGTGGTCCGATCTCTCTTTTTATTAGAGTAGGTCAAATACCCTTAAACTAACGCTTATACTCCGCTTACAGTTTACAGATAAAAGAGATTGGACCACAAAGAGTAAGGCTAACACAATGACTTAAATGTGTACTACTCTTAGTACTACTAGACCGGCTGCGCGTCTCAGAACAAGTTTTAAAGTGTCTATGACTGTGCGGTACATAAAAATTATGCCACTAACTGCGGTCAATTCGTCGTAACTTAATATTACCACCTCTCTTACTCTTTTCTAAAACCCTTCTCCCGCTCCCTGTCATGTGATGTGGGGCAGTTTTACTTATACCCTCTAGTAGCATGCAAATTCTCTTTGGGCTAGCAATACAAATTTGACAGCCTCCGTGGCGCAGTGGGCCACAGGGCAGTGGGCGAGTAGCGTTTGAAGCGAAGGGTCACGGGTTCGATTCCCGCACTGATTCAAAATGTTTGTGTGACTAGAAATATTTGTTTCGGGTCTGGGGGTTTTAAGGGGGGTTGAGGCAGGCAGTCGGTTGGTCTTGACTTGCGCTTGACTGCTTGCCACGCGTGGGGTAAAGGACGATGGAAGAAATTTGCCATCGCCAACATAAAGTTGATACATTCTACTAACCTACTATTTTATTGCCAATCTTAATAATTACTTCAGTTCTCAAATAGCATGACATGATCATTATATATAGAAAATATAAAAATATTTATTTGCTGATGTAATACAATAAATTTATTTTATTATTTATAATACAATTCAATTAAAAGTAACATTTAAAATGGCAAAAACTACCAAGGAGGTAGAATATTTTTTACGTCCGAATACAAACTCAAGCTCGTCACCCGGTAACCCTAAAATGAGCTGTCAAGACGTTTTACCTTTGGAGAATGTAGAAACAATTGATTTTACACGTTTTATATAGTTGTTTTTCTGAGATTATTTACTTTGTTTATGAAGTTTAAGTATTACGCCGGCTAACTGTCACACGATGGCAGCCACGGCTCAAAGTGAGCTTTCGGTCGCGGACCTGAAGGCCGAGATCGAAAGGCTTGGCCGCGAGCTGGACCAGGCGAGCAGCGAGAAGATCCAGTCGGCCCAGCTGGGCCTGGTGCTGCTCGAGGAAAAGAGCGCCCTGCAGCAGCGATGCGACGAGCTGGAAAGTCTATACGAGAACACGAAACACGAACTCGACATCACACAAGAGGTTAGTGGCCTACATTCTAACTCATTATTTTCACTCTTCATGCATTAATGGGTACATAAGAATGTTCCGAAACGGAAATTTTAAATCAACTTTTATAAAATTTCACATGCAAGTTATGAGCCACTTTCAAAAACTTCCAAGTGTAAAACATTGTTGATTAATATAACCTACATTGAGTTTTTGTCTAAGAAGAATAATTTGTGTGCTGTTAGCTATATCATATTTATGTTTCAATTTCTAATACCATTTCAAATATACCTATTACTTTAAAGTTTATTCTTATCAGAACCAATCAAGCATTGTTTATGTTTGTGGCATACAATCATACAATTAGATTTATTACCCAGAGTTAGTTCAACACCAAACTGCTAATATGTCCATGTCATATCTCATAAGTTATTAAAACTCATTAGATATGTAAATTATCAATATGTATTGTTACATATTAGGCATGTAGAAACTGTCACAATTCTTTAACTTTCTCTTTTTATTCACATACATATTAAGTATTTTCAATTTTCAATTTGTATGGTTTCTAAAATACAATTTATGAATTTAATAAACAAAACCAATTATGAAAATCATTATAGTTAATAATATTATCTATTTTACTAAGCATGATATAATGAAGTATTACAGGAGTATGGCCCACAACTTCTTAACTAAACTATGTCTCGGGTACATAAAATGCAGGGTCATTGTCATGAGAGAGCATTTTTTATCTCACTTCAGACACAAATGTCTACTTTTTATATTGTCAAAAAACCCTTTATTACTTGTGGCTTTGATTAGTCATGTTGTGCTTAATAGTTTTATATTTTTTTATAAACCAACTTTGGGTAGTGTCTTTGTAACTGAAATAATGATGAATTATTTTGAAATATTTGAAACAGTGTGCTTCATGTAAAAATTATTTAGTTTTAGTAATTTTAACAAACTCTAATATGATACTAGCTTTATAAGAACTAGTTGTAAATTAGTCCATGTTTTTCTTTAATCCCAGTACATAAATAACAATAAATATACAAAAGTATGTATGATTCATTGTAGACACTTTGTTATTTCTTAATGTGAAGTTTAAGTGGTGGTATTCATTACCTTATCTAAAAATGTTGTAATCTATAATATTGATGATAATCAGTAATTTGAGCAAATTAATGCTATCAGGTTTTAAAAAGTTTTGTCTGCTTGTATTAAAAAACTATTGAATACATTTTGAACATACTTTTACAGTTTAAGAAGAGTGGTATGCCACTCATCAAATATCAATGTCTTATATCCATTTGATGCACTAAATTAGATGAGCTTGTCATATTTTAGTGGTGGAATAAGTTTGTAAGTGATTAATAGAACAAAAAGCATAGTAAACTAATTTTGAATACCAAAGAATTGCATGTGATTAATAAATTTGTTTTCCATATCAACAGGCGCTTATGAAATTGGACACAACACAAAAAGTAACAACAAGAAGTGGTATAGAACAAGAAAATGCACTCCTCAATGAGTCGGCGGCGATGGAGAGCTCCCTCACACTCCAGATACTGGAGTTGGAGAGTGAGACCAAACAGGTTTGTATATATAGTTTATAGTTATATATTTGTTTAGATTTTCATGTTGTCTAACAGCCTATTCAAAATATATTTTTTAAACAGTCACAAACATAATCCTATCCCCATACTATGATAACCTGTATCCTGGGTATCAGAAACTACGAGGCACTTAAGATCGCACAACATCCAGACCCGGAACATTTATTTGAGAATAACACAATCATTTATCTCGGAGCGAGGATCGAGGCCGCGGCCTCTCGTTTCGCAGCCTACTCGCCCGCTCGAATCTTGATGCCTATTGCCAGTTGTAAGGGTGAGATGGAGAGCCTCCCCATATAAATATCAAATACCGTCAAATCTATTGTAAGATACAAGAAGACGAACCCTGGCATTAAGCCGGGATAACGTTAGACGCAAAGAAAGAATTTAATACGAATCTGTTTTTATTTTTTATGAAATCTATCAACTGACTATATGCGACCCTTTACAAAAAAATAAATTCAAATATATGAATAGATCACGGTTCGGTTTAAAAATATGAACATCTAATCGTCATAAACGAATTCGTGTTTTCAAAAACTAAAAGAGAGAAGGTGGGCGTAGGGAGTACGTCAGTCCGGCAAGTTCATTAACTCGTATCGTACATACTAAAGAATAAGGAAATTCCTATCAAACTTCTGATTCAGAAGGGTCAAGTGTCCATGATGGTTACGAGCAAAAAAAATCATATTATGTTCGGATTGCGAAAATATTCGTATATTTCACAAAATCTTACTATATTTTTCACATTCAATTTTCATTACAAGCAAAAACTATGTAAGCATATTTTTAATTAGGTCACTTAGCTTGCGGTTTTAAGTGGTTTACAGCGATGGCTGTTAAAGCCGTCGTTATTGCTATAATTTTATTTTTACATTCGTTTTAAACGTTAATCCAATTTTTCGTAACTAAATGCGTTTAAGAATGATTTATTTTACTAATAATCCGATGCTTTCTGGGGCTTTATTCTCTGTTACCATGTGAACTCGTAACGCGCCCGTGTTACATTAACGCTAACGTGTTGTGTTGACCTCGTGAAATTGGCATTAAGTGATGTATTCTAAGCCAATTGCAAATGTTATAAACGCATTCAAGTGCATTACGTGCTTATTGTGAACATATTTTGACATTGGCTTCAAGAATGCCATTTAATGCTGATTTCGCGAAGTTGGCGTTTTGCAGTCACGTTACGAGTATATACGGTCATAGGGAATCAGGCCTCTGTTTGTTAGTTGGCAGCATTGAATTATTTATACTAGGTTGTCATTTAATTGACTCAGTGAACGGTATGATTCATGTTTTAAAATTCTTTAGTCGTTCGTTGCACAAGAACGACTTCTCCTTAGGGCCAAACTCCAAGTTTAAATGCTGCAAATCTCATATAGGCGCAGAAATTCCACATCTCTGGCCAAGAATCTTCTCCATATCGACGTTATCATTCTATAGGGCGTATGTACAAAACAGGAATTTTACTGAATCACTAAATTGTCTGACTTTTTAAAGAAATCTTGGATTCATCTGAAGAGAAACATTTATTTATATTTTGTCTTATTTTATGATGTTATATAATTTTATCTCGTACACGTTACGTTACGTTGTAATGTATTTTTTTGCCGTCCAAAGACTTAAAAAATAATGACTGATTTGCGCATACGCAGCTATGGAATGATGGTTTAGATATGACCTATACTCACTGATAAGTGACAACTGTCAATGGATAGTGATGAGTAAGTGAAACGAAATTTCTATAAAAATTAAGTTTTAAAAAATAATACCCAAGCTATAAAGTTCAGTGTTACTTACGCAAATATTTTTTTAAATATTTTCTATACTTAGAAATGTTATTTAACCGCCTGTGTGTAAAAATTGAAGCGTCAGATTTTTTCAACGCCGCACGTGACTATCCTTAGAGAAATAATTAAAAACACGGAAGCTAGGGAAGTGCATAATGTGTGCATCAATTTACATATTAAAATATGCACGGCACGCCAAAATTGCGGGGAACTGGTTACATAACAATGTTATGAATAATCATAGCATAGTTCACGTTTACAATTTACAGTGAAAGTTAACTCTTACGAGTGATGAGATGCTGAATTATTTATGTAATGTTAATGACGTTTGGGACAGTATTTTGAGCAAACTGTAGCGATGCAATCTAGCCGTATTTACAATAGTAGATGGTTTAATCTGAATATTAATTAATAATGAGTAGCAACTTTTTAATTACATGGAAAACTAAAAGGTATATTACAATACGTGCAGAATAACTTGGCTGGCCTGAAGTTAGTCACGAACAGAATCAACAAAGAGGGGCGGGAGGCGTAGAGGACGGGTGAACAGCCTACCTTGAAACTTCAGCCCGAAGAAGTCATTTTGCGCTTATCCCTACAACTCAGAAACATAGTCCTGAGCTCCTCCAGAACTTATATTTCTAGGAACTTACGAACATATATATAAAATCAAAGAAAACACTAACAACTGTCTCTTTGTGGGAATCGATCCCGCGACCTCTTACAATCGAACACTCGTTTACGTATGAGTGCGAAGGTGTCATGAATGCAGATTAGAACTTTTATATAAGACTTTTTATAGCGTCCATGTAAGAACTCCGAGTGTTCTTATTGGCGAGCGATTAAACACAATTAGACCGTTTCCAATGATAACGTATGTACATTAATGGAGTATGACGTACTTCCAAATATAACAGTGGGTGACTCGGTGAGTCGTGCGTTCCTAGTCGCAGCGACAAGCGACAAACTTCTTACTTACATTTCGGTTAAGCCGTCTAAACCATCATCCGGTGCGCTCATTATCTCATTAAAGAGTCCAGTTTCCCCAGACGCATATGTGACGGTGTGACGGTTAATGCCTACGCTCCGTTTAATGAAATGGGAGCAATTGATGTGAATCATCGGCGGTCCCTCGGAACAGTGCGCGCGAGACGCCCCTCTACAGCACACATCATTTTTCTCACATGAAAAGTACATATTGGTGATAAAGCCATCGGGTATTAACGCTAACCGTGGTTGATCGCAAATAATCTACGTAACTGCTTGTCCTAGACAGACCAAAAACGTGTCTAACATCCGTGATGTAATGCCGCGAATGGCGTAAGCGCAGCCGTCGGGAATCCATAACACTGATCCAGAAATACTTTTTTATATGGCCGGCCTTGATTCACATATTCACGCATTACTCAATGGTGTTTAGTTTTTGGGAAATGCAAAAGCGCGGCGTGCATTAGTGTTTCTCATATCATGCGGGATGTTTAGTGCGTGTGCCAAGTGGAAGTCGTGTAAATAATGTTTTAGTGCGTTACGACCGCGTGGATACACCAAAATGAATAACCACGGCGAGGTATCCCGTTTAATATTATATTTTTTTGCAAACAATTTATCCACCTAGTGACACATAGAGTATGGCAGACCCGGCTCGTATTTCATGTCAAAGTGTGTTTACACGAATAATGGAGCATTGTTGACACTCGTTTTGTTGCTGGAAACTTGCCAGACAAACTAATATGGTATTAAGTGCCATTTATAGATTTATTGTAGTTTTTATCATGAGTTTTTACTAACTTTGTGAAAAGTTCGATGAGTCAAGTGGTTCTTTTTGTTCGGTTATCGTTCTATTGTGATACAATTGCCGTCTTTGCTCGGCAAGCACGGCTAAGCCGACGACAAAAATAGCTTTGTTCTCATACCTTGAACCTTTCGTGAACCGGGATACCAAGAATGTGTATTGATGATATTATGAAGCCTTTTTTAGAAGTACATTTGTTACTTACATATGACGACGTGGCGAAGATCATCTCTCACTAAATCCATTTTGGCTGCAAATTAGATCAAAACAAACTTTTTTCGAAATTACGTGTATCCCTATACACGTAATTTCGAAAAAAGTTTGTTAAGTGTAATGTAATCACTTGATTAACAATAAATATATAAAAGACCGTGAAATCATAATTAATTTAAATTATGATCACACATTATACATCACTGTAAATATTTTCACAACACATAAGTAACAAACAATCGTAAGCTTGCACCAATATTGTATTATCACGATTGAAACTCCTTCCTTGTCACGTTTCATCAGACAATACAACCGATGTACTTCCTTCGCGACAGAATTAATCACAGGATATGAGTGTAAGATGTTTAAATAATGATAAAACGTCTCTTACTCAGAGTCAGAAACATTCGTCCGTACCAAGTGTGATATTCAGGTCACGTCGGTTATCACCATCATTACGGATTATTTACACTGGCCGGTTCGACGCAGCGTTGAATAATTACCAGTGATTTGCGCTTTGTTAATTTTTTTATTAGATGCACCGACGGCCGCAGACACGGTTCGAGGTAAACCACGTAGCGATTTTCATACACCGCGAATGGCCTGGCGGTCAACATAAATTGATTGATGTTAATATTTGCAGTCAATATCGTTTATGATATTTATTATTACGATGTTATGTTGTCTGCGGTAAAGTTTGTATAGAGTGAAAAATGTGTATGTTGGTACACTCTATAAACCCTTTGGGGAAAATACTCTCGGATTTCCGCCCACCTTAAGACCGGGTGTGCCGGATTTTTATCGGCTGAAACGGGTGAGAAAAAACAATGAACGATACAGAGCTTTATTATGTTAGCAGTTAAAAATATATACTACTTAAACACAGCATTCTAAAAAAGCGAGTGTAAATATGTCATTATTTAATATTTTTGATTGGTATCGCTCAAGTCAATACGAATATCGAACGCTAATTTATTCACACATTTAATAACTTTCACGAGGGTACTTCCATTTTATGAAACAATTCTCATACAAAAACTTACACGAGGGTACATTCATTTTCCTAAACAATTTCCATACTGAGTGTACGCACTACAAAAACTATAAAGTTAACGAGTTGTGTAATTTTTTGAACTTAATTATCGCAGTTGAGAATATATTTGTGATGGACTTTACCCAGGTAAGCTAACGGCTTGTTCAGTCTATGTTAGTGTATAGTCCTCTAGATAGTAATTTACCCAAAGTCAGTAAACGTTTTACAATAGTTAAGTGTATATAATAATGAGTATAACGAGTCGCACCGAATTAGTTGTTAGATGTCAGATGTTAGTGGCTTAGAAGTATGCTCCTTGGATTTCACGATAGCGATCAATACCAACACTCCATAAGGAGTGTGAGTTTAACGATGGGTGTAGCAAAATGTATGTATGGTGTAGCGGCTGCATGAGGAAGGCGGAGGACCGTCAAGAGTGGCGCCAACTTGGAAAGGCCTATGTCCAGCAGTGGACGAATTCAGGCTGATGATGATGAAGATGATGTAGTGCCTAGGTGGGTCTGGTCCGTCCCAAAAACTTGTTAAGCCCATCCCTGAATTCCGCTATCCACCTCCTAAATGTCACCTTATCTCTATTCTTAACCGGGAATAGTGTTTGCAGTCTGGCCTACTGCAAGAAAATATTCCTACGCCCTTGGTAAAGCTCTCAGCCTGTCTTAAAGTCATCCAACACGTGTAAAAGGGTGGGTACCCTAATCTCATGCAGGATTAAGGACAGATGATAATGATAATTTTTAATAAGTGTAAAAGTTATTGTGTGTAAGTCTTGTAAGGGTGTCCAAGTAATATATTTTGTAATACAGGGCAACCTCACCTCGCAGGTCGCACGCCTGATGGTAAGCGCCACGCCTGCCCTTAAACAGAAGCAACGCCACACAGAATTCTGTATTACAAAGCACTGCATGGCACTGGAATGCGTTCGTAATCCCGAGACATAAGTTGTCAAGTCTCATAATGCCCAGTAATTTCACTGGCTTTAATGTCCTTCAAACCGAAACACAACAAAGCTTACACACTGTTGCTTGGTGGTAAAAATAAATAAAGCGGTTGTATCAATCCAGGTGGCCTTTCGCATACGAGGGACCTACCACCTATTACTACGGCAGCCTACCAAGACGTATTTCTCAAACTACCTAGTACCTACCTACTGTAAAAGCTAACTAAATAAAGCATTTCATACATATGATCAGAATGTCTGACGAGCGTTAAATAAGTAACACAATCGTCCAAACTCTGACTGAAACCTAAGTTGAAAGTTGACGTGACATTTCCCACCGGTCCACGCCCACATTTTCGCCTGTTCATAAAACGCAGACAGGTTGAATTTATTAGTGGTTGCCGCTCCCAGACACTATTTACAAACAGGGCTAATCAACAAAGTGGTTTTATGCCTACTAAATCACATAGGGGTTGGTTTCGGACGTTCGCGCGTTCTTGTTATGGACACATTATACGTACAGTTTAAATTATGGAATCATCGTATTACACACGCTATGATAATATGTTTTTTTTTATTTGCTTGGATGACGAGACGAGCAGGTCGCTCGCCTGATGTTAAACGTCACGCCTGCCCATAAATAGAAGCAACGTCACACAGAACTCTGGATTACAGAACACGGCGCTGAACTGAGCTCGACATCCCGAGACATATGATGTTAAGTCTCATAATCATAGTAATTTCACTGGCTTCAATGTCCTTCTAACCGAAACGCAACATTGCTTACACACTGCTGTTTGGTGGCAGAAATAGACAAAGCGATGGTATCAACCCAGACGGCCTCTCGCACACGAGGGACCTACCACCTTGTAAAGACTCAAAAGACAAACTCCGCCAAATGTGAACCGATTTGGATGTTATTTTTGTATTCGATAGATTTTACTTCGGCGGTGGTTAATTAAGGGGGTGAAATCGGGGCTGAAAGATTAGAACTTCGACGTTTATGCATCGATTTTGATCACTCCATTCTTTCACTAAAAATAGTAAACTAAAAACTAATTTCAGCTTTTTTTGGTAAAGGTAAAAAAAACCACAATGGTCTTTATTCTCTTGGTATAAAAATTTATACGCATTATGTATATTATAATGTATTTTTTTTAATGTAAAATGGACATAGCCTCATGTGGGTTGTATGTGACATGTATGATTGTCACATCATACCATAAAAATTATGATATATTTTATAAATGTAGGAAAAATATAACATTTTAACATAAAGACACGACGTGTGTGTTCCTAAATGGGTAAGCGGAGATTTCACATAAGGAAGATCAGAAGAAAATTTTATTTTCATAAATAAAATTAATTAAACCTAATAATATTATCCAGTCCAGTATGATTATTAAAATTTAATTACATACTATAACAATTATTTATATTTTGTGTTTAGCTACGTCACGAGCTCGACCGCGTGGTGAGCGAACGCGACCGTCTCCTAGCTGAGAGCTCTGAGCTAGGCGCGGATAAAGCGACGCGCGAATCCGAGCGGGCTGCTCTACGAGCCGAACTGAGAGAGGCGCGGCAACGCGAGCAACGTCTGCTGGTCGATATAGGGGACTTGGAGGACGAGAATATATCGCTACAGAAGCAGGTCTCCGCGCTACGGTCTTCACAGGTATGTTTCAATAATGGATTATGTAACTATACGGAGTGACTGGTTGAACGGCGATATGTTAAAGGAAAATATGTCATTCGATTTTCTTTATATTTTCTATTTTTTTATTTATCACTTTATGTGAGATTACAAATATCCATATTATTTTAAATTACAATTATTTTACTAAGACTATGTTATTTATATAGGGACAGTCTACCCTATTTGCTATCATATTTAGGACACTGTTGGTACTGCCGCGAACCCTTCTAACCATCGATGCTACTCGCTTCCGCATAATAGCACTAAAACCATCGATGTGCGCCTCCGCGAACATAGACGATGCGCTACAGTATCGCGGCAGCCCCACCAGCCCCACCAGCATCCTAAATGCGTCATTATACTGAACCCGGAGTGCATCGTAAGATTTTCGGGTATATGTATCCCACAGGCTGCATGTGTAGAACGATGTGCAGTACGCTCTAAATAGTGTTATTTTAGCCTCAATTGAACAACGAGCAAATCTCCGGGATATCATATTTGCCCTCACCGACAAAGCCCTCCGTTCCCTTTTAATGTCAGAAGTGTCGTACAGATCGGAGGTAACCACATGACCGAGATATTTAAATGCGTTAACTCTTTCCAAGGAGACTCCATTCATGTGAAAAATTAATACCTACGTAATTTATCTATGTTATGTAATGAATGACATCAGTTTACGTGCAATACTCACTACTCAGGAACGCCATGTCTTTCGTCACCGTTGTGTCACTGCCTCCAGGGAGCGTACCATTTTCGGATCAGTTTCTTATATTTTTATTTGTTAAAATCTTCCATACATATCGAAAGTTAAACTCGACACAAAATGTCATGTGCTTACATAATGTGTCGGACGTACAACCCGCCACCTTGTATAATATAAAAATATCCCTAAAGCTACGAAACATTTATTTGTGAAAGAGTGTGGAAAGTTGTTTTTATGAGAAACTATTCCAGAGTTCTGTATCAAATAAGATGATTGTATGTAATCTTAATACCAAAATGGCTATACAGGTTGAGTTCGAAGGTCTCAAACATGAGGTACGTCAATTGCGCGAAGAAGCTGAAAATGCCCGTGCAGCGGCTGAGGAGATGGCAGCATTGCGTCGAATCGCCGAGCGACAGTTGGCCGAAGCGCTTGAAGCGCTGCAAGCCGAGAGGGAAGCCAAGTTCGCCGCCAAGAAGGAACTCGACGCGCACCTTAGCAGAGAAGCCGCTTATAACATTACCAACCTGGCGTACAGTATACGAGGTACTTTTCCATACTTGTCATATAAGATTACTTGTTTCAATTGTTCGTGAGTCACCAATAAACTACTAAGCCGATAATAGGATTTTTAGGTTTCCGTAGCTAAATGGCAAAAACGGAACCCTTATAATTTCGTCATGTCCGTCTGTCCGGCCGTATATCACAGCCATTTTACTCAGATACTCTTAGCACAAATTATTAGTTAATTCCAGGGTTTCCCAACCTGGGGTCCACGGACAAAATTTAATAATATTAAGTCGATGGTGCGATCGATCCGCTGATCAAGTAAGATGGCGTTAAGGGTCCGTGGATAAGGTGGCACTAAAGGTCCACCCTTGAAAATGTGAAAAAATTACCCCTCCCCCTTTAACTTTTAAACAATGTGGTGGAAAATGCTGAATAATTCAAGATTGTATAACTTAAGAGGCACTGCCAACAAAAACTGGTTTCAATAAGATAGTTCATATAGTTTTGCCTCTTGGAGATATGGCATGTTTTCAGTTGATCAAATCCTTCATTGTGTGTGGCCCGGGGTTTTTATTTTAAAACGTTATAGTCGATAACTACCTTCCAAACCATTTTTGACATGGGGATATCTATTTTATTTTGTCTCCTGCTTACCTTCCACACCATTTTTGACATGGGAATATCTATTTTATTTTGTCTCCTGCTTACCTTGCTGTGTCCAGTAAGCTTACGACTACGACCGAAAGTCTGTTGAACCGACCGAAAGTCATCTAAGCCAGGATATCGACTAAAGGCCGTTCCTAATATTCTGTCCATCGACAGATTTGCTTACTGGAAGTAAAATTTTGACACATTTTGTATGGGAGATCTGTCAAAATACTATTGATGGTAAGCAAATGTGTCGATAGACAGAATATAGGGAACGGCCATTAAACTATAATTGCATTTATCACTGAAATAGTCCAGAATGTTTACTGTAACCAATAAGTTAATTATACCAATATCATCTCTTCAGGTATGCCAGAAGATGGCACGGAGGACGAGGGCGAGCCAGGTGGTTCTTCGTCTGCGGATCTCGCTACAGCGATGGGCGACCACCACGCTGATCTGTTCTCAGAGGTGCATCTGCACGAGATATCTCGGCTCGAGAAACAACTTGAACAGGCACACAATGAAATCGTGAGTTTGTAGCTATTTTATTTTAAAATTGGATATAATTAGTTAGAGCTAGACAATTTGCTAAGTAAATTATCTAATTATTGTCCCTCTTCATTGGATTGGGTGGGTAACTTTATGATGTGTGGTCAATGTAGATGATGATAATTATACAGAATGGTTTAACCCATAATGTACAAATGCAAAATTCTGTCACAATAATTTATGTTAACATTGTGATTAAATAACTAAACTTTTAAGGTTATCGAGCGGGAATCGTTAGCGATAATTTTAATTGTTGATTTAATTTTATCGCTAACTGGTTTTTTAATGAATAATTAGCTAATTAATGACTATTTTTTTATGTATAGAGCCAACTATCGTCATCGGTACGCAGCGCTCAGACGACGGCGGAGAGCGAGAGCGCAGCGGCCACCATGCTGCGCACCGGCGTCACCCGCGCCCTCTCGCGGGTCTCAGCGCTGCACAACCTGCACGGAGACTGCGGCCCACTGGCAAGTCCATGTCGATACTGTATTACACGACGCGACGGCAAACAGCGTGAGCGCGGCGCCAGTATCTACTTTCTTTCATACGCACTCACGCCTGTAATTCCCAAAGGGTAGGCAGAGGTGTAACCAGTACACCCACATTTCGCCGAGCGTATTTCCGTCCCTTATGTGATAGGGGGCGAGCCTATCGCCATACCGGGCACAAATTCCAGACTCGGGCTGGTACTGAGCATATCGTAATAGAAAAAAACCCAATACCACTACCCGACCCGGCGATCGAACCCGAGACCTCAGCGTTGACCTCAATCGTAACGCGTACGCATTACAACTGCGCCACCGAGGCAGTCACTTTCTTTCATCGTACTAAAATGACGGCATGTGACCTGTCACCAGTATTCATACAGATTTTTTGTAAAACAATATAAGTTTGACTTTTTATGTTGTCCTTTATACTTATAAAAATATTTAATTAGAGTCGATATGTGCAGGAGGACGAAAAGAATGAGAGCGGTGTCTCAGCTCGCGCCAGCAAGTGGCTGACATGGTGGCGAGTGTCCGGCGGCGAGCTGGGTGCACTGGCGGCGCAGCTGGGCGAGCTGCAGGCCGCCGCGCAGCCCCCCGACGCATCCGCCGCGCTGCAGCGGCAGGCGCTCGTCGATCTCTCCGACCGCGTCGCCGAGGCCGAGGTGCGCTGCGCTGAGCTGCACGCAGAAGCGGACCTGTTGAGGACTCTTGCATCGGGTAACTGACGATACTGTTCATAAAAGAATCGTCGATGTCGACAATTCAGATATTGATGATACAGGTACTTGAAGGTGTACTAAGCTAGCTGTATGCCGAGGCGGATGTGGTGCACATGTTCATCTCAGGTCAATGTCGATAAAGGAAACATTGATACAGGACATCGATGTGATAATACAAATTTCAATTCAATGTTCACTAATGTGAGGTAGATCTGTATGCTCGCTTTAGGTAGACAGAGGCATTGTTCCTCCTCTATCTACAACCATATCTATATCGGAAATTCTGACATCAATAACTAAATTATTGAAACTTTTTAACAATAACATAAGACTATATTAATATTGTTAGTTATATGTGGATGTTGTATGTAACATGTTGTCATTCCAGGTGCTGGGCGTGCGTTATCGACGGCGGCGCCCGCACTACTGTCGGCGGCGGAGACGCTCGCACAGATCTACCACCACGTGTGTGCAGTCAACGGCACGCAACCGGAGCGGCTTCTACTCGAGCACGCCGGACAGAACGACGGTATGTTACTCACTGCATCTAGTAACAATTGATTTTATATTATGTGCCATATGAAATGTCTACATAAACTATACGAATATTATTCTCGTGTTTACGGTTATACATCAAGATCATGTGACGTCGCAATCTTATGCAATCGTCGTCACGGTAAAAAAAACATACCAGTGAGGTCATAATTTTAACAAAAGTGTTGGCAGAAAAACAAAAATATTCGCTTGTAATATAAAAACGCTTAGTTTTATAAGTCGATAGTTGTTTTTGTGTTGCGATGTGGCATCGCTTTGATATGTATCGACTGTTATACCATAACCAGACGGGAGGTAGTTAAAAATATTGTATAAATAATTCAGTAGGAATAAGTATTCACTCGACACTGGTGAAATCACCGCTACAACGGTGGAGCCATATGTTTTTAAAAGAAGAAGAAGAAGGAATAAGTATGATCGATAGTTGTGTTGGTAACAGTGGGTGAGGCCGGGTCTGCGGAGGCGGCGGCGCTGGCGCTGGCGGCGGGTGAGCTGGAGGGACTGCGCGGCGCGCGGCAGGTGGCGCGCTCGGCTGACGCGCTGCTCGACCAGCTGACGCATCTGCGCGTGGCCTTGGACACCGCGCTCGACTCGCGACACCGACACCAACCCGGTATGTATACACACCTGTACCTGTGTACCCGTGTACCCGTGTACCCGGTGCGCTCCCCGACATCGCACAATTAGCAAGACGGAATAGCGCAACCTTATTTCGGTAACATATAAACTCCACTTTATGCGCCTTCGTATACAGCAGATATATTACTATAACGAATATAACTAAAGCGACTACACTGAGGCATCCGGTGTGTTTTGTTTTTGTTATACCTATAGCCCGTACGTTTAGGACATGAAACTGAGTTTTATATTATCATCGTTTTTGGATTATTCTCTGCCACTTCGTTGGTCTATGTTGATATTAACAATATTATAACCAAGACAGATTTAAAAATGATTTGTTAGTCTCCAGTTAAAATGTGGTAAAAGACCGATTTCACGAAACAGAACTTGTCCTTTTCCAGCATGCTTTTAATTCCTAGTAATATGAATTTATACCACCCACAGGACTCGATCCGTGGAAAGCCAAAAATTACACCTCGATAAAGAAAATCAAAGAGCAAACAAATGCTAAACTAAAAATGGTTGAATCCAGAAAAAAATTAAATATCTTAATCACTCAGCTAAACTCTTGTCACGAAGAAAATATTGATAAAAATGGCATCGAGAAAAATATTATCTGTACTGGACGAACGGTGAAGGAGATCGCAGATTATTTCGAAAATATATCGACGGTTACTTCAAACATTCAAAGCCTTAACACCAACCACAATTTAAGATTAAAAAGTGATACTCTAGTTGATCCCCTAACAGCTTATAGTCATAAGAGTAATAGAAACAATTGTCTTCCATTCCTCAAAACCCATATTCCGCTTTTGTCCACTCCGAGAAAATCTATTTTATCGATAACCAAAGACGTTACGATTGCTCCAAATCTGCATTTGTTGTGGAAAAACAATTTATCACAACGACATGTCAGTAAACAATGTATTGAGTCGCCTAAGAAAATAGAGAAGAAATTCGCATTACCTAACCTGAGAGAGATGGTGAAGTCCAGCTTGATGACCTGTCTGCTGATGTTGCAGTACATCATGTGACAATATCGATATATCACAAACCACGTAAGATACATCTCTGTTGTAAAAGGCTCGATATAGTTAGATGTCGATGTATCTGTACGTTGAGCTTTTTCTTTGAAGAAATCAACACATTAGAAAACTGTATTAGAAGATGATCTCGTAGTTTATCGATAAAACTGTAAATTAATTGTATTGCTCCTACCAGTAAATCACCATTACGCTAATAGGCACGTTGATCTATTAATATATATCTGAAAAGTCGCATACAATTGTAACTTATCTTTTTCGTATTTTCTCGTATCTTTCCTTCTCCATTTCCTTTCCTTAATCGACCTTCCAAATGTAAAATATGAAATCCTCGCTTTACAATTTTGTAGAATTATTGAAAACAACTATTGCTTGTGTGTATTTAAAGTTAGTCAACAATAATTATGAAGCCAATATATATTTAATCGATAACTATAATCCATCTTAATCGATAATTTGTCGACAGTAATGGAGACGGAGGAGCGAGGCGCGGAGTTAGCGGAACTTCAAGAACAAGTTATCAAATTAAAATCGTTGTTGTCGACGAAACGCGAGCAGATCGCGACGTTGCGAACCGTACTCAAGTCGAACAAGAACACGGCGGAAGTGGCCCTCGCGAACCTCAAGTCCAAGTACGAGACAGAGAAGACCATCGTCACGGAGACCATGCTCAAGCTCAGGAACGAACTGCGACTACTCAAGGAGGATGCGGCTACATTCTCCAGTGAGTATATTACTTTTTGCATAGCATAGCAAAAAAATAAGCAAGTAGATCACTAATGACCATTCCCAATATTCTGTCTTTCGACAGATTTGCCTACTGGCAAAAAAAATTTGACACACACACTATTGATATTAAGCAAATCTATCTTAACTCTACAATCTTATCTCAACTCTGCAAAATGTAAATCTGGTAGAGCTGGCCACGATGCCCCACAGACGCGTCTGAGCTGCAGCCGAAACCTCAACGGTGGAGACCTTCTCCCAGGGGATGTAGATATCTAGCCAAGCCGACGCTATACAAGCAGCAACACCTAAACTGGCATTAAGGGTGAAATGGTTCCATTAACGTGAGCCGGTCACCTGTCTGTGCAACTCGCAGGCGTCCCTATCATAAATACAATAAAATACAATACAAATCTATCTTTAAATTGAATATAGGGAACGGCCATTAGTGAGTCGTTACTTGTGCATATGAACACCCATAGTACTAGAAGAATGATGGCTGTGTTGCCGAATTTTGTAGAAAATAAGGTATCTTTGGGCTTCTCAAAATCTCGCTAGACGCATGATATTAATCTGTTACTACAAGTCAGTGTCTAGTAAAATAATGGCTTTACCTCGGTCCAGCTACAGTGCACTTCTATCCCATACGTTTTATTAAGCTAGTTGATTGTGTAGGGATAATGTGTACGATATATTACGTGTGTCCATAGGTTTGCGTGCAATGTTCGCTGCACGTTGCGAGGAGTACGTCACGCAAGTGGACGAACTGACGCAGTCGCTCACCAGCGCCGAGGAGGAGAAGAAAACTCTCAACCAGCTGCTGCGGCTCGCCGTGCAGCAGAAGCTGGCGCTCACACAGCGGCTCGAGGAGTTGGAGGTAACAGCAATTACTTGGAATACTTTCACCCTTTAAGCTTTATCGATTTTAATATATTCTGTCGATTGATATAAATATAATGATGTCTGTGGTGTCGATGTTGCATGTCGAATGTGCATTCATAGTAGAATTATTTGTCCTCGTGCAGGTGGACCGCGAGATGCGCACACGGCGCGTGCCCAAGCCGAGCGGCGGCACGCGAGCGCGCGGACGCGACTTCTAGCGGCTCGTGTCGGCGCTGAAGGCGGCGGCGGCGGCGCTGCGGGCTCTGCTGCAGCCAGCACCGCCGAGCCGTCACGCGCGCCGCTCATAACCGCCGCACGCCGGGTGTCGTGTCCGTTACGAATTTATAGTTTTAATGCGCCGCGCTACCGGCGCCGGCCCACTCCGCCGCGCCTAACAGCGCCGGACGTGCCGGAGCCCTTGAATTTTTATAGTCCCGGGCCCCGCGGAGCCCGTTATTTGTACGTTTTATAAAATTAAAATTTAATTAGTGATATCGACATGGTGCCGCGTGGGTGGTGGCGCGGGCGGCGTGGACGAGGACGCGCGTCTCGTGGCCGCGAGTGAACCGTCAAACTGTGCAGCGACGCGCGTCCGTCGTGCCGCCCGCTGCCCGCTGCCCGCGACACGGTTCGTGTTGTGAATTAAAATTGACTGATATGTGAGAGGGAGTTGACAGGTGTTACGGGACGCTGTAGGCGGTCGGACGCCGTCCATCTTTAGTTACCTGTATGCTTCTCTGGTGGGTCTCGTGGAGTGCCCCCCCCCCCTCTGTCCCCTCCTCCTTGATCCCCGGTCCCGCGCCTCGCCCCTCGTATGTTTCGACATCAGATCGCTCGCTCGCTGTCTGCGCGTCGTAAGATCGATGTTTGTCAAGTATTTTTGTAATAGCATCAGTGTATTTTGTTACGCAAATGAATTTATCGCCGTTGTTATGGTGTCGCAGATGACTGTATATTCCTCGTCAGGCAGATTTATTGTTATAATAATGATAAAAATACTCGGTATGTGTGTGTTAAGCCGGAGACGCGATGAAACCGTGCAACGTTATTTTTTATGATATACATATGATTATATATTATTATTATGATGTTCGAGTCGATTCGCACGTATAGAATCCTCTGATCGAAACGAATGTTCAGTACGTCCAAATGAAAAAAATAAAAAAAAATATCGTCGACGTCCATCCATTGTGTGCGCAAAAGACTATGTAATCTGTTCTATAGTGGATAATACGTTCGTTGTGTTGTTGTGGCCCTCCGCCGAATACTTTCGTCCATCTTGTTCTAGTTGTACTGGTAGTGTTTCGAGTGCACTTCTGCCGTCCTGTGGCGTCGTGTGGCGTCGCCACAAGTGTCCATTTCTTGTCCATGAGCCGGTCGATTCCGACAAGTGTCACGCGCATCGGTACAGCCGAAGCCGCTCGTGTGTTGCTCAAGACGTTGCTCACGGGAGTCGACCGGTGGATCTATTTATAAGTGACAAAATTTACAAGAGATTTTATTGAAAATGTTACGGTTAATTATTATTATTTACGTTGATTGGATGTGATATTGGCAGCTTCCCGTGATGAGATCGCTTCGACCGCTCGATGACGTAGTCGTTTGTATTTTCGTAGCGTCTCACCGACGTAGGCTAGTTGGACCGTTCCACGTAGGGGGCCCTCGGCCCCAACGCGTCTTTTAATTATTTAGGGCGTAGACATAGTTAATACATTATCCTTCAAGTAAACTTAGTAGGTTAATTAACTGTACGGACGTTCCGTTGTGTAGTAGTGAAATTGATTTGCAATATTAACTTATATAGAGTAATAATAATTTATTTGCATAGCTCAATGAGCGGACGCGACCGTGCACGCTGAGAGAGCGCGCTCGCGCCCGCTAGGACCATAGCCTTGCATTTATTGTTTATTAGATTGTAATCGTATAACGTTTAGCTTTTATCGTAGACCACTCTTCGTGTACTTAAACGATGGACTTACCGATTGTTAGCTTTAGTGTTCATCTTTTTCTAAGTATTATTTTTCTTTAGCTTAGCAGCAGACATCGTTTTTGTATTGTTATGTCTAGTCACTATAATTGCGTTTATAGTATTGCCGCACAGCCGCCCGCTTGTTGTGAAATACTATATTATAATTCCGAAGGCGGTTGAGCATTATGTATTACTAGTTTGTTGAAAATGTTTTCCATAAATAAACTCACTGTTTCCGAATTGATTCTTTATAATTTGACATGTTACATTGCCCTGTTTATCTGAACTTGTTTTGACATGATTATTTATTACAGATTTATGATTGTTGATATATAATGTGACAGACCATGAATAGTATTGGTAAAAGTGTTGTATATTTTTTAACGAATAGTTATTACGTAGAAGGTGTTTCGGATAACTTTACTACTATGTTTAGTGCTATTGAGTTTATGTTGTACGGTATATAGATTCAGTATTGAGTATTGGTGAAGGGTGATATCGCTCGGTGTCTGCTGCCGCTGACCGGTGGTGGTGCGCACTCTCACTACTTGAGCGATTAACCAAATATTTTCTATCATTTTAGATCACTTATTATTGCGTAGGCATAGATATTATTTTATATTTAATAGAAAAGTATTGACTTTTGTTATTTATATGTGGAAAGTATATGAATTGCCAGCTACTTGATTATATTGCGACATGATTTTTGTTGGACAACTCGATGCATGAATGTTCCCACGCTATGACGGTGTCATTTTCATCTGTAACTGAGTCAACGGTCAGTTAGTAGCCGGCCTCGACTATTGCACAGTTTGATGGTTCACTACTGCAGCTGCATAGTGCGGACATAGCTGTAGCTTCACCAGCATTCGATACAAGATGGCCGCCGGTTGTTCTGTTTGTTCAACATCAGATTACATGTCTTTGCGAATCGACGAGCTTTTCACAATATAAACTACGCTAGAGTGTTCAGTATTCACCGACAGATCGAATGAACCAGCCTCGGGAACATATCATGACAGAGCGGATTTATTTTCACACTGTAAGGCACACCGTGTTGTCACAATGACTGATATGAATCATGTATGAAGAATAATAAATTATTATATTTAAAATTTTATACTTGTTTCATTTGTCACGAGCTATATAAGTATCGATAATTGGCTGTCGATACTCAGATTATCAATAACATTTTCACATTTTTATTGCAAGAAAAAAAAATAGAACAAATGTTTATTAATTTAAAATTAAAATATTAATGAAGACCTGGTTTTATCAACGTTTTTCTTACAGTATTTTCACAATTGATTATCGGAATGCTTATTGCGAAAAAAATATAAATAATTAAATTTAAATAAACCGTTTTAGGGCATGATTAATTGTGTTAGTAACTTTAATTTAAATATATAAACTTAGTGTGGGGAAGTCAACTCAACGTGATCCGGATATACTGCAAAAATCTTGCAAGTTGTAATCTCCAAAAAAGGTGCTAGAAGTATCGATAGTTACTAACCAGCGCATAAGACAGAAGTGCTGGGCAAATTATTAAAGGGTTTATATCCTTTCTTACTTTAATAAAACAATAAAATCCGATAAATAATATAATGTTTATTACGTATGTACATTTACATTGGCGATGGATACATTAATTACACATAAAAACAAATAATTTACTCTTACACAATACAAATGCATATTTACAATAAACAAACGAACAAGTCACGACATTTTGCGATACACATATCTTATTTATTTACAAACGAGTATTGAGCTTTCGTATTCTAATAAACCGCCATTTTATATCTAATTTGATTGTGACCCGTTCTGATGACAATACTGTATTCTTCATATAATCTAACTTCGATAAAATATACAGATACGCATTTCTATGCAAATGTCATTTTAAAAAGTGTCGTCGATAGATAAAAATAAGTAATAAGATCACGTCTCCTGATTAATTAAATACAAATTTAACCTTATGCACGCGTCATAAGGTAACTTTTTAAATAATATTATCAAACGTTCAGCGACGTTTTTAAATTTGCTGCTCTCAATAAATGTTTATACATATATCAAAACAGTGCTTACTCACATTATAAGCACTGTTTTCTAAGCGTTCATATTTCTAGTGTATATTTTATCGAAATAACCAACGATTGCGCTTCTTTTCCTTTCATTCCTAATTGCTCCAATAAAAATAAGAAAAATATCGTAAGGAGTTTGCATCTTATTCCAAATGCAATATTAAACCATCTTCAACTGATACTCACGTGATAAAATTATGAAAAGAAAAATATATTTTACAATAGAGGTAGACAATTCACACAGCTGACTTATCAAAAAGAGTCCCCCCTCATACTCATAGTCAATCTTGCTATATAAATACGAATTAACTTAACGATATCCCTTAGCAATAGGGTATTTGACTATATCTAATTTTATACATTTTTTTTCCAACCAACAAAAATACGAAAAAGACAGTTCGCAAAACAGTTTTGCGAAAACAGAATTAAAATTGGGTAAACAATTAGGCTGCAGTTAATATTTTAAATATTGGTACAAGCAAAGGTGGGTGCGTAGTGCGAACATCTCACTATCTCCCTCACACGCGTGTATCGTATTGGCGTTACTTGTCCTGTGACGTAACTTGCCATGTCGTGCATCCTCTTTACGTCATTTAACAACTACCCCTTCCAGCAGATTTAGATGGCTTCTAACTTGATTATTTTAGACTTAATTTATATAATTATTTCGATAATAGATTTTAGGGAACGTATCTTATTGATCAAAATATTAAAAATAATAGAGTCATATACCCTATTCCTTAGCCGACGAGAGATATGCATAAAAATAAAGGATGGGAAGTCCACATGGGGCATGGAGCACAGCACCCTAAACATTAGCCACCCCAAGACCTTCATTTATCTTTAAAGAAAAGTAAGTAAAACTGCTAATGTCTAATCCCTATACAGGGCATTGATACATGATTTTAAAATCTCGCTTTTTTATTTTTAAGTCCCATGTCCTAAGTTAGATGTCATGATTGCCGATTCGATTCCTAGCTGAAACGATCAATTCTTCAAAAACTTTATATGCAGTTAAATTTACTTTAAAAAATATATTAACGTTTTTTTTAGTAACTTTTGTAAATCTCATTAGGGCCCATGTCAACATTCCAGCTGTATAATGAGACTGTTTATACAGCGCCCATCACGCGATTGTTTAATCGGTCGATGCTCGTAATTTATTGGGACTATCGACTGCAGACCATCTGCGCTCACGACACGTGTCGATAATTGTACGTATCGGTATGTGGGTATCAGAGTTTGCATCACTCCTGAGCTTACATCACGCGAGGGGTCCGACACACTGGTGCGGACACAACTGCACTACCTAAGACGACTATCCTCCAATGATTCGTAGTGCGTGACACTACAATAAAGACTAGCGCCAAGCTTGAAAGATTCCTAACCACGAATCAAACATTAAATCTATCGAATATGGCTCTCATATCACAGTCTGTAAATAAATAGTGTGATGAATTACTAACAAATATATTTTATAATGTACAATTTGTCGAAAAGTATGACAATAATAAAATAAAAAGGTATACTTTTGCAATAACCTGGATTTTATAAAACCTAACCATTTCTATGTTATAAAATTACTTAGTAATGTCCATTTTATTCTGATTAATAAATTTATTAAATTGCAGCGAAGTGTTATGTTCACATAATTACTACAAAATGAATTATTTATACTGATTAAATACAATGTGATCATTTAAAGATATTAAAATATTATTTGCAGTATTGTGAATTTCTAAAACATTAATTATTGCATTTTATCGACTGTTGCATAATGTATTTTGTAATTACCTAAATTAATTTTTATTTTATATAGGTGTAGATTCAGAAATCTTATAACGATTCAAATTTCAAAGTAATTACTATTTGTACTTTGAAAACAAGGACAATAATAATATTATCATAAAAAAGGTCTAGAAGCAATGAAAAAGAATAATTAAAGCTCTAACTTAGATTTGAAACAGGAATAATAATGTCAAAATGTAAATTATAGTTTTCCCACATGTGCTAGTCATCTCCAGCGATTTTAGTGGGGTCGAGGTAGTCCGATTGGCATGCCGATTACGTCACTCTACCCGCCAGCCGTTAACATACACCAGGAGGTAACTAGCACTAGGGGCGGGCTTTAATCATAATTCGAAAGTAGATTTTTTATTATACAGATATCGATATTTTTTGTAAACTGACCTTTACATGTTTTTAGTTCTTACATTTGAAAATAACAAGTGCTATAATGCCATCAATAATTCCCGATACAAATCTTAATTTTACGTACGATTTAATAATTATAAAGTATATTCAATATTATTAAAAAGTTCAGTATTATTAATGTCAATTTGATAAGAGAGTGTCAATATAGTTTAAGACAATGGCAGTGAAGTGTAAAGTTCCGTAAGAATATAAACTACATTAGCGTGATATACAATACGCGCAAAATAACTTGGCCGGGGTGAAATTAGTCACTTAACGTGTCCTTTCCCCTTCAACCACTCTTTTTAAGTTCTAACAAAAAATAACGGCGATGACTGACTGCAAGCCGGGCGAGTTACTTTTCACGTATTGTATCGAACATTGTTTTAAAACAGACGATTTGCCATATTGAAAATAAACTGCCTCAGAAATATCGTAGTCAATTTTAACATCTATTGTGGGTATATTTCGAACACAGACAAATAAACGTAAAGACGTCACATAAACAGTTTTATATGAAAACACAATCGTATCGCAGAGGGGGAGATTTCGGCTGGGTAAATGTTTGAATTGGTTAAAAAATAAAATGTCGACAGATAAAATTAACAAATGTGGGGTTTTATCGACGCTATCTAAGCTTGCTAAACTGGGTAACCTGCTGTGCGACACTTTGGTTTACTTATCTCGAACGATTTAACATTTTGAATGAAACTTTGAAATCTTATCGAAGTTATTCAATCCGAAACTGGCTAGCAGTTTCATAGATATGTGATGTTTTATCACGACATTATAAAATACTGTATAATTTACAGTACCACTAGGTCCATGATGTCAGCGCGAGGTGGTACTTGCGTGGGTCGGAAGTAGGTACAGAGGTTGTCGAAGAGATCGACGCGAGCCTGTCGCGCGTCCCAGTCGTGGTCGGGCGCGGCGTCGTCATCGTCGCCCACGTCCCATGTGTCCGGTGCTGGGTCTGATACCTCCTCGAACGGTATGGGGTCTACTATGTTGTCTTCGGCGCCTAGCACCTGGGGAATAAACAGCACCGGAAAACGATATCCATATTGCATACATTCCATAAATACGCACTCACGCCTGTAATCCACGAAGGCATAGGTGTGTTTACAGATGAGGCAGAGGAGTGTGTTTTTACAGAGGAGTTAGAGGATTGTGTTTGTACACCCACATTTCGCTGAACTTATTTCCGTCCCATACGTGATAAGACGTAAGGTTATCACCATACCCGACACATTTCCAGACACCAGGTTGATACTGAACATATAAAATAGTAAAACCCAATGTCACTTCTTTCACGACCTGGGGTTCGAACCCGAGACCTCAGACAGTTTTGTCTACAACACGAATGGGCCGGCTCGACCGTGTCGTTACCACTGTCTAATACCAACGTAAAGTAGCAGTTTGCTACTGTTTCGTACGTTGAGTGATATATGCGCAGGCCTAAATCTTTTCTTTAAGGTCGGCAGTGCGCCAATGATTCTTCTGGTATTGTCGCCGGTGGAGATCACTTACCATCAGGTGACCCACTTGTTCGTTTGCCGGGCAAGGCTATAAAAAGAGAAGAATGGGTTAGAAATGTTAGTGTCAGAGAGTGCACGTACCTGTGCGAGCGCGATGGCGGGGTCCGCACGCGCGGGGGGGTGCGCGCGGCGACGCGCCAGCGCGCGCGTGCGCCGTGACGTCAGCGCAGGCACGTTGTACTGCACCGACCTACCTGCAAACAACACCGTCGCTAGCTTCTGGAACCGACGTTCCTGAGGACAAATGACGCGGCATATCATTATTGGCTTTTACATTCGTTTATTCGCTATTTCTTATAATATAAGACACGCAAATACAGGCGTAAGTATTAAATTATTTTTGTAGTGAGTCACCATAAATACGCTATCAATTGAGAACCTCTTGAGATTTTTTGAAATCTATTAAAAATAGTGATAGATAAAGACTATATTGTTCCCGATGTCATTAAATATGAGAGATGGCTATCGGAATTATGGTTGGAGCCAATAGGGTGTTCGGAGTATGATAAGCGCAATCTAAAGCGACGTGCAGCACGCAGGCTGCAAGCGTGAACAACGTCGACTCAGCGACCATAAGTAGTCGAGGCTAAGTTGAGATGGAGTCGTCAATAAACAATAGGATAAGTTACCTGTACTGGATCCTTGTGATCTAGAACCTCTGCGAGTTGATTCCTGAGGTAGTGTAGTGCGGAGGTGGCGGTGGTGGCGGCGTCGGTGGTGTCGGCGGCGTCTAGCGCAGTAGACGCGAGCTCGGTGTAGCAAGCCTCACGTAACGCGACGCGCGCGTCCTGCAGCACGCGGGCTGCGGGCGTGCGCGTCAGACGCAACGACCATAAGTCGTCCAGACGGAGCCGCGGCTGACTAGATATGCCCGGGTTACCGCCGAATAGGTAGTGGATCTGTTCATACAAAACAAAACCTTTCAATAGATCATGCATATTGGAAGCCGGTGTTTTTATACCACAGAACTGTTTGTTTACTCTTGAAATATGATTTCAATATAAAATCCGATCCCAAGACGACTTTAATTTTCATAGTTGTGATATTATTGAGATCGGAATCGTAATGAGATCGGAATGGAATGGGATTAATATTGCTTTAAAGAAAAGACCATTAGAGTTAAGTTTAGTCAAGCGAACAAGAGGCCATTTACATAAAATGTATGCTTGTACAACATCGTCGACTCTAAAATAACATTTAAAAAGCCATAAAATATTATTACAAAATATGTTAACCTTCTTGACGGGATCGTAGACGAGCTGATGCGCGAACCGTGGTCGCGGGTCGCGCGGCGCCACGGTGTCGTTGCGGTACACGCACGTCCACGACAGACGCCTCAGAGAAAACGCCCATAGAGTGTTGTACACACGCTTGTCCTTCTCCTTGCTCATGCCCTGATTGTAAACGCAGTTTTTATTTAGAGTTTTAGCCCATTTTCAAATTTATATTAATATAATGTATCTGTCTGTGTGCAAGGTTTAACTTAACCCGCTGAGCCGATTTCGATGCAATTTCGTACGAGGATAGTTTGAAATCTGGATACGCACATGAGGTACTTTTAAACCTTACCTTTGGAATGCCGAGATAATATAGGTATAAAAATATAATTTTGTAATGGAATCTAATGTGATCACCAAATATCAAGTAATGTGAATTGAATGCTATTTATTTTATATATGTTTAAAATCGATATCTGGGGGAAGGCGTGATCAAAAATCACAGATCGCATAATATATATTTGAAAAAACTGGTCGTCACTTCGGTTTTATTCGTGATAGGGCCGACTGGCTTCGTAATCGATATCTGTGAAACCCGGTGGTCACAAATCACAGACCCAATGTATAAAAATAATATAAAAAATAAGAGTATAAAAGTGTACGTCGTGACGTTTTCAAAATCATACAATAATGTTTGTAATCATAACTTTATCGGTTTTCCTCGATATCTGATCAGTAATTACGATAAATCTGGTTAGCCTATTTTTTATTGTTAATAAATCGTTCACCATCCTGGTAGAAGGGATCAACAAGTACACTCACCGACAGTACAAAGATCTCGTCAGTATCAGGATCGAGGGTTGCCCGCTGCGTGAATCCATCAGCCGGCGGCGGCACCGCGGCCGACGCCTGGCACAGCGCCTGCGTCTCACCGCTGTTCACATCCCACCACCACAGGTCCAGCAGGTGCTCGCGGTTGCGCTGACCCGCGAAGATGTATAGGCGACGTTGGGTCTGAGAGAAAACGACCCTTATGTACTCGATAATACCACTTTAACGACGTTAAGCTAAGTAGCACGAGCATGGCCTTTTTCCCAGTACAAGTAACTGTTGGGTGACATTTTATATTTATAAGTCAGGGGCAGGTGAAGTCTAACACGATCACAAAAGGTAAATAGCAATATGCGGAGTACACATTTTATATCATCCGTACGCGTAACTCATAAGTACATTAGGTTGAATGTTCAATTATCGAGTATAGAAACGCACACTGTTCGTTAAGGTTGGCAGTAAGGTACTCACAGGGTGGAAAAGCATGGAGTGCGAGACCCGCGGCTGCGGCGCCGGCAGTGAGTGTTTGTCTGGTAGTAGTTGTTGCCACGTGTTGGTCGCGATGTAGTACGCGTACAGACCAGAGTACTGCACGCTCGCCACCTCGTCACTGCACACAATGTAATGAACAATTTATATTACGCTGCATAATAATTGTTCATTTTGAATGAATATTGGTCGGGGCAAAATATAGGCCTACTGTGTTCAAGATGGACTCAATTTTGGTTCTTCGAAACAGTTCGAAGGACCAAAATATTACTTAAATAATACTTGCACGTAGTAAACAATAATGACGACTCAACCTCCTCCCCCTACCCCCCTCCAACGTGGGTCACAACACGCTTTTTACACGTAACGGTAATTATATTTGTTTTTGTGACCAGCCGCCAAACTTCGACCCTCTGGGGATTCCAGATGAATCGCTATAAAAAGCAGCTCACAGCTTATATAATTTATTAAAAATATTCTCACCCAATAAAAATTTTTGTGCAATAGGGTAGTTGACTAGTTTTTTTTTTTATTTAAATCAATAAGTTACGCTACGCAAAATCTATTGCAGAAAAAAATTATAAATCGGACCAAAAATAGATAAGTTAGAAGCCATTCAAATCCTGTAGAAGGGGTAATTGTCAAATGACAGACGACGCAAACTTTGACGTCACTGTGTAAAATGTTCATTATGGTGCACGCGTGCAAGCGAGACAGTGAGATATCCCTACTACGCACCCACTTTTCCTCATACTAACATTTAAAGTCATAACTGCGGGCACATTTCTGTACCAATTTTTATTGTGTTTTAATAAAAGGGTTTCTTTTGCGTATCATTTTCTGTTGCTTATAAAATAATGTATAAAATTCAATATAGGAAACTACCCTATTGTATTTGTAAATCAAAATAGCAAAAAAATGGCTCACGAGTTAGCCGGCATGACTCGTCCACCGAACACGTAGAGCGTGCGCGTATCCGGATCGATGCACATCTGGTGATCGAACACGAGCCGCGGCCCGCCCATGCTGGTCGTGTCGCTGCACACTACCGACCACTCGCCCATGTCCACTGAGTACGCGTGTAGCTCACACTGTGGGTCAATATATTTATTAGATATATTTTTCTAATCATAAAGTAAAAGAAGATCTCGCGAAAGGTGATTCGGTAAAACTTAACTGCATGGGTCACCTGACGATAAATAAATAATTTTATTGCGTTGACATAAAAGTCACTATTAATGAAGTGAAACTTATTTTTTTTTTATAGTATAGGCCGGCAAACGAGCAAGTGGGTCACCTGATGTTAAGCGATCTCCACCGCCCATGTACGCCCACAATACAAAAGAATTATGGGCGCGTTGCCGACCTTAAAGGAAAGGGATAATAAGGGATTGGAAAGGGGAGGGGGATTTGGGCCTCCGGATATCTCACTCACCGTACGAAACGCAGCAGCAAGCTGCTACTTTACGTCGGTTTTCTGTGAGACAGTGGTAATGACCCGGACGAGCCGGACCATTCATGCTGTAGACAAAAGGTCCACAGCGTGGCTCTACCACGCAAAACTGTTACGATATTCTATGTTAATACTAACATCGTACACATGTTAATAGGAAACATCGTGAGGAAACCTGCATACCTAAGAAGTTCTCCATAAGATTTTCAAAGGTATGTAAAGTCTGCCAATCTGCATTAGGCCAGCGTGGTGGACGAAGGCGTAACCCCTCTCATTTGGCAAAGGACCCAGTGCCCAGCAGTAGGGCATGCATAATACAGGGCTAGTATTATTATTATTTATTATAATAATAAATAAAATATACGACGATTTCCTCACGATGTTTCCTTCACCGTTAAAGCAAGTGATAATTAGCAATTAATATACACGTAAATTAGAAAAGTCAGAGGTGTATGCTCTTGGGGCTGGTTTCGAACCTGCTACTTTCGTCTCGACAGTCCATACCACTCCCCACTAAGCTATCACTATTATTGATTATTATGTTAACACTCACATTCATCTTTCCGGGTATCCTTTGCGCATTGTCCAGGTACCTGCCCAGTGTGTAC
Organism: Mimas tiliae; assembly: GCA_905332985.1. Taxonomy (NCBI): domain Eukaryota; kingdom Metazoa; phylum Arthropoda; class Insecta; order Lepidoptera; family Sphingidae; genus Mimas; species Mimas tiliae. The sequence continues at coordinate 4,410,890 of HG995256.1, read as the reverse complement.
AGACGCCTGTGCACAGGGTCGAACACCATCTTGTGACAGGAGCGAGGTGTAGGTCCATTCACTAAGCTACTGTGACGGCACAGCAGTTTCCATCGCTCGGTGGTAGTGCAGTAAGACCACAAGTCGTCCAAGTCTTCGGTGCCGTTCCAACCGCCGAATAGGTACAGTATACCTACGGAATAATTTATTATTTAAAAAACCTCGACGTCAATTAAAAGGCATCTGTAACTTTTAAATGGGCCGTACAATTTTTTACAAATATAGCTGAGTGATAAAAGCCAACGTTCAAATAAACAACTGCATTCAAATCGGTCCATTAATTTAGACGCTACGATGCCACAAACAGACCTACACACACACACACAAGCGTGCGCGCGTGCACACCCACAAACAGACACAAAGGGGTCAAAGCTGTCCCGCGCGGTTACATTCGCATACATATTATTGCTTACTACTTCCACTTACTAAATTTAAATGGCTTCTAACTAATCTATTTTTAAGTAGAATTATTGATTATTTTCAATTATGGATCTGGAGGCCAATTCACGTAATATTAAATGTTCAAAATATCATTCCGATCTAGTCTCAGCGTCAAGAAAGTTGAAAATGGCATTCTCTAAACCAATAATCAACATCAAATGTGAACATAGATCGTAATGAGATTGAATGTAGAATAAAAGTTGACTGAAGCCAAAACGGTATAATGCTACTGCTAATGCTGGGTGCATTTGACGTTGATTATTGGTTTAAGAGAATGCCATTTGCAAATTTCTTGACGCTGAGACTAGATCGGAATTATATTTTGAACATTTAAAATTACGAGAATTGGCCTTCTGGGGTAACGTAACTTACTAATTAAAATCATTGATCAATTATACAAAGATACAACATGAACGCTTTCATTTAAAAAGCTACCCTATGACGCGAGCCAAGGTTAAATTTGGGTTTATCTAATCTGAATTTGTGATGTTCTTTATTTTTATTTTGATCTCTCGACGACGTTTTTTTAAGTGACATTTGCAAGCTACTGAGTATCTTTGTTTATTTTATCAAAGATTAAAATAGTAAAATATCGAGTATTATCACGCTGCATTCTTTGAGTAATGTATATTTTTGTAAACTCCCGCGCTAGCGCGTCAAGGGTCAGACACAATGACACTGACGTGACGCTGTGACGTTTGACGTGATAATTCGTAATCTACTATCATACTACTATTATAAATGTGAAAGTTTGGATGTTTCTGAGTTTCTGAATTTCAATGTTTGTTAGTCAATCACGCCTCAATATCTGAACGGTTTTGGATGAAACATAAGCCATTTTTCATTTTTTTTTTCCGGAAAAAGTAATTTACGCGGGCGGAGCCGCGAGAAAAAGCTAGTGTAATATAAAGTGTCGTACCGGTGGAGGAGTCGACGACTAGTTGATGTCCACCACGTGGGCCAGGCTTGTTGCAGCATGAGTTGGCGGTGCACGTTATGTCGCATAAATCCACCATCTCTACACCACTCCCCTCCTGTTATTATAGTATTAATTTATATAAATATAGGACTGCCTCAGTGACGACTGCTGCGCTGAGGTCTCGGGTTCGATCCTCGGGTCGGGTAAAAGTAATGGATTTTTCTTGAAATGCTCAGTATTAGCCCAGAGTTTCAGTGGCTGATATAGCGATAGGCTCGCCCCATATTAGATCATGGGACGGTAATAAGCACGGCGAAGTTTTGGTGTGCAGGCGTGAGTGCGAATGTAAATATATAGGTCTTCGCCTCATTGGTTTACTGGCAGCGTACTTAGGCTCAGAAACAAGTCCTGGCTTCAAATCCCAGGTCAACAATTAAATTTGAGATTTCGATTCGATAAATCACACATGAGTTAGCCAGGATTGGTATTTTTACCTATCACATCATGGGACGGATGTAAGCTCGGACAACCATGGGTACACGACTTCCACCTCAGCTGTCTACCCCTTCGGGTATATAGGTGTACGAGTATTAGTTAATGTTCGTATTTAATAATGTCACGTGTTGTACTCGTACCCTGTCTGCGCAGTACGGGCCGAGCGGAGGCGAGCGCATGCGCTGCGGCACGATGAGGCCGCCGCAGAGCTTCTCCTCCACGTTGGCGGAGCACGACGACATCTGCCGCCACTCCGGACGGTACGGCTGCCACGACATGTACCACTCCAGCTCACCATCTGCACAATACCATGAAAATTCCGCCAAGTGGCTCGTTCAGACGAGTCACGTTCCGGAGTCAGCCAGTGGGTCTGGATGACATTTGACGCACAGGTAGACCATGACCTGGATTAAACATAAGCTATTTTTTTATCTAATTATAATGACATCGAGATTATCGTTTCATGGACGTAATGAAGCAACATTACAGGAGACGCACAAAATAAATGCCCCTCGTATACGAGAAGCCGTCTATTTCTGCCGCCAAGCAGCAGTGTGTAAACACTGTTGTGTTCCGCTTTGAAGGATATTGAAGCCAGTGAAATGACTGGGCATTACGAGAACACCTTATGTCTCGGGGTGACGAGCGCAGTTCAATGCCATGCAGTGCTTTGTAATTCAAAGTTCTGTGTGGTATTGATTCTGTTTATGGGCAGGCATGGCGCTGACCATCAGGCGAGCGACCTGCTTGTTTCGACGTCAGACAGGTGGTCGGTCGTAAAACTACAAGCCAAATCTTCATCGCGTTCTGGTTCTATAGGGACTGTGGATGTTCATGGACGGTGGAGATTACTTACCATCAGGTGACTCGTCCGGGTCATAACCACTGTCTCACAGAAAACCTGCGTAAAGTAGCAGCTTGCTGCTGCGTTTCGTATGGTAAGATATCCGGAAGGAGGCCCAAACCCTCTCCCCTTCCCAATTCCTTAATTATCCGTTTCCTTTACGGTCGGCAACGCACCCATGATTCTTTTGGTATTGTGGGCGTACATGGTCGCTGGAGATCACTTACTATCAGGTGACTCACTTGCTCGTTTTTAGGCCTATGACATAATAAAAATCACGGTCACTGTGCATGCTTGGTGGTTTAGAATATACGTAACAATCTATTAAATGGCTAAATGCCCATCAATGCTTTTTATGAGGGAATCGACCTAGACCGTCATTTCCGGACCTCCCACACGTGCCCTTGAACTGTTTGCCTATACTTATTTCGATACAATAATATAGGCATGTTATGTAATAGTATGAATACCTTGCTGCTCTGCCCACGAATTTAACATCGTAAAACTACTAGAAAGGTTAAAAAAATTGTAACTTTGTTTGAAATACACAACAAACAATAGCACACTTAGTTATAAGGCTATTGTTTATGGGATATACTTACTATAGATGTATCCTTTCCAAAAAATTAATAAATAAATACACCCATCAGTCACATACATAGTCCTGACCCCACACTAGGTTAACCTGTATCGTGGGTATCAAGAACTAAGAGGGATTTGCGGTCCTAACACCCAGATTCGAAACAAATATTTATAGATCAGACAAACATTTGTCAAGGTGCGGGAATCAAATCCACGGCCTCACGCTGCACAACCGGTTACTCGCTCACTGCCTCGCCACGGAGGTTGTCAAACTAAATGTTTATGAGACCTATCCTTATTATACCACTCAATATACACTTTATTATGCTCGAAATAACAATAGGTTATATCAATACATAATGTACAGTATTCTTATTTTAAAAGGTTTTTTAAAATTTTTAAATATTAAATTTCTCAATAATAAACCTTTAAAAAATATTAAAAAGTATCACCCTCCAATGGCGAGGCCTAATACCCAAGCCACCGGTGGTTAGGGCCCCAATGTGAGGAACCTAACAATGTGTGCCGTGTCCAATAACTGCCTTCTGCATCTGTTTCTGACCCAACCATCAATTGAGAGCCTCTGAAGATGTTAGTCGAGACTCTTCAGTATCAACCCATGGACCGAAAAGACTATCGAGACAATGATTGTCGAGTGCACATGCCACATGTTAGTAACCTCGTGTGCCAGATCTACTCGTAGATCAATACTTAATTATTAATATAAACACAATCCAAATACATTAACTCATTTCTATCATTAGTGGAACAAAATAATGTGTTAAATAGGTGATTGTATTGTTTCATAAATACACAACAATAATATGTTTTCACTAATGATAACATATTTATCAACGTGTTTGTCGTCAATAAGCAACAGTAAACAATAAAGTCACACTTCACGTCGTAATAACAATGGATAGTTTATTTTGTAAAGATTCGTGGGAAATAAGGTAATTACAATCGTTCGGGGTTATAATAATAATGGTTGTTATTTTTTAAAGTATTTATTTACCTATTTCATTTAAAATTCAGACATTGTTAAAATTATGAATTGGCAGAGTTTAAACGGCACTGCAAGTGCTTATCTATACTATATTACTATACTACATATAAAAAAGGAAAGACCTGACTGACTCATCAACGCCCAGACGAAACAATGAGTATTTTATGAGTGGTAGAGCCACGCTGTAGATACTTTTGACTACAGCATGTATGGGTCGGCTCGTCCGGGTCATTACCACTGTCTCACAGAAAACCGGCGTAAAGTAGCAGCTTGCTGCTGCGTTTCGTACAGTGAGTGAGATATCCGGAGGCCCAAACACAACCCTTCCCAATCCCTTAATTATCCCTTTCCTTTAAGATCGACAACGCACCCATGATTCTTTTGGTATTATGAGCGTACATGGGCGGTGGAGATCACTTACCATCAGGTGACCGACTAGCTCGTTTGCCGGCCTATGCAATAAAAAAAAACCATTGAACCATAGAAAAAAAACTGAGATTTTGCACAGAGGTTTTCTTTGTGATTTATACAACGAATAAGGAAGGATATTTCGAAATTCAACCCCTGGAAAGTTAAAATGGGGGTTCAAAGTTTGTATGGAGAAACTATATTAAAAATTCATTCTGAGTCGTAACTTCCTAGAAGTAGATAAGTACTCCTAAAACGAATAAGCAAATATTTATTTCGCGATTTTTCGTAAACCAAGCCCTTTGGGTGAAGAACTGCTTTAAAGGGGAGGAGGTTGTTCCGGATATAGATATATACGCGGACGGAGACGGTATAGTAAAAGTACAGTAGTAAGTAGAGTAAGTTTAAACAACAATTGTAAGTACAGTACGACTTGGCGAGACGAGTGGCGCTGTTGTTAAACGCTCATTTCATGAATAATATTTTATTTTTCCCGGTAATGTCATTAGGATACCTATATGCCGCTTTCGGATCGGACAGGGTTTTTTTTACATATTGTATATTGTATAGTGCATGCAATGTGGGAAACTTTATTATTGTTGAAATGCATTCTTTGACAAGAGCGTTACTCATTATTTCAATGTATGTTAAGCTTACTAATGAATCATTAGTACTGATAATATAAAATCCGAGTATTTAACCTAGAATGATAAGGCTATTTTTAACCGGCTTAATTAGTCTGACTACATTTATCTCTTAACCAAACTCTACTACCTACATACTTGTAAAGTATATAAAAACAGAAAAACCACACGAAACGAACGAAAACCGCACACGTCATCATGCTGTGAATTTTCATATTATTATGTAAGTTAACTGCTACTATTTTAAAGGCCGTTCTTTCTTTAGTTTCGTTATCCATATAGATCCTAGAAAACAACTAATTAATCTAAGTAATTTGTACACGTAACCTTCTGATTGGCTCATTTGTACTAACTGTCTTCCACGTGCCCGTATACCAATCGCAACATACTTTTTAACACATGTTATAGAAAGATTTGGCTTGTAGTTTTTACGATTGTCATTTATTAGAAAACTAAGATCCTATATTGAAATCCGCTGTTATTCACTAAATTATGAGATGTTAACTGGGAGCCAGGGGTCCTGATTTCGAGCAACTGTTTGTAGAAGTTATTCTACTCGATACTGCACACACGTGGTAAATGCCAAAATTATTTTGCAACTCTGCCTACTCTTTTGGGGGTAACGATGTATGTTAAGTTGGTTTTAAGCAGCTTACCATTAACGGCCTGTTCGAATATTTGTTCAGCGAGTTTAAAGTCCCCGTTTTCGACGAGCGCATTCCACAGCTTGCCTTGCGTAGGTCCCTCGAGCTGTACACCGCTTTCCCTTGACAACGCTTCGAAGGCATCCCTGTACCGCCGCCGTCGGAGATGTTTCAGCAGTATACGCACCGCTTCCTCTTCTTTCCGCTACGAGACAAATCAATTTTTTAGCTTGAATGCCGAGACGAGTAGGTCGCTCGCCTGATGGTAAACGCCACGCCTGCTCATAAACAGAAGCAACGCCACACAGAACTTTAAATAACAAAGCACTGCATAACACTGGACTGCGCTCGTCACCCCGAGAAATAAGGTGTTAAGTCTCATAATGCCCGGTAATTTCACTGGCTTCAATGTCCTTTAAACCGGAACACAACAGTGCTTATACACTGTTGCTTGGCGGCAGAAATATAAAGCGGTGGTACCAACCCAGCTGGCCTCTCGTAAATGAGGGACCTACCACCTTGTTATAGTCTGCGCGCAACTGCTTGTCAACTACTGGTGTATAGAGATACCGCGACTATCGCTCGTATTCAACAATGATACTTAAGTGAGCTAAGTACACGATCGGTTCTTTATGGGCACAAAAATAGAAATCGTCTTTATTTTTTTTTTATTTTTTTTTTTTTTTTTTTTATTGTATAGGCCGACAAACGAGCAAGTGGGTCACCTGATGGTAAGTGAACACCACCGCACATGTACGCCCACAATACCAAAAGAATCATGGGCGCGTTCCCGACCTTAAAGGAAAGGGATAATTAAGGAATTGGGAAGGGGAGGGGATTTGGGCCTCCGGTTATCTCACTCACCGTACGAAACGCAGCAGCAAGCTGCTACTTTACGTCGGTTTTCTGTGAGACAGTGGTAACAACCCGGACGAGCCGGCCCATTCATGCTGTAGGCAAAATTGTCTACAGCGTGGCTCTACCACTTTATGCGTAGAGTGATGTCGTTTATAGGTAAGCGACAGAAGGAGTGTATGTCCCTGGCTTGAGTCTTGACCACAAACAAACAAACTTCACGTGTGCAGTACTTCGTTAAAGGTAATGGTAAATTAAAGGTCTAATTTGCAATCCAGTCGATGTGTGATTTCTATTGGACCCTCAATTGCCCCTACTACTATCCATCTGTGGTCACGACTCGTGCCGATCATAATATTAACTCGTCCCGCATCCCTGCCCGCACTGCAGGAGGTGTCTACCACTTGTGCGCGATTTTGGTAGAATTTTACTAAGGTAGGTAGGTAAGGTAAGTCAATAGTATGCGAGAGGCCGTTTTGATTGTACCACCGCTTTTTCTATTTCTGTCGTAAACGTGTAAACACGGTTGTGTTTCGGCTTGAAAGGCATTGAAGCCAGTGAAATTACTGGGCATTATGAGACTTAACATCTTATGTCTCGGGGTGACGAGCGCAGTCCAATGCCTTGCAGTGCTTGGTAATCCAAAGTTCTGTGTTTGGTTTCTTCTGTTTATGGGCAGACGTGACGCTAAACATCACGCGAGCGACCCGCTCGTCTCGTCATTCAAGGTAATAATAAAACATATAATGCCAGCATCACTAACATTTTAAATATGACGACAACAGAATATTTGAAAAATAATTTGTACTATTTTTAACAATGATGTATTTGTTTTTTGCTTTACGGTTTCTAGTTTGGTAGTTTTAAAGTGGTATTTTTCCCGACAAAGTTTACATAAGAAATAGTTTTTGTAATAATGTAATAAGAAACAGTATAAAAAGTCACATTCACAAGGTTATGTTGAAACCGAAATTAAGCAATTAATTTTATTTAATACTCATCACTATATTAAATATCATCATGATATTTGGTAGATACTTTGGCAAAAAGCCAGATAATAACGATTAAAATGGCAGCAGACTCTAATACATACATACATACGCACTCACGCCTGTAATCCCCGAAGGGGTAGGCAGAGGTGTAACCAGTACACCCACATTTCGCTGAGCGTATTTCCGTCCCTAATGTGATAGGGGGCGAGCCTATCGCCATACCGGGCACAAATTCCAGACTCCGGGCTGATACTGAGCATTTTCGTAATAGAAAAACCCAATACCACTTTACCCGACCCGGGAATCGAACCCGTGACCTCAGCGCTGACCTCAATCGTAACGCGTACACATTACAACTGCGCCACCGAGGCAGTCAATGACTCTAATACTAATTAGGTAATTGTGTACTATATCTGCTCGATCACAACTAGATAGTGTGGTCATTCGTAGTTTTCTTGCTACATTGTGGGTGCTTGTAAATATGTAGTTACTAGGTTTTGCTCACGACTCCAACCGCGTTAAAGACCTTTTTTAGTATAAGTAAAGTAGTCTATGTTCTAATACTGGTCAAGATCTACCTTACAAATTTCAGCCAAAATGTTCTGCCGTTAAGGTGGGATTGACTAATATACATCCAAATTCACAAACTCACAAACATCCAAACTGAAACATTTATAATAGTAGTAGGTCTGATTTGTGTGGTATCATGAATACAAAGCACAGTGCAATAAAATGATTTGAATTATCAATATCTCTTATACACAGTTATTTTCTTACCAAATTAATGGTCTCCATGGCCTTAGTAATGAGCTCTCTGTGGTTCTTTCCATGCAGTTCCACATACCAAATGGTGTAGTTGTAAGCGGGACCCCATGACTGCAGCGGCACTATTTTGATATAAGTTACTGGTAGGAACAGACCCTCTTGTGTTTTGTGCCTCAGCCTGAAGGTTTCTGGTGCACTGTCTTTGTTCAGACCTCTGCAAAAATTTATGTATCATGAAGACCATCTTGAACTTTATCTTGGTAAATGACTCCTTTTGTCCAGACTTAACCCATAAAATATTGGGCCATTGTGCATACCATGATGATCAATTGTGTGCTTATACAAAATATAATAACATAACACAACAATAAGCTCACACAATGTCCAAAGTAAGTTGGCCAGCCTGAAGTCAATCATAAATTATGTTGTGGCTATTTTTTTCAGCGTTAGGAGGCATATAGGGCAAAGTGGCTACCAGCAGCCCAGCAGCCATTTTTTATTTTGTGATTGACAGACTGAAAACACTCATTTAGCTCTGATTACAACAAATAATAAAATATTATTGTTAGTGGTAAAGCATAATTGTTCTTCAACTGAATAACATTTGAAAATTTTACTTACATACATGTAAAATTACTTAATTAGTGTAGGCTTGTGTAAGTCATTCACATATATTACACATGGGCAAACTTCTAATCCAATATATTTTGCCGCTTGTAATTTAATGACATTTGCAAAAGGCAACTTATTGTAAGCTTTTTACAATTTACATGTTTGTAAGTCTACCTACTTAATTAGCTTACATGAGTAAATATTACAAATGTAAATCAAGCTTAATTACTTTTAAGTTCAGTACTGTTTAAGACTTATTGTTCTATTGCCCCCTCGTGGTAATAAGCATATTACGTACAAGTACCATATTATAGTATCAAGTTATAGTACCATATTAGTTATAGTGTGTTTAACACTAGATCTACTAGATCTGTAATAGTCTTGATTTTAATTAAATTTAATACCAATCCATACTACAATACTATTTATATTTTCACAGCTAAACCTCTGATCTGATTTTGATGACTTTTGTATGAAGAAAGCTTTAATCCTAGGTTAGCATACAGGTTACATTTTATCCCACAAAAATGTATACTGTTGGATGGTATTCCTAAACCCATACCAGCGCAATTGTGAGCAAAAGTTAGGAAATACTAATATTTTCTTCTATCATTATTGTTCTTAGTTTACAACTAACTTGTTTGTTTTACTAATTTCGTTTAAATAAATTTATTATATTTTTATAATCTGTAGTAAGTACCTAGTAAACAAACATTTGCTTTTTTTAAAAAAAATATTGACCATGTAAATAAGACATTAGGATCATTTGTATACCTATGAAAACTTTTAAATTGCAATTGTAATAAAAGCAGTTTTAATCAATAGTTTAATCAGTGTTTGGATGACTGTTTACACCCCCAAATTGTGTATAAATCCCTTGAGATAATTAAGCTAAAATTTGTACTTACGAAGACAGCAATAGAGATAAATTGTTTTCATCTGTGCCACCAAGAACTTGAAATTTTTTAAGATCACTAACATGTGGCTTTGTGTATTTGCCAAATTTTATAGTTTCCACGATCGAGGGCCCCTTTAGCCTCAACACGATAAACTGCGACGAGGTGGAGCTGTCTGTAAACCATCTTGAAAGCTGATCTGAAGGTTTATTCACCATTATATTCCTGAAATTATTACAAATCACGTCACAATAACAAACATCACATATTAATTTCCTTAAATTCACCCACAATGTAACATTTTCACACATTTTTCTTTGTACTATACGCAAATACATCACAGGCCGGGTAAATTCGCATTAAAATTAAACATAATAAAACCACATACTCCGGTACATAGCTGGCCGAATAACTTGAATATTTATGTATGGTGTAGGATAATTTAAGAGTTTCGTATTTATCATCCATTTTGTCAAAATATTTTGATAAATTACTGCGATGGAATTTTGTTATTATTCAGTAAAACACGGCTGATTGACTTTGACTGTACTGGACTGGGATTGCCACTTAACTGCACTTATAACGTTTCCGGAACCGGATTAAATAAAAAAACTACGAAAAATGTATAATGCATCGAAAACCCTTTTACCGATCATTATTCGATATTTGATATATTAGTAGACAAAATTTGCATGGTACGAAAATATTTCATATTAATTTTAGGGATAACTTTTATTTTCACAAAACTAAGATTTCGCTAAACTCCACCTTTGACCTTTCTTTTGTCCTTGGGTTGAGATTATTTTTGTAGACGTGTCATTTTTGGTCTGTATGTAATAACAATAACAATATTTTATTGAAATCATATTTAATAATAAGTGTCTTTGTTATATATTTTTGTTTAATTAGCTAAATGCCTATAGCAAAATTGATTTGTGAATATATTATTATCTTCAGGCCTATGCCTGAGCATAAGCTACTAATAAGGCACTAATATTAGTGTTTTGTGCTTGAGTAGAAGAGCTAAACTGCAGAGATCGTGTTGTTATAAAGTTAGAAAGTTCTAGGGTGTATTTAAAGTAGTTATACAATGAAACAGTATTGTGGTTATTGTTTAGTTATAATTGAATTGTTTATTTTGGGTAATTATATTACCATAGCACAAGTGATTACTGAGTGTAATAGTAATCAGAATGATTTTAATATGGATAGAATTAAACTATTGGCAAAAGAGATAGTACCTATCCTAGAAGGTACAACGAAAGGTGATTCGGGAAGGATAGGCATTATTGGTGGTTCTATTGAATATTGTGGCGCGCCGTACTTTTCAGCAATAGCAGCGCTCAAGGCTCGTATTATATTAATGCAAAATAAAACCGTATGTCTGTGTAGTTATAAAAAACACATATAAGTGCGAATTTTAACAGAAACATTTAACTTCAGGTTGGAGCTGATCTGGTTTATGTGATAACAACCGAAGAAGCTGCACCAATCATCAAAGGTTATAGCCCTGATCTTATAGTCTACCCTTTCTTAAGCAGAAAACATGCTTCCAAGATCAGTGCGCTATTACCGAAGATGGATGCTATCGTTATTGGTCCTGGCTTAGGGAGAGAAGAGGAAATTATGAAACTGACTTACGAAATAATAGAAAGTTGCAAATCTCTAAAAAAACCTTTAATAATAGACGCTGATGGCCTATACGCTGTATCTAAAAATGTGTCGATAATAAATGGGTACCCTAGTCCAGGGGTAATCTTAACGCCTAATGGGAGAGAAGCTAAGAAAATAATCGAAGCTACAGGCAGAAATGATACCAAATGGTACAATTTCTGGGGAGCACACATATCTGTGTTGGTTAAAGGCGCAACGGATCAGTATTATTCCTCAAATAATTTATATAACTGGGCTTCATCTGAAGGTGGATCTGGACGCCGCGCTGGAGGACAAGGAGATATTTTGTCTGGTGTATTAGGTACATTTTTTAATTGGGCGTTAAAGAGTAAAATTTGTAATAATGATCGTGCACAGCTCGCGCAAAGTGTGGCGACTTATGCGGCTGCTAAGTTTACTAGGGAATGCAATGCGCAAGTTTTTAAAACACTCGGACGTAGTTTGTTAGCATCAGATATGATAAAAGATATTCATATCGCATTCCATATAGTTTTTATGTGATTTGCATAGATGATACTTATATGACATAAATAAATTACTAGAAAACACGTCTGTTTATTATTTTTTGTCACTGGTAAAATCAAAGGTTGTCTGACCCTGTGTGACTACTGGCCTGCTGTCTGGCTGACGATTGTCCGGACCTTTTAAGTAGTACACATACATAAAACTTAGACTTTCGAATAGTAACAACAAAGACTTTAATATATACTATTAGATGGGCTGTTTAGAAGTAAAATTGCGCCACCTAACGTGGGAGTTTGACGGTTATGGCGAGAGAGCGGGAGAGGGGAGCTAGCGAGAGTGTAATCGAGATGATAATCTTGAGTTATGATGAATTGACCGTAATTTAGTACGCAATTTCTATGTACGGCGCAGCCGATTTAGTAGTATAATTACAATTCAAATCTGTCAGAAAAGCAATTACTACAAGTTTCAAAAATCAACCCAATTTTATATTTGTACGACTTAAAGTGAAATTTAAAAATAAACTACATCAATACATCCCTACTTCATGAAGTTTTTATTGCAATAAAATTATTTAACCAACTTAAAATTGGCAAGTTGTTGCAACAACTGCCACGATCTATTCTTGTGACATCTCTATTGGGGATTTCCCAAAAATAAATATCAAAAGTTCTCCCTCTACGATCAAAAGTCATTCCTATCTTCGTGTGACTATTTTATTGTTTTGTTTTTATAAGTATGTACATTGCAGCCAAGGAATTTATTACTCTCTTTGATACTTTTTTTTTACCTGCCCTTATCCCACTCCCAGTGGGGTCAGCGCAACATGCTATATAAGTTAAAACACATGTTACAGAACGATTTGGCTTGTAGTTTTTACAAACGGCCCAGCCGCCTGCCTGACATCAACATTGAAAACAAATACTCTCTCTGACACTGAAATATTATTATTAGTAATAGTATTTAATAATTTATTATCTTCTATGAACGCATAATGTTATTATCAAAGAAATTAATTATATTAAAACATATAGACAAAGAATTCTTAATAAAACCACTGTGGTTGATTAAGTTCATCATCCGACATCATCATACTATTTACTCAGGCATATTCGGGGGCAAACAGTAGTTAATGTCAATGTATTTATCGTAAAACTGTAAAATAAATTTAAAATAAACAAAACAATGCTATTATTTTTATTAAAATCGATTAATTGCTAAATGTTAATAGTACCTAAATAATAAAAGGAAAAAATGGCAAATAGGTATTCGGAGCGATTCGGACTTCGGAGTGAGCGAATGACATGACAACAGACAATCATAACACCTGTTCTGAAACTATATTATTTTACTCATCAATGTATTGTTAAAATTGATCTTTATAAAATACATTACCTTTTAAACAAAATAGATATTTCAATATTTTATTTTATAGATATAATAGTTATTATCTTAAAATTCTTATGCTAAAAATATTTTAAGATTATATGCATGCAAGATTATTAGTTAATGGGGTTGGTTATTGGTTATATGTGATATTTCAAACGTGCCCCATATGTGGATGAAATAAAATTGAGTTTTGGCGGGAATTCTGACAGTGCGGTGGCACTCTTGTTTTAATTATTTCCTAAACTGGTTTAAAGTTGTGTTTGCTGTATAAAAGTGGTGTGGTTTTGTGCAATAATCATTAACGCTGATGAATAGTGTATGGAAACATTGAAATAAGTGGATTTAGGTGATTTTTGATCAAGGGTATTGTCGACCTTGTGCTTTCGATTCGCTTGAAGAAAGTCATCTAAGAAGCATCGAACTGGAAGGAATTTACACCAATACTCCATCAAGGCCTTGAAATCGGTCACACCCCTGTTTCATTGTTCTTGGAAATTATGAAAATAATATAACTGATGACTTGGCAGTATGGTCTCTGATCTTAGCCGGTTCCTTACGGAACAAATACAAAAAAAAAAAAAAAATGAAATAAAATTTCTCGCACTGTCTTATCGAAAAAATCTGCTTTTTATCACAATATTATATTTCAATGTAGTGATTAGTGTTTAATTGTGCCACATTATGGAGGACGAAATTGAGGAATGCATTAGGAAAAAGATACAATGGCCTCAGTTGCCTCCAAACGTAAAAAAGGTATTCGCATTGTATTTATTGTGCAACGTAAAATCGAGAAGTTTGTAAATATTGTAGAGATATTGATAATAAAAATATGTTCTCTGCTTCCTAACATTGACAAGAGCTAAATGTAATTAATTCCGTGTCTAAACATGTAATAAATCATTTATATTATGGAAAGTAAACTGGTGGTTGAACCTGTAATTTTGAACATTATAACTTTTATTTTAGCTGCTGGGTGATTCATCGAAAGAGTATGAGAGATATGTATTTGAGTTCAGTATTAAAAATCAATTGAGATACAGAGGGAGCCTTGGTGAGTATTCCACAAGATACTTCTAACAACATCTAGCAATAAGTATAAACAATGTGTATAGAATTAAAAATAAAAATGAAATTGTGTCAATCATTACTACTAATATTATAAATGTGAAAATTTGGATGTTTGTTAATCAAACATTCAATAATGACTGGATGGTATGTGACAAATAGAGCATGACTTGGATTAGTACATATTGTTGCTTTAGCTAACAATACCGCATATCTCGAAAATTGGCCATGTGATATTGTCATTCGATAGATTTTTCGGCATGAATGACTACAAAAATATTTTAACTAACCATTCAAAGCATGTTATTCAAAGAGGGTGAAATTGTTCCATCAACGTGAGCCGATCACCCATCTGTGCAACTCGCAGGCTCTCCTCCATAAATACAATGTTATTCAAAGAGTTCTATAACGGTGCAACTCACTGGTTCTATCACACATGCTCATAAATATATTCAGTTTTTTGTCTCTTCTGAAAACTAATCCAATTTAACTTGCATGGTATTGTTAGCTAAGACATCCATATGCTACTTTTTATCCTGAAATAGCTGGATATGCTTATTATTTTTTTATTCTGGTGCAGCTGTAAGCAAAAGCTATAAATATATAAAGAGAAAATTTTAATGTACTAATATGTTGAATGTGATGCCAGGATAATGGCTTATTCCGCCTTATGGCCTGTCACATCCTAAGCATGTTTTCTGCACTCTCATGACGAATACACACCAGATGTGTGAAAATTGTATACACATTACACACTTAACATATTAAAAGAAACAATAACCTCATCACCTATTACATCATTGAATGTATATAAGCTTGTTGATCCGTAAATGTACTAGTTGCAGCTCTACCTACCCCTTGGGATGTAAGTACAATCTTATGTTATGTTAAAATTTGTCATATGCCACTAGCTTCATTGATTTTGTTCCAGTTCGGTCAGTTCGTAAGGATGAAAGGAAGTATTATGAAACTCTGGTGCACAGCAGCATACAGAGGCTTATGCTATACCCATATCATTTGGCAGATATGATTGTTAAAGGTGAATATAACATATACCTATAAAAGTAAAATACCACTCACCAATTCACTCAAATCTGATGTTTTGTCCCTAAGTAGTATGTATCTATAAATAAGGTATGTTTCAGGCTTAAGAATAACACCATTTATATACTATGTGGAGGTAGTGGCACTGCTTATAGAGATGGAGAAGAGTTATGACACAATGCCTAACTTCACTGCAGCTGATTGTAAGTATTTAATCATTACCCACGCTCCATTAGTCCTAAGCTTATGGCCCCTTTTATTACACAATTTTTCAATATTTTTCTTTTTGTTACCCTAGGTCTTCGACTACTAGGTATAGGAAGAAACGAATACCTAGAGTTGGTCGCGAAAGCTCGTTCTCTAGGCCGTCGCGGACGCGCCAAAGCCATACGCGCGTTACTTCCGCGCGTTCCCCTGTATATACCGATGCAACCGTGGTGGCGGGTTGAATTGGGATATGTTCTCGAGGAGGATGTTAAGGTATGTGCTTTAATGTATAGGCTATAGAGTTGAGTTTTGCTTGGTGTTTATATGGCTACGTATTATAGGCAACAAATGACGCGTAATATACTTCTTGATACATTGTATATAGATGTGCATGGAGATTTGTGAGCAATGCTATTTTTTGTGCTCAAATTGTCTCGCGTCATTATCCGCATTATTTACCAACAATGTGACAAACATGTTGAATGTTATATGTTGCCCCTTAATTATTATAGTTTAGTGATTTAATGCAACACTTACCCCCGGTTTCTGAAAGGCTGATCAAATTAACATTCAACTAACATAACTTTATTTGACAGTGCTGTCAAATCAATTCGAGTTGCTGAAACATTATTTAGTGAAAAAATAATAATATTTGATCTCTCTTTAGTACCGTTTGACATACGATTTTTCATATTAATTTGAATGTTATGTTAGCTAACATGTGTGTCTAATCAAAAGTCATGATCACGCTTCTAGCAACTCAATTTCGACTTGACATGAGATTTGACATTAGTTAATTTAACATTGATCAGCCTTTCAGAAATCGGGCGTTAGAGTTATGTGAGAGCAAAATTAAACCTAGTTGATATTTTGAAACTGAACTGAACTGTAAGGTACATACTTACAAAAATAAACTGATACTTTGTATCAATTTTTGATTCTTAGTATCAATAAAGATGTAGTTTTCTTGTAAATATTAATTTAGTAATTCGATAAATTATATTTTGAATAACTAACGCCCGCATTCAAGAACCACACTTGAGTGATATCTTTGCTAAGTATCTGCAGATTTCTTTTTACGTGATTAGTTCCCTTGTGCTATTAAAATATAGGCCGATCATATTATATACGCGTTTACGCGCATCATGAAACTTCATAGTTAGGTTTGTGAATACAGAGCTTTAACGATTTCCTTTACAAATCCTAAATAATATATGTGTTTATTATTGCTTGTTTGAAATTAACCCTGTTTTGTTTGACGCTAGCCATTGAGCGAGAGTGAGAAGAGTCTGATCGACTTGCTAATCGACCGCGGCTCACAGACCGCTGGCACGCTTGATTACAACCTCGTCAAGACATTGTACAGGTGTGTTGTTTTCAGGTGTATCCACACCGCAGTTACCTTTTGATAACATATACAAAACTACTAATCTAGACTAATTATAAAGAGGAAAGATTTATATTTTTGTATGTAATGAATAAACTTAAAAACTACGGAACCGATTTCAAAAATTCTGTTGCCGTTTGAAAGGTACATTATCACTGAGTAACATAGGCTACATTTTATCCCGGAAAAGGCTGTTCACGCGGGCGCAGCCGCGAGCAAAGGCTAGTGTTACTTAATTGCAAATGACTGCTCCACAAAAAGGAAATATGATGTAGATGCACCTTTACTTTCTAATGTATTGGAATAATAAATAGCACCCAGCATTCAGCAGTCACGCCTGAACTCACAGTGAGATACGATTACGTTATGTGTCGTGGATATCAGGAACTACAAGGGACTTTCAGTCTCAAAAAGTCCAGATTTGTATCCTATATCGGCCAATCACTCAAAAAAAAATCGTTGCGTGGATTGAACCCACGGCTTGGAGTTTTACAGCCAGCTGCTCGTTTACTGTGTCACGGAGGCTGTCTGTGTGTGCTGTGATATTTAGCAATAATAATATACAATTGCAGTTTTTAAAACAAATTATTCTTAGTTTCTATTCTCGTATTACGAGTCAAATTTAATTTATAATTATTGCCACATTGTTTTGATGGCAGCGTACTTAAGCAGAGAAATCGGAATGATACTGGGATAAAATCCCAGGTTGGTTGGTTGGACTATCACAATTTGTTTTGATTTTTCGATTCCAGAAATCATACATGAATTTTTCAGGATTGTAATTTCTATCCAAGATGGTGATCACATAAATTCCGCGAGCCGTGGGTGTACCCCTCTCCTACCCCTTCGGAGGTACAAACGCAATACAATAAATATCGATAGTGTAACATTTCAGACGCGGTCTAATATACCTAGACGTACCCATTACAACAGCTGACAAGGTGTCTGTACCACCGCTTAAGGGTTTCGTGATGAACCGCATAGCCGGCGACTACTTCGAGACGCTTCTTTACAAAGTGTTCGTGTCCATAGACGAACACACCAGCGTCGCTGAACTCGCCGCTGTTCTTCAGGTTGGTGGGTATATATACGCTGTAGCGTAACAGTAGCTATTACAAGGGTAGCATCGACCCCGTATCGATATTAAATGCTTATTCATACGTGGATATCGATACTCGGCCCCAAAGTAAAGTATCGATACTATTAGCAAAATTACCTTTATTTTAAAAGTTTAAACTTATACTTGACGTTCGACCTATAATATCGATACAGTCCAAGTATCTGTAATCGATAGTTTTGACGTAGAAATTGAAGCTTTTCTGAACTAGCAACCTTTTTCTTCGTCAAGTATACTTGACACCCAATCAATTACTTATGCTAAAAATGACAATATTTATTCGATATTTTCCTCTTGCAATCGAGTATCGACGTTCAAAAAAATATAGATTCTATACTTCGGGGTCCTAGCTTAGTTCTACTATTTTTTTTTATATAGCTCTTTTAATGTAAAATCGTCGAGACAACTCGGTTTTATATGTAGTAAGGTTCAATATTCAGTGACGGGGCGCGTAGTTTAGTATTAAGAATCTAATAATTAGATATACAAATGTATCTATTACAGGTGGAATGTGAGTTAGTAAAACAGGCAGTATCTCTATATTGTCGGTTGGGATTCGCGAACAATCTGCAAACGCCACCAGTCTCACCCCAGCATCCGTCGTGGAACGACGCTGTCACCACGCATAATCATCCGCCGTGAGTATTTGCAGGCTTGTGTCTCACCCGGCTTATAAGTACGCTAAATCAGGCATTACGTACAATTTCCTACAAGGAACCCCTTCCTTTTGATGGGGATGTTTTCGTGCTTCGGAACATGCTAGTTTACGAGAGACTAGACGAATAAAACTTATTGGTATGTATCACCGGGCCAGTTAAATAACAGTTTATTGCATTATTAATACACACAGTGACTCTAAATTTATAGGGCTAATTATTCAAATTCCAAATAAACGTTATAATAAATAAAATTTAAAATTGCAAAATTATTATTACACTTTCAATATACAGAGAAGCTTTTGTCAAATCGGTATTGCTTAAATTAGCTGTTTAATTCGTTATGTAGTTGATAACATTTATTGAGACATTATCAACTCAGGCAAAACCGACCTTTTCTGGAATATTGTACGTAAAAAAAATATTTTTTTTTCAGTTACCGACAAATTGCGCCTTTGACTTTCGACTCTAATATAGACGACGAGGCAATACAAATGGAGCCGGTGCTTATAAAGCAAACGCCGTCTACTTCTAAACAGGTTATTTGTGTTTCCATGTATGATTTTGGTCCTTCGAGCCGGATTTCATAATAACATTCTCAAATATATATTTTTTAACAGAATTACCCAGAAGCATCTGAAAATCCTAACAGTGGCCGAAGGGTCGCTCTTCTGTTCGATTCGACGTTGGCAGCATATCTTATGATGGGCAATTTATCACCGGTAAGATCATTCAAGGGTACGCTAGGATTTGTTTCAGAGTGGGGCAAAATTTACTTCAAGAGGGAGTCAGGGATAGTTTTTTTTAACAGCAGAGATCAGCAACCCAGCAAGTGAGGTCATCCGATGGTAATTTATCTCCATTTGAATACCTAAAATCCCAAAAGAATCATGGATGTGTTGCCAAACTTAAAAGAAAATAATGGGGATTCCGAAGAGAAGGTGGGATTTGAGACTACGGTAATCTTACTCATTGTATGAAACACAACAGCGACCTGCCACTTTATTTCAGTTTTCTGTGAGACAATGGTTAACGGTCGAGTCTATATATGCTGCAGAAAAAAGTGTCTACAGTTTGGTTCTACCATTTCTAGACACATTCACCGTCAAGGGACATTGCGTCCCTCGAACGTGTCTGCAGAATTATGCCGATCTGAAGTTACTGGATATATATTGGCTGACCATGACTCGCCTGAACGACCCATGTTTGGCTATGTGAGTCATTATACATGGTGATTGTTATCCTTTCGGGTACAAAAAATAATCAGGTACCCTCCCACGAGCAGCAATCAGTTTCTAGGTCCACTGCTGTTATAATAAAATGTGTTTTATTGTAGGATTTGAAGAGTCACGCGGTGACACTGTTCGAGGTCGGCAAGCTGAGTGACGAGAGTTTAGATAGTTTACTTATGGAATTAGACAAGGTAAGGTGAATTCAGTTTGGATCATAAATTGAACCAACAGATATTATTCGAGTACTTAAAAATGTATATACTTAATGTACTTATCTTTGTACTTAATGTTGTTCAAACAAGCAGTTTAGATTTATTAGTACTAGTTTTTTTAATAGGTATGAGTTCACATATTAGTTTTAATTCTTTATTTTCTAGCCATGTTTTGTTAACCATTTTTTTCATGTCTGTCCTTTGTCGTAAAACATATTAGAGAGAAAAACAGACCATCTTAGTCTGGACAGGCGTGACGCTTACCATCGATTTGACCACGAGTGATTTGCACGTCGCGCCACTAACCCTAACAAAAAAATGTAATTTGACAGGTGGCAGCGGATCCCGAGATTGAAGGCGAGGCGCGGCGGTACCTAGCGGCTGCAGCTAGTTTGCGTGCAGCGCTGCGTCGGTTGCGTGCATCGCTGCGTCCGCTGGACTTGTTGCGATGTGAAGCGCTGCACGCGCTTGGGGCCTCCGCTAGACAACGCTTGCTCGCTACCAAGTATAGGTACGAATATAGGTTTTTTTCAGACAGCCTCATTGGCGTAGCCGGTGAATAGCCGGCTGTGAAGCTAGACGCCGCGGGTTCTATTCCTGCACCAAGACAAATGTTTCTCTGGTCCACATATATTTGTTTCGGTTGTGGGACCATAAGTTCCTCGTAGTTTTTGATACCCACAATACAGTTTGACCTAGTGTGAGGACTATGTGTGTAATTGTTGGGTGTATTTATTGATATTAAACTGTATTTCATTTCATTTGTCTTGACATTTTATTATTATAGATCACTTAAGTCCTAAGAAAACCCAATATAGTCTAAAAATACGGTTTTAGGCTAGCGATATCGACGGCGCCACTGTGCCGTGAAGCTCGTGCAGGTGCAGCCGCAGGTGCGCTGCCACACATCGGGCCCGCGCCGCCTGAGACCTCCACACCTTGGATGAGGCTGTACATTTACCACGTGGCTGGCTATGGACCGCCTACGCTGCTGCTTAAGAAGGGTATGTTGGATGTAGATGTTGTCGCGACCCATTGCACCGTAACGCTGTGATGACATTAAGGACAGCATTCGAATGGTTCATTATAAATCGATTGTGTTTATAATTCAAATATAGCTTATTTAATTCGAATCAAGTGATGTATATCGACATATTGATTTGGCATGCCCATTTATTATAAGGTAATAATATATTTACGATATAAAAACTAAAACTTCAACCACATTTGTCTATTTGTATAAATAGGTACTCATTTACGCGCGGTGCCCCGTCTACTGCTCGGGTACGCGCGCATCGCAGTGTGGTGGTGGGGTGCGGAGGCGGCACTGGAGGCGGGAGGAGCTGCCCTCCCCGCACCCGCCGCGCTCGCCGCTGCCAACTCAGCACTGCGACGCGGACCTGTACTGCTGCAGGCGCTGGGGGTCAGGCACCCGGCGGCGCTGGTGCATGTCGTGTTCCCGCCTGAAGCTGACTCCAGCACAGGTATTGTATATTACTGCTGAGGTACGTGTAGCAGTGTGGTGTCCAAATATAATATCGATAATCGCATGACGTTGCATATCTCCATCACAGAATGCGACTCATTGGAACGAGTTACTGTATTTGTTTTTGCATCATTTGTACGGTGGTCGATATCCAGTTGGATATAAATATGTATTAGGTACTCTCACCAGTGTCACCACTCCCGCCTTCCTGCTCCCGCGACCTGTCATATCGAGTTAATTTATCGATAATTGTTGACAGAATCGCAGATGTTATGGTCGAGACACGCGGGACTGAAGCGATTGCTGAAGAAGCTACGTCTGTATCGTACTGCTGGATACGTCACTCTGGCAGACATAGGAGTTCCTGACTTAGGCTGTGCGAGACCGCCGGCGACAGTGCAATTAGGTACTAACCATAAATGAAACTCAATCCAACTGTCACACACTTAGTCCTGACCCTATACTAAGATACGATTATCTGGTGTCATGGATGTACACCACTCGAAACGAATATTTGCTCACAGATTTTGTCTCAATACGGGAATCAAATCCGCTGCCCCACATTTTATAGGTTTTACTTGCCAGCTCAAATTTTTCAAATACCATATATATGAGTACTTATGAAATGAGATGCCTTGGATTCAATCCCCGCACCAGAATATACAAACTGTGTAGTGAGTGTTAGAAGACCGAAAGTTCCTTGGAGTTTTTAATACCTACGATATAAGATGTACCTTAGATTACACTAAGACACAAACCTTATGTTACATTAGGTTTTGCTCATGAACGGCTTTTTCCAGAGTAAAAAGTAGCCTATGTCCTAATCTAGGTCATAACCTACCTGTGTTCCCAATTTCATACAAAACCATTCAGCCACTACGGCGTGATGGACTAACAAACATCCAAATTCATAAAATCAAACATAAAAACTTTCACACTATGTGACTGTTGGGTGTTATTTATTTATTTATTTTTAATAGTAGTAGGATTTCCTTACATAGCCCTGTCAGTAGAGTTAGGTTGGTACTTAATACCATGTAATACATTCTAATATTTAATTTCCAGTGCAAACTAGAAAGAAAAAAGACATATGCGGCATGGCTCAACCGGTTAGTGAAATATCCGTGTCCTCCGCTGATTCCTTCGAAAAGCCGACAGATGAAAGTTCAAAAATCAAAAGTAGGTTACAGTCACCAATAGAATCGCATTTCGCTGCCACTCCCACAACGGATAGCAAGAATAGCTCCCCAGCAAACGGATTCACCAGCGTCGAGTGTGGCCAGCTACTATGTGAGGAGTTGGACAGCCTCGCCACAGACGATAAATCCAAGAGCAAAGAGTCGATAAGCGACGAACTCGTACCCATACATTCCTCGTCCACGAGTATAGAAGACTTGAATGACAGTCATTCCAAAGAAAAATCGATAAGCAAAGAATCTATAGCGCTATCCGATGACATAGTCCCGGTGCATTCACCTGTCAGTAAAAATGATGATTCCAAGTCGACTAACCAGTTGCCCGATCTGTTGAGTCCGGCTGAGGAGTCGATATCGATGTTTACGCAACTTACGGACAAATTGACGGAAGTGTCGACTGGTGAAGGGGATAGTGGCATTGAAACTGCGCACAATATATCTGATGACGAAACTTGTAGGCCAGAGGTGAGACTAATTTGGAGTTTATAATCCATTGTCCTATCGATATATTTTATACGTCGATCTTGCTTAATTAACCCCGACCCTTAAGAGTATTATAAGGTTGCCCCCTTTTCTTTTGTGTGTGCGTTTGTATATTATGTCTGTAGCAGTTAAACCGACCGATTTGCGGTGTTGGTGTTTGAAGAAAACTTTGTTCATCTATCAAAAGTTACAGATGTTTTCCTAACTGACGTTAAGGGTTTCTAACGGTTAGGTTAGTTTTAGTGCTCGTATTGCCTGTGGTCGAATTAGACCATTCGAAAAACTTGGAAACAACATAGGTACTTATGTACTTATACAAAACTTTTTGAACTGTGAATAAACTATTATTCATTATCATTATTATTTTTAAAATTGCTAAATATTTTTCCTGTGCAGAGAAGGCAAAGAGGTATTACTTCGTACAGCCATGAACGGGATCTAATGCTTTCGTGTGCGTGTTTTGTATGTAAAAATCATGTGTGTTTATCATTGTCTCCATGGTAATACAAAACACTTGTTTTTTTGTGCACATCTATATAACTTTACATATTTTATATATTATATTATATTATATTATATTAAGAAAAAACATACATCTTTTGATCTTTGCGAAATAGTGTCTAAGATAAGTGATTACTAATTACAAATAAATACATATACATACATACGTACGCACTCACGCCTGTAATCCCCGAAGGGGTAGGCAGAGGTGTAACCAGTACATCCAAATTTCGCCGAGCGTATTTCCGTCCCTTATGTGATAGGGGGCGAGCCTATCGCCATACCGGGCACAAATTCCAGACTCCGGGCTGATACTGAGCATTTTCGTAATAGAAAAACCCAATACCACTTTACCCGACCCGGGGATCGAACCCGAGACCTCAGCGTTCACCTCAATCGTAACGCGTATGCATTACAACTGCGCCACCGAGGCAGTCACAAATAAATATTTTCTTTGTTCCAGAAATGGACAATACTAGATCTGCAATTCGGCATACCATTGTTCGATGAAACACTTTGTGAGAAAGTATGTCATTGTATTGTAGAGAAAATAGCGAAACCTGAATTGTAAGTATTCATAATAATATTTTATTTTCATCATTGACAAATTAATCTACATTCCAGTGTACCCCCAATCACTAGAGGCTAGAGTATACCTACACCTCTGACTTCAAAGTTGTGTGTATTCATAGATAATAATTATTTGCTTTAACGGTGAAGGAAAATATTGTGAACAAACCTACATATCTAAAATTCCCCATAAGAATGTTGACGTTATATGTGGTAGTTTTTACAGTTTTGTGTTTTCTTTCTGCCTGACGTTATCTTGGCTTAATGCCAGGATTCTCCTTTAACCATAGTTTTGACGGCATTTCGTATTATATTGGGCCACCCGCCGTCTGACCCCCAAACCCGCAAGTTTCGCCCGTTATATATTCATACTTCGTCCGTTAATCAGCAGAGTGTACCACGTGAAGGTGAGATTGACTTTGGGCCTAAAACGTTGGTGGGCTACTTACACTCCTGTAAACAGTTTTGTCTATGTTATAAAAAAGTCATGTCAGGTCTACCAATCGGCATCAGGCCAGCGTGATGGCTAAGGCTTCTCAGTAATGGAAGAGGCCTGTGCCCAGCAAGTGAGACCAGTATATAAAACATCGCTGATATAAGTCCTGTCAAATCAAATACCCCTAAAAATAAAACATATTCAATTTAAACTAGTTTATACGGATTTTATCGCGGTTATATTTTCTTTTAGTCCCGACGTCTCTCCCGTGGCCACTAAGGCTGAAAAGCTTTCGAAACGTCGGGACTAAAAGAAAAATTAAACCGCGATAAAATCCGTATAAACTAGTTTTATTTCAATGTGTAATATTCGCGTAAACCTAAGAAATCACTATAAAACATATTTACGAATTGATGCCTTTGTTCTGTTGACCAATAAAAATACTTTACTCACCTCCTGCTGCTGACCTATCCCAATTAAGTTTTTTTATAAAACTAAGGATATGTTCCGGGTTATTTGTCGGTGTAGTTCAATTATTATAGTAACCAAGCGATTATTATTTAAACTAAAAGCAAAAGAAAGGTATTTTTTTATAGTATATGCCGGCAAACGAGCAAGTGGGTCGCCTGATGGTAAGTGATCTCCACCGCCCATGTACGCCCACAATACTAAAATAATCATGGGCGCGTTGCCGACCTTAAAGGAAAGGGGTAAGTAAGGGATTGGGAAGGGGAGGGGAATTTGGGCCTCCGGATATCTCACTCACCGTACGAAACGCAGCAGCAAGCTGCTACTTTACGCCGATTTTCTGTGAGACAGTAGTAACGAACCGTATTATCTTAAAATATTGTTAATATTTGTGTGTCCACAGATTAGAGAAAGTCAAGGAAGACAACGATTTCATACGATCGGATGTACTTAAGTTTGTGTCACAGTGTCAGGTAATTCACAACTTTCTATGATTATACAATGCCTTATAAATATATCTCAACTTTCTTATTTTATTAATGTGATTTTTGTTTTGTTTGCAATATTTACAGATAATTTAAAAAAGCTCATAAATTAAATTAAAAAAAATCTCAACTTGACAATATTTAATTTCATGACTTTTTTCAGTATTACCCAGGCGAAGATATGGGCATAGTGAAAAGAGGTACACTAGTACCCCTGCCAAGAAAAAACCTCTCATTTGAGAACGGTCGTATCAGCGAATGGGGTGGGAAATGATGCTGTCTCACTCGCACACACGCAGTCCAGATAAAGAGTGACGGAGAGAAAACATGTACCTACTAGTATGTGGTTCTAGCTTTATTTTGTAGATAGTATAGAAGTTATTATAACTCGGACGTGCAAAAGTGCCGTGGTTAAAGATTTAAAAATATATTTGAAAATTCTGGGTTGTAAGGTTAAAAAATATGCTTCAGTGATGTCCCTCGTAACACTATCATATTGTAAAAATGAAGTTTATTGGTTTATTGAGTGATATCTAGTATATAATTTTAATTTATTGTACCATCTATAGATTTTTAGTAAGTGCACAATTAATAGACTTTTCTTAGGGCGTTTTTATTGTTATGCGGATTTATTCACAAAATATCCAAAACATATTATCGAAAGAATTTTATAAATCCGTTAAAAAAAATTATAAAATGTTTAAAGGCATTGAAAGTTGAAAGACAGTTGAAAAATAACATAGAAAGAATACACGTCTCGGTTCGTGACGTCATCGACCTCTATGGCCGACTAGAGAGGTGTTCTGTTCCCACTACTTAGCTCACACTAATATTTACGGCCTACTTTATACCTATTTACGTGTTTTTCGTATTATTTTTGAGAGTAATGTGCTGCTTCTAGTGGAAGGGTATCATTATTTTTAACCGACTGGATACCAACCACCGCATACATAGTGAAAACCCACAATGATGGAAAGAAAGAAACGTTTTATTGTCAAACAGGCAACATACTACAGGTAGTGGTGGGTAGTGGCTTATAATGGCTTAAGGCGAGTCACGTCCCGGGGTCAGCCAGTGTATATCCAAATCTTCAGGCCGGTATCATTTTTCCGATTATCGAGGGACGCAATGTCTCTTGATGGTCGATATGGACTGTACTATACTTACCATTAGATTCAGTAGTCACTTAGTAGTAAGAATTTTAAAAAACAAATTAACAAAGCAAACCTAGCACCCTGTGTACGCGGAAGCATGAGTGAGTAAATCCGCATGGCAGTAGTGTACCCTGAGTCATCGATCTTGGTAGACCGGCATAACTCTACCGACCGCCTACCTCTTGATAGAAAGAAAAAGTTTATTGTCATCATATTAAGACATGCAACATACATAAAATTCAACTGACTTAAAATTAATATTATAACTAAGTATACAGTTGCATGCCTTCACGATGACAACAGGAGACCAGCTCAGTATAATGCTGTGGTTATGGGGCGAGCCACAACAGAGCGCTGGTTTTCAGTGGCCTCCTAGTATGACGTCCGGAAGCTAAACCAACCCATACCTACTACAAACAAAACGGTTGCAGTACAACTAAAACAATCTTAAAATCTATAATAATAACAATACACTACCTAGGTACTATAAGTAACTACGCTTGTACCTCGGGCAGCGGGCCTATGGCTAGTATGGCTATGATAGTCGACATTATATTTGGACTGCACTGTACTTAACATCAGGCCCAGTAGTCACTTTATAAAAAGAAAAAACAGTTTAACAAAGAAAACTGCCCTGTGTCACATACACATGAGCATGAGTGAGTAACTCCGCATGACAGTAAAATATCCTGAGTCCGTCGATCTCGGTAGACCTACTGAGTTCGATACTTGCGTTTACCTTCATTTTCTATTATTACTATTCGATATTTATATACGCCCTATCTATGGCATTACTTGTCTTCGACATTAGTTACCATCAAAATATATTCGTCTTCTTCACTCCAAATTTAATGTAACAAGAAAGAAATAGACGTAATATGTATAGTTAATGTATTAGTATGTGTGTAAATTAGAGTTTAATTGTGGGAATTGATAGTTGTTTTATTTTAGCGTATTTTTAAGTGTATATTTGACAATTAATTAGAAGTAAATACGCAAAAACATTTCAACCCACAACATGTTCAAGATGATATTGATGAATGAAATGTTTTTGGAGAACTATGTCCAACTGCTATTTAGAAAACAAATATTAGCAGTCGTTTGTTGATGTAAGGTCGAATCGCAATAACTGTTTTAGAAATGTAAAAATAAATATCTACCCACTTTTTAATTATATCTATTATATTAGCTGATGTAATTGACAGTTTCTAACAAAATAATTATTTTGAAAGTGAGTAAATATACATTTACACGTATGGCGATTAGATTTTAGTAGTATGTGTTGACATACACAATACAATATTGTATTGTTTGATTTTGAAGTATGAGTGTTGATTATATTTAAAAAAATATGACTTTGAATAGTCAACCTTAACGCTATATGATTTAGTGCCATTTTTGTTAACAGATTTCGCCACCGCTTGTGATGGAAATTAAAAAAATATGTTATTTGTTTGTCTCTTATGATTTAAAATATGTTTTTATTGTTATTATGTTGTTATATGATTGTAATTTAATTACCTACGAAATTTTAAGCTATAAAAATATATTCCATAGATTCACTAAGCAACAATTGAGGTATACAACATCGCGATGGGTGTTATAGTGTGCGTTAACGCGTTGCGCTGAATGTTACACTTAATCGCGGCACACGAAGTCTATACAATATTATCCATGGTCTGTGGTGTGGTACAAGCCACGATTACCTTCGATTACATCAAAATATTTTTTTGTATACATATTAACATTTTTACTTTAATGCTTTTAGCATAAACATATCAAATGTTTTAAACATGTTTTAAATTCCCTAATTCGTTTAAATTAATGTAAAATATTATTTGCTGTTGAATTCTTTGTGTGAAAGATATCACAATCTTGATTGCTATGACTATGACTATATGTAGGTAGGTAAAAAGTATATATTTCTGCTGTGTACTTTATGTGAAAAATAATCGTTTATGGTTTACTCTTTTCGTTCTACACTAAAGTAAAGAAACTTGTATTGACCCTGTCCCAAACATTCCTAGCTTGTGAGATTATTTTATTTTATAATTGTCTTTGATATATCGAGGGCACTATAAGAGCGTGTGTTTTTTTTTATTTTGAAACAAATATACGAAGTTATGCCAGATGAAATTACAAATTATAATTGACATAAAATATAAACAAATATTTCATATTTTTTTGTTTGATACATTACTATCTGCAAGGTAAGTCCCTCGTATGCGACAGGCCGTCTAGGTTGGTACCACCGCTTTGTCTTTTTCTCCCGCCGAACAGCACTGTTGTCTTTCGGTGAAGGGCATTGAAGCCAAAGAAATTACTACTGGGTATTATGAGACTTAACAATTTGTCTCTCGCGAACGCAGTCCAGTTGCATGCAATGAAATGTAATCTAAGTTCTGTGCGGTGTTACTTTCTACATATGCTCCTATGACACGATTCACTTGTTAGTAAAGTTATGTAATTGATTAACACTCGTATCTAAAAACAACACATAAGTAAGATCTTTGCTGTGAGCAATTACCCCTATGCGTTCGCGCGCACTAAAGACTTCATGTTCATACCAAGGCTTGTGAATATGGGTGTTAGTTTACTATAGGTACTTATTCGGTTATTTCCAAATTATAATTAATTTATATATTTGTTTCAGTATTGTGTGTTGTTAAGTTTTTATCGTAAATCCTAATTAATGCTTATATTTTATGCCTTATTGAGGACCAATGAAGGCATGAGTCTAGATTGTATTTTGTGGTTGGTTGATGTGGTTTTGTATACTCCAATCTTGACATGTTCGTGATTCTCACACACAATATGAATGATGTCAGATTATGTTAAATCGCCTTTTTTTTTAATAAAAAATACCTAATGGACAAAATCGATCTAGAAATATCAATGGCGGTATGTCAAGGTTTTGTGGGAACGTATGCGGTGTGACTTGATGGGCAACAGTATTTTAACTAATGTAATAAATACAGGAAAAATTACGTCCATCTTGTTATTAATATAGCTTTGGTAATGTCGGTTGCAACATCTGAATTACACAAAATTGAAGTTTCATTTCCAGGCAACAATTGAACTGCTTTTTATTTTGTAGCATACACTTTTAATTCCAGCCTGTCACGCGGACTTATGCGACACTAACTAGTATCACGTGATCACTAACAACCTCTCAAAATGCAAGGAAATAATGTTTCATGTTGCTTGGAAATAACAGTTCGTTAGAAGGCGATGCATATATTCATATTACGCCAATGATAGATCTAGTGTATGGATTTTTCTGTGGCTTAAATTATTTATTCACAAATATTTTTATGACGTCATGAAGACCGTCCTAACATAATTTCTAATAAATGTAGATCCACACATTTACCAGATAAAGATAGAGATTAAAATATCAATTATTATTACAAAAGAATATTATATTACTATTACTTATTGTTTTCGTTAACAAATGCTTACTTTAATTATTATAGATGTAATGTAAGATATAAATAAATTATTTGTAAATAACACGCTTATTTCATTTAAATTATTTTGCCTTCGTGATAATCTTAATTAATTGCGAATCATAGATTCTAGGGCTTTAAAATGAACGTTTATGTACTTTTTAAGACCGAATATTCAGAAACTCTTTAGCTGATCGGCTAAATTACAAAATATCGACCCCATCTGTGATCTGTCATTCCCCGCTATGCAGTGTAAATATTGGACTGCGACAACCTGTATTATTATTTGAGCCTTAAGCCCATTCTTGGGCAAAGGCGTCGCAATACGTTTAGTCCTGATCTTAAGCATCATTCAGCCAGTCCTTGAAGGTGTCCAGCTCATTCCGCCATCTCTAGCCTACTACGCCACCTTTTAGCATTTTGTAGCAGCCACTCAGTTGTTCGTGCCCACATATCTATAGGCATGTGGGAGACATGCTCAGCCTAACCATCGTCAACCCCATTTTGAGCTTGGCGGTCTTTCTACCCACATCCTCGATCTGCGTGCGAAAGCTGAGTTCGGAGAGAGTTCGGAGACACGTCACACGATCCTGCAGTTTTACCCCAAGTATGCCGCGCCCCATCACACGCTGGCAAACCTTGAGTTTGGACTTCTGAGCCTCTGCCAAATGCTAAGTTTGTGCACAGTACGTTAGGATCGGAAGGATGTGCAATGCCCATGTGTTTGCATTTAAAGACCAAAGGAAGGTTGCCTTTCATAAGCTCTTCCATTGACCAATAGCCAGGCGTTTTCTTCCGTGATCTATTTATTCTGTCTCGCCTGGAATGAGACTAATTGGCTTGTATAGATGTATTCTTGGTCATAAGAAATCACTTCCCAGCCTACCATCACTTTTTTTTTTGTATGCCGCAACACCTGTATCGAAAACGTTCGGTACCTACTTATTTGTATAAGGTCAAATTGCCACTCTTTTTCATTTTGAGCATAATGAGGAATGACGATTCTTAAATTTCTGAGCGATCGCTCGCCTGGTCGTAAGTACTAAGTACCACAATATGAAAACATCTGAAATTAGTTGATTGTAAAATGTACATTGTAGGCGTAAATGGGCTGGCACGCTTTTTCATGTAGAGTTAGGTCACATACCTAGGAGTACCGGAGTACCTTGTTTTATACTAAGTTAGGTCTGCTTCTTTGTTTACGTTTGTGCTACAGTTACAATCGTTGTTACAAAATAATCTAAGGTTACAATAGATTATAGAGAAAAGTTATTGTCTATGTCTATTATTGTCTGTTCGATTTTGAGTTTTGACAAATGACAGTTGTTTCCGGAAAACTGTAGCGAAACGTCAGTTGTCAATCAATTTTGTTTTGGTCGTTAGATCTCAAGAAATTTATGCTTTGTTTCTAACACCGTGAAATTGTGCGTTTACTTTGTTTAATACGATTTTAAAATTAGTGAGTGGTGCATAAACGTATTTTAAACATGGAAGTGGATCAATTTGCTCTTGAACTGGCTTATCCTGCCGAAGTTTCGCGACTACCGCTGATCGACGAATCTGCGGCGCTCGGGCTGCAAGCGCCAAAAGACAGGTAACAGCTATTCTTTGTAATTTTTAAAACAAAACAAATAAAAATTTGACAGTGGGGCACATAAGAGGAAAGCCCCAAAATTGGTCATGTAACAAGCGTTCTACATATAAAAAGTTGTACGCTGTCGCCCACGCCGCATAATTCGTGACCACGTCTATATTTCTGCGTTTTTTTAATATGATTACCATGATAGTATTCGATTAGTCACGAGGGGAATGCCTTTATATGGTGTATACGCATATAGCTATGTTTGTAATAATAGCTATTCATTAAATTGGCATTGTGTAGCGAATGTAATATCATTCCTATGAGTGCATTTCGTTGATTAAAACAACTGATATGTATGTACACAGACATATAATGGTGGCACTAAACATATGTTTGTATTGTGTCAAATAAAAAGTAATAATTTAATGGGAATGTAGGAGCACAGTCTGGTTTTAAACTATTGTAGATGTGTGTTTTTAGCAATGGTATTCATTCTTAGATAAATGTTTTGTTGATTGCCTCTTGAGGGATAATATTGTAACTTTAATACTACAGAATTATAAATTGTATGTCTTAGAAATATTTAGTAAATAACTGGCTAAATAAGATATAGGTGTACTTAGCAATCTTTGTATTTTGGAATATGTCATTTTGGATGAGACATATTGTCCTTTCATCAGAGCCTAATCAGTGGTCAGTGACTCAGAAGAGATATAAGTCAGTAATAGGGCTATTAGATCATCATTATCACATGTTCATATTTCTAAAATAGCTGAAGATTGCTGAAGTCTGTGATTTTAGTTGTAATACTATATAGAAACATCTATATCAAGTATATGGATACACAACAATTAATCTAATTCGAATACTGTAGAAAATCTATTTACGTATGTAGATTTTCATTCAGAAGATACACAACAAATAATATAACCCTCATATAAATTTAGTTGTGAAGTGTCCTTGCATTCAATTAAATTAGCTAACTATTATGCAATGGTAACAAAGAATCATTTATAAGTTAAATTATTTAAATTAGAGCTTACTAATGAGTACTAAGGTTTTTATTTAATGTCATTGCAAAAGACAGTTTATGTTTCTGCTTTGTTTTCTACTTGACAATAATAAATTAATTACTGGTGAATATTACACATAATTTATTAAAATGATTTATCATATATGAGATATACTACACAAGGTATTGATTTACATAGTGTAGGAGTGAATATTTAAAATAACTTAATTTTATGTTATCTTATTTTTTACAAACACCAACAGCCTACAGCTTATTGTGCTCTAATTATTTATGTAAAAAACACATACAGCTGAAAATTATTTGTGACTGGAAACCAAGTATGTTTGGAGACTTTTAACGCATGCATGGAATAAACATAAACAAAGATGTTCACAACGTAACTGTAATCACACAAGACAAAATAAACAAAAAATACGATAAGTAAATAATTTAAAATCATTCTTTAAATACAGTCCATATTTTAATTTTCTTTAAGTTGCAAAAGCATTAAATGTATGTCTTGATTTTGATCTTGATTGTGTGGTTCTTTTTCTCCGCACTTAACCCGTAAAAATATCAGGCCATTGTGCATATTAAATGTATGTATACGTATATGGGTTGTGCCCCTATGTGCAGGTTGATTGCAGTGCTTGACCAAGTGGAGATGCGGGTGGAAAGGCTCCGGCGAGACACAGTACGGATCGAAGAAGAAAAGGACTCTCTTCTTTCCACACTAGATAGTGTCAAGCACTCTGAACTGCTCGCCGATATTTCAGAATGTAAGCTATACATTTTTTTATACCAGAAACCAGCAAGCAAGTCGGTCACTCGATGGTAAGAGATCTCCCACGCCCATGAACGCGCACTGCATTGAATAACTCATGGGTACATTGCCAAATTCAAAGGAAAGGAAGTCGATTTGATACTTCAAAAAACTCACTCAAACAATTGATTAAAGTTTTTATTGATTCTTTAGCGTTAGCTCATCAGGGAGTGGTAAGGACTGTCGAGACGTAAGTAGAAGGTTCGAAACCAGCAGTGGGACAGTATAATACAGGGCTGATATTATTATATCGTTAATTCTTTTGCATTAGGCCCGGTCTATAAACTACTTTAAATAGACATTATAACAATTCTAAATACATAACATTGTTCATTCAATAGACAAAAATTAGAGAACACATTGAACAATAGATGTACTGACATTGATTGACGTGGGAATGTTGCAGGCGATAAGGACGACATCGCTCGGTACGCTGATCGCATCCTCGCGCGCGCCATGACCGTGGATGTGGCCGTGCGCACCGACCGTGACCCACAGCAGGAGGAAGCGCTTCATCAGGTATGTTCACGGAATAAAATAATTATCTATTTAACAAAACGTGCCTATTATGCGATTCAAAGACGGAATTTGATTTTTACTACCCCGTGGCGCAGTGGGCGAGTAGCGGGTTCAGGGTATTTCACAATGTCTAATTTTATACATTATATGTACATAATACGAAAAATATAATACGAAAAAGAAACTGTTTTGCGAAAACAGAATTAAAATTGTGTAAAAAATGAGGCCTCAGTTAATGTTTTAAATATTGGTATGGGCAAAAGATGGCGCGTAGCGGGAAAGTCTCATTATCTCCCTCGCACGCGTACACCGCGAATAGCGTGACCTGTCTTGTGACGTTACATGGCATGTCGTGCATCCTTTTTCCGTTATTTCACAACTACCCCTTCCAGCAGATTTAAATAGCTTATAACTTTTTTATTTTTGACTTGATTTATATAATTCTTTCAATAATACGATTTTGGGGAACGTAACATAATGATTAAAATAATTAAAATAATGGAGTCAAATACTCTATTCAAAATTCTACGTAGTGTTGTTTCTGATTTTGGGAAGGCATTGCGCTTACTATCAGGCGAGCGATGTGCTCGTTTCGTCATTCTGGCTTCTTCTGCTTCCACCTGCTTGCTTTTTAACACAATATGTTACAGAAAGATTTGGATTATAGTTTTTACGACCGGCCGCTTGCCTGACGTCAACCCCTCTGGAGGGAACGTACCTACATAATCCCCGAAGGGGTAGGCATAGGTGTAATCAGAACACCCACATTTTGCCGAGCTTATTTTTGTCCTATAATGAGATAGGGTGCGAGCCTATATGGTGTGAGAAAAATATCAGGTTCTTTTAGTATATTGGGAGAATACAATAATTACACTTGATACATGTTCAATGTTCAACATCCATATAATATATTTTATTTTAATACTTTGTTTTATACAATGACACATTCTATTTATAAACTATTCAAGCCAGCATCCGCAAATAGGTTTTATCTCTAACACGCCCCCTCAATTTGCTGATGCAGAGCAGAATCTTGAATATTGCTCAAACTACATACATGTAACTCATAAAACATTACAACTGTATGGAAAAATAAATACGTATAAAAATATAACAACTAATCTAAGACACAGACTTTAATCCTAATCCATTAACACAATAGTAGTGTTTAACATTAGGTAATGCCTTAGTTAGTACATCGGCTAACATCATATCTGTGGATAAATGCTCTAAGATGACACGCTTTTCCTTAACAATACTTCGTAGGAAATGATATTTAATGTCTATATGCTTACTTCGCGAATGACCTACAGGATCGTTTGCTAAGCAAAGCGCTCCCCGATTATCAACATATAATGTTATTTTTGACATATCGTTAAGTCCGATCTCAGAAAGCAAACTGTTCAAATATACGGCCTCTTTCATAGCTTCTGCCATACTTATATACTCAGCCTCAGTTGAAGACATCGCAACAGTCCTTTGCTTTTGTGATTGCCACGAAATAGCTGCACCACCAAGCATAAAGCTATAACCAGTATAAGAACATCTGTCCATCAGACAATTACCCCAATCAGCATCTGAAAATCCTTTCACGGATTCGCCAGTCTTACAATAGATCAAACTAAATTCTACAGTTTTCTTCAAGTATCGAAGAACTCTCTTTGCACAATCCCAATGAACTTTTGAAGGACAACTTGTGAATTGCGCCAGCTTGGAAACAGTATGCGCAATGTCTGTTCTAGTACCTGTACTCAAGTACATCAAGGCTCCTATTAGTTCACGATACGGCCACTGTTC
The DNA here is from genome assembly GCA_905332985.1 of Mimas tiliae. Classification (NCBI taxonomy): domain Eukaryota; kingdom Metazoa; phylum Arthropoda; class Insecta; order Lepidoptera; family Sphingidae; genus Mimas; species Mimas tiliae. The sequence continues at coordinate 4,374,339 of HG995256.1, read as the reverse complement.
TTCACTACATCCATCTTTAAATTCTAATTGCAATCCGACTTCCATTGGTGTTGAAACAGGATTACACTGATCCATATTGAATTTCTTTAATAAATCATTTATATACTTTCGCTGAGACAGGATATAAGAATTTTCTTTTCGCTCAATTTCGATTCCTAGACAGTATTTAGCTAGTCCAAAATCTTTCAGCTCAAATTCTTCACTTAAATCCCGTTTGAAGTTTTGTATCCAGTAAGTGTCTTGAGAAGCTACGAGAATATCATCGACATATATCACAACTATCAGAAGTTTACCATCCTCTCTCCTGGTGTGATACATACAGGGCTCGTTCAGTAATGATTTCAGGTGCATTTTCTTAAGTTTCTCATCTAACCTTAAATGCCATTGACGTCCAGCTTGCTTCAGTCCATAAAGAGATCTCTTCAAACGACATGCATCGCCCCCTGCTTCTAGATTATCTAACATTACCCTGGCACGCTTTCTGACAACAGTCTCTCCTCCTTCCTGGATCAGAAGCTTATGTATACTTTCTTTTAATAATTCTGGAACTTTCATATATACTTCCTCATCCAGTAGACCGTTCAAATATGCCGTATTAATATCAAGTTGATGTATATGCATATCTAATTCAGCAGCTAAAGCTATTAACAAACGCACTGTTTGAAGTCGAGCCACTGGTGCAAACGTTTCATGATAATCGACGCCATACCTTTGACTGAATCCTTTTGCCACTAGTCTAGCCTTCTTCTTCTCAGTTTTATCTATGTTGAGTTTCTCTGTTAAAACGTAACGACAACCTACAACTTTTCTGTCTTTTGGCTTTTGCACGATATCCCAAGTATCGTTCTTTATCAAACTTGTAATTTCCGATAGAATTGCCTCTTCCCAACTAATACGTTCCTTGCTTGATAAAGCCTGCTTTAACGTTATTTCAGCCACTCCAGCAATCTCTTCTGCGTCATCTGCAGTATCATAGTCTGTTTCGGGTTCTATCTCAATCATCTTGTATGTTTTCTTCGGTCGGCCTGGTTTACCAGTCCTTTCTAATTTCGGTCTTCCAGGTGCTTTCTTCAGTATTTTTCTTCCGTCAGACCTCTCTGAATTTTCTTCTTCACATTCATTCTGCTCTGAATGTCTGTCTACACATTCATGCTCCCTCGAGTATTCTATATCACATTCCTTCGATCCCGAATGTCCTATTTCACATTCATTCAATCCCGAATGACCGCCTCTAGACTCTGTTTCTTCTGAATGTATTTTCTCGCATTCCTTCGTCTTGTTTATTGGAATCAAATCTATCTCTACAATATTGCGTTTTTCGGTCTTAACATCTTGTCTTTCAGTCCATCCTTCTATAAATGGATCTACTTCATAAGTCTTTCTATTCTCTTCAAAGAATTTAACATCCTTTGCTATCACAATCTTTTTTTCATCGGGAATCCATACTCTGTAACCTTTCGCTTCTCTAGAATATCCAACGAATATTCCTTGCTTGGATCTAGCTGCAAACTTATTCTTGCTCAGTGTCTTATCTAAAACATAAACCTTAGCTCCAAAGGTACGAAGATATTCAAGTTTGACAGGAGTTCCATGCCACTTCTCATAAGGAATATTGCCTTCCAGACTACTGGTCGGACAACGATTTCTTACGTGACATGCTGTCACTACAGCTTCGGCCCAAAAACCCATTGGTAATCCTGATGATAGCATCAAACATCTTGCCATCTCAACCAACGTCCTGTTCATCCGCTCAGCAACTCCGTTTTGTTGCGGTGTATGAGCAATTGTCAGTCTCCTTTGGATACCTTCGTTATTCAAGAAGTCGTTGAATTCTTGATTACAGTATTCACCCCCGTTATCGGATTGTAAGTACTTAATTTTCATACCTGATAATTTTTCGGCATAGCACTTATATTGTTTAAATGCTTCGAAGACTTTACTCTTCGCAGACAGAAGATAGATTACACACCATCGTGTACTATCATCTATAAAAGTGACAAAATATTTCGCACCTCCCAAGGAAACGTTCCGCATCGGACCAACAACGTCGGAATGCACTATCTTCAGCATCTCGGTACATTGTCTCTCGCTTCTGTAAAATGGTAACGCACTCATTTTAGACCTAGCGCAAATGTCACACTTATATAATTCATTGATCTCTGTCATATTTACTTCAATGCCAGATTTCTTCAAAGTTTTTATAAGATCTTTCGTATTCAAATGTCCCAATCGCTCATGCCACGACCATAAATCGACATTTTTACTGAAAGCAGCTAAAGCCTGAACATTATTTTTCCTCACATAATACAGATTACCTCTACGATCAGCGGTTAACTTAACTACACCATCAGAATTAGTAACATAAGCTACATCCCTTTTAAAGGTAACTTCATAACCATTATCAGTTATCTTTGCTACTGATACTAAGCTACTTCTGAGATCGGGTACGTATAAAGTATTACGGAATAAAATTTGACCTGTGCTATTATCATTGGATGACGAAAATCTTATATTACCTTTGCCTCGTATTTTCGTATACATATTGCTGGCTAAATTTAAATTTCCCTTCGTCGGTGTATAAGTGTTATCAAACTTAAGTTTATCGTTACATAAATGCGATGTACAAACCACTATCTAAAATCCAATCATGTTTATTAACATCTAAATAGTCTCGAGAATTTTTAAACTTCCGTACACAAAGACTGTCTTCGGTATATTCTACCCCATTCTCCTCATACTTCAGTACACTAAAACTATCTTCGGTATATTCTACCCGATTCTCCTCTGTTGTGGCACATCGGATCTCTTGTGTTTTGTTCTTATTTTTACATTCAGAAGCCTTATGACCAAATGTATGACATTTATAACATTTATATCGAAACATGTGTTTCCTTGATTGTACTTCTGGAAAATTTTCTTTTCTCAACTGTACCTGTTGACGTTTCGTATACATAGCTCCTTGAATACTTTTCGAGCTGGATTGTTTTCGCGAGCTGTCCTCTTCAATAATTTTGATTTTCAGAACATCTGCTCTCGGTAATTCATCTCGCGTCTCCATGGCACATCTGAAATTCTCATAACTCGAAGGTAAACTATACAGCAACATTATCGATAGTAAATCTTCGTGTATGTTTACATCCATATCACCCAACTTATCTACGGCTTCAAAAAATTTTGACATGTGCTCATGTATATCATCACCCTCACTCATCTTGTACAACGTAAGTTGTTTCAGAAGGGTGGCCTTCCTGGCAGGACCCTTAGATGCATAAATGGACTCAAGTTTTAGCCATACCTCTCGTGCCGTCGTGCACCCACGTATGTGCTTTAGCTCACTCGGACTCATTGACAAAATCAAATCTGCCCTAGCTTTTTCATCACCATTCATACACGAACGTACCTGTTCTACATCAGAACCTGACTTCGGCATTAAACTTGTACCGTTTACATATTTCCAGGCATCATTTTTTATTAATAGTGCCTGTACTTGTATTTTCCAAGTACTAAAATTGTTTCTTGACAACAGTTCAATTCGCACTGCAGCAGTCATTATTATACAATTTTACTTACGCGCTCAGTCACCTATAACTTATGGTAGAACTGGGTATAGTCCTGGGCATAGATCTGGGCCCATAACCTGTGAGAAAAATATCAGGTTCTTTTAGTATATTGGGAGAATACAATAATTACACTTGATACATGTTCAATGTTCAACATCCATATAATATATTTTATTTTAATACTTTGTTTTATACAATGACACATTCTATTTATAAACTATTCAAGCCAGCATCCGCAAATAGGTTTTATCTCTAACATATGGTACTGAACATCTCGAAATAGAAAAACACAATATCAATTTTACACGACGGGGATCGAACCCCAGATCTCAGCACAGCAGTCGCTGTAGCGTACATAAGAAGTAAGAACGAACCTATCATATTTTATTTACACATACCTACCTGTGTGGCAAATTTCATCCAAAACCATCCAGCCGGCGCGGCGTGATGGCCTAACAAACATACAAATGCACAAACTCACAAACATTCAAACTTTCACATTTATAATAGTAGTAGTATAGGATTATAAGGTCTTAAGATGTGACAATGTGTGTTTTGTATAAATATGTTAGAAGTATTTTTATTAGTTGAAGCTCGACTGCACTACATTCTATAAATAGTTACATATTAATATTGGAAACAAAGCGAATTAATTACAGAGTTATGAATTAATTCGCTTAAACCTATCTATCCATTTACGTAGTTCCGCGTTCTTATCGAAATACTATTTTACTGTACTAGTTAAATCACCTTTTGTACATACATATACATACATATATACGCATTCACGCCTGTAATCCCGGAAGGGGTAGGCAGAGGTGTAACTAGTACACCAACATTTCGCCGAGCGTATTTCCGTCCTTTATGTGATAAGGAGCGAGCCTATCGCCATACCGGGCACAAATTCCAGACTCCGGGCTGATACTGAGTATATCGTAATAGAAAAACCCAATACCCCTTTTGTACCTGTTTTGATATTGAATAGCGCGATTACAAACCGTGATGTTAATTCCAGGTGAACATGTACATAGATCAGCTGGTGATGTCGGTGCATGACGATGGCTTGGTGGCGCACTCCCGCTGCCAGACGTACATGAACGCTTGCACCTCGCAACCCGACCCCAACGCCGGCACCGACAAGAACTTCGAGACCGCCATCCTCGGCTGCACCCTTGATGACCAGAAACGAGTCAAGAAACGCCTACAAGGCCTCCTCGATTACTTCGCCAAGCTGAACGTGACGTCATACTCGTGAGTGGCAGAACGTTCGCCAATAGACTCGTTTTAAACTGATACTGCCAGCTTCCTTGTGTGTGGACCTGTGACATTTGCGTTCCGTTTCGCGCACAGATCACGGATAGTATAATAGATATCGTATGTGCTACTAAATCGCGTGCTGACATTTAGGACAATGCTCCAGCGCGCACATACATGTCCCGAATCTCTCAAGCGGGTACTGGACGAGGGGCCAGGTTATAACAGTTCTGGAAATATAGGAAAACATCCATGTCACTTAGTAACGTGATAGTAGGCAGTTATGAAAAAGTTTTAACTTTTATAATCTAAATGTACCGCGATGTCGTCAGTGTACGTAGTGAAAATTAGCTTGGTTTCCATACAGATTGTAGTACTTACGTGATCTATTTTAATAACCGTGGTCTGTGGTTTCACGCATACGCGTTTTTTCATGCATGTCATTAGTGCGGCTGTATGTATTTTTATTTTATATACAAGTGATAGTTAATTTTTTTGATTCCAAAGATTGTGGATCCATTTTTGTATTAGGCTTAGTACTGAAACAAGCACAGTATCCTTGTATAAGATTATACACGTTTTGGTACCTGAATAAATTAATAATGAAAATATAATTGGCCAGTTATTTTTTATTTCCTTATTCGCTATTTGCATGAAATTGTGCGTATGTGTGTATGTAAGGTTTCTTAACACGTTGACTGCGGCGCGTTGCTTTGTTTTTATGTGCGCGTCATGCTAGGCGTGGTGTGTTAAATCATTAAGCACATTAAGTAAGGATATAATATAGGAGTCACGTTATTGATTGACGTTATTTATTAACGAGGATATTGACAGTCTCCGTGGCGCAGCGGGCGAGTAGCCGGTTGCGAAGCGTGAGGCCGTGGGTTCGTTTCCCGCACCTAGACAAATATTTGTCTCGGGTCTGGGTGTTGTGGGACCGCAAGTCCCTCGTAGTTCTTGATACCCACGATACAGGTTTACCTAGTGTGGGGTCAGGACTATGTGTGTGACTATTGGGTGTATTTATTTATTTATTTATAACAGAAAACGGCTATACACGAGGCCACATCATGCAAGTTTTAAAATAAGAATATTTAGAAAGAAAGAAAAGTAATTTATTTGCCACAACACATTACACAACATGCATACATGTTTTTAAATGATGTAATAGGTATGTATGGTAGGGTTATAGGTTAGCACGTTGTGGCTGTGGTAGGTGACCACTCAGCGTAATGCTGTGCTGTGGTGTGAACCGCAACACAGCGCTGATTTTCAGTGGTCACTTTAACACTCCATATTGTTTTCAACTCAATGTTACATGAATAATTCCTACCATTGCTGGAACCAATCGCGTATGTAGTCACCATAATCTTCTTTCAAAGCGTCTGCTTTTCGTTTTAAAAACTTATGTTTTATAGCATCATAAGAAGATTTCCATTCTTAGAGTGTTAAGTTTTCTGTGATAACCTAGCTCGCGAGAAAATCTCCATTATAATAATAAGCCCTTTATTTTGTGAATTGTTTGTATGTTAAAGTATGTCTCTTAATTCAGCATGCCGCTTGGCAAAGGCTTCTAGCTGTTTCCATTGTACTCTATCACAAGCCACTCTCCTCCAGTTAGGGCCCGCTGTCAGTTTTAACTCGTCCATTCTCCATTACTCGTTACACCTCTGCTTACCCCTCTGGGGATTACAGGCGTGAGTGCGTATGTATTAATTAATGAGGTATTATTATGGCAACTCAGTCAACCTGTTAAGATGCATTGGTATTTAAGTTTGTTTGGGTTCACAGCACAACGGTTGGCAAATGTGATAAATTCTTCATTCATTCTTTATATTATGTTTGTAGCTATTTTATTTCCCCATGACGTGGTATTTGAACGAAGCCAGATTTAATCTACGTGAAATAATGTTTTCTAAGGCCTTAATTGCATTTGTAAGTTTTACTTACGTGCTTACGTACGACTTGCGTAAGTGGCTCACATTTTATGTTACCCTACTTACAAGTAGTAGTACTTGTAATTTAATGACATTTACAGTAAGCTACTTACAATGATGTTTACATTAGTATTTTGGTCGTAAGTAAAATTTACAAATGTAAAAGAAGTAACGAATATAATACCATTACTTTATTGATTACCGTCGATGCTTATAATTATGGATAGATCGACTCATTTTTGCACAACTTATGTGTGTGTATAATTATGTAGTTTTGAATTGCTTAGCCATTGCCTATATCTATTGACACGCACATATTTATTGTGTCTATATAAACACATCACGCACACATGCACAAATGAGTTGAATTATCTATACTATTAAATTGGAGTTCTATGAGCAATTCTTTGATCCTATCTTCTTTATTCACTTCCTACTAGAAATACATTCGTATAGCTATATTACTCTAAAAAATATATACTCGCCGAATAGAGAACCTCCTCCTTTTTTGAAGTCGGTTAATGACACGCACCATTTTATTAGTCTCCTTAAACTTAATTTTGTATGTAATAACGTTCGAAATTGAGTGACGGCGTTAATCATTTATTCTCTCCACACTTACATAAGCTATTAGCTCTCTTAAGCTAGCTTTCCATGGTGCTTGATATTTAGCACTGACGAGTACGCACCGGCGCACCGCGAGACTCGCTCGTGATAGCGCAGACGCGTCCGTAGCGGTGCGCCCGTATCCGTCGCGAGCATGCGAGGTAAGTTGAAAAGTGCGCTGCGAGCTCTCTTTTTCTCTTGTTCAGCGTTCTCTTTCACTTGGTATTTTCTCTCTATTCTAAAAAAAAGTAACTGGCGTCGCCGCCGCCGCTGCCAAAAGCCTGTCACGCTATCTCCTCCGAAACCGCTGGGGGTATGGCGTCGAGACCGATACCAATCAATGCAGAATAATGTGGGGAAGAAAGTAAGATATGTCTCATATTCGTCGGACTTTAAGTTTTATTTTATTTTATGTTTTGTAGAAACACATGGGCAACGCCCCTACTAGAATAACAAAATAGTTTCGAATCATGCACCGCAACGTACGGACATGCACCGTGAGACGTTTGAAATTCGGTTTCTGCGGTGCGTGCAGGTCGTTGCGATGCGGAATACTGAAACGCAACTCAAGCATTAAGGTCGTGTTAAATATGTTAAGACACTTTTACATACATACATACATACATATACTCACGCCTGTTTCCCATAGGGGAAGGCAGAGACAATGGATTTCCACTTGCTACGATCCTTGCATACCTCTTTGGCCTCATTCATTCTCATTAAGTTTTTCATACATGCACGTCCAAACCATCTTAATACTCCTTTCTCAATCTTCATCACTACATCCTCTCTCAGACCACACCTCTCTCTTACCTCACTATTTCTTACTCTATCTCTCATAGTTACATCACACATACTTCCAAGACTTTTTTATCTGTCAAAATGTTATAAAAATAAGTAGGCGTTAGACAGCCGGCCGTTGAGTAGCGTTTCAGTATACGGGTGTTAATATTTTTCTACATACATTGAGCAGTAGTTAATCATCGAATCATCCCAACATTGCATTTATAATGTTCCTGATTTTATCCAGGATATATCGCGATATCCCTTTATAAGACTCTTTATGCGGAAATGATCCATCCGATATTGTTAGTTTCGAGCAAATGCGATTAGAAGCTTCGAATTGAAAAAAAGACCTATCAATACCTACTTGCTTAAATAGTATCCAAGCACAGTTGAGTTTGGTCCGGCCCCAAACGCGTTGGCTTGAAGTATTAGAGCAAGCCTTGAATCACTACGAGAACGCTAACCGGGCGAAGTAGAAGCGATTAAAGTAAGAAAGCTTACCCTGGCAACAAGCCGGGATAACAACAGGCAAAAATAAAGAAAAGAACAGTTAGTTGAGTTGTGTTGGGTAAATGACATCAATCTGTTAAGATCTTTTTAGTACATACAGGTAAAACCTTGTTTGTATGTATATAACTCGATTTATCATTTGTTGGTTGCATCAGTTCCGCACAGCAGAGTCTGAGTATGACTTTATCTGTAGATAGCAATTCTAACTAGAAATAAACTCTGAATCGTGAACTACCTCCTTCACCACCTTCGGAAACACAGGCGTGAACTTATATTATGTGTTCCGTTTGACGTCTGAAGTCCATTATGGGAGTACATCGCTTCCGTTCTGACGCTTCCGGCTAGGTGTCGCTGCTTTCCGTACGATTCCGGTTGCCCTAAGCGCCCTCTACTGGCCTTATCTGTAAACTAATTTACACGAGACAAGCCGCCATGTTCTTTCGTCATTGTTGCGTTGTTTTTCAAATGAGCGTGACGGTTAGGCAGTCTTAAGTGATAAAAATAATCTAATCTTCGATTTTTCGAGAAAAAAGTAGAAATTTCGAAAGAAGTTTTAATTATTGTGTTTTCCGTACGGTATATATTCTAATATGGACAGAAATAGTGATAAAGGTGATGAAAGTATCGCGTGTTCGGGTTCTTCAAGAAAACGGCTGGCTTCACCACCACCCTCGGATTTGGATGGAGCGTCCGCGGATCATAGCGATTCATCATCGCCATCAAGCAGTGATAGCCCACCGTCTCGTAAACGTTACAGACAGGATAGTTACTTGGAAAAGAGGTTTGAAATTCTTTCCCAACAGCTGGTGAGTCATGTAAATAATATTTTATGTACAAATTTATATTCAAATTCAATCAATTCGAATGCTCAGCCATCGGCTTCTAGACAGTTTCAATCTAGTACTATCAATGTTGAGCCATCAACTTCTACTCAAATTCAAACCCAGGATTTTTTTACGTCCACCCGCTGATGTAAATACTTTTGATGATATTGCAAATTTAGATGTTACGATTAAGGATCCAGCTGTTCTTAAAGCTAATCCTGATCGGGTAGCTAAAATTTCTTCCATTCAACGATTTGACTCGCCGGAATGGAATGCAGTACGTTACTCTGACGCGCAGAAAAAGTATGCGGCATCTCCGTCATTTACTGAGTTACGGGTGAATGAAGAATTAAGACGGTTTGAAGATCCTTTCGCGCCGTTGCGTTGGTTTCAAATGGAGCGTAGTTTTGCAGCCCTTTCAAACGCTTTTTTGGCTCAAAACGAATCTGTTAATATTGCATTGCAAACTTTTATTGATTGGTAGCAAAGTCTGATACTACGCTAAACTCATCCTCAATTTACAATAAACTTAAAGATTTGTTTGGGAATGCTTCAAATTATAAATCAATATCTCAGGACATTTTTCAAATTACATGTGGCAAGCGTGCAGAGATTTTAGAACAACGTCGTCGGTCCCTGTTAAAAGCTATAAAAGATAAGTTTATACAAGAGGACTTGGCTAGAATACCCCCTTCGGTAGAATATATGTTCAACCCTGATAGCTTGGCCTCATATATTCATAAGATTGGCGGTATCGACAAAATTGCAAAGCAAACCAATCTTGGACGGTCTAAAGCTAAGTCTCCAGAGCCATCTACGTCTAAAAAAATTCGTGGCTCTTTCAACAAACCGAAATCAAACCAAAACGACCAAAGAGAATTCAAGGCGCGTAGAAATTTCGATAATACCACTTCAAAAAGAAAGGGGGGGGGGGGGGCGAAAAGAGAAATCAGGTAGAAGAACTAACCGTAAAGATAAATGACTCGACAAGGTTTTTAGGAGGTTGTCTGAGGCTTTTTCAACGCAATTGGAAAATTTTAAATCCGCTAAAGACAATTTTAAAACTAATTTCAGGAGCTGGAATTCCTTTCGACCAGTGCCCACCTCTAATTAGATCAACCGCAGACTCTACGATAAAATATCGAACACCGGTAACTGCGATAATGTCAAAAAAGATTCAGAGTCTCGTGAAAGATCAAGTGTTAGAAGCTGCCCCCTTGTCGCCAAGCTTTATTTCCCCTTTATTTACAATATTGAGAAGCAACGGGAAATATCGTACAATTTTCAACCTCAAGGCGCTGAATCAGTACATGACACCAAAACATTTTTACCTTTTCAACCATCATCAGCTGCCAAAGTTTTTACAACCTCAAGACTGGATGGTAAATCTGGATATCTCCCAAGCTTATTATCATCTGCCCATAAAACCGGAGCACAGTTGCTTTCTCCGCGTCAGTTACATGGGCCAGCTGCTGCAAATGACATGCCGGCCTTTCGGTTTGGCCGCAGCTCCGAGGATGTTTGCAACAGTGACCAACTGGATAGCAGAGGTATTACGATCCAAGGGTCTACGTGTCGTGTGTATACCTCGACGACTTTTTGATTGCTCACCAATCACGGAGCATTCTCGCCACCCAAATAACCTTAGCGCTTCACCTTCTAGGAAGACTGGGTTGGTGTGTCAATCTAGAAAAATCCGTCATCACACCAACGAGGATGGTCGAATTTCTAGGTATTCGGTGGGACACACAGACAAATACAAAGTCCCTGCCGTTAGACAAAGTAGACAAGATTCGCCAGTGTTTATTCCGTCGTCTCACAGCCGGCAGTTACGGCGCGAGTTACAATGGTGGATGGACAATATCTCCCTGGGAACAGAGATTCATCCAAGTCCAAGGCCAACAAACTATTTGATCACGGATGCCTCGGACATACGTTGGGGCGCTGTACTGAACAACCAGAGAATTCAGGGTGCCTGGGAAGACCATCAAATAAACTGGCATTGCAACTTAAAGGAGATGTACGCCGTGATTGCCGCTTTATCATCCCAATCAACAATTCTGAAGGACTCAGAAGTTTTATTACAGAGCGACAACAAGACGGTGGTAGCCTATATAAAGAAAGAAGGCGGGACCAGATCACAAAAACTACTGGACTTGACCAAGGAACTACTGACACTGGCGGACGAGCATAACATTGTGCTACACCCTCACTACCTGCCAGGACTATACAACACAGAGGCAGATCACTTGTCGAGAGATCTGAGCGTCGCAGAATGGCACTGGGTAAGCGAGGCAACCGAAGAAATCTTCAGACATTGGGGCACTCCCGTTATAGATCTGTTTGCCTCACAGAACGCTCATGTTGTTCCAATTTATGTTTCTCGAGACTTATCAGACTCGAACGCTTACTTTCACGACGCGTTCAGCAAGGGTTGGCATTACGATCTCGCTTGGATATTTCCACCGCCCAACCTCCTACCGCAAATTCTGTGTCATCTCAACAATGCGGTTCATAATAATAACCCCCAGATGGAAGAGACCGTTTTGGCGTCCAGATCTCAAGAGCCGCGCGGTAGCACGCCCCAGAAAGATCACAACTTGGAGTTCACGTTGATCAACACAGTAACGGGTCGTCCTCCACCTCAGGTCAAAACCATGGAATTGGAAGCTTGGCTCATTTCGGGTGGGATTCCTTGACTGATCGTTGGAGTTCTCAAGAGAGAAGCTTATTGCTTTCATGTTGGAGAGCGTCTACTCTAAAAACTTACACACCTATATGGAGCAAGTGGAGCCATTGGTGTCAATCTCAGCATTAATAATCGGACACCCTCACCATCAGATGTTGCTAGATATTTGGCTTATTTACATTTGACAGATAGGCTGGCTTATAGGACAATTTTAGTGCACAAATCGGTTATAGCATCTGTTTGTGAAACTATTTCAGAAACGAAAATTTCTTCTAGCCCTATTGTTAAACATTTGCTTAAAGCAGTGTCGTTAGCTAGGCCTTTGCAACCGAAAGCTCCAATATGGGATGCAAGAATACTCATTAAGTACTTAAGAGAAACTACTCCAAATCCTAACAGCTTATATGATATTTCTCGTCGGGCCGCGACTATTTTATTATTAACATCTGGTCGGAGGGTTCATGATATTACGTTGTTACGATGTGATTCAGAACATTTTATTGATAAATTAGATTCAATTATTTTACATCCAGAATATGGCTCTAAGACTGACTCGATGTCTAACCAACAGTCGAGCTGGATATAATCGTCTGCTCCGGATCGGAATATTGACCCTGTCCATTGACTAAAAATGCTTTTGAGCTTGACTCGAGACATCAGAGGCTCTGTCTTGAATTTGTTTCTTACAACCAAAGCACCTTACAAACCTGCCTCACACAGTATTATCGGGGGTTGGGTAAAACGACTTCTGTCGGAGGCAGGAATAGAAGCTTCACCGGGCAGTTTTCGAGCAGCTGTAGCGTCTTTGAATTGGATTGAAAACTACCCTATCAAAGGCATATAAGTGATTCTAATGTTTCAAGTAATTCTGAGAAATCGCTATGTCAATATTTTTCTGTACCTTGAATGTTTAGTTAACTCAAGTTCAAGTATATTGTTTTGTTGATTAACAAAAACCATATTTAATTTTTGTTTTTGTACAATTTATTATATTTGTCTCATGCATATTATAGTAAATTATTGATAATTCCATACTGGTTTCACTTCAATGTTCACTACAGCAAATCACATTATTGCGTCCTCATTGACAAGCCACCAGGAGATAACAAACAGCTCTCTCATAATGGACTTCAGACGTCAAACGGAGCACATAATATAAAAATTTTACCTTCCAATAAAATTTGTATTGTTTCCTCAGACGTCTGAAGTCCAAATTATGTCTTCCTGGTGAATATTACATCCATTAATGTATTATGAGCCCAACAATGACAAAGAACATGGCGGCTTGTCTCGTGTAAATTAGTTTACAGATAAGGCCAGTAGAGGACGCTTAGGGCAACCGGAATCGTACGGAAAGCAGCGACACCTAGCCGGAAGCGTCAGAACGGAAGCGATGTACTCTCATAATGGACTTTAGACGTCTGAGGAAACATAATACAAATTTTATTGGAAGGTAATTTTTTATATTATGCTGTGTCAGACGACATTGTACGTCAGAGAAAACATGGTAAATCAGTTTAATTATATCAGGATTATACCAATTTGATAAGTAAAATGGAAAGTGTATTCAATTTAGGGTCTGTTACACAATGTCTTATTAAATTATTACAGCAATATAGGAAGTACCATTTTGACATACGTCTCTGTTATTGACAGTTAGGTAATTTGGTATATAGTTGTCTATAAAACTAAATAACGTATATTTGGAAATTGTGAAACAGATCATCAATGTAAAATGTTTTGTATTTGATTATAATTAAATATCAGTGCTATTGAAACTCTTTAGTGCTTACTTCCACATATATAACTAGAGTTGTTTATTTATATCATTTACGTCTTAGATTGACATAGTGTACTTAACCTCCTTACACATGAACGTTCTTAATCAGTGTCTTGTTCAGTTTGGTGTTGCTAATCACGGACCAAGGAGCTAAATAGGCGCCCTATGCCATACTAGTTCGCCTTTTGGCATGTCGGAGGTACAAAAAGTATCGATATACTCTATCGTATCGATACTTTTAAAACGTATCGGATCGATTTTCGGCTAGAAAGATCAATGGGAAACTTGTATGGACTCCACTCCACACTGAAAAAACCTTAACTATGAAATAAAGTAAATACGAAAAGCTTTCGTATGACAGGTTGCATCACTGTAGGAAGAGTTGATGCAAAATGACAATGTTCATGTGGACGACCGTTTTTGGCATTCAATGAAAAATATAAATATTTTCAGTGTGCCAAGTTCGATTTCGATCTTAGGGAATTCACCAACACCTATGCATAAATTGGCACGCTTGGTTTTTATACAGATTAAAGTACTTACGGTATCCTTGGTCCGTATTAATCTCTGTCTTGCCACCTTTTGGCTAACGTCAAAATATTTGAGAGTTTAAGTGACGAAAGACTAATAGTTAATCAATGCACGATTAATAATGTTTGTAGGTAAGACCGTAAATATTTAAATGTGAAGTTACAAAAGCCTGTGAATAGTCTTATGAATATAATAATTGTGATATATCATTTTGAACACTGTTGCTTAGTAATGAATACACAAGTGTGAAGCTGCAACTAACTTTTATTATCCACTGATCCTCACCGCTTCTGACTTTCACCAAGCAAATATAAAAAAGGACAAATAGGATTTTTGATTATGTCTAATTTTATACATTGTTTTATATATAACCGTCAATAATAGGAAAGGAAAATGTTTTGCGAAAACAGAATTGAAATCTTTTGACTGCCTCGGTGGCGCAGTTGTAATGCGTACGCATTACGACTAAGGCTGACGCTGAGGTCTTGGGTTCGATCCCCGGGTCGAGTAAAAGTGATATTGGGCTTATCTATTACGAAATGCTCAGTATCAGCCCGGAGTCTGGAATTTGTGCCCGGTATACGCTGCCCCTTATCGTTAAAATCAGATTACTCTGTGAAAAGACAAATATATGCTCGAGGTATAAGAACCCCTCATTTTTTCTTTGGTTAAAAATGTCTGTAACTTATGGTCGCGCAACAGACAAAGTTGTAATTGTTCCATGTTTCGAGCAAGTGTGTATTCAATATAAGAAACAAGAAAAACCAAAAGTTAATAAAATAATTTATTCTCATAAAATGACATTATATATGAGTAAGTACAATATATTTACATGAATTATCTTTGTTATTAAAATAAACAAACATTGATACAGTTCCAGGACTAATTAAGGAAAACAATCAAAATTTAGGAAAATAATTTATTAGTTTCCAAATAGCTACAATAAAAAAAAAACGAAAATCAAATAAGAAGTGTAGTATAATTGTGAGAGACATCAATCAACTTTAATAATTGTCCATCAGTCATTATTTAGAATTCGTTTATTTCTCCATTACTGCGTGACTGATTAGGTACAGAAAATGCTTCATGCTCTATTTGAGACAAAAATAAATTCAATTGATGTCTCTCACTGCGGAGCAGATAATCTGCAGTATTCGATCGCGTTTACCTAGTAAATATTGAAAAAAATCTAGTAAGGACCTTCTTAATAATATAGTGATACTTTCATATGACTTAATATTATTACACACAATATAATTATTTTATATTCCTACAGATTATGTACAAACAGATATTACAATAATAATTGAAAATGTTATAGATTGGCATGCAGCGATATATTATCATAACAAAATCTTCTATTCATTTTGCGAAGTAGGTACCTAAGTAGGTAGGTATAAGCAGCGATAGCTTAGCGCGGAGTATACATTCTGTGTACAAGTGTCAGTTTTCGAAAACGATGACGGTTCCCGATTTCTCTCCATACATCGTCTAGTAGTAGCGACTAGCGGACACTATGATGCACTAAAGTTGGTAGTATCAGTAATGTTACGTCATATGAGTCGAAAACGTGAAAAAAAATACTAAACAATTCAATACTAACATTATCCGAATTCGAAAACTGTGAACGTATTTAATTGTTACTAGAGGTGTATATTCATTGTTCATGATTCTTGAGAAAATGTGTATACTTCAGGATTCTCCATTTGAATTTCGAAGGTATATGAAGTCTGCCAACATGCGTTAGGCCAGCTTGGTGGACTATAGCTTAACCCCTCTCATTCGTAGAGAAGGCCTGTGCCCAGCAGTGGGACGGTGTATAATACAAGGATCATATTACAAGTAAGTAAGTATATATAAATATATTTGTACAGTATTTTAATACAACTCACAAACAACTGTTTTAGATAATATCTTACAATGAGATTTCATATTACATCAATAGTTTATCGAGTATTGCATGTGAATTTTAATTTTCTATCTTATACAATCAATGTCCTGAATTTCACATATTTTATTTCCTTTAAACCTAAGTACAAGTTTCATTGAAATATGCTTTGAAAGCATTCCTTTCTCATTCATCCTTCCTTCATTCTTTAACAAAAGAAATGTAAAGCCCCCATTAGATGGAAAGAGTTTCTCGTATGACAAAGCCAGAATGTAAATGAAAACTGTCATTTATGAGGACACCTCATACAATGTTTTTTTCAGAATTATGACGCGGTCTCATAAACAAGAGTTTTCTGGCCATAAACTCTCCATCTATACGGGGCTTATATTTTCCTTACAGTAGGATTTATTGTTTTGTAATATAGACATGTTCGATATTGGGCCCGTAAATTTCTACCAACGTTTATCATTACGATACTATACTTTAACATGTAGTATATAAAATATATGTAATATAGCCGCGCGCAACAGCTTCGAGCAAAAGTTCGAACTCAACGACAAATCACAGACCGCAGCGACACTACTGTAGGTCTGGTACAAGGTATTAGTTTTCGAAAATATAACAGTTTTTGATGTATCTCGATACATTGACTAGCAGTAGCCACTAGCGGAAACTATAACGAACTAATGGTATGTAGTTTAAGTGATTTTATATTAGTTGTATAGTAGTTTTATTTTATATTTATATTTCTATATTAGTCAAATATGAAATGAGTTATCAAACGATTCTTTGTTTTTTGCAGTACGAATTAGTTTGACACTTCGTCAATAGTACACGAATTTCAAATATTAACGTATTTGTAACTCGCACAAGACCTATTTACCTGTTTGTATATATTTCAATGGAACTACTTCTGAATGTGGCGACAGTATCACTTGTCGAGATATATAGAAATCAGTAAAGTCGCTCCGTTAAGGCGACACTGTCGCTGCAGTCTGGGGTCTGCCATTTGCCGGCGAGCTCGGAATTATATCCAGTCTGCTCTACACACTGGGCGTGACATGCCAAGTACTGCCAATTAAGAGAGTGTGGACAAATGTATTGAAACGTTTCGCGCGTTCTATTCTTAAAATTCGTTATATTCCTAAAAATAATTTGGCAGTAACTGGTCTCGCGGAGACCTTTTGAGAGACCTCAGCCAATGTCACCACCAGATACCACAATGTCAGCCACATACCACAGGAGAGTACCAACACTTTCTGGCGAACATCTATAGTACATTTCGTGGATCACAGTAACCTGCAGGCATTTTTCAGAACGTTTTTCTTTTTGCCGGCGGAGCGGTGCTTTGTCGGCCGCAGCAATATTGTACCATTGCTGTTGTGGTTCGTAAACGTTCCTGGAATAAAATTTAATTATTATTACATAGATACGCGATCAAGCCTGTAATCTCGAAAGGGTAGGCAAAGGTGTAACCAGTACACCCACATTTCTCCGAGCGTATCTCCGTACCATGATGTGATAAGGTGGCGAGCCTATCGCCTTACCGGGCACAAATTCCAGACTCTGGGCTGATTCTGAGCATTTCGTAATAGAAAAATCCAATACCACTTTACCCGACCCGGGGATCGAACCCGAGACCTCAGCGTTGGTCTCAATCGTAACGCGTACGCATTACAACTGCGCCACCGAGGCAGCCTTTTTTTGTTTGGTGTATTATTTATTTATGTAAATTCTACTGGCTCGGCTCACCTATGACAGGAGTGACGCAGGGCAGCATGCCGTTCTCCCCGGAGTCGTCCCGCCTCATGTCGGCGAGGCACCTCGTCGCCAGCGCCCTGAACACGGCACTCACATTCACGTCCTCTTTCACTGAAGCCCGCATCAGTCTGCAGCCGAGGGCTCGCGCAACCAGCTCTGCTTCATCTCTGTAAATATTGAAACATGTTTAAAGAACGGTGTTTATATCTGCTAGCAAAGCATGCTTTTTATAACGGTCTTTTGCTAGGGTCCGCCTTTCTCCATGGTACCATTGCAGTTTTTAACTTCACACATAAAGCAGGGATGTTTAAGTTTGACCACTTTATCTGTCTGTGCGTGTATGTGTTTGTGCACAGTCGCGCCTAAAATAACGGACAATTTGAATGTTTTTGTTTGAATGGTAAAGGTTTAATCGAGATAGTTCTAAGTTCTTAAAGAAAAATTGTTCAGTTTAAAGTTATCTATGGTTTTCTGATTGATGTCGGGAATCTATAACGGTTAGGTTATATTAGTCTAAGCACCAACTCAAAATTGACTAGATTTAGAGTAAATTTTTTAACGACTTTTATTAAATATTTACCTTTATGGTTATTTCTTTGTTTCTTTTTTTGTGAAAAAAAAGTGGAGTTAGTAGGTAAGTCTATTAGAAATTAAAGTCACCTAATATGCTTTATGCTAATAAATACTTGTGTATTCTAAGCTTAATTACCTAACCAACCATTACATTATATCAGAGTGAATCTATAACAATTTTAAATGAATATACAGCTTGTAGCCACGCTGTAATTATCTACGAACGTGCAGTTTCCTTTCGTGAATGATGTCATTATGATATCATACAATAAGATATTTTATGAAGCAAAGTAAAACAAATTATAAGCATATGTACCTAGAAATGATATGTTCAAAAGGCCTTAAGTACTACGGCTGAATTTCTTGATGCTTCTTCTCAAAAACTATTGAAAGTAATTTATTTTATTACTGACGTGTAAAAGATGCCTACTTATATGCTTCTTGTAAAATAAACCATTTGAACCGTATGATTTTATAAGATCGCGAATTTTTAAATGGCCGTTTTGATAAAATAAAAGATTATGGGCCGATGTCAATTCCACCTAACTTTATTTAATCAGATAAAATATAAGATGGAAAAATGCAAAATAATCATGCGTCAATATATACGGAGAAGCTTATGATAAACTGGTACTTCCTGAATAGGGTAGTCGACTAGATTTTTTTTATTATTTAAATCGATAAGTTACGTTACTAAAAATCTATTGCAGAAAGAATTTTATAAATCGGACCAAAAATAAATAAGTTAGAAGCCATTCAAATCCTGTAGAAGGGGTAATTGTCAAATGACAGACGACGCAACCTTTGACGTCACTGTGTAAAATGTTCATTATGGTGCACGCGTGCAAGCGAGATAGTGAGATATCCCTACTACGCACCCACTTTTCCTCATACAAACATTTAAAGTCATAACTGCGGGCACATTTCTGAACCAATTTTGATTTTGTTTTAATAAAAGGGGTTCTTTTGCGTATCATTTTCTGTTGCTTATAAAATAATGTATAAAATACAATATAGGAAACTACCCTATTGTCTGATGCCTTATCTGGCACATAACATTTACTAGAACATTGAAAAATCGGCCTCAAATAATACGGTGGAATACTTACGGTCCAACAACACAGTGATCCATCAAATCTATTTTATTTTGAACTATTATCGTCGGTATCTCCCCGCACTCATTCTCCACCTGAAGATGTACAAAAAATAAATGTGGTAACACCCATAAATTGAAATATCTATGAGTCATGTTAATAGAACCCACCTCTTTACTTTTCAGGTCCAAGTCACAATAAAACAATAATCGAAATTTATTTATTTATTTTAAAACGGTTACATAATACAATATTTAATAATATATTTTTAATCTTATCACATATTTTGTTTAAAAAGGAGGGATCAAAACCCAAAAACTATTAATGATATGAGTACCAAAACATATTTTATATTAACGAGCAAGTTGGCAATCTGGACTGCCATCACGTCCCGTCATGATGTCAATGCTGTTCACAACAGAATAGACCTCAGTCAGACCTGGAAATGTTCTGGACATCAACACTCCAAATCCTCCAGAAGAACAATCGATACCAAGAACATAATTATCATTCACTTTTGTAAATATATACATATGGATATCCCGGTCACACGAGCGGTAAAGCGATTTTACTTCGTAATTTCCATAGTAGAGCAAATTGACGACTTTTCCTGTGCTATTAGTATAGGTAGCGCTCACGACTGTCTCTTGAGATATATCGGACAGGTATCTGCATTCGTTTTGGGCACGATGAATTTCATCAGGCCCCAAACTTCTAAAGTTGATCACTTCGCAACTATCCCGCTGACGTTGCTTCGGCGGCCAGAAGTACACGGCGTAGAAAGATCCACTCAGTTCGTTCAAGTTAAAATTCCCATTCTTATAATATGTTAAGCACTGTTGCTCACTCTTTTTCGAGCGGTAGCAACTTATTCCGGTGAAGACACAAACAGCGAGGACCAAAAGCACGTACTCCTTCCGACACATGTTTGCGAATGATATAAGCGTTGTATTACCGATGAGACCATTCCAAATATAGGTCCATATGTAAACATCGGGTATCGTTAACGATTTGCGTTGTAAGCGTGTTTTAGATACGTAGTGTGTGTGAGTGCAGGAGCGGGGGCAGGGTCCGCTCACAACAGTAGTCCTACATACAATAATGTTTGCATGTACAACAAAATAAATAAACACCATGAAATATTATGGTATATTTCGTGGTCTTTATTTATTTTATTTTTATTATTTATATATCTCTTTATTCATTAGAGGACAATGATATTACATGGAACAAGTTAAAGTGGCATAATTTGTTATAAATAAATAACTAGTAGACATTTTTTATATAACATTATTCTATGGGGTCGGAGGAGTAATACGCACGCGGGTAAAACCGCGAAGGTCAGCCAGTATTCTACATCCCACTAATATTATAAATGTGAAATTATGAAAGTTTGTAAGTCTGTGGATTTGAGTGTTTGTTTATCAATCATGGGTGAACGGATTTGGATGAAATTTGGTACAAAGGTAGTGACCATGGTCTAGATTAGGCCATTGAATATTTTTATGCTGGAAAAAGACATAACAGATTAATATCTAGCAATAAATAATGTTGTGACCCCCGAAGTAAGTCGCTAAATGAGTCCCAAAGTTTATCCGGTGGTGAGCGCATATCTGGGCGGAACTGGGCGCTGGAGCGAACGTCGCGACCTCTTATCAACGCGAATTTGCTATCGTAAATTTTAATAATGAATATAGACTTCTACCACTATCATCCACGTACAGCAGATGTTTAAATTAATTGTAACTGTATATTTTACTGGCAAAATACACATTAACCTCATTCGCCTAATAAAAATTTATTTCCTCGGCGTAGCTCTAGGGTTGCCTGCCTTTTGTATAAGAAATTAAGTCGTTAGGGTCGGAGAAGGAAAATAAACATTATTTTGGATGATGACGACAACATTATAAACGTCATAAAGTTTGTATCACAAAAAATAACCGTATATATTAGTTTTATTTTAAAAACTCTTTGTTGTTTACATCATAACATGTTTATCAGAGTTTTGGGGCCATTCCAGTACCTACCTGCCATAAATTGCGGCAGATTCTCGGAACAGTAGGTAATCAGAGCGGGACATCTCAACTACCTACCGCCTTCTGATGCTATCCGACACATAAATGATAATCATAGTGAAGAAATTAAATTATACTCTATATCGAATGGTAAGTGGCCAACCTAGTGTAAAATTTTTCAACCCACCGAAGGCCTCCGACTTGGCTTAACGAATACTGTCAGTTGATAACAGCCGGGAATGAGTTGTTACATGCCCTCCGAAGCACAGAGACGCTCACTAATAGCCGTTCTCAATATTCTGTCTAAGTATTGACAGATATGCTTACTGGCAGTACAATTTTGACTTCTTTTGTATGGAAGATCTTTCAAAACACTAGTGATAGTTAGTAAATCTGTCGATAGCCAGAATATAGGGAACGGCGGCCATATGCGATTACACATCCATAGACTGACCGCGCCAAGGGTTGCTTAGCTCGCTAATCGTTTACCAATTAGTGAGTGCCACTAGCCTATGCACGCCTCAGACATTGCAAAAGATTTTTAACAGACATTTAAAAATTAACAATATTTTTCTAGTTGACGTCGCGTCCGGGGTATAAAGGTTAGATTGGCGGTGGTCGGTGATGTAATATAACAGTGCTTACACATTGCTGCTTGGCGATAGAAATCAATAAAGTAATGGTATCTACATCACACCCATTAAACGTGTTGTATGTGATGTTGTATTCCAATTAAATTACCAAAGACTTTAATACTATAGACGGGCTGTTCAGAAGTAAAATTGTATTGCATTCGCGGCCGGCGAGGCGGGAGTGACGTCTAAGGCGCGGGAGCGAGAGGAGTTGAAAGTAAGCGAGATGGCAATATAGAGATTAGAGACGTCTGTTTTGTTTTGTATTCGTTTTCATTAACAAAACAATAAAAGACATTTTTGATACAAACCAAGAAATAATATAGTTACTTCCTTAAAATAACTTCACATTAAATAAATAATATATGCACGTAAATAATTACAATGTTTTATGAACAATTTTGTGTTACTTTATCGAATTTAACGACCGCAGCTATTCAAACAACCACAACTGCTCTTGTCGCTCCCTCGCGGGCGACTAACTGAGTTGCGGTCAATTGACCGTAACTAAGTGCGCAATTTCTTTGTACCGCACGGCCTGTCTAGTAATAGGTATACATTAAAGTCTTGTAAATTACCTTTAATTTCCACGAGTGGAGGGCAAGGAATGAATCCCTGTCAGTGGTAGAAAAGGCGAGAACACACGCATGCGCGCCCCTGTAGTACGCCTTGGTGATGGCGTCGAACTCCTCCTGCCCCGCCGTGTCCCACAGCATCAGCCGGACTTCCTCGCCTTCGATGCTGAAGCCAATTAATTTATTAACTGAGTGGAGCTTAGAAAGACAATCATAAGAGCCACACGTGTGAGGATTTTGATGAATAAATACTCGCCATCATGACCAGACGAGCAGGTCGCTCGCCTGATGGTAATCACGCCTGTACGTAAACAGTAGTCTCTGATAATTGTTGATAAAGTCTCGGTATCAGTTTGAGATCGAAATTTATATTTTTTTATTAACCTTAAGTGATGAAACGCACAGGCCGTTCAGCTTTCACACCATCAAACATAACCTTGAATTACAAAGCACTGTATGGCGTTGGACAGCCTCGTCACTCCGAGACATAGGACCCTTAAGAAAGTCCCATAATGCCCAGTAATTTCAATGGTTTCAATGCCCTTCAAACCGAAACACAACAGTGCTTACATACTACCTATAATTATTTATTTCTTCTCCTTTCTTTTGTTGCTTGGTGGCAAAAATAGACAAAGTGATGGTACTAACGCAGACGTCCTCTCATATACGAGGGACCTGCCACCTTAGATATGTGACTTCTGTTGGATTTTATTATTTACTTAGAAACATTCGCTCGCGGAGCCGCGCCCGCGTTACAACTCTTTCACTCCCTATCTCTCGTTAACCCCAAGTTTAAAATTTGTCTAAAAAAAACTACCCGAATTTAATATTATTTCCCATGCAAATTTTGCAATTCCTTTTCACCCTTTTCAGGTAGAATGTATAAAAAACCCTTTCTTAGTGGTTGTCTATGCCATTATACGAATACGTTGTCAAAATTTAGGCTTTCCAGCTCCAGCGGTTTGGTCGGGGCATTGAATCATTCAGTCAAGACATGTATTATTTTCATATAGATTTAATTACTCACTCAATCTGTCTCTCCAGGAAATCAACACCGATGGTCTTCTTATAATCCCTGGTGAAGGTACCGCGGCAGTAGCGCTGGATCATGCTGGACTTGCCGACGCCGCCGTCGCCCACGATCACCACCTTGAGCGCCACCTCCAGCTCCTCCTCGCGCATCCTACCCACATCACCTGATCACCGTACATTAGGAGTCACTGGGATCCTGAAACATTAAATAAAAATTGAATATATTTTTACTAGGTGGTGTTAGGTCCCTCATATACGAGAGCCAAGCAACAGTGTGTAAGCTCTGTTGTATTCTGGTTTGAAGGACATTGAAACCAGTGAAACCACTAGGCATGAGGAAACATGTCAGGGTGACGAGCCACTCGTCACGAGCGTAGTCTACTGTTAACTGATATGCCGTGGTTTGTAATTCCAAGTTCTATTTAAGTCGTTGATTCTGTTTATGCGTAGGTGGCCTTTACCAACAAGCAAGTTCCCGGATAAGTAATAAATAAACTAACTTTCTAGTAAGTATATAAAACCTTCTATCTGTAATGATTACCTAAGTTTTATATTGAAAAAAATTATAAATAAACAAGATTAAAATGATAAATCGGGTAATAGCGACTTGTCGTCGGTAGAGTTTCGCGATCGGGGTAAGTCTACCAAATTGGCGCCTACATACAAAAAATATATTTAAGGAGGAAAAAGCGGAAAAGAAAAAAAAGGAAATGGATGACCTCTTCATGAGATCACATCGATGCAATCAGTCAGTATTGTGCTATTATGGACTTGTTGCTGTTAGCAAATTCGTCATCTATGGATTAAACAAAGTACCTATAAAAAAAATATATTTATCTTAGCAATATTAACTCCCTAGAGGGGTAGACGTCAGGTAGGTGACCGGTCGTAAAAACTACAAGCCAAATCTTTCTGCAACATGTATTAAACAGCATGTTGCGCCGACCCCACTACGAGTGGAATAAGGACAGTGGGGAAGTAGAAGAGATCTTAGTAATATTAACGGATATAATCGAATGTTTATTTCACAGTATAACAACATAAGTAAGTCTAGTTATTTTTTTCGTGCTTCAATACACTTGATAAAAGTGACTTACGCATTTAAAGAAATCCAAAAAAATTTAATCAGCGCGACACAATTGTTTTAAAATGTAGGCAAACGGGTCAATAGTTCATAACATATTCGTATTTGTTTGAATATTTTTGTATGAGATAATATTTTATGGTCCGGGAGATAAATAACTGCTTGTAACAAATATTTTAATAAGTACTGTAATGAGTTTATTCGTCATCCATATGAGATTTGCGCTATTTTTTATCTTTCCTACTTTGGGGTTCCGTACCCAAAGGGTCCTAAAGGAAACCTATTACAGAGCCTACACGGTCGGTGTCTCTATCAGTCTGCCCATCCGTCTTTCTGGGTTATGGTCAGTCAATGTACCATGGTTCTGTAATTTTCCAAAATTAAGAATTTTGGGGAGGCGAGCATCAAAAATTGCATTATATATGTACCTATATTTATATATGTCCATTTTTTTATTACTTAAGGAACTCTTTTGTGTTTTTCAGTAAGCATTACATATTCTGAACCATAATATGGTAGAGTCTCGGTAGAGTATAATATGAATCAGTAAAAACGTTTCGAATACTTTCTACAATTATAAAAACTGAAGCCGATTAAAGTACCAGGATATTTAATTAAGGTTAAATCTGTAGCCTTTTACCGACTTAAAAAATAGGAAGATCTCGTATCATATATTTTCTTTCTGAATGTTACGGGATGTCCCCAACTTGTTCTTTACAAGGTGTATGTAAAGTAAAATGTTAATGTAAAATGTTTTACTAGCGAAAATTATTTTACATATACCAAAGTTTTAGGTCTTATTAACTTTTATTATGCTTCTTCGATATTATCTGTTTTAGTATTGAAAATATAAGCTTCCTTACACGTACAGTGACTTCTGTAAATCGCAGCAGTATATTCCAATTGTAAACATTGCTGTAGATTTTTTAACAGGCTGTTAAAACGGGACTAAAATAAAATTAACTTGCAATAAGTACCTAATATCACTATCGAACTATTGCTTATAGAATCTTGATTACTCATATATAAGTTTGTATAAGTATCTAAATATAATGCATAGTGTTTTATTTTATTAGGCAAAAAAATATTTTGAAAAGCTAATTGCCTACGGCTGAGTTTCTTGGTATTTCTTCTTAGACCAGTGAGTATTTCACCAGTAGATTTTTAACTAAGTAATTAAATTACTTTTGCTTTTTGACAGCCTCCTTGGCGTAGCGGGCGAGTAGCCAGCTGCGAAGCGAGAGGCCGTGGGTTCGATTCCCGCACCGAGACAAATGTTTGTGTGATCCACAAATATTTGTTTCGGGTCTGGGTGTTGTGGGACCGCAAGTCCTTCGTAGTTCCTGATTCCCACGATACAGGTTAACCTAGTGTGGGGTCAGGACTATGTGTGTGACTGTTGGGTGTATTTATTTATTATTATTACTATAAATTTTAATAATAAGTAATATCTCTCTGCCTAACGTTAATTTAATATTGTTTGTATCTTACCTATAGACTGTATTCAATAATGGCAATATATAAATAAAGTTACGATTAAGTTTGATCAAGACACGTAACTATTTTCTTTTAATGAATATCTTCGATGTGTAAATTGCAGTATTAAGAAAGCGTAAAGTATTATCTGTTGTAGATGAACACCGTCAATTCCTATTTAATTTTACTTTCGATATTGCGTTTCTCTCGCCTTACAGGAATTTTGCCGAGTCATCGCACCAACAGATGAACAGAGAAGATTATGTCAACAAACCTATGGTTTGTTCATCGTATTTACTAACATCGTTGTAAGTTTCGTCTCTTCAAAATACTTGATAAAAATTATAGATAAATTCAAAGCTACTAAGACAAGATTTTTTCTGTAAATTATGTTACCTAATTTAAAATGTACACTATCCCGCCCACACACCCGCCACTGTAACTCCTGTGCACCAGGATCGACAGTGGCACGCATTTTTGTTGACACCGAGCAGTGAAGCTCGGCGAGTCTCTGGAAATGCTAAATTGTCTTTGTCCCGCAACGAACTTAATCAAATAGAAAATTAAGGAGGAGTTGGAAATTTTAAATGAACAGACAACCTCGATTATGGCTGCTGCATTTCGTAAGGTGAGGTGAGGTGATGTGAGATATCCCGAAGTCCAAATCTCCCTCCCCTTTCCAGTCCTTTATTAATCCCTTGCCTTTAAGGTCGACAACGCGTCCATGAGTCTTCTGGAATTGTAGGCGTTGAAGGGCGGTGGAGATCACTTACCATCAGGTGACCCACTTGTTCATTTTCCGGCCTATGCTATAAAGAAGTTCTACGATGCCACAGATACACACAAAAGAGTCAAACTTAATTTTGTCGGAGATTAAAAAGTGATATAATTGTGTACATTTTAAGCCAAGTAAGGAAAAACTAATGCTGCTTGGAGATAATGGAATGAAACTATTTTTTCATTCCATTTTTCCAAGAAATAATAATTAACCTTCTATTAGTGGAATACGGTACTTTATTAAAATAACGCTTTGATTATATTTCTAATTAGCATCTTGATGCTTATTAGCAAGTGTTGCAGACATAGGCGTCGCGTCGCCGCATGTCTTAGATTTTCCAGCAGGTTTTTATCTCACTCGGCCTACTTTTAGCTTTCCTTGGTGACGGTGTTGCGTTTATATTGCTCGATACTTAGATTATTTTACGTATATAAGTAGATACCGTTTGAAATAACAGCTTTTCCAAAATAAATCTTAGATAGAATGACACTCTTAAGATAACGTATGTATTAATTGTTAATTACCGCCCGATAATGGTGAAGGAAAGTTGCACACCTGATCTCCATAAGATTTTCGAAGTTATAAATATATTTCTACCAACCCGCATTAAACCAGTGTGATAGACTTCTCAGTCCAACTCCTAAGTCCTAAGTCCTAACCCCAATCAGTAAAGGCGGCTTATGCCCAGTGGAACAGTGAATAATACTACACTACAGGTTCTTTTTATAGGTCAGCAAACGAGCAAGTGGGTCACCTAATGGCAAGTGATCTCCACCATCCATGTACGCCCCCAGAATACCAGAAGAATAATGGGCGCGTTTCCGACCTTACAGGAAAGCGATAATTAAAAGATTTCGGCCTCTCGATATCTGACTCACCGTACGAAATCCTTTATTTTACGTCCCTTTTCTGTGAGACAGTGGTAATGACGCGGTTTAGCCGGTCCATTCGTGCTGTAGGCAAAATTGTCTACAGCGTGGCTCTACCACATAAAACATTTATTACAACTCTCATGGGAGCGCAATTCATTCTTAGCTGGAACGATTACAATGTATAACTTATTGAATACGATTTTTCAGTGGCTATGTTCAAGTGGGCAAAAGTGATTATCGTATACAGGATCATTCATTATTATAATTTGAATCACACACAAACAAGGATGTATGATCACGGGTCCATAATTATAGCACAATCAGTAACAAATATAATGCAGGAACAGCGTGGCGCGGGCGGCAACAATGTCTATACTTCGATGGAAGTCCTCTACAACTTTAATTGAAGTCATAATATTATGTACTAGCGTACTACAACATTTGTACGCCCAGCGTGACGCATTGCGGGATTTGCAAGTACTAATTTCGAGAATGATTGTTATTTTCCGCAGGTAGTCGAAGGGATCGCGACCGTCAGATATTTGGCATAAGTTGTGACTCAGTAACAAAACATAGGTAGCAGCTGGACGACTTTATCACTAAACTCGTTTAATAAATTACCTACGAACTACATTTTTTTATACTGCCACGGCAAAGTGACTACTAGTAACCAGTAGGCCTAGTACGCGTTGCAAATATGTTCACAGTTTTAGAATTCGTATAAAATTACTACTCGTACCGTAGAAGTGTCAAACTAGTCATTCATACGGTAATAAAGGAAAGAATAGCTTGAAAACTAATATCATATTCGACTAATATGAAATAAAATTAACCATTGTTTTGAAAACTATTAAAATATGTACTGATGTTGAGTACAGTGCAGTCCAAATAATATGATGACCAAAGTCAAGAAACTTTGCTTCCCTATATGGTCAGCTGAATTATGCCTTCCAGAAGTTATTGGATATACTTACACTGCCTGACTAACTCGCCTGAGTAACTCACACTGTGGTGGGTTTTACACCATTTGTACGGTGGTTGCTATCCAGAGGGTACAAAAATGATCAGGTACTTCACACTATCACATTGTTTATAGTACTCAATACATACAAATACGTTAACTGCCGTATTGGAAATCATACAGAATTTATTGGTAAGAGTTTACTGCCGTCTGTCGCACTTAAAAACGATAATAAACTTTAGGTAATTATCATTAAGTGTTTTCTTAGATTCGATTATTCCTCACAGACATCAACTATTATTATTTACGAGTATGTACATACATACTCATACACTCTACTTACTGGGTACATACTCAGTAACGGAAAATAAAGCATTTTATGTATTAAGTCTCCTCTTCGTCCACCTACACTTAACCCACTCGCAGTAGGGTATGCGCAATATGCTTTTTAACACATGTTACAGAAAGATTTGGCTTGTAATTTTTACGACCGGTCGCCTGCCTGACTTCAACTCCTCTGGTGTGTTTTTTCTGTTCTAAGTAACGTTAGCATAAATCATAATTTCGCTCTGAGTAAAAATAATCTGAAAATAATCAAATCCTAAGAAATTACTTGTTGAGGATTAAAGTTAAGTAATTCCCGTTTTTGAGTGAGTGTGGGTGGGCGACCAATATCTTAAACCCAAAGCCAACCCCACCTGCACCTGGTACACTCTGCTGATCAACGCACGAGGCAATGGCGAAACTTCCCATTGCTGATTGTGGGGGGCAGAATGATCGGCAGATCGCCACGTTGAGTACAGCAGTTAGAGTAATAGACTACTGTATACCGTTTTTTGGTGAAAGTGCTCTATTGTTGCATGCGTATTTACCATGATTATTTATTGCCCATAACAACCCAAAATCCGAGAGGAGTACTGAGAAAGTGTATGACCTAGTTATGTCTCGATACACCGGTACTTGACGCGGCGATATACGATGTTATTCAGCGATAGTCTAGTGGGAGTTGACTGGACTGTCGAATCGCAGGTTCGATACTAAGACATGCGTCTAAGGTTTTATTATGAGGTGTTCCGAGCCATCACTTAAGCAGCTTTGTAGTAGCTAAGAGTTTGACTCTGACAGCGACCATCAAACTTAAGAGATGGTTAGGTACTTAATTAATTAGTCATCCTAAATTGAAAATATCTATTCCAGAGAAGTTGTACCAGGAACCGGAAAGTCGTTAACGGATTCGGAGGCCATAAAATAAAACCCTTAGTCGTCCCTAAAGACCTTCACGAAGCGAAGCTTTTGATATTAATTTTAATATCTGCAATAAACATTCAAATGTTATTTGCAAGCATTCGATGGTTCAAAATGAATCGCTATGCTTAAATGTTGCAAGACATAAACACAATTCATTTGCATTGACATTAAAATTGGTCAATAACAAGATGCAAACCATTTTGAATTAATTTTATCTGTGTTATTAACATCGTTAAGTATTACATAAATACTAAAAATGATCATGATTATACTTTATGCCAAAGAGGTATGCAAGGATCGTAGCAAGTGGAAATCCGTTGTCTCTGCCTACCCCTATGGGAAACAGGCGTGAGTCTATGTATGTATGTATGTACTAAATTATGAATAATCTTACTAGATTTTAAGTCACTTAAAATAACAAGGTTTCGCCTGTTATTATTAGTATTATATCTGATATACTTATTTCCTTCATAGCATATTTCCTTCCCATGATGTGATAGGGGTAAGCCTATAGCCAAACTGGGCACAATTTCAGACCCCAGATTGATACTGAGCATTCCATAATAAAAAAACCCAATATCACTTTACCCGACCCGGGGTCGAACCCGAGACCTCCACATAGCAGTCGTACCGCGTACGCATTACAAGTGCGCCACCGAGACAAAAACTATCTGTCTGCCAACATAGACATTTTAATAATATCAATTTAACAGTTCCTCAATTATTTTCATTGTTCCTACCTACTATTATAGCGGGTTGACTCGAGTTACCACAGCATAACAACCCCTTTCTGCCGACGCTGCAGTTCACATTCCAGTAACCAGTGTAGTAACCCCTGTTTGCCGATACTGCAGCCCGCATTCCAACATGTGTCATGATTATTATGTCGATATAGCAATTTCACTTTATTTGTATAACTTATTGTTAAATCAGTCTTGTACCAGTCTTAATCGATAAACGTTGTCTTTTAATAAATAAATATTTTTTTAATTAAAATCCCGATCGCGATAACTTAACTGGCGCAGTCGGTAGGATCGCGGCACGCTTATCTCGAATACATTTCTTTGGGAAAAGTCGTGACGGTTCTCAAATCGCACCCTCGCGATCCGTAAAGAACCTACGCGCGGTCGGGCATCTAGTAGCGGAAACTCTGAAGCAATAGAGAAGCTGCTGCTGCTGACAAGACTCCATAGGCGATGCAGAGAACGCTCTGGTAAGTACTCTCGTACCATTCAAGTGTTCCTTGCTCTATTTCCTATGTTATTATTAATTTATTATATTTTCTATATTATTTCATATTGTGTGTGTCTGTTTATATGCTAGAATCGCGTTAGGCATTCCATACTACATTAAATTACAGTAGATACTTACACATAATTTTAACACATTATTATATCTTACGATTATATACTTAGTAAATCGAACGGATTCGCATAAACTTGTGGAATAAAGTGTAACCGTACACTTCCTTTGTCTTCGCCAATCCATTGTTTTAATTTATTTAAAGTAAATATGTCTCTAAACGATTGTGACAATGCTCATTTTAAAATTCTTACAAGCTTAATGCCTAAGTACGATGGCAATCCTAAACGCTTAAATTATTACATTAGGGAAGTAGAAAATATACTCTGCTTAATAGAGGAGGCAGATCGTGCACACCCGGCATTGATATGTTTAATTAAAAGCAGACTAAGCGGTACTGCGATTGATGCTGTAGCATATGATAAAGATCTAGGTAATTGGGATCTAATAAAACACGCCTTAATCAGACGTCTTAGAGAGCCGCGTAATGAGATCCAAGTTATGCAGGAGTTAACACGCACTAGGAAGCAACGAAACGAAGACGCCGAAACATTCGGAAAACGTTTACGGGACCTCCTAGATACATTGTATTCTGTAGGCGAGCACACCAATAAGGCATATTATGAGAAGATGGTAATCGAGCAATATGTCAATCAACTCGATTTCCAAATCTCAATAGGTGTGAAAATAGCTAGACCAGAGACACTTGAGCTGGCGATAATAGCGGCTAGACAAGAGGAAAGTAGACTTGCATATAATCGATCTACTTCATTTAATAACGCTCCTACGCCGCAAGCGAAACCAAAGGAATTAGACCTACCTAAAATTAATAATAGTTCATTCCGTAATTTTATTAGTAACGCACCTAGGCCGCATCCAAACGTTAGTAATCCTTCTACTAGCTTTCATAACCCCTTTGGCTCAAAGAATTTAAATCCCCATTATAGCAATGTCGCTCCTAAACAACACCCGCAGTTCGTACAACCCTGGAATAATAAACCTGTATCAGGTAACTATAGACCAAACATGTCTAGGAACAATAGTGGCAACTACAGGAACCAGCAAAACATCCCCAAACAGCAGGTAAACCCTCCACAGCAAATATCCGACGTGACAATGCGCTCTGCTACTAAACCCGCAGCACCCCAATTTGGAACCCAAGAACTTTTCTATACGCCGAGTCATTTAGATCAGATGCAGAACAATTATGACGAAGGTGAGTGTTTCGATTATGGGCAGGCAAACAACAACCTTTTAGAATCAGAGCCGTGTAACACCGAAACAGCGGTAAGTTATGATCAGGATTTTATATCAGGAGAGGAACAGGACGACCAGAGGTAGTAAAAATTAACTTTCAACATAAAGATCATCTACCATATATTATATTACCGGAATTTAACGGTAAGTTTTTATTAGATACAGGCGCTAGTAGATCATCCATAGCCTCTGATGTTATTTTTGGCACTACTTTTGAAAATTGTGTAGCAGTAGAGCCGTTTCAAATAGTAACTGCTCATGGTACATCTCAACATAATCATGTAGCATATTTACCCTTACCATCAGCCTTTAACTGTAATCTAACGCATAAATTTTTAATATTCGATTTTGACCCTAAATATAAAGGCCTTATAGGATGTGATTTGTTAAAATCATTACAGTGTAGCATTGACCTTAATAATAATGTCTTACGTACATCCACTATAGACATACCAATACATTTTAGTTACCCCGTACAAAAAATTAAAGTCGATCCTAAATGCGAAAAGGTTATTACCGTTAAGACGCACTATACAGACGGTGAATATTTACACGAAAACTTTTATTGGTCAGATCGGTTAGTTTCCCCGGCAGCTATCATTAATGTGACTAACGGTTCATTTAAAACTTCCATAATTAATTTTAGCGAAGAGAAGAAGTATATACCTAATCAATCTTTGATTAAGTTAGAACAATATCGGGAACCTGAAACAGAAAAAAAATATAAATTAAATAAAATGCATATAAATAATTCAGATGAACTTTGTGATAATCTTAAAAACATACGTACCGAACATATGAATGAAGAAGAAAAGCGTGAAATTAATAGATTATGTTATCAGTATAGAGACTTGTTCTACTTAGAAAATTTACCACTTACCTTTACACACGCAGTTAAACACGAACTCAGACTTACAGACAATACTCCGATTTTCGTACGTAGTTATAGGCAAGCTCCACAACAGCGCAATGAAATTCGTAAACAAGTGGATTCACTTTTACAGCAAGGAATCATAAGAGAAAGTATATCCCCTTGGTCATGCCCCGTGCATATTGTGCCAAAAAAGGCCGATGCCTCTGGGAAGGTCAAATGGAGACTTGTAATCGATTACAGACGGTTAAACGATCGTATAATTGAAGATAAGTACCCTTTGCCGAACATCCACGATATTCTAGATAGAGTAGGACGTGCCCAATACTTCACCACCCTCGATTTAGCGAGCGGATACCATCAGGTCGAAATGCATCCCAATGATGTAGAAAAGACAGCATTCACCACCGAGAGAGGGCATTATGAATTCTTAAGAATGCCTTTTGGTTTGAAAAATGCCCCAAGCACTTTTCAACGCTTAATGGACCACATACTAAGAGGGATAGATAACGTTTATACATATTTAGACGATGTAATTATAATATCGACCAGCCTCCAACAGCACATTGAAAAGTTAAAACAGGTTTTTGATAGATTTAGAATTCATAATCTAAAAATACAGTTAGACAAATCGGAATTTGTTCAAAAACAGGTAAAATTCTTAGGACACGAATTAACAGACGAAGGATTAAAACCTAACAAGGATAAAATTAAAGCTGTTCTTGATTTTCCATTACCAAATACTCAGAAAGACATTAAATCTTTCCTGGGACTCGTAGGCTATTACAGGAAATTTATTAAGGACTTTGCCAAATTAACTAAGCCTATGACAGTTTGCCTTAAGAAAAATCATAAGGTAGTCCATTCTCCAGATTTTTTAGAAGCTTTTAATAAGTGTAAACAAATTCTCACTAATGCTCCAATTCTACAATATCCAAATTTTGATGAACCTTTTATCTTAACTACAGATGCATCAGATATCGCTGTAGGCGCTGTTCTGTCTCAGGGCATAGTAGGTTCTGATAAACCCGTAGCATTTGCATCCCGCACATTATCTGAAACTGAATCTCGTTACTCCACAATAGAGAAGGAATTGTTGGCTATAATCTGGGCGACTAAGTATTTTAGACCCTACCTTTATGGTAGAAAGTTTACCATATATACAGACCATAGACCTCTAACATGGTTAATGTCGTTAAAGGACCCTAATTCCAAATTAATTAGGTGGCGCTTAAAACTCGAGGAGTATGATTACAAAGTTATTTACAAAAAGGGTCGTCAAAATACAAATGCAGATGCCCTATCTCGAGTAAAAATTTTTCACCATAGTATGGACTCATTAGCTGTAAATATAGATGACAATAACGATGACGACGTTATTAATAGAATTTTTGATAACGCACGTACAGAAGCTGTAAACGAACCCGATGCAAATCAGAATAACAATAACGTACCTGAAAACCCAAGCATCCCCGGTTCTCAAACAGAAACCGTATCAGATAGTATGAGCGTAGTGTCCCAAAATCCAGAATTAGTATCAACCAATCATACCCAACCAGATAACGAAAATAACGGTATCCCTATTATAGCAGATGCAATAGACAGACAGTTGAAACAGTTTCACATAAGATCCACGCCCGGATCTTCATACAGAGTAGATAATAGATCCACTAGTACACGAATCACTATTAAAGATGTTTTCATCCCAATTAATAATACAGAAGCAGAAATAATTAGATTTTTAAAGGAACACACAGTAGCTGATAGAGTTTTTCACTGTTACTTTCATAGCGATGAATTATATTACGCATTTTCTAGAGTATATACAACTATTTTTAATAACCGTGGCCCAAAACTAATAAAGTGCACTTCACGTGTAACATTAGTTGAAAATAAATCTGAGCAAAATGATATCATAAAGAGATATCACGAAGGTAAAACAGTACATCGTGGTATCCAGGAAACATACAAACAAATCCATCGTAATTATCATTGGTCAAACATGCTACTCACAATACAAAGTTATATCAATCAGTGCGATATATGTTTAAAATCAAAGTATGAAAGGAACCCCTTAAGACCACCTTTAGCTCTAACTGAAACACCTACAAAACCAATGGAACACCTATTTATGGACTTATATTCAACAGGCGGTGCAACCTTTCTTACCATTATAGATAATTTTTCAAAGTTCGCACAGGCAGTCCCTTTAAACGCAAACAGTAGCGTACACATAGCAGAAGCCTTAATAAAAATATTTTCAGTTTTAGGTTTACCGTGTAAAATAACTACGGACTCTGATAGTAAATTCGATAATGACGTCATAAAAGAGATATGCGCTTTACATAATATCAGTATTCATTTCACTACACCATATAATCCCAATTCGAATTCGCCTATTGAACGCTTTCATTCCACCATAGCAGAAATAATTCGTATACAAAGAATGACCAATAAAGATGACCCCATGCAGTCTATAATGATGTACTCTGTTATAGCATACAATAATGCGATCCATTCAGCTACAGGATATACACCTCACGAATTGCTATTCGGTCAC
Source organism: Mimas tiliae (assembly GCA_905332985.1). Lineage (NCBI taxonomy): Eukaryota > Metazoa > Arthropoda > Insecta > Lepidoptera > Sphingidae > Mimas > Mimas tiliae. The sequence goes on along the minus strand of HG995256.1, from coordinate 4,337,880 downwards.
ACTAATTCTAGGAACCCATTAGAACTGTATTATCCAAAAGAATTTTACCAAGACTATGTTATTAAGCATCGCACAAACGCCGAAGCCATCCAGGAATGCGTCTCAGCATATATGTCTAAAAATAAGGAACAGGTAATAGCTAAAAGGAACCAGACAGCCGAAGAAACTATGTTCAAGGTAGGTGAAACAGTATATAAGCAGGTAGCAAAGACAGCGCGCAGTGACAAAACGAAGCCAGTCTTCAAGGGACCTTACAAGATAATTCATCTACATCCGAATAATGTCGCTGAAATAATAGGTAACCACCCTAACTCTAAATCCATTAGGGTGCACTTTAAGTTACTACGTAGGCCTCATCTTGTTACAGGACCCTCGTCGCAGGAGCCGTCGTGCTCTACGCATCAGCCACCGTAAATATAAGACCCATAGATAACGAAAATGGCATTCTTCTGCTTAAAGAAGGACAAATTCTTAAGCAAGATAATTACTTTAGTTTAGCTTGTATTTATAATATAACTAGTTTACATATTACATCTATGAAATTAATGTCATTATATGCAAGTACTAGAATAGCTGAGGGCTCAGCTTTTGGAGAGCTACATAAGACTTACAGAGAACAGATTAAATATAATCTTAATCTCATTACTAAAAAGCTTCAGTATCTAACACCCCAAATTAGGAAGAAACGTGGCATTATTAACGGTCTAGGTTCTGTAGTTAAAGTAATTACGGGCAATCTTGATAATGATGATGCAATTAAATTTGAAAACGACATAACCAACCTTAAAAATAAAATTAACATCATTCAAAGCTCTCAGAAAAAGTCTTTAATAATAGCTGAAAATACAATAGACGAGTTTAGTAACCAGTTAAATAAATTAGATGAAAATCAGAGACATTTAGCGCAAGCCATTACTAACCTTACTAGAGATAGCGGTAGTGTTAAGAACCATTTACATTTCTTAGATGTATATGTGCAAATAGATTTTAGTTTACAAATAGTACTAGATAGATTAATGATTTTAGAAGATGCTATGACGTTTGCTCGATTAGGTACCATGCATCCCAGTATTATTGGTACTCGAAACCTTATTAATGAACTGAATAAGTTACATAGAATGTATACTCTTAGACCAGTAGCCGAAATAGATGTTAATAACATACAGATAATAGAAAAATCTATAACAGTAAAAGCGTATAGTACAGCACACTCAATTAACTTTATATTAGAAATTCCATCAGTTTCTCCCAATATATATGATTTAATACACATTTATTCTATTCCTGATAAAAATTATCATACTATTATTCCAATATCCAAATACCTTGCACTTGGTAACGATGAGTACACTTACCTGAAGAAAACCTGCAATCCAATAACTGATAGCATACAGCTCTGCAAATCTCTGGACACAAAAAATACCGATAACACCCAAGACTGCATCGTGTCCCTCGTGCAACACAAAGTATCAAACTGCACCTACGCCAAGATGAATCTCGCTAACGGCAAAATACAGAAGATCGGAGACAACAGTTGGTTGGTGGTCCTGAAAGAAGAACAAGTCATTAGAACAGAATGTAATTCCAAGACAGAATACAACCGAGTAGCCGGAGTCATCCTTATCTCGTTAACAGAAGATTGCAAGACCTACATAATGAACACAACTCTCGTATCACATACCAGCACAATAGTCACCAATGAAGTTATCCCATTGCCCAAGCAACAATCAGTAGCTATAGAACCAGTCAAACTTGAACTAAAACTACAAGAAATATCCCTGGACAGCATCCATGGACTCATCAACCGAGCGAACGACATCTCTATAAGCAATGACGTCGATTGGCCAATAATAGTCGCAACACCAAGCTGGACAACGCTGTTGTTGTACATCCTCCTGATAGTAGCGGCGATCTGGAAGATTTATAGGTGGAAATCTGCAACGCACCCGCAGGAGAAGAACCCCACGACGTCCAAGGAAACCAAAGGTAGCGAGGACGCTACCGGAAGCAGCCCCTGCTTCCGTCTTAAGGAGGGAGGAGTTACCACAGCATAACAACCCCTTTCTGCCGACGCTGCAGTTCACATTCCAGTAACCAGTGTAGTAACCCCTGTTTGCCGATACTGCAGCCCGCATTCCAACATGTGTCATGATTATTATGTCGATATAGCAATTTCACTTTATTTGTATAACTTATTGTTAAATCAGTCTTGTACCAGTCTTAATCGATAAACGTTGTCTTTTAATAAATAAATATTTTTTTAACAACTCTCGGTGCGATTTTTTTAACCGTCTGAACAGACATTCAGTCGAATTGATCAACAAAAACCATACAGCTTTTGTTGATTCAAGTCAGTTGGTCAACTTATATGGAACCGTGTGAACCCACTACTAGTGCACATTCTCTTCAACATTGTCTCGAGATTGCATTTTACGGTATAGTTATCCACCAGTGAAAGTTCCGTAGAAATAAGATTCATGATCGCGTGCACCAATAACAAACAAATAGCATTGGACATTATTTTGAAGAATAACTTAATTGTAAAAGCATTTGTGAAAATATTATTAAACATTTAGGCAGAAAAAAATCAATACCAGAGATGCAGTACAAAATGCCTTTGAAGAGTTTGTTGCCTCCAGCCTAGCCGATTTAACCAAGACAGGCATCGATAAATTGCCACTGCGCTAACTAAGATGCTAGATATCATGGGTGGTTACTTTGATTAATAGAAATAAAAAAGATAGCAAATAAATAAATACACCCAACAGTCACACACATAGTCGCGACCCCTCCTAGGTTAACCTGTATCGTGTGTATTAGGAACTACGAGGGACTTGTGGTCCCACAACACCCAGACGAAACAAATATTTGTCGATCAACAAACATTTGTCTCTGTGTGGGAATCGAACCCACGACCTCTCGCTTCACAGCCGGCTATTCGCCCACTGTGCCACGGAGGCTGTAAATAATACTTTATGACGTCAATTAATTTCAAGTGACATTTAGTAAAATTTTTTTGAATTCTACTCAGAGAACGCAGAGTCAGTTTAAAGCTTTACGTTTTGTTACTGAGTACAGAAATAATCGTGATTGACGACTCTGAGAAATAGTCGATTTCAAAGAAATGGCTAATTGACATACCTATAAAGTACTGTTGCCCGCGGCTCCGACCGCGTGAATGCCTATTTCCAGGATTAAAGTAGTGTAGTCGCATCAAGCGAGTCCCGATCGTCCCCGATCGGGACGATGTGAGAAACGCGCTTGACAAAAATACTAATGTCGCTATTAAAAAATAGGGGTTGATCGTAGAGGGTTAAAAATTTAGGGTTGTATGTATTTTTTAATGCTGTATCATAAAAAAATAAAAACGAAAAAAAATGTCTAAAAAATAATTTTTGGGGTGGACCACCCTTAACATATAAGGGGATGAAAAATAGATGTTGGCCGATTCTCAGACCTACCCGATATACACACAAAATTTCATACAAATTGTTCCAGCCATTTCGGAGGAGTATGGGAACGAACATTGTGACACGAGAGTTTTATACCTATAAAGTATTTATTTTATCCTCATTTAACAAGTTGACTTATTTCAAATTAAACGTAGATTTATTTACGATATTTTTTGGCTGAATGCCAACAGTTTCATTTAATATGGACTATAATTGTAAGCCTTGATTCTGTGTAAAAACCCGTGGATATTTGCCATCCCTTTATAACCGTTGACATCTGTTCTTTTCTACATGCATCCCATTCTCTATGAAACATTTTATAAAACCTTCATTTCTTTCTCGTTCCTTATACTGCATTCTTCTAAACAAAAACCTGTTTTGTTGCGTGACAATCATTTTGTAATAACTAATTTGTTGTTTTAAAACGAACCTATGTTTTATATTTTAAACTAGTTATTGTTCGGGGCTTCGCCTGCGTGAAGAGCTTTTTCCGGGATAAATAGTAAAAATACACAAACATCCACACTTTCACATTTATAATAGTAATATAAGTAGTAGGGTAGTAGGAATGAAAGCTGTGGATAAATTAATTAGAAACTGTCTTTTACCGTGGTAATTAAATTTAATTATGATTATTTCAATTTCCTCACACAAGTTAATAGTTATTAAATTGTAATCGAACATAAGCGTATGAAAGCACGCCCTTATAGAAACTTTCTTTGAATCATGCCTCAGGCAATGGAAATAGATAATGGTATATCTCTCGTCAAGGCCTGTATTTGCCTGACAATTTGTCTAGAAAGTAAGTCTGTGCTTTGTCGAAATTTCTCTTGAGAAAATATTGATTATTTTGTTATTTGAATGTACTAAATTCATCGGTTTTTACATAACTTTACCATTGCTTCATCATCATCTTTGGTTATCTTTCAAAAAACGGGGGTAAGTGCCGGACTACGGGTAAAGGGACAGTAAAGGGTTCCGTAGTCAGGATGAATGAATATTAAGTATGTAACAGAAAATATAACGTGTCTTAAAAAATGTACAACCTAGATTATTGGAACCAATTTTCGATGGTAAAAAGTACGTTTCAAGTTATAGGTACTTTCTTGAAATTAATCAGAATTTTTAACCGACTTGGAAATCGAACCCAACAAGCTGTTATACTTACACTAGAAGACGCTTATACCATGTTTTACAGCAAGGTGTGGCCAAATTTAAGCAAGTTAATAGTGTAAGATATAAGTAAGTATTACACCCCCATAGTACTAAATCAGATTGCATTGTACCTATTTTCTTTTTTATCGAATGAATAACATGCCGATATTCTCTTGCAGTTTTGGACAACACTAATAGATGAGCTTTTGTCTCACTCCAACATTCTCACTCTCGCTCACGCACTTCACTTAATTACGGGGATGTGATCGATCTTATTGAATAAACGAGTGATTAAAATTAGCGTCAATAAAATCAGGACGTCTTTTTTTTATTTTATTAGATTGAATGACGAGACGAGCAGGTCGCTCGCCTCATGGTAAGCGCCACGCTTGCTCATAAACAGAAGCAACGCCACACAGAACTTTAAATAAAGCACTGCATGACACTGGACTGCGCTCGTCACCCCGAGACATAAGGTATTAAGTCTCATAATGCCCAGTAATTACACTGGCTTCAATGTCCTTCACACCGGAACACAACAGTGCTTACACACTGTTGCTTGGCGGCAGAAATAGACAAAGCGGTGGTACCAACCCAGCCGGTCTCTCGCAATCGAGGGACCTACCACCTTGTAAATCTAGATTTTGATAAGATCCAATACATCAACACTCACTGTCAGGTGTATGTGACGACCCTTAAATATGACGACACCTTTCTGCAACACGTTGTATATAACTATTCAGAAATCTACAAGCCACGTACCGATGCATATCAGGATACAAGATTCTTCAGGCGCAGTGGGGTCAGCTGTCGTGTGCAGTCGCGTGTCGGTTTACAGTTTTACACCCAGGAATGCGGTAAGTAATGCAACACCAATGATGTTACTTAAAGCATTCTTTGGGGCTTGAGTTACAGCCAATTTCATTAAACATACTTAATCCTACTATGGGTTGTCATAGAAACTATGTGTTATATATTAACCCCCGTATTCACAAACAACACTTATGTGAGCTCTTTGAGTGAAGTCTTACACACTTAATCATAAACGTTACAACGGGACCTCATAGTAAGCGCTAACGCATAGTGGCGATTTCTCTCAACGTCATTTGTTAGTTTTTGGCGCTAAATAAAAACAGACCAATCATGTACACAGAAATCGACACTTAGCAACGAGCTTACTTAAATGTCGTTTGTGAACGGGCCTAAAGTTAGTCTACATTTTGTAATAAGGCCGATATGGCTTTCGTATAAAACATCCATCCATACTAATATTGTAATGGGAAAGTGATTCTGTCTGTCAGTAAGATTTACATGGCTAAACGGCCGAACGGATTTTAATAAAATTTGTTAAGGAGATAGGTTACATCCAGTGGAAGAGGACATAGGGTACTTTTTGTCCTGGAAAAAAGACTTACAAGGGGTACCGCAAGAAAAAGCTAGTAGTATATAACTTTAAAATCGGTTGATTTATATAGGTTACCTCTGGCTTACCACAGCACTTAGTTGATATAAACCTAGTTTTAAGTTAATCTACGTATAATAATAATGCCGATTATATTATATTGTATATACTTAGTTATATATGGTTTACACTCCAATCGCAAAGAACATTTGTAACAAAATTACATTCCGTATAAAACCACTTAACTGGTACCACTTTAAATCAGGTTGTCAGCATCCAACGACCATTGACACGTATTATTTTCCAATGACGCCCTCAAGGATACAAAGGACGTTGGTGACATAAAAAATATTCCGAGCAGCCATCAGTGTTCAAAACTTGTTTTTATTCGGCGCAGTTTATCGACATAATGTCTCTCTAACGACAAAGCGGAATGGAGTAAAATGTCTAGTTTCACATTCTGCTTGGTTGACGTCATCAACTACTACATAATAACACTAGGTTTTGCCTGCGACTTTATCTGCGTGGAAATTCGCATGAAGATCCTATCCTGGTCCTGTCGGCATTGTGAGCTGAATAACGGTAAAGTAAGAACTTAGAATATTTTTGAAATGAAACTTCTTTATCGGCGTATGGGAGAAATTTCATAGCAATGTAAGGCAGATGTTGTACCTGACCGGCCGCGGCCCCTCCGATGGTTGATGTTCGGAACTTGTATATATACTAATCGTCGCGCAAACTTTGCTAGCGCGATTCAGGATCTGGTTAATGTTGCATTTTGCGGTGCGCGCTGCCGGTCAGGAACAACATCCGCCTGACTGAAGATCTCCCCTTCGCCGGAGGAACATTTAGCACCCGTTCCTCTACAGTTTGTTTTTGTTAGTGTTTAATGTAATATTATTTCAATTTTTTTTAATTAAATGTCTATAATGTGAAAAAAAGTTTCACTTCTATCGGCAGTCCCCAAAGACTGCCCCACATGTTTTTTTTTTATAGCATGAGCCGATAAACGAACAAGTGAGTCACATGGTAGCTAATGATAATCAACATCAAAATAATCATGGACGCGTTGCCGACCTTAAAGGCAAAGGATAAGGAGAGTCGTCGAACCTCACTCGCCTTACGAACCACTACAACAAGCTGTTGTTTCACGTTAGTTTTCTGTGAGACAGTCGGTGGTAACATCGCGGTCGACGCGGACAATTCATGCATTAAAAAATAATCAAAAAAAATACAGCCAACAGTCACACACATAGTCCTGACCCCACACTAGGTAAACCTGTCGTGGATATCAGGAACTACGAGGGACTTGCGGTCCCACAACACCCAGACCCGAGACCAATATTTGTGGATCACACAAACATTTGTCTCGGTGTGGGAATCGAACCCACGGCCTCTCGCTTCGCAGCCGACTACTCGCCCGCTGCGTCACGGAGCTGTCAAAATGTTGACCACTTATAAAAAAATATTAATATATTATAAAAATGGATATAATAAATATACTTTGATCCATATTAAATTGATCACCATACAGTCGTTCTCTAGCCTGTCTCATTCCTGGGCATGGGCCTCCTCTAGTCCATACTAATATATAAATGCGAAAGTAAGGGCTGAAAGGATTTTAGTACAATTTGGCAAAGAGTTAGAATATATCCTGCGGAAAGACATAGGGTACTTTTTGTCGCGGAAAAAATATTCACGCGGACAGAGCCGCGAGCAAGAGCTAGTAGTGACATAAAATCCTAAATTATTAAAACTCTGCAAATCATTTCCTAAGTCATCGGTCTACATCCATCACATTCACTTAACTAAACGGTGAAGCGTCAAGTCATTATACTTTCTCTAAACAATGAGGGTGTGGTTCAACATTAATATCCATAGGATTCACATATTTCTATGAGTATGAGAATGTACTCGTGATGTATGTTTGATTAATATTTAGCATATTTTATAGTGGTTTTTTTATGTAAATGTGTGAAATAATAAGAGATTGTTGATGTCTATAGAAACTTAAACGCTAGAAAGTTAAAAGGCAGTTCGACATCAGTATAAGGAGGAATGTTTTTAATTATTTGCTTGAATGACGAGGCGAGCAGGTCGCTCGGCTGATGTTAAGCGTCACGCCTGCTCATTAACAGAAGCAACGTCATACAGAACTCTGGATTCCAGAACACTGTATAGTACTGTACTGCGCTCGTCATCCCGAGACATAAGTTAAGTCTCATAATTCCCAGTAATTTCACTGGCTTCAATGTCCTTCAAACCGAAATACAACAGTGCTTACGTGACACTGTTACGTGACACTGGCAGAAATAGACAAAGCGGTGATACTAACCCAGACGGCCTCTCCCATGAGGGACCTACCACCATGAAAGAAAAACAGAGATAAGTTTATACAAACGAGTATAGACCATCCAGCGGTGCGGCGCAGCTTTACCACGATATAATCACGGTTCCACTTCCCGTCTCAACAGAAATGATTGTAATGCGTATCGATTCGAATCGATCACTGGCTCAGTGAGGCGTCACGGCTAATTCGTATTATGACAGCGACAATGCTATACTCCTATGTCCCAGATCAAGTTTTTGATATCGTCAATTTACAAACTGCCTATAGACAATTTTAAAACGAACTGAAATCTTTGGTATAATTTATATTAATTCGGCACAAAGAGGCCCAATTCCCAATCTTGTCTAAATATGATCGGCAACACATCGAAGATTTTTCTCATATCGTAGATGTTTATGGGGTGGAGATCACTTACACCAGGTGACCCACTTGCTGGTATGCTGGTCTCTGCTATAAAAAATCCACGATTCACTCGGCTTATTACCATCCCATGGTGTTGAGAAGATCGCCATATCTGGTAAGAATGCCGTTACCGGGCAACTTATTAAATCTAAAACATAACACGAAAAATGTGATTGTCACACCTGAGATTTAACCAGGACCTGGTTTTTCGGTCAAAGTAATAATAACAGGGAAAATAGAAGGCAAAAGCCCAAGAGAAAGGAGCCCGAAACGTTGGTCTGACCAGGTGTCGAAACAGCTGGAGAAACCAGTCAACGTCGCAATCCATCAAGCCAAAGACCGTAGCAAATGGAGAAAAGCCATTGCTAGAATCCTTGCACGGAATCATAATCCTCAAAAATGAGGGAACGATATAGCAGGAGGAGGACTCAGCCACTACAATAATGAAATGATTCAACGGCCACTCTAAAAACAAAAATAATAATGATCAACCGTCTTGATGTTTTGATATCAGTCCCTCCGCGTTCTAGTAAAGACTAAAAAGCACTTATAGTGTTTTTGCAAGCAGCCGATGTTTCACACTTGATCCGCGACATATACGAAGACGATAGGCTATTGTGTTATACTCGGAAATGCATCCGTGAGACTCTATTACATTCATTATAACACATACATATGCAACGATACACACACTAACGACGCTGCACCCGATAGGTGGTTCGATAAAAATATAATTGCGAATGGTAGAACCACACTGTAGACAGTTTTGTCTACAGCATGAATGGGCCGGCTCAACCGGGTCGTTACCACTATCTCACAGAAAACTGACGTAAAGTATCACATGATGCTGCGCTTCGTATAGTGAGCGAGATATTAGGAGGCCCAAACGCCTCCCCTTCCCAATACCTTAATTATCCCTTTCTTATAAGGTCGGCAACGTGCCCATGATTCTTCTGGTATTATGGGCGTACATGTGCGGTAGAGATCACTTATCGTCACGTGACCCATGGGCTCATTTGCCGGCCTATGGTATAAAAGCATTGCTTTTATTGCATTATTTTAATTACCATATTAGTGGTATTATTCTCGCAGTAGAAGAATAGTAGGTAGGTATGAAAATTATTTGCTGCAAATAATTTTAATAACGTTTCAATCAACAAGTTATTTCAATGTTAACTAAAAACTATTCTTGCTTATGCCTATTCTATTTTTGACTAAATAAACATATTATTTTCTGTTAACATGAAGGATGTAAAAAATATAGAGAACGAAAATAATTTGACTTCTTTAAGTACCTTCTCCTTCAGAAAATCTGTATCAAGGCCAGCTTTCTAAATGGGAGTTGCAATGAAAGTTATAGACGTAGACAGTTCTGTTTACAGAATGAATAGGAATAGAATATCATAGTAGAATAGGAATAGTATCACCATGGAATTCAAGGAGCTGTATTCATGAAGCTGCAACGGCAGCTCAAATCGCTTCTTTTAGCTCTCTACATTCATTTCTGTTAAGTTCGGCAACATACTCAGATTTGTTTTAGTACTGTGGGTGTTTATGGGCGCTGGAGGTCACTTACCATCAGCTAGTTGACGGGTCCTGTCAAAAGCTTAGAATCTAGTTTAATCGGTTCTGGTTTATCACAACATCAAGTGCTAATCACATCAGAGGTTGCAGGATATCAGATCGTCACGTCGGTCGAAATTGGAATTTTACTTTTTACTTCGACATAGGAATAGTTTTATACTAGACCCTTTAATTGATTTAAGTATTTATTGATATGAATTTAGGTCAGTTTTAAAATCATAATAGCTGCTGTCGTGTGATGAATTACACAATAAACATATGATTTAGGTACACTATTGAAGTTGTTATAAAATAAGTTCATGTGTGGTTTTAACGGCGCTGCGGATTTTAAACTAAAAATACAATTTAATTAAAATAACGAGATTTACCGTGAAGGTCAACATAAAATTAATTTAACCTAACTGAATATGTAAGTACTAGCGTGGACGCAAGACAAATTATATTATGTTGCTAAGTGACAACCACGTGTACCTATCTATTGGTCGCTATTCTGGACTTGTAGCTAATGTACCTACATACGTTTTTAATAGCATAAAGTCGTCAAAAAGGGGGAAAGCCGACTAGGGATTGAGAAAGTAAATGTCACTTACCGTAAAAAAATATGACAAACTGCAAGTTTACGACGAATTTGTGTAAGACACCTTACTATCCTGGTTGGGCTAGCCCATTCATACTGTAGACAATACCGTCTAGACAATTTAAATTTAATAATTTTCATGAAGAATTATATTTATGTTTTGAGAATATTTGCGTCTGTAATCATTTAAAATTAAAATAACAGTGTGTAGTATGTCATTAAATACACAAATAATCCAATAACGTGAAGAGACAAAGGTACGCCTTGACCTTGGTGGGCGAATAACTTTGACCATTATTTCTTTGTTCCTATTGTATTCGTTTACAATCAAACGATAAAAATGCCTTTGTACTTTATGCCATAATATTACCTGCTTGGATCGATGGACGAGTACCCTATTGAGCATGTATGGAATTCGGTTTATAAAGCGCCACAAATGTGAAATATAGGATAAATTGATTGGAATAAGATGATGGATGAGAAACAGACGTTGGTAATAGGTATATTAGCCAGGGTGGATGAAAAAGTCAGTAGAGGCCGAGCGTCTCGAAACGATGAGGTAAATTGGCGACATCTTAAAGTAAGAGCAAACAGGACACGAGTAATCTAAACCAACAAGAATGCATAAGAGATTAATGGAAGTAGATGTAGCGAAGATGTAATGTAAGGACTGAGTAAAGTGGAAATAATATCAGGCATGACATGTATGATGTACTAATATGTAAAACCCTAATGTAGACAGTTTTGCCAAAAGCAATAAGAGTACCGGCGTCACTAGCGCCTTTACTAGTGCGTTAACAGTTGATGACGCCTCTGACGTTTGACGCTATCATCGAAATCTGCTTTAAATTTAACCTTGCTTGGTCGCCAACTGGGTGGTATAATTTTGAAGGTGACGTCACGCCACGTTTGTCGTTGCGCTATCTGAACACCAGATTTTATCTATCAAGGTCAAGTCTTTTGTTTACTGAGGGGTTTCTTTCGTTCTTTACATGTCTCGGTATGTATACCAGTTTTTCGATACTGAAGGTACCAATTACAAATGGAGTTTAAATGTTGTGAATAACAAGCAAAGTGGTCTAAGGGCTTTTGCATGCTATGACACGAGTATATAATAAATCATAATATGGAGCCCAAGCCAGTCCTTGGGTCGTAGAGTGACGCTGTAGACAGTTTTGTCTACAGCATGAATGGGCCGGCTCGTCCTGGTTTTATTTTAGTACATTTTATTTTGATTTTCGGTTAATCAATAACAAGGTGCGCTGAAGAAAATTATTGCATTTATTACATAATTATTCACATATTGTTTAGACGTATAGGTAATTTTGTTTACAGCATGATTAAACTGGCTGGCCTGGTGGTACCTCTGTCTCACAGGTACCGACGTGGTTTTTTACAAAGTCAAATTCAAATTTAAGAGACTTATTAAAAGTCTTATAAGGTCCAGTAATTTCACTGACATCAATGTTCTTCACACGGAAACACAACAGTGCTTACACATTGATGCTTGATGGCCGAAATAGACAATGCGGTGGTACGATCCCATACGGCCTCTCGAATACAAGGGACATAGTTTTTTTTTACAAATCAAATAAATATAAAATCCAGTTTCTGGCTAAGCCATTGAATAAATCACATCCACATTGACTTGGGATGCGAATAATTATTTCATCCCGTAGAACGCAGTGTTGAGCGGTGAAATATAAGGATGTCATTAGTGGTGAGTGGTACGGATGGTCATTCAACTTAGTAACGGAATGCGACGGTCGCTATGAGAATATGTGAGACACCGCACATTTTGCACAGCTTATGTTCAACACGAATAAGTCATAAATGGAGAATTTAGGAATTACAATTCAAGGTTGTGTAATGATTTGATAATTGAGATTTCAATTTGAATTATCTTGGTCTTTGGACTAATATTCAGCACACAATATTTAATTCTTTGACTATGTCGGCTTACGTAATTAAATTATTTGTTGAAATAATCTTAGGACATAGAGTTGAATGAATCCAACGATGTTTTTTTAATAAACTACGTAGAGTGAAATTGGTTATCTTATTTATTAGAATAAACGTTTTGAAATATATGTACTACTAGTAGTAGCACTCTTTATAAATATGACATTAATAAAAAAATATATATATAAAATTACACCCTCCAATAGCGAGGCTCAAGCCACCGGTGGTTAGGATCGCAGAGTGGAGAACCTCCTCACAATGTGTGCCGTCTCCAATAACACTACGTGAAATATGTATTATTTTAAACATGGGCATATGTTAAATCTGTATTTTTGCTAAATAAACAACAGCTTCCCATTCATTCAGTATTTATTAGAAGGTCCATGGGATAATATTTAAGTAATAGGTACTCGTATCTGTCTACATAGATGGAAATAAGGATTGTCAAATTTACGAATAAAAAAATATTTTTACATAAATTGAGAACATTTTCCGTAATTTCCAAAAGAATACGCCTGAAATAAATGTATTTTTTTTATTTGAATAAAATAAAATCATGAATCTCCCCAGCACACTATATGGTGGTGATAATATACATACAAACATACGCACTCACGCTTGTAATCCCCGAAGGGGTAGGCAGGGGTGTAACCAGTCTAACCATGATGCGAGCCGGGCACAAATTCCAGACTCCGGGCTGATACTGAGCTTTTCGTAATAGAAAAACCCAATATCTTATTTACCCGACCCGGGGATCGAACCCGAGACCTTGGCGTCGCAACGCGTACGCATTACAACTGCGCCACCGAAGCAGTCAACATTGATAGGTGATTGACAGGTGATAATATTATCATACTAAAACAACGCCGACACGCAATAGTCTTAATACTCGACTTACATAATTTGTCATAGGTGTGCCATTTTGTTGCCGGTAGCTGAACATTATGACGCGTGTAATTTGTCGTAATTTCATTATACATTGTGTTCATACTTTCACATAAGTGATGTTCTAATCGCGGCAGTAAATGTCAAATGATGCAACCCAGGATTATTTTTTGTGTGAATTCATTTTAAACGGCTCTTGCTTCACGGTGTAATTACAATGTAGTGGACAAAATGACTGCAGATTTATTTGATAACTGGTATTTTCGTATGTATATTTAGATGGTTATTAACTGTATGTCTGTTGATTGTCGAAATATTTTACATAAAATATCTTCATTTGGGTTCTGTACCCAAAGAATGCCAAGGGGATTCTATTACGCCGTCTGTCTATCTGTCCATATATCTATCTGTCTAATGGCCGTTCCCTGTATTCTATTTACAGATAGTTTTGCTTACTGTCAATAATGTTTGACAGATCTTCTTTACAAAAGGTGTCAAAAATGTACTATCCAATAAGCGATTCTATCGGTAAACTGAATATTGGGAACGGCCATAAGAAAATAGGTAGGCGGCTAAACTTTTACAGATATATATTATATGTTATTATACTAGATATTCTAACAATCAATAAAAATATACACGTCGAATTGAGAAATCCTTTTAAAAAAAGTTAAGAAGTAAAAAGGGAGGAAGGAGGAAGGAAGTAGGTCAAAGAAGCTTGCAAGGATCGTAACTAATGGAAACCCGTTGCCTCTATTTCCCCCTATGGGAAACAGGCGTGAGTCTATGTATATATATGTAAGAAATAAAAATTCAAGAGTGTTAGTACGAAAACCTCATTGCGCGAGTCCGATTCGCACTTGACTATGTTTTTATGTCCGGAATCACGTTCTGTGAAATATTCTTTCTAATTTCAAAAAAAGCCTCGTTATTTCTGTTTCAAGTGCCGGAATAATTTGAGCGATTTTGAAAATGTGTTTTGTCTGGCTAGCGGTTACTCGGTTTGTGGAACGGTACATTGTTCACCAGACAGCACACCGCAAGCTTGTCCAAATACTCATAATGAATTAAGTCTCAAGCACGTTGTAGCGGTTGTTGATTGACGTTGCACATTGGACGCGAATAACTATACATCAATTAATTATCGTACTTATATACATAGATATATGTACCATCAGTCGGTAAAGCAACTTCAGGCCGGTATAATGCTGTCAATCGTCGAAAGACGTTGCGTCCCAAATATATATGGGATGCATTGTATAACAATCTTCTGCTATCACATGTACCACATCACTTTGTTTTATACATAGTATAAATAAAATATAGCATAGCTGATAGCGAATCAGCGTCTGTCTGTTTGTTTGTCCGCTTATTTCTCCATTCTCCAAATATGCAACAGATTTAGATGCCGTTTTTATTTACAAAATTTATCCCGAAAGGTTTATATGTATATCACGCTATGACCCATGGAAGCAGGGCAGTAACATGCCTGTGGTGAACCCGAAAGGGACAAATATTAATACACAAGCTACTTACACGGAGTATGACATTATGAGATATCTCAAGAAGTTTATTTTGATTAATGATAAATGTTTTATGTACCCCTAACACTTTTATAATTTTGTCAATCTATTGTCTACTTAGTTATGTATCCTATAGTATGTGTACGATCTGATGGCGTCGCATCACAGGATGTACCATAGACGCAAGCTAAGCACATTTTGTAAAACAGTAAACAGTTCTTAGAACAAGTACATGTTGTTTTTATGTAATTTGAGACATCACAGGTGTGCTCTAGACGCTACCTCAGCACTTTCATTGTCAACACTTCTTAGAACAAGTACATGTTGTTTTTATGTAATTTGAGACATCATAGGTGTGCTCCAGACGCTACCTCAGCACTTTCATTGTCAACATGTCGAACATTCTAGAATAAGTAATGCGTGTTGTTTACATCGCTCCACATTATAAATAGGGAAATTGTACATGAATATTCAGTCTAATAAAGATCTTCACTCTGAACAGTCTTTTAAAAAGCTCCTCGAGCCGTCGCCCGATTTGACTGGCGCAGCCGGTAGGATACTCGCGTCGAGAAACCGTGCCCTTGAAGACACAAAAATCTGATATTATCAAGATATTTTATGTAAAATATCTTGATAATATCTCTTCCTCTTCCCCGGCCAGCATCTGGAAGTTTCTTAGGACTCTGGGTATTGGCAAACATAAAGTTGACTTTCAGGGGGCAATTGATTTGGATGACATTAACAGTCATTTCACCACTACTACTCCACTGGACATCCAAACCAAATGTCGTACTCTGGACTATTTACATGGTATATCTCGTCCTAATATTGATATTTTTCAGTTTTTACCAGTTGCATCGGATGAGATCAGAAAGATTATCCACTCCCTTAAATCAAACGCTATTGGCTGTGATCGAATCAGTCGCCGTATGGTCATCACCATCCTGGATCATCTCATTCCTGTAATTTCCCACATTATCAATTATTCCCTCACTAATGGTATCTTTCCGTCCTTGTGGCGGAAAGCTTACGTTATTCCTCTTCCAAAAATCCCAAATCCGTCTCTCGCCAATCATTTCCGTCCAATCTCTATTCTCCCTTTCCTCTCCAAGGTGCTTGAGGCCTGTGCGCACAAGCAACTGAGCAAGTTTGTGCACTTAAATAATTTAATGAGCCCTCTACAGTCCGGCTTCAGACCTGGTCACAGCACCGTTTCCGACTGGCGATGTAAAGGCGGGTATGGAGGATACTCAAGTGACTGTACTGGCTTTGGTCGACTTCTCAAATGCTTTTAACACCGTCAGTCACGACATCCTTCTATCTATCCTCTCCTATCTAATGGTCTCTTCTGAAGCACTGCAATGGTTCTCGTCATATCTTCGAGGTCGTCAGCAGTCGGTGCGTCTCGATGAGTCTTCATCGAATTGGCGCTATCTTGACTCTGGTGTTCCTCAAGGCGGTATTCTCTCTCCTTTACTTTTCTCTGTTTTTATTAATCTTATTACTCAAAAACTTCAGTGTGCGTATCATCTATTCGCCGATGACTTGCAGCTGTATGCTCAGGCAAACATCGAATGCGTATCTGTGGCTGTTGATGCTGTAAACAAGGATTTGGAAAGAATCAAGAACTGGTCTGATAACTTCGGGCTATCCGTAAATCCAAGCAAGTGTCAGGCAATAATTATAGGTAGTCAACGGATTATACCAAAACTCAACACAGATACATTGGCACCTATTGTCTTTGATGGCTCAGTTATCTCATTGTGCCCCACCGTTAAGGACCTTGGCTTATACATTGATGCTAACTTGAACTGGCAAGCACAAGTGTTCCATGTTTGTCAGAGGGTTACCAATGCCCTTCGTGCTCTTTATCGCCTGAAGAACTTCCTCCCTATCAAGACAAAGGTGATGCTTGTGCAAACCCTTATCTTTCCTATAATCGACTATGGTGATGTGTGTTATCTTGACCTGAATGCAGATCTACTCAACAAACTGGACCGTCTTCTGAATAACTGCATTCGATTCATTTTTAATCTTCGTAAATATGACCACGTATCTACCTATCGCTCCCAATTAAAGTGGCTACCTATTCGTCAGCGTCGTAGCTTGCGTGCACTCACTACGCTCTTTTCCATCCTAATGTCTCCTACTCCACCCTCTTATTTAACGCCACTCTTTCAGTATCTTTACTCCGGCCATGACAGAAATCTTCGCTCCACTAATAATCTTCTTCTTCTCTGTCCATCTCACAGCTCTGGATTGGTACACTCCTCTTTCCCTGTACAATCTGTACTTCTCTGGAATGCGCTCCCTCTCGAGATCAGACTGTGCACGAATCGTTACGCGTTTAAAGTGAAGGTTCGGCAACTACTTTTTAACAATTTGGAAGAATTATCAGCAACATAGTACTATTTTATTTTACATAGTTTAAGTATATTGATATATATATTATGTATTATATGTATATATATATATATTCATAAGTATTTATATATTATGTATATTATATGTATTACTTTCATTTATGTAAAAATAGCAATTTTATTTTCATTTTTTTTCTTTTTCTACACCGCTTGGTTGCTTGTTTGGTTTTTTTTTTTTTACATGCCTACTGTCTTTTATCTCTGCACTACCTTGGGTAGACTGGTAGAGAATGCCTTTGGCATTAAGTCCGCCTTTACATTAATTTAAATGTAAAAAGTATAAAATAAATAAATAAAAAATCGGTCTGTCCGCGGAAATTTTCGGCGAACGTTTTAACGTTGTTACGGGTATCGCGAACCATCAAACAAATAAGTCTACGCAACGACATAGCCGAGGACGCAAGACTCACGCAGCTACATTTGGGAGAATGGCCACGGAGATAATGTGAGTAGACCTTTTCACTTTCCCTCTGTGTCCCGTCTTATCCTAGATTGCTGTATTTAATTTAAGTTTTTTTTTTATGATTTAAATATTGAATTACTTTGAAGTAATTAATTTTTTTTTATTGAAGAATTTTAAATAATATAATAATTAAATAAAAATGGAAAGCCACAAAGTGGATAATGTTATTACGATAATACCAAAGGAAATGGTATCCATTATACCTAAATTTGAAGGTGATGGAAAATTAATTAATTTATTTATTAAGAAATGTGAATATGTTATAAGTCATTATAGAGGATTAAATAATCCAGCACAGGAATTATACGTATTCCATATTATCACAAGTAGACTGGTCGGTCGTGCCGCGAATTTAATAAGCGAGCGTGAAGATATAGAGACATGGACCGAACTTAAGAATTTGCTAACGCAACACTTTGGTGATCCGCGTTCGGAAGAATGCATAGCCATAGAGCTAGAGTCACTAAAGATTAATAACGGTGAATCATTTATTGATTTTTGCAATAGAATACAGTACATGCGTAGTACTCTATTTGCAAAAGTGAACTTGTTAAATGATACTGGTGTTCGTAATGCCAAAATTATTATTTATAATAATATGGCAATGAATGTTTTCTTATTTAATCTCCCTGAAGATCTGATACGCATCGTACGTCTTAAGGGATGTACCACTCTTGAAATGGCACTTAGTATTGTGACGGAAGAAGTAAACTTCCAGAATCAATACAATTCGAGGAAAACTAAACCCACTCAGCAACCTAAGCCTTTCATTCAGAATAATTATAAACCGATGATGTCAAATAACATGACACCATCAAATTTTAAATTTGGCTATCAACCAAATTTTGCTGTTAACAGACCACAATTCATACCCAACCAGAAATTTACTCAACCGAACAATAATTTTAAATTCGGTATGCCCATGCAACAACATTCTCCAATAAATAGATTTTCACAGCCGAACAATTATGGACAATTTAAATTCGGTGTTCCACAACCACAACAAAATTTTAAATTTGGTTACCCAAACCAAGCCTTCAAGCCAAATTTTATGCAACCCCATAAACCCCAATCAGGATTCTATAGGAATCAACCGGGACAATTCCGTTTTGGCATTCCGCCAAACGCTCAAGCACATAGACCATCGTACAAATTAGACTCAGATGTTTCTATGCGCACCGCAGTTCCGTTGAAGAATACACAGCCAACTAATCATCTATTTTTTAATGATGAACCAGAATATTATCAGGAAACGTGTAAAAGTTATCCCGAGGAATATAACGAGGATGAAAACTCGTATGTATTCAATAACGAAGAGGAAAATCAAGTAAAACTTGATAACTCAGATAGTCCACAAGATGCTGTAAAACAAAATGAAAATTTTTGTCCAGCAGCCTCCCCCGAGGATTCCAAAAATAGAATACATTTAAATTATGATGGTACTCTAAACTTACCTCATATCATTATTCCGGAAATCAAGTCACGATTTATCATAGACACAGGTTCATCAAGGTCCTTTATAAGCCCAGCTAAAGCGTTCGAATATTTTCCCGACTCTATTTACAAGAAACAGTTTGAAGTTATTAGCACTCATGCCCACAGTACTCATAATGAGGTTATTTACATTCCACCATTAAAAATCTTTAAAAGTTCGATATTTCACAAATTTCATATTTATGAAGTTGATAATCTATATGATGGACTGATAGGTTCCGATTTATTAAAACAAATTGGCGCAAACATAGACATGAATAATCAGTTATTAAGTACATCTATCACACAAATACCTATAATGTATAGTTCATCAGCTGAAATTCAGCTAGATAAAAACGAATTTCTTAGTAAGGTAATCGCTTATAGAGATCATACAATTACTCTTGATAGTTCAGATAGTTTACCAGGTACAAATGCGGATACCTTATCACAGATTAGATTAAAAGTTGTCGATGCTATAGGCAAAGATAATATTTCTTCAACCATAAATGTTTGTGATAGAGTACAGGACTCTCTTCCAATTAGTACTATGTCAAATTCCACAGATTCTGAAAGAATTGAGAATATTACCGCAGCTCAATGTCAATCACCCTTTTCTATAATATCCCCATCTTGTATTATGACAGAAACCGAAGAACGATCAAAGAGCAGTACGAAAAGAGCGTACTCCCCTATTGACATTGATAGTGTCCCATTATTGAATAAACCTATAAATAGACCAGATTCGGATCGGATTTTGAAGTTCTCAAAAGAGTACATTAAGCCCAAATTTAAATATCCCATTTATTATAAAGTAAACGCACATAGGAAACAAAGAGCCAGAGATAAAAAAAAGATGACAAACAGAATTTAAATACAGGAAGGCGTATTTTAGTTCTAAGTGGATAGTTATTAAGATATTAGATTTAGTGAAGTTTAGTTTAGATTTAAATACGAATATTAATAAGTACCAAGAATTACATATTTTAATACTATCAAGAATTAATGAAACATATTTAGAGTCTACTGATAATTCAGATAGGCAGATAGAGTCAGATAAGAGTCAGATAGAGTCAAATAGAGTCAGCTAGAGTCAAATAGAGTCAGATAGAGTAAAATAGAGTCAGATAGAGTCAGGTAGAGTACATCTTAATATTTTTACAGAGCAGTGCAGTCGGTTAGTTCCAAAGCTCAGAATAAAAAGAGGTCTCCTGAATTTTCTTGGTTAATTAATAAAGCTAATTAACTTAACTGGAATATTACAAATTAATAAATGGATTAAAATCCTCATAATCTGTATTAGACAGGAAGCAACTTATATTTAAAAATGGTAAGATAGAAATTATGAACATCTCTGATAATGTATAGTTGAATCTTGTTCAAATGGATAAAACTATTGCAAATTTAAATAAAAATGTGAATGAATTAAAACTTCAAGAATTATTATATCATGTTATTCATGCTTGCAAAACTTTTCATTCATCATTTTCAATTAATATGTATAAAATTAGACGTGGTCGAATCCGCTATAGCTTTCAGTAAAATTGGCGTATTACACCAGTCAATTGTGGATAGTAAGGAATTACTTACTATATTTAAAAATATTGAGGAAACTGAAAAACTAATTTATCCATCAAAACCTGAAAATTTAGTGAAAATAGAACGATTAGTATGAAATCATATGTTAAAGATAAGCAGATTAATTTTATTATGGAAATACCTTTGGTATATAAGCAATCTTATTTTTATTATAGAATTGTTCCCTTACCTATTACCAAACCCTTTACCCAGAATACCTTAATTATAATTCCAAAACACCCTTACCTTATAGTGAATGGGTCGAAAACGAAATCTCTATCAAAGCCCTGTAATGTAATCGATGCTGATACTTATTTATGTAATGAAAAGGACGAGTTCCTTGTTGCCGAAGATACTTGTGTTGCAGATTTAATGCGATACTCCACAAACGCCTCTTGCGTTCAAGTTCCCGTCGAAATAGATGACGTCAAATTAGAAGCAATTCAGACTAATCGATGGATACTTTATTCGAAGAAATCCATAAAAATCACAAGATCCTGCAAGGATGAAACATTTTATCATGAAATTAAGGATACTTACGTAATAACCATAGATGATGATTGCGAATTGCAAATCCAGAATTATCACCTCCGCCAACATCAAACGAAATCCGGAGAAATACTCTATAATAAATTACCTATAATCAGCATACCAGAGACGATGTCCATAACAAGGATGCCAGAGTTGAAACCCTTGAGTCTGCGAGGAACCGAGCTGTCAAACTTGCAGTTATTAAATTACGCTTTGGAAAATAGTGACAAAAATAGTGAAAATATGGCGAATGTGAAATCAATTAGTGTCGGAACAATATTTTTATATATTATTGTAATTTTTATTATTTTGTATAAATTTAAGAAATTAAAAATGTTAATTTTTCTAAATCATCTGCCAAAAATGAATACTCCAGATGATTTCGAACTTAAGGAGGGAGGAGTTATGTATCCTATAGTATGTGTACGATCTGATGGCGTCGCATCACAGGATGTACCATAGACGCAAGCTAAGCACATTTTGTAAAACAGTAAACAGTTCTTAGAACAAGTACATGTTGTTTTTATGTAATTTGAGACATCACAGGTGTGCTCTAGACGCTACCTCAGCACTTTCATTGTCAACACTTCTTAGAACAAGTACATGTTGTTTTTATGTAATTTGAGACATCATAGGTGTGCTCCAGACGCTACCTCAGCACTTTCATTGTCAACATGTCGAACATTCTAGAATAAGTAATGCGTGTTGTTTACATCGCTCCACATTATAAATAGGGAAATTGTACATGAATATTCAGTCTAATAAAGATCTTCACTCTGAACAGTCTTTTAAAAAGCTCCTCGAGCCGTCGCCCGATTTGACTACTTAGTTTTAGATGCATAATCTATGTAACATTGTTTGTAAATAAATAAATAAAAAAATATAAAATTTGTTTCGGGTCTGGGCGTTATGCGACCGAAAGTATCTCATAGTTACTGATACAATACTTTATTCAAATTATTTTCGCTGTCGTGGTAAAAAAAACGTACCATCTTTTCAGTTTTGAATGTCATTGTTTACTTGAGATTGACCAAACACTTGATTCGGAAACCACAGCAGAAATCTCTTGACATTAAAACGGTATATCGAAGCATTCGAGGGCAAAATATCTATAAGTATGAAGTTTATAAATTCAAAGCAACCAAAAAAGCTAATGACATGAGCAGAATATGAAAACTATAAGCTCCAGCTTTTATTTATGACTTCTCATGAATGGTGAACTTTGTGATCTATTACAAGGAACATTAAGTTTATATTGGTAAAAAAGAAATCTTAATTCATTATGTAAGCCCCTCATGGCTCCCCACCAAACTTCAATAAAGATTTAATATGTGTTAGTTGGTCAACAGATGGTCGGTGGAGCAGACATGTGCTGGAGTGGAGACAACGGTTAGGCAAACGTAGTGTAGGGCGCCCTGCTGGCTGCTGCACAGTGGATCGACGACTTGAAAAAGATGGCGGGTAGCGGGTCGATGCGGGCTACTCAAGACCGGGATGGTTGGCGCTCACTTGGGGAGGCTTACGTCTAACAGTGGACGGCAGGCTGAGATATATATGTGTTAGTTCCCTCGTATGCCAGAGGTCATCTGTGTTTGTACCACGGCTTTGTCTATTTCTGCAGCCAAGCAACAGTGTGTAAGCTCTGTTTTATTTCGGTTTGAAGAATATGAAAGCCAGTTCAATTACTAGGCATTATGAGACTTAACATGCATTTCGGGATGACCAGCCATGACGTTTTCCCTCTAGTAGAGAGACAAACATCGAAATACGTTACCGTCTACCTACTATTATCAGGAAACGAATCTGGGCCTGTACAGTTATACAAGTGAGTCTAAATAAAAAGGGCAAAAGAAATCTTGCCCAAGGTGGTTTGGGTAGCCCTTCACAGCGACAGGTGCAAAACATCTGCCGGGGCTCCGGGAATCCTGCCCCGGGCTTTTGTTTTGTTTTTATGCTATTTTGCAGGTAGTTATCTGTTCTTGTTGAAACCGATATTTGATAATACATGATTGGAAGAGAAAAGAGTTATTTAGATAGACTTTTGAAAGAGTTAAAATCTTCAATTACTTTGGGCACATGTTTAAAGTAAAAAAGAAATCCAAATTTATTTAAATGATCATTGTAAACGGTTTTATATCAATAATACTTTAATGTATTTTTATTATATGAGTGATTGACTTTTTGGTCCAGTGATAGCGTGCTAAGGCAACGAAACTGGTGAAGTCATAAGTTCAAATCCCAGGTTGAAAAACCAAAATATATGGCCATAGGCTCGCCACCTATCACATTATTTGACGTAAATAAGCTCGGCGAAACGTAGGTGCAGTACTATGTACACCTCTGCCTACTCCCTCGGGGATAAAGGTGTGTGCTTATTTATGTACATTTTGTTACATGTATAAACATACATGTTGGCATCATGAAACCTTTGCAAATATTTTCGTCAATGTATCATTTCCAAAATTTGATTAGCAACTCTATTTTTGCACGGTTACCGCGAAATTATCGAAAACTTGTTTATGCATATCGACGCCTCAATATCTTGGGCACTCTCTCTAGAGACATTCTTGACTCTACGTTCTTGACTGATTACATAGATAACATAATCTAGGTTGTCATAGTAATTATTGTAATTAAAATACTAGACCTGTTAAATACTATCTAATTACTTCTAAAACCATTTAATTTTTTTTTTTTTTAAATACACCCAACAGTCACACACATAGTCCTGACCCCACACTAGGTTAACCTGTGTCGTGGATATCAGGATCTACGAAGGACTTGCGGTCCCACAACACCCAGACCCGATACAAATATTTGTGGATCACACAAACATTTGTCTCGGTGCGGGAATCGAACCCATGGCCTCTCGCTTCGCAACCGGCTACTCGCCCGCTGCGCCACGAAGGCTGTTTTTAGTTGCCATTTCTAAGAAGGTAGTGAAACGTGAGAGAAATTTGTACTCGTTGATGTTCGCAACGCGTGCTGTTGTGATGCGGCTCAATACATTTTTTAAAAGAATGAAAAAATAAAAACAAGCAATTATTGACGTTTTAAAACACGAAAAGCTTAAATTATCCTTTTGTTTGTAAACCTGATACATACAACAAAGAAATATAATTAGTGTAATTTAGATAAAAAGATAAAAATAAAAAACAGCGATAGCTCAGTGGAAAGTGGTACGGCCTGTTGAGGTGTAAGTCGCAGGTTCGAAACCAGCCCCAAGAGCATGCACCTCTGACTATCGTAAGCTTCGTGTGTATTTCTTATTAATTATTACCGCCACTTCTTTTCTTATCTTTTTCCTTCAAGTTGGCAACTCGTCTATGATACTGTTATTGTGGGTGATAATGGGCGGGGGGCATCACATACCTTCAGGTGACCCATTTGATCGCGCGCCGATCTCTGTCATAAAAAAATATTATAAACAGTACATGCTGTATCACTGCCTCGGTGGTGCAGTTGTAATGCACACACGTTGTACACGTTACGACTGAGGCTGAGGTTTCGGGTTCGATCACCGGGTCGGGTAAAAGTGATATTGGGGTTTTCTATTACGAAATGCACAGTACCAGCCCAGAGTCTGGAATTGTGCCCGGTATAGCGATAGGCTCGGGACACATTATGGGACGCTGATACGCTCGGCGAAATATGGGTGTACTGGTTACACCTCTGCCTACCCCTTCAGGGACTACAGGCGTGAGTAAATACACGTATACTGTATTATTATTGTTATGTAATAATTAGTAATATACGACTTCCTCTGCCATTCAAAACATTATCTCACTACAAATCGCTCCACTTTTCTCGTAACAGAGAATGGGTAATAAAAATAATGTAGAGTCTAGAGATTTCTTAGTTACTATCAATTATCATGTTATTGTCTTTTTATGTAACCTTAGTATTATGTTTTTTTTTTTTTTTTTTAGGTATTGTTTATCTTGCAATCAGTCGCGTCGACTATAAGCAGATGAGATGTGGTGATAGCCGCAGGTTGGGCGTTACTCCCAGTGGAGCAAACCCTTCGTTTTGTGTAGTCAGGCTTAGAGCTAACTATCATTGTCAAAGATGTCACGCCTCTTTTTCAAACGGCGTATACTTTCAGGGAATATTATTATTTATAGGAATATAATATTATGATATGACATAATATCTTGGGCCCGGACAACCAAGCTCTACGTGAAAAGAGGGAAATAAGCAAATACTGTGTAATATGTATACAGTGTAGCGGAAAACCGTCGAGTTCGAATCGCGCATAATCATATTTACAATAATATATCCAACCATAATAATATATTCAGGAAAATTTCAGCCGGATACCTATTGCGGTTCCTAACGTAGAACGGCCGCGCCATCTGTCTGTCTAGACATAGGCTCGGTAATAGGGTTTCATTCGTACTCTTTGGATAAGGAACCCTACTTATTTACCATTAGGTTTCAAGATTTCATAATTCAGTCAATCGGAAGAATACGCTGAAAGTCATAAGACTTCCAATACAAAAGTATTATAAGTATTTTTAAGCTGAGGTGTTATAAATTTGAATCGTCTGCCACTCTCTTTTTCTTTCTATTATCTCCTCTCTCTCTTCTGTCTCTATGTGTGTGTGTGTGTCAAATTTGAATGAGGTTTTATTTGCTCCAAAGCAAGTTTAGCCAATATGGTCCTTAACTGTTTGAAAAACTGCCGTTTAAAAGCTACAGCTTTCTAATTTATGTCGGGGTGTTATTATATTTATGGTAAATAATTAGTAATTGAGGTTATAAGTAATTTTTAGATGTAAGTGAAAGCAATAAATGGAAAATTCGTGAGCGACCATTAGTATCCAGAACAACTTTTGTACATTAACAGGCATGACTCAAGACATCGACTCAATTTAGATTATTATTTTTGTGCATTGTGCTCAATTCAGGGCATGAGTCATAGTGCCGTACTGACTAACTATTAGCTATCATACTAGTAATGTAAGTATGTATGACTGTTTGGAACCATCCTCGTGTTATCCGAATTTGTGTTCATATCATGACAGCCTCCCTGGCACAGCGGGCGAGTAACCGGCTGTGAAACAAGGAACCGCGGATTCGATTCCCGCATCGCAAGTTTGTGTGATCCACACACATTTTCGAATCTGGGTGTTGTGGGACCGTAAGTCCCTCGTAACTACGATGTATCAAACACTTGTGATACCCACGATACAGGTAATACACCCATATTTATTTATTTATTAGTGTTCATCAATCAATCAATTTATGCCCACTGAAGAAGTGTAAGAGGTGTGTTTGAGTACTTGGTGCTCCATGGTCTCTGCCTACCCCCAATAGGAGACAAGCGTGTTTGGTAGCATGAGTTTGTATATGTATATATCTTTCTACTAGATATTATGCCAGCTTAATGCCACGGTCCGCCTTTCTATCATGATTTGAGAGTGGATTTGATTTTATGTGAAGACTGTCTGACCCTTGCAGCCCGCAACGGGAACCAAGTTCCACCTGTACCTCATCTACTCGTATTAACCAGCAGAGTGTACCACGTGCAGGTGAGGTTGGCTTTGAGGCTAAGATGTTGATTGTCCACTTTCACTCCTAGATAACATATTATGCTAGAAAAAGACAGTCTTATAAAGTCGCAGAGTGAAGTCGCAAGTAAAAACTAGCATATAACATAAGAAGTTGGCCTTGTAAATTAGTTCCAAGTACGCTTAACGCTACTACCGTTATAGTATCAAAGTATTTTAATTGATGACTTTGTAAGGTGGTAAACAAGTTCATCATAATTAGTGTTTTTTTTACATCGACATTAAGATAATCCGTAGAATCTCATTATAGCAGATATGCAGACTCTTAAAGCTATTAATTATTAGCCATGTAGCTAACATAAAAACAGCTTTTGGCTAATAAAAACACAGCTGTTACCATGTGGCAAAATAAATTAGTAGGTAAATACTTTACGGCAACATATAACTTTTGTTTTTATAGCATAGGCCGGCAAACGAGCAAGTGGGTCACCTGATAGTAAGTGATCTCCATCGCCCATGTACGGCCCACAATACCAAAAGAATTATGGGCGCGTTACCGACCTTAATGGATAATTAAGGGATTGAGAATGGGATTGGGATTTAGGCCTCCGGATATCTCGATCAACGTACGACCCATCCTCTGGCTTCACAGTGGGCTACTCGCCCATTGCGCCACGGAGACTGACAAATTTGTACAGTAACTTTATGTAATTAAGCTAATAGCTAAGAAAGACAAGCGGTTGACCTTTCAGACTCGGAATTTGCATGCTGTAATTGACGTATGATTTCCATTTATATATCCGAGCTAACTTAAAATGAAATATGTTTTATTTATGCCAACTCGGCCAACAATAATACTGTAGTATATTTTGATAATATTTATAGCATAGTTCTCTTGTATGCTTGTTTGTGCAACAATGGCCCTCCTTGGATTAATCTCTACTATTCCATACCAAGTCCATTCCAAAATCCTGCTGGTAGGTCCTCACAAGTTGATATTCTTGTACCTTCTCATTTTTTATAGCATAGGTCGGCAAACGAGCAAGTGGGTCACCTTATTGTAAGTGAATCAAGTTCCAATCCTGGGCAACAAATGTCTGTATTGAATTCAGGGCCTCACTGGTCTCTTAGCCTAAATATACTTTATTTTAGAGCATAAGAAGCAAACGAGTGAGTGGTCACCTGATGGTAAGAAATCTCCACCGCTCATTAACGCCCACTATACTAGCAGAGTTTTGGACCCATTGCTGACCTTCAAGGTTAAGGAGGGTCTCCGGCTATATCACTCACTTTACGAACAGCAGGAGCTAGTCGCTACTTTACGTCAGTTTTCTGTGACACAGTGGTAACGACCTGATCGAGCCGACCCATCATGCTCTAAAAAAACTATCTGAAGCGTGGCTCTACCACACTAAAAATAATCATAATTTCTCACCATAAATCCAAGCACTAAACCATTGCGGCGAGAAAAATAAAACAAACTATACAAAGGCAAATAATATCACTATCATCACTCTCAAAGCTAAAATAAAGTTAAATGGTTGGTAAATATTTGAATGTTAGACAAAAATGACTTTGTTTGTGCATTCGAGCTAACTGGTTACCAATTTTTTATAGTCCATTACAGATTTTGTGCGGCGTATCTTACTAAGTGCCAAGAGGCAATACCGTTTTACATCTTTCTTAAAGTAATAGTTTTTATGAGCGGTAAAGCTTTCAGACATACAATATTTAGTTTTGTTAGGAACAATCTTTTACTTGGTTTTCAAAAGTACTATCTAGCCAAGATCTAGAATAGGTGGAAAGAGATTCCCCTATGAAAGAGAAAGTAGGTTAGGTTAGGGTAGGAGGGCCTATGGGAGAGGTCCGTTTTGGGCAGGTATCTGCCTTGTTAATTTCGGCCGACAAGCAGCAGAGTAGGCACCGTTGTACTCCGATTTGAAGCATATCCAGGCTAGGGAAAATACTGGGAATTATGAAACATGTTATGTAATGGCTCAATGTGGTGAGCGCATTGAAGTGATGTACATTTATTTGTAGTGCATTTAAAGTTATGAGTGGTGTAAAACATAAATAATGGGCCCGAAAAACAATAGAAAACAGGGCTTGAAATAAAGAGCCACACTGTAGACAGTTTTGTTTTCAGCATGAATGGGCCGGCTCGACCGAGTTACTCTGTGCCACAGAAAATCGACGTGAAGTAGCGGCTTGCTTCTGCGTTCTATACGGTGAGAGAGATTCGGAGGCCCAAATCCCCTCCACTTCCGAATACCTTAGTTACCTATTTCTTATTTCCTTTAAAGTCGGCAACGCACTCTTGATTATCTTCTGGTACTGTGGGCATACAAAGGCGGTGGAGATCACTTACCATCAGACGACCCACGTGCTCGTTTGCCGGCCTGAATTTCAATCCGCAAACACAATTTATATTTGAGATTTTGATTCGAAAAACCACACATGAGTTATACGGGATTTGAGTTTATGATTGGTAGGAGGCTCGCCTCCTATCACATCATGAGATGGAGAAAAGCTCAGCGAACCGCAGGTCACACAGTTGCATCACTGCCTGCACCTTCAGAGATACGAACGGGAGCGTGATATTTGTATATTTAAATGTTACACATATAGTATTATGTTTGCAGTTCTAGAAGAGAGTTAAGATAAAATGCAATACATAAGCATTATTACAACTTTTAGCAAAACATATGGCTCGTTGAAGTCTTTTCTATTGAGTTGATTGTTTTTCTGTGTTGGAATCATTTTTTTTTATCCTGGCACTACACTAAACCTGATGCACCAAGATTAGGATACTTCTTGATCAAGGTCCAGAGACATTGTGACCTTCGACGGTCGACAGAATTATGCCGGGCTAAAGTTACACTAGCTTACGTTAAAACGACCTTAAAGTTTAGATTTAGAAACCAGAATCTAGAGCCTCTTTAACTTTAAATACACTGAACTGTAAGAACTTGTTGTAGAGAAACATGGAATTTTTGTCTATGGCACACATAGACAAAAATGAAAAAGATGTACGGAAATCCCTTTGAATGTGAAAGTATATTGGTTTTGCAAGTTTCAATGAAATCGTTGAAACTTTCGATTCCACTTAACAAGGCAATAAAATACAACCAGTAAATAAAATCTATACCTACTTATAAAATCGAAAGTTCATTTTTAATTATTAACTGCGTAACTACACACATACATACGCACTCACGCCCGTAATCCCCGAAGGGGTAGGCAGAGTTGTAACCAGTACACCCACATTTCGCCGAGTGTATCACCGTCACAAGATGTGATAGGAGGCGAGCCTATCGCCATACCTTCATTTCAGACTCCGGGCTGATACTGAGTATTTCGTAATAGAAAAACCCAATACTACTTTACCCGACCCGGGAATCGAGCCTGAGACCTCAGCGTTGGCCTCAATCGTAACGCGTACGCATTACAACTGGGCCACCTAGGCAGTCAACTAACTGCGTAACTATTGATGTGCAGGTAATTCGTTTTCATAAGTAAAAATATCAGTTAAAAAAATAGTTTGTCTTTTATTATGGATCGCCAAAATAACTTATTCAATCAACCTATCGACCCTATTTATGAGATTATAATTATTGCTGTTTTTTTTTTTATAGTATAGGCTGGCAAACGAGCAAGTGGGTCACCTGATGGTAAGCGATCTCCACCGCCCATGTACGCCCACAATACAAAAGAATTATGGGCGCGTTGCCGACCTTAAAGTAAAGGGATAATAAGGGATTGGGAAGGGGAGGGGTATTTGGGCCTCCGGATATCTCACTCACCGTACGAAACGCAGCAGCAAGCTGCTACTTTACGCCGGTTTTCTGTGAGACAGTGGTAACGACCCGGACGAGCCGGCCCATTCATGCTGTAGACAAAATTGTCTACAGCGTGGCTCTACCACTCGTGTTTAAAAAGGTTGTTATCTTTGTGATGCCCACAGAAATGTGGAATGGTGTCAGTATTGGCTTAGGAATGCCCCAGGAAGGCCCCTTCATGCCGTAGACAAGTGTGTACAGCGTGGCTCTACCACTCAGATTAGTAATTAGAAATAGTTTCTACTTATAGAAACTAAGTACATGCATGATTTAATAGCTCGAAACTATGATCACCATACTAATAACTACTAACCATATTATGTTTATGATCCTCACTTATTTAAATCAATGTATAAAACACATTTTGCCCATCTAAAATATACCAAATAAAAAATAAAAAAACATTTTAACCGACATTTCTTTTGTGTTTGTATGCGTGACGTTTCAAATAAACACATGACACTTCGCGAATTTTCCACTTACGATTGTGAGTATGCGTTGTTAAGTATATAATATTTTTCATAAATATCTATTTAGTTAGCTTATTTTTTTCTCACATTTGATGTGGTTATATTTATGAATATAATATTATTTATGAATTTATAGGTGTAAGCGAGACAGAATACAGCGGCGTCAGAGCGTAAACCGTGACGTGACTGGACGTCGACCTACAGACAATACGTCGAATTATAATTTACGAATACCAAAATCTTATACAAATTTATGAAGGTAACATATAAATAAATCTGCCAAACAGGCACCTACCTAATAACCCTTTCATACAGGATGGAAGTTCACTTGGACCTTGGGTATCAAAATTTAACCAAAGAAACATCCATTTATTTTTAAAACTTAGTATTTTTTTCTGCCTGGCGTTATCCTGCTTTAAAACTAACGTCCGCCTTCCCATCATGATTTGACGGTGAAATTGGTATTACGTGGAACTAATTGCCGTCTGACACCCATAACTCGCGACAGAAACCAAGTTTCCCCATTGCCTCGTCCGTTAATCAGCAGTGTACCGCGTGCAAGTGAGGTTTACTTGGGGCCAAAGATGTGGTGGCTACACTCACGCAATACATACGCACTCACGCCTGTAATCCCTGAAGTGGTAGGCAGAGGTGTAACCAGTACACTCACATTTCGCCGAGCGTATCTCCGTCCATGATGTGATAGGGGGCAAGCCTATCGCCGTATCGGGCCCAATTCCAGACTCCGGGCTGATACTGAGCATTTAGATTGAACCCGAGACCTCAGCGTCAGCCTCAGTCGTAACGCATACGCATTACAACTGCGCCAACCAAGTTAACTAAATCAACACTTTAATCAACTATATTTCAAATAACAATTTAATGGTTATTAAAATCTAATCTATATTGTGCGGTATAAAATTCGTAATAGGTAATAAAGTAAACGAGTTTGCATCTTGGCCTTGTGCAGTATATGAAGTTGAAAGCTTTTTTATTATTTATAGATTTGTCACTGACACGATATTTTGTCCAGTATAAGTTGGCATATTGTTTATACCAGTTTGACGATGCATCTAGCATTGCCAGCTGCCAACTTACATTTGGCGATATCTATTGAGCTAATTGTATGTCCTCGTTCATAATAAATGTATACTACATGTATTCGCACGCAACGGTATGGGTCCAAACATCATGGTTATCAGAGGTTTCATTTAGATAAATTGAGATTTTACAGCCAGATTTTTGGTAAATTCGAGAACCAAGTATAAGGATAGTAATATTTTTTTTCCAAAAAATAAACCGAATCTTATAACTAAAAACCGTCTGGGTTGATACGCTTTGTTTATTTCTACCGCCAAACAGCAGTGTTAAAACAAACGATGTTTTTCAATCCGAAACTGTTGTGTTTCATTGAAGCCAGTGAAATTATGAGTGTTAACAACTTATGTCTCGGGGTGACCATGTCCAATGCTTATGGTCAAGCGTGACGTTAACATCAGGTGAGCGATCATTCGAGCTAATTAAAAAAAACTCTCGTATAATAAGAAGTCAATCATTCCCTTTTATTTACTACTTTTAGATTAAAACGGACTTTAAATTATTATTTCATTTCAATCTTCTATACCTACTTAAGTACTTATCCTCACGCTCGAGACCATAATTTTATAACTATCCGCATCCCAACCCATTATCCATTAACCCACGTTATCCCAGTTTAATGCCAGAGTACGCCTTCCCTTTATAATTTGACGGTGGATTTGGTATTATGCCCCCGTGGCCCCCGCCGCCTGGCTCCCACAACTCGCAACGGGAACTAAGTTTCGCTATTGCCTTGTCCGTTAATCAGCAGAATGTACTACGTACAGGTGAAGTTGGCTATGGGCCTAAATTGTTGGTGGCTCATTAACACCCCCTATCATTTATAATATTGTGTTCTGTGAGAAATGTAGAGTCGATATACAATAATATTCTTCATAGTCATATGATTATTGGTAGTAGGAGTATGTGAAATAATTAGACCTACATTTTACTTTAAAAACCAAGTGCAAATGTTAATATTTATACATTCACAACTATATGTAGGTTAAATTGTGCTGTTGATTTAACACGCGGTGGTTGAGTGTTTAACGCGTTGGTTTTAAAAGAGCGGGTTAAATTCTTTGCTTATTTTGCTTGGGTCAATAGTGATATTAAAAAAATGATATCGAGTAAGGTTTATGTTGCATATCTCGGGACTGTAGAGTCCCGGACCTTTGGTAGGTGTGCGTAGGGCCTATACCAACACGTAGAGGCCCGGTAGACAAATTTAACCGAATGTGATGTAACACCACTCGACGGCTATCCTTGTATACATTATAGAAGTGTACCAAAGGGCAGTCCCTGGTTGTTGTAGGACTATTGTAGCGATGGATAAAAAAAACGAATGGTTTAATGAGATGAGATGTTGATGGATTGGCTAATTAGATCTATAGGAAGGACTATGACACCTACCTGAGCTATGTTAATAACACGGATAAAATTGGCAGGT
Source organism: Mimas tiliae (assembly GCA_905332985.1). Classification (NCBI taxonomy): domain Eukaryota; kingdom Metazoa; phylum Arthropoda; class Insecta; order Lepidoptera; family Sphingidae; genus Mimas; species Mimas tiliae. The sequence goes on along the minus strand of HG995256.1, from coordinate 4,303,771 downwards.
GGTGACTAGACAACTAAGGTAGATAGGCTTCCTAAAATATCTAGTTGCTAAAAAAAGCGACAAAGGAGCAAAACCAGTCGAGTGGCTAAAGACTGGAGAGATGTCACTAGGCTTTAAACAACGATGATTTGCTTCCTTAAGGTCCCATCACGTTGCCCACTAACCACTTCACATCCAACCCTCGAACATAAAGCATTTAATATGTTATTATTATAGATTTTAATTACTGTATACAAAGCGCAATCCAACTGATAAGTGACAACCTTTTCTTCTAAGTACCAACATTATATTTCTAAGAGATATAAAATCACAATTCCACAGCATTATAGTAATTGCAAGCCGATTTCTCAACGCGATCAGTTTCATCGTTTCGATCGAGATGTAAAAACCACAAGACTGAGCATAATAAGTGGGAAAGTATCTCCGGCGGTGGTTACCGTTTTGTGTCGCATTAAAAAGTAGTTAATTAAAGCCTGTTGCAGACAATTGATTGGCCAGCTGCTGGTCTAACTGTTTCCAACTCGGAGTTCTAATTAAATATCTTCAAACTTGTTGTTGCTCGCGGCTCCGCCTGCTAAAACGACTTTTTCCGGGAAAAAAGAAGCCTATGTCCTAATCCAGGGCATGGTCTACCTGTGTGCCAAATTTCACCCAAAACCGCTCAGTTGTTAAGGCGTGATTGACTAACAAACATCCCGTTTCACAAACTCACAAATATACTACCTTTCTCATCTATATAATAGGAGTAAGATAGCAGGTAAGATTATGCACCGAAATCGTGGAGTTTACTCGGTGTATAATGTCATAACTCTACATAAACTGTAGTGTATTGAACGTGTTGATGATTATATTCTTCTTATACTACTAAATGGGAAAGATTGTATGTTTGTCGGTTTGTGTATGTTGATGTCAATCACGCCTTAACTTCTGAATGGATTTGGATGAAACTTTGGCACACACTTATCACCTTAGGACTAAGTTGAATAAAATATTCACGCGGACGGAGCCGCGAGCACAGCTAGTATAAAATAAAATACTATTTGCTTACTATCTACTGCATAATGATTTGACTTTCAAAACCTATACTGTTAATTCCAACATTTTATTTTAGTTTGAAACCTAAATGACGTCTAGTAACAGCATAAAGCTAGTTATATCCTGAAGCGTTGAATGTAAATTAACTTCATTGCAAGGAAAATTACTTTTAACCGCTACATTTTTATAACAGCTATTTATTTACTTAACATATTTTACAGTCGTAAATAGGGGCATTACTTTTGAAGACAAATATTACCTAACTTTCCAAATTTATTTTTAGCTTTTTACTTTATCGTATCGATGCAGCTGAAATAATTACAAAAGTTTATAGATATAAGAAACTTTTCTTGTATGAAACTCTACCTTAGTGTAAATACTCTTGCTTGCAATGATCGTGCTCAAGGCAAAGTGACGTCGTTTTTCTATTGTAATAAAATAGACGGCGCGGCGGTCGACCATGGATGACCATGTAAATTTGAAGGCCCAATAACAGTTAATGGGAGAAAGTGTTATGTAAGTCCATTGAGGCATGTTTTACGCACATATTATAATAGATGAAAGTTCAATACAAAGTAATATTACGTACATAATAATCGTTCGCGGCTTCACCCGACTAAAATTATCAGAAAATATTATGTGTGATTTTTCGTATCAAACCTCGAACACAAATTGTGATCGCGCGACCTGGGAATTGCACCCAGGTCCTCACGGTTCTTAGCCTTAGTATGCTGTCACTAGACTAATGAGGCAATTAAAAATGGATATATTGTTAAAAAAGAATTATAGGTAGTATTTATAACTACTTATAAGTTATAACAATTTATCAGAGTTCGCAATTCTTGCAGCACATCTTAACGGTTCGGTTATAATTCGTAAGTAAAACCCGTAACCCGTTTTACTAAAAATGCCGTTCATTTTGTTTTATTGCCGCTACTTCTTAAAACCTCGTCGTTCATCACTTTGTACACATCGTGTTAAATAATGTGAGTACTTTCATATAATAATAATAATAATACACCCAACAGTCACACACATAGTTCTGACCCCACACTAGGTAAACCTGTGTCGTGGGTATCAGGAACTACGAGGGACTTGCGGTCCCACAACACCCAGACCCGAGACCAATATTTGTGGTTCATACAAACATTTGTCTCGGTGTGGGAATCGAACCCACGGCCTCTCGCTTCGCAGCCGACTACTCGCCCGCTGCGCCACGGAGCTGTCAATATAAAAACCAATGAATCACACTATACCTAATGGCTACACTGGTCGTTCATCCCATCCCACGAATCAGCATAGACAATGGGATGAGTGAGATATCCGGAAGCCCAAATGCCCCTCACTTTCCTAATCCCTTAATTATCCCTTTCCTTTAAGGTTGGCATGAAATGGTTAGTATCAACCCGGAGTCTGGAATTGTGCCTGATATGGCGATAGGCTCGTCCCCTATCACATCATGGGACGGAGATACGCTCGGTGAAATGTGGGTGTACTGGTTACACCTCTGCCTACCCCTTCGGGGATTACATGCGTGAGTGCGTATGTAACATTAAAAATAAAAAGGTGAAAAAACTAACTTTAAGCACGCTGCCATCGCGCTGCATTTCGATCGGGCAAAACATCTAATCCAGTACCTAGTTTTTGTCACGGCGCAAATTGTGAAGGTCATTGGCGTGGTGTATTGTCTAACGTTTCAATATTTTTTATAGCAGAGTTCGGTTACCGAGCAAATGGGTCACCTGATGGTAAGTGATATCCTCCGCTCTTAAACATCTAAAATATCTGAAAAACCATGGACGCTTGCCGACCTTAAAGGAAAGAGATGATAAAATAATTTGGAATAGGAACGGGATTTGTGTTTCCGGATATTTCATTCACCGTATAAAACGCAACAACAAGCTGATACCTACTTCACGTCTGTTTTTTTGTGATACCGTGGTAGCAGTCTGGGCGAGCCGACCCATTCCAGCAGTATACAAAATTGCCTACAACGTGGCTCTACCAAACATTGGTCTTTTATTTATGACTATAAATTGTTACAATTTATTACGTCATATCGTTATTTTATGAAAATATTATTCAAACCACTAGATATAAAGAGGTAAATGTCTCCTGCTGTGGTGTTGAATAGTGCAGTACCGTTATACTAATATTTTACTGATTTTACATAATATATTCTGCTTATATGGTACCGATTTCTTGTAAAAACAATTTTTATTGCAAAAATGTCTAAATTGGCTTAACATGTTACATCAAACATCAAAATAAAATTCTCTATTATCATTTACGAAGTTTGTTTTTAAATCTTTGAATTACCTAATATTGTATGGCTGCGTTTGAGTGCAGCACTAGATGTACCTCTACCTACCCCCTCGGGAATGCAGGTGAGAGTTTATATATAGCCGTGAGAGACTCGTCACAGTCGCATAATGCTTAGTAATGTCATTGCAGCTTCAATACTTGTATCAATTTATTTAAGGTGAAATTTCTCCTTATTAAAGAAGCATAATTCAAAAATTGCGTGTAAATATTGTATTACCACTAGTAATTTAGCTGCAGTACAAATATCTGCGAGTATCAAGGAAACAAAACAAAAACTGAAGTAAAACGTAATCATTAGAGGATCTACGCGAATGCAGGGGCTATTATCTACAGGTAGATGAGACATAAGTCTTTCGTGCAGGCATGTAGTCAGTGGCGGTTTTGAGAATGCGTATTATTTTTATATTCATGTGATCATAGAGATAACTAAATAATCGAAGCGATACGACTAACTTTTTTTAACAGAGATCGGCAAAGGAGCAAATGGGTCACCTGATATTAAAGTGATATGCATCGCCAAAAATACACGATACCAGTAGAAACATGGCCTTGAAGGACCGGTATAGGGTTAGGAAGTGGAGTGTGATTTGGGGCTCCGGAAATCTCATTTACCGTGCGAAAATTGCGACCTGCGAGGCAGTCATGCCATCAATGTAGAAATAACAAATCGAACGAGTAGTATACGATATAAAAAAATAAAAGAGAATAAAGATTCACATACTATAAAATGATAATATAAAACAAGCAAACCGAAAATATACAGAAATATTTTTTTCAGCCAGTTTACAAAATAAGTCGATTAACTTTGTCTGCCATATGATTGGGTACTTATTTTCATGTGTTACAAAAAACCAATTTATCAAACAACCATAACATAAAGCAAATTTAAAACTGCTACGTAAAATATTCATCCATGGACAATAAATAATTAAGTAAAACCAGATTATAAAAGTCCGATTACGGTCCTGTCATTTGTTACCCCATTACAAATTCCTCACACCGAACCACGTTCGAGGCAAAAACATCTTGTAATCGAAGCCACCGTTGGCAAACATTACCCAAACCTTTTATTATTCTACACATGACTCGTAGAATTTAAAGTATGTTTAATACTTGAATTCATCGAAACCCACTTACCTTATTTAGATGTGCGTCAGTAAGCCAAGTTTTTAAGTTAATGTATGTACGTTTATTAAGGGAACGACACATATTATTTACAGGCGAGAGCTGAGTTATACTAAAAATGCTAAACATTCGTTTCTTACTGTTGAACAACCTGCAAATTAGGTCTATTCCACAATATTCGCATTTTCAATAATCAACGCATAAAGCAGTTATTTTTAAACATACTTAGAAGACGTCTATCTTCTATTATTTAAGATATAGTGTAACTTTTGAATTTGTCGTGTCATATTTGATTTGATAAGTAGCATCTACTCAGAGGTGGTGACAGGCGCTAAAAGCAAACTGATAAAAAACTTGATTTCTTAATTTAAATATGGAATTCATTACGTATAATTATCATTTGCTTTTTTGCAGTCAGTACCCGGCATTAACGTATTCGTTTCACACAGAATTATAACACAACAATCAAAGTTATTCATTCAATATATGCCTTGTTTCAACTACAAAAAACCGCACTTATGCCTATTAAAAATATTTCTCATACATTTTTTACATAAATTACTTGTAAATCAAATAGTCTTCAATTATAACTTATCATTTAAATTCATATCAGAAGCTCTTAAACTTACAAGAAGCTTTGGCACCCTTTCTGTGTGTTTCAATCACCGCTTCATAAATAAGGTTTTTATAGAATTCAAATGAAATAAATCCACCAATCAACACATAAATATCACACAACACACACTAAAATATATCAGTCAACGAATTTCGTGGAAAAAACGCGGTTTTAAGAAACGACAACAACGTGTTGAGAAGCTTAAGGCTGTTCAGAGACTGTCCGAGTTGCTCGAATGAGCTGCGGCCTGCGCTCGCGTCTTACAGCCTTCGCTATGGAAAGTTCATCGAACGAGAGCCGCTCTACCGCGTGGGCGCGCAATTCACATGAGAAAAGCCGTTGATGCCTACGGGAAAATTTCACATGTCTGTCAACGCTACATTATAATTATTATATGTACCGATCAATTTAATAGCCTTATTTGTGAGATGTGTCTATGTGTCAGTTATCAATCAATTTATCAGCCTTCACTGTGCCACTGCTGGGCAAAGGCCTCTCTCCATTTCTTCCACTTCTCTCTGTCTTTCGTTAGATTGGTCCAATCTGGTCGGAATGTGGTGAGCTCGTGAGCCATCTTCTCCTTGGGATATCACAGGGACGTTCTGTTTTTCTCCGTGGCGCAGTGGGCCAGTAGCCGGCTGCGAAGCGTGAGGCCGTGGGTTCGATTCCCACACCGAAACAAATGTTTGTGTGATCCACAAATATTTGTTTCGGGTCTGAGTGTTGTGAGACCACAAGTCCCTCTTAGTTCTTAATATCCACGATACAGTTAACCTAGTGTGGGGTGAGGACTATGTGTGTGACAGTTGGGTGTTTAAAAAAAAGGAAAAATATACATAACTATTTTATTTTGTTTATAATAATATACATCAGACATTTTCAATATCATAAGTTTTAGAGTTCCGTAGCCAAATAGCAAAAATGGAGCCCTTATAATTTCGTCTGCCTGTCTGTCTGTCCGTATGTCACAGCCATTTTATTCGGAGAATATTAACACTTTAAAGAAAAAAAAATCCATGAACCACTACACGAAGGTTTAGTAAAATTAAGTTCTTTTTTGTGTGGCTTTTCATGCCTAAAACTGTAGGTGATTTATTTGTATTCTACTTATGCATGTGTAGCGATGTGTAGTATCATTGGATAGGTAGGCAGCGGCTTTGCTGTGCCCTGGCATTGGGCGGGCGGCGGTGACTGCTTACCATCAGGTGGAAAAAAAAAATGTCAATTTAAATTATAGAGGTTGCTGAATGACTTTTTATTTATGTCATTATTTCGAGAGATAGGTATACGTGTCCAAAACCGTGAAAAATGTATCCCCTCCTTCTAACTTTAAAATATGAGGTGGAACATTCAGAAAATAAATCAGAATAGTCTATCAAAAGCTTACTTCTAATAAAAATTGATTCACAAGACACAAGGCTACGCACGGAACGCGAGGAACGCTAGGTTGGATAGTTTTTGAGATAGGTATGCGATATTTTCAGAATGCACTGTGCCTACGTGGTATAACACGCCATTTTATACCATAGGCCGGCAAATGAGAGAGAGTGGGTCATCTGATGGTAACTGATCTTCACCACCCATTTTTCATCGCTTATCATTACTTCTTCCATTTATAGGTAGTATATTCTCAATTATTTAAATTCTTATTTTGGGTCAATCCCCCCCGTAATACAAAATCCTGGATCCGCCACTGCTGAGTTTTGCCTACAGCGTGGCTCTATCACTGACAATACATATTTATTTGATTTACGTAGTAACTAATAGTTAATCTGTGATTTGATTTTATGAACTCAATAATATTAATTATTTGGATCTACAACTTGGCAACTTTGTGGAATTCAGGGCTACCAGATTGTATAAAAAGACTACTAATACATTGTCGTTTGTATCATCTTTGTAAAGTAGAACCTCAATAATTAGATACGTAATCAACAACAAAAACAGTGGATGTTTGAGTGATGAAATTAATAATCGCTGCTTTATTTGTTTCGATTTTTCACCACTTTTATATTGAAAGTTAATTTTGTATATTGGTGACTAGCGGCACAAATTAAGTTCTCTCTACTGGCAGCCCTAATACAAACCACAAATGTCAAATTTAACAATTGTCATACGCTGTTTGCTGTCGTTCAACGGTTGCATATCGTGACTTTCAATTTATTTTGGGGAAAGAAGTGATTTTTTACTTGTTAGTGTCCGTTTTCTCCTTGGAGCACAAACCAAAATGTCGAAAGTTTCAGGTAATTTCAATTATATGCAAAACCATAAATATTAAAATCGTAAAAACTGCTTGTTCATTCTGGAAATTTTAAGGTTAGGTGTTCTGCAAAAAAAATCAAATAAATTGGTAATTTATTTACCATATTTTGTTTTATTTCATTTGAAAATGTACGATTTTAAGTAACTAAGATAATATTTGTGATCAGTTCATGATAAACAGTATCCTACTTGAGCTGACTAGTCCAGTCCATTGTTTGTGTCCCGGCATTTTACGTTTTCTTTGTAACGAAATAACTTAGACCTGCTCTTGAACTATTATAGTCTGATTTTTATGTTATTTCGAATAGGACGCATATTAAAATCGTAATTTTACCAATATCATCATCACCAGCTCGTTATTTTGCTGGATGGTCGAATAGATATTTATGAGGGAGTCTGTATAATAATACTATACTCCTCAACATATCACGTAACTTCTTCTTGAAACAAATTTCTGCAAGTCATTATTGTACCTTTATACTCATTACACTAAATTACACTCTTATTTTTAAGCTATCCAATATTGCTGTACAATTGTATTTTTATGCATCATCTGCATAATGGTAACAATTTGGTTGTCACAAACTTAAATAAAACTGAATTATAAATAATTAATAGTTTCAGCCTTGTACTTGTACTGTCCTGGTTATGTACTATATCCTGTACTATGGGCACAGACTATGAATTTGTATTTTACACCAGTTTGCTCATGGCACTGCCTGGCAATGTCTTTTTCTAGATAAAAAATAGCCTTTGTCCTAATCCAGGTCATGGTCAACCTGTGTGCCTGAATTCAACAGTCAAGGTGTAATTGATTTACAAATTCAAAATCAAACATCCAAACTTTCACATTTACAATATTAGTACGAACTGCTGATTGAACAGACAATGGTGAGAATTGGTTACCATTTAAGAATGTGGGGGTCAGATGGTGGGTCACCCCCACATAATACCAAATACCATCAAATACTGAATTATACGCTTAATATGGTATAAAGCCAGGACAGTGGCAGGCAGAAAGAAAGAAGAATTCTAATTATGCATTGTCATTTTATGTTGCAGTAAAAGTGAAATGGGGCAAGGAGATGTACCCAGATGTGGAGGTGAACATGGACGACGATCCTGTGTTGTTCAAGGCACAGATATTTGCACTCACTGGTGTGCAGCCCGAGAGACAGAAGGTGGTCTGCAAGGGTGTCACATTAAGAGACGATGTCTGGGGCAACTTTAAACTGACTAATGTAATACATATTTTGACATGCTTAAGACTAACATGATATTATACTATGTTGTTATAACCCCAAAAGTGATTACTTTACCATATTACGTTTTATGGTTGATTACATTTAAAGTCTTTGAAACGATTGGATTTATTGAAACAGATGCAAATACAAAAGTTTTTCAAAATTATGGGTACTTTTTATGTCCTTTCGGCTTAGTACACCTTTTTGGATTAACCTTGTATAGCACCTCTCAAGTTAGTAAGTTTTTTTTTATGATAATGGTGTCATGAGGCAGATGAAGTTACTAAATTCAGAGTGGCCATAAAGATTGATAGGATAAGTAATACACATGTTTTCATTATTTTTCATTTCATACATAAGCCAATTATAATATTTTATATACATATTTGCATCAAACCATGTCTAGCCATAAACTTAGTCAATTCTAGATATATATCAACATGTAGGTTTTACCGAGTTTAAAAATATAGGGTGTGATCATTTCCTATTTTTTCACAGAATGCATTGGTACTAGTGATGGGTAGCAAGGAGGAGGATGTGCCGGCAGCTCCTATGGAACAGACAAGATTTGTTGAAGATATGAATGAATCTGAACTTGCCACAGCTGTAAGTATAAATTGTTTAATCAATTTGGTAAAGAACAGTAATTTTATTATTTATTTGGGTTCTGTATTACAGAGCCATCTATCAGTCATAGCATTAAACATGTTGTTATCTTAAACTCTATTAGTTGACTGAAGTTTCATAGAATATGTGTTATTTTGGCAGATATCTTATCAAATAATAACAAGAATAAACATAAATAATTTAAGGATCTGTGTACGGAATCCTTGGTATGCACAAGTGAGTTGATCTATATAAAAAGCGTTTTTATCTATTCCAGATGGATTTGCCTGAAGGTTTAATAAACTTGGGCAACACATGCTACATGAATGCCACAGTACAATGTTTGAAGACTGTGCCAGAATTGAAGAACTCTCTGCTTAGTTATGATAAATGTGAGTTTCATCATTTTTAACCCTTCTATCTGTGTATATGTTTGTGGCACTGTAGCACCTTAATAATTGGACTGATTGGAATGCGGTTTTGCTGTAATTATCGTAGCTCTTATTTATGTTTGAACAAAATTTGTTCTGGTATTTAGACAATACTGATTCATTTCTGCCGCCAAGCAGCAGTGTGTAAGCACTGTTATGTTCCAGTTTGAAGGACATTGAAGCCAGTGAAATTACTGGGCATTATGAGAATTAAATGTCTTGGGTGACGAGCTCAATCCAATGCCATGCAGTGCTTTAAAATTCAAAGTTGTGTGTGGCGTTGCTTCTGTTCATGGGCAGGCGTGACATTTACCATCAGACGAGCGACCTGCTCGTTTCGTCACTCAAGCTAATAAAAAAACTGGTTTACTAACCATTGAGCATACATATAATTATGATTGTGGTGACATTAGTTCCGTATATGAGTGGTTGCTTGGTATGTTGGCAGCATCGGGCGGCGGCGCGGCTGGTGAGCTAACGTCGGCGCTATCGGAGACGGTGTCTGCGCTGGAGCGCGGCGGTGCCGGGTCGTGCGCGGGCGCGGTGGCTCGGTTGCTGGGCGCGCTGCACGCGGCGGCGCCTCGCCTCGCCGAGCGCGGGCCGGGCGGCGCGCTCGCTCAGCAGGACGCCTCCGAGTGTTGGGCGGAGATCGTGCGCGCGCTGCAACAACGGCTGCCCGCACCGCCGGGACTCGCTGAACAAGGGTGAGACATGTTACTCACTTCGTTATTACTCACTCATTAAAGGTTTTTTTATGATATATGTAACTAACCTAGCCATTAAAACCTCTCGACGTCAAGCATTACGACTGAACAGATATTTTCAAACATAGGTAAGAACTTAAAATGAAAATAACGCATTTTTAACAGCCTCCGTGGCACAGTGGACGAGTAGCCGGCTGCGAGGCGTGAGGCCGTGGGTTCGATTCCCGCATCGAGACAAATGTTTGTGTGACCCACAAATATTTGTTTCGGGTTTGGGTGTTGTGGGACCGCAAGTCTCTCGTAGTTTCTGATACCCACGATACAGGTTAACCATGTGTGGGGTCAGGACTATGTGTGTGACTGTTGGGTGTATTTATTTATTATTTTAATTGTTCATTCGTTTACGTACTATGGATGCACGCACGCACGCACACACGCACTTTAATTTTTGTTACTCAAACTACTAAACATAAACATTTCAAATGATATGTGACATTCACAGAGCATAACTTAAACATGTTGTTATTTAAATCTGACAGATCATCAATAATCGAACAATACTTCGGCGGCACATTGGATGTGGAACTAGTATGTTCTGAAGCCGACGAGCCTCCAACACGCTCTAAAGAATCCTTCCTGCAACTGTCTTGCTTCATATCTCAGGATGTTAAATATCTACAATCGGGACTCAGATCTGTAAGTGACCATGATAATTGCTTGTAAGTGTGGCGACGGGACTGCATTTGATCACAAATGAAACTCAACCTAACATCATGCATGTGGTTGATATTAATATAACAGTGGTCGGCAAATCGCCAGTCGGGAGCCGCATTCGGCTCTTTGGTTCCTTGAGTTGGCCCTGTCATATATAATAATTTTGGAATTGAAGTTTCCTTTTATTTCTAAATACAAAATTAGTATTGAGAATATCAAACGACTTGATATTAGCCTTATTGACATGGATTTGCTGATCACTATTATAACAAAACCAGGCCGAGTCCCTTAGAATGTCGTGGATAGGTTTATCGTCATATACATATCAGCTTTATGAAAAAGAAAAATAAAGTCGAGTTTCAATTATTATCAAAATTCAGTTGTCTTGACGCACCTACGTTGATGTGCACCCTCTTTATTCCAATAGATTTTTTCAGTCAAGTTTTTTTTTTCAGAAAATGTCGGAGCATATTACTAAAATGTCACAAACGCTGGGCAGAGATGCTGTTTACACAAAAACTGTAAGTCACATATTGAAAATTTATTTCAATCGCCTAATCACTTACCTAAGCTGTCATCAACGTAAAAGAAATGGTAATTAAATCATAATATTGGTAGCTATTTTGTTATCACGTGACTATATCCTGACACTGCACAGCGACTACACTGGACCTGATGTTAATTACAGTGCAGTCTGAATATAATAACATCTCTCGACAGTTGGCACAATTATGTAGGCCTGAAGTTACTGGATATACACTGGCTGACGCGACTCGCCTGAATGAGCCACTTTGGCGGGTTTTCACTATGTGTATGGTGGTCGCTATCTAGTCAGGTACAAAAATGATCAGATAATTTTTAGTTTGGTCTGGGTTTAGTTTAAAAGTTAAGTTTGTTGTGTAAACCTAACTAAAATGAAGGCTACTCAGTATAGTTATAGTCCTGTCAATCTAAAATTAGTTTAGTCCATTCATTACACACCCATTTGACAAGAAGTATATGTTTTTTTCAGTTGATGAAATCAGAATAGACATTATGTTTGGTTTCAGAGTAAAATCAGCCGCTTACCGGCGTACTTGACAGTGCAATTTGTCCGTTTCTACTACAAGGAGAAGGAGGCTATCAATGCAAAGATTCTGAAAGACGTCAAGTTCCCGCTAGAGCTGGACGTTTATGAGTTGTGTTCACCAGAGCTTCAGGAGCGACTCACGCCTATGAGAAACAGGTTTAAGGTAAATGTTATATAATTTTAAGGTTTCTGTTCTTAAAAGTAGCCCACCCTATTACTAGACTAGGCGGCTGTCTACCCGTTTTACATTTAAATGGCTCTATTGGCTAAAAAAAATTGTGGGTTGAATGTTTACACAATATGTTATAATGGCTGATATTCTAAAAATGAATGGGTCACTGTCTCACAAAAAACAGACATGAACTAGCAGCTTGCTGTTGCTTTCGTATGGTGAGTGAGATATCCAGAGGTCCCAATCCTTTAATCATTCCTTTCCTTTAAGGACAGCAACGCATGTGTGACCCTTCAGGTATTGTAGATATTCATGAATGATCATTTTCATGAATATAATTTACCATCAGGTGATCCACTTGGTTGTTTGCCGGCCTCTGCTATAGCAGGCTGAGACCGACATCTTGCCCTTCGAAGCATGGAAATGCTTAGATAGAATACAACTTAACAGTCACCAATCCATAGACTGACCGTGCCTGAGTTGCTGAACCAGCTAATCGTTTAAATATTAGTGAGTGTAACTGGCTATGAGCGCCTCACCACTACTAGAGATGCATGCTTGTATTGTTTTGTAGAATAGCTTTTCATGTGTGCAAATTGAGCTCTATTCATTTTGCGTCTAAACAGCTGTGGCCGGAGGTCAGTGACCGCGCCATGTCGATAAAGGTAACGCGAGCGCCGAAATTTTGTAAACATGTTATTTGCTGCAATTTACTTCTTTTTTGAAGTTACTTATATAATTAGCAAATTGTCAAGGCAGACACTTTTAGTCTCTAAATAATAGCGATATTTCTTGTATGTGTGCATGAAAAAAAACCCTAAATTGATCTGCTTCAGGAGTTAGAAGATGCCTCTGTGGAGTCTGCTTTAAATACCAAAAACAAAAATCGTGGCGACAGCAAAAAAGAAGGCAAGAAAAAAGCACTACCTTATTGGTTTGAAAATGGTATGTTTACTCTTAATATGTATACTTGTAAATTAGATTAGTTCATAATCTAGTCACATGCTATCTTATCTAGTAAATATACATTATAGATGATCAATATTCATCAATATTTAGTGGGTAAAACATCAACACTAATTTATCTAATACAATTTGACATCACAAAATGCCAAGCCAGAAGATCTACTTCTGTCAAAGTAACTTTTTGCAGTGTACCCTAAAAAAACTGGGAATATTAGTTTATTTTTCTAATTTGCGTAATAAAAATGTTTAATAAGTGAAATTATAAATTATGTTTTATTAGCACCCAAAAAATGTTTTTTTTTTCAAAGGACTGCTATGTCTGATGGTTAGTGTAGCACAATCCACAATATAGGCATTCACTTATTATGTATCAAAATAGAGTTCTCGACAATAATATTGCCACTTTAAGTGAGTGCTAGGGCCCAACACCCGCCCACTACCAATTTAATAAATGTATGAGCGTTAGGGGCGTTTCCAGACGTGGGCAGCAACAACAGCGGATTGTACCGGCTGCAGGCCGTGCTCACACATCGCGGCCGATCCTCCTCGTCCGGTCACTACGTAGCGTGGGTGTCACGCGCCGGCGGCTGGCTGCGGTGTGACGACGACACCGTCTCGCCCGTCACCGAGGAGGAGGTGCTCAAGCTCAGTGGAGGAGGTGAGTGACATCAACATGTACAGCTCGTGACGTGTCACGCGCCAGCGTCTGGCTGCGGTGTGACGACGACACCGAGGAGGAGGTGCTCAAGCTCAGTGGAGGAGGTGAGTGACATCAACATGTACAGCTCGTGACGTGTCACGCGCCGGCGTCTGGACCCCTCTACACTCTACCTGATGGTTACCAGTATCTAGATTCTGTAAACCAGATTTAAGAAATGATTTCCGTGTTGCGGTAAATAGTTATTTTAGCATAATACTTTGTATACAACAGGTGACTGGCACTGTGCATACTTACTGCTGTACGGACCTAAAATCCTGGAGGTTCCCGAGGAAGAGGAGCAAGCGGGCGACTCCGCCGCGGCCATCGCATAATCTCAAACAACACCACCTCGTATAAGGCTGATTAGCGCTTGTCGACGTATGTTCCCGAGTCCCGCTGTAGTTTTCTTTTTAATTTTGTATGACGCAACTCTTAAGAATATAAATGAACTTAAATGGAAAAAAAATAATTTGTGCATTGGTTTGTTAAGTTATTATACCAAATTTTGCCATTGCCTGGTCCGTTAATCAGCAGAGCATACCATGTGCCGATGAGGTTGGCTTTGAGCCTAAGATGTTGGTGGCCCACTTACTCCACCCGAAGACACGAAGAAAGATAGCACAAAGTCAAACATAGTAATTTATTCTTATACTACTATCAAGAGCGGATATGTAACCATTTGAAAGTTTAGGAATTGATAATTTACCAAACAAACCATCTATACAAGGTTAGTTGGAAAAGGTGTACTAAGCAGAAAGGTCATAAATGTAATACCATGTGCCGATGAGGTTGGCTTTGAGCCTAAGATGTTGGTGGCCCACTTACTCCACCCGAAGACACGAAGAAAGATAGCACAAAGTCAAACATAGTAATTTATTCTTATACTACTATCAAGAGCGGATATGTAACCATTTGAAAGTTTAGGAATTGATAATTTACCAAACAAACCATCTATACAAGGTTAGTTGGAAAAGGTGTACTAAGCAGAAAGGTCATAAATGTACCCGCAAAGCTGAGCTACCTTTGTAATTGCAACTTTTTCAATAAATCCAATAGTTTTAGAGATATAGCTGTATAAAGATTATACAAAATATACGCACACATAAACCTATAATCAGCTGTATGTTCCTTTGTATTTTGCCACCAAGTCCTCGTGCTTAATAATCGCGCAATGGTTTTAAAATAAAAAAAAGCATTTATTTTTGTTTTTGATGATGTGGTCACACTTAGTAGTGTGGCCCAGATAAGAACGACGGCACAGAAGCGAAAAAGGCCGAGCGATTCAGCACGCTCCTTTTATCAGATCGTCAGAGAGACGGGTGGAAGTTTTTAGTGGTGGGAAATACACAGCCAATAACGGTCCGCTACTAGCTTTAGACCGATTTACGATTGGCACATCACAACCAACGTTAACTTCGCTGTGGTGTGCCAACCAATTAGGTGTAGTATGTATATAACGTTACAAACTATAAATATCTTTATATTTAGTTGATGGTAATAATATATAATTCCTTATCAGCGATATTTTAAGTTGGCCACGGCTTAGTACATCCTTTCTGACTAATCTTGTATACTGACTTCAAACTAATCACGAATTAATAATATGTCAAATAACACAATCAAGTTTTCTACTGCCAAGTAAAAGAGACTAAAACATCTTTAATTTATACTTTGTCATACACTAGTAAGGTCAACCTAGTTATCAAGTTTAAATACTTTTTATCCAAGCGGGATTTTTACGCGGACGAAAGCGAGTCAAAGCTACTTACTATATAATTATATTCAATAGAATTTGTGGAAAAAAATTGTTGACAGTACAAAATATTTATTTATTATCAAAAGTACGAATGATTGTTTTTGGTTTTGTGGTGCATTTAATAATGCAGGTCCGTAGCCAAACAGTAAGGTTATGGCGTGACGAGCTAAGGAGAAAACTTAATGGTGGTTAGTAAATAACTATATTTTTTTATATTACATCTATACCGGTAAAATGTAGCGGGAATTTCTAAAATTATTTGCATTGTAGAGGTCTAAATATAATTATAACACGTCAAAACCCGAGTCGCGACGCGTTAACTGTTACCAGTTGAGGAGTTTGCCATTTGCCCTCGTATTATCAGATCCATAGATATATTATCACTTTCATAGATCAAGTTGGAGATATTCTCGAGAAAAGCCAGGTCAGAAGTACCCTAAACCGTGCATGTATGAAAAATTTAATGAGAGTGAATGAGGCCAAGAAGGTATGCAAGGGTCGTAGCAAGTGGAAATCCGTTGTCTCTGCCTACCCCTATGGGAAACAGGCGTGAATCTATGTATGTATTTATTAGATCCACCAGTGAGTTTGGCTTTGAGTCTAAGATGTTGGTTGCACACTTCACTCCTAGCCAACATAACGGTGCCATACTGGAAAGTATTTTAGTCGTTTTTGAACGCGTCGATAGTACGTAATGTATACGGAGTCTATTCAGATATCTGGTCGCCGCAAATCAATGAAAAATGTAACTAATTCGCGGAACCCTTTAGGAATCTCTGGTGTAAGTTACTGACTAACTACGAAGTTTTCGGACGGATGTTCAGCCAAGTCACGCCACGATCCCGTCTACGCGACTGAATTAATGTACAAACGCAGTTTTAAATATTATTTATTATTTTTACGTATACTGCGGGACATACAAAATTGTTAATTTATTATAAATCGGCATTTAAAATGCTACTATTGTTCGCTTTGTGCTCATTTGTTTAACATGTTACAATAGGATACCATCTAAGTTGTCTGTACAAGATGTATTGAATTTTATAAGACTAATTATACTAAACTATGATCGATATATGATTTTTATTTTTTTGATATACGTACGCTAGTTCCATAATACTTAAAATTCATTTACACGACGCTATTTACTTGCCTGTTTCATGCAATAACATTGAAGATATAAATAAACTGCACCGTTTAAACGTTGCTTATACGTGCAAGTTAGTCAACGCATCAATTTTATTGATAAGGTACAACAGGTAAGAAAATGGGGCTAGTGGTAATTTTCTTGAAAGGATTTTCACTATGAGCCTACATAGTAGGTACTCTGGTTTTAAATTAATTTCATTTTAAATTAAATTTACGTTTTTATCCTAATATTTACTCAAAATCTAGGTACTTCATAAAATTAACTATCAGTTTAGTACAAAATATTATTAGTAATATGGTGAACTTTTTATGTTACACGACATGTTAAAAGCATGTTGCATCGACCCCACTGCAATAAACACTACGCCCCACTGCAAGTTGAGTAAGGGGGGGGTGAAAGATGAAGAATATGGCGGACTTTTTTATACAGGTCATTCAAAAATAAATTTACACAAAAAAACGTCCATTTTGACCAAAGAGTACTATAGGTCAGTTTGACACAAAACGTCTATTGTAATTTGTAATTACCGTTGACTGAGTATCTACCCTCTACGGTAATTACCTTATATCCCTTATGTTTTTAGAATTCATGCACAATTATTAACAAAGTAATATGTTCAATAAGTGTCCATCTTCTTGCGTTAAAAGAAGTATAATTCACAAATGTATGCTAGGGGTGCTGAAAGTGATATTTAGTTTCATAGGAGGTTTCTCTATAGGCCAAGTGTATTATATTTACTTATTGAAGAAAATTCCACTTCCTGATAGTACAGGGTTTATTTTATCTTTAGCTATAGGCATATTATTTGGTGAGTTTATATTATCATTTCTATTTGTAATTCACTATGTATTTGCTGGCTGTATTGAATTAGTTTGCGAGGGATAAAATTCAGTTAAGGTTTCCGACTTACCTGTGTTTAAAGCCGCATTTCCAATGTGCAAGTCTTGCATACAAGTTTGACGTCACATTTACCCTGAACCCTGCATGCAAGGTTTACTTGCATCAAGTGGAGTCCCATGAAAGAGTTCAGAGAGTTGAGAGTTTATGTCCATTTATGATATATTAATGTTTCGACGGTTCGTACAGTGAAAGATCATGGGCGTCGGCCAATCGTTCGCAATTCGTAAAATACAACTGACGCGAATGCGTGTGCGTAAATAACATGTTCGCAAATCCATATTGTCTACTTTTGTATCAAATTCAAATGCAGCTTGCGTGTAGGGTACTGTCAAAATGAAAAAGTGGCCTAAAATAAATACACATAACAGTCATACACATAATTCATACTAAGACAAAAAAGACTTGTACCATGGAAACCAGGAACAAGTGGCTTATGGTCCCACAACTACAAATAAACACTGAGCCCTGTCCGTTCAATGCGACATCTTTTATACTGTTTGCTTTTATCCGTTGAGGCGAGGGTAGGTCGGCCACCTACGTATACCAGAGGGTAGGTGCGATAACATTCGGCCGTCCTGCTCACACGTTCGTCCTCGAACAGTGTTATAGTCTGATGTAGAAGCTAAATGGACAGGGCTCAGTGTTTATTTGTAGCTGTGACAGTATAGTAGCTGCGTTTGGTGTGAATTATTGGCATAAGCTAACAACCCAAACCCAAAATTTGTGGATTATACAAATATTCCTCTCTGCGTGGGCTACGAATCCGCAGCCACTCGTTTTACAGACGACTGCGCCACGAAGGTTGGGGCCATTGTTTATTTTCTCACAAAATTCATTATTATTTGATAATTGGTAATGTATTTTTGTTTCTAGGCATAGCTAATGTCATATCAATTCAGATGAGATGTATATCTCTGCTAACAATACCCATGTACTGCGGGAAATCCGGTCGAGGTGTACTCAAGGCAGTGGTATTGACGTATGTTGTTGCAGGTAATTTTTTTATAGGTACCTACTTAATAGGAGACATGCACGGAGCAAGTGAGCCGACTGATACCAATGATTTTTATCTTCTGGGATAATTTGCTTATTTTTTTCTGCTTTCAACTACTTGGCCTGTTTCACACATTGGCCGAGACCTCTCGCCAAGATTTATATTTAGCCTTTTCTGGCAAGTTAATTTGACGATTATACCTAAGAACACAAAAGAGATAACCCTCCACAGTTTAAAATGGCGCCAGGTGGCAAAGGGCGTCAAAATGCCAAAAGTGAAAAACAATTTCAAATGATAATTTAAATTTTTGCGCGCCTTTCGAGAGGTGCAGGTCTGCTGAGATTTTTGAAAAAGATAGTAGGTAGATAGTTATTATTTATTTAAAACTGAAATACCATTTATGTGATTTAAAAGCATCAACAATCTTGCTCTATCCTATCAAGACACAACTACTTGCCTCGTTCTTTAATCAGCAGTGTACCACGTGCAGGATGGTGGTGGCTCACTTACACTCCATTTATTTAAGAAGATAATACTTAATAATCTCCTCTAATAACATTCGAGGTTATAGGTTCGATCCCCGGGTCGGGTTTTTCTATTACGAAATGCTCAGTATCAGCCCGGAGTCTGGAATTTGTGCCCGGTACGGCGATAAGCTCGCCCCCTATCACATTGTGGGACGGAGATACGCTCGGCGAAATGTGGGTGTACTGGTTACACCTCTGCCTACCCCTGCGTATGTATGTACTTAATTATTTACAACAGGTCCAATAACAAATATGTGCTTGAACGCTAAAGAAGTGGTCCGGGAATTTGCATGTAGCAATGAGCTAGCTGACAATATTTTAAAAACAAAATATATACTCATAGACAAGCCGGTCAGAATGACCGCAAAAGACTTGGAAAATGAGGTGGAACATGTTATGGACATTGTCAGGTTATTTTGTTTTTTTACATCGCTTAGTCGAGTCGTACGTAATATTTCTAGCTAATAGATGTGTAATAAAATCTAAGGAACTGAACTTCACCCAATACTATTTGATACAAGGTAAGTCCCTCGTATGCGAGAGGCAGTCTGGGTTGGTATCACCGCTTAATCTATTTCCACCGCCAAATAATACAGTTATTTGGTGTGTAGTAAGCACTGTGGTTCCGGTTTGAAGGAGATTGAAGCCAGTGAAATTCCTGGGCATTTGCAACTTATGTCGCGGGGTGACGAGCGCAGTACAGCATGTGCATGAATAATTCAAAGTTCACGGTGTTGCTTCTGTTTATGGGCAGACGTGGCGCTTGCCATCAGGCGAGCGACAAATTTGTCTCGTCAGTCAAGCTAAAAAAATATTGTTGTATCATGAATTAGCAATGACCGCGTCAGTCTCAGTGCAGCTCGTATGTGTAAATCTTTAGAGCCTTGGTTGTCAGACTCCGGCCCGAATAGAGAATTCGTAGAGCGCGCAAAACTGAGTCGAAAACTATCATCATGAATGACATGGTCCTGCATTTTCGGACCTGAACATGGAACTGACACAAGCCTGGTTTAATTAAGGGTTTCAAATCAATCAAAAATAGATTTTGTATGTACCGTAACAAAGGTGTTGTGTAGATCTGAGCAGGTGGGCAAAATAGGCATCTGGCTCGACGTGCCATCCTCCTTTGTCCTCTATGGCACATGACCAAAAATGTTTGACAGCCACTGCTTTAAAGGATCTTAAAAGGTTACCAGTAAAGTAGCGTTTCAACTTTTGGTTATTAACAACGTGCTGTCCCTCGCGGTTTCACCGCAGGCATGTTACTGTCCTTGACTGCCCTACTCCTGTGAGTCATAGCGTGATATACCTACAAATAAACCTTCCTCAATAAATTCTCTAAATGATAGTGAAAATGAAATCTGAATCCGTTATTCGCAGATAGCGACTTTGTTTTATACTAGGCACCCATCGAAATAAGATAACTAGAACGATAACTCTCATATGAATCTGCCAAAAATATGGCTCCACGGGCTTCACTCACTTACATATGCAAAGATAATCACACGTAACACTCATACACGCAACAAAAATTAATGAACGTACAAAATCAACTTTTTTCATAAAAGTTAATGTCTAATTATTCTAAGGTCTAAATATTAAATTTCTAAATCGAGATACGACTTTCTGCACCGCGCAAAAAAAAATGTATTACTAGAGATCATGAATTAATTTTTATGAATTGATGAATGAACGAGCTGCACAGACTTATTTAGCCCCGCCCCCTTGAACCGAGTTTTGGTGGGGTCATTTTTTTTGCTTTAGTTACGTTTCTTGTCATCTTATTTCGATGTAGGTACCTATGTATTGATTATCGTTGTAGCTCAATTGATAACGTGATAGGACCATTGGAGAATGAAATAGAAAGTACAGAAGAAGAATATCAAAGCCGTATAGAGAATGATTATATCGACAGTCTGTTTAGCACTTCAAGAAGTTCGGGACGTTCGCATTCTAGAAATAATAATGTGTTAGTTCTACTTTCTATTAACGTTTATAATAAACGTGAGTTTGGATGTTTGTTAAGCACGCCTAAGCTTAATCAGGGCTGAACTAATTTGCATGTTTGGAAGGTGGTAGGTCCCTCGTTTGCGAGAGACCGGCAGGGTTGGTACCACCGTTTTGTCTATTTCTGCCGCCAAGCAACAGTGTGTAAGCACTGTTGTGTTCCGGTGTGAAGAACATTGAAGCCAGTGTAATTACTGGGCATTATGAGACTTAACACCTTATGTCTCGGGGTGACGAGCGCAGTCCAGTGTCATGCAGTGCTTTATTTAAAGTTCTGTGTGGCGTTGCTTCTGTTTATGAGCAGGCGTGGCGCTTACCATCAGGCGAGCGACCTGCTCGTCTCGTCATTCAATCTAATATAAAAAAAATAAAAAAAACACAGGCAGACTATGACCTAGGTTGGGTATTAATAAATAAATACCTACACCCAACAGTATCATACATAGTCCTGACCCCACAATAGGTTAACCTGTAGTTTTGATATCAAACTGCGAGGGATTTACGGCACCCCAACACCTATTCCCGAATGAAATATATATGGCTCACCACACAAACATTTATCTCGGTGCGGGAATCGAACCCGCATCCCCTCGTTTCTCAACTGCCTACTCGCCCACTCCGCTACGAAGACTGTCAAAATGCATACATGTTACTTTTATACCGGTAAAAATTCATGCGAGTGGAGCCGCGAGCAAAAATTACTTAGTACCTACTTCATAAATAGCGATAATGACGCTATTACACGCCCAATGGCCGACAGACTTATTACGAGTATATTCTATACATACATATACATACGCGTACAGTCATTCGTAACTCGTACGCATTACAACTGTACCACCGATGCAGACTTATTGTCACAATTAATAATGTCTTGAAGACCCAACTCTGAGGTAAAAAGCACGTCAGTTTGTTTCTCATCTCACTTCGACCAGCATTAGAGTCATGCTGTAGACAGTTTTGTCTGCAGCTCGACCGAGGTAGTACACCACTCTCAGTATATTCATGTACTCTGTGTACACCACTATCTCAAAGGAAACGGACGTGAAATAGCAGATTTGCTGTTGCGTTTCGTAAGGTGAGTATGATATCCGAAAACCTAAAAAACACTCCCCTTTTCCATAAAGGTCAGTAGCACATCCATGGCTCTTTTAGTATTGTAGAAGTTCATGGGCGGTGGCTTTGGTAACCCACTTGCTTGACTGACGGCCTTGTGTTGCTAATAAAATTGTGTTAAAAAGTTTATTTATATATTCCTGGTGATATTATATGTATACACTCTATATCGATGCATACACTGCTATCCTGTTTCTCTTCTTTTTTCGTCTAGTTTCATTAATTTTCATTACTCTGATTGGATGAAATTAAAATGTTAAATTTATTTCCACTCAAATAGTCAAATTGAAAATTAAAAATGTATTATATCGTAAAATTTCCAGACTTAAAACGTTAAAAAAAGAACACTACCTAATGAAATATATAAAGAAACTAGAATACAGGTGTGAGAACCAACTGTCTCGAGCTATTATAGTGTGTTTGAAGGCGATGTCCAAAGCCTACGATCGGTGCTGTCAAGCGGCTCCGGAGTACGCTTGCTGGCTTCTCTGTTCGGCTATCAAAACTCCATACAGTTGCAATATCATGAAGAGTATTAGACTGAATGATACTTGTGATAGTTCTAAACAGGTACATTTTTTATTTCGTTGGGCCTGATACGCGTCACGTCACCCCATAAACAGAAACAACACTATTTACTACAAAGTAATGCATGACACTGCTCTGCGCTCGGCACTCCGGGACATACTTGTCTCATAATGTTCGAATTTTACCGACTTAAATGGAAATCGGAACACAACGCACACACTGCTGCTCGGCGGCAGGAATTAGTGATGGTACCTGTAACCTATCCAGAGAGACAACTCACCGCCACGCTTGTTTTAGCCAAGGGCAGAGGTGAAACGAATGCAGTTCGCCAAAGGTATTTCAGTCTTGCATCACATCCCGACGAGCCTATCGCCATATCCGATACA
Organism: Mimas tiliae; assembly: GCA_905332985.1. Classification (NCBI taxonomy): domain Eukaryota; kingdom Metazoa; phylum Arthropoda; class Insecta; order Lepidoptera; family Sphingidae; genus Mimas; species Mimas tiliae. The sequence continues at coordinate 4,280,438 of HG995256.1, read as the reverse complement.
AATCCAGAACCAAGGTCGCCTATAATAGACTACCTATCTATTATATATCGAATAGTTAGTGGCCAGCCTAGTGTCATAGTTTTCAAGCCACCCGAAGGTCTCTGACTTGACTTAACGACTGCTGTGAGTCGATAACACCCGGTACGGAGACGCTCAGTTGAAATACCACTAAGCAGTCAGCCATACACAGATATTGACCATGCCAAGGACTTAACTCTCCATTCGTTTACCGTTCAGTGAGTGCAACTGGATCTCATAGGAAAAATACATTATTTCTACGTGGACTTTATGAACGTTGGACGAATAATCTTCCATTACTCCAGGCGTAAACAGCGATTTGGTAGAGATAGGATAAAAATAAGAATACTAGATCTAATAAAAGCAAAGACTTTAATGTATAGTACTAGACGGGCTGTTTAGAAGTAAAATTGCGTCACATAACACGGGAGTTTGACAGCTCACAGACAGGGAGCGCTATAGAAGTTCTAGTTGAGTGTAAGCGAGATGGTAATATTGAGTAACGGTCAATTGACCGCAACTTAGTGGTACAATTTCTATGTACCGCGCAGCTTGTCTAGTAGCATACATTAAAGTCTTTAATAAAAGAGTCTTCAGCTCATTGATTTTTACAGGTCGATCCAGGTTTGGAAGAAGCTTTTATTGCTTTGAAACAAATTAAATCCGAATTCGTGAACAATTCAAAAGGCATCAAAGTGCACTATAAAGATACATACGAGTTCGAAGTCAATGATATTCAGGTAACTTTGCTCAAAATACTAGACAATAGTTAGGTATTTTTGTAACATTTCACTATCGTATTTCACCATCCTATTCTTAATTTAAAGGGACACCTTACTATGAGGGTTTTGCATATCTACTAGGTAAGTAGGTAAATATGTTCAGATGTTTTCTTTTTTTATTTGCTTGAATGACGAGACGAGCTGGTTGCTCGCCTGATGGTAAGCGTCACGCCTATCCATAAACAGAAGCAACGACACACAAAACTTTGAATTATAAAGCACTTCGTGGCACTGCTCTGCGCTCGTCATCCTGAGGCATGGGATGTGAAATCTCATAATGCCCAGTAATTTCACTGGCTTCAGTCCTTCAACCCGAAACACAACAGTGCTTACATACTGCTCCTTAGCGGCAGAAATAGACAAAGCGGTGATACCAACCCAGACGGCCTCTCGCATACGAGGGACCTACCACATCCCAAACATATTTAAAGTAATGAAGTCTCATTGGTCTAGTGGCAGTGTTAAAAGACTGAGATACCGTGAGGTCCTTGGTTCAAATCCCAGGTTGGGCAATCGCACCTTACATATGAAATACATAAGCGAAAATCGTGAAAATCACAATTTATCAATTCCAACAGGCTTATCTCTATCACACCTCTGCCTACTCCTTCGGGGATACAGGTGTGAGCTTCTACACACAGTCAAAGTAATAAACTCGGAAAATAATGCCACCATTCATTGCTTGACACGTTTTTATGTATTTCAAACTTTTATGAAGGTTTTTTGGTTTTTGTTTATTGAGGTTTCGGTTTAGATAACTTTTCACGTTTTGTGAACAAATAAAGACATTGAAAGTGTTCACAACTTTAACTGTATGTTTTATTTATGTAATCGAGGTTTTTTTGAAAGATAAACGTCTCTACTTTATAATGTTTTTTTACTAGTAGGTACTTGTATGCAAGAGTCCGCCTGGGTAGGTATCACAACTTTCACTGTCTATTTCTGCCGCCATGCAGCAGTGTGCAAACACTGTTGTGTTCCGATTTGAAGAACGTTGTAGCCAGTGTAATTGGACATTGTGAGAATTAACATCTTGTGTCTCAGGAAGACGGGCGCAGTGCAGTGTCACGCAGTGCTTTGAAATTCAAAGTTCTGGGTCCTTTTGCAACTGTTTATGAGCAGTCGTGTCGCTTATCTGAAGGCGCTCGATTGATCTAATAGGAATTAAATCTACGTAAAGCAGCAGCAAGCAAGCAATCTATCCGGAGGCCCAAATTCGCTCCCTTTATCTTCCCTAAATTATTTATTTATTTATTTATTTTTGAGGGGAACATACAGTGAAACAGAAAACAAATCTGAACAAAGAGAACTAAACACTAATTACATGTTTCCACAGATAGGAAATTATCCCTTTCCTTTAAGGTCGGCAATGCGGCCTTAATTCTTTTTGTATTATGGGCGTACATGGGCGGTGGAGATCACTTACCATCAGGTGACCCACTTGCTCGTTTGCCGTACTGTTATAAAAAAAAAATGTCTTTCCAAGTTGAACCAACTCATTGTACCATTAATCGGTTGATTATATATAGGTCGGTTGGTAACACGCTCAGAAGTGTAGTTTTTATATATTTGTACTATCTACCTAGAAGCAGTGATAGCTCAGCGGGGAATGGTACAGACTATCGCGACAACATATAGGTAAGTCGCAGGTTCGAAACCAACCCAAAGAGCATGCAGCTCTGGCTTTTCTAAGTTGACTGTATTAATTGTAAATTATCGCTTGCTCCAACGGTAAAGGAAACATCGTGAGGAAACCTGCATACCTCAGAAGTTCTAATAATTTCGAAAGTATGTGAAGTCTGCCACCCGCATTAGGCTAGCGTGGTGGATTAAGTCCTAACCCTTCTCATTTAGTAGAGAAGGCCCATTCCCAGCAGTGGGACGTGTATAACAAAAGACTAATTATATATTATTAAACTGTCTACCAGGATGCAAAAGAAACTGGTATGCGTGTCATACACGCTTTCGAAGAAAAGATATCAATAATGAGCTACGCCACCATTGTTATGAACGTCTGCATGGCTTTGTTGTTCCTTCGAATATTCTCCGCAGCTGTGTCCTACCATGATATGTATCTCACTCACATTGACTATGATAACGTTTACATCACTAGCTATTTCAAGGAATTAGACAAGAGACGAGGAATTAAGGATAAGCTTACACTTCTGCCGTTGAAGAAGGTACGTTATTACTTATTGTAACTCACCTGTTTATCATTAAGTGTTGTCCACATGCATCCCATGGGATGGGATGTACATGCAATTATATCGTACACTATTATGTTGCTTAAATTTGACCACGCTTTCTGTAGCACGTTGTATAACACTCAGCTAAGGGTATACTGGTATCTCGTCGGTCGAAAGAGAACTATGCTTCCCATTTATTTATTTTTTAGAGATGGACGCTTGCTGATAGCCTGACGAGAGTCGGCTTTAGTCAGCGACACCGGACTTTCGGGCGAATGCTTTAGGCACTCCAGCCCTAATGTGCTTAAATGTCATCCTTATTCTTATCTACCGCCACTATCAAGTCTACCATACTAGGGTTGCCAGGCGTCCCGCTCTAGCCGGACATGTTTGACTTTTACGGCCGTGGCAGACCAAATATTTACGTGTCCAGCTATTGTTAGACTATTGGATATGATGTAGGTATAAGTATATTCATTTCGTAAAAAAACTGAGATTCATTTGTAAATATTAATGGATATGATGTATATAAGATATTAATTTAGTAAAAAAACCGTAATTTATTAGTAAGTAAATATTAATCAATAAGTTTAATATAAATATAACCGTCGTTTTTCATTACAAAAATTATGTCCGGGTTTAAAAAGGTGCATGTTTTGGCTATTGAAAAAGATATTTCCTGCTTTTAGGGCAAAATGTCCGGTCTAATACAGCGTCGAGCCCAGCTTTTTTATTTCAGGGCCTGGGAACTCTAACCATACCCGATAGTGGCGGTACCCTCACAGCCATACACTACTCGCGATAAGTAATATTCAATAATGCCCCTTATTCTTAGATGGAAAGACTGAAATACATAGACGTGTCCTCTGTGGCGTATATGCAAGAGCGCAGTAAGTTATTTACCCAAATCCTCAAACTGATGCTTGAAATGATCACAGCAACGACATTCGTCATGCTCGACCGACTGTTCTACGAGGCGCTGGACGTGGTCCGACAACATGCCGAAATGGATGCTGCTCAAGGAATGCGAGATTTGAATATTGAGGTAGGATACGCCTGACCAGAAACAAAAGACACACATAACTTTGAATTATAAAGCATTGCATGACACTACACCCACATTTCGCCAAGCGTATTTCCGACCCATGATGTTGCGGGCGAGCCTATTGCGATATTGAGCACAAATTCCAGGCTCCGGGCCGATACTGAGCATTTCATAATAGTTAAACCCAATACCACTTTTACCAGACCCGGGTTCGAACCCGAGACCTCAGCCTTAGTTGTAACGCGTACGCACTACAACTGCGCCACCGAGGCAGTTAGCAATTATAACATTAAATTAGTAAGTTCACTGGCTTCAATATCTTAAATACAAAACCGTATACGACAGTGGCTAAACATTGCAGCTGCTTGGCAGCAGAAATAGAGGTGGTGCTGGTGTGAGGGTACAAACCGCCGTACATATATGGTGACTCGTTTAGGCGAGTGGCATTTCGGGGTCAGCCAGTGTATATCCACTAACTTTAGGCCGGCATAATTCAGGGACGCAATTATTCTTCACGGTCGACATTATATTTGGATTGCACTGTACTTAACATCAGTGTACGTCCAGTGTTATCAAGTGATTTACACGGCTAAGTAGCCGTTCTAGGATAAATAAAAACAAAGCCTACCTGCCTACACAGACGAACTTTCGGATATGAAAGACCTAGCGTCTTTGTGGTGTATTTTTATTTAACAGATCGAAGGTATAGGTGTGTTAGCAGGGCTTCTTCGCAAACTCCTCAACAATTTGAGCAGCCAAGCGTTCATAAAGAATATCAACAACAGCGAGTGCATACCCAGACCGCGTCTGATGCCACCAATTTACTTCCTCAAGATCTATGGAGGATATTTATGGATACTTTTACTTCTTTATGTTAACCCTTACACGTTAAGATTGAGGAGGTAACAGAGATCATAAATTACTTGAAAAATGTAATAACTACAGTGAGTTCTTTTGTGAGTCTTAGAGCCACGCTGTACAGTTTAATCTACAGCATGAATGGGCCGGCTCGTCCGGGTCTTTACCACAGAAAACCGACGTAAAGTAGCAGCTTGCGGTTGCGTTACGTATGGTGAGTGAGATATCAGGAGTCACAAATCCCCTTTCCCCTCCCAATGCCTTAATTATGCCTGTCCTTTAAGTTCGGCAACGCACACATGATTCTTTTGGTATTGTGTGCGTACATGGGCGGTTGAGATCACTTACTATCAGGTGACCCACTTACTCGTTTGCCGGCCTATGATATATATATAAAAAAGACGCCGCGCCGCACCGCTGGCAACTAATTTTAGGTTGGCCAGTTACAATTGCGCGTATTGAAAGTGTTTTAAAACAATAATAATATTATGCGATCAATTTTTAGACTGATTTGCTGTTATTTCTACCCAAGTCGGGAGAAACAGCGAATTTTGCATCTTTACAACGATATCTTAAAAAAACGAATGAAGATAAACAAGACTTTTCGTCGGTAGGTATACCTACTATATCTTAATTGCCCGAATAATAAAATGCAATTCAAACATTATTAAACACATTAAAGCTTGTCAAAATTCAAATAAATGAGCAGCTGTGATACGTTTTACAGAAAAGTGTGGTCAAATTTATGCAATACCTAATACATACGAGATAAGAATTTCACCCCCTAGTACCAATATCCTAGTGCATACTTAGGACATAAATAAAGCATTTTCTTTTTCATCGAATGGAGTAACATGTCGATATTCGACTTCACTTTGGACACCACTAAATGATAAACAGCTCAGCTTTTGTCTCACTTCAGCATTATTCTCGCTCACGTACTTTACTTAATTTATAGGGATGTGATCGAACTTATCGATTGTAATAAACGAGAGATTAAAATTGAGCGTGAAATTTTTGATTAAATCCAAACACTCACTGTCAGGTGAATGTAACGATTCTTAAACATAACCACACCTTTCTGTAACACGTTGTATAGTTGGCCAGTTGAGTAGAGTTTAGGCGTTTATAAGTAGGTAAATATGTAGTTTTTGAAAGATTTTATTACTTATTTTGTAAAACGATTATTTATATTCTACAGAAAGGCCGTTCAAGCAGTGCGAGCTCATTATCTCTCTGGAGAGAATATGCTGAGTCTTCGTATGAAGTTCCCAGAGTTTCTGGGATGGCTCACCATATTCTCAGCAGCTAGGATGACGTGCCTGATCTGTGGGGAAACTGAACCTCGAAAAGGTATTTACATTTCTGTGCCAAACACCACAGCCCACAGTAAAATGTTTTCAAGAAAAAGTAACTTAACTTAAAAGCAATTAATATTACAGAATCTTTTAAAAAAACTATTGTTTATATGTCCATTTCATAAGAATAACCATCTTGATTAAACCACTTTAAATAAAACGCATGCAAATCGGTCAATTCGTTTAGGCGCTACGATGCCACAGACAAATACACGTACTCACACAAGGGGGTCAATCTTATAACACCCCTCGTTTTTGTCGGGGGTTAAATCGCTCATTTATTTGCTTGCGCATTTATTTATTGCTTTCAGATTGTCTTATTATATTTCAGGCTTGGTGAAAAAAAAAATGTTTTATTCTTAAAAAAGACTACCGCAACAATAACAAGAAACCTGTAGATTTACACTGAATATTGATTCATATTCCTACAATTTCAGTGAAAACGTATCAATGGCATTCGTGTCACGTAACAAGATGTCCGTTTGTGTACTGCGCGGAGTGTTGGAGAGAGATAGGCGAGCGATGTCTCGCTTGCGACCCCAGCCTGGTAGAGCTCAGCGATATAGACTCTCTAAGCGAAGACGAACACCCTAGATATTGAATAAAAACTTATCTGTAGTATATAAACTTATATAAGTACTTACTATACTTATATAAATACTTTGTAAGTTATAAAAACTTACAAAGAATATTAACTATAATACTACGTACGCAGTATAAGTCTATGATATTTTTGTGACCGGTCATGTTGCCATAATAAATTATTTATTGAATAATATTGATATTATTTAGATGCATTATGTGTATCCCCTCTAAACTAGTCTGTTGAAGCATTCTCGCAAATACAGTTTTAAAGTTTTAGAGTGCAATAATAGGTACTACTTCATACCTTATTACCGTACAATATATTATATACAGGATTCATATACTTACCGGCTAATCCCACGATGGGGTCCATCAGCACTACGACAGAATTGTAAGATGGCCACACGAAACAGATACGCCGCCATACTCGTATAAATACGCAGGTAAGGGTTGAAGTCATAACAGTTAATCGAAAAGAGTAATTGAGTGGTAGAACCACGCTGCACTTAATTTTATCTATGGCATGAATGGGCCGGCTCGACCCGGGACGTTACCACTGTCTCGCAGAAAACCGACAAAGTGGAGGCATGGCTAGAGGCTGCGTTTCATACGATTTTTCTTTTTTTCTTTATTAGCTTGAATGACGAGACGAGCAGGTCGCTCGCCTGATGGTAAGCGCCACGCCTGCTCATAAACAAAAGAAACGTCACACAAAACTTTAAATAACAAAGCATCGCATGACACTGGACTGCGCTCGTCAATCCGAGACATAAGATGTTAAGTCTCATGATGCACAGTAATTTCACTGGCTTCAATGCCCTTCAAACCGGAACACAACAGTGCTTACACACTGTTGCTTGGCGGCAGAAATAGACAAAGCGGTGGTACCAACCCAGCCGGCCTCCGCAAACGAAGGGCCAACCACCTTGTCAGTGTGTGGCGTGCGAGATATCTGGTGGACCAAATCATGAAATAATATTTTTACGTCTGAGTTGGTGTCTGACACATATCTGCTACGTACGGTGTATGTAGATATGAATGGAGGTTTATTTAAGCTTATTACGTCTCGTTTCTACAACCCATATAGAGACTATTGGACCTCACAGCTTCAGCTCCTAAATAATCTGATGAAAATAAAACATGAGCACGGCTACATTATATTAAATTTAATTAAAACAATCCATATTCTAACTGTTCGCCAACAGTCAAATTGCTGACAAATTGAATGTTGTCTGCCACTTCGTTGCAAAGCAGCGCCAAACCAGTCAACTGATTGTCTTCATTTTGAGGATTGAAATTGTATACAAGCTGCAATAAACCACAAATTTTAATAAAAGTTATGACTTTAAAAGGGCGGGTGCGGTTATCAGCTCTAAGTAGTTGCAAACTATATCCGGAGTAGAACTTTAGCGAAGACATAAAATTTAAAAAAATTTACTGTTTTTTGTAGGATTATCAAAATGTAATTAATTGCGTAATAGAAAAACCCAATACCACTTTACCCGACCCGGGGATTGAACCCGAGACTTCAGCGTTAGCCTCAATCGTAACGTGTTCGCATTACAACTGAGCCACCGAAGCAGTCATTATTACCATTATTTCGTATCCTTTATGGGAGTACTATGCTCCCTCGTGATATCAAGAAGTTAAAACCACAAATCATAGATAACGATAAATGTAATGGTTTCGTCTGCAGTGTTGACATTGAACTAATGCCTTGACCTTAGCCGACGACAAGTAATAGATAAAGCGGTCATGGTCTAGATCGGACGGTACAGACGATAAAAATATACTAAAAATCAAACGATGTCCCTCGTATGCGAGAGGCCGGCTGGGTTGGTACTACCGCTTTGTCTATTTCTGCCGCCAAGCAACAGTGTGTAATAACTGTTGTGTTCCGGTTTGAGGAACATTGAAGTCAGTGAAATTACTGAGCATTATGAGACTTAACACCTTATGTCTCAGGGTGACGAGCGCAGTTCAGTGTCATGCAGTGCTTTGTTATTTAAAGTTCTGTGTGGCATTGCTTCTGTTTATGAGCAGGCGTGACGTTTACCATCAGACGAGCGACCTGCTCGTTTCGTCACTCAATCTAATAAAAAAAAAGAGGGTCACGTGGTGCTGAGTGTTCTTCACCGCCTATGAAGACCCACAATGTCAGGAGAATCTTGGTTGCCGATCTTACAGGAAAGAAATAAGGATTGGGAAAGGGCGGGGGATAGATCTGGGCCTCTGGAAATCTGATTGCCATTCATGCCCATTCATGATGTAGACGAAAATGTCTACGGTGTTGATCTCCACTTAGAAAACTTACTAGTGGTTGGCCAGAAATAAGAACCGTCGCATCGTGACTAGACTGTTATATTATCAGCTGGTCTAGACAAAACACTTTTAGCGTTAATGCGAGCGGAAATTAAAATATGTATGGAAATTACAAATGCAATTACAATTTTAATACTAACATTTCAGTACAAGTACTACACAGCTCAAAGCTATAAAGTACTTTTTGTAATATTTAGCCGTAGACCCAAATGCATTTGGGTGGCTTGATCCACTTGATCTCACTTGATCCCCCCTGGATCCAATAGTAAAGACAAATAATGATGGCCTGAACTGAACAGTCTCTTATATATCATTTCTCCCACCACTTTACCACTATCAGATCTCCATCCCACGTCTACATGCCTGACAAAGATACCTTCGATAACAACAATTAAAGAAAAGTAAATACATTAGCCCATAAAATGTCGCGCCATTGCGCGTGCCTGTATCACACCATGGGACGAAAATAAGCTCGGTGAAATGTATCCACATTTTACACGGGTTACACTTCCGCCTACCCCTTCGGGGATTACAGGCGTGAGTGCGTTTGTATCTAAAGTCCCTCGATACAATATTAAACGCAAATATCTGATACCAGTTCGTCGGCCTTATGCTATAAAAAGTATGCAAATAAAGTCTGTTTATAATATTTACCAATAAAAATTCATCGTACGTAATCCATCCATCTCCATCTGTATCGGCAGCGTGGAACTTGTCTTTTCGCACTTCTATGGTGCTGTCTTCTCCCAGACTTTCCAAAACTGCACTGCTACAAAAGTAATCGTTCATAAAGTCTATGCTTTCCACCTACATCTAATTGACCATTTAAATTGCAACAGTAAAATTAAAAATAACGTTTCAGTTTTTTGTCAGTATTTTTTTTTGTTAAAATTATTTTTTTTTACTATTTTTATAACCCCCGACACAAAGAAGGCTGTTAAAAGTTTGCCCTTTGGTGGGTGTGTATGTTTTTTTTTTGAATGATCGATATGGTTCTTATATATTATGTTTATAGAATATCACTTCAGCCGCTTAAAAGTTACAGATGTTTTTCTTATTGACATCGGGGATTTTAAACGGTTAGGTTATTAGTGAAATAATCATCGAAATGGGTTTAGTCATTCACCACTTTAGAGGTAGAATTTCATCTTGAAATCTAAATGAACTAATTTGAACTATACTCTTTCGAATGAAAAATGAATCATCTAAATCGTAAATCCACATTTGGCAGTTTTGTATACAATCCTACTATTAAAAATGTGAAAGTTTGGATGTTTGTTAGTCAATCACGCCTTTAACGGCTGAACGGTTTTGATTCAACTTTGGTACACAGGTAGATTATGACCGGGATTAAGGCAGGCTACTTTTTATCCCGGAAAGGCAGTTCACGCGGGCGGAATCGCGAACTAAAGGTAGTTAATAGTTAGTATAATTTCCTTTAAAAAAAATCTCGATAGAAGTTTCTCGGAGCAAGCGTAATGTGGTTAGCATTGGAATTTATCTACGATGTCCAAGATTTAATTGTAACTTACTCTCCAGTTCGCTCTCGAGCTTTGAAATTGATTAAATAAATCCTTAATATGATCAATTTCAATTTATAAGTCACATTTTGGGTAGCGGCTGTGCGTGTTAATGTCTTTTTTTAGGATAAAAGTAACCAATGTCCTAATCCTACGTACCACATTTCATCCAAATCTGGTTACCGGTTAAGTTCTGATAGACAAATATCCAAATTCACAAAACTCCTAATTTTCACATATTTAATATTATATTTAGGATGTAGAATCACACCTCCGTGGCGCAGTAGTGGTCAGCTATGAAGCGAAAGACCGCAGGTTCGATTCTCGCACTGAGACAAATGTTTGGGTGATCCACAAATATCATGTTTCGGGTTTGAGTATTCTCTCCCCGAGGGTTTGAAGTAAGTCAGGCGGCTGGTCGTAAAAATTACAAGCCAAATCTTTATGGTAACATGTGTGATAGGGGCAGGTGTAAGAAAAAGGATGTAGAATCACTAAACCATTCCGAAGCTTTTAATACTTTGCAAAGTTCAACAGCAAAATCCTTAAATGATTGCTTCTGGTTACCACAGATAGATAGTATAGAATATAGTATATAGATCTTATATTAAACTTTCGCACCTGCCGGGAAGTGTTATCTTTAAAAATAAAACACTATAACAGGAATTTCAACTTTTGTAATTATGGCACAATCACAAAACAACTTGGAGTCCATCTTGGAGAGTCAATCCCAGCTTCAGGCTCTCTTTATGCACCGAATGACCGAAATGGAAAGTGAGCTCAAGAAGGCCAACAGTCCTCCTTCATCAGTGAGTACCGCTAATTTGGCAGCTGAATATTACCAATTCAAGGATTTCGTTTTGTCTACTTTCCAAACAATCCAAGCACAGATAGCAATCCTTTCAAACAATTTGGACAAATTTGACATGCACAAGCGACGCAAGATCTTGTTGCTTCATGGTGTTCCGGAGGGCAAAGACGAAGACACTACAGCCTTAGTCACAGATACTGTTGTGAACCGCCTTAAAATCACCGATTTTAGTGGAGTGGACATCAGTCGCTGCCACCGAATGGGTCGTTTATCTGCCCAGCATCGTCCCAGGCCCATACTTGTGAAGATGCGTGTTTTGGAACTACGGAACAAGATTTGGTACGCCAAGACCCTATTGCGGGGATCAGGTATTACATTGTCCGAATTTTTGACAAAATCAAGGCACGACGTCTTCATGGCTGCACGGCAAAAGTTCGGTGTGACCCGGTGCTGGACGAAGGAAGGATCCATCTTCATACTGGGATCGGATGGAGTTCGTCACAGGGCCAATTGTTCCAGTGACCTGGACGAAATCCCTGCACCTGCGCCCGCACATGCCACAGGATCGGACAAACAAGCTCAAGCTCCTAATGAATCTTCAGCACCTTGCACCAGGAGCAAAAGAAAAGTTGCCAACAAAAAGTGACGAGAATCGTGTTATAACATTTCTCGTTGTGTCTTGCGTACTAAAGTTATGACCTTACTTACATATTTCTAACTTTTGAGTACCTACCTACTAGATTACTACCCACACTACTGTTTTATTTCTATAACTTGACAGTGTTTGTTGCTATACTCTGTGGTTGCTCTCATCTGTCAAGTTCATTTATTGTTAACTGTCAAGTTGACATCAAGCATAAAAAGATGGGATGACATTCGCGATTTCACATCGAAAAACAATTTTTGTTTTTTTTTTTTATCGATTCATAAGTTGTTAGTCTAGTCATGTGTATAGTATTCATCTATTGGTAGGCACATACGTTAAAACAAGGAGTACATATAAGACCTAGATATTATATTAGCAAACTCTAGTTTTAATATTTGTATAATCATTCTAGTATTCTATATTTATATAACTGGTAACACAACCGGCAGATGAGAAAATTTTAGTGAAAAGTATTGGCCTAATAAAATATATACATTTATACTAGTACATATTTATAAAATATTATTATTATTTATAATATTACATATTCTATTATATAATTGCTTTCTGTATAATATATATTTAAAGGACAAACACACGCATAGTTAATGTTGCGCAGTCTGAATACTGGCAGTTGCAGCGACAGTGAACATTACACTTCTGTGTCATCTGACTCTGATAGCACTAGTGATGCGAGTTTTGTTAGTTTTCCGTCGCTTTCCGACACTCTCGAGACTCACTTCTCTGACGTTCCTAAAAATTTTAACCTCATTCATATCAATGCACAAAGTATTCCGGCCCATTTCCCCGATATGCTGACGTCCTTCGATCAGAAAAATATTCACGCTGTATTAGTCTCCGAATCCTGGCTTAAACCATGTCTTCCTTCTACGTCTTATTCCCTTCCCGGTTTCCGTCTTATTCGAAATGACCGCATCGGCAAGGGTGGTGGTGGTGTTGCTATATATTTACGAGCACATATTCCTTTTTCTGTAGTAAACTTGTCGCCACATCCATCACCTCCTAACGCTGGCGAGCATCTTTTTATTGAACTTACTCTTTCCCATTTCAAAATTCTTCTCGGAGTCTATTATAGTCCCTCCTTACGTATTGATTATTTCACAACATTTGAAAAGATATTAGAAGACCTTGTCCCTTCTTACGAGCATACTATTATTATGGGAGATTTCAATACGTGCCTTTTAAAAAAGGATCACCGAACTTCCTCATTGGTCACCGTGGTAAATTCTTGCAACCTCCATATTTTACCCCTGAATTCTACACATCATACTCCCAACTCCGTACCATCACTCCTCGACATCATGCTAGTGTCCTCTTTACAGCATGTTGCCAAGCACGGCCAATGCCCGGCTGATGAATTTTCATACCATGATCTGCTCTTTTTATCGTACAAAATTCGTCCGCCTAAACACAAACCCAAAATCATTTTGCAACGTAATTTTGGTGGAATGGATCAGGAAGCTTTTCGTTTAGATGTACAGAACACCGACTGGTCTTCAGTCATTGGGGCCAAGTCAATTGATGACAAAGTTGTGGTCTTCAACTCAATAATCACGCAACTATACGATATCCACGCTCCTCTTCACTCCATAAAACTAAAACATCTCCCTGCGCCGTGGCTCACAGATGACCTCAAATGTTTAATGCGAAAAAAAGCTGCATCCAGGTCGAAATATAAGGGTCACCCCAATGATGAAACCAAGGCCAAATACTCTGCCCTGCGAAATCGCTGCAACAGGATGTGTAGGGATGCCTATCGTCGCCATATTCACGATTCAGTCTCAGAACAAGATCCAGCTAAAGTCTGGAAGTTCCTCAGGTCTCTGGGAATTGGTAAATCTCGACAAGACGTAATTCCGAATCATAATTTAAATCTTCTCAATAAATATTTCTCATCTTCTTTCCACATTGACGTGTCAATGAAATATCAAACTATCAACTTTCTTAATTCCTTACCAATTCCCAGTTATGCTCCTTTTGTCTTTAATCGATTTACCGCTAGTGATGTTAAGACAAGCATTCTCTCCGTAATTTCAAATTCAGTGGGTGTAGACTGTATCAGTCGTAACATGTTAATACCTATTTTGGATATCCTTTTACCCACACTATGCCATATTCTTAACTTCTCTGTTGAAAGTAGTAGTTTTCCATCTATATGGAAAGACGCTCAGATTATTCCTCTTCCTAAAAAATCGAATCCTAAATCTTTTTCTGAATATCGACCTATCTCTATCCTTCCTTTCTTATCAAAAGTCCTTGAGCGCCTTGTCCATTCTCAACTGAGTACTTTCCTTTGCAAGCAGCAGGTTTTAAATCCTTATCAATCTGGATTTCGTCCTGGCCATAGTACAGTGACTGCTCTTGTTAAAATCACCGATGATATTCGCCTAGGTATGGAAAATGGGCAGTTAACTGTACTATTGTTATTAGATTTTAGTAATGCTTTTAATACAGTAGATTTTGATATTCTTCTTTCTTTACTTCGCTCGATTAACATATCTCCTACGGTAATCGATTGGTTTCACAGTTATCTGTTCGGTCGCCGGCAACGTGTTCGCCTTGAAGATAACTTTTCTTCATGGTGCGACACATCAGCTGGTGTACCACAAGGCGGCGTTTTATCTCCCTTACTTTTCGCGACCTTTATAAATTCCATATCCCAACATCTCTCTTCTTCCTACCACCTGTATGCAGACGATCTACAACTCTACTGTCAAGCTCCACTCAATGAAATAAATACAGCTATCGGGACTATGAACTCCGACTTAGTCCGTATATCTGAGTGGAGCGATCGCTTTGGTCTGAAAGTGAACCCTGCTAAAACTCAAGCCATAGTTGTGGGAAGCTCTCGGCAAATTGCCAAAATAGATTGGTCACTGCTCTCTCCGATAGTTTTTAGCGGGGTTACAGTTCCGTTCAGTGAGTCTGTTAGGAATCTTGGAGTGATAATGGACCGTAAAATGTCCTGGGACCCACAGCTTGCAGCTACGAGCCGCAAGTTGTTTGCGTCAGCTGCTTCATTAAAGAGACTACGTAACTTCTTGCCCACTGCCACTAAAATTACGCTTGCACAATCCTTACTTCTTCCCGTGCTTGACTATGCGGACGTCTGCTATCTTGACCTTACCCAAGTTCAACTTGATAAACTTGAGCGTCTTCAAAATTTCTGCATACGATTCATATTTGGCTTGCGTAAATATGATCATATATCTCATTTTCGCTCTAAGCTCAAGTGGCTCCCTATTCGTCTTCGTCGGAATACTCATATTCTATCCCTACTCTATAATATTCTCTTTAATCCTGCGTCTCCCCAGTATCTGAAGGAAAGTTTCAATTTCCTTCACAGCGGTCTACCGCGATCGCATGTTTTAAGATCGTCAGAGAATCTGGCTCTGAAGACTCCGGCACACAGCAGTGTTTTCTTTGATGGTTCCTTTGCCGTTCAAGCTGTCCGTCTGTGGAACGCTTTGCCGGTGTCTATTCGACAAGCTCCATCACTAAGTAGCTTCAAGAGACAGCTGAAACTATTTTACCTCTCGTCGCAACAATAGTTTGTTTCATTTATTGCATTCACATATATTGTATATACACATTGTTATTTTAAATGTAATAATATTGTTATTTATTATTTCAAAAGTTGTTATTTATTTTTATAATCATTATATATTATAATATATATATATATATAAGTATGTACACCCCCACTTATTACTTTCTTTTGCCACTATTCCATCCTAAGGTTGTCTGGCAGAGATCGCTATTAGCGATAAGACCGCCTATTGTAACACACTTTTTATATTACTTTCCTTTGTATATATCCGTGCAAATGGTGTACAATAAAGAGTTAATAAATAAATAAATAAATAAATAAAAATAGATCGACTTCTGTACCAAACTTATTGCAACCATGGCCACGCTGTCGCTAGTTTAGCTACACCATAACTGAGGTGGTAGTTGCCACTATCACAAAACTGTTGCTTTTTATAGGCTTACCCACTGAGCTGGCCAAAAGCCCAAAATATCTCCGACATACCCCCTTTTTTCTCTTAAAGAGATAAGGTGAGAGAAGACTGGGGAGTACATATAATCCAATGTATTAAGGCTATGTATTAAGCGTGGTCCGTGTAAGAGTTAACACTAACAAGTCATCAAACGAAAGCATGCCGTTGGACTGGTTGTCGAAGAGCAGGAACAAGCTGTGCAAGTTGGCGATGGTCACCTCGTTCCACCCTGGGAAACGGTTCACCACCTTCTGTATGCTCCATCTGCGATCTTTCTCCTTCATCTCCTTTATAAAAGCAAAGTATAGAGTTGATGATTTTTTATCTTTATTTTATTTCTAATAGCTTTTGTTCGCAGCTTCGCTTGCGTAGTCCTAATTACTAAACTTGCTTGGTACTAATTGTTACCTATACTACCAATATCATCTATGTTAATAACAAAAATAAAACCACCTCAAAAAAAAGTTCTGCCGTATTTACGTGATGCGCGACCAAATTTAACAGAAAGCAGTGCGGTAGGTTACGGTATTATTAAAAATTACTAGTTTTTCCCGCGGCTCCGCTCACATGGTTGTCTTTTCCTGGATAAAACGTAGAACGCACTTAGTTGGCAGTAGCCTATATTCTAATTCAGGTGATGGTCTAGCTACGTGACAAAAATCATCCAAAGTCCAGATGGTTAAGACGTGATTGCTTAACAAACATCCAAACTTTCACATTTATATTTAAGTGGGATTTCACATATAGGACGGATATTCCCTTTAGCACGGCACAACCTTTTATACAACGAATATAACTTATTTCAAAATTCAACAAATAAAATAAAAGTAAAATAGGGAATGAAATTTTGTTTGGAGAAACAATATTCAATAGACATTTCGACTCGAAAACTTCGTAGGAGTACCTACTTCTAAAACAAATAAGCGAATACGTATTTCGCGATTCTTGGAAAATCTTAAGGGGTGAAATGCTTTAAAGGGGCGAGGGTTTTCCCCGAATCCGTATAGACATTCACGTGGGCGGAGCCACGAGTTGATTATAATAATGATAAGTACCTACATATTTTTATTTTACTAACGCTGTCTTTTATACGTCCCACTGCTGGGCACGTGCCTCCTCAACTGATTGAGAGGGAGTTAGGCCTTAGTCCACCACGCTAACCTAATGCGAGTTGGCAGACTTCACATATCTTTGCAATTCTTATGGAGATCTTCTCAGGTATGTAGGTTTCCTCACGATGTTTCCTTCACCAAGATAAAGCAAGTGATAATTTACAATTAATACACCCGTAACAGAAAAGTCTGAGGTGTATGCTCATGGGGCTGGATTCGAACCGACGACTGTCGTCTCGACAATCCGTACAACTCCCCGCTAAGCTATCACTATTATATGATGCTATGGATGATACATCTAATACAATAAAATAAATAAATATGCCAAGTGCATCTCTTTTTCTTACTTGATTGTACTGCCGCTGCTCAGCCAACCTCTTGTAAAATAAATCTACCAACTTGTCGTAATCCGTCATGGGCATTTTCTGCGCGTCCGAAACTTTCTTGTGTGGCTCTCCTATCCAACATTAAACTTATTAGAAAGCTAGCATAGAAGTTTATATTCTACTATGAGAATTGTAGTTTACGCAGATTAAAACTTAAATTTATTAGTTAATTATGAAGTATTATGTTGAAAATCTATTAAGACTTCAAAACCCGAATCGCGATAAGTTTGCTGTTTTCCGGTCAGGAGGTTCTCCATCATCAGATCTTAACAAATTTATAAAATCAATATACCAAGCTCGGGGAAAACCCTATCAAATGCAAAAAAGATAATCGTTTAAAATCGTGGTTTTACAAGGCGGTAGGTCCCCCGTATGCGAGAAGCCGTCAGGGTTAGAATTTGGTACCACCGCTTTGTTGTGTTCCGATTTGAAGGACATTAAAGCGGGGTGAAGAGCGCAGAACGGCAGAACGGTTTTGGGTGAAATATGACACACAGGTAAACCATGACCTGGACATAGGCTAGATTTTACCCCGGAAAAATGCCCTTCACGTAGGCGGAGCCGCGAGCAAAAGCTAGTAGAACATAAAAACACTACCTTAGTACTGGATGAATTGGGACGAAACTTTAATTGAAATTTTTACTTTGATGGATCAAATAAAATGTTATCTCAGCTTCATTTTTACCCAAAATGTGTTTACTTTTTACGTAATTACAGTTCATCTCATTTTTTAGTGTAATTAAACTAAACCAGCTTTGTTCCTATTCAGCCCTGTATTCCCATTCACCCCGCTTTACTACACATTTCTTATACGTCAGCTAACCTTTTCCCCCAAAATATATGTGTAGTACTAATGAATTTCAACATATTATGGAACGTAGCATATTCCCAAGTAGATACAGACTTAGCTAACTGTAAGGAAATGTTTTACTTATAAATATTTAAAGTTAATTTGGTTTGCAAATTAAACACAGGCTTCGCGCCATTTTATAGAGATAGGGATAAATTGAACACTATATAAGTAATCTAGGTGGGTTGTATGCCTGCTGCCTTTTAACTAGTAGGCTCCTAATACATGTAAAGGTACATATAAATATGCTCACGCCAGCAGGTACTATTTCCATGATGTGATAGGTGGCGAGCTTATAGCGACTATCGAAAATTACAACACATTGTGATAGCCCGACCTGGGATTTAAGCCCAGGACCATCTTAGTTTGTTAGTTTCTTAGGCTAAATTCAGCCACTATATCAATGTGGCGATCAACTAAAATAATTTTCCAAATACCTTTGATACATACCAGTGGCGGTAAAATCTTCCTGTCGATAAAAACAAATTGGTTTCCTCTTCACTGGGTATTCAAAGAACCTCCCCAGTCCCGAGAACAGCGTACTGATCTGATGACCCATTGTTGCTTCTGAACGGTTCGTATTCAACGAAATTATTGTTGTCGAGATTAGTAGAGATAACACACATCAATACAATTGTCAAACTGGCAACTTAGACAATACAATTTTATCCGAAAAGGTTTAGAAGATGTTTAGAAGCCATCAATAATAAATAAATGAGAAAAAAGACCTCTGAGTTTGCCTCGAAGTTGTCGAGCATTTTTTACTTATTCCATACAATTTATAAATCATTTATTTATTCATCGTGTTCTCATGTCGAATAAAAATAATACCATATACTTACAAGGAAAATGCGATTTAGTACTCGGACAACGTATTATATGATTTTAGCTCAGTTCACGAATAATATAGCAGATACAACATATACCTCGTTCTCTAATTCACTATACAAACCAAGCGTATCAATTCTTATTTAAACTATTATTAGCTTAAATGAAGTCCCTCGCCTGGTGGTAAGCGCCACGCCTGCCCATAAACAGAAGCAACACCACACAGAGCTTTGAATTACAAATCACTGCGGGGCACTGGACTGCGCTCATCACTCCAAAACATAAGATGTCACGTCTCATAGTGCCCAGTAATTTCACTGGCTGCAATGTCCTTTAAACCGAAACACAATGCTTACACACGTCTGCTTGGCGGCAGAAATAGAAAATACGGTGGTACCAACCTAGACGGACTCTTGCATACGAGGGTCCTACCACACTCTCTTCTTCTTCGTCGGTCCCTCAGTGCTGAGGATCGCGACCACATAATATGTGCCTCCAAGCTAAGCGGTCATAAGATGTCTGGACCGCTTGGTGTATGCTGCCACCAACAGCCCTTTTCACGGCATCTGACCATCTAGATGGCACTCTTCCCCTGGGGCGTTTCCCTTCTAGACTGTAGACCACATAGTAGACTGTAGTTATCTCGCGGTGCGTATAGATTTTACAGTGCGCATTACCACGTTACGCTGAATGCTGCGATTACTCGCGGTACGCGAATAGAGTAGACGTATGAAGTAGGAACTCATAATATAATTATTATACGTGAAACGTCGATTTTGGCAAAGTTTTCGTCTTTAGAAGTTGAAATGTGTAAGCACAAATTGTTAGAAGCCACACTTCGAGTTCCCATTGTATCCAAACTAATCACATTATTCCTAAGATTTTGTGACGGAATAATATGCCAACAATAGATACAGAACAAGGTGAGAAGAGATTGTTTACTTGTGTACCTTATCTAATTTAAAATTAATACAGCTTAAGGACAGGTTTCAGGAAATGGATATGAAATAAAAACATCAAACTCCTATCAATCACTTGATTAATTTCTCATACAAAATTCCATTAAAAATTTCAAAAATCTGACATTATATAGCGTCATACACAAATTGATAAGATTAGAAATAATAAGAATCAAAGTAATATTTTACCGAAAGGGTAAAAAAATGTAAAATGAAACATGGTAGGCAGTAAATTATTCTAAATTAAAATATAGGAACATTTATAAAATTTCAGTCTTCTTCAACATTATTACAGAAGAGTAACATAAGATATAGATATAAAAGAAAAAGACTGTTGTCTACTTTCGAATATATTATTATGCTATAATATACGAGAGAGTTAAATGTGCTTTTATAATACTATTTCTATGTAATTACATCAACAGACGCGTGAGTGTATATCTGGCTTCTAATCACTACAGAAAGTTATATATCAGTAGACAACAGGCTTCTAAAGCGGTGATCAGACCACCGTTACAATATACCCAATCAGTCTTCATTATTTTACAAAGTGAGGTAGACGCGGTTATAACTTTGAACACAACTCCACCCCGGGCGGGCCGATGCCGCCGGGAACTGCGGCCCATCGCCCCTCCTCGGGATGATGTACAAAAATACTACTTATCTCAATTACACATGATATCGACGGTCGCATTCGCCTGCCCTTTGCTATTGTCATGTTGTTAAACAGTTACAATAATGCACGCGGCGCAGCGCAGCGCACTGTGGCCACAAGCGCCCGACTCGACCTCGACTACTACACAACACACTCCATACGAACCACGCGACAAAGGGTAGACGAATGTATTAAAGCTAATACTAACACAACACAAGCTCCTAGTTAACGTTACAAAAATAGCACGAAAATGGCTCAATACGGTAGCTTAAAATCTCATTACAGCATTATCATTATGCAGTTTCGGTGTTGCGTCTTATTGTGGCGTACACACGGCTGCTAGTACATAACGTACTTTACTGTTTATTGATTCACAATCGACGGTTAGCAATTGAACGTTACTATTTAGCACTAAAAACTTGTACAAAAATTACCATCACGCTTCGATTATTATTTAGTTGTCAATTTTATTGTATTTATCACAAAACCACAATTATACTGCTAGCAGCTAGCAGCTCTCACAATGTACGCGCCTCGCATTCACGCGATCCAATACGTTTTCCGTTAATTTTATGATTATGTCAGAAGTGTGTTACACACGGACACGGCCACGGACTCACGCGCACGTCAACACCTTTATAAAGCGGACACACTCTACGATCTTATTGTTATATTCGACATTAACACACTTGTGAAATACCCACAAAATCATTTATATTTAACAAAAATAATTCAAATAAAACAATTTCTATCAAATTAAATGCAGATTTTTTAAAATTAAGTAATGCTTCAGCAGCTTTCAGCTAAATTACTTACAAAACGACGACCTCTGGCCGCTTTTCTTTGAAAATTTGACTTTTGTTTAGTAAGGTGTTAGAATTAGTACGATTGTTTGCTTTAATTGAATAATACTTACATTTTAGTAGAGTGCTACACGGAATACTTACATGAATATTGTATTAATTACTGTATTTACTAGTTACTTTCAATTCAAGCGAATTCTATTAACTGTCGAAAAGTTTAAAACATTTGCAAATTGCATCAGATCGACGACGTTCTTAGAAGCCGCCGCTCCGCACAAAACCATAGATGTTGGGAAATTGCTTTGCAAATCCGTCCAGAATGTCAAACGACATGAAAAATCGTCGTGTTAAAAACTATGAGATTCGTTGTCAGCAATACAAATAATGTAGGGTTTAGACAAAAGAATACAAAATTCCAAAGAGTTAAAGGTAAAACTGCATTATATGCAACATATTATTTTAAAAATAACTTAATACAATTAATGGCACTGAACAAAAAGTTAATTTACTGGAAACAAAAAAAATATTTAAGTGCTATTCTGAATTTGTCGAATCACCATCAAGACGCAAGACACTGCATACACACTACTAAGAGCGACCACACACAACACATTGTTTTCGCTCGTGCTCACTTAGTGCTAACTTTTCATATTCGTTCAAACTTAGCTAATGTACGACTAACTTTAGTATAGATAAAGCAAAGTTCGCTCATCTGTGGATCAGATTTTATTATAAATAGGCGTATTAGGGCAAACAACGTTATGGGTAGCTAAATTAGATTCCTACTCAGCTCACTTCGTTAAATTTAAGCTACTCGTACTGTACAGTCCATTTGACTGTTGACATTAGTAGTTTATTAGTTTAATTTATTTACGAATATAAGGCCTTACTTATAAACGTTACTTAAACATTGATTAGTTAAACACTCCCTTGTCTGTCTCTGTCAACGTGATTTATAAAGTGGCTAGAAACAGACGAAAACAGTCTTTCAACTAATCACTGCTTCAAAAGTTTATAAGTAAGGGCCATAGATACTAAGCATAATGTCCCAAAAGACCACAAAGTGAGATGTTCCGAGAGTGTAAATTAAATAACTTAGAACTTTGTTCGCCTTACACGCACATTGAGAAACTTGTGATTAGATCTTCTCTTCATCTAAATGAATAGAATTACTCGTACAATAT
Organism: Mimas tiliae; assembly: GCA_905332985.1. Taxonomy (NCBI): domain Eukaryota; kingdom Metazoa; phylum Arthropoda; class Insecta; order Lepidoptera; family Sphingidae; genus Mimas; species Mimas tiliae. The sequence goes on along the minus strand of HG995256.1, from coordinate 4,257,508 downwards.
AGGCGAGAATATAACAGAATACCGTCATTTACATGACTGCGTCATAAGATTATTTTCATAGTAACAACCCAATACGCCATCTTAATGCGCCAATATCGAAAGATATGAAGATGTACCTACAAATAATTTGAAACATTGCTGTCTACGGAGTAAAAACTTTTAAGCAACAAAGTGTAATGGGATACATTAAGATCGAACCAATATGTAAAGCTAACACATTACCTTACTTCTCTTATGATGTTTGCAGCACTCATTGACATCCATCCTACGCCACTCCCGTGAGCTCAAGCCAAAACTACTAAATATATATCATACATACACATCGTATCGAACATTTTATCTATTCCCGTCATTCACTACTAATAGATAAGCTTCAAACAACAATTTTCGTCCACAAAAATTTCAGACTCACAAACCAGTCGATTGCACTTTATACATTTAAAACGTTTCTAAATGTTACTTGTCCATATGAAAATGTTTGTTTGAAGCCAAGTCACTAATGGATACCACATAAATGAAATCTTATTCTACTGTAACTCTAAGTACAAATGTGAAAAAATTGTTAATCTAACCGTATCGTAACTTACAGACGTAATATTATGCTTTATAAGGGTGAACGGTGAACATTGCTTCAATACAATATACACGAGCTAAGACATTTTGATAATTATTTTATCGGAGTTCATTATTATTAGTTGGGTTTTGGACAAGCGTGTCGTATGGTAAGTTATTATAATGATATGACACTGCGAGTGATAGTGGAAGCAGTAGAAACAGATAAATACAATTCAATTCCTCCCCTTCCAAGTGCCAACATGTTGACACAAACCAGTTGCAACTTGGTAGTTTGTTATATGAAATCCATTTCTTTCGTGGGAATATCGATGAATGGAGAAAGGGGTCTGACTGGGCGCATGGTTTTAGCGAACAGGTATTGAAGCCAAGTTCTCTAGTGCAGCGACTCCTGAACTTTTACAATTTGTTTTTTTTAATTATTTATCAGCTTGAGTTACGAAACGAGTAGGTCGCTCGCCTGATGGTAAGCGTCACGCATACCCCATTAACAGAAGCAACTTTACACAGAACTTTGAATTACAAAGCATTGCATGTTATTGGACTGCGTTCCTCGCCCCGAGACATAAGATGTTAAGTCCCATAATGCCCAGTAATTTCACTTGTTTCAATGATAAGTTTGTTTAAGTTAATGTGGATTTATTTAAATTAAAGTGTGTCGAAATCCATCGCATTTAAGTGTGAGGCTGCTCAAGAATACAGCTTTCTTTGATTTAGATGCTAACTGTCTGGCGAGAACGTTCACTATTTTGTTCAGGCAATTCACAAATGCCATTGATTCGCGGAACCCTGCAGACTTTTCCACGGAACTCACTTTAGGAATCGCTGCGCTAGTGACTATGTATTCGCAGAGAATATTTATTATACAAAAATATATTGAAATTAAAACTGACATTGCATCATGCGACCGCTCACTATCCTGCAATCCCAAGCAAGCGACTTGTAACGGATATATAAAAAAGGGATGCGAAAAGAAGCGTTTCTGTGCAAACTCAACATACGACACGCCTCATCAAAAACCGACCTTAAATTTAATTAATAGTATAACTAACTATATCGAAGTCTAATGAAGCAGTAACAATATTATAATATTAAAACACACATCGAGACTCAAGCAGATTATCTGATATACATTTTTAAATGGATTTATTATATCGGTTAATGATTTTCAAATTTCAAAAGCTTCCAATAAATGCATGCAGGTACGTTAAACTCTAATTTTTATTGCGATTTGGAACTAATGCTTATCTGCTTTGCTACCGACGTGTACATATACTTCAACCATCCCCAAATATATTCCCAGTTGCATAATGCATTTAATATTAAATTTTATAACCTTAGCGATAAATTCTAATTTTAAAGGATGCATACTCAAATGGTGACTACAGCAGGGATAGAAGAGTAAGACTAACTACGAAGACAACGATTACATCAAAATGAGAAGGAACCGATCGTGTCTCGATTCGCATGCAAACTAAACTTACTCATACAAGTTAACTATATTAAGTGAACACATACTGACTGAACACATAGTAGTTTATATTAACGCTACTTATTCATACATTTGAAAAATAGAACATTTCATAGATTTCATTTTAATAAAAAAAAAAAGAATTTCACTATAATATTTGAACTAATACAAAATTTTGATTGTATAAACACACACGGATAATATAAAATCAATCAAAATTATTATCAATTTAATTATATAATATCTATAAATTAGCTATTTTGATAGATAAGACCGGAGAACTCGGTGCTTAACACTCAACTAAATTAACCTAGAATAACTAGGTTTTACAGCTAAACGCGTTAAATTAGAAAATAACAGTACGATTAAAATTTCTCAACAGAATCCTACTCAGTCAAGTCATTCCTTTTAGATTGTCAGTCGAAAGTTTTAAAGTAGATAAAATAAAACGATTTCAAAAAGAAATTAAAAATATCACGTCTAAGATTTAACTAATTTTAAAAAAATGTGGCGCTTAACCGCCGTTTTGTTTAACTATCTGCCGATACGTTAGAATAATAATACCTAAAAATTTTGGTAATTAAAACGCAGTTCGTTTTGCGCCGCGCCATCACCACCAGCGCCCTTCGATCCTACGCCCGCGCCGGCCGCGGCCCAACCATCATCTTTAAGACAGTCTTCTGAAGTCAGTCTCAAAGTTTTATTGCATTGATTCTGTTGCTCAATACAGTACCGATAATACAACATTCACTCCCATCCAAACAAATTCGATTTAACGAACACGGAAGCAACGAAATTATATAAAAATAAAATAATTTTAAGCCAAAACGGCGTTCGCTCCGCCAATAAAATACTATAATATAATAAGATAAAAATATTATATGCACCTAAATCATTATGCGAAATAATTTATCATAAAAATACATATCAACGTTCGTTAATCAATTTAACCAAGTTAAAAAAACGTAAAAATGTAACATTTTGGAAAAATACTTTTCAAGTTATCTCTTTAATTTATCTCACATAAAAAATCTTTTACATCACATCGTGATAAGTATTCCATAATAGTAAGTATATTATTTTTGATTTTTGCTAATGCAGTTTTACTATGAAAGAGCGACCGGTCCGGTATGTAAATATATGTATGTACGTTATAAGATAATAATACAGTTTATCTAATTTTTAACTATTAGTTTGGTGTTATCTATAGTAACGATTATAAGACAGCTATTATTATAATTATTGCAATTCCTAAACGATGCTGTAATTTACACTCCCAACATTGTTTGGTCCTTACAGACTAGTCTAATGCGGAAACAGAAATCGAATCATACATTGGTAACGAAAAATCATTATTTATGGACTAAGAGAGAATTATATTCGTCATGAGTGTGAAAAATCGCCAAGTTGCGAATGAACACACCACGCGCAAGCCATGCTCGATATGAACTTTTCCAAACGTTAATAATAAAATTGGCACATTGTCAAAGAAATCACAACTTAAACGAAACAAAATAAAATACGGGGACCTTAGGTCCGAGAACTCAATTTGCCTTGCCATAAAATATAATATTTAATACACTTTAATGTATTGTTTGCCGTGGGAACCGATGTCGCGTGCGGTGTCGGGCAGCGTCTCGAACAGCACCACCAGGTACCCTTCGGGCGTCAGGGCCACGTCACTTGGACGGTCCTTGTCATCCAGGCCTGGACTCTTTAGGTCCACGGCCCACAGTATACGAAGCTCCGATGTAAACACTAGCACGCGATGATTCTTCGAGTCTGCCACTATGATGCGACCGTCGTCATCCGTCACGATACCTGAGGGACGATTCAGTTCTCCTATACCTGAGCCCTCGCGTCCTACGCAGTGTAGAACTTTTGTCAATGTCGGGTCGACCATCAGAAGGCGGTGGTTCTCGAAGTCTGACACGATAATGTTGCCTGCTGTTGTGAAACACACGCCTCTGGGCGTAGTCGGACCTTTCAACATCTTAGCCGGGTTGGCTCCTTCGAATACAAACTTTGTGATGTAAGTTCCGTCACTGGTGAAGAGTTGAATACGGTGGTTGCGCGTGTCAGTCACTACTATGTTTCCAAGAGTGTTTACAGCTACGTCCCACGGATATTGGAACTGACCACACTCCTTTCCAAAAGAACCAAATTTAAGTATGAAATTACCAGAGGATGTAAATATTTGAACACGGTGATTATCTTTATCTATGACTATAATCCGACCGTAAGTATCAGTAGTTATGCCCGCAGGAAGATCGAACTCTCCAGGGCCCGTGCCTTTAGAGCCGAACATAGTTTTAAATTCTCCGCGATTGTTAAATATTTGTATTCTGTTATTTCTACGATCCGCTATTATTATGTTACCTTCTCTATCTACACACAAGCCCCATGGTCGAGACACTTGTCCTTCGTCAAGACCTTCTCTGCCGAAAGAAAACATAGGGACTCCGGGAACGGGACTTCTCGTGGGTCTTACAGTAACCGACATCCAATATCCCGGAATAGCTTGTCCTACACCACGAGAAGAATTAGACTCCATTGTTATACTAGTTGTGATGCTGTGATCATAATAATTAGTAGACCTTGTATGTGAATTTGAGTAATCGGGGAGCGAACGTAAACTATTAGCGGCTAAATTATAACTGAGTTGCGAAAAACTGGGAGCCGATTGCAAAGAGCCAAGCGACAAGAATGACTGGCGTGATGGCAGCGTAGACACCGAGTTAAGTGAATGTAACGAACTCGCTGGCGCAGATTGAACATCGCATTGTCTTTTTAATTGATCCACTAGGTCATAGTTTGGCGGTATGAACATAATTCTCTCTTCTGTTAAATACATATTCTTAAACATACACGAGAAGTAATCTACTTGAGCTCTACCCTTTTCTTTAGCCATGAATAAATCTATTCCTTCCGAGTCCATACTACGCACGAGGGTTTCGTTGGTGTGAGCTAATCCGGCCAATATCCCCCGAAGAGTGTTCATATGGTCAGTCAGCTCGCTCATCTTCGCCTGGCGCATCTTTTCAACTTTATCTAATAAATATTTCTCACGATCTTCAATCGCCTGTGCGTAACAACGCATAGCTTTCCTTATTTTCATATTAGCCTCTGCTGTTTCCTTTTCGTAAGCTTTAGACAGTGCCACGGCGCGATCTATAGCAGTCTTGATAGCTTTAGTTCCAGTTTTGGTGTCTTCAATAGCTCTGAATACTCCAATGCGACACATGTCGAGGGCACCTTTGATGGGTGAGTAACAATGATCTTTGTGCACCCACAGCGTACATTCCTGACATATGAAGATGATGCAAGCCTCACAGTAATATCTGACTGGGTCACCGTGAAGCTCACAGTACATTAATTCCTTTTCATTGTTAACAGAGTTCGGTCTGGCACCGATTGGTGATATTTGGTGTATAGGGAGTAATGTGTGCTCTCTCAACTGACAATCTGATGTCACCTTGTGGCAACATTCGTGACAGAACAGATCGTTGCATTCGAGACACCGTGTGGTCGGCGAACGTTCTTCACATCGGAAACACGTAATGGATACAGAAGAAGAAGTGCCTGGCGAGCCACTGGAGTTGTCTTCTTTGGTTTGATGTTGATTGTTATTATTAGAAGAGACATTGTACTCACGGCTCGGGCCGACGGGGTTCTGCAGAGAGCTGCTGGACGGCAGAGCCCATATGTCGTAGGGGATGGCGGAGGAAGTGGATGTAGAGGCCCCAGTCTGCAGACTGGATGGTTTGTTCATGTTCTCGAGCAGGTTGCAGATGATGTGGGTCATGGCGAGCGGGTCCTCCTGGTCGGCGGTCGAGGAGCCGCCACCGTTGGCCGTCGACGTGGACGGCAGGCTAGACGCAAGCGACTGCGTGAGGTTCGCAAACGATGTCATTGTGCGTCGAACACACTACGTCATTAGAACTGGAACAAATAGAACATAGAGTTTAGTATCAAATTTTATTATTATAAACCCTAGTGGCCCCTAGGGTTTGCCCATGTTTTTCCACAAAACATAAAATAAAGAAAAACTAAAAGCCCGACGAATATGAGACATATCTTACTTTCTTCCCCAAATTATTCTGCATCGATTGTATCGGTCTCGACCTATGGGTTGGGGGTATGCCCCCAGCGGTTTCGGCGGAGATAGCGTGACAAGCTTTTGGCAGCGGCGGCGGCTGCGCCAGTTACTTTTTTTTAGAATAGAGAGATAGGTTGTAACATGAATTTATTATTTGCAACATTCTTTACCCGGTATAAACAAAACTTCCCACAATCATTTTAGATTTTTAGTCATGCAGTAATACAAAGCTTGTATGAAGTGTGTTAAACAAATGTAGTTGGCTCAGACAAAAGATATTATTATATGTAATATGGATGATTATATTAGTACTTAGATTTACCGATAGTAATAATTATGTATTTTATGATAGGAGGTAGTAGATAGCTAGATGGTTAAATGACATTTTATGAAAAATAAACATTACAACTAGGAGTGTAATATTTATGAGATTTAAAGTGAATAAAAAATATTTATATACAACCTGGTAGAGCCACTTTTGTCTACAGCATGAATGGGCCGGCTCGTCCGGGTCGTTACCACTGTCTCACAGAAAACCGGCGTAAAGTAGCAGCTTGCTGCTGCGTTTCGTACGGTGAGTGAGATACCCGGAGGCCCAAACCCCCTCCCCTTCCCAATCCCTTAATTATCCCTTTCCTTTAAGGTCAACGCACCCATGATTCTTTTGGTATTGTGGGCGTACATGGACGGTGGAGATCACTTACCTTCAGGTGTCCCACCTGCTAAATTGCTGGACTGTACCATAAAAACATTCTCTACTTACATACATAAAACTAGTTCTTATGACACTAATAACTAGTATACGTTTGTCACTACTCACTTAACACCTAACATAAACTGATTAAAAGAAAAAAAAAAGCAAAACGGAAGCGCGTTACGATGCGTGTTGTGGACTGGTTGCACTGAATCATTTCATATGGTGCAGTTTGCAAAAAAAAAACCGTCCCAAAATCTTTTGTGCGCTCCCTACCACTACCCTTAGAACGGTGTAGGTAGCTAAGTCGAGGGGAACAACGGCATAGGGGATCGCCAGTGTGCGAAAGAGAAAGATAATGTGTGGCATTCCAAAATTTTCCATAATTTAGATAAGGAAGTTTGCTATGATTAGGGTTGGTGAGTTGCGTCTAGCTGGGTATTGATTTTGCAAAGATTTGAGTTCAGATTACGATTTAAACTGTCTAACAATGTGGATAAGTAATTCCAAAAACTTTATCGAAATATTATTTAATTTATTTTATTTTTATTTATAATTCTTTATTGTACAACACTTAAAGTACATGTAAAGAAAAAAAAACAATACAAATAATAGTACAATTGGCGGCAATATTAAAAAGTTTAAAGTCAAAGAAAGTACTTCTAATAAAGCTTAGATATTAAAAAAAATGATATTCGTTGTATTTCTGTTTTAGATTGTAGACCACCCCATAAAGCTTTGTAGTCATTAAACATTAGGTAAGGTTGTCAACCCTAAGACTAGAGAGCACAAATCCGATACTAGCGGATGTGCGACGAAGATACAAGATGCACCTCTCGCTTATTAAGAGAGGGACGTAAACAGCGGACATTTATCGAGATTTTGTATTTCGGGAGCCGCACCGTTGGTACCACATGCAGTGTTCGTGACCTTGGAAGACGAATGCGCGTGAGGCAGGTCCGGGAGCGGCCGCCATCTTGGCCCCTCCCCCCTAAGCCGTATCCCCGGGCACGCACCCCCGCCTCCCCTCCGTGTAAGTTTGAAGGGTGCCGAAAATCGATGTTTTCCCTCGTTACCCCCTATATAAAACGAAGGGCGCAGCCAGGGCACTGCACTATAACTGTACTGTAATTTACTCTTTGTGAAATCTAAATACAATTTATGAAATTTCAGTCGATTTACAATAAATTCATCAACACCATTTATTTGGGCCCATTTCACAATGTCCAATTATATTTTAACACCCAGGTAACTCATTAGGTAGTCAGAGTATGAAGTATTATTTTAACATACGGTTCTATGTTTATATTTACTACTAGATAGTTTTACTTTGTTGCCTTTTTTATTTGATAAATAAAGTTAACAGTGACATTAAGTAACATACCATAAATGTAACTAATAACGTAACTAATGCGTCTCACTGCTGGGCAATGACCTCTACTTTACTCTTCCTATATTTCTACCTTTCTATAGATTTTTTTTGCGCGTCCGAGAACTAAGGCATATAGTATAAAATGAACCTTTAGCGGTTATTAAAGTGGTTGAACCGTTAGTTTAAAAATAAATTCTATTTGTAGAATTTTATTACAAAAGTTATATAGTCGTAAAAATTGAAAGACGCTGAAATGAAATAAAACCAAATGAAAATTTTACAACTGTACATGCCCCATATTATACAAAAATAGAATATCGTGAAATAAATTGAAAAAGCCTCAATTTATTTCACGATATTCTCATTGTATCAGTACCTCTATTACCAAAATAAATAAAATATTAAGTCATGACTGTTTTAAGCCTTTAATTATAACAAGCCCGAAACTAATGTGTAATAATTTAACATTCTCAACTCGCTAACATTAGCTTCTGAAGGCCAATCCTCGTATTTAACTGACACTGCGACTGAATTTTAACCGAACTGAGATTAGATTGTGATCCGACTAAAAAATGGTATTCTGCTCCTCTTTAAGTTCAGTCCGGTGTCAATATAATCTCATTGTAATCTCAATTCAGTCACAATTTTGACGTTTATATAATCGCATGAGTACATAATTTCAAAATGTTAGCAGAATGCCGTTTTGGCTTCAGTGAACTTATATTTTCGATCTCATTTCGATCCATGTTCACATTTGACGTTGATTATTGGTTAAGAGAATACTATTTTCAACTTTCTTGACACTGTGACTAGATTGCAATGATGTTTTGAACATTTTTAACTACGAGAATTGACCTCCTGAACTTTGACTTTGGTAATAAATACGCACTCACGCCTGTAATCCCCGAAGGGGTACAACCACATTTCGCCGAGCGTATCTCCGTCCCATGAAGTGATAGGGGACGAGCCTACTTTGGTAATCTGGTATACAAATTAATGTTACTAACAACTTAATATTTAGTACAAACAAACCGACATTTAATTTGAAAGGAACTTGTAATGTACCTATCCTGAGTCATGCACAAATACATTCGAGCAGGTAGGTAATAGTAACATTTTCATAGAAAAAATACAAAGATATTTTTTCTAGCCGCAGGAAACAATAGACTTGCGCAGGTCGGGCATGTATCGACAGTGTGCCCGCACCCTGCACTCTAGCCCTTTACAACAAAGGCTCCAGTGGATGTCAACATTTGTCGCTGCGTATTGAACTACAAAGTAAAGACATTCACCTATAGTTTACTCTGGTACCTACATTCATAAAATGTAGGTACTACAGTACTGAGTGGTAGTCACGCTGTAAACAGTTTTGTCTACAGCACGAAAGCAGCCGGCTCGACTCGGTCGATACCACTGGCTCTCACTGGCTTTCTGTGAAGAAAACTGTAAGTAGCGGCTTGCTGCGTTTCTTACGATAAGTGAGATGTCCGGAGGCCCAAAAACAATGTTGAATTGAGAAAAGACTCGGCTGCTTATCATTAAGTGTTGTCCAAAGTAACAAGTCGAATATCGACATGATACTGATTCGATAAAAAAGATAATGCTTTATTTATGTCTTAGCAATGCGATTGGATTTGGAACTACAGGGACTGAATTAAAATATCGTACACTTTACATTGCTTTCATTTGACCATTCTGTAACACGTTGTATATTAAGATGGTACCTATATCGTCATCAGCACACAGGCTCTTTTAGGAGTTAATTTGTGTATAAATTACAAGTTACGTATGTATGTCCGTAGAATTATGTACATCTTATTCAAGTTTATTAGAAAGTGAGTGTCGCTCATAATATTAATAGTGATGTCATCAATCTTATCAGTCTTAATAAACGAGTGATTTAAATTAACGTGAAGTTTTAGGATGTGTAGGTTTTGAAAAGATCCGGTACATAAATACGAATTGTAAGGTGTATGTCCCTAAAATATGACCACACCTTTCTGTAACACGTTGTATATTACTTTGCAAAAATGTTTTACAACCACTGATCTAAAAAATACCGGAATGAACAATTGGCCTAAGCTCGCACAGCTCTTTACGCCGTTTCATTGAAACTTTACTATCATTGTCTTTGTATTTCTTTGTTATCCGGAGACCGGACCTTCATTACTAAGAATACTATTTATAGGTTAATCTTAACGCAGCAATAACGGCTAGCAACCTTTAGCGAAATAGGAATAGGACTAAACCAAAGAAAATAAATGTTATGGTACTTAACTTGACGTGTTTGACAAATATTTGAATTATTTGGCCAATGGAAAACCATAATTACTTGAGTTGGTTGGTTTACTTAACTTTCTAAATAACGCATGGCATAAATACTTTGTACAAATCGAGAGCTACCATAGCCCATAATTCCAATAAAACTAGTAGAAGAGGATTTTTTTTATTAGTTTGAGTGACGAAACGAGCACGTCGCTCGCCTGATGGTAAGCGCCACTCCTACCACAAGTAACACAACACAGAACTTTGAATTACAAAGCACTGCATGGCTTGAGTCCCTTAGCCCTCCTCCCTCCCCTTGGATCCGCTACTGCTCCCCTACACCCAGCCCGCTCCTCACAAACGTCATGTGAACACCATTTATATACACACGGATAACACTCGGTTATTGGTATATTAATATCTTGTAGGTCGGCAGAACTGGCCTCTCCATAGTGGCGAGTGTATTTATATTTGAAGTAGATGTAATACTTATTATCATCTACTTCCACCACACCTGACAGTGTCGGTAGCATATTACACATCTCTGGTCTCTTCCATCTCGGCTCGGACCAAGAGGTTCGCAAAATCGTATTTCTGTCGGACCATAAAGCTGTGGAATAGCTTGCCGGCGCACGTGTTTCCTCCTTCCTATAACTTGGGATCCTTTAAACGGAGTGTGAAGAAGCAACTAAGCAGGCCGGCATAATTCTGCCGATCTGCGATAGATTCAGTGTCTATCGTTGGTCGACAGTATTCATGGATTGAGCTATACTTACCATCAGGTGTAGCGTAGTCACTTTGCCGAGCCAGGATAAAAAAAAAACATATTTGGTCCCTCGTTTTCGAGAGGCCATCAGTAGGCCTAATACAAGTTCTAATAGTTTTCTAAAACGATGAAAGTTTTCGTTTTCTCTCCATACGTCGAGTATTATTAGCCACTAGTGGGAACTATGATGAATTAAAATTAATAATATAAATAATTTTATTTAATAGTAGTCGAATATGAAATTAGTTTCCAAACGATTATTTCCTTTATTACCGTATGAATGACTAGTTTGACACTTCGACAGTAGTAATTTTATACGAATTCGAAAACTGTAAACGTATTTGTAACTCATACTATGCCTACCGTGTTGTGTACCATCGGAGGTAGGCCACGGCTAAGCAGCAGTATGTATGCACTATTGTGTTTCGGTTTGAAGGATATTGAAGCCAGTGAAATGACAGGGTATTATAAGACTTAACAACTCGTGTCTCGGGGTGACGCGACGCGACGGACGCAGTCCGGTGTCATGCAGTGTTTTGTAATTCAAAGTTCTGTGTGGCGTTTCTATTTACCATCAGGCGAGCGACGGTTATTCAAGCTAAATTACATACATACATATACATACACTCACGCCTGTAATCCCCCAAGGGGTAGGCAGAGGTGTAAGTAAACAGTACACCCACATTTCACCGAGCTTATCTCCGTCCCATGATATGATAGGAGGTGAGTTTATCGCCATAACGGGCACAATTCCAGACTCCGGGCTGATACTGAGCATTTCGTAATAGAAAAACCCAATATCACTTTTACCCGACGCTTACGCGCGACTTTTAACGCGTACGCATTACAACTGCGCCTAGGCAGTCAAGCTAATATAAAGATTATTAAAAGTAACATCCGTCAGTCCCACTGACCCCACATTAAAATACAAGCCTTGTATCGTGGCTATAAAGAAGTAAGAGACACATTCAGTCTAGCACCCAGACACGAAACAAATAATTTGTGATCCACACAAAATATTGGCCTTGGCGCGGGGATCGACCCCTAGGCGTCTCGTTTCAGTCGCGTCCGCCACTCGACCACTGCGTCACGGAGGCTCTCAATTTAAATGTAAGACCCGCTGTTTTAATGATTCACAGCTCGTATGCTGTACTCCAAGGGAAGATATGATATTACAAAGTAGAGGTGATTTAAGACCCGTCAGAAGTTATTTTTGCTCCACTTTCAATTATTACACCAAGACAAGGTGATAGATCCCTCGTATACGAGAGTCCGGCTGGATTGGTACCACCGCTTTGTCAATTCCTGCCGCCAAGCTATTGACAAATATAAGCACTGATGTGTTCCGGTGTGAAAGACATTGAAGCCAGTGTAATTACTGGGCATAACACCTTATGTCTCGGGGTGACGAGCACAGTCCAGTGTCATGCAGTGCTTTGTTACTTAAAGTTCTGTATGGCGTTGATTCTGTTTATGAGCAGGCGTGGCGCTTACCATCAAGCGAGCGACCTGCTCCACCATAATCCTTTTTTTAAGAACTATTAGTTATAAAATGCACCATAATCCTTTTTTAAGAACCATTGTCTAATTGATTCGAACGCCAACCCATCTGCAATCATTACGGGACATTTGTTGGCGTACGGCGCATGCGAAATAAGTTAAAGAGGGTAGCCATAGACGTGCATTAAGTCGAGATCTTGCAAAATTAAACGCGTTTGAACCCCACTTCTGATACAACCAGTACCTATTATAATTGCCTAATAGATATTATGTATTTCGTACTTTATTGTTTTTTTTGCTTTCTACGTAATATAATTTCGATTTTGCGGACGATTTAAAAGAATTAGCTTATTTTTTTTATTGTATACGTATTCCGCATCTAATTTTTATATCTCATTTTACATTAAAATGATTCTTCCCAAAGGTGTTGACGTCGGGCGGGCGGCCGGTCGTAAAAACTACAAGCCAAATCTTTCTGTAACATGTGTTAAAAACCGCCCCAAAGCGAGTGGGATAAGGGCAGGTGGAAGGAAGGATGGATTCGCTTGAGTGACGAAACAAGTAGGTCACTCGCCTGATGGTAAGCCCCATGCCTGCTCATAAACAGAAGCAACACCACTCAGAACCTTGAAATTCAAAGCACTGCATAGCATTGGACCGAGGTTGTCACCCCAAGACATAAGATGTTAAGTCTCATAATGCCCAGTAATTTCACTGGCTTCAATGTACTTAAAACAGGAACACAACAGTGCTTACACACTGCTACATCTGTATGTCACAGCCATTTTACTTGAAGACTATTAGCACTATAGGGATGAAATTTGGATGGTAGGTGTATTCTATGAACTGCTACACAGTAGTGTAGTGAATTTAATATAAAGTTTGTGAGATATGCATGTTTAAGTTTGTGAAAAATGTGAGATTAAAGTGTACATTTTATTTCATAGTCTGTGTATATTATATATCATCTACTAAATAGTTTATACAATATAATTTCTATCTGTAGATCTATAAAAAAAAACAATGTTTTCACACTTAACTGAAGTTTAAATCACGATCTAATAACATTTTTTTAATGGGCTAATCTGCAATTATTGTTATAAACTTTTAGCAGGTATATAGCAGGTATATATAGCATGTTGAAGGATCATGTTGACAGGAAGTGTGATACTCTAGTGAGCCATCTACTCCATATTGTTGTATAAGTCCCACAGGTAGGTAGACTTATATTATGTCCTTTCTTTTCAACCTTATGGTATACCATAAGGTTGAAAAGAAAAAACCAGAAGCTATACTTCTGGTTTTTGTTTTAATTAGCTTTAGCTGAAAATGCAGTCTTGATATCCTTTTCGTTTTTAGAATTTCCACCATTACAGTTTCCATCATTAACTCTTTATGGATTTCAGAATTAATGATGAACCATGTTTAACTAAAATGTGGAGATGCTAAATAATTGTTAACAATAAATCAACAAAGATTAATTATTAAATGTAACACATGTAAAGGATATAGATAGTAGAAAATCATGAAAATTTATATGTAATAACATGTGAATGATAATTGACAAAGAAAAATTATTGAAAAGTTGTGTGATAGAAAGAATCAAGAGAATAAACAGCACATAGACAAAGTAAGGCGTTTTTAACAATATTTTTTTTTAACAAATATTACTTTAGTATTTTGAATCTTTTAAGAATATACCTTACTATATAATGTGCAATTAAGTTAAGATTACAATAAGGATGTTCACCTTAACTATCTGTAATTATGTTGGTATAATTAAGTTGCTTGTCTCTGTTCAAATTGCTAGGAAGTCCTTTGTCTCTGCCTACCCCTATGGGAAACAGGCGTGAGTCTATGTATATATGTATGGAAATTGCTTAGGTACAAGGATTTTGCAGTGTTATGCAGAATACACCTACTTGAAAATAACTTTATATTTTGTTTATATCTTAAACAGGCTATTGGTGAAAAGTTTGAGCAATATCATTTATTTATAGAATTTCTTAGTTATATACTATTAATATTACTCTTTATATTTTGTTGAAAATATAATGATTGATGTAGATATGTACCTTTCATAATTTTGTTATAGAGTTGTAATGTATATTTATATTTAACACACAATGTGTTTGTTTATTCAATACAGGTACTATAAAATGTATTGTGATAAATTAGTTGAAATATCTATTGAAATAAATTAAAACCTGTTACTGCAACTAGATATGACTTTTGTTTGGATAAATTACATAATTTATATTTAGCCACAAAGTAATTATTCTAATATATGATAAAACAAATAAACGCAGATAAATAACAAGTTTATCGGCATATTTTAATCAAATCGATAAATTTGAAACACCAAAACGATGTCATTATTTAGCTTCACACCCTCCACATGCACAAAATACTTTTGACAAAGAAAATAACAAAAAGCTTTGAAACTACGTAAAACAATACTAAAAATAACAAACAAGCAGTATAATGTACAAAGGGACACAATAATGGTCGTGTTGTTGTCCAAGACCTTTTAATGTACGAGCAAAGCTTCTGTGAATCATCATTACCTTACTCGCGTACTGCCATACCCGCACTCACCGAAATATATCGAGTCTCCACAGAATTGCTGAATCACCAGCAAACATACGTACTACGCATCAAAGCGTTTGCACTTTCTACTTGTCCATTTAAATATAAATCATACACGTCCAGTCACCGATAATTAATCGCGAATATATTTTCTACAATGCAGGTAGCTTGCCGATGCCTTTCAAACGTTAATTAAAATTTTCTCATATACATACATGTCCAGTAATATTATTGCACTATCTTTAATAACTGCTAAACCACCACAATTGCATATATTTCACAATTATCGTTTATATTTATTTATTATCACAAAATAACACCATAAAAACATCAGCGGTGAATGAACGATCAATTGATTTAAAAAGTTTCGTTAGCTTGTCTATGTTAAGTGATATCATTGACAAAACTAGAGTTGTAACATATGTTATAATGATATACGAATGAAAGGAATATAAATCGACTCAAGATTTAAAATGCATGCCATGTAGTAGTTGGGTCCGGTGTGTAATGATTTGTCTATAAAATTGTTGCTATAAGCCTTAGACTATATACCTACTTTAACATTGATATATTACCTAAAGATGGAGCCATTATTCTACTTCCTAAAGTGAAAGCGAGATCGCGAGATACCAAACATTGGTAAAAGAGAGAGACAAAAGGCTTCTTTTTTGTCCCCGTCGTTATTTTGTTTGTCAATAAGTCAGATTCATTTGTTTGTCATATTGTCAGTCGGTTGGTTTGACATAAAATTTTATTCAATAAGTTTTGCGAGCTAATAAAGGAATTGAAGACGCTTAAAGTAAATATACACATTGATTGACAAAAAAAGAATGTTGGGGTGTAGTGTGCTAGGCTGTAAAAGCCGTAGTGAACGACAAATTGCCGGCATAACCTTTCACTCGTAAGTAGTCGAAAATGTTACTATTTTCCTGTTGTAATGTCATGTGATGTAAAAATTTGTAAACTCTGAAGAAAGATTTAGCATCGAATCCATTAGGAATATAGATTAATAGAGTATTTTTACTCAAAAATTAAAATCGTTTATAGGTTTGGTGCTGCCAGGTTGTAAATTTTATTTACCCAGATTTATTCAAACAATGTTTTATTCTACTATTTCAGGTATTTCAATGTAGGTTGAATTGGGAGCCTGCAAAATATACCAAAATGTGCTATGAACATTTTAGTGAAAGATCACCTATGTAAAAAAAATAATGTTACATGCAGAAGCAGTGCCAACAAAACTTAGACATGTGAGTATATATTATTTAAGTTATTGACCGCTACTCCGATTTTGTTGGTATTGTGATTGCACTCTGAGCAATGTCAAGGTCTTAGGTTTGATTCCCAGCCATGCAGCTATGGTATATTTGAATAGCTGTTTCGGGTGTAAGTCTGGGTGTTAGATATTTGTATGGCGGTTGTTTACCTTAGTATCCTCAATAAAACTAGTATTATCATAGTGTTGAGTTCACATAAAAAGTTTTTTATATTACAGGTTGTGAGCTCAGAAGGTCTGAACGTTTTACAAGAACTGCAAACTACTGAGCGAAATCTATGCTGGGTAAATTTTGTAACTATATTACAGGTCGCCCCATTAAATTGCTGCTATACAGCTGATTTTTATATTGTGATTCCTGTGGATTTGAGATTGATCATAGACTTTGTATTCCGTTTCTTGCAGTTTAGACATAAAAAAAAATAGCTGACTGATGGCATACCTTTTTGGCATTATCTGTAAAAATGTTAATTGTCACCTTACAAATGTTAAGTTATTTATTTAATTAAATGTGCCTCCAGGTACTTCAGAAGATGTTTCCATTACAGAACAACCTAGTCCATCTGCATTGACATCAACCCATAAGAAGAAAAAAAAAATATTAGGTCAAAAAGCAAGATCAGTTAAACTAATGAAAAATTGCGTGTTGTGCGTGAATCAAAACATAGATTAGTAAAAAAAGCTAGCTCCGTTAGAAAGTGGTGAAGCAGAGCTAAAGTGTAAGATGAAAATGTATTCAAAAGAGTTCGATTTACTATCAAATAATAAAACTGAATATGCTGATTTTCTGAAACGGTATACTGATATAGAAAACTGCCACTAAAAATATTCACCCGCACTAATAAATAATAATAAATAAATACACCCAACAGTCACACACATAATCCCGATCCCACACTAGGTAAACCTGTATCGTGGGTATCAGGAACTACGAGGGACTTGTGCTCCCATAACACAGATCAGTAACAAACTTTTGTGGATCACACAAACATTTCTCTCGGTGCGGGAATAGAACCCACGCCCTCTCGCTTTGCAGCCGGCCACTTGCCCATGGCACCACGGAGGCTGTCTTTAAATTTTATAACAGAGTTTTGTTTGTTTGTAAATTAATACTTAACTAAAATAGATAGTGATTTCTTTTTACCAACCTCAGTTACCCATATGAGTGATACATATAGTTCGGGTTCAAAAGCTACAAGCATTTTTTTTCATCTATTTTGTCTACAGTATAAATGAGCCGGCTCGACCGAATTGTTACCACTGTCTCTCAGAAAATCGATGTTAATTAACGACTTGCTGCTGCGTTTCATACAGTGAGTGAGATATCCGAAAGTCCAAATCGCCTTCCCTTCTAAAGCCCATAATTATCCCTTTTCTTTAAGGTTGGCAACGCGACCATGATTCTTCTGGTATTATATGGGCGTTCATGGATGATCACTTACCATCAGGTGATCCACTTTCTCGTTGCCCGGCCTATGCTATAAAAAATACATTTTTAATAAAGAAGAAGTAGTTTTGAGTTACCAACGTTTTTCCTAAATGCTGGACATAGTTGTGTTTTGCGTTACTTTAATGCCAGTTTAAACTTAAAAGTTAAGAATTTGACAGTTGTGAGTTCCCAAACATGAAATGTGGAAATATATGTAACGTAGCAACATTTCAAAAAATCCAGCTGTCTCATGTGCGGTCACGCCATGGCTCTATCTATAGGTAATAATTTCCGTTTACTGCAGACAATCGGACCAATCAGACTTAAATTTCTTGACAAATTACGTGACTTTTTTGTAAGTTTATGGTACTATTTTGGCAATTAATTCTGGCAACTCTGGTTCCTGTCACAAAACTAACTTCGAGTTGCGGAAGTTTCGCGCCAAAAAAAACTATAAATGTGGTGCTAATTTGTGAGATAAAAATATAAACATTGTGAATTAATCATGTCTACTCCATCTAAACGGCCTTCATCACGCGCATCATCCGATGCAGCTACTCCTCGTAGAACACGATCGTCTCAACAACTTGTTGTTCCGGAAACTCCACAGAGGTCCACCGGCACACCAGCAAAAGGTAAATTGTTAATAATATATTTAAAACACACTATACTATAGTTGCATACTTAATTATCACATCATACTTTAATAATAATACCAGCCCTGTATTATACACATCCCATTGCTGGGTACGGCCCTCCTCTACTGAATGAAAGAGGGCTTATAGGCCTTAGTCCACCATGCTGGCCTAATGTGGGTTGGCACACTTCACACACCTTCGAAATTGGAAAAATGTATGTGTACATTCACATTCTCATATACTAATTGTATATATTTTCCATTTTCAGATGGAACACCTGGGACACCTCGAGGAACACCTGGGACACCTCGAGGAACACCTGGGACCTCTAGAAGCCGTCCTATCACTCCAGCAGAAGCACCCGGCACATCACCTGCTAGAGGCTTTGCATCCAGTCCCATAGGTATTATTATTTAGAAGAATTTTAAAGTATAATATGCTCTTCAGAAGTCAAAACATATTAAGTGTCAACTAGAGATCATGAATCAATTTATATGAATTGATGAATGAATGAGCTGCATAGACTTTTATAACCCTGCCTCCTTGCACAGATTTTGTTGAAGTAATTTTTTGCTTGAGTTGTTTCTTATTCAATCTTATTTCAATGTTAAATTTCAGTGGCAGAACTAATTTGGATGTTGTTTTATGTGCTATGATACAAGAAAAATATATGTAATTTAAAAACAAATGTCTTACATGCTATAATAAAAACCATGTTGGGCATTTAAATTGTGATATCTGAATCGATATTCAAACACAATGAAATGAATTGCATACGAAAATTGGACTATAAATATAATCATACTTATTTTTTAAACTTGTATTAATTTATTGTTTGTAAACCATATTTCCATTGAATACCTCCGCAAGAGCGATGACATGGAGCATGAGCGAGATAGCATGTTGCGTACATCAAACGTGCCGCGCCCCCGGCTTTGTCAATACACACAGAAATTCAGATACCAATAACATTTTTTAAATATGTTAATTTTTCAAGTTACCTGTGTTATGGATAATATATCGCTTCTGTTTACATATTTATTTGTTAAATTTAACTATTTTTATGAAGCTGTCTATGTCTATATCTTCACGACCCAAAATGGGCCAATAGGGTTTTTGGTACATACTGTATATACCAAATGGTTGTCCCTAGCCCACTAACACAGGTGGCGTTGAGGGCAAAAGCTTGTCAATAATAACATGATTTCAGGCACAGATATAGAAATGAGTTCCCCACTCAACTATGGTACTCCAAGCTCTTTGAGTACTCCACGCTCCCTTATGAGAGGTGCCATGACACCAGCGAGGCAGAGGGCTGATCTCAGAGGTCATCAATTTGGACGTGCTGTGCCTGCACCCACCCCTACTAGGAGGGTATGGACTTTTTTTTATTCAGACAGGCAAAGCGACTAGATTGGACATTGAACAATGAACAATTGGATGTTGAGTACAGTGCGGTCCACATATAATGTTGACCATCAAGAAACATTGCGTCCCTCGACGGTCGGCAGAATTATGCTAGTCTGAAGTTACTGGATATACACTGGTTGAGCCCAGAATGTGACTCGCCCAAACAAAACACTTTGGCGAGTTTTTCACAGTGTTTACAAGATAGCACCCTTTGATACCTTACCCTTTGAACCCACAGATCAATGGATCATTCATATACATGCTGATGTTTTTATGGTGTTATTTTGTGATAACAAATAAATAAATATAAAAGATGACCGTGGTGATATATGGTTTAGCAATATTTGAAGATAGTGCAATAATATTATTACATGTATTAAATATGTGGGAAATTTTAATTTACATTTAAACACTGAAAGGCATCAAGCTATAAATGCTTCTTTTATTCATTGAACAGACTTATATCAACTAGTATTAAGACCTGTATCATTTAATGTGATAACCTAATCACCACACTGTATATTCCCGATTAATTACCGGTGGCGACTTTGAATTAAATAAATATATTTAGAATACAACAAAGCAAAAAATATATACTATAGCAACATCTTAAACAAATCGTTTTTTTATTTAATTGCAAGTAAATAAATAAATGTCAATCCAAACCCATGCCATAACCATTGTAGAAAATTCAATGGCATATGAATCCAATTGAGAAAACAATAAAATATTGGTACCATCAAACTGAGTTTCAGACACAATTTTTGCACACTGATTATTTTTTGTTGTTGTGTGTTACATAATTTTCGTAATGGATTGAAAATTCTTCTGAAACCTTTCGTCGCTGATATGTCTTCTTTCTGAAATATGAATACAGAATGAATATGAGTAATAAAATATTTTTTTTGGTTTGAATTTTATGACAAAGGCCGGCAAATGAGCAAGTACTTAGGTCACCTGAAGGTAAGTCATCTCCACCGCCCATGTACGCCCACAATACCAAAAGAATCATGGGTGCATTGCCGACCCTTCGGTGATTACAGGCGTGAGTGCGTATTTTAAAACTGTAATATAAATACCTTGCCAAAATGAACTTCATAAGCATTACCACGGCAAAGCGGACAGACAATAAACTCGGGCTTATTTTTATCATACCAATACTGAAACAAGCAATTCTCACAAAACCGATGACCGCAAGTCAGCACCGCTGGTATTAGGATAGTTGATAAACATATTCTGCAACTACTCAGTACAGTGGATTTGGTGCTTGCGAAACTTGTTTGCGATTGGAACTCTATGTTAGAGGGCACATTATGTACGAATGTACAGTTTGATTCAACCATTTTTTTATTTATTTTACCATTTTTTTATTGTTGTCGTAATTTTGATTGAACGAAATTGTCACATATTTGTGATAGTTGTTTTGAAAGAAGATTGGAGTATTATTACTCTATTATTACATAGCGAATTTAAGGCGGGTTGCACCTCTTGCGGCGTCGATTAAAATTATTGTAACAAACATTGGCTCAACACTATTTAAATTATAATTTATTTTTAGTATTATCCAGCTATTATTATCGAGGTGATCATAGCCATTTGCACTCACTTAAAGCGATTAGCGAGTTAAGCAACCTTTGGAGTGGTCAGTCTATGTAGGGGGTCAGGCAGTTTGAAAACTTTGACACTAGATTGCCCACCCTCTAACCATTTGATATAGATAGATATCTAGTACTATAAAAATGCTTAAATGCTTGTTACAATAACTTTAACGGACATATGGTCCACACTTACAGATTCTAACATGCCGATTGAGTTTTTGGCTTGGTTTGTGTAAGCTTGTAAGAGCTTGCCGCCAATCCGAATTCCGATCGAGTGTAGCTTTTTTTGCATAGTTTTTGTCACAAATCAAATTAATTTAAAAAAAAAAAAATACTATTACTATCAGCCCTGCCCTGTACTGCCCCACTGCTGGGCACGGGCCTCCTCTACGAATGAGAGGAAGAAAAGCCTTAGTAAACAAATGAGGGTTTCAAAGTTCACATATGTTCGAAATTCTCTAAAAGAATTCTTAGGTATAGTTATGTTTCCTTAACAATATTTTGTAAAATAAAACAATTTATATTTTTCAGGCAGACGAAGGTGTGACAGACGTTGCTTCAAGTGAACCGCAACTAGTCGTGTGGGGTACGGACGTCGCCATAGCTGAATGTCGAGAAAAGTTTATCAAGTTTATACAAAGATTTGTCGAACCGACTGCAGTCAGCAACGAGCCACTCTATGAACAGAAGTTGGAAGAGGTAAAGTTTCCTTTCACTGGCATATCCATTGATCTGATCTGACTCTGCTCTCTGCCTGTATCCCCGTAGGGGTAGGCAGAGATGCAATTAGTGGTGAACCAAGGTTATCTCAACTTGTTTCTATCAAATAATGTGATAGGCGAGCTTATTGCTATACCAGGCACAAATAGCCACTGAATATCTAAATATAATAAAATAAAACAGTAGTCTGCTGTATGACTGTCTGCTAAATTAATTCACGTAAAAACTCCTGAACGGATTTTGATGCATGTTTCACTATTATGTAAGGCAAAACCCCAGTTGACATATATAAAAGCACTGCTGCTGTTTCCTCTTGTTTCCCGCACAATGTTCTAAATCTGGCTTCCCGCCATTTTCCATTTCCTTTTCTGTCCCAAATATGAAACTTATACTAAATATTTATTCCAAGATCCACATGCTCGAAGAGCCGTTCCTGGATGTAGATTGTGAACACGTCAAGGTCTTCGACGCCAAACTGCATCGGCAACTTGTGTCATATCCGCAAGAGGTAATCTTTTTTTATAATAATTTAATCTACATTTATTTTTATTTATTTTTCATCCTAGCTCGGCAAAGTGACTACGCTACTAGTGACTTGATGGTAAGTGTAGTGCAATCCAAAAAAACTGTCGGCAAAATTATGCCAGCCACAATTCATAATTGTATTTGTGGGGTCGTAAAAGTTTTTTTCATACATACACACTCACGCCTATGCCCCATAGGGGTAGGCAGAGACTATTGAGTTCCACAAGCTACGATCCTGACACACCTCTTTCGCCTCTTCCACATTCATACATCTTCTCATACATTTTCGTCGGTTGCGGGTACTCATGAGGTGCCCTTTTTTTCAAAGTTTTTTTCAAAATACTTTTTTAGGATATAGAAAATACTTCTTTAATTTTTTTTTATAGGTGGTGCCAGCCTTCGACGCGGCGGTAAATGAGTTGTTTTTCGAAAAATATCCTGCAGCGGTGCTCGAACACCAGATACAAGTGCGTCCATTCAATGCGCCACAACGACATATGCGTGACCTCAACCCCGAGGGTAAGTAATAATAGATTCAGGTTTGGTTTATTTTTACTAGTCTAAATTACGAAGCAAGCAGGTGGCTCGCTTGACTGTGACCACTACGCCTGCCCATAAACAGATAAACACCACACAGGACTTGAATTATAAAGCTCTGTATGGTACTGGACTGAGTTTGTCACCCAGAGACATAAAATGGTAAATATCACACTACCCTGCAATTTCGATTCAATGTCCTTCAAACCGAAAAACAACAGTGCTTACACACTGCTGCTTGGTGGAAGAAAAGTGGTAGTAGCAACTTAGACAGCCTTTCTTTGACGAGGGACCATATGTTTTTCGTAGTTGATACCCTTGAGACGAAGCAGACCCAGTATCCAACACACTAGAGATGGGCGTAGAGGAGAAGCATTTCTATATATAGATAGAGAGGCAGCGGCTTGGATGTGCCCCTAACATAGCCAATGTTCATCAGCAGTTGTGCTTACCATTAGACAGGCCGCTGGCTCATCTTCCTTTCTGTCGTCTGTGAGACAGTACTGACGACCTAGTCGAGCAAACCCATCCACAAGTGCAACTCTACCGCTATATTTATATTGACAGACATCGATCAACTGGTGACGATATCGGGCATGGTGATCCGCACATCGGGCATAGTGCCGGAGATGCGTGAGGCGTACTTCCGTTGCGCGGTGTGCGGCGCGGCGGCGGCGGCGGAGCTGCAGCGCGGCCGCGTGCCCGAGCCGCAGCGCTGCGACCACTGCAGCACCGCGCACTGCTTCCAGCTGGTACACAACCGCTCGCACTTCAGCGACAAACAGCTCGTCAAACTACAGGAGTCGCCCGGTAATTACATATTCATAATAAATAAATAAATACACCCAACAGTCACACACATAGTCCTGACCCCACACTAAGTAAAACCTCTATCGTGGGTATCAGGAACTACGAGGGACTTGCCAACCCACAACACCCACACCCGAAACAATTTTTTGTGGATCACACAAACATTTGTCTCAGTGCGGGAATCGAACCCACGGCATCTCGCTTCGTAGCCGGCTACTGCGCCACGGAGACTGTCAATATTGTCGCTTAGCTAACAACACCGCGCAAGTTAAATTTGCTTAGTTTTTAGTAGAGACAAAAAACTGAATAACTTCTATGAACATGTGTGATGAACTAATCAATGATTTGATTAAAGTGCTTTGTATGGTAGATTTTTGTGTAAATTTATTAAATAAATAAAAGTTAATAATAATAAAAAAAATTTTTTTTTTAAATAATAAATAATAAATTAAAAAATAAAATAAATAATAATAAGCCCGCAGGGCAGCTTATGGCGAGCTGTTGGGGAGTAGCGACCCTACGTACCCGAGTGCTCCCGGGGGAGGCTCCTGTTCTTCATCTCTGGCTCGCCTTAACTGGCCGGCTGGAGTGAACACTGATGAGGAACAGGTCCCCCACCTCTGGCTTGCCTTCACCGGCCGGTCAGAGTGGAGTTGCGAGAGCTACATGCTCGAAAGGTGGATGTGAAACGTAAGTGGTGAGTGGGCAACGTGATGGGACCCTAAGGGAGCAAATGATCGTTGTTTAAAGCCCAGTGACACCTCTCCACCTTTTAGCCACTCATCTGGGTGTTGCTCCCTTGTCGCTTTTTCTAGTGACTATTTTGGGGAGCCCATCTACCTGAGTTGGCGAGTCACCACCTGCCTATTTTATCCATGTTTTTATCAAAAAAAAAAATCAAGTTACGCGGTGTTGTTAGCTAAGCGACGATATTTACTTTTACATCGTCGTATTTAATACGTTAATTATTGGCTGCTTGCTTAAACTGAACCGCGAAGCCTTGGATTATATTCGAAGTTGACAAATTACAAAGTATGAGTTTTTGATTCGAAAAATCATACATGAGTTGTACAGGAATGCATGCTTCCTATTACATTATACTACAGGGGCGTGAGGAATGACGACACTGAAGTTCCTACAGGAATAGGCGGTTAGGTTTGCCTAAGGCCTTATATGGCCCACTTATGGACGCATTTACTTCCCTAGTCAATGGGCAGGGAGTGAGCAATGAGAGGCGTGAGATTCAATAGATATGTTGTTGTTAGACGACATGCCGGCGGGTCGCACGCCGGCGACGGTGAGCGTGATGTCGCACGGCGCGCTGGTGGAGGCGGTGGGCGCGGGCGAGCGCGTGCGCGTCACGGGCGTGTTCCGCGCCGCGCCCGCGCCCGCCGCGCCGCGCCGCGCCCCCCGCGCCCCCCGCGCCACGCTGCAGGCGCTGCACCGCACGCACATCGACGCGCTGCACTACACCAAGGCGCACGACGACAGGCTGCTCGACATTGAGGAGGGGTAACCTGATACCTTATGTTATCTGAACGGACTCCTGCAATATCCCTGAGCGCTATCACATGTCCTTCTTTAAACGATGTTTAAAAAGGGTAATCCTTCGACGACAGGCAGCGGCTTTGCTGTGCCCTGGCATTGCAGAAGTCTATGGGTGGCGGTGACTACTTACCATCAGGTGGCCCGTTTGCTCGTCTGCCTATCCAAGCAGTAAAAAAAAATATCCTACAGTATGTTATTACACTGTATACTGTACACGGTACAACTACAATACTATAAAATTATTGTTAAAAAAAATATCGAAATATACCAACAAAAGTATAGTATATACTGCCCCGGTACCGCAGTTGTAATGGGTGCGCGTTACTACTGAGGCTGACGCTAAGGTCTCGGGTTCGATCCGCGGGTCAGGTAAAAGTGATATTGAATTTTTCTATTACGAAATGGTCAGTGTCAACCCAGAGTCTCGAACTTGTGCCCAGTATGACGATAGGCTCTATCGCATCATGAGACGGAAATATACTCAGTGAAATGTGAGTCTACTGGTTACACCTCTGCCTACCCCTTCGGGGATTACAGGCGTGAGTGCGTATGTATGTATATATGTACCAAAAAAGTATTAAGATATTACATGTGGTTACACCCAACACCGCCAAAACCTGCGGTATAGCCATAGTCAGTCGCAGAATAGATCAGTTATAATACAACACAGTTACTTGATTTAACAGGAAAGAGCACCGGTTCCCTCCAGAACGTGTGGAAATGTTCAAAACGCTGGCGTCCCAAGCCGATTGCTATGAACGCCTTGCCCGAGCTATCGCACCGTCCGTTTACGAAAATTTGGACATCAAAAAAGGAATTCTACTTCAGCTTCTTGGTGGTACTAAGAAAAATTTCAATGCTGCTGGCAGAACACATTTCAGGTATAAGAGATTGGCAAATTTTTCCACCATAATTCAACTCATTTTTGTCCGCCTTACTATGTGTGCGCGAGTTTAGAAATATATTGTTCTAATTTACTAATGAAATTATATTACTTATGACTTGGCAGTATGGTCTAAAAAATATATAAAGAAAAAACGAATGAAATTATATTACTTATGACTTGGCAGTATGGTCTAAAAAATATATAAAGAAAAAACTAATGAAATTATATTACTTATGACTTGGCAGCATGGTCTTTGACCTTAGCCGGTTCCATTGGGAGCGAAAAAAAAAAATTGTTCTAATTTGTGTGATAGTAACGCGTTAGCCGTCATCCCAAGTATCCTCAAAGAATATCGAAGTGTTAAGTCTTTTCGACATATCGATATTTTTTTATAAAATATCGATTTCAAATCATTATTGGATGACCTTTTTTTTATATAGTATAGGCCGGCAAACGAGCAAGTGGGTCACCTGATGGTAAGCGATCTCCACCGCCCATGTACGCCCACATTACAAAAGAATTATGGGCGCGTTGCCGACCTTAAAGGAAAGGGATAATAAGTTGGGAAGGGGAGGGGGATTTGGGCCTTATTAAAGATCTTATGGCGTCTTATTAAAAAAAAATGTTTTTGATATGATTTTGGTAGTTGATAAAGAATATCGATATCTCGGAAGAGATTTGATAAATTAACGCGCGCGAAAATAAATCCAAGCGCGTTTCTCATCCCGATCGCGGGACTATATCGATCGAAATGTCGGCTTTAGATTATCGATATCTCGTAAGACATTTGATACATTGTTTGGGATGATAAACGCGCTTGGATTTATTTTCGCGCCCTCTAATTTTTGGTGATAATAAATGAGAAAGATATTCATTTAAATCATATGGTGTAAAAGATTACAATAATGTGCATGAAATGCTTAAGGTAACACTGTTCTGTCTAAATAGCTTTCCAATAACCGCATTTTACGTGACCACTTTTTTAGAAGGTGGTATAAAAGAGGAATATCCCATCATGAATTGTTTTATTATATCTCAAAAGGATTAGGCAGCGTTTTCGATGAAAGTTCCCAGACGGCTTGACTTTTCCGACACTTCCAACAATTATCGTAATATTTAAATTTTAGTTTTTGAGTTTATCGCGAACAGACGGATAGATGTGTTCGGAGGACTTTGTTTTATAATATGTAAGGATATAATTTGAATGGTCAGATCTGAGATCAACATCCTGCTGTGTGGGGACCCGGGTACCAGTAAGTCGCAGCTGCTGCGGTGGGTGTACGGGCTGGTACCACGAGCGCAGTACACGTCGGGACGAGGCTCGTCTGCGGTCGGACTCACCGCTTACGTCACTAAGGACCCCGACACACGACAACTCGTCTTGCAGACGTTAGTATATATAACTCACTGTGCCTCGCGGCTTTACCCGTGTGCATGTTGCTGCTTCTCTCCCGTGACTCGTGGTGTGATAATATATTCCTATAGGCTTGCCCCCTATCATATCATGGGACGGAAATAAGCTCGGCGAAATTTAAGTATACCTGGCTACTTACCTCTGCCTGCCCCTTCGGGGTATTCAAGTGTGACTGCGTATAAAAATTATAAATATAACAATATCAGCCCCGTATTACACTGCCCTACTGCTGCCCACTGGCCTTCGATATTGACGACAGGCTTATCATGCTGGCCTAATGCGGGTTTGTAGACTTCCTGTACCTTTGAAATCCTCACAAAAAACCCTGTACTTACAAGATTCGACGTGACTTCGAAAAGTCAAAATTATGTGTCCTAAGGTAAAACCGCGACCTTTACCTTAGTAGTCCGTTCCACTTGTTTGTATATTATTTATTTATTTTTATTTTTATCCTGGCTCGGCACAGTGACTACGCTACACCTGATGGTAAGTATAGCGCAATCCATGAATACTGTCGACCAACAATAGACACTGAATCTATCACAGATCGGCAGAATTATGCCGGCCTGCTTAGTTGCTTCTTCACACTCCGTTTGTATAACACAATGCTTAAAATATTATTATGCTTCTAAACAACAACATGTCTCTTATATCATCCTACTTATAATATAAATGTAAAAGGTTAGGTTAGTCTTTTCAGCTGAACGGATTTGGATGAGATTTGGCATACAGGTAGACCATGACCTAGATTAGGACATAATAATAAAATACAAATATAATTGTCAACTTACATACGCACTCACGCCTGTAATCCCCGAAGGGTTAGGCAGAGGTGTAACCAGTACACCCACATTTCGCCGAGGGTATCTCCGTCCCATGATGTGATAGGGGGCGAGCCTATCGCCATACAGGGCACAAATTCCAGACTTCGGGCTGATACTGACTGAGCTTGTTCGTAATAGTAAAAGAAACTGTCAACTTATTTTATATAATTACAGGGGCGCTTTAGTGCTTGCCGATAACGGTATATGCTGCATAGATGAGTTCGACAAAATGAATGACTCCACCCGCAGTGTACTTCATGAAGTGAGTTTCATTCTACTTTTATTTTAGTTTTATGTATTTGTATAAAATATAAAAGGGTTTAAATACTATCAGCATGAAGTTATTGGTAAACGAAATAACGCTACACAGAGCTAATTTGTGGCAGTCTGACACTGTAGTTTAGTCCAAATATTTTTTTAGAAACACATGATTTTCTTATGACCGTTCCCTATAATCTGTCTATCTACAGATTTGCTTACTATCAATAGTGTTTTGACAGATCTTCCATACAAAATGTGTCAAAATATTACTGCCAGTAAGCAAATCTGTCGATAGACAGAATGTTGGGAACGGCGATTAATGTATTCATATACCTAAGATTTAATAAGTCAATGCTAACATCTGTATATGTAATAGGTAATGGAGCAGCAGACTCTATCGATTGCAAAGGCTGGTATAATATGTCAACTGAACGCGCGCACTTCAATACTCGCCGCGGCAAATCCCGCAGAATCACAGTGGAACAAGAATAAAACTATTGTGGAAAATGTACAACTACCCCACACTCTTATGTCTAGGTGAGATCAGTTTTTTTTAATTATCTTAAATGACGAAACGAGCAGGTCGCTCGCCTGGTGGCAAATGCCACGCCTGCCCATAAACTGAAGCAAGAACACACAAAAACTTGGATTACAAAACTCTGCATGGCATTGCATCGTCACCCTGAGACATAACATGTGAAGTCTTATAATGTCCAGTGATTTCACTCGCGAATCCCATTCCTTTCTTTAATGTCAGCACAGAGCCAGGCTTCTTTTGGTATTGTGGATGATCATAGCGGTGGAGATCACTTAACATCAAATGACTTGCTTGTTAGTTATTTGGCTTTTATAAATAACAAAAAAATCATGCGAGGCAGTCTTTTGGGACTGCCGATAGAAGTGAAAACTAAGTAACTTCTGAATTGTATCGTAGCTATTAGATTATTATATTGAATTATTTTTGGCTTGTAAAGAAGTGTTAATGACCAATTTAATTGTAATATATAATGTATACTAATAACGCACGGAGGTATATCTATGTAAATATATGCACAGTATATATATAGCTCATGGGAAGCGTGCGGTGACGATGACGCGAGTTCCATGATTTTAATTTACCCAAAAAGTGCTCAACGCGCCTAAAGAAGTTTTTACTCAAAAATCAATACATTTATTGGTGTTCCATGTTTGTAATGTTTCTATCTGCCCTCCGATACCTCTCATACAGACCTACCTAGCCAAACCTACACACATATGTGAACATTACTTAAACACACAGATAACACTCGGTCAATTGGTATATTGCCTGAGAGCTGGGCTCTCTTGGCTAGTGTATTTATAAGGTGTTATTTGTTGTAAATGTCTTACTTATTATTATCTACCTTCACTATACTTGATAGTGTATGTAATATGTTTCTACCCCCAATAACTCCTCACCACACATTTTGACATTATTTTCAGGTTCGATCTAATATTCTTAGTACTGGATCCACAAGATGAAGTATTCGACAGACGGTTAGCGTCGCATCTCGTGTCTCTGTACTACCAGGACCCCACCGAGGCGCAGGAAGAAGAGGATGTTGTGGTACGAACATATGATGTATATTATTTTTATAGCATAGTCCGGCAAACGAGCAAGTGGGTCACCTGATGGTAAGTGATTTCCACCGCCCACAATACTAAAAGAATTATGGGTGTGTTGCAGAGCTTAAAGGAAAGGGATAATTAAGGGATTGGGAAGGGGAGGGGGTTTGGGCCTCCGGATATCTCACTCACCGTACGACACGCAGCAGCAAGCTGCTACTTTACACCGGTTTTCTGTGAGACAGTGGTAACGACCCGGACGAGCCGGCCCATTCGTGCTGTAGACACAAGTGTCTACAGCGTGGCTCTACCACTCTAAAAACTACTCTCTCTCTTTACTATTATTATTAGAGTGTAATTGGGCCAGCAACATCTTAGGCCCAAAGTCAACCTCACCTGTGCGTGGTACGCTCTGCTGAAATAGACGAGGCAATGGTTAAGCTTGATTTCCATTGTAGGTTGTAGGGGGTGACGGTGAGTTGCCCCATATTATATCAAATCTATGATATATATTGACAGCTCCGTGGCGCAGCGGGTGAGTAGCCAGCTGCGAAGCGAGAAGACGTGGGTTCGATTCCCACATAAATATTGGTCTCGGGTCTGGGTGTTGTGGGACCGCAAGTCCCTCGTAGTTCCCGATATCCACGACATAGGTTAACCTAGTGTGGGGTCAGGACTATGTGTGTGACTGTTGGGTGTATTTATTTATTTATGATATCTCTATATCTATCCGAGAAGACTACTAGACCAATAAGGCGATACAATAACAATTTAAATTATTTACAGGACATGAGTTTGATGCGTGACTACATCGCATTCGCTAAAGAACATGTGCAACCGACGCTTAGTGAAACAGCACAACAGAGACTTATCGACGCTTATGTCGACATGAGGTAACATTAGATTTAAAATCTTGGGTTTGCAACATAAAATATTGTTGAAAAATACAACGTGTTATAGAATGGTGTGTTTCATATTAATAAGAGATTTTATATACACCTGACAGTGAGTGTTTATTTATATTATTATTATTATTATTATTTTATGCATCTGATCTTATCAAAATCTTAAAAAATCATGCTAATTATAATCACTTTATTACAATCGATAAGATCAATCACATCCCTATTAAAAGAAAATGCTCGGTAAATGATTTGGTACTAGAGGGGGTGAAATACTTATATCGTACACTATATTATGTTGCTCGATCACACCTTTCTGATTCGATTTAATGATCATCCAATTGAATTTAATAATTAATTAATCAATTTAATAATCATTCAATCATCATTGAAATCATCATTTACTCGACAGTGTGGTTACAGACAGCAATAAAGTCTGAGTCATGGTGAACAAAAATTAGTTTAAATTAATAATATGATGTCTCGACTACCCCTTGAGTTCGGCTCAATCATGACATGTGTATCAAAATATTGACGATGAAATGTTATCACTCTTCGATAAATTCATTCTTTACATAGTTGACTTTGGTCAATTCATATCGAAGTTCATTTTCATGAAGACTGTCAGGTGTATCGGTCTCAGCCTCCAAAGTTCGTATTTTCCAAGTATCAATATTATTTAGATTTTTTTTTCAGACGTGTAGGCAGCGGTCGAGGTCAGATATCTGCTTACCCACGTCAGCTTGAATCGTTGATCCGTCTTGCCGAGGCGCACGCTAGGGTTCGATTATCATCGTCAGTAGAAATCATTGATGTCGATGAAGCAGCTAGGTAAGTGGAATATATATTACATGTTTTAAATTGATCTTTTCTAATTAGGGACAGCCTTCGCGGCGCAGTGGGCGAGTTGCCGGCTGTGAAACGAGAGGCCGCGGGTTCGATTCCCGCACTGAGATTTGTGATCTCTTTCTTTTCTGATTCTCCCCAGAGGATTTGACGTCAGGCAGACGGCCGATCAAAGTATAAGCCAAATCTTTTTGTAACTTGTGGTAGAAACATGTTGATGTCGCCCACTGCCAATGGGATAAGGGCCGCTTGAAGGAGGGAAGGATCTTTTGATAGTCATGAGAAGGATCATTGAAAAAGAACCAATAAGTCTATTCTCAACCAACTACATATTGAAACAAGGCTCTCCACTGTGTGCTACCAACGAGTCCTGAGCTATTTTGGTCATATCGCCCGAAGACGACCAGATAATCTCGAGAAACTGGTTGTAATAGGGAAAGTAGACGGTAGAAGACCACACGGGCGATCATCTAGCCGTTGATCTCATCAGATCAGGGCCATAACACAACTTTCTGTTACCACGTACTCTCTGGTTACCTTTGTCCTGAGACAGGCCGAATACAGAGTGGTGTCGAAACAGCTCGTCAACAAATTCATTCGAGGACTTTTAGGACGGGTACGACCTTCAGTAATGAAGACGTAAGAAGATTTTGATAACATCTGGTACACTGTACATCACCCATTGTCAGATGTATGTAACACACTAACTAGCACACATTTCTATAAGATAGATATTCGGAGGCTCAAATCCCCTCCCTTTCCCAATCTCTTAATTATCCTTTTCCTTGACCTACTTGCTCGGTTGCCGGCCTATACCATAAAAAACAAAAGTAAAAAAAGACATAATAATAATAATAAATACACCCAACAGTGACACACATAGTCCTGACCCCACACTAGGTTAAATCTGTATCGTGGGTATCAAGAACTACGAGGGACTTGCGGTCCCACAACACCCAGACCCAAGACAAATATTTGTGGATCAGACAAACATTTGTCAAGGTGCGGGAATCGAACCCACGGCCTCACGCTTCGCAGCCGGGCGACGGAGCTGTGAATTACTTATATAGTGTTCAATTTACCCCTCCCTATCACAATGAAATGGCGCGAAGCCTGTGTTTAATTTGCAAACCAAATTAACTTTAAGTAAAACATTTCCTTACAGTTAGCTAAGTCTGTGCCACGGCGACATTGTATAATCTGTTCGTTTCAGACTTCATCGTGAAGCGCTGAAGCAATCGGCGACGGACCCGGCGTCAGGGCGCATCGACGTGGCCATCCTGACGACGGGGCTGGGCGCGGCGGCGCGGCGGCGGCGCGCGGAGCTGCTGGCCGCGCTGCGCCTGCACGCGCACGCGCACTCCTACACCAAGCCGCACACCACCACGCACGCCAAACTACTGCAAGAGATCAACGCCGCCTCACAACTGGTCTGTCAACATTTTACCATTTTTATTTTAACCTACTTCAAAAAAAGAGGAGGTACTCAATTCGACGCGGTTTTTAGCTTTTTTTTATGCACTAGGGGCTTTGCCCATGTTTTTCCACAAAACATAAAATAAAAAAAAATTAGACGAATATGAGACATAGCTTACTTTCTTCCCCACATTATTCTGCATCGATTAGTATCGGTCTCGACCCCATACCCCCAGCGGTTTCGGAGGAGATAGCGTGACAAGCTTTTGGCAGCGGCGGCGCCAGTTACTTTTTTTAGAATAGAGAGATGTACATCGATTTCTCCGCCAATTGTGGACCGATTTTGTTGGAAAAAATTTAACTCTATAGAGTTTAGCTGCGATGTGGTCCTATATATATATTTGGTTAAGATCTGATGACGGAGTACGGAGAAAAAAAAAATAACGGACAAGAGTACACTCGTCGCGATTGTGTTATTGTATTGCAATTGACATGCTATTGCTTGAAGTCGATTTCTAAGTGTTGTTAAACGTTATATTATATAACACCGTGACCGACACCGTGACGCTATGGCCGAGTGACCGGCTGCGAAGCGGGAGCCCGTGGGTTCGATTCCCAAACCGAGACAAATATTTGTCTGATTCACAAATATTAGTTTCGGGTCTGGGTATTGTAGGTTGGCAAGTCCCTCGTAGTTCCTGATACCCACGATACAGGTTAACCTAGTGTGTGATCAGGACTATATGTGTGACTATTATTATTATACCAGAGGCAGGCAAAAAAGTAAGTAGGCCACCTGATAATAGTGATGTCCACCACCTATGAACGCTTACGATATCACCATTTCATGATATGCCGATTCTACGATCGACCACAGCCATCGATATAACACGTATCAATATTTTATGTTACCCATAAAAAATTGAGTTAATAGCAGTGATAGCTCAGGTGGGAGTGGTATGGACTGTCGAGACGAAAGTCGCAGGTTCGAAACCAGCCCCAAGAGCATACACCTCTAACTTTTCTAAGTTACGTGTATATTAATTGTTAATTATCACTTGCTTTAGGCCAGCGTGGTGGACTACGGCCTAACCCCTCTCATTCAGTAGAGGAGGCCCGTGCCCAGCAGTGGGACATGTATAATACAGGGCTGGTATTATTATAATATATATATAAAAAATTGAGATGAATTTTGAATGTGAAAAGGGTATCGATGAAATCTTGGTAATTTAAGCCACTACAATTAAAACAATGTCTATCTAACAAAGACCTAAACGTATATTTTTTCCGCGTGATTGACGAATCTAGCATATCGATCACCTAATAATAGGCGCCACGCCACCTGCCCATAAACAAAAGCAATTCTACACAGAAATTTAAATTACAAACCACTATATTGCATCGCACATCTTCCCGATGCATACCTAAAATGTGTTTCGATGTTGCGCAGTAATTTCCACTGGCTTCAATACTCTTCGAACCAAAACAACAATGCTTACATGTTGCTACTTGAGGACAAACCAATAAGCGAGTGGTACTTAGTCTAGTCAGTCTGGCACACCTACGAAACGACGGTCCTACCACCTATTAGTAAATGATTTCTTCAATGTTTACAAGGTGGTAGGTCTCTTGTATGCGAGAGGCCGTCTGGGTTGGTGGCTATTTCTGCCGCCAAACAGTAGTGTATAAACACTGTTGTGTTTCGGTTTGAAGGGCATTAAAGCCAGCGAAATTACTGGGCATTATGACACTTAATATCTTATGTCTCGGGGTGACGAGCGCAGTCCAATACCATGCAATGCTTTGTAATTCAAAATTCTGTGTGGTGTTGCTTCTGTCTATGGGCAGGCGTTGCGCTTACCATCAGGCGAGCGACCTGCTCGTTTCGTCACTCAAGCTAATTAAAAAACAAAACATTTTTTATTACAGACTGTATCACGGGAACAATTGGACGAAGCGCTCCGTGACTTACAAGATGAAGGAAAAGTTGTAGTCGTCAGCCATACCCATCTCCGCCTGTGTTAATTTAAGATTATTCGTTTGTCAAATAAAATATTTTTTCTATGTATCGTTTTTTATTGTAATACCCATTATAAGTTTTTTTGCATTATGTTAGAAGACTACGGCAGAAAGTCAGAGATAGGATAAAATTGTAGTGCATATGTTGGAGTTATAATAATATGTCTTATACAGTATGTAACAAAAACCCTGTTGGCCCTTTTTGGGACGTGAAGATAAGACATATAGACAGATATAATAGTTAATTAAAAAAAATAGTAAACAGAAGCAAGAATATTATCCTTAAACTTACAACTTAGAAAAATGAACATATTTAAAAAATATTATTTTCATCTGAAAAGTGATGCAACAGCTGATGCCGGGCGCGACGCGGCGCGGCGCGTTTTATGTAAATCGCAACTTGCTATCTCACTCTGGCTCCAAGCCATCATTCTTGCAGAAGTAATCAATCGAAATACGGGTTACAAATAATAAATATGATTATTTTTATAGTCCAATTTTCGTCAGCGAGATTTTTCATTACGTTTGAATATCGATTCTGATATCACAGTTAAATGCCCAACAGGGTTTTTGTTACATATTGTAGATAAATGCATTGGTGAGAGGGAATTTACATACCTTTACGGTCAGCATACTTCGACAATAACAGGATTATATCACTTCACGTCAGTTTATTATGTGTACGACCTCTGTCCAAATACTTGGCCCTGCCCTTACATGTGTACACATCACTATAATAATTAATCAACGCACAATAATTCCACTTCACTAAAAACCCATGACAATTCTGTACCTCGTTACTTGTAGACAGCGTTAGTCCTCCACCGTCCGTCCGTCCCCCACGAATGGGACTGCCTTCAGTCTTACGCTCATGCCACTGATTATTAATTATATACTAGCAGACTCATAGAATAATTTCACTGGATTGAATGCTCAAATGTAAGGACGCCCCTTATATCGAGGTCCGACAAACTATAAACTACCCTCAAATAAAAAAAATACTGATGGTACCCACAATTGATAAAAAGGCGCCATTTGCCAATTTAATACATACCTGACCCCACAACTCACCGTACGAAACACAGCAAACTGTTACTTCACGTATTAAAAATAAAAGACATATAGAAATAATAAATTATATTTATTTACAATAATAATTCACTCTGTGTATCAAAAAGCCCTCGGCTAAACAACAATACTCCAACGAAATCTTTCCGTATAAATCTATATTACTATATTGTACTATCGTGAGTTAATAAGCGTTATAAAAAGTACAGTAGGTATAATACACGCAACATAACTTGACCGGCCTAAAGTTAGTCACGCACAGCGTTGCAGCTATTGCTTTCAGAGAATAATAAATGGTTCACACGGTTCGATTTTAGTTGATCAACTGGCTTGAATCTACAAAAGCTATATGGTTTTTATTGATAAGTCGATTACAAGTCTATGGAGACGCACCAAATCGCATGTGATTTAAAAGTTGATCAACTAAAATCGAATCGTTTGAACCGTCTATAAAGGGTGTCTGGAGGCGTAGAGGTCGGTGAAGTGTGACTAACTTCAGCCTGGCCAAGTTATATTGTACGACCGCACTTCACCTACTCTCTATGCCTCTGCCTCTCTCTATAAAAACAATACGATGCCGCTTAATTTTAAAACATTTTACCTACTGCAGATGGAAAATCTTTGACCAAGCAAACTTAAGTTAGCCATACCCGTTTCACTTACATATGCTTAACTTTAGTTGACCCCTAACGTTCAACGCACATTTTAGCAGCTTCAGAGTGGAAAACTAAGTGAGGAGGATGACAATATCCGATAGTAAATAGTATAGACTCTATCCTTAGAGGTATAGATATAACATTTTAGATATGCCTTTCAATCAGCTTTTTATATGACAGTTAGCGGCACATTTGTCGAACGGTCATTGGTAGTTTAAAAAATGTGAAAGCTTATTATATTTTTAATTGGTTCCATATTCTGCCGCGTGCTTTTATTTCGAGAAAGAAATTTAAATATTATAATAAACCACACAAAATGGCATGAACATTGAAATAAGATGAGTAGAACGATAACTCTCATATGAATCTGCCAAAAATACGGCTCCACTTACTTTCACATGCAAAAAAAAAATGAACGTTCAAAATCAAGTTTATTTCATAAAGGTTAATGTCTAAATAGTAAATTTTATAGATCGAGATACGACGTTCCTCCCAATTAGACAATTAGACGTAACCGCGCAAACAATTAGACGTATCAAGTGTCAACTAGAGGTCATGAATCAATTTTTATGAATGCATGAATGAACGAGCTGCACAGAATTTTATAGCCCCTCCCCCTTGCACAGAGTTTTGGTGGGATCATTATTTTGCTTGAGTTACGTTTCTTGTCATCTTATTTCGATGGGCATGAAGGCATATTTTAAAATTATATCTATGTCTAAAAGATATACGCTTAAAAGTGATTATACCAGAAGCAATTTTAAAATTAATTTAAGAATGCCCTAGTTTGGACACCTCACGAGCCTTTATTACAGTATGGAGTACCCATATAATGGGTATTATTGTTACATTAAATACTGTTAGACTAATTACAGTACTACGATTCAAGTTACGCGCTTCGGCAATCTTCGTTTATCCATCTTGACGACGCGCTGATCCATTAAAGCGGCGGTTCCCAAACTTTTAAAGCTATGGAACACTCAACAAATGCCTTTCATTTTATGGAACCCTATAATAGATGATGATTTAATCCGTGTATAAGTTCATCTTAAATGTAGTCGGATATTTTGTGAATCCGATCAGACGATCGCCGCAAGTCAGTGACACATGTAACTAATTCGTGGAACTCTACTGGTTTTTCCACGGAACCCAGTTTAGGAAACGCTGCAATGCTGAAACGCTACTTAACTGACTGATGGCTAACGGCTACTTATTTTCATACAATTTTGACAGCTAAGAGGTCCTAAACATGTTTAAAATTACCTTAAATGCTTGAATAGTGTTCCAGTATTCGGGCGTAAATCAGTGGCTTAAAGTGGAGGGCGCGGGTGCCTACCTGTTAGATTTCTAGCGCTTATAATTTATATTTTTGTAATTTTTGTGCGTTGTCAACACACGGATGGGAGAGGCGTTTATCTTCAACGTCAATCGCATTGACAATAAAATATGTTATTGTCAATCTTTGAAATGCGGTTTTTCTAACCTGCAGTGGAGGCGCGATTATTGATTTTTGTAAGAGAGGGCGTGACTTAAAATAACTTTGGGAACCCCTGCATTATGTATCTACTAACTTTCTCTTAAGGTACGAAATACCGGATATAGTTTGCATATTCGTACTAAATCTTAAAAAAAGATTTCCCAAGCGCATAATTTTAATCGAAATACTGTACTAAGATACAGACCGCGCACATTTGGACTCGCTGTCGTAACTATCCCCACTCAAAGTACTATGGGAGTTCGGCTACGACACGATCTGTCGGAACTTTACATGAATTTGCAAATTGTATACATGGATCGAGTAATTTGTGCATGACTCGTAAGTATCGAGTTTCGATTTGTGTGGCAATAACGCTTTAATAGTCGTTTTATAATAAATTGTAGTAATGGCAATTAATGCTATTACGATTTAATTTCATTAGCATGTGAATAGGGTAGTTTCCTATATTGAATTTTATACATTATTTTATAAGCAACAGAAAATGATACGCAAAATCAAAATTGGTTCAGAAATGTGCCCGCAGTTATGACTTTAAATGTTGGTATGAGGAAAAGTGGGTGCGTAGTAGTGTTATCTCACTATCTCGTTTGCACGCGTGCACCATAATGAACATTTTACACAGTGACGTCAAAGTTTGCGTCGTCTGTAATTTGACAATTACCCCTTTTACAGGATTTGAATGGCTTCTAACTTATTTATTTTTGGTCCGATTTATAAAATTCATTCTGCAATTGATTTTGAGTAACGTAACTTATTGATAAAAAAAAAACTAGTCAACTACCCTATTCTCGTGTCTTAGCACGCTAATCATTCGTGCTAATGCTATTTGCTAATATGACACTATAACTCAGTGCTCCCGTAGGTGCGAAGGGGATAGCACCTTGCCACCGATGCTGTGCGCTAATACACGAATAACGAAGCGACGAATGAATTCATACTTCACTTAATTTAACGACTGTCTCGGTGGCGCAGTTGTAATGCGTACGCGTTACGATTGAGGCCAACGCTGAGGTCTCGGGTTCGATCCCCGGGTCGGGTAAAGTGATATTGGGTTTTTCTATTATGAAATGCTCAGTATGAGCCCGGAGTCTGGAATTTGTGCCCGGTATGGCGATAGGCTCGCCCCCTATCACATCGTGGGACGGAGATACGCTCGGCGAAATGTGGGTGTACTAATTACACCTCTGCCTACCCCTTCGGGGATTACAGGCGTGAGTGCGTATGGAGTGCGTATGGTATTAATTTAACAACTGTATTTAATTTACTAAATGCTAAATGACACTTCGCATGCTAATGCGAATGCCAATTAATCTAATAGTAATAACTTGTGCTATCATTGTGTCTATACATATAACATACAGTAATACCCCGCTTTACGCGACCCCGTTATGCGCTGTTTCACTATAACGCGAATTTCAAATGCCTCGCATTACGCGAAAGAGTGCGTATAAACATAAAATAGTATAGACAATAATGATGACAGTGTCTTGACCGCGTGTCAAACAATTAAAAACAGTGTTGGGTGTTATGAACGTATTTTACAAGAACGTAAAAAAAAACGCTACCCAAACGACTATAGATGTATTTTTCCGTAAAAAATAATTAATAGTATGTATTGCATAAAGTGTTCTTAGAATTAAAGTGATTGATTAAAATGATTCGTATTTTTTTGTACATATTAAATTTTGACTATGTTTAATCATAAACGTCGATATACGCGAATTTCAGTTAACGCGATTTTTCCCGGAACGTATCCCTCGCGTAAAGCGGGGTATTACTGTATAGCCAGCCAAAGGGAGAATGAGTTGAACTGTCTATATAAATTTTCGTCCCAATTAGAATTAGTTTTATACAACAACAAAACTGTATTAAAAATGCGCGCGACCTCATAAAAAACGAAATAACAATTATAAACTATGGAAGTTGTCTTGTGAATATAACGGAGTCACGGTGCATATTATAAAATCACTAAATTCGTGCACATTCACTAAGTTTTTATACGTATTTAATACATAAAAATGGCGGTCGTTGAAGCGACAATATCATTTAAGTTTGGTTTCAATCCATATCCGTCGTACAGGTACCGGCACGAATCGTGAGCAAAGATTTACAAGGTAGTAGGTCGCTCGTACGCGAGAGGCCGTCTGGGTTGGTACCACCGTTTTGTCTATTTCTGGCGCTAAGCAGCAGTGTGTAAGCACTGTTGTGTTCCGGTTTGAAGGACATTGAAATTACTGGGCATTGTGAGACTTAACATCTTATGTCTCGGGGTAACGAGCGCAGTCCAATGCCAAGCAGTGTTTTGTAATTCAAAGTTCTGTGTGGTATTGCTTCTGTTTATGGGCATAGCGCTTACATCAGGCGAGTGACCTGCTCGTTTCGTCACTCAAGCTAATAAAAAAAACACGTCATATGCGCAGTTCATTTATTGGTCTGATTGTCGGAGTGAAAGAGCGCGAGACTCCAACGCTTCATGCATTAACTGCGTTAGTTGATACTCGTCATCTATAAGATTGCCCTTGAAGATTGCATCGAATGCCCCTACTATTTTCGGACAATGCTCACTACTGGTGCCGGTAATTGAACGGTATTTACGTTTCAGAAGAAATATGTATGAAAACATATACACCTAAATTTTCAATTAGAGGCATTGTGCGATTATCATACATATTTCTAGTTCAGTTCAGTCCATTTGTGCACGTATTGCTATATGTGCGTGAGCTTAAAAGTATGTAGTTTTAATGTGTGTAACAGTGACGCGGCAACCGTGCTACATTGTGTTTATAGAAACAGATTACACACATAGCACCGCGCGTACAAATGAGCTGAATTATCTATATACAACGTGTTATATAGAAAGGTGTAGTCAAAATTAAACAACGTATAGTGTACGATACTAGTTTTTACCCCCAAGTAGTACCAAATCCGATTGCATTGCTGGGACATAAAAAGGATTTTCTTTTTTTATCGAATGAGTTACATTTCGATATTCGACTTGCATTACTATATTCGACTTTGGACAACATCAAATGTTAAGTAGATGAGTTCTGTCTCACTCCAAAATTGGTATATTCGCTCACGTACTTCACTTAATTTATAGGGACGTGATCAATCTTATCGATCCTAATAAACGAGTGATTAAAATTAAAATTCGTGACATTTTTGATAAAATCTGGTAATTAAACACTCACTGTCAGATGTATGTAATAATCTACCTTCAATATGACCACACTTTTCTGTAACACGTTGTATAAATCTTGAACATTATAACTCATTGTAGTCTCCGCTCGGTTAGCAGCTTACGCGAATAAGTTAATTACTGCTAAACAGCTTAGATTAAACGACATCGACCGCTAGCAGTTTAAAAGCGTATAATAAGCAGTAAACTCTACACCATACTCTCGGCGCACTTCGCTCAAAACTCTATCAAACAATTGTAAATAAGGCTGGGAACCGACAAAAATATGTAACATCGATTGATTTCCGGTTAATCGATTTTCTTATTAATCGAACCAGTGTCGGTTAACGGTGATAAAAATCCCGGTTTTATTAATAACCGGTTTATCATAAAACGAATTCCAAAACCTATTCAAAACATTTACCGGTTTCCAAGAACTAATCGCGATAATTTTGTAAAAATCAACCGATAACGGTTAATCGGCTAAACAAAGCCATGTATCAAGAGGTAGTTGGAAGAGGCTCGGCGGCTGTATGTGGTGATTCCTTCGCCTTCTTCCGTTCCAATATGGCGGGTTTCGGGTCGTACTCGTCGGCGCGAGCGCAGGATTCCAAAACAAACTTGTTGAACAGATCCGGCTTGTCTAAATACACGTGGTGACCTGCGCCGTTGATCGACTGCAATTTTAAATGCTTATGGTGAATAATTAATTAAACATTACATATTGAAATAAAACTAGTTTATACGGATTTTATCGCGGTTTAATTTATAACTAGTTTTATTTCAATATGTAATATTCGCGTAAACCTAAGAAATCACTATGTAAATATTACATATTAATATGTACTGAATTATTGCTATTTCATTAGTAAATTTCTAAAAATCCTTTCTTAGCGGCCCCTTTTCCACAAACTATCATCGGACTAAATTTCATGATACTGTCGTTTTTGAGATTTCATGATTTACCGGCCAGTGAGTGAGTGGTATTTAGCTTTTACAGAAAAATAGAAACGCAAATCGAACGCGCATTATAAAAAAAACTATGCGCACCGAGATTGCAACGTCGGTCTGTATAGTAAACATTACCACACTTGGTGTCATATTAACTATAATATTTTCCATGTATAATAAGCTGTTTAAGATGACGTCACCTGCACGTAAGTCTTAGAGTTGGGTCGGTTCTCGCTGAGCACTTGTCCAGTACTATTGTCAACCCAAGATCGCGAGCCGTACAACACTGTGATCGGTAGAGCTGGATCCAACTGGTCTATACGCTTCACCATAGGGTTCTTGGCCCAACCGAAACCAGTCATTAGACTGTGGAATGCGC
Organism: Mimas tiliae; assembly: GCA_905332985.1. Classification (NCBI taxonomy): domain Eukaryota; kingdom Metazoa; phylum Arthropoda; class Insecta; order Lepidoptera; family Sphingidae; genus Mimas; species Mimas tiliae. Next base: position 4,213,806 of record HG995256.1, on the reverse strand, counting down.
TCTCACCGCTATAAAAACCAAAATTAATATATCAGCTTTTGTATCGTGGCATGCTAGTGACTACACTGCATCTGCTGTTAAATAAAGAAATATTTCTTCTTTAGTTGTAATCTTTGGAACTACGAATCGATATCGAAATTCTTTCACTATCTCTGAGTAATATATCAGTGATTTGTGGCCACGGTGGCTCCACATCTCGACTTTGTGGTCAATGCGGAGAGTATTAAGACCGATTGACTTCAATATCGATATCTGGGATGCTCCATAGTTACAAACGATAGATGAAAGTTATGATCAAACTTAAAATTCTGGGAGAATATATAGTATATAATATAACGTTTTCCGTCTAACCAAGGCTGCTACGCGGGTGGAGACGCGAGCCAATATAATACAGTCTTAAATAAATTAAAAAAACAAATCAAACTCAAAAACATAAACCTCAAAAACAATAGTTAAAAAACTCACCTCGGCGTCTGCGAGTTACACTGATATATATACTCAGGTATAATAATCTCGGCGTCTTGCACGTAATTCAAGTACTTTCTGGATATGTCTGGTCTAGTTTTAGAGACTAGCCACTTGCCCGCAGGTCCGGCCGCTCGCACTGCCCATAGAGGGTTGAACGGCTGCATCGCTGTGCCTATAGCACGCACCCATAGAGGTAGTTGTTGTTTGTCTGCGTTGGCGGGTTTTTCGGGGTAGCCCCATGGGTCTGCTAGGATTAGGTGGCGTACCCTGAGATAAAATTACATAAGCTCACGCCTGTGTTACTTGAGATAGGCAGAAGTGTGCATAAGTAACCACGGTTCACCATGCTTATTTCCGACTCATGCGATAGATAGCGAGCCTGTCACCATGTTGTAAGCAAATCTCGATCCCGGGCAACTCCTTTGTAATTGTATACACTTCGAAGAACTTAAAAGACACGTTGTGAATACCCGATCTGGGATTTAAACCAGGTTCCCATCGGTTTCTCAACGGTCGATATCTGACTATATAACAAAAAATATGGTCTCACCTTTCCGGATATTTGATAGAGTAAGCGGTTGCGATGTACCCGCCGAGACTATGCCCCAACAGTATGAATTGGTCAAGATTGACTTCGCGACGCCATTCCTCTACAGACTCGACCCACTGCGCCTCTGCCTTCAGCGCGTCTGACGCGAACTTCGGGCGGGAACTGCGTCCGAAGCCTGTAGTATCAGTTTATAGAACTCTTTTGCTCTAGAACTATAGAACTCTGTTTGCTCCGTAAAAAATAGGGCTAAGACGTTTCTATGAAAATACGACAGTCTTTATTAATTTTAGCGCCAAACCACCACATTCGTGGTACAAAAAACATTTTCATAGATTAAATCTGTAATGCGTTTATTATCGTATAAACTTTTTGGTCCTGATAGTACCTATTGTTTGTACCTACTTATAATTTTTTGTCTTGTAAAGTTAGATGTAATATTTAAAATCAATTATTTACTTTCACAGGAAAAGAAATCACAATTTAATTCCAAATATATAGTCGCTATTAATTTTGATTTAGAAGGATGAGAAGATAGTAATAAAAAATCTAGGTGTAACTTACCCAACAGATCAATGGCGTAAACAGGGCGTGTGGCGGCGAACGCGTCCAAGTTTGGACACCAGAGAGCAAGTCCCGCGCCCATGCCGTGCAACAACACGAGCGGCGTCTGAGGAGACTCTTCGTTGAGTGAGATCGTCCATATTTTGTCACTCTGCCCCACCACGGACCCTATATCCACGTAGAAACGCTTGTATGCTGTTTTAATACCTGTAATATTAATAAGATAGACTATATATTTTTTTATCAACCATTTGTGCTATCCAAAATCTATTAACGAAGAATTTTATAAATCCCACCAAATATAAGTTAAAGTTGTGTAAGGGGTAATTGTCAAATGGCAGAAAAAAAAAGAAGAAGAATGCATGCCTAGTAATTGACGTCGCCACCATAATAGTGCAGTGTGCGAGGGAGATAGAAAGATAATTCTAATACTCGCCCAACCTTGCTCATAACAATATGTACAGTAATTGGGGCTGCATTTATTAACTAATTTTAATTCGGTTTTTGCATAAGACTCGTCACTCGGCACCGTTTCCGCAGACACAAAGTAAATGCACTCAATATTTAGACTGCAAATTCTCCAAACGCTGTAACACTGTGTGTAAATTAAATAACGATGCATATCAATTTAGATTACAAGAAATTTAGGTATGGCGATAGGCTCGTCCCCTATCACATAAGGGACGGAAATACGCTCGGCGAAATGTGGGTGTACTGGTTACACCTCTGCCTACCCCTTCGGGGATTACAGGCGTGAGTGCGTATGTATGTTTACAAGAAATTTATATTTTTATTCTAAGTAGGTAATTTTTACTTGCATGCTTTAAAATGGTTTTATATTTTTAACAGACTTCAAAAAAGGAGGAGATTATCAATTCGGCGCGTTTTTGTAGCATCTAATATTTCTATTTAACTAATTCCAATTCTCAAATTCAACCACAGGAGGTACATCCGTATTTTAAATAACCGATAATACTGAAGGTTATTTTGTGACGCCAACATATTGGCAAGTTAAGGTCATTCGGTAATAATAATCTTATCGGAATTACGTTAGATATTATGATAATAAACATACTTTTATTTATTTTTTCCTTTTAACTATCTCTACATTTTACGCCTTTATTTTAAATCGAAAGTTAAAAAAGCGATTAAAAAAGATACCTCACCTTAATCATACAAGATTTTGCGCAAAATGTGTCTAATGTGTAAACGCAATAGGTTCACGCTAAGCGTCACACGGAAGGTCTTATTTCGTACGTACATACAATACGAGCGAAATAACTTGGCTGGCCTGAAGTTAGTCACCAGCGGCGACCAGTTACTATTTTCAGTTGTATGGTTTTTTTTGGGAATTCTGACGGTTTATATCCTGTTTTAATTAATTCCTTAACTTGATTAAAATTGTGTTTGTTGTTTTTCACCACTTCGGTATGAATTTGTGCAATAAACATTGACTGTGATGGGCAGTGTATGGAATCATTGAAAATGATGAATTAGGTGATTTTTGACCAAGTTTATTGATCGACCTTGGTCGTTCGATCCGCTTGGAGAAATCTTACTAATATTATAAATTTGAATGTAAGTTTGTTTGTTACGCTTTCACGCAAAAACTACTTCACCGATCATCATGAAACTTTGTACACATATCGTTGGAGGTATAAGAAGTAACATAGGATACTTTTTATGATATTTATATATTTGTTTGTTACGTTTTCACGCCGAACCGATTTTGATGAATTTTGATGTAGAGATAGATGGGACGCTGGAGACGGTTATATGCTACGTTTTATTTCGGAAAAGTCGCGGGCGGAGCCGCGAGCAAAAGCTAGTCGTCCATAAAGGATCGTACTGATAGGAATTGACACCACAACTCCCAACAAGATTTTGAAATCAGCCACACCGGTGTTTCATCGTTCTTGAAACTAAATACTTGTCATTGGCTACATGCATAAAAATGCGCAGCCACAATCTCTCTATTCTAAAAAAAAGTAACTGGCGCCGCCGCCACTGCCAAAAGCTTGTCACGCTATCTCCTCCGAAACCGCTGGGCGTATGGGGTCGAGACCGATACCAATCGATGCAGAATAATATGGGGAAGAAAGTAAGATATGTCTCATATTCGTCGGACCTTAAGTTTTTTTTTTATTTTATGTTTTGTGGAAAAACATGGGCAAAGCCGCTACTTGAACAAAAAAAAACTAGTTTGAAGTTGTGTTTTTAATTTTTAGTGTATCTTTCTGGTCTGGAATCCAAAAAAATAAATGTCATGGTCAACAAGGTCAACACGCTATTCACGCGTCATGTCAAGTGACGTGCGGATTATCTACGATTACCAATCGATGCGATAAGCTAAAGTTTATGGATACATACATTTTGCATAAAATATCTACGTCAGTACACGTGTTATCGTTTAGAAACATCCCGGAAAGGCATGATAACAAAGTTTCAATAACATTGGGCCGACATGGTTCAAACAATAAAATTATACAATATAAGACCATCACTTTATTGAGGCGTACGTGCAAAATAACAACATTACAGAAGAAGAAACATAAAACCGTCAAACTTTTTGAAAAATCGTTGAAGAACAATCGGATCAAAAACAAAACTATTTACATAAATTAAATCCACAATTTGGATGGAATGTAATTAATTTTGCCTGTTACAGATCTTTTAGGTCATCCAAAATCATGTCATATAATCAAAATTGTTTATTGCAGAAGATGGGCGAACGGCTCATCTGAAGCTAAGTAGTTAACGCCACCACAATGTTAGGGGGATTAAGGGTTCGTTGCCATCCTTTGAGGAAAGGAAGAGAAGTTAGAGGGCAGAGTTTTATGCCTGGCCTGATCGTTACAATAATTTTACATAGACCATAAAAAAGTAGAGGAATGAAAATGTTTATTATGCTTACATGATAATATTTTCTTCTCGACATTGCGTAGCATTGCATCTGACTGACGGGTCCAGCTGAACCATCCACCGGTCCAACTAAAAGAAAAATTGTAAGAACATAAACGAATTATGTAAATACAAGGCGCAAGCACACACACACAGCACACAAAACAAAAATATAGCATTTTCAGGAGCCTCGATAATATACGTGACCAGTGGCGGATCCAGGATTTTGGTTTAGGGGGGCTTGACCCAAAATTAGAATTAAAAAAATTGAGAATATACTATACCTACTTAAAATAGAATAAGTAAGTATAAGCGATGGAACTTATATTTTTGGTAGTACTAAGAAAGTAGAATAATATTAAGATCACTGAGATTTGTCAGTGGACCTAAATACTTTTGGGAAGGGGGGGGGGGGGGCTTGAGCCCCTTAGCCCCCACCCTGGATCGGCTAGTGTACATGATTATCCCTGATTATATAAGTACGTCTCAAGGCACCGTCGGGTACAGGCTCTTCTCTACAAATGAGAAGGAGTAGTCCTTAGTCCCCCATTCTGGCATAAGTCGGTTGGCTTTCCATACCATCGAGATTCTTATGGCGAACTCTTGGTTCGCAGGTTTCCTCGTGATGTTAGCGAGCAATAATTAACAATGTATTTGAGATGAGATAATATATTGCCCTGTGTTTCTTTAGTTTTAAAAACGGACCAATTATGTATACAGAAATCGCCACTATGCGTTCCGCGCATTATAAAACCTCATAATTACCGGGGTAAGTTTCTTTTTATCTTTCAATAAATCTAAATGAATAATTTAAAAGTGTCACTTTTTTAACAATGTAGGTAAGTAGATGTGCCTATTACTCAGCATTCATACAATCTGTCCAAGGCTACGTAACTCGTAAGACTAAAAATAGTTTATTTCATTGACTCTATTGGTTGACTAATTTGTAAAATCTACAAGGTTTCTTAAATTGTTTTACTTATGTCTTCGATTTTTTAATTACTAGTAGCAAAGAATGTTTACTATGATAGTTTATTTTTAATAAAATATTGTTAAAAACAAACTTTATTATGCTTTATTCAAAAATATAAATAGCTATTGATATTATTATTAATCGATGTCTTGATACTTGGTCATTTTTAACTGACGAAAGACGGAGAGGTTCTTAATTTCCATTTATGTTTAAAAAACGTCAATTTAACATAATGTGTTTCGGGATGACAAGCGCAGTTCAGTGCCATGCAGGGCTTTGTAATTAAAAGTTCTGTGTCGTTTTGCTTGTTTATGGGCAGGTGTCGCGCTTACTATCAGCAGGTCACGTCTTTTCGTCATTCAGGATATAGAAAAAAACATAATACACTACATTATTTCATTAATATAACCAAAATATTGTAATTTAAGTTAAACATAGTTCATTTTAATCACTGGTAAAAAAATACTTAAAACTTGCTTCAAAATAACAAAACAAGTAGATGCTGTGTCATTAGGGTTGACAATTATTATAATTTTATAAAATGCGCAGTAGGTACTTATTACATATACTCGTATATTTATTTGAGAACTAGAATCTGTTCTAGTTCAATAACTTGAATAGTTATGATGCGGTTATCATAGGTTACCATGGTTAGAAAAACAAAATAATCTGGACTTCTGAAATTGATGTGTATTACAGGTCCCAGATAATGTAGTAGATTTTTCACATACATCAATATGTAAAGATACCAAGGATGTCAATTTTCACTACATAAATTATCGTTATCACATTGCACATAGATTTTAAGGTCCATGTTGGCTCGTTATGCTGAATTTTGCGCTTAATTGCGCCGCGCGGAAATATACATTACAAAGTCTATATTGATTCTTTGATTGAGTCTATGTGATTCACGGTCACAAATACTTATACTCTTTTCATAGATACCTATACGATTTTTGAATCATATAATTGACTTTATATATAAAATTATCTCATACTATACATTCATCCTATTATTGAACAAAACTTACATAATGGAATTATTTTGTAAAAAATGAAGTAGTGTTGACAACCCTACATCTAATTTGCCATAGCCTGGCCTTCATTCTCAAGGCTGGCTATAAATTAAAGTTCACTCTAGACTGTACAACAAAAAGTACAGTACTGATGATTCATTGTACATGGTCCAAAGTGCCTTGTTGAAATGATTTCATTTCATCTTTTATGGTTCAGATAAAGATATCAATGTTGCTGTAATTATTCTGGATTTTGCATCAATACAATGTTTTAATCATATCACAAATGACTCATAAGTTTGACTGAAAATGCATCATCTGTCATTGCAGAGACTAAGAATACCTCTAGAAATTAATGTTATTTTTACTTTAAAATTGTTATTTTTAAGTCGATTTTTATAGATCTTGTACACTTACTGGTGAAATGTCTAAACACATTAAAACACACACAGAAATACATTCCTCTGGTCAATCAGGCAATCAAGAAAACATATTAACAAAAATTACATAAACTAAGCATGGAATACATTTTGATATGTCATAACATTTTCTACATCATATTAAAACAGCATACTGAATAAAATAAACACTAAACAATATAATATTTTGTTAGTCTATGTTTTGTAATAAAGACTGTTTATGTATCAGATAATAAATGTGATTAATGACTAGATGAACAAATGCACCCAAAAACAGATAACATATAATATGCCAAACAATGAAATTTAGAGAATAAAAGCTGCAAACTCAAAAATAGAATTTCATTTTTAGAAACCAAACCAAATACTTTAAAAAAACATGCAAAATAAAAAAAAAACACGTATAATGTCACTTGCTTGTCAAAAACCATTGGAGTCGATGTATTAAATAATTATCTGAAATAATAGCATGAATTGAAACATTTTTCAAACTATCTATGGAATGCATGTCTAAATAAAAATTTATATTCTGTATTATGTAGTTACAGTAGTATTATTTAACACTTACTTATTATATGAAATATCTCAGTTATTTGAAACTATACCTCAATATTGTTCTAAAATTAGGTGCATATTTTAAATTTTATAGAAAATTATGGATTCCTATTAAACAAGTAAATAATTATTTAAATATATTCAAAATAAAAAACGATAGGGTCCAATATTTCTAGGTTTAAAAAATTACACTAATGAAACAATTAACTATATAGAGTACTACTTGTCTACAAGCTTTAAATTATTTTAGTATTCTAATAGCAGTGCTGCTTCCATGCAATTGATAAGAAATATAAAATGAATATACAGAATTACCTCAGGAAACCAGCAATGATATGATATATGAATGGCATAAGATATCGTGTCCAAATATGAAAAGGAAGTATGTGATTTTCTGGCATTACAGACATTGATGAATGATGAGGTTGAACCTACAAAATTACATAAATTAACACATGTAAAATGTAGCAAATATGGTGTGCGTAATACAATAATAACAAGCAATTGCGCAATATTTAACATAGATCTATTATTTATCGAATAGTGTTACATTTTTACCTGGATTCAGTAGTCTCTATGTTTATTTCACTACCCATTTGGCCACTGACATTAACCATATAAACACATATCACACTCAATTATAGTATATTAGATAATTTTTCACTATTGTAATTAAAAATAGTACTTCTCATCAATAGAGTAAAAATTGAATGTTAAAAAAATCCACACTGACAAATTATTTTCGATTCAAATGACTGGTGACAACCGGTGACAACTGACATTGCCATTTTTTTTGGTTTTGGAAGGCAAGGGTTCTAGCCCATACAGCCGCAGCATTAGTTATTTTAATTCAATTCTTATTTTCCAAGAACGATGAAACACATGTGTGACCGATTTCAAGGTCTTGTTGGATTTTTGGTGTTAATTCCTTGCGATGATGTACGATGTTTCTCAGACGTCCTTCCCCAAGTGAATTTAACGCACAAGCTCACATGTCACCTAAATTGACTTATTTCAATGTTTCCATCAGTGGCGGATTTGCCCTAAGGCCCTAGGGTGGCCAACGGACAAACAATTCACTGATGATAACAAGAGTCTTATGGGTGTTGAGAAAGGGGCGGCTGATATTTACTACACGGCCTGGAGTCTAGGGCGGCCAAGACTGCAAATCCGCCACTGGTTTCCATTCACTGTTCACCACCGTCAATGTTTACCACCAATCCACACCATTTTATAAAACAAACAACTTAAAACTAGTTTAGGAATTAATTAAAATAAATGAGCAACTGCACTTTTAGAGTGTCCCGCCAAAACTCCGTTGACATTTAGTTACACGTTCCTTTTGATTTATTTGGCAAAAGAAATCAAACTCAACATGATCTTATTAATCAGGTCGTGCAGATGATGATCGTCCCTATGGATTGGTATATCTATGATATTCTCCGCCTGTCGTAAGACGCAACCACAGACTACTATGATGCTAACGACGACGCAACAAACTCGGGTCAGCAAGAGTCGTGGCCGCAGCCCCACGTGGCATCGTGTCGTACTTACTACCGGCGGCTGGAGGTGCCACGCCGAGAGACGTTCTTAATGTGAGGGGTTTCTGTATCTCTTGGAGTTTTGTTTATAGTATAGGCTGGCAAACGAGCAAGTGGGTCAACTATTGGCAAGTGATCTCCACCGCCCATGTATGCCCACAATACTAAATTGAGGGCGCGTTGCCGGCTTTAAAGGAAAGCGATGCTACTTTACGTCGGTTTTCTGTGATTCAGTGGTAACGACCCGAACGAGCCGGCCATTCAAACATACATACATACTCACGCCTGTAATCCCCGAAGGGTAGGCAGAGGTGTAACCAGTACACTCACTTCCCCTCGAGCGTATCTCCTTCCCTTGATGTGATGGGGGCGAGTCTATCGTCATGCCAGGCACAAATTCCAGACTCCGGGCTGATACTGAGGATTTTGTAATAGAAAAACCCGAGACAATCGAAATCGAAGCGAAAATCGTAGGGTTTATCCCACTAAAGGCACAGTAAGTATGCGTAGTAGGTATCACATAGTCTATACCTACACTGTATATACAACTAGTTACCATAGAAACGAAACATTACATACGTTAACTTGACTACACAGTACGCATACTTTAACTTGTTATTTAGGATAAACAAAAGAGCTAGAGTGAAAAATGCAAATGTCAACCGTGCAGCCAGTGTTCAAATTAGAGTTAAATCACAAAGTGACTGCAGGTGTTGTTGTTATAGCTAAATATGACGGGACACATCCGTGCCTTACTGCATCTGCTGGATACGATAAAGTATGAGAAGTTAAGATTAGTATGAATAACTATAATCGTATATATATTTTAGAGAACTATAAGTAATATTTGGAATACCTAATTTGGTTAGGCTGCAAATACATCGACGCGAAGCTTACCGATTGCAATTGCAATACCCAGTTTATATGTTGGCACCGAAGCGGAGCAGATCTGAGATGTGGTTTTAAAATAAATTTAATATTCTATTCTTTCACGTAACGCATCCTCTTCCCGCCCTGCTTTGGTTCAATGGAAACGTATCGTATTGTTCGTGTGAATCGGTTAAAAATTAATGAATTCTTATATTGGCGTTGAAAAACACAAAATAAAAATAAACTATTCATATTTTGATATCACAATGATATTGTTTTAAGATAATAATCCACCATCCATACGGAGGCGTAACCAGTGGTAGAACGCAACGTTCGCAAGCTCACGGAGAAGTCTCAGAGCTGAACCTTAGTCAGGCGGTAGTGGCGCTTGCTGCAGGTCCTTTGAGACCTGACATTTCCAGGGATATGCTACTTATTGGATCACCTACACAAATACTGGGTAAAATGAAACGTCTTATAACTATCGAGGGTAGTTTGTGATTAGGCGGCAACTTTGGCACCCGTTCTTGGGGGGACCCAATACTCAAAATCTCATACAATTTCTAGCCTATCTGCAAAAAAAAGTAAAGGTCACTGGAGGCCCAAATAGATTTGCCCGCCCCAGGCCCCATTAGCCGTGACGCCTCGGGCACCCGACGGGCTTAGTCTGCCACTACCCTCAGATCTCACTTTTAGAAGTTACGGGTAAACATATTGTAAATTATATGAGCTCACTTTAACGATGAAGTAAAACATCATGAGGAAACCTGTATAGTCTAGGTACCTTGAAAGTAGGTATTCTTTAGTTTCGAAGGTATTATATGAAGTCTAACAACCCGCTTTAATACAGCATGGTGGACTAAGGCTCAACCTTTACCCAACTCCACTCATTATTAGGGAAGGCCCGTGCCCCGAAGTAGGCAGGAACGCATGCATAACTGATATTTATTTAGATTTTATAGTTAGCTAGAAGCTCTTCACTTTTGATAAAGGTAAAATTAAACATACCACATTTTTGTTATAAATCTTATAAATCAATCTTCAGTTAGTAATTTTCAAAATATTGCCCACTTTATATAGATGATCATTTCAATTACAACTTTTTTCCTCTTTACTTATGTACATGTACTGTCGTATACTGCTCTCTCATTATTGCGCATTGATAAGTACTTAAATCTATTATCTCAGTTGTTATCTAATCGATCTACCCATACGCACCAAATTCAAGAAATGAATATTTATATTAAGATTAAGTAGGTAGGTTTAAATATCCTTACTAATATTATAAATGTGAATGTGAGTTTATTTGTTACGCTTTCACGCCTAAATCAACTGAACCGATTTTGATTAATTTGGGTAGGTACAGAGATGGATGGGACCCTGGAGACGATTATAGGCTACTTTTATCCCGGAATAGGCTAAAAAGTAAAAGTTAAAATATATTTTGCACTCAATAAAAATGAGAAATCTCAAATGAGTGCTCGATATTTTTACAAGTAGTTACGTAAATTACGTAAAGTTTGTATACGCTTACAGCATACGATGTCCACGAGAACACAGATCTTTTCTTCAGAGAAGCTCTAGATGGAGTAAATATTATAATAACAGGCAGTTTCGGCAAATATACCGATACTCTAGCTATAGTTGGAGGCAACAGTTCCGTGCATGGACTGACTTGGGAGGGGAATGAAGTATTTTGGAATGTTGTTGGAGGGAAAGTGTGCTCTATTATCACTTTTGACTTCGATAAGGATGGAGAAACTGAGGTGGGTTGATGTAAAATCTTATAACTACATAAACATTTTATGAACAATGACCTCTTGTTCTCATTTCATTTGTTCTTGCTGTATTTTATACGTGTTATATTATATACCTACTTGTGAAAGGTTTAACGACCGACTGCTTCCTTGGCTTTAACCGTCTAAAAGAAGAGACTTTATTAACAGAACCACGCGTACTGGCTTGCGGAATCGTAACTTCGTGGTCTCCTCCATCTCGGCTCGATCGAAGAGGTTCACAAAATCCTACCGGACCATAAAGTTGTAAAATAGTTTGCCGGCACACGTGTTTCTTCCTTCCTGCAGCATGGGATACTTTAATCTTTAAACGGAGTGTAAAGAAACAATAAGGCAGGCCGGTATTATTAATTTATTTGCCTATTTTTTAGCTATTAATCGGTAGTGATGATTCATACATCAGAGTATTGAAAAATAATCAATTCGTGGCAGAATTACCGGAAACTGGTCCTGTGACATGTCTTTTACCTATCAATGAAGTTAGATTTGCATATGGTTTGGCAAATGGCACCATAGGCATTTACGAAGAAGGGATCCGGTTGTGGCGAGTTAAGGTATACCTAAATTTAAATAATTGTTATGATGAATTTATGTTATGCCTTTTCTTTATTATTTAAATCATTAGTTTATGTGTCTGTCGTAAGATTTTAGTATGGCTAAGTATGGCTATGTTTAGATGGTTGCGAGCGTACCACACGTCGACTGTCGAGCCATGAGGCGGAAGACGCGCGTTGCACGCAAGCCCCTGCAACGTAGGAATACCTTAGTGGGACTTGCCAACCTTTATAATAATTGTATTAACATATTCTTTATACTTTTCGGGATTTTCTTCTACTTCGTCTATAAGTACAATCGACAACATTGACATAATGAGATAGAGATTTTCCCTCTAAACGCGGCGGCATCATATCCAGAAAGAATATAACCAATTCGTACCACAACGCGCGAATTACGAAATGTTTAGGAAATATAATATGTATGAAATATGAATGTCCCGACACGACGCCCGATTTGTAAAAGCTCGTTAATTTTTTTCATCTGAACATATCCTTACGTATGGAGGTAGGTACTACATACATTACAGAGACTCAGGCCTGTTTCTCATATGACTAGATATAGTCTTAAGTAATCTTTATCTTCCACATGCCCTTATCCCACTCGAAATGGGGTCGGCGCAACATGCTTTTTAAACATATGTTACAGAAAGATTTGGCTTGTAGTTTTAACGACCAGCCTGTCTGACGTCAACCCCTCTGGGGTTTGGGATAGTCTTATGTAATATTATTAATTATTTTTGTTTTTAAGTCTAAACAAAACTCAATCTCCTTGCAATGGTCCGGGGAAACTCTAGTATGTTGTTGGGCAAACGGAAGACTGGATTGGCGGGAAGGTAATTCCGGCAGAGTGCTCCGACGGGTACAGATGCGCGCCAACGGAGCCGCCATGTTGCTAGCCGACTACCGATCTGTTGGTGTGCCAGACTTAGTCTGTGTGTCCGAAAAAGGCGAAGGTAATAATGTATTAGATGATACATAAACATTATAAGTATCTGAATGGCGAAATAACAACCATGGCTACCTCTTCAGACAGCCTCCGTGGTCCAGCGGGCGAGTCGCCGGCTGTGAAACGAGAGGCCGCGGGTTCGATACCCGCACCGAGACAAATGTTTGAGTGAATCACAAAGTATCGGTTTGGGTCAAGGTGTTGTGTGACCGTAAGTCCCTTGTAGTTCCTGATATCCAAGATATGTAGGCAGATACAGGTTGATAAACCTAGTGTGGGGACTATGTGTGTGATTGTTGGGTTATTTTAACCGAATTACTTAGAGTTAGACAACTCCGACTTATAAAGTCTACCTAGCTACCTAGAGCCTGATTGAGACGAGAAGAGTACGTACGGCTTAGGCGAGGATATAACAGAAAATTCTTTATTATGAGACCGCATCATTCAATTGAAAACCGAGATCGTATGATGTAGCCTCCTAAACGAGATAATTTTGTTATATTCTCGCCTATTAACTTTGAATTTTAACCATGAACGTTCATCTTGACAACGGGAGGCCTTTACTGCACGTGGTCCGACACGCGCTTTATCGTTTTTCTTTATCTTTGATTATTTGTAAAGTCTTTGTCTAGACTTTAGACAAATAGGTACTTTAACTCCAGGGCTCTAACTCTAACTAAAAATAAAGGTGCCTGAGATTATTACTTTATTAAATTGTCATTAGATATTGCCATAAAGATTTATGCACTCGCGATTCACGTGACATATTTTTACGACAGTGTTGGGCTACCCTCCGTATCAAGAGAACACTGGCTTCAATGCGGCTGTAAAGAAGTTACCATCTGAAGAAGACCGGCTTGCAATAACTGAGCTACTTAATAGGAAGCAGGCTTTAATGATGGAACTCCAACATTACGAAGCCAACGCTGCAAATGCTACAAACTCAGATGACATGGAACGACCAGCTACTGCAATACCAACAAACACTCGACTGCAAGTCGCTGTTGTACACGCACCTGATGAGGTAAATATGAAAGAGAAAATACATAGTATTTCTCATAAAGTATTGATAGAGTCAGAACATTTCGACTAGGAGGAAACATATGTGGGTAAGAAAGTGACAAATATTAATGTTGATGGATGGAAAGGTAGAGGAAGGCCAAAGAAAAGGTGGATGGAGTGTGTGAGGGAGAACATGAAAGAAAAAGGGGTGAATAACGAGACGAGCGACGGCTGATAGGCATGTATGAAAGAAGAAAACATGCTGCGCCAACCCCAAATAGAATTAGGATAAAGCAGGAGGATGTTGGTGAGAACATTTCGACCCATGTGCGTCACCAAGGAGACCTAGACAGCGGCCCCCTCTAGATACGAGAAATAAAATTGTCTTTTGCCATGTCGCAGGCCCGTTAAAGAGGTGGAGCGACCTAGCAGATATGAATCACCTAGAAAAAACTACATTGGTCAGGTATATTTAAAATCCTCATCTTCCTCGAACGCGGTTCTAGGCTAGTCTCTATTCCAGTGCTTCTACTCCTGATATTTTTTTTTTTGGCGCTTACTACAACTCTGGCTGTGACTGCATGCCATAGTGAAGCGTATAGCCTGATTGGTAAAATCGAAATTGTCAAAACCTCCGTAATTTCATTTTCTCCATTAAACAGAATTGCCTGCAACTAGCAATCTCTACAAACAACGAGACGATAGTTCGGGGAGCAATGGTGTTAGCTGAAGGGATATTTGAAAATGGCGAGACGTTGGCTCGTCACCCTCTGCCTTCACAACTTCGCTCGATACTCCATGTACCATTGAACCCGCCGAGAGATGTCCCGGTGGATGTGCACATTAAGGTAATATAGGTACCGATTGCGGTATTATTGCTGGGATTATAAATATCCTTTCATTATAGGCAAGCTCGACTTGAGGATAACTAATGTGACTGCACGTTGTGCCAGAGGTAGTGCATTTCACACGTCTAAATTGCGGTAAGTCAGCGTCGAATATTCGGTGGAGACGGTCTAGAACTAGAGCAACTAGAGTACTGAGCCTCCATATGTACCAGTACTCTTGGAGAGGAGCGATGCACTCGCACCGTTCGGAAAATATTGAATAACAATATTATGTAGGTACACATATTGTTAAACTCTAATACAATTATATTAGTGTACATTATTTAATAAATTTGTATTTTTATATACCTACATACGTACTCCTGTAATCCTCGAAGGGGCAGTCAGATGTGTAACCAGTACACCCACATTTCTCCCAGCTTATTTCATCCCATGATATGATAGGGGGCGTGCCTAGTGCCAACCCGGGCATAATTCCAGAGTCCAGGTTGATACTGAGCATTTCGTAATAGAAAAACCCATTAGCACCCGACTCGGGGATTGAACCCGAGATGTCAGTCGTACCGCATACGCATTACAACTACGTTCATACGTTCGTACATTCTTGTGTCGTCGGTATTTGGAAATACCAGAGACTTTCGTTCTCACTAGCCTCACAATAACCAGACCCGAAACAAATATTTGTGGTGTTAAACATTTTACAGGCACTCGTTGGATATCCAGACAGCGAACAATTTCACATATTTGAGCTTACAAAACAACTGCCAAGATTCTCTATGTACACCCTAGCAACACCCAACAAAGTGTTGCAACATGACAGTTACGTGACCTTTCGAATAACCGAAAGGGTGCAAAGAATATGCATCTGGGTCAACCAGAATTTCCTCCTTGAGGATGAACTAGAGCTTAAATCTGATGATACGAAGGAATTTCACGTCAATTTGTGGTGTCTAAGAGATATGTCGAATTTGGACATGAATTTTGAAGCTGATGGACAAGTGAAGATCAGCACCCATAATATAAGATTAGCAGGGGACATCATTCAGAGTCTGGCCGTTTTTTTGAATTTAGCAGATTTACGCGTAAGTATTAATGTATGCAAGGTATTTATATGATACTGGGGTGAAGAGTGAAAGAAAGCCAAAACTGATATCCATCTAAAACAGAATTATGCCAGCCTGAAGTTACTGGATTTATATTGGCCGATTCTGGAATATCACTGTCTTGAACCAGCAGCTTGGTGGTCTTATGTTATTGATACAATATGTGATTTACATCCATTGCATACTGAAAATTGAGTATTTGTGTGTCACATCAGTCATTGGACACATTATATTTCCTAGTTACCCTAATCATACAGTACAGATATGCCTTCATTACAATTTATAATTAAATATAATGAAGTAATGGCATTTAAATGCCTACCTAATAAATACATCAACGGCTTGTTGGGGGCAAATTGGTGGCATTTCTAGTCAAATGCAAAGCCACATCCTTGTCATAGTGAGAGATATAAATATGTATTTTAGTATTAAATTAGACAATAATTCATTTAAAATTAAAGCATAAATTTATCAAATAACAATGTTTACATAAATATTTGAAAAGTAATGTAAGTTAACACATCTATTGCAACAACATATTATGTTGACCTGGGTCTGTGTTAATGAAATTATAATTATATGGTATATAAAACATGTTGAGTGAAAAAAAAATACAAATTATAGTCTTAAATCTTTGTATTTCCAATGTTAAATTATTCACATATCACTGACCATAGAGTTCAACAAAACCTACACACTTTACAGGATTGAAAAAGAACATGTTATTATGAGGAGGCTCTCTCTGACTAACTGCCTTCACCACTTCTTGACCGATCACTCCTCCGATGACAGCAGCAGCTCCTGACACTGTCCCAAACACATCATAGAGGAGTGTGTCACTCACAAATCCAACAGGAAGTGACAATTCTTTAACGAGTTCATCCCTCATTCGTAACAATATAGCTGTGTCAGTTTTCCTTTTAACTGGATCTGGGTTTCTGTTGTACTCATCTCTGAAGCGAAGCAAGATCTTCATGACGAAGTACGACGGGTCACCGCGCCGCAGTCTCGACCTCATTTCAGGTTTCGACCAATCGACGGAAAGTGCGTTTTGCAGAGGAACGTATATAGCGCGGCGTTTTACTGTAATACTCACGGTTTCCCTCGCATTTTTCTCCGTGTCGTCAGGTCCTCGCTTTACCGCTTTGTGCTGGACAATCTCTTCGGAGTATTCGTGGTCTACCAGATCCGCAAACATGTAGCCATACATGCCCCAAACATCACCGCACAGAAATTTCTTATTGCTATCTCGGCATGCGTTGTTAATTCGTTCCAACTGTTCTTGCTTTAGCCCCGTAGCACAAACGATGTCGAACTCTGTGAAGAAATTGTCGGGAAGCTCGTCCACACCTTTTGTCGTTGTTGTTATGTCGACCATAGGATTCAGCGCCTTTGCTCTCTGCAACGATGCTTCGGCTCTGTTTTCGCCGATTTTGTCTGGGGGTGCGAGGAATTGAGAGTAGAGGTCGGTTTCCCTCAGCTTTTCATTGTCGAGCATACAAACGCTCTTTACTCCTGAGAGAATCACATTCTTCGCGACTTCGGCGCCAAGTCCAGACAGACCAATGATTAGGACCTTAGATGTACGTAATCTTTTCTGAGATTCTAGACCCCATAGGCGGATTTGACGATCGTACTGTTCGGCTTCAGCCTCGGAAAGCTCCATTTCATTGTTTTCTACCATTGTATGTTTTATTACCGAACAGAACACGTAAATCAAAAGCTTTCCCAACGTTTCTCAACAATATTTTTTGACAGGTAAGCACGCCGCCGGCGTAAATGACGCGCCGCCATTTTGTTTAGAGTTGTCTACCAAATAATCGACTTAATGGTTACTATTAGACCATTGATAACTTTATCAATTTTTTTTGTGTGTCTAAAATGACGCCCTCGACAATTTAACTTAAATATTGATTAATGAGGTGAATCAATATTATTCATTAGAGAAACTTTACATACTTTAACTATGTTTACAGTCAGTAGCGAATTTCCCAGAAGCAGAATTAAAGTTGCGTGAAGAAATGGAAAATGCATCTCAAATAGGAGAGATACGATCGAGATTAGCAGCTGAAACTGCAGAACGAGCACAGCTCATAACAGCATTATTGCCAGCAGCACAAGATGCGGCTACTTACGATTAGTAAGTACTTACCCTCAATCTCATAGGTTTTATCCCGTAAAAAACTTGTGTATTTTTTTCAGTAAGGAGATGCTTAATCGCTATAAAGAAGTAGTCATGCTTAATGATGAGTTATTAACTGGTTGTCATGTTCGCCGAGCTACACAGGATCAAGCAGTTTCATCACTTAAGAATTTGCATACTATTTTGCAACAAGCAGCAAGGCTAAGAGGTAATTATAAAACAATTATTCAGTATCTAATTGAAAACTCAAAGTTAATATATGTACTTGTATTTTCAGTTGGCAAATATAGCAAAGCAGCAGTGGCAGCAAGCAGGAATGCTGTAAAGGACAACAATGTTGATGCTCTCGTGAAAATACTTCAACATGGCGATTCATAGACCGTTATTATATTTTAATGTTTTATTGCAATAAATACATACTGATCAGTCACTGTACTATTATATCTTAACTACAACAATAACATGAAAAAAAAACATTTTGCATAATTTTATTATTATTGTATCTATTTTATGAAACTTTATCACATAATAAAACAAACATCAAAATCGAATTAATAATCTCAATCGACGAGATTCTTTCCGAATGTTAAAATAGGTAGTGAACTTTAAATCACTAATTTATTTCCAACCTTACATTATTCCATAAACAATTTTTTTCAGCCCTAGAGGAATGTGCATGAAGACGAAATCGATACGGATCATGAAATCGACTATTCACACTGTAATCTGTCTCGTAGCATAATGCACATCATCGGCGCTGACATTGAGTAGGAGCCTAGGTTCAGCTGGTTTAGGCTCTAGGAGTAACAGTCTAATTGCTGCTAGGCGGGTGCATATCGCCTGCGCTTGAGAGGGGGTGGGGGCACGGATGTGGGCTGCGGTCTTGTATGGGCGTCCGTCTAGAGCTACTATAGCCGCGGCAGTAGCCAGCGCGCGAGATAATGTTGTTTCATCTGAGCCCGTTCTTTCCACCTGTAAATTAAAAGAAAGGATTCTTGTAAATCAAATGTTAATGTTAGTATTAGCATAATAATGATTCGGTGTTAAGCATTTAATAATTTTGGAAGGTTATCTTTTCCCACTTTCCCGTTTTTGTAGTATTAGTACAGACTTAATAAGCGCAAATGTCTTTTGACGTCACTTATCGTTATTGCTGTCTCTTTCTAATAACCAATCTTTATACCTTCATATTTTTGTCATTTATGAAGATATAAATCTCGATTTTCCTGCATTTTTCATGAAATTGATAGTAATAAAAACAACACAAAATAAAAACGAAAATAATAAATGTGAATACATTACCTCAGCAGCAACAGCTCTAAGCATAAGTCGCTCTGCCGGTGAACAGTTTCGTATGGCTCTGACAGCTGCACTGGACGCTGCTTCTCCTAGTGCCTGCTGCACCTCCTTAAGTCCTGCCCCTTCAGGTCCGGCCAGTTCAAGCGCTCGTGCGCAAAGTGCTAGCGCTCTACGCGCGTCACCTGATACTGCCGCTACTTTCCTGATTATAATAATATTAATGATACTTCAACTCATTTATGCGCTATGTATTCATATACACATAATGACTGTGTGTAGATGATATACACATAATGACTGTGTGTAGATGTCAATAAGTATAAGGCGAGTGCGACCTGTCATTGCCCACATAAAGTGGAACATTGTTTAATTTTATTCCATTGTTACTTTTCCTTAACAGATCCACGATTGGTTTGGCAGAACCACAGATTTCGTGGTCTCCTCCATCTCGGCTCAAAGTAAGAAGTTGGCACAATCTTACTTCTGCCCGACCATTAAAACGTGGAACGAGTTGCCAGCACTTTCCCTACTTCTTACAACATGGGGACCTTTAAACGGAGTGTAAAGAAGAGTAATAAGACAGGTTGGCATAATTCTGGTGACCTACAATAGATGAATTGTCTGTTGTTGGACGAGACTATTCTTAAACTTAAATTGCACTGCACTTATCAGGTGTAGCCTAATCACTATTTTTTTATTCTGTCTAGGTGTTGCCTAGACAGAATAAAAAAAATGTTTTTGTAAAGGCACCCGTAGATAGTTTTGCCTACAGCATGAATGGGCCAGTTCGACCGGCATATTATCACTGCCTCCAAGAAAGCTGACGTACAGTAGCAGCTTATGCCTGCGTTTCGTACGGTGATATCCGTAGGCTGAACTCCCCTTCCTCTTTAAGGTCTGCAACACGTCCATGCTTCTTCCGGTATGTGGGCGTACGGTGGAGATAACTTACCATCAGGTAACCCCTCGTTTACCGGCCTATGCTATACAAAAAAGAACGTGTGCGTACAAATACCTTGCAATCAACTGAACAGCATCCGCAGTAACATTAGCATCAGCTAGCCTCGTCGCGACAATCCTTTGCAGCTGTGTATGAGTGTATGGCGGGAACGTGAGTCGCGTGAGTCCCAGTCGTGACGCCACACGTGACGCCAGCGCACGTTCCGGTAGATCCATAGTGTTGGCGACCGCAAGCACTGTGAGCAGTGCAGTGTTGTGTGCAGCCCACTCCATTATACTGTACAGGACGTCTTGTCTACGTGTGCAGAGGGCATCCAACTGGAAAAATAAATGTTGGGTTTTAAAGAATCATACTAATATTATAAATGTGAATGTAAGTTTGTTTGTTACGTTTTCACGCGAAAACTACTTAACCGATCATCATGAAACTTTTTACACATATTCTTGGAGGTATAAGAAGTAACATAGGATACTTTTTATGAAAAAATATAATTATCTATTTGTTGGTTACGCTTTCAACCATCACCGAACCGATTTTGATGAATTTTGGTGTAGAGATAGATGTGACCCTGAAGACGGTTATAGGCTACGTTTTATTTTCACGCGGGCGGAGCCGCGGGCAACAGCTAGTAAAGGATAAAATCGTTTATTAATCATGTAGGCAATTAAAATAGCGCTTATGACAAGTCAGTACAAAAATAAAAGCAAGATATTTATGAATTAGAAACCATATTATCAACATATGTAGATATACATATCATAGCATCATCAATAATACACTAAATTAGTTTATTTTTATACATTAGAAAATATTTTTGTAATGGAACAAGTCCAATATTGATATGAATTTCGGTCGATATGGACCATGGGCATAAGCCAGTTTGACGGCCTGTGTAGCACAGTGGTCAGAGGGTGGTTTAGTGTAGTGGAACTGCGGGGTTGATCGATGACACACGTATTTGTGCAATTCAAGTTAGTCTGAGTGTGGCAACAAAAACCCCTGTGATTATGTTAGCCTAAATGACGAAACGAGCATGTCACTCACCTTATGTTTATGCTTTTTTATGCCCATAAACAGAAGCAACACCGAACTTTGAATAAAATGACAAATCACTGCATGGCATTGGATCGCACTCGTCACCTTAAGACATAAGATTTTAAGTCTCATAATGCCCAGTAATTTCACTGGCTTCAATGTACTTCAAACAGAAACACAAAAATGCTTACACACTGCTCTTTGGCGGCAGAAATAGACAAAGCGGTGATACCAACCCAGACGGCTTCTCGCATACGAGAGACCTACCACCTAGTAGTACTTACGAGTCCAAAAATGAGATCGAAGTACTGACATGGTCTATTTAGGTTTGTGTCTATAACAGGCACTCATAGCATACATACATAGACTCACGCCTGTTGCCCATAGGGGTAGTAGACAAAGGATTTCCACTTGCTACGATCCTTGCATACCTCGTTGGCCTCATTCACTCGCATTAAATTTTCATTTTTTCTCATAGCAAATCATGCACAAATTAATCGAAATACCTATCTACCATATTGGGTTACCTCATCCACAAGCAATACAGTTGGTGTCCTCCTTGGTCCAGGGTTTGTAAATCGTTTCTCTAATAAGGAACATGCTTGTTCCCATACCACTGATTTACCTGTAAGTAAAATCTAATAATTATGCTGTTCAGTAGGTCTAGTATGACTTACAAATACGTTCAGTTTTCAGTTTTCGGAAACTTTTCCCTTACACATGGTATATTTTTTATACAGCCACTGGGTCCACTGGGTCTCAGAATTGTCTTTGGTGCCCAACATAATTTTTATGATTTAGCCTTAGTTACAAAAGCTTATCAAAACTATAATACAGACAGACTCCGTGGCGCAGCGAGCGAGATGCCGGCTGTGAAGCGAGAGACCGCGGATTCGATCCCCGCACCGAGCCCAACGTTTATGTGATCCACAAATATTTGCCGGTCCGGGTGTTGTGGAACTGTACATCCCTGGTAGTTCCTGATACCTACAATACAGGTTAACCTAGTTTGTGTTCAGGACTATGTGTGTGACTGATGGGTGTATTTATTATTTATTTTATTATAATGAAATATTGAATTGCACCCACCAGTAAGTTGTTTATATATTTGCACATAAGCCTGCCTGGGTTCCGCTATCCTCATGCCATTCACCTCAACCAGTTGGAAATCAGGGAGATCCACTTCATCCTTCAGGGTCTGTAGGGCTGAACATACTGTCGCAGTTTTACCTGTACCTGGCACTCCTGATATGTACATACAACTGGAATATTATGAAAACACTAATTAGGACACGAGGAGAATCTGTAGTCATATACATACAACTTTAATAATTTACAACTAAAATGCCAGTACTCTGAAGTCGCAAAATACAATAAAAAAATAAAATATCGCAATAATTTGTTTTGTCCGTCGACATAGTATTAAATAAAATAAGATGAGTGTAAATTGATTGTTCTTTATTCTCTTTCCTTTGTTTTATTAACTTTATAGATTCATTGTACAAATTAATTTAATTTAGGCATATATTTAGGAACGAAATATATTTACGATCTAGATTGTTAAATTGTAATAATAATCAGGTATTATGACCTCTAATAGTCTCCATTAAATAATAAAACATAAAAAAAATATAATCTTACCCACTTGTCCTGTCCAACAATTTTGTTCTTACAAATGAGAGGATTTCATCCATTTGACTTTCGCGGCCTGGTAATGACTTACTCTCTTTTGCATATTCTGAAAAAAAAAACAATACGCTTACATCCCAATCCGTCAAGTGCTAGTCGGATTCAAGCCCCGAGGTATTCATACCCACACCATATTTTTTTAAACTTTTGTTCCATGTTTTATTTGTTAAGAATCCCTCCATAATAACACAGCTGGTTACCTATTTCGGTTGTAGGAGATCTAAGTATACTAGTTGGTAGCTCCCTCATATGTCAGAGGCTGTCTGGTTTGTTACCACTGCTGTGTCTTATTTCTGCCTCCAAGCAGCAGTGCGTGAGCACTGTTGTGTTCCGGTTTGAAGGACATTGAAGTGAAATTACTGGGCATTATGAGACTTAATAACTTATGTCTCAGGGTGAGGAGTGCAGTCCAGTGCCATGCCAATGCATGGCAATGCAAAGCAATCTTTGTAATTCAAAGTTCTGTGTGGCCTTGCTTCTATTTATGGGCAGGCGTTGCGCTTACCATCAGGCGAGCGACCTGCTCGTCTCGTTATTCAAGTTAATAAAAAAAAGTCACAAAATGGCCTGATTACATGAAACCACCTCACGGAATGTATGGGTACGGAACTGTAAAAAAAAAACCTCACCATCAACATTATCAACAGAATGTGCTCTAGCTCTTAGAGTAGGTGTTAACTGACTCGTCAATATCCTTTTTGTGACACTACGTTTAGGCGTTTGTGCTACTTTGGGAGTTCTAGGTGTCCTTGGTGTTTTAGGAGTCTTTGGTGTTGGTTTAAAGTCATCATCACTCTCTGATACATTCCTGGTGGCCCTTCTTGGGGTTCTTTTTACAGGAGACACTTCTGGTTCAGTATAATTTACTGGATTTTTCGAAACACGCCCTGACCGAGTAGCATAAAATTTTTCTTCATCATCATCAAATAACAATGTTTTTTTAGGTGTGTCCAAATTAGTCTTTGTTACAGACTGTTTCCTTTTAGGCGTTGACGGTACATGTTGCCTTATAATAAGCGTTGGCAATTCTTCATCAGAATTCTCTTGTAATTCCATAGACAGCACATCTTCTATATTGGCTTTGGTTAGTTTCTTTGAACTCTTTGGTGTCTCTGGTAAAGATTTGGGTGTTGCTTTAGGTGTTACCTTTTTTGGTGAATCTTTTTCATTTTTGTCAGCTAAGATAGCTCTTTTGAGCAGGAGTTTTGTGCCATCGTTTTTGGAAATGCTCCAATTTCTTTGCTCAGATATAGATATACTACTCATTCTTTTAATCAAACTGGTTGGAGTTTTTGGAGTTCTAGTTTTTGTTGGTGTACTTTTGGCTGGAGTACTTAAGAGTGCCAGAGCTTTTCTCTCCTTCTCTAAAACTGGTTCAAATAGGGTTTTTCTTTTACTTAAAGTCATGAGACGGTATCTGCAAATATACTGCAGAGGTTCATGCTTTTCATCCCAGTCCTTTGTGAATGTAAGGTTTATAAAGCACTTTTTGAAGAATGTTTCTATTGATACATCTGTGTTGAATGGACGATGGTCTTCTATTACCTAAAAATGATGTTAAGAAGTTAATATAGGATAGAGATAATTATATGTATATTAATAAAATAAACTAAACTGCAGTATCCATATGTGATTTCAGAATAAGTTTTTAAAGTGTATTTGTATGTTACCAACAACAAACAAACATTTTGTGGGCTTTTTATCTCTAAAATATCTGGACCAATTTTGATAAGATATTCACAGAAAAACCTACATTCTTGGGATGATTCTTACGCTTCTGTATATCCATTAGGCAAGCCTTATGCAGAAGGAGCTGATGGCAAACGCGTTAATAAGAAATTAATTCAACCACTTTTGCTTATAATTCACATACATACCTCAGTTTCCTGGAAACTTATAGGCTCTATATGCTGAAAGCACCAATTAGGTAAGACACTGGGTCTGGAGTACCACTGCACTTTGGCCCTAAATGGATCATTCTTGTTTGAGCTGTCCTCATACAATGCTATGATACGAGCAGCATCACAGCCAGCCTCTGTGTCTGGTTCAGCAGCATCAGCATTTGATACTAGCACGTAATCTCCAATTTGACCAATAATGTTTCCAAATTTGAATTTTCTAATGAAAATATTGAAGTGGTTAACACAAAAAATAACAGATATACATATTTTTCTGTCATTGATATGAAATTAGAGTAAGATATTTTTATTATACACTGGTAGTGTATTTTTATTTAACAGAGAAGGCCTATGCCTAGCAATGGGACAGTATAATTTATAGGGAAATTACTGGGCATTATGAGTGTCTTGGGGTGACGAGTGCAGTCCAGGGTCATATAGTGCTTTGTACTATGTGGTGTTGTTTCTGTTTATGGGCAGGCAATAACCATCAGGCGAGCGTACTACTCGTCTAGTCATAAAGCTAATAAAAAAATAAAATAAGGTACACTATGTATCTTAGGTACTTAGTACTAAACGAAAGAACCCCCTTTTTTATGAGTAATGTAAGGCTTTTAAAATAATATTTTAACATAAACGAACTTACTCGTAATAATGAAAAGAATTTGAAACGGTGTTAGTATCTTGTATTTCCTCGCTGAGCCACGTTACTGCTTTAGATGCCACAGTTCTCCTGCGAGTCATTGTGCTATTTTTGTACGGATAGTTATTTTAAGTAGTATTTTGGGATACAGTAAACTGTATTTTTTAAATTGAAACAAGCGCTGCTTTGTCACTCTTTGACAGTTTAACAACAATGCGTGAATTTTTTTGGAAGGCAAAGGGTTCTAGCCCATGAAGCCTCGTCATTAGTAATTAAATATTATATTCTTATTTTCTTTAAGAAGAATTATCACTGCAGCCAAACCGAAGCAAACGTAGGAAGATTTATTAAAAAGTAGTAAAAATTGGTAAAAAGGTTGAAAACGGGTTTAAACGGGATTAAACGGTAGAAAACGGGATTAACGGTAGAAAACGGTATCTTAGAACGATAAAACACGGGTGTGACCGATTTCAAGGTTTTAGATATTCATCTATTGAAATATTTTGAGACTAGTCTGTATCTTTATTAAATACATCGAACAGTCGCAAACATAGCAAACGTAGTCCTAAAAGTAGTTGTAGTTTTTCGTTCCAAATGGAACCGGCTAAGGTCAAAGACCATACTGCCATCAAGAAAATCAATTTTCAAATGTCACTGTTAAATGCTGTCAAATTACTGTCAATGTCATAAACACGTTGAATCTTGTACTTTAGAGGTTAAAAATATTTTTGTTTAAAATGAAGTCGAAACAGAAGAAAAATACGAATAAAACTTTATCGGATAAAATTGCCGATGCCTTGACATTAAAACCAAGAGCAGACATAGAAGATGACACAGTATTCTGCACTAAACCGCGCACAGTTTCGTGGGCTGAGTTAGGATCTTCAGACAGCGAAGATGAAACCACTATTAGCGATTTTCGTAAGCAAAACGTTAATTTATTGAGTGATATTAGTAAAAAGTATGAAGGAAAAGTTGTAACGCGGACGGATTTAGATAATTCCGAAGAAGAAAGTGATATTTCGGACGAAGAAGGCGAGCCTAAAAATGCACAAAATGGTAGTCAAAAGTTATCATTGGACTCTAGTAATGAAGATTCTGAAAATGGACAAGACATAAAGCAGTCAAAGAAAGGAGCAGAGTCGGATTCTGGTGATTCGGCTTCTGAAGGAGAGAGTGATGATTATAGCATAACAAAATTTCAGAATAAAACACAAATTGGTTCTGATGATGATGAAGTAAGTGAAGGTGAAGGTGGTGATGGCGATGATGATGATGGTGAGACATATGACATTAGCCAAATGGAGGAACCAATGAAAGAGAATTTTGAACATGTAAAAAAACAGAACATTTCTGAAGAAGCAAAGAAAGGTATTTGTGTAAGGAACCAGTTATTGGTTTGGGAGAACCTACTAGAAATGAGGATACACCTTCAAAAATGTATGAACACTGCCAACCAGATGCCAATGCCAGAAACATATGACAAACTTAAAGGCCAAAATGAATTTATTGAGGAGGCAAATGCTTCAAAAGCGAATGTTGCCAATGTTCTAGATAAGTAAGTATTCAGTTCATGTTAATTATATTTCTTGTAATTTATACGTACACTAGTAGTTATAATAGAGGGCTAGTATTATTATTATAAAAGACATATATTACACTTACTCCTGACCACACAACACACACAGGTGGTCATTGAAATTCAGCGCTGTGTTGTGGTCTTTCCATAGCACAGCATAATGCTGAGCTGGCCACCTATTGTCACCACAATGGCATGCACTGTCTTGGTTTTTTTTCACTTCTTGTTTTTTAATTAATATTGTTTCTGTATTGTTAATCTTATTTTGCATGTCTCTTGGATGACAATAAACAATATTTTCTTTTTCCTTTCTTTCTGACCCCATTCTGTAGTTCTTGGTACTACATGGTAGTTAATTTGTATCATGAGTACCAAGAACTACACAAGACTTAAAGTTCCACAACATCTAGACCTGAAACAAATATTTAAGGATCATAACATCTGTCTCAGTACTAGAATCAAACATGTGACTTGTTGTTTCATAGCCAGCTGTTCACCTGTTGTGTCCAGATGCTGTTTATATAAAAACTTTCCCAGGACACTATAATAAGTATTAATGCCTTATGTGTTACAATCAATCTATCTATCTATCTATCTATCTTTTAATTAAGTTACCATAACTATTTATGAAAATTAATGTTTGTGTGTTCTTCTTTTATGCATTCTTGCATCCAGTTATGTTGAAATTTCGTATATTTGTTAACACTTGTGTAAATGTTTCTGACATACAATGTTAGGCATTACACATATGGTGAGCATTAGCCACTATATTATAAAAACTATTTAAGAGTAGAAAAAAATAGTTAATAAATTTAGTTTCAAAATAATTGTCCGAAATGAGGTCCATGGTTTCAGCTACATGTAGTCTGCATAAATAAATTATGCATTGGAAAATCATTACCTATACTAAAATGATGTAACTGATGATTTTTAATTCAAAATTAAATATTTATATTTATTAAAATAATTATCGTAATAATTACCTATCAATAACAATTATCGCTTTAAACCCTGACACAATTATCACTGAATTATTTTAAAAATACGATCCAATATCTTTTCCAGACTCTTGACACTACATAGTATTTTGTTGAAAAACTATCCGGAAACGAAATCATTGTCCATTAAAAAACAAGACAAACAGGAGAAGAAAGAAGTGGAACAAGAGAGTGATGAAGAAATACCAAGTGATACAGACAATGAGGAAATACCCTCAGACACAGAGGATGATGAACCAGTCAACAAGAAACCATCAAAAGCAAGCAAAACTGATCTCAATACAAAGAAACGTAAACTTGATGATTATGAAAAAGAAATAGCAACATCACATAAAGCATTTAAATCATTTAGAGACACAGCAATTCAGAAATGGAATGAC
Organism: Mimas tiliae; assembly: GCA_905332985.1. NCBI lineage: Eukaryota > Metazoa > Arthropoda > Insecta > Lepidoptera > Sphingidae > Mimas > Mimas tiliae. The sequence continues at coordinate 4,185,075 of HG995256.1, read as the reverse complement.
AAAACCAGACTAGCAACAGCAACCAATATCAAAAGTGCACCAACAAACACAGTTTTACAACAAATCTCTTACATTTTATCTGATAGAGAAAAACTTGTCCGTAGAACACAGTTAAAAAGAACAGAATATGACATAGTTGGTTACAAAAAAGAAGAAAAAGATGAGAATGGAACAGAAAATCCAGGAACAAAAGATAGAAAAGACGATGACGAGTATATACCAGAGATTTTTGATGATAGTGACTTTTATCACCAGCTACTAAGAGAGTTGATTGAATGCAAGTCTGCAGATATATCTGACCCAGTGCAGTTGAGTCGTCAATGGATAGCTTTGCAACAAATGAGAAGTAAAATGAAAAGAAAAGTTGATACGAAAGCGACAAAAGGGAGAAAAATAAAATATGTGGTGCATAACAAGTTGGTGAATTATATGGCCCCAGAGAAATGTAACACTTGGACCAATGAAAGTACTAATGAACTATATAGCTCACTGTTTGGCAAAATATTTGAGCTTAATAATGCTGGGTTGAATGCTAGTTTAGGAAATGTTTTTAAATTAAAATAAAACAGACACCTTGTTTTATTGTAAATATTGTTTATTATTATGTATGTATCTCATCAATTAACAAAGGATAAATGTAATAATGAAAGTAAAGATTCAACTTTTTATTTACCCAAATTGCTACATGGATAATGTTGAAAACATGCATAGAATTAATATGTACTTTTTCATACTAGTTAGATGTCATCATAAATTTTGTGCACTAAAACTACCTTAAAAAAACTAGATAATTTCTGGTCAAAATGCGGCCCGTATCGAAGATTTATGCGGCCCGCGAACATGAGTCTTAGAACTATCAACATTACAATATGGACCAGCATTTTCGGACCTAAGAAGGGGAGGAAGACAGGCCTGGTTCAATTCAGTGCCTCAAATCATTAACATAAATCCATTTTGTATTTATCATAGCCAAAGTTGGGATAAAACTGGGCTGGTTGGCAAAATGCCTAACCAACCAACAAATAATCTAGAGGTGGCATTCTACTTTGTCTCTATTGGCCCATCATGACCAAAAAGTTAGACAACCTCTGCTTTAGATGATAAAAAGATGGAAATCTCCATCGATGTATATTGTATATGTCACATTATTTAGCCCACTTACACTTATCCACAAGGTGGTAGGTCTCTCGTACGCGAGAGGCCGTCTGGGTTGGTACCACCGCTTTGTCTATTCCTGCCGCCAAGCAGCAGTATGTAAGCTTTCTTGTGTTCCGGTTTGAAGGAAATTGAAGCCAGTGAAATTACTGGGTTGAGTCTTAACATCTCAGGTCTCGGGCTGACGAGCGCAGTCGAGCGACAGGCGAGCGACCTGCTCGTTTCGTCACTCAAACTAATTTAAAAAAACTTAGAAATCATATACAAGTACATAAATAAACTTGCTGTTCAGAAACATAGAAAATCATACAAGGCAATGGTTTCTCTATGGTTTTATTGAGTAGAAACTGGGGTATCTAGATAGGGTAACCTGTATAACACTATACTGCTTAGATAGATTTAATTGTATACAAGATAGATAGATAGATAGAATATTCTTTATTGCACACTAAATAAAGTAGGTAGCTTGTAAAACGAGGATCATACAGTAAGGGTGATACAATGGGCGGTCTTATCGCAAACAGCGATTTCTTCCAGACAACCTTAGGATGGACAGAAGTTTTAGGTACCGAAAAAACGAGGGTAGTTTACAGTATGCCAATAATATAAATAAACTTAAACATTACAAGAGGATGAATGAAAATAAAATAGAAAATTCTTTTTATTATAGCATGGGCCAGCAAACGAGTAAGTGAGTCGCATGATGGTAAGTGATCTCCACCACCAATATACGCCCACAATATCAGAAGAATAATAGGCGCGTGGTCGATCAAGGAACTAATAAACAGTCATCATGTTAGTGGTGGACTAAGCCTATTGAGGAGGAAGGGCCGGCAAATCTAATTAGGGTGTGGAACAGTGAGCTTTTTATTTTTTTTCTTCACTCGGCAATGACATGACGCTATATTTATTTATTGCATACATATGCAATGAACAAATATAGCGTCGTTGGTGGTTACTAAACTACGGGGCCTTGAACTACTTATGACGGACCCTACAAAATGATAGAACGCAGTGGAAAGACCTTCACTTCACACTACCGTCGTGTCCATAGACAGACTGTAACCGGCACACTTTTACAATGACAATCGACCGTCCGTCCCAGCGAACACTGCGCCGCGATCGACTGAGGTAGCGCCGCCGCCGTCAAAGCAGCCCTACGTCACACGATCTTCGACTTCGCTTGAGTACTGTTGGGTCTCTTCACTTAGGAACATACAAATTTTACTTACCGTCGATCAGTTACACCAGTTACCAATGTACCATTACCATATACTCTGTTCCAGTCCACAAGTTACAAGCAGGACCTAAGCATTCCCTACACATATGTCTGAAATTAAGTGATCATCAGTGCCCATCAAAACTCCCTAATGCCAAGTAATGGTAAGGTTGCTGATCTATGATAATGCTGATGACAAAAGGAAAAGAGGATGGAGGGGGACCATACAGCGTGCAATAGAAAATCTGTTACTTTACGCCGATTCTCTATGACAATATTTGAGTAGTAGAGCCACGGTGTAGACTATATTATCTAGCATGAATAGGCCTGGGCTGTACCGGGTTGTCATCACTCTCTCACTACGGAGTGTGGAGTCATCTAAGTAGGAAGGTGGACCCTGGTACTAAGCCCGGATAACGCCAAAAGAAGAAGATAGAGAACTCTTTAATTATACGTATGAGTAGATAGGTCTGTCTACTTTGTATAGTTATGATAATATTAGTTTATCAAAGGTTATGGTCATTAGTTGTTTAATATGAGATCAAACACAAATAAAATAAAAAAATAAATAACTGACTGACTTTCATGCGTTTTGTATGATCAAAGTCCTTTTAATTCGATATGCTCCACCCAGGTCGACCTCATTATTTTTACTATGTAATAAATACATTAAACGCGATGCATGACTGCATAAGATGATATACCTATAATATTATCTTTGCAGTAAATTAATATACATACATACATACATACATACGCAATCACGCCTGTAATCCCCGAAGAGGTAGGCAGAGGTGTAACTAGTACACCCACATTTCGCAGAGCTTATGTCCGTCCCATGTGATAGGGGGCGAGCCTATCGCCATACCAGGCACAATTACGCACTCTGGGCTGATACAGTTATACATACATGATACAGTTGCACCCACTAACCGGTAAACGATTACCGAGTTATGCAACCCTTGGCGCAGTTAGTCGATGGACAGGTGCCCGGTTAGTGATATTTATTTTAGTAATCGATTTCAAATAAGGAGGAGCTTCTCAATTCGGCGAGTTTTTCTGAACGTCTTCGAGCTTCGGAGGGCACGTAAAAATTAAGCCCCGGCTGTATTAATAAGTCGGATGCCTTCTGGCCTAGGGTGGCTTGTAAATCTTCGACATTAGGTTGGTCACTAACTATTCGACAAGAATAAGTCCCGGATCTGCATATTCATATCTACTTAATCATAAGAAATGAAATTGGAGAAGCGCACGATTACAAATTGTAGTTTAGAAAGGTTGATGTATTTTAACAAAGCTCTATTTCAGTCGTGCGGTTACTTTATTGCCACAATAGTTTAAATTGAGAGCCTCCGTGGCACGATACTAGTATCGTGTGAAACGATAGGTCGTGGATTCGATTCCCGCACCGATATAAGTAATTGACTACCTACTTATGTGATGCATAAATATTTTTAGGTCTGGGTGTTGTGCGACCTTAACGCCCGAATACAGAAACGCTACTCGACTTTTTGACGATTAACGGCTACTCTCTCTCATACAATTTTAACAGCTAAGATGGCCTCAACGTGTTTAAATCGATCTTAAATGCTTGGATAGCGTTTCAGTATTTGGGCGTAAGTCTCCCGTAGTTCCAGATACCCACAATACACAATACAATACAGGGGCCTTACTCTTGAAAATGATTCGATTCTTGGTTCGTTTTTCGATTCGAACTATAAATGCGCACTCCCGAAGTTTTTCGAGTTGTAAACGAAAACAGCCGTTAGATCGAGTACGTAATCGAGTATTCCTTGCGTGGCAACATACCTCGACGCGACATTTTTTTTTATTGCAGATTCGGCAGACGCCATATTATGGCGTTTTCGTTATAATGGAATAAAAAATCTTGGTGGCGCAGTTGTAATGCATACGTGGTATAATTGCTGTTTTGAGATCTCGGGTTCGATCCCTGGGTCGGGTAAAAGTGATATTGGGGTTTTTTTATCACGAAATTCTTAGTATCAGCCCGGAGTCTGGAATTGTGCCCGGTATGGCCATAGGCTTGCCCCTATCACATCATGGGACGGAAATAATCTCTTAATTATCCCTTTCCTTTAAGGTCGGCAACGCACCCATATTTTTTTATGGTATGTTGCGTGAGAATCAAAATGGCGGGTGTACCATAACGGATCCAGTCATGTTATATACCAAAAAAAAAACTTAAATTGTACTATTTAGTACCTCGGATAAAAAAAAATGTACTTCTGTTAAAACGAAGTTATAACAATAATAAAGTACACCCGCCATATTGACGTCAGAATGGCGGGTGTATTTTGATTGCTCAATATCTACTCATTGGAGATTAAATATTAGTATTCCAAAAAAATGTACCTGAATAGTACCCCAGATAAAGAAAACACACACTCGATCAGGGTGTTTAATTCCTGAGAATTTCACAATAATATTTTGGTTCAGTATGCGTTTACAAAGCTTGTTCCCTCAAGACAAGAATTCCGAGATAGTGAGCGTCGGGATGGTTAGAACAAGGCAAATATTTATAGTTTGAGATATACAACGTTTAATATTTACCTATTAAGCCAAATCTTTTAGCCAAAAAGAAAAAAAAAATACAGAGTAAGAATAACGGTGAACCAATTGCCGCCTCTCTCAAAAAAAATGGCGCTGTGATTAGGTTGAGACGTTCACGCGGGCGAAGCCGCAAGGGGCAGCTATTATTTTATAGTTATAAAATCGTGGTGGAGAATTTGTACGGAATTAGCAAATAGTAGCGAGGAAAGTCGGGTAACAATTCCTTCGACACTCGATAATTTCTACGAAACTCTTCACAATCCATATTATTTGCCCGGTTGGTTATACGACTCATCCTACTCAAATTTCTTCTTCTTCGATTGTCGATACGGTTTGCTTCTTCAAGAACATTAAAAAATGCAGCCGAGCCATCATTTAATTTATATAAGAAATTAGCCACTAAAACATATAAAACCACTTTGTTCGAAACGGGTACGGTACCTATTTATCAATCGAGTAATTTGACGTTTATTCGATGCATGCCAGCTTGATTCACGAACTCACGAAACAGTGAAGAGTCGGCATTTCTCGATCTAACGGATTTTTTCGATCCCGGCTAATGCCAATTTGAACCGCGGCTCGAACGTGCGCTAGTGTAGGTTTCGGGAGTACCAAAATGCCCGAGACCGAATCAAACTCGATTGATCCAGAACTCGAATGTGTCAAGAGTAAGGCCCCAGGTTATCACATTGAGCCGGAAGACTAATTTAGAAACAGTTAGACTTATTAAGTATATCTATATTTTCAAAAAATGCGATTGTAAAAGTGTCGTTGGGTTCCAAGGAAATGCTAAGAAATTGGCTGATTCCATATTTTTTTTTAATTATATGACTTATTGATTAATTATATATCGATTCACATGAATCCTAAATCATATAAATCTCTGTGATGGAATAAACACACGACGTATTACTTTTACTACATTCCAAAATATTAAAATATAAATAAGAACCATTAAAAACTTCTTCAGTGATTTTTTGTGTTAATTATTGACATTTGAGCTTCCGGGAGCAGGTTGCACACACACACAACCCACGAGCGTGGCGGGCTATGAACACGCCCCGCCCAGTCGAGGTGTGCGCTGTGTTGCAGATATACTGACAATTATAAGTAAAGTTTCAAGTTTACTTCAAAATTAACTTATTAAAAACTTAATATATTATTTTATGGCATACGTCGATAATCCCTTTACTGACAACCTGCCCATAATTCTTTTGGTATTGATGGGCGCGTATTACATGGGCGGTGGATGAAAGATTTCAATGGTGGAATTTGGGATAATACACCTAACGTTCGTAACTACTTCCTCTCGTGATTCTTTCACTTCACAACACGGTTCTTTCACATTATTGGACTGAAATAAGCTTGATGAATCGTAGATAATTACACCTCTGCCTACCACTTTAGGATAAAGGCGTGAGTTTATATACATGTTGAATCTTATGTGTTAGGCAACCATGCACGACGATCCTAAATCGAGATTTACTGAACTTATTTACTCAAATAAATTTTCATACGATTTAACGCTTCTTAAACAGGTTTAGTGGGTTAAATTCGATTTAGGATCGTGGTGCAAGTGGGCCTAGGTGATTGAATCTAAGGTACGACACGGTACAATTCAACGGTACGGACCACGACAATCTAAGGTAGGTGTGGCGCAGCAGGTGAGTAGAAGGCTCTGAAACGAGAGACCGTAAGTTCGATTCCTGCACAGAGACACATGATTGTCTGATACACAAATATTTGTGTAGGGTCTGGATGTTGCAGGACCGCAAGACCCTCGTAGTTCCTGATACCCACGATACAGGTTAACCTAGAGTATGTGTGTTTAAAATATGTAAGTAATTGCTTAGTTTCAAAGGCAGTGTAAAAACGTTAATTCGGTCGCAACGTTTGCCTTTATTTAGAGGTTATACAATATCACAATCTGAATGAAGGTAATTAAAGTTTATTTATCTAAATATTAGGTACTTTTGCAGATCAAAGCTTACTTTGGGAAAATGCGTCTGGAAAGTTTTATGGCGGTAACCAGTACCTAATGCAGAACGAAATGCTAATATTGTATGTCGATATATATATTAGTAAAGTAAGCGACGCTTGTAAGAAACCTTGAATTCAGATAACTATAACACTTATCAAGGGATGCTAGATTGAATAATTTGTTTGTGTGATCCACAAAAGTTAGTTTCGGGTCTGGGTGTTGTGAGACCACAAGTTCCTGATACCCACGATACAGGATTACTTTGTGTGGGGTCAGGACTATGTGTGTGACTATTGGTTGTATTTATTTATTTAATTTCTCGATAGCCACAGGCTTATCGTAGGCCGTCTCGCGACAGAGCTATTGACACTTCGAGGTATATTCTTGCTCTGAATACAGACATTTACCAATCTTTAAAACAAAGACACAAGAAAGTAGTTCTGCTTTAGCGGTTTTGTCTCTACCAAGACAGTTGTTACAACGTCTAAGTTTTCGATTATCCGCGACTCTTTATCAGTTTCAATGACCTGGGGCAAGCGCGGCGGGTTATCATCACGACACAAACAACACTTCTATCTGTGCCATTAACTGCGATACTTTATTTTTGTGATTTCATAACAAACGTACCGCTAATTAACGAATTTTTACCGACATGTTATTGTGTTGACCTTTTATTGTTTACTCCTAGGTATCCTTCCCCTTTATCTGCTTAATTCCATTAGTAGGTGCCCAAGGTATTATTTCTAGGAAAAAATATGTTGATAGTAGTTTATTGACAAAGGGAGAATATTCTAGAACAATTTGTCAAGATTAATATCGCGTGACGAGTTAACGATTGTAGATGTTTGTTCCGTTTGAGTCATGGATTGATATGATGAATTCAGATGCAATTATTGGGATTAAGTGGAATACAGTTTTCTGAAACTTTACCTTCAATATATTATGGTATAGGTTTTGTTAACAGTTAATGTCAGTGCATAATTATCAATAATACCCTATTGATCAATGTACCTAATATTCAGGATCAATACCGTAGCAGTTGTTTTGAGGAGTCGAGAAAATAGAATTCAATAAATATCTGTTCTGTTAAATTTATTATGCGCTGCAATTTTTGTAAGGGTATTTGTTTTTTTCTTAATGAATAAAATTAAGTCGGTACTCAGGATTCTGAACCAAACTCATTTTTTATTTATTTTTATACACCCAACAGTCACACACATAGTTCTGAGCCCACACTAGGTTAATCTGTATCGTGGGTATCAGGAACTCTGACCAGACAAACCCGAGACAAACATTTGTGGATTCTATGACGCAGCTGGCTGCTGCGTTTCGTACGGTGAGTGAGATATCCGGAGGGCAAATCCCCTTCCCCTTCCCAATCCTATAACTATCCCTTTCCTTTAAGGTTGGCAATGCGCTCATGATTCTTTTGGTATTGTGGGCGTACATAAGCGGTGGATGTCACTTACCACCACGTAACCCCCTTGCTTGTTTGCCGGCCTATACTATAACAAAAAATTTACATTAGTCTCGGAGCGGGAATCAAACCCACGGCCTCTCGCTTCGCAGCCGGCTATTCACCCACTGTGCCACGGAGGCTTTCAACTGTTTTACTTAATGTATTTTTATTTTCTCTGCTGGCGTTCCGCCTTCCTACCATGGTTTCAATTCAAATTCTTGCATCTTAATCGCTTATGTATCATATCTACAAATTGAAAATTTAATTTGAATCTGCGAGTCTATCGAAGAGGCATTGGCTGCTGCAATACTACGTAATCTAAACCAATTCGTGAACACACAATTTTCTTATTTATTTTACTTGAAGAGCGTAGAATTTCGACATTTGAGAGTTTATTAAAATGTTACGCTTTGTGCGACTTTTCAAGTGCTTGTGTTCGATTTTCGATATCGAAGTGTTTTGTATTGACTCAATACATTGTGCGTACATACATATGTATAAGAGTTTGTGTAAGGGAATTTTATTTTCAGTATGATGTTCTTATGTATCTTATATTCTATACTAGCTGTACCTGGCGCTTTTACCGTAGGCATGTTACTGCCACGCTCCCATGGGTCATAGCGTGATATACATATAAACCTTCCAGAATAAAATTTATAAATCATGGTGAAACCGGCATCTAAATCCGTTGCATAGGTTAGGAGAAATATGCGGACAAACAGAAAGACACAAATAGCAACTTTGTTTTATACTGCCTATATTAAATTGACTGTGTGTGGAACAGACAGCCTCCGTGGTACAGAGGACGAATAGCCGGCTGTGAAACGACAGGCCGCGCGTTCGATTCCCGAGATTCACCGAGACAAAAAAAAATTGTCATCCACAAATATTTGTTGGGTGTTTTCTCCCCAGAGGAATTGACGTCAGGCGGCCGGTCGTAAAAACTACAAGCCAAATATTTCTGTGACATGTGTTTAAAAGCATGTATCGCCGATCCCACTGCGAGTGGGATAAGGGCAGGTGGAAGAGGATTGATTGTGTGTGGAAGTCCTAGTATACAAAAAAAATAAAAATAATACGCTACAAAATTACATCGGTAGAAGACAGCTGCGCAATTGCAAACGAAGGTAAGATACATAAAAATTGCAGACACCTTTCCAGCTCTCATCATTAAAGCGGACATGTTTACGAAGTGCTTAACGAGTGAAACAATTGATGACAACGGGGTGTCCTAGGGGACATTTAGAAACAATGATCAAGTGATAAGCGAAAGCGGTTTAAACAGCACTCATGGACGTTAGCGGCGTGTATGTATAGTTTGTAGATTAATGAGAATAATATGATGATATGAATATGAATAATGAGAATATAGATGAATAATGAGACGAGCAGGTCGCTCGTAATTTTTTTTTATTCGCTTTAGATGACAGGACGATCAGGTCGCTCGCCTGATGGTAAGCGTCACACCTGCCCATAAACAGAAGCAACATTAATCAGAACTTCAGTTGCTTGACGACAGAAATAGACAAAGCAATAGTACCAACTCAGACGGCCTCTCGCATACGAGGGACCTACCACTTAGTAAAATGTCAATCGCTATGTATTTTAAAAGTACATTGGCAAAGAATACTAACTACATACTTACCGGTATTTACATACCATACGTTGGGACCAACGCTTGTATAGCCTTACAGTAGGTACTTATTTATTTGCGTCCTCGGGTTGGACGGTACCATGGGTGGTGTGGCCTCGTCGCTGCCGTTGACGCCGAGGGCGTCTTTCGGTGCGTGGGGTTTTATGAGTCCTCCCTGTCCCCCCCAGAGACGCATGGCAGCACCGCGCTGGGGCGGCATTTTAATATCTACAATAAATCAAACATCATCCCCGCAGAACAAGCGTCTAAAAGTTCCTTACTCACACCACTGACTGTACTTACAGAGATAACATCTGGGCGGGCCGCCCGCCCGCCAACTCGCGCCAGTAGCTAGAACGCGCGCGGACGAACTCAACGCACGGATCTGTGATCTTTGACCTGTGAGTGGTGTGTGTGTTAGTGCGATCTTACTGGATGCAAACTACTTTAATTGTAAGTATTTTACGAAGTTTATATTAAAAAATATTTTTCTGGTCACTGGTGATAATTTTATAGTATTTTATTTAAATTAAAGAAGTCAAAAAGGTTTGGTACGGAATAGAACTTTTTAAAACTGACGCATTTGTTTTCTTTTTTATTATAAACAGCCGGATACAAATCTTGTTTTTTTGCGTTGACTGAGAATCTATTTTTTTGCGATACATTTTTATTTTTTTGCTGATTCAAGTTTATGTAAATCAAATTAATAAAAAAGATTCGATTATAAATAATTATTGATACAATTAAACCACTATGTAAATTAAACTATGATTATTCATTTTACATAAATGAATACGTGTACATTTTATATTCTGCGCAAAAGAGATACGTACGTTTTATGTGTTATATGAATAAATAACAATAAAAACTATATGGAAATAATAAATGTTAATCGGGATTACATCTTAAGTAAATGTGTACCTATTATTATAATTTATAAATGAAATGATTCTCTTAATTATGTATGTGCAATGGACAAGGGAAAAAATTATCAAAAGGGAAGTCGGAATTAGTTATGTATAGACAACTACGCAACTTTTTATAATATTGGTTACGGACTATTATCAATAATATCAATAAGGTAATTAATGTTAGGTCAATAATAACATTATTAAGGACCAGCTCGACCGGGGTAGCAGTACCATTGTCTCCCATCCATGGTCGGCAACGCATCCATAATTCTGGCAATGGAATTATGCCCGATATGACAATGGGTTCGCCCCCTATCACATCATGGGACGGAAATAAGTTCGGCGAAATGTGGGTGTACTAGTTACACTTCTGCCGATCCCTTCGGGGAGTACAGGCGTGTGTGTGTATAATAACAAAAGAATGATTACGGCATGAAGCGCTTTAACTTCAAAGCGGATTTATTTACGGCAATTTGAGATTATTTACATAAAGTTTCAGTTACATATTAGCCGTGAAGCAAGGATTAACTGAAAGGTTTAGCGGGTTGATATCATACGGTTCGCGGTTACCCCGTATGTGCCGAAATTTGGGTTATTCAGCTTCAGTATACAGACCCTCGTCACAACCATTTTAGTAATAGTTTACTGCATTATTTATCAAAAGGATACACACACATACATACATACCTACCTACCACATACATACATAATACATGTCTCCGTCCCATGATGTGATAGGGGGCTAGCCTAACGTCATACCGGGTACAATTCCAGACTCCGGCTGATACTGCGCATTTCGTAATAGAAAAACTCTATATCACTTACCCGACCCGGGGACCGAACCCGAGACCTCAGCGCCAGCCTCAGTCGTAACGCGTACGCATTACAACTGTGCCACCCAGGCAGTATAAAGGATTTAGACTTAGATGGATTAGAAAACGTATACAATTTGTTATTTACATATCGTCGCTTAGCTAAGAATATCGCAGAAGTTAATATGGCTTAGTTTTCAGTAGAGATATAAAACTGAATATTTTTTTATGAACACTAGGGGCGTTGCCCATGTTTTTCCACAAAACATAAAATAAAAACATAAAGTCCGACGAATATGAGACATATCTTACTTTCTTCCCCACATTATTCTGCATCGATAGGTATCGGTCTCGACCCCATACCCCCAGCGGTTTCGGCGGAGATAGCGTGACAAGCTTTTGGCATCGGCGGCGGCGGTGGCGCCAGTTACTTTTTTTTAGAATAGATAGATGTGTGTTGAAAAAGTGAGAGCATGGTGACAGAACTATTTGAATATCGTGCTTTGTATGGTAAATTTAAATGTTTGTGTAAATTTATTGGATACGCGCCAAAAACAATTTATCGAATGACAATATCACGCGGCCAATTTTCGAGTTACGCGGTATTGTTAGCTAAGCGAAGATATTGGTTTTCAATTCATTTTAATAATTCTAAAAGTTTAAGTGTCCCAGATACGGTTAATTGCAATTGTCAATCGTCATATCATTGATGGTCATAGATAGAGTCAATGTGAAATAATAATATTGAAGTGATTGCCAATTACTAGGTGGTAGGTCCGACGTATGCGAGAGGCCGTCTAGGTAGGTAGCACCGCTTAGTCTACTTCTGCCGCCAAGCAGCAGTGTGTAAGTTTGTTATTGAATGAGATGAAATGAGATGAAATGAGATGAAATGAGATGAAATGAGATGAAATGAGATGAAATGAGATGAAATGAGATGAAACGAGATGAAATGAGATGAAATTAGATGAAATTAGATGAAATTAGATGAAATGAGATGAAATGAGATGAAATGAGATGAAATGAAATGAAATAGTTTTATTCATCATGTAGGCAATTAAAATATCGCTTATGACAAGTCAGTACAAAATAATGAAACATAAGTAAGTACAGAAATCATATCAGCTAATATATACATTAACATACATAGCATCGTCAAAATACACTGGGCAACTAAATTTTACAATATTTTTATATTAGTCCAGAATTGTTAAGTATTATTATTATTGTTATTTTTTCTCTGTTTTAAAGGTCGATATGGACCATAGGTATTACCGAAACGGCACGTGGTTTAAAACTACCACCGGATCCAAAACGACCCAACCTGAGAAGACCCGGCGAAACAAACTCAGTGGGCTTACTTTACCACTGGATTTTACGCGGCGCGACCCAGTCCTGAGAAGATCCAGCTATTCAAACTCAGTGGGCTTGTTTTTGGTCCGGTTATCATACCAAAATTATTATATATTGCATATATATATATATATATATATTGCAATTGAACTGTACAATTATGAAGGTTGTTATAAAAGTGAAATTCACAAAAGACTTTCATTTAAAATTATCAACATGAAACGTTTTGTCCAAACAAATGTAACTTTATTTTAAGATTACATTCATTCAATCAAAGAGATTTATTATATATCTAATATAAAGAAAATAACAATCTAAAAAAGTAATATTACATAAGAGCCCTTTTCTAAACTATGTACTCGTGTAAAAGAATTTGTACAGAAGATATGGACTTTTTGAAATATGATCTAGACATATCATATTTTAAAGGAGCTGAATATTGAGACGACATATAGAAGAAAAAAATGTGAAAATGTGTCTGTTTTAATATAACATTAACATAGTAAGAGTGAGGACTAAAGATATAGGAATACTTGCTCAGTAAACTCAACGTATGAATTCCGTGTAGTTTTTGTATCAGTTACTTGTTGTACACAAAATCAATAAATACCTATTATAGTGCAATTTGGATTATCGCTAAGTTTAGAGAACATAAACTGCTGTAGACACTTTTGTCTACATCATGAATGGCCCGGCTCGCCCGGGTCGTTACCACCGTCTCACAGAAAACTGACGTAAAGTAGCAGCTTGCTGCTGCGTTTCGTATGGTGAGTTCTCACTTAGATATCCGGAGGCCCAAATACCAAAAGAATCATGGGTGCGTTGCCGACCATAAAGGAAATGGTTAATTAAGGGATTAGAAAGGGGAGGGGGTTTGGGCCTCCGGATATTTCACTCACCGTACGAAACGCAGCAGCAAGCTGCTACTTTACGCCAGTTTTCTGTGAGACAGTGGTAATGACCCGACGAGCCGGCCCATACATGCTGTAGACAAGTGTCTACAGCGTGGGTCTACCACTCAAAAAATGCTGATTACTGATTTAGCACATATACGGTATAGATCAGATGGATATCGAGGTAATTATTATTTATAAATACATATGTTTTTACTTATATTGTTATATTTACATGTTGCCAATAAATAGTTTCTTTCTTTATAATATTACATTATGTAGTTATTTGTCTCTGCGTTGTTGACGACACCCAGAAGCCGGACGTAGTTTGTATATTCGTACTTAATCGTAACAAACGAAGATTGCCGGAGCGTATAACTTTTATCGTAGTACCTGTGCCTATAAAAAAGCATGTTGCACCGACGATTACGATGTTGTGACCTACTCACCTATAAGGGCAGTTGGAAGAAGACTGTGCGTATAATAATACATAAATACCTACGCACTCACGCCTGTAATCCCCCAAGGGGTAGGCAGAGGTGTAACTAGTACACCCACATTTAGCCGAGCGTATCTCTGTCCCACGATGTGATAGGGGGCGAGCCTATTGCCATACCGGGCACAAATTCCAGACTCCGGGCTGATACTGAGCATTTCGTAATAGAGAAACCCAATACCACTTTACCCGACCCGGGGATCGAACCCGAGACCTCAGCGTTAGCTTAATCGTAACGCGTACAACTGCGCCACCGAGGCAGTCCTTTCTTCTTCTTCTTCTCTTTTCTTTCTTTTAGTTTCTTTCTTTATAATATTACATATGTAGTTATTTGCCTCTGCATTGTTGATGACAGCCAGAAGCCGGATGTAGTTTTCATATTCGTACTTAATCGTAAAAAACAAAGATTGCCGTATTGCGTATTGCTGATTTGCGTATAACTTTAATCTTAGTACTGTGCCTATAAAAAAGCATGTTGCGCCGACCCCACTGTGAGTAGGATAAGGGCAGTTGGAAGAAGACTGGGCGTATAATAATATTATACCAAATATATAACATCATATATGACTAGTAGGTACAAAATTATATTATTTTTGCACAGCATTGGGTTACATTTAACGAAAATCATTATTGAACATTATTGATAAGTATGTTCGTTTAATGTTGGTATATTGTAATAATTTTGGCGTCGTAATAACGTTTGAGTTGCTCTCAATGTTGTCAAAATGTATATTCTTTAGGAAATTGAAAAAGTTGATACGTGCGTCAATTGACTTCACGATGTGTCGATATTCGGTTACAAGGGATTTATATTCGAAACCATGCGAGAGTATTGGCAATTATTTTTTGTTTTTCTTTGCTTTGGACTATTAAAATAATTGAATATTACCTAACTGTTAAACACCCCTATGTCAATGAGAAAAATACAACGTGCTATAGAAAGGGGCGGACAAACTTAAGCAATGTATAGTGTAGTGTATAAGTATTTTATCTCCCATAGTACCAAATCCGATTGCATTGCTAGTACAATAATTATAGAATTTGCTTTTTTATCGAATAAGTAACATGTCGATATCGACTTTCAACTTTGAACATCACTAAATGATAAACAATGATACACAAACCAGAACTTCAAATTATGAAGTACTGCATGACACTGAACTGCCCTCGTCAACCTGACACATAAGGTGTAATATAAGTGTAGACAAGGGTAATTTATTTGGTAAAGGGATTTTTTGATGATTATTTTTAGTCGAAAGGGCTCATAGTTGGACCCATGAAAAAAATCCACCCCATATAGGGGTAAAATCGGGGATGAAATGCTTAAACTTCGTCCCTATGCATCTATTTTGATGTTTTTTCAATAGACATACTGAGTAAAATAATAACTTATTATTCACAAATTTTGGGTCGATGCTTTCTACCAATAATTGACCACTAAATTGCAACAGCACTAACTCAAAATTAGTTAATTTTGTTTTTAGCTTTTTGGGTTACAGCCCTTGATGATCTCTACCCTATGAACCCTAATACAAAAGCTGCCTTATAATTCATGAATTTATAGCACTTTAATGTTCAATACATGTTCGGAAAGTAATTACCTAATGCTTATTACATACGTACTACATAAAAACTGAAACCGCCAATTTGACGGCATAAAATTTTATCCAAGCCCGTTTCGGACGTCAAAGCCCTTAAGGACAACTACCTTCTACAGATTATCTCTGTTTGAGTATACATCGAACGATCAATATGATTAGAAAAATAAGAAATATATATGTAAGACTGACTGACTGCCTCGGTGGCGCAGTTGTAATGCGTACGCGTTACGATTGAGATCAACGCTGAGGTCTCGGGTTCGATCCCCGGGTCGGGTAAAGTGATATTGGGTTTTTCTATTCCGAAATGCTCAGTATCAGCCCGGAGTATGGAATTTGTGCCCGGTATGGCGATAGGCTCGCCCCCTATCACATAAGGGACGAAAATACGCTCGGCGAAATGTGGGTGTACTGGTTACACCTCTGCCTACCCCTTTGGGGGTTACAGGCGTGAGAGCGTATTGGAAAGCGAAATGCGGTTTTATGTAATATATTTGGTGTTTGTTGGTGGAGGGTGATTGATTGGCGCGTCAAATCTGTGCCGCTACACCCATCGACGCTTGATGTTCTAATACTTTCCGATTCAGTTATTTCACAGGCTATAAAAGCTATTAAATCTTTCGTATGTACTATTTTTAACAGTGTTAAAATAGAACGAGGTTTTCATTTCGACACGTATTTTTATCACTGCTAAATGTGGACCGGTTTTGAGGATTCTTTTTTATGGTTGATAAGGTTTACCTCAAGGGTAATATCTTTCTTATATCTTCTATCCTAATATAATATGATACATTTTAAAGTTTCAATGTTTGTGAATTTGGATGTTTGTTAATCACTTGCGCCGTAACGGCTGAACAGATTTGCATGAAATTTGTCACACAGGTAGACCATGACCATTCAAGAGGACGGAGTGGAGAGCAAAAGTTAGTCAACTAGCGCACTGAGGATTTCGTACCATTAAATTTTAATTTTTATTATTTTTTAGGATATCCGGAATAATATTCTTTGAAAATGTAATTGGGGATACTAATAGAGTTCTGTTGCCATCCTATGGGTACGGAATCCCAAAAATCGATATTTAAATATTATGATGTATTAGTTGCAGCTGTTGTTCGGCGTGGCTGTTTAAAATCAATGCGGTATCGATCAAAACAAACCTTGACTGGAAAATATTTTCTTAGCAGTTTTGTTTTTGGCCTCGGTGGCGCAGTAGTAATGCGTACGCGGAACGACTGGTGTGCTGAGGTCTCGGGTTCGATCCCCGTGTTGAGTAAAGTGATATTGGGTTTTTTATTACGAAATGCTCAGTATCAGCCCGGAGTCTGGAATTGTGCTCGGTATGGCGAGAGGTTCACTCTCTATCACATCATGGGACGGTAATAGGCTCGGTGAAATATGCGTGTCTTCTGCCTATCCCTTGGGATTACAGGCTTGGGTGCGTATGTATGTTCTTTTATTTCTTAGTCTTTTATTGTTTGTCTAATTTCTAAGTTAAAAGCACTTGTCTTCAACACACACATTAGAGTGTGTGTATGTGAGTTTTGCCTTCGAGCATTCAGCCGTTTAAATTCAGTAAAGTACTGTGTCGTGACTTTGTTCTCAGTTTGACTTGTTTTTTCTGGACTTTAGACTTATACAATGCTTCAGTACTTATACAATGCTTCCTCAATGATGAGAAATGTAGTTGAAGGGCGATGTAATTGTTTTTTTTTTTTTATAGTATAGGCCTGCAAACGAGCAAGTGGGTCACCTGATGGTAAGCGATCTCCACCGCCCATGTACGCCCACAATACAAAAGAATTATGGGCGCGTTGCCGACCTTAAAGGAAAGGGATAATAAGGGATTGGGAAGGGGAGGGGGATTTGGGCCTCCGGATATCTCACTCACCGTACGAAACGCAGCAGCAAGCTGCTACTTTACGCCGGTTTTCTGTGAGACAGTGGTAACGACCCGGACGAGCCGGCCCATTCATGCTGTAGACTTATTTAGATATCCTGAATCTATTCGCTACTGTTAGAGACCACATTATCTTTATGGATGAAAATCTGGAAGTCACTGTCTATTTTATAGTAATTTCTATTCACAATGTGCATGCAGATCTCTCCTATGCGAGAGGCCGTCTGGGTATATTATATTGTATATTTTTTCTTATTAGTATACTTTCCGCTTTGTCTATGTCTATTGCGGAGCAGCAGTGTGTATGCACTGTTATGTTCCGCTTGAAAGATATTCAAAGCATGGCGGGACTTAACATTTATATGTTAGTACAATGGCATGCAGTACTATATTTCCAAAGTTCTGAAATGTTTTGCTACATTTTATGGGTAGGGTGGCGCTTACTGTCAGGCGACCGACCTGTAAGTCTCACCATTCAGTACTGTAAAAATACTATTCACAATTAAATCCTGCTACTATTATAAATGTAAAAGTTTGGGTGTTTGTGAGTTTGTGAATTTGCATGTTTGTTAATCAATCACGCCTTAAAAGGTGAGCGGTTTTGGATGAAATTTCGCACACAGGTAGACCATGATCTGGATTAGGTTATAGGCTACTTTTATCCTGGAAAAGGCCGTTCACATGGGCAGAGCCGCGATCAAGTAGGGTTATATAAATCGACCTCGTAGCCGGGTACTATAACTCAGCCTTTACAATTATGATGTTATCAAATGTAAACCTTGAGACAATTTTCACGTGTTTATGAATTATGACATTTTGGGAAGGATCCGGAAACATTTCGTTTCATAACATTATTGATATTCGTGCGGCACGTTTTGTCCAACAAGCTAGTACACGTGATTTATTTGGGTTGAGTTTGAGTTTCTAGCAACAATGTATTGAAACAAACAGATTGGCCATCGGCAGATTTAGTTGTTTTTGTATTTAGAACTAACCCAAATTAAATTATGTTTGGATGTTAAAATTAGCAAGAATGTATAACATGAATAAAGCGCTAATTATCCCAATGATAGATAAATATAAAATGCTTTTAAAATAACCTTACCCAGTAGGTATTATTTAAATGTGAAAGTGTAAATGTTTGTGAGTTGGATGTTTCTGAGTTTTTGGATTGGAGAATTTGGATGATTGAATTAATCACACCTATTCAATCCACCTATTCCAATCAATTATTTGGATGAAATGCGCCATAGCCATGAATTGGGTAAGGACTACTACTACTAGGCTACTTTTTATCTTGGAAGACATTTACGTGGGTGGAGCCGCAAGCAAAAGCTATTCATGGCTAAAAAATCAAAACCAACTTCAAAATAATACTGAAAAGAAAAATAACAATGATGTATTGTATGTACCATAGTAGAGTAGTGGTTTTTCCGTACCGTATGGTATCTGTAGCGTTCAATTCAAATTGTACCGACTCAAAAGTTATACATCGGCCTTCTGTAAGTTTTGTTGTGAAGACATCTGTGACGGTCTTCAAACATACAGGGTTTTTCAATTCGAAAAATCACACATGAGTTCCCAGAGATTGTAATTTGTGCCTGGTATGGTGATAGGCTCGCCCCCTTATTCATGGGATGGCGAAACGTTTTACTAGGTGGTAGGTCCCTTGTATGCGAGAGGCGGCCTGGGTTGGTACCACCGCTTTGTATATTTCTGGTTTGTGTGTATATGCACTGTTGTGTCTCGGTTAAAAGGACATTGAAACCAGTGAAATTACTGGGCATTATGAGACTTAACAACGTATGTCTCGGGGTAGCAAACGGAATCCAGTACCATGCAGTACTTTGTAATTTAAAGTTCTGTATGGTGTTGCTTCTGTTTATGGCGAACGACCTGCTCGTTTCGTCATTCAAGCAAATAAAAATACACGTGGATGCACTGTACGAGTCGCAGGTGTGAGCTTATATATGTCTGCATGTGAAATACATTTAGGCAATATCGTGGTGTAACAATAAGTGAGACCCTTTAAGGTCCATTAATGTCCAATTTAGCGACCAATTTGAGTTCGAACCATCCGCAGTTACGCCTAATGTACGTAAATGGATCAAGGAACCCTTCTAAACGCGATTGTCAAAAATTGTTTTACCCCTAAAAATATTTTGATAGAAAAACTCTTTTCAGAATAAACTTTCTATTTTCGTGTTTCTTGAATATGTTTCCTCGAAATTTATGTATAAAGTTTACACACATACATACATAGACTTACGCCTGTTTCCCATAGGGGTAGGCAGACAACGGATTTCCTCTTGCTACGATCCTTGCATATCTCTTTGGCCTTTATTAAGTACTAGCCTTTGCTCGCGGCTCCGCCCGCGTGAACAGCCTTTTCCGGGATAAAAATGTTACTCAGTGATAATGTAGCTTTCTAACGGCAAAATAATTATTGAAATCGGTCCACTAGTTTTTAAGTTTATTCGTTACATACAAAAATATATCTTTCCTCTTTATAATATTAGTATAGATTAAGTTTGTACTAGAAAATAGAAATAGAATTGGCAAAGTAGAGTTTTCTGCTGTTATTTTTTTGTATTAGTGGTGTGTTAAAAAAGGGCCGAATTAATGTTATTCTTTCTTTGTTTCTTTCAAAGTTATAAATACAATATAAATATTAGGTACGATATAAATATTAGGTACGATATAATCATCGAACGATGTTTGTAAACATAATATACATATATCGTAGAATCATAAATAAATATAGATATGAACGTATATGGACGGCGATTATGATCGATACCGACTTTAACATTGGTGGTGGTGTCGGTGCCGATGCCGTTCAAGAAAAGGTGGTGTTTTTTTTATTACCTTCAATGACGAAACGAGCAGGTCGCTCGCCTGATGGTAACGCCACGCCTGCCCATAAATAGAAACAACACCAATCAGAATAACAAACTGCATGACAATGAACTGCGTTCGGCACGCCAAGACATTAAATGTCAATGCTCAGTAATTTTATTAGCTTCAATATCCTTCAAACCGAAACACAACAGTGCTTACTCACTGCTGCTTGGCGGCAGAAATATACAAAGCGGTGGAACCAACCCAATCGGCCTCTTGCATACGAGGGACCTACCACCTTGTAAAAGTCAACTAACACGTTGCACGTGTATTCAACTCTATTCTCTCTATAATTTAATGTTATTTGTAACAAAACTAATATGTAATTGAAGGTTCATGTGGTATTGCTGCTGTATATGGGCAGACGTGGCGTTTACCATCAGGCGAGCGATCTACTCGTTTCGTCATTGAGTACTTAATAGATAAAAAAAATATTATTAAATGATTTTAATGTCCAAGCCCAACCCTACACAACTGAAACGGAACGTAATTATATGTAAGTATTCGATTAATTCTGTGAATGTTCTCACATTCGGTTCCAATCGATGATGTGAACTAATGTTTATTGTACTTATTATATGACTACATCAAGGTATTTAACCTTCAAGTACCAATTATTTAAGCAATTATTTCAATTGATATTTCTAATTTATTACTATTTATTTATCTTCTTCTTCTTTTATCCGGAAAAGGGCAAAAATCATTTTAGTAATGTCACTTCTTCGTAAGCGTTTAATACTGCATTAGCTCCCTTTCCCGCTTGAGCTGTCAAACTTGCGCGTTAGGTGACACGGTTTTACTTCTAAACAGCCCGTCTAGATACATTAAAGTCTTTGGTCATTACACATTAAATGTTGTCTTCGAATAATAATTATACACATGGTATTTGTGAGGCAATTATGAAATATATATTATTTAATGTATTGATAGCCTCCGTGGCGCAGTGGGCGAGTATTCAGCTGTAGAGCGAAAGGCCGCGAGTTCAATTCCCGCACTAAGACAAATGTTTGTGTGATTCACAAATATATGTTTCGGGTCTATATGTTTTCTCCCCAGAGGGGTTGGCAACAGGCAGGTGGCCGGTCGTAAAAACTACAAGCCAAATCTTTCTGTAACATGTGTTAAAAGCATATTGCGTCGACCCCACTGCGAGTGGGATAAGGGCAGGTGGATGAAGAAGAAGAAGATATAATATTATTTCATTATTATATATATGGCAAGTAGGTTGAATTTACTTTGCCCATTATTTATTATGGCTAATTAAAAGTGCTCACATATGGCGTGTTTCCGAGATGTCTGCTATATACAATAGGGAGACATGGACCGATCATTAATGGCTTTATTCAATTCCCGGTAATTAGTACAATAAAATTAGTCCACTAAAGACACATAAAATTATATATTTCATTTCTTTTTTACCTTAGACTACCTTTTTCTCTTTTCTCCATCCTACCTTTTTCTCTTATCTCCACCCCATGGTTGTCTGTAAGAGACTGCCTTGAGCGATAAGACCGCCAATTGTGCATATTTATGTTTTTTTTTTTTTTTACTGTGTATGTTCTGATATACAATAAAGATTTAAATTAATAAATAAAATTAGACTGCCTCGGTGGCGCAGTTGTAATGCGTACGCGTTACGACCGAAGCTGATGCTGAGGTCTCGGGTTCGTTCCCCGGGTCGGGTAAAAGTGATATTGAGTTTTTCTATTACGAAATGCTCATATCAGCTCGGAGTCTGGAATTGCGGCCGGTATGAAGATATGCTCGTTAGCTGTCACATCATGGGACAGAGATACGCTCGGCGAAATGTGAGTGTACTGGTTACACCTCTGCCTACCCCTTCGGGGATTACAGGCGCGAGTGCGTATGTATGTATATGTAAAATTAGTCCATATTAATTACGCGATTCTTTAAGCTGAGTGTTTACATTTTTATTAAACGATAAAATGACATAGAATATGGACTATTTTATAGAAACATTGATTTATTTTAACACACACGATAACAAGTAAAAAAGTTTAGATAAGTGTCAATTTGGTGTCTCTAATTATTATTTATTTTTATATTCTCAACCTTTAGGTCTTCTCAGGGTAAACCTGGGGTTTTTATGTGTCATAGGAACGGGCATAATGCCAAAGAACCTATTTCACAGTATCTAATTGTTATTACCATCAGTGGTTTGTGTTTGTGTTTGGGGTTGGCTGAAACTCATAGTGTTATTTAAAAATCTTCCTACTATTGCGCATGTATCTAGGATAATGGATTTTTGTATAGTGATATAACTGTATTTATGGAGACCTAATTCTACTAAGCTATTGTGTAGGGATTTGGGTACGACACCTACTGAGGATATAATGACGGGGATGATTCTGATGCAGTTTTGATGCCACATTTGCTGTATTTCTTCGGCTAGCGGTAAGTACTTCTGTATTTTGTCAATATGTTTTTGTCTTAAGTTATCGGTGTTCGGAACGGAAATATCTATTAAGTATGTAGTCTTATCATACATACATACGCACTCACGCCTGTAATCCCCGAAAGGGTAGGCAGAGGTGTAACCAGTACACCCACATTTTGCCGAGCGTATCTCCGTCCCACAATGTGATAGGGGGCGAGCCTATCGCCATACTGGGCACAAATTCCAGACTCCGGGCTGATACTGAGCATTTCGTAATAGAAAAACCCAATACCACTTTACCCGACCCGGGGATCGAACCCGAGACCTCAGCGTTAGCCTCAATCGTAACGCATACGCATTACAACTGCGCCACCGAGGCAGTCATCATTTTTTTAATTAGTCTTATATCCGGCCTATTGTTATTAGTGGTTCTATCTGTAATGATTTCCCTATCTCAATATAATTTAGCTATTTGGTATTCTAAAACATTTTTTGGTTTGTATTTGTAATAAGGCTCGACGTATTGTATTAAATTGTATTTCTTTGCTAACAAGGCGTGTATCTGTTTGGCTACATTGTTGTGTCTGTCTGTGTACTGTTTGGTGGCTAAAAGTGGACATCCTCCGGTTATGTGGTCTATAGTTTCTTGTTGTTTGTTGCAGAGTCTACAGCTATCTGATGCTATCTGGGAGTTTTTAATTATATATTTTTCATAGTTTTTAGTTTTTATGACTCTGTTTTGAATGGCCACCATATTATTTATTTATTTTATTAGAATTATTATTATTTATTATAATTATTATCTCTAATTATTTACGCTGCCCTTAAGTCTGTAAAATGTTCGTACATTGTAAGTATTAAATAAGTATAATAATACTAGACCTGTATACCTCCCACTGCTGGGCACGGGTCTTAGCTACTGAATGAGAGAGGTTAGGCCTTAGTCGACCACGCTGGCCTGATGTAGGTTGGCAGACTTCACATACCTTCGAAATTCTTATGAAGAACATTCTTAGGTATGCAGGTTTCCTCGTGATATTTCATTAAGCGGTAATTAACGGTTAATACCCACGTAATGTAAAGTCAGGGGTGCAAGCTCTTGAGGCTGGTTTCAAACCTGCGACTTTTACCTCGTCATTCCGTAGCACTTCCCGCTGAGCTATCGCTGCTTTAAATAAGTACTTACCTTTAATTTTTTGTCAAAGGCCGTTACTGTGTAAACATTCAACTAAATAGGTAATAATATTAACAAGTTCAAAGGGAATAAAATGTTAATTTCTACTGGGTGTTTTTGGTATTGACGTGACAATTTTTTTTATTAGTTGATATTGGTTCATCAAAATATTCACTCAAAGGGATTCTATGAAAAGGACGTGTTTGTATATCTGATAGGTAAGAGGTCGAGGTCAAATGCTGACACAGGTGTAAAGTGTGAAGAGGCAGGCCGGCATAATTTTGCCGACCTACGATAGACACATCGTGTGTCGTTGGTCGACGGTACGGGATTGCGCTACACTTACCATCAGGTGTAGCGTAGTCACTTTGCCGAGCTAGGATAAAAAAGGTGATTATAATGTCCTTTACGGCATTCTTCATCTTGCTGTTGGAAGAATGTTTTTGATGGCTTGAACATGGCTTGAAGGAGGTTTTAAACATGATGACGTTTCGTAAAAAGTATATAACTTTACGCTCATACGTGGTGGGCTTTCTTTAATCATATACGCACTCACTCACGCCTGTAATCCCCGAAGGGGTAGGTAGAGGTATAACCACATTTCGCCGAGCGTATCTCCGTCCCTTATGTGATAGGGGGCGAGCCTATCGCCATACCGGGCACAATTTCCAGACTCCGGGCTGATACTGAGCATTTCGTAATAGAAAAACCCAATACCACTTTACCCGACCCGGGGATCGAACCCGAGACCTCAGCGTTGGCCTCAATCGTAACGCGTACGCATTACAACTGCGCCACGGAGGCAGTTTAATCATAATACATTATTAGAATTAAACTTTACGTGCACATCCATAAGTTATCTGTATTGGGAGTGGTTTCTCTGGTTGCTTTTTTAGAAATTTAAATATTTATATACTCTGTCTCATTGTCTAAAGTCTATTTAAAAAACTTTCTCTTTGAGACTCTTGTGTACATGAAAAATTAATAATTGTCTTATGATTGTATGTATGTAGGTATAATGTATATGTACAGCCTCCGTGGCGCAGCGGGCGAGTAGCCGGTTGGAAAGCGAGAGGCCGCGGGTTCGATTCCCATACCGAGACAAATGTTGTGTGATGCACAAATATTAGTTCCGGGTCTGGGTGTTTTCCCCAGAGTGATTCACGTCAGACAGGCGGCCTGTCGTAAAAACTACAAGCCAAATCTTTCTGTAACATGAGTTATAAAGCATATTGCGCCAACAATGGTGGGATAAGAGCAGGTGAGAGAAAAATAGTTAAAAAGTAACTCAGGTTTATTTGTATCAAATATTTGTTTTAATAAATAATTCATAGTTTACACTTTCACCAGGGCACACACACCTCTAATTTATTGTAGTTAAGAATGTATTAATTGTTAATAATTGGTCATTTTAACATTGGGATAAAACATTGTTAAGAAATTGCACAGTGCACAGGTTATAGACTTTACTTAGGTATACTTTGAAGTCTACTAGCACGCATTAAGCCAGGTCTTATCGCTCTTATTAGAAGAGAAAGCTCGTGGCCAGTAAGGGAACATTATTTTAGAGGATTCTGTTTTAACCCGGCTTAATTTTAGGGTCCGCCATAGGTCATGATTTGACGGTGGATATGGTATAGTAGGGTGACTCGTCGTATGACCCAACAACCCACTACGGGAATCAAGTTTCGCCATTTCATCCCATCAATAAGCAGTAAACCATGTGTTTGTATGTTTGGGCCTAAGATGTTGGTGGCCCATTTACAATCCCGCCTATACTATATACATAATAACAACATAACACTAGCCTTGTATTATATACGTCCCACTGCTGGGCACGGGCCTCCTTAGGCCTTAGTCCACCACGCTGGCCTAATGCGGCTTGGCAGACTTCACATACCTTCGAAATTCTTATGAAGAACTTCTCAGGTATACAGGTTTCCTCACGATGTTTCCTTCACCGTTAAAGCAAGTGATAATTAACAATTAATACACACATAAATTAGAAAAGTCAGAGGTGTATGCACTTGGGGCTGGTTTCGAACCTGCGACTTTCGTCTCGACAGACCATATCACTCCCCGCTGAGCTATCACTGCTATTGATATACATAATATATAATGATATTATAAGAGGTATAATACCTCCAATAAATTGACCTTTATAAGACCTATTTTAGTCCAGTGCAGGTTAAAGTTCTATCTTTTTATTCAAGGATTCAGTCCAATAATTTAAAACGCTGGTTAGTGGTTCTGCAAAAAAATATGATTTTTTAACGGTTAGTTTAAAAATATTTCAAAATTCTTAGTATAATAGTTTGAATAACAATGCCTTTATAAACATTTATTTTAAAACTCGGTTCACTTTGAAACGTCATTTGCTGAATAGAAACGGAATATTGACTAGTAAGTTGCTAGTAATGGTATCATATTATTATGCAAATTGAATTTGTATTTTGTTCACAAGATGGCAGAGCTAGCCTTTTGTGAGCATTTCAACAATAAAAGCTCCTGTCAAGTGTCTTTCTCTTGGGTATAATGCTCTGAGTTAGATTTTACTAATTGCGCATTGTTAAAATATAAATAGATTTCAAATAGAATGAACATTATTATAATATACCAGTCATTAGAATATATTTATATCGAAAGAAAGAAATAAAATAAATAAATTTTATTCTATATACATACGGCACACACAAACATGTAAAAATATATAAGAGAAAAATTAAATCATTAAAAAATATACTTAGCTTAATAATTATTTAGACCAGCAACACTACTGAAACCAATAAACGAAGTTCCCACTTAACAATTTAAATCGTAGATATAAAAATCATGACACCCAGAGGGGTTGACGTCAGGCAGGTGCCTGGTCGTAAAAACTACAAGCCAAATCTACAGTACAGAAGTAACATGTGTTAAAAAGCATGTTGCGCCGACCCCACTGCGAGTGGGATAAGGGCAGGTGGAAAAAGAAGAACAGATGAAGCATGACACCAAGACAAGGCCTTTATTTCATCGTTCTAATGTTATCCTAATCCTCATATCCTAATACTATAAATGTGAAAGCATGGATGTTTGTGAGTTTGTGAATTTGGATGTTTGTTAGTCAATCGCGCCTTAACGCCTGAACAATTTCGGATGAAATTGAAATGGCACACAAGTAGACCAAGACCTGGATTAGGACATAGGTTACTTTTTATTCCGGAAAAGGCCGTTCACGTGGGCGGAACCGCGAGCAAAAGCTAGATGATTATAAGCTTCATA
The DNA here is from genome assembly GCA_905332985.1 of Mimas tiliae. Lineage (NCBI taxonomy): Eukaryota > Metazoa > Arthropoda > Insecta > Lepidoptera > Sphingidae > Mimas > Mimas tiliae. Next base: position 4,157,360 of record HG995256.1, on the reverse strand, counting down.
GTTTATAAAAAACATGAATACGAACCTACGTGTAGGGTTTTGTTTTAAGAGATTTGCAAATATTTAGTAACCGCTTTAAATATTAGGAAAGGCGTTAGATTAATAAAGGCGTTATTTCTTCTCTGGATTTCAGCACCAGTGCATTTTTTTTGGAATAGTTGTTGTTTGTTGTGCCTCTCGCCTCTATTTAAATTTGAGTGAAAGGGGCAACTACGCCTCAGACTGATTATACCGGTTTTGTATTGCCCTGTTTCCTCCTCTCAAGCTGGACCGTTTCTTTTTTTAAACTGTATAATTTGTTTATGTTTAAATATTTCCTTTAACTCTTGTTAAAATTAAAATTGTTGTTAAAATCTACACTAGCCTTTCTTTTAAATCATACTCCAGCTATTCATTATTTTCAATATAATATATTAAACCAAGGATTTCGGCTCCTGGAGTTACCAAATCATAAAATTATAATAACCTTATACAAAGTGATATTAAACGATAACCGTATAGTAAGAATGTGTGTACGAAAAATAATACCGGCAAAAATCTTCTAACTGAATTCTACATAGTCTAGGCCTCGGTTATGCGTTGTTTACCGGAATTCCAGAAACAAAGAATGTTAGAATAAGATGATAACAAATAACAGAAGTTAAGCACACCGAATCTAAATACACATACGATCACGCCTGTATCCCTGGAGGAGTAGGCGGAGGTATAACTAATTTTGCACTCGGACCGGAACACAACAGTGCTTACACACTGTTGCTTGGCGGCAGAAAGAGACAAAGCGGTGGTACCTACCCCGACGGCTTCTCACATACGTGGGACTTACCACTTAGTAACATATCGCCATATTAGGCCTAAATTCTAATCCGGGGCAGATTGTGATTTTCCAATTTGAAAATCTCAAAATTCTGAATTTGATTTGCCTTACGTGAGAATCGAACCCGCGACTTTAACGATTTCACAACCTATATGCTCTGCTTTTAGTCTAATGAGAGATAAAATATCACATGTGAAGGTGCATGCACAGTTCAGTGATATTTCGCCGCACAGATAGGCATGGCTGTCTTTATGGGCAGGCGTTGCGCTTTCCATCTGGCGAGCGACCTGGTCGTTTCTTCATTCAAGCTAATAAAAAAAAACATTTAACAATCATCCATTCTTGAGAGTGTCACACGTGTTTGTTACTGTCTCCTCTCGGTGCGGCGAAATGTCACAAATGGTGACACGTTTGAAAAACATTTTCTTTTTTCAATTCATAGTCAAACTGGTTTATGTGACCAAATATCTTTTTTCATATTGAGGCCTCGTTTCTGATTCAGCGTACATCACACGTCGTCTGTAACAACCTACCTGAGGTGTCAATACTGAGGGATTCTACGCTTGGCCTCGTCTACTTCGCTTGTTAAGATATTTCATGATTTTACATATATACGTTCTGTGAATTTGGAAGAGATGTTTACATAACTTCGTATTTTTCATCATTTCAGAGTAAACTGGTGATCATAACGATCATATAAAAATATCAGCATTACATGGGGTACTGCCACAGTTTCACAGAAAACCAACATGAAGTGGCAAATGCAAAGATTTCCGGAAGTTCGATTTCTCCCCTTCCCGACAATCAGACGCAAATAACAACTTTGTTTTATACTATGTGTTGATACTACACATCGTGAAAAGTAGCGATAGCTCAGTGGCGAGTGGTACGGACTGCCGAGACGAAAGTCGCTGGTTCGAAACCAGACCCAAGAGCATGCACCTCTGACATTTCTAAAGTTACATGTGCATTCATTGCTAATTATCGCTTGCTATAATGGTGAAGGAAACATCGTGAGGAAACCTGCATACCTGAGAAGTTCTCCATAAGAATTTCGAAGACATATAAAGTGTGCCAAGTAGCAACCCGCATTAGGCCAGCGTAGTACAAGCCTGCCAAGGCCTAACCCCTCTCATTCGTAGAAGAGTCCATTGCCCAGCAGTAGGTCAGTTTAATACAGAGCTGATAAGTTTTAACTAACTTTGGAAATGAGGAGGTCCGCTACTCTACACGTATTATTAAACTGACGTTTTTTATTATTATTACTGCTCATAACTTATAATTTTTTATCGGACAAACTATTTCGTACTTATTTCTACTTGTCAAAGGATTTCTTAGAATTTCGATATCTTTAAAATATGCAGGTTTTTAAAACTAAAATAAAACTTAAAACTTTAGTCCTCGGTTATCTAAACATTTTGCAAAGAATTTTTTAGATTCATTGAATTATTCCTTTCATACTTGGAAATTCTATAAAAATAATCAAGAAAATATTCGATTAAAATATTATAAACCTTCTTTAAAAAATCTTTAAAGGCTTCAGTCTCAAAGCCAGTGTATCCTTCACTCAAAGCGAACCTTTTAATGCATTTAACACACGAATTGTTTATTCTATATTTAGCTATACACGAAATCTTCTAAAAAAATCTCTACATTTGCCCGATGGCGATAGGTTCGCCATCGATTATAGTAAGGGACGGAAATACGGCACGACTTAGGAACCTTCAAGAAAATAGCTTCCTTTTTCTCAAAGGTCGGTAAGGTACCGACAATTTATCTGGTATTTATGGTATTTTTATAGAATAGGTCAGCAAACGAGCAACTGGGTCACTTGATGGTAAGTGATCTCCATCGCCCATTTACGCCCAAAATACCAGAAGAATTATGGACGCGTTGGCGATCTTAAAGGAAAGGGATAATTAAGGGCTTGGGGATTTATGCCCATGGGCGGCGGTGACAACTTACCAGCAGGTGACACTAATGCCCGGTTGCCCCTTCTTTCAGAAAAAAATAAGCCTGAAGAATCAGGGAGAACTAACATCTCTACCTACACCTTCAGAGATACAGGTGCGCCTATAGCTTAAAATGTGATGTCAAGGTGCTCTACACCACGGAGCCGAGTGAGCTCTTATTTAACTCCCGAAAAAAGAGGGGTGTGAGTTAATCCTTTGTCTGTGGTGTAAGTGTGTGTGCGCGTCTATCTGTGGCATCGTAGTGCCTAAACAAATATACCAATATGAAAGCGATATTAGTTCGAAAGCAGATTTAATTGTGATAGTTCATTTAAAAGTTACAGAGGCTGTTCTAAATGACGTCGGGAGTTTTAACTGTGAGATTATTGATTGTCTGTTCCCGTATTAAATATGTAATATAAGGATTCGTATCCCAAGCGCGCCATTTATTGAATTTATGTCCGTTATAAAGATAAGCTCGCCCACATCGCAGGAAATACGTCATATAAACCCCGCCTATCCTTTCGGGGACACAAAATAGACGTCACTATAAGGCGGACTTCCGACCATCGTGACAAGAAAGACGCATAAACAGCAAACTGATTTTAACAGACTTCAAAAAAGGAGGAGGTTGTCAATTCGGAGGATCTCAAAAATATTTTTTTTATTATTTTGTTATGCTTTTTTATATATGTACTTCGATTTCGCCGCCAATTGTGGATGATTTTGTTAAATAAAAATCATTTGTTAGAGTTAAGCTGCGATGTGGTCCCATATTAATTTGCCTAAGATCTTGTTTTTTATTTTTTTATTTCCACGGAGTAAGGAGTAAAAAACATGAAACTCTTCAACGGATAACAGCAGTCATCGCGATTGTGTTGTTGTATTGGAATAACAATCTCTATAGGTCTCTTTGGAGTCGGTGCTAGTTTTGTTAATACATATTTTATGTCACCACCTTTTAATTTAAAGTAGGCGATCGACTTAGTGCCAGATCCTCTGCATCTGCTCGATGTAAGTTACAAACTCAGATATTCTCAAACCTTATTCGAGGCCTCATAGTGCGTGCGAACGCATATGAACGATTTCTTTATACGGAATTAGTCCTTTTTTGGAGCTAAATCAAAACGGATCACGTATTCAAAGATCTAGACATAGCAAAGAGCTCATTTAAGTGTTGTTCTTGAATACTGGGGAGCTAAACTCCAAACGATACGTACGTCTTTCCAAACGATACGCCTTTCATTAAGGCTAGAGACAATTTATAGCGGAGTTTTCGCGCGAAGAATTCCTTCTCATCAAATCTCAGCGGATCATGCGGAAATGTCGCTTCAATTCTGTGGCCGAAGGACACGAACGAAGGGAAGTACGAACTATAGTTACTGAATTTACGCGTTAGTGGCAACGTCGCAGACGCAAGGGAAGACACGCAGACAACATTTTGTTCACCCAGATATGGCATGAACAAGGAAAGGGGAAATTGGGCCTCCGGATATCTCACTCATTGTACGAAATGCAGCAGCAACCCACTACTTACATGGCAGTGAGACTTTTCTGTGAGGCAGTGATAACGACCCAGTTGGGTAAGCCCATTTATGCTGAAGACAGACCATTCACAATACATTTGCTACTGAAATTGAGCTGAATTTTTGTTTGTCATTTGTCCCTAGCATTTACGTTTATTTACATTACAGATTTAAAGACTAAGCTTAAAGGTGAGTTCATTCCATCTAATATTTGCCGTGTTAATTATTTTTACGCGTATTTATCTTCAAACAACCCTCTACGTTTATTTACTAAACGAGGAGCTGTAGTGTATGAGCCGACGTTAGCTTTATTAAAACCTTTTTAATTAAATTTTACATCAGACTCAAGTGTATTCAAAGGGAAATATTACTCTTTCATTATATTTGTTTATCCCTTACTAGATATTGCTCGCGATTTCGGTTGTGCCGAGAAAAGTTATGTGTTGAAATCTACATCTTTGTTGATTGTAGGAGGATGATTTCTATTTAGTTAACAATACCATTTTGTAGAGAATTAATTAAAAAATCTTTCGGAAGCTATAATATATTTATATGTTATGACGTGAATACGTCTTTAAAATTGCTTCCATAGTGACAGGGCCGCGGACCTTTGGGGAAACCGGGGCACAGGCCCCGGGCGGCAATTTCAGGGGGCGCCATAATCATAATATATTATGGTTAAAAATAAAGAACTTGCTCCACAAAGCGCCTAGCATACGGAAGTCTGGTTGGCTCATCATCAACTTGTAAGAAAAAGGTGCCACACAGGCCCTTTATTTTCTCAAACGCTGGAGAGGGGCGCCACGCGTTTAGCCGGATATTCTCAGGCTGGGTCGTTTTGGATCCGGTGATAGTTTTAAAACACGTGCCGTTTCAGTAATGCCTATGGTCCATATCGACCCATAAAAAAGAAGAAATAATAATAAAACATAACGATTCTGGACTATTCCATTATAAAAATATTGTAAATGTTATAGTTGGTCAGTGTATTTTGATGATGCTATGTATGATATGTATACATTAGTTGATATGATTCTATACATAAGTTTCTTTATTTTGTACTGACTTGTCATAAGCGTTATTTCAATTGCCTACATGATAATTAAAACTATTTCATTTCACTATCAAGTTGCTGCCCCGGTTCAAAAAAATCGTAGATCCGGGGCTGCATATTGGAGGCAATTCAAAAAACTAATGATAACAAAATCGGGGGATATAGTCTGGTGTTGCAGCTACATATCTATAATTTCCACACAGCATTTAATTATGCCACTAGATAGCTAAAGGTTCAAAGAATTCGTTACGCTACGTGAGGACTGACGCATCGCTGTGGAGGGGAAGCGCCGCCATTTTGAGGTCATTTTTTCATTTATGTTAACCTTTAAACCATTCTCATCTAAAGTTAGTAGAGTGTCGGTTCCCTTTTTGGCTGATAGGCGTCGATATACATTATATTTACATACATACCTCCTTTTTAAGGGGACAATAGAGCTCTATGCAAGATTTTGTTACTTTCCTTTTATGATATTACCATTCCAATAGAAATAAATAAAGTAATACTATCTATATATCTATACTATGGCTAAATTCAATTAGTATCAATTTCATTCGTAACTAAGAACACTTTTTGTAAACATTTAAGGACATTGGAAAGTTAAACTTCAGCGTACTAACGTATTTTAGTGAAGGATAATTAGAAGGATAATTATTTTATTATTTATTTATTTTATTAAGCGTTTTGATGCCAAAGGCATATAAATAAAGGATCAAATATAAAACACAATATTTCGGACATTAAAACATAGTTACCTATGTATAATTGACCGTCTCATTGCTCAAGGCAATCTCCTAAAGATAAGGACAGTCCCTAGTAAATTTACTAAATATATTTACTTTTAAAATATTTTTTCTTTTAGTTTTTAATATTCTCCTATTCCTTTTGTGCTTAGTAAGTTTACGTGATACACTTATTAGAATTCAACAGTGGGATACATAAATACATTACAGGCTGCACGGACGATATTTGCCAATTGCCATTCTATACCACATGACTAATTCTTTGAGAATAATGAAAAATAAATAAATAAAGTGTAGGTAAATAAATTCTTATTTAAAATAGAATAATTTTCCCATAATCTTCCTAGGCATACAGTCGAAATATTTCCGATTGTATTCAATACGTGAAAGGTTCCTGGTTCGGGACATTCAATAACGATGTTATATGTACAAAAACATGGAACGTAGGCAGCGCACGTACCGTGTCCATCAAATGTCGCGAGATGTGAATTCTTACAATAAATAAATGTGAACACTACAGAGGGTCTAGCACGGAAACTTGCGAAAAGTTATTCGAGCTGTCATCGACAACAATTTCTATGAGATTTTAGTACAGCGCCTCTATCGTACGTAAAAGAAACTAATATATATGGAATATACACCAATGATATTTAAGGAATTATCTATCGAGCCCTCGATACCTTTACATTGCGATTTCGATAGTTTTCCGTGCTAGCCCCTCTGAACACGCTATTTAAATTGATGTATACGGCCGTTGCCGATTGTGTGGAACTCCATTACTGGATCATGAATACCAAGAAGTTATCAGTAGATATTTTACCCAAGTTGTGTAAATTTTATTTTTAAATTAACAGGAGCGTTTGTTTTTGGTGAGTTTGATCCTTTAGCCAGACTGTAACATCGTAGCGTCTAAAGTACAAACGAATATACCTTGTTGAATGTTTTATTTTCATCGCTTGTTTAATTGAGATAGCTAATGATTTCGGTTAAAAACTATCTCGATTAAACAAGCCTTCAAGAAAATCTGTTAAACTGTTTAAAATTAATTACACCTTTTGATGTTTTTCTGATTGACATCGAGACTTTTTAACTAACAATTACTTTAGGGTTTGGTTGGTGACAAAGGAATAAATAAAATAAATTAAGTGCTTTGGACTTGCTATAAATCTTATAATGTGTTATAATTAACCGATGCAAAAAGGATATAGGGTGGTAGAGTGGTAGAGCTGCGCTGTAGGCGATTTTGTCTACATCACCAACGGGTCGACTGGGTCGTCACCACTTTCTCACAAAAAACTGGCGTAAAGTAGCGGCTGCGTTATGTACGGTTAGTGAGATATTCGAATGCCTAAACCCCTCTGCCCTTCCCAATTCCTTTATTATGCCTTTCCTCTAAGGTTGGCGGTGGGTGCTTTACTCGTAGCATAGGCCAGCAAACGAGCAAGTGCATCTCCTGATAGTAAGTAATTTCCACCGCCTATGTAAGTACATCTACAGTATCAGAAGGATCATGGTCGCGTCGCCGACCTTAACGGAAGAGGTAATTAAGGGATTAGGAAGAGGAGGGAATAGTTGGGTCTCCTGATATGTTAGCTCTTTAGCTTCTTTAAGGCCCACTTGTACGATGATCCTAAATTGAGTTTAACCCACTAAACCTGTTTTTAAGAAATGTCAAATCATGAAAATCGTTGTATAAATATTTTAGTTTATCCCGGGCTTTTTCTTCAAATTTAAAGTGAGACTACTAGCACCATCACCAAGTACAAAAATAAATATCCAAATCTGCGCACATTTAGCAGAGCTATCGTAAACATACATAAATATTTACGACCAACGAATTGAGAACTTCCCTCTACTTTTTCATCGCTTAAAATACAATTATGTGTCTTATGTCATTTTATTTTAATTATCATTTAATTACATAGCTACTCCTTAATTGCGTCAATTTTCTATTATAATAATAATTAATGTCGAGAATAGCATATTGGAAACTACTTTAAAACACATTCAATTTCGTAAAATTATATAATAAATGGTAAACTAAGTGATCTTAATCGAACATATCTATTCCATTAATTTCCTTTAGAGGGAAATTGTGAAGAAACGCACATCAAGATCAAAGACATTTTGAGACGCGCATACTTGAGCTGGAATTATTTGAGGTCGGGTTTCCGCGGCTTACCTCGAATCGTGTATCGTTCTCACATATCGTGTAGGCATTTTCTCTATAAATTATATTGTATAAATAATTATACAGCCCTGTATCAGGTATATACTGTCGTACTAAGGCGCTCATAACCAGTTGCACTTGCTAATTGGTAAATGCCTTGTCGCGGTCAATCTATAGATGGGGTTTTTATAGCATAGACCGGCAAACGAGCAAGTGGGTCACCTGATGGTAAATGATCTCCATGTACGCCCAAAATACCAAGAGAATGGGCGCGTTGCCGACCTTAAAGGAAAGGAATAATTAAGGGAATGGGAAGGGGAGGGGATTTGGCCCTCCGGATATCTCACTCATCATACGAAACGCAGCAGCAAGCTGCTACTTTACGTCGGTTTTCTGTGAGACAGTGGTAACGGCCCGGATGAGCCGGCCCTTTGATGCTGTAGACAAAAGTGTGTACAGCGTGGCTCTACCACTGTGACCGCTTAGTGGTATTTCAACTGAGCTGATCTCTGTGCTTCGGAGACCATGTAAAACGTCGTTGTTAAGCCAAGTCGAAGGCCTTCAGGTGGATTGAAAACCGACACTAGGTTGGCCACTAACCATACAATCTTCTTATATATAAAAATCAATTGCTGTTCGTTAGTCTCGCTAAAACTTAAAAACCGGTTGAACCAATTTTGATGAAACTTTTTGTGGGTGTTTGAGAAGGTCCCTGGACGGTTTATATTCACAATTGGACCCGGTAGGTGGCGGTGGTGGTGGTAGATGTTGCGGGTGAAACCACGCGGGACAACTAGTATAGAATAAAATTTCGCACTTCTGGGCACGGACTACCTCTGCTAATGACTCCACCAGGCTGTCCTAATGCGGAATGGAGAAGGTCACATACCTTCGCAATTCTTATTGAAAATTCCCAGATATTCAGATTTCCTCATGATGTTTTACTTCATCCTAAATCTACACTAATATTATAAAGAGGTAAGATTTGTATTTTTGTATGTAACGAATAAACTTAAAAATTACTGGACCGATTACAAAAATTCTTTTGCCGTTAGAAAGCTACATTATCACTGAGTAACATAGGCTACTTTTATCCCGAAAAAGGCCGTTAACGCGAGCGGAGCCGCGAGCAAAAGCTAGTACTTAATGAATAAACTAGATGGTCCTTCGTTCGCGAGAGGCCGTCTGGGTTGGTACCACCGATTTGTCTATTTCTACCCCCAAACAGCAATGTTGCAGCACAGTTATGTTTCGGTTTGAAGGAAATTAAAGCCAGTGAAATTAGTGGGCATTATGAGTCTTAACATCTTATGTCTCGGAATGACGAGCGAATTCCACGCAGTGCTTTGTAATTCAAAGTTCGGTGTGGTGTTGTTTCTGTTTATGGGCAGGCGTTACACTTACCATTAGGTACGAGCGAACTGCTCGTTTCGTCATTCAAGCTATAAACTAACTGTAAAAAGTCAGAGGTGTCCCCCTTGGGTTTTGGGACCGGACCAACGACGAACTCTCGGAAACCCGTTTCACACACCACTAGGTTATATCACCGTTTTTATATGAATACTGAAAACTTAATTTTACATCCTTTCATTTTATAATATTAAATACCTGTATCTTTCATCAACGACCGGCACCAAAAGGTGTGTTCATGCAGTCAAAGTCTGTGGATGTCTCTCATACTCGCTACGATTATACTCATACTCTCTTACTCGGTACTTCAAGACGAGTTGCGACATATGGTTAAAATAACATGACGTTTAACAAAACTTAGAAACCGACTTCAATTTTTAGTGGTAGTTACAGCAATAGCATGTAAATTCCAATACTATAACACAATCGCAACGAGTGTACTGTTGTCCGTTGAGGAGTTTTATTTTTTTACTCCGTACTACGTCATCAGATCTTAACCAAATTTATATGGGACCACATCGAAGCTAAACTCTATCGAGTCAATTTTTTTCCTACAAAATCGGTCCACAATTGGCGGAGAAATCGATGTACATACATTAAAAAAAACGCGCTGAATTGAGAAGCTCCTCCTTTTTTCAAGTTACTTAAGAATTAAGCAGGGTTTACACTGTTAATCACGCAGAGTGCAAACATTATGAATATCATTCCTTAGTTGGTTAAATAATCAAAGTTGTTTACACATATTTGTACTCGTAAGTCGTTATCGACAAACTTATTTAGTATCGGAATGACTCCGACATGTGATTCCAACTTCCCTAAACATCATTAATCGATTGACACTTTCAAAATGTCTCTAATTAAAGTTAAATCGATTTGGTAGTTTACATTCGTAACATACCGCGAACTGCCGCGAACTATTTGGCCTTCGTTTAGGTAATATCTAAACTCGATTATAATTTATAAGTATTACTCGATTTCGAAGCGGTTAAACATTTTTTGTTCAACGAATTCTTTTGTAAAACTTCGTCGGCCGTCGGATTCCATTTTTTATGTCCAGAAATATTTGCTCCCGAATTTTCCAGCCCTTCAGAATTTTTACGATCCCTAATTTAATACTTCGTGATGTTTATAAGTTAAATATAAACAAAATAAGGATCCGAGAAGATCTGCTTTATAAATTGCCTTTGATGTCCCTTCTCTTTTCATTTTATGAAGTGGTACGTCAAGATTTATTTATTTTGATAAATATATTTTAGATTTATGCGCAAAATAACTTGTCCGGCCTGAAATTAGCCGCCAGCGGCGTCGTAGATATTGTTTTCAAGACTAAAGGGTGATGGGTGGCGTAGAGGTCAAATGAAGTGATTAACTTCAGCTCGGCCAAGTGTATTGTAATTATTTTTCATTATTTCTAGTTAGTCCATCGCCTCATTAATCTAATGGCACCGTACTAAGGCTGAGAACCGTGAGATACTGGGTTAAACTCCTAAGTTTTACATGGTGGTAGTCACTCGTGTGCGAGAGGCCGTCTGGGTTGGTGCCACCGCTTTGTCTATTTTTGCCGCCATACATCAGTGTGCAAGCACTATTGTGGTTCGGTTTGAAGGACATTGCAGACAGTGCTATTACTGGGCATTATGAGATTTGACATCTTTCGTCTTGGGGTGACGAGCGCAGTCCAGTGCCATGCATTGTAACTCAAAGTTCTGTGTGGTGTTGTGTCTGTTTATGGCCAGGTGTTGCACTTACCATCAGGCGAGCGACCAGCCCGTATCGTCACTCAAGCTAATAATATTTAGAAAAAAAAACGGGCAATATCAATTATGAAAAATCACATAATAATATGAATTGCCCAGGATTGGAATTTATGCTTGGTATGGTGATTGGCTCTTCCCCTATCACATCATGGGAATTGTACCTCAGTATACCCCTTCGGGGATAAAGCCATCAGCTTATGTATGTCGGTACGTCTAGTTAATAATACTACCATAATTTGTCCTCGGATAACCCTCGTGATGAAATTGTGATCTTAAATCGAGTTTAGGCGCTAAACATTGACTTATGTCAAATTTTGATTGATGAACTTGACGTTTCTTACTGTTTAAGTAAGAATTTTGTGTCTCCACGTGACACTGGCGAAATAGCCGAATATTGTGCTCCTCGCCATCCAAATAAAATAAGAAGAAGAAGAATTTTGTGGTTAAACTCGATTTAGGATCTCGGCCTCTCGGAACTCGGCCTTAGTGGCATAAAATAATTACTGGGACAGTTGTATTACCGGGGTCCGGAAGGATGTTGTTTAAGAATGTAGGTTACTTCAGTACTAAATTTCAAGATCGATAGCCTAATCATTACTAACATTATCTAGAAACTAGGCATTAACTAGAATTTGGACTATTATCATCAATTACGTAAACATAATTAAATTGAACAGTTTGAAAAATATTTATTCTAAAGCTCATTAGTTAGCAGCACAGAATAAAATATTAGTAGACACAAGAAGGATGTCGTTATGACGTAGCTGCGTAGCCACAGAAAGTGAAAAATATGTTTACCATATATCGTTAATAATGGATTAGGGTGACCTCTCAAAAGCTAAATAAATAAATAAAATAAAATAAATACACCCAACAGTCACACACATAGTCCTGACCTTAGTGTGGACTAGGTACACCTGTATCGTGAGTATCAGGAACTACGAGGGACTTGCGGTCCCACAGCACCCAGACCGGAAACAAATATTTATGGATCACAAAAACATTTGCCGCGGTGTGGGAATCGAACCCACGGCCTCTCGCTTCGCAGCCGGTTACTCGCCCACTGCGCCACGGAGGCTGTCAAACTTATTTTTAACTGCTAACTTATTTTTGATAAGATGTGCAGATTATCAAAAATCAGACATCAATAAAAGGTATCTACGAATTACTAATAACAATACTGCCTAATTATAGGTTCTGCTTTGTATGACGAAATTCGATTAGACCCATACCATGGTTAGAAATGATTTTACTGACCCCACGTACGGGCCTTAGAAATTTACAATAGGGTTTTCCGACCGTGACTTTAGCTTTTGTACTAATTTTCCTTATTATGCTGATCCATTTGACGAATAAAGTCCGTTAACTCGTATTTATTTATATTAGTGCTTGCGGAGTGGTCGAAACGCGACATGTTTTATGAATTTTGTTCTATTATGTCATCTGTCAGACTTGATATTCAGACATCGTCAGTGGGAGCGCAAACGATGAATTAATTTATTTCATTTAATTAAATGTACTATTTGTTACAGATATTATAACATATAAATTACATTTGCACTACAAATGTTAACTATGCCAAATCTAGCAATCCTTCGTGCGCGCAGTACGCTTAAAAAAAGGGTCCGAATTTTTCTCTTTACGTATTAATATAAATAATAAATACACCCAACAGCCCCACACATAGTCCTGACCCCACACTAGGTAAACCTGTATCGTGGGTATCAAGAACTACGAGGGACTTGCGGTCCCACAACACCCAGACCCGAGACAAATATTTGTGAATCAGACAAACATTTGTCTAGGTGCGGGAATCGAACCCACAGCCTCACGCTTCGCAACCGGCTACTCGCCCGCTGCGCCACGGAGACTGTCAAATATATATTTAGATATATAGATTTGTTTATTTAAGGCGTAGAATTGTAGTGGCTAGTAGGTACGGAGGACAACAAAATTCTGACATCGCGTATCGGTAGAAATTATGATACGTAAATACGTACGTATACGTAATGTATAAGTTGATGGGGACACGCCCGTATTTCTGAAGGGGTATGCAGAACAATCGAAAACTCACACAAATTGCGATTAACCGACCTGAGATTTGTACCCAGAACCTCACGATTTCTCGACCCAAATATGCTGCGACTAGACTAATGGAATGGATTAAGATAAAGGTACCCCGTCATATTCTGATGATTTCATAAGTTATTTCATTTCGCAGCATGCTCGTTCGTTTTCAGCTTTTCAAACTAGGCATACAAGTATCAGTAAATGATGTATCTTTACACAAAATAGTTCATACTGTGTACATACTGGATTACTTATCGGTTGCACTGTTATTGCTGTATTACATAAACAATTGCCGGGACTTCTTATCAGCTAAACATCACTATTGACCTAAAGCGATCTCTAGAAAAAACATTAGTTAACGCGTTAGATTTATTGTGTATTAGCTTTTGCTCGCGGCTGCATCCTCGTGAACGACCATTTCCGGAATAAAAGAAGCCTCTTAATCCATGTGATGGTCTGCCTGTGTGCCAAATTTTACCCAAAACTGTTTAGCCGTTAAGGCGTGATTGACTAACAACCATCCAAACATCGAAACTCAAACATCCAAACTTTCACATTTATAATAGTGTATACATAGTAGGAAGTAGGATAAACGGGATAAACAGAAAAACGACAAGAATTTTATAATATGTATCCGCCTATCCGTGTGACTTTTCTTTTGCAGCTTAAACGTAGTACCTACGTCGTAAGGCCGTTGTTGTTCGCTATGTACTGTAGTAGGTATTTGCAAACGTTTACTAGGATTAAAAGTGAAACGAAGCAGCCATAGCTCAGTGGGGAATGATACGGACTGTTGAGACGAAAGTCGCAGGTTCGAAACCAGTTCCAAGAGCACACACCTCTAACTTTTTTAAGTTATGTGTGCATTAATTGTTAATTATAGCTTACGTTAACGGTGAAGGAAACGTCGTGAGGAAACCTGCATACCAGAGAAGTTCTTTATAAGACTAAGGCCTGACCCCCTCTCACTCAGTAGAGGAGGCCCTTGCCCAGCAGTGGGACATGTAAAGAGCCCTGTAGGCTAGTAAACAAAAAGTGACACAGTAACTGTTTTTTAGTTCTGTAAGTTACCATAACTTGAAGATATTGTTTTTGAAAACTTGAAATAGCTTGTGCAATTTCATCAAGACGCACCGCATACTGTGAGTAGGCGACTCACACTCACAGGCATACATGCGTGATTCTATTAGAATTCCTAAAGATTTTTCTAAGCTATATTAATTACAAAATTTCACGATAATTAAATGATGTTCACCTACACAATAAATGTAATCAAGAGTGTTGATATTACAAAGAAATATTTGTAATTATAGGTAAAAGCGGCTCGTCTGAGATATAAGGCCATTCGGTTAATTGGTGATAAATTTTATTCTGAAAACAAGTTCGCAGCGGGTCAATAATGCGGATCCTGTGACTTGACAACAACGGGGTTAGATAGGCCACTTTCGATGATATCATACGATGAATTCTTTACCTGAATTCTTAGCATTATTGGTGCTATTTGGCATTTCAGTTGTAATATTTGGGCCACTATATGGATTTCTATATTGCCAATTTATACGAAATAACATCATGAAATTGATCAGTTATGAAATATAAAAAAAAACTAGATTTATGCATTCCGTGCTAAAACTTAAAAATCAAATTATAGTAAATGCATTTGCTCTTATTCGTTGAAGAGTTTTTAATTTTCCATTGTACTCAGTCGTCAATATAAATATATATGGGATAACTCACTCTTGCGGTAAACACTATCAACTAAGGTAACTGCTTATATTTGACTAACGAAATAGTACATTAATGTATCTTCATCAGTCTTCTTCTTCTTCCACCTTCCCTTATCCCCGTGGAGTCGGCGCAGCATGCTTTTTTAACACATGTTACAGAAAGATTTGGCTTGTAGTTTTTACGACCCAAGCCCGAAACAAATATTTGTGGGTCACACAAACATCGAACTCGCGGCCTCTCGCTTCACAGCCGGCTACTCGCCCACTTCGCAACGCAGGCTGTCGAAGTACCTCAGTCAGTAACTAAACTTATAAAACCGAACCGTTTAATATTCAAACCAATTCTGCAGGAACTCAAAATCAAGCAGATCAGACCCTATATTATTCAATATCACGCCCCAAGTTGACTCAACCACTACATCCACAAGTATGACCTATTTACATATAAATACATTATGTGATTTATTTACTAAGCAACAGTGCCCTTTGATATTGACGGAATCAAATAAAATCGGATTCTACCAATACTTCTTGGAGGTGAAAGGAAACACTGGATTTGATTCTCAAACATTTAATGTCGGTATAGGAATTCACAGATAATTATATTTATTTAACTTTCACTCTATATTATATATATTAAATTAATACTCAAACATTTGTACGTACCTTATAACAGTTAATATTTAACCTCTACGAGTATTACACTGCACCAATTGTTACCTTCCTTTTCGACTCCCGTGGCAAGACTGACTTTGAGATGTTAGTGCTGCTCCCACTACGCTTCCCCTCCTTTGCCTACTCGTGGTGGGGAGTAGCGGGGTGATCATTCGCTCAGTGAATGAGTAGTATGAACATCGTCAGTGTTGCCATCGCGAGTAAATTAAGTCTTATATTAGATAACATTTCACTAACATATAGTATAAAATCTACTATAATTTAATACATTTGGAGAATTACTCGCAATAATCCTATGATTCCTAACAGCTCGTCCATCCTGATATCTGAGCAAGTCCCTTTGCTATTTGCACATAATCAAACACATATTTTTATATTATAATCAAACACATATTTTTATATTTGTATAGCATTTCCGTTATAGTATTCACACACATAAGTTACCTGGAATTATGTATATAAAACTGTTCCTCATTGTACCTAATAACGTCCTTGCTATAACACTGAAACTGATATAACTAAGTAGTCTTTATTTGTAGAGTAGTCTCCAGTACATAAATAAATATAAATAAATAATTGATACAATAATTATAGTCATTCTTCACACAGTTCATGATTTTCAGTTACTTCATTACAATCTTCATCTGAATTTTCAGAGCTAGAATCAAAGTTTTTATTGAATACCAACCATGGCTTAAGTTTATCCACCGAAAAAATGTTTTCATAGCGAGACCGGCCAGGCTTGCGAGTTAAAGGGGTGTCTTCAATTACAAATCTGTCATTAGGCAGTAATTTCAAAATACGATAAGGACCCTGATATTTGTTTACCATTTTTTTTGATTTCCCATCGTTATGGACTTCCCGTTTTACACTAACTAAATCGCCAATAGCATAATTATGATTAGTTTTTCTTTTGGAGTCGAATCTATCTTTATCCTTTACTTGTTGCTCAATCATGCGCTTACATGCTTCTTCCCGTATACGTTCTAAATTATTGGAAGAGATGTCTTTAGCATCATTAATAATTTCACTAAGTACATTTTCAGAACTACTATTGATTCTAATACCAAACAAAAGTTCAGAAGGGGTTTTACCAGTTGTCTTATGGACGGTGGTGTTTAATCCTATTTGGATATCCGGTATATACTCGTCCCAACTTCTATCGTCCTTGCCATGGGTTTTAGCTGATAAGGCATCGAGAATAGTTCTATTAAACCGTTCAACCTGACCATTGGCTCGCGGTGTAGCTACTGCATTTAAGACGTGCTTGATGCCTATAGACTTGGTGAACGAACGAAAACTATTGCTTGTGAAGGACGTGCCCTGATCCGTTATTAACCTAGAGGGTGCTCCAAAATAACTTATGTGTTCTTTAAAAACTTTAATCGAGCTGGTACTTTTTGTGTTTTTAACTGGTGTAATATTGATATATTTTGTAAAGCCATCTACAATCACTAGGAGATAGCAGTTACCTTTTTTACTTTTGATGAAAGGGCCTAGGTGGTCAGCGTGGATAGTATGAAATGGAACCTCAATTTTCGGTATGGGGTGCAATTGCCCTGGCTGCTTACCTGAAACACCTTTATGATACGCGCACTCTAAACAGGAACTAACGTACTTTTTTAGAAACCTTCGCATCTTTGGGAACCAGAAAGACTGTTGTATTCTGGATAATGTCTTTTCGAAGCTAAAGTGACCTACATCATCATGATTCATCTTCGCAATCTGCCATCGAACACCTTTCGGGACTAACCAACGAATATCATTATCTCCTTCACCTATGATACGATAAACCTTGCCATTTTTAAGTTTATGGTTTTTAAATACCTCTGAGACTTTAACAGCTTCAGTATCGTTCAGTATTTCTTTGATTCGGGCCACTTCGCTATCACTCGATTGGACAGTGGCTATCCAGTCTTCTATCTCAACATTTAGAACGTCAAGAATATGTGATTCTTCGATTGCATCTCCAACGGGATTTCTGCTTAAAGCGTCGGCATGCTTCATAGCGGAGCCTGGGCGATATTCAATTTCGCAGTCGAATTCTTGAAATTGAACCCACCATCGAGCTATACGAGGGACGAGATCTTTCTTTGTCATGGTTGTTCTAAGGGCGCTACAATCAGTCAGTACTTTGAAAGGTACACCAATAAGATACACTCTGAATCTACTTAATGATGACACCACAGCTAGCGTCTCCAATTCAAACGAGTGGTACTTTTGCTCATCGGATGTAGTCTTACGACTGTAGTAGGAGACGGGTCTTAATAGCCCATCGTCACCCTTTTGGAGTAGAATACCCGCTATGCCGTGCTTACTGGCATCGGTATGAACCTGAGTTTCTCTCTTGGGGTCGTACAATGCGAGTAAAGGCCTTTGGGTTAACTTAGACTTTATTGTTTTGAACGATTCGTCTTGTTGTGAACCCCAATACCACTCAACGTCCTTTTTAAGAAGATCAGTAAGAGGTCCCGCCATAATGGCAAAACCTTGAACAAATCTTCTAAAAAAGCTAGCGAGTCCAAGGAATTGGCGTAGTTCATGTTGTGATTTGGGGGTAGGGAACTTAGAAATGGCTTCAGTTTTTTTAACACCGGGTTGAATCCCGCCTGCCTCTATCTGAAACCCTAGAAAGTCAATGGAATTGAGAAAAAAATTGCATTTTGCCAATTTAAGGGTAAGACCACCTCCCTTAAGGAGAGATAGAACCTCCTCAAGTCGTGACATGCCCTCCTCAAACGAACGGGCAGGAATAAGGACGTCGTCCATGTATACGAGAGCAAATTTGGTCTTTGCATCGGAAAGAATTTTGTTGATCGTTCTCTGAAAAACGGAGGGAGCATTAACCAAGCCAAACGGCATTCTCGTATATTGGAACTGACCATCTGGAGTAACAAATGCAGTTTTGTCTTGCGACTCCTTATCTATGGGAATTTGGTAATACCCGGACGCCAGATCAAGTGAAATAAATACGGTATTGCCAGAAAGCCTATCCAATTGGTCTTCGATAAGCGGGAGCGGATAATGTTCCTTCTTAGTCCGTCTGTTCAAGGCCCTATAATCGACGCATAGTCTTTTCTCGCCGGTTTTCTTCCTAACCAACACGATCGGACTCGCGTAAGGAGATGAAGATTCTACAACAATTCCGGCATCAATCATTTCTTGAACCATCTCGCGTACTTGTGTTCTCTCGCCATAGGACATCCTATATGGTCTATAAACTACTGGTTCAGAATTTTCAAGTTCAATGTTCATTTCCCCTGCAGTAGTAAAACCTAAATCTTTGAGTCCCGAGGAGAAGCAATCTGAATATTTAGCAAGCAAATCCTGAACCATAAGCTTTTGATTAATGGTAAGTTGTTCTCCATAACGTATGGACTCCTTCACAGTGAGGTCGTCGAAGCGCACAGGTAGAACGTCGTAGCCACGAGGTGCAGAAATGGAGCGTGTTACAAGCGAACCTTTTTGTAATAAAACCTCACTATTACACAAATTCTGAATAAGAACTCTACCCAAACCATTATCGAGAGTGTATTCTCCGGGTAACAAATAATGTTCGTTATTAACCTGCCCTCGAATAGTACCATTCACAAATATTGGCCCTTGGAATTTGGAGCAAGATTCGACGGCGACCGCTACTAATTGATTAGGTTTAATAACCACGTCACCACAACACATTAAATACACTTTTTGACCGGGACACTTCTCAAAAACAAGTTGGTCGGGTGTTTTGGTGATCGTAATATTTGGTCTTTCTGTAAAAGAGTGACCCAACAGAACAGGATGCTTAAGAACGAAATCTTCTACGACGAAAACCTCAACGTCTTCCGTTATGCCTTGCACTAAAATTTGGACACTAACCTTACCTAAAGGCTGGACATGATGACCTCCTATACCACGTAGAATTGGCAATTTATCAAAACTATGTTTGAGCCCCAACTCTTTGGCTACGGATTCTTTGACCAGCGTACATTGGCTGCCTAAGTCAACATGTGCAGTTAGCTGTTTGTTATTTATTTGGATTGTGATTAAATACTTTTCGTTTGCTTTTTCAAATTCATCCAATAAAGCAACTTGCTTCTCTTGGTGAAATTGGTTACCCTGTTCCTTCCCATTTGCATTATTGTTTTGTTTAGTCCTGCAATACATATCTAAATGTCCAATCCTACCGCAAAACGTACATTTGTTAGGTGATTTGTTACATTTGAAACTTTTATGGCCGTCTTCATTGCAATTATGGCATTTAAATATTTTTGAAAAATCTGATTTAATTTTATTTGTATAGGCCAGGCTTGAAGTCCTTTTATCTGTTTTAAGTCTGTCAGACGTTTCTCTACTATGGCCTATTTTTACACTCTTGAAATACTTCAGTAAATCGTTTGGTTCTCTAAACTGAGCGGCTTGCGCTCCCACCCTAACAGCGCGATCTTCGATACCATGTAGAATACAATCTACGGCTTTCCTACCTTTAATTTTGCATCGGTTTAGTAGATTAATTTTAGCGTAATAATATTGTTCTAATGAGTCACCGTAACGCGCACGCTTGGCCAACATTTCAGTAAGTAATTCAGCATAATCATCCCTACAGGGAAACGACTCCAAAAGCTTTCTTTTCCATTCGGTCCAGCTGTAAAGTACAGTACTTAGCCCCTGATACCAAGTCTTTGCAACGCCTGACAATTTCGGGAGAGCAAAATGTATGATTTCGCGCTCATCCCATCCATATATTTCGGCACATTCTTCAACCTTGGTGAGCCAAGTGATTATGGTTTGATCCTTGGATATGGGGTCAAATTCCGGAAGCACATTGGTAAAAGAAAGCTTAGAGGTCGATTGTCCCTTTACATTACTTAATATGTCTAAAAATTTGTTTAAAATGCTCTGATCACCACCGGACATACCCTTAATATTAGAGCCCACACCATTTAACATATTTGTGAAACGCGCGTGACGGGATCGCGATCGTCGCCGTTTCACTGGGCGTCTTAGGTCATCCTCACTTTCTGAGTACGACTGACGCCGCTTCCTTACCTCAGCCAGCATCTCGTCGTCGGATGAACTATCATACGATCCACGTGTTCTACTTCGATCATAGCGTGACCTCTTGTAGAACCGTCTCCGCGATCTGGATCTCCTCGGGTCACAACGTCCATTATAATTAGATTCGCCATGGCGAACCTCACGCGTAGTACGCGAATAACGTAACCTATTTAATGATGCCAAGTCTTGATGCCGCGACATCCCGTGTTCCACACGTTGCCGCGACACCTCCCTACTTGGACTTCGTGATTTAAAGTTATAATACTCGTAAGAGCGTTTGTGGACTTGCCTCTCTTGTAGGCTCCCTTCCACTCCCTCGCTCAAACCTCGTCGCGGACTAAGTGATTTTAAATTACAATATTCGTTAGAGCGTTTGTGGACTTGCCTCTCTTGTAGGCTCCCTTCCACTCCCTCGCTCAGACCGCGTCTCAGACCACGCGAATTAAAGTTATAATATTCGTTAGAGCGTTTGTGGATTTGCCTATTTTGTAGGCTCCCTTCCACTCCCTCGCTCAAACCTAGATCTGAAATCTGCCTTTCTCCGCCTTCATTATCACGGTTAAAACTGGTAGGCGCACCCTCCAACGCGAGAATCTCTTCAGAGTTATCCATTAGTCTGAAACTTCAATTCCTTCATGTATATGTTTCATATTATATTAAATACAAATAGTATTCCTTACTTGAAATACTTAAAGCTTACGAGACTTTAATCAAAAAAGGCTAGTATTATCGTAAACCACAATCAGTCTGTGCAGACAAGATGTAAAGTTTAACTTTATTTCGATTCATTTCTACGCTTTTTTTTTTAAAGGGTAGTTAACGCTGATTTTGATATTATTAGTAACTACAGTTTAGGTATCCTCCGGTTCGATCACTAGAGTACCACTATCTCACAAAGAAATTCGTGAACATTTTTTTTTTAGAGTGAAATAAAACAAACAGTTGGTAATGTACACAGTAGTACACTAGTCACATTCTCATTGGGTGTTTGTGGCAAATACCATGCAACCGGAGAAAAAAAAATGCTGAGAATCAAATATTCGTCTAATTTTAAACTCTATAAGGGGTAGATACAAAAAAAAGAAAAAGGGATGAGGATAATCACCGAGTGGGCTGAGATTAACGAGTAGTTTGATAAAACATACAAAAACCCGTCAATCCCACTTCTGAGTTGAAAGGAAACACTGGATTTGATTCTCAAACATTTAATGTCGGTATAGGAATTCACAGATAATTATATTTATTTAACTTTCACTCTATATTATATATATTAAATTAATACTCAAACATTTGTACGTACCTTATAACAGTTAATATTTAACCTCTACGAGTATTACACTGCACCAATTGTTACCTTCCTTTTCGACTCCCGTGGCAAGACTGACTTTGAGATGTTAGTGCTGCTCCCACTACGCTTCCCCTCCTTTGCCTACTCGTGGTGGGGAGTAGCGGGGTGATCATTCGCTCAGTGAATGAGTAGTATGAACATCGTCAGTGTTGCCATCGCGAGTAAATTAAGTCTTATATTAGATAACATTTCACTAACATATAGTATAAAATCTACTATAATTTAATACATTTGGAGAATTACTCGCAATAATCCTATGATTCCTAACAGAGGATATTGCGTTGCAGCCTGCAAACTTCTTTTGGAAATATATTCTAGAATAATCTGGTTAATGCTTTATAACACATACATACGCACTCATCACGCACACTGCATTGCAGGAGACATAATTTAAAGGGTTTAGACTCAAACCTTCACTAGTAACTGGCAGGAAACATAGGAATGGAAATAAGACTGACAAGTACATAAGCTAATTGAAATAGCTTATGTAATATTCATTTTGAAATAGCTGAACAGATTTCATTCAAACATGGCTAAGAACTTGAGTGACGAAACGAGCAGGTCGCTCGCCTGCAGGTATGGGTCACGCCTGCCCATAAACAGAAGCAACACCACACAGAACTTTGAATTACAAAATACTGCATGGCATTGGACTGTGCTCGTCACTCCGAGACATAAGATGTTAGGTCTCCAGTAATTTCACTGGCTTCAATGTCCTTCAAACCGGAACAAAACAGTGCTTGGCGGCAGAAATACACAAAGCAGTGGTTCCAACCCAGACGGCCTCTCGCATACTAGGGACCACCTTGTAAAAGGTTAAACGAGTTTTCAAACAAAAGAAAACTAATTTGAATCGATATATTTGTGTAGGCTTTACGATGTCACAAACAGAAACCAACAAGATAATGAACATCGCATCGAAATAAGATAACTAAAACGATAACTCTCATATGAATCTGCCAAAAATACGGCTCCACTTACTTACACATGCAAGGGTAATCACACGTTACACTCATACACGCAAAAATAATTAATGACCGTTCAAAATCAACTTTATTTCATAAAAGTTAATGTCTAAATATGAAATTACTAAATCGAGATACGACGTTCTGCACCGCGCAATAAATTAGACGTATTAAGTGTCAACTAGAGATCATGAATCAATTTTTATGAATTGATAAATGAACAAGCTGCACAGACTTTTATAGGCCCGCCCCCTTGCACAGAGTTTTGGTGAGGTCATTTTTTTGCTTGAGTTAGGTGTCTTGTCATCTTATTTCGATACTACGATGTCACAAACAGAAACAAACATCCAATGGTTGCCTGGAAGAGATCACATTTAGTGATAAGGCCGCCACTTGTGAGATTTATTTATTATTAAGCTGATTTCTGTTTTTCTTTTTTTGTTGTGTGTCTACTACGAGTATATTTACTATCTATCTATCTAACAAACATGATAATGATCTTCGTTATAAATCCTTCTCAGTAATATATGACAAGCTTATCTGAAACTGACGTATACTAGGTGGTAGTCCCTTCGTATGTCAGAGGCCACCTGGGTTGCCTATTGCCTGCACCAAGTAGAACTGTGTAAGCACTGTTGTGTATAAATCTATTGAGGTAAAGTTGATCTTTATATGTATACGCAGTACTACAGCCCCAATTATTATTTTTCCTTTGCTACCAATTCATCCTAAGGTTGTCTGGAAGAGATCGCTATTAGCGATAAGACCACCCATTGTAACACATTGTTAATTTTATAATTTCCCATATTGTGTTGTGTATGTGTGTGTAAAATAAAGAGTTATAATGTAATAATCTAATCTTTTTGATTGCGAAAATAACTTGTTTTTTTTCACCACCCCGGAGGTGAAGTGTATGTTATAAAGTATATATATGTGTGCACCTACTCAGCATGTTATGTGAGTATACCATGAATAGTAGTTAAGTACATCTACTATGTATTAATTTATAGGTAGTAATAAATCTTTTGAAAATTATACACGCTTAGGTACTATTGTCTATTGCACTCATGGACTCAACATTACACATCAAAATCGCTTTACATTTGGCGGAGATATCTTGTAATATACACAAAAAACACAATTGAAAACCTATTTCTTTTTTATGCGGCTAACGGATGACAATACAAATCAGTAGGCCAATTCTCGTAATTTTAAATGTTTTAAATATCATTCCGATCTAGTGTCAGCGTCAAGAAAGTTGCAAATGGCATTCTCTTATACCAACATTCAATGTCAAATGTCAACATAGATCGTAATGAGATTGAATGTAGAATAAAAGTTAACTGAAGCCAAAACGGTATAATGTTACTGATAATGCTAGGGTGCATTTGACGTTGATTATTGGTTTAAGAGAATGCCATTTGCAACTTTCTTGACGCTGAGACTAGATCGGAATGATATTTTGAACATTTAAAATTACGAGAATTGGCCTACTGATATGAGAATGTGACAGAGATATATATTTGTAATACTTATTCCTTTCATTTTTATAGCAAAGTATATTTCAGTTTTTCAAAACAAGTTAGCACATTTATAATACTTATTTTCAAAAGCAAAATCTACAAAGCCCGCTTCGATTGTACATTGAATTTTTTCATTGTCACCCATTGAGTGGGGAGTGGAGCGTGTGCCTTTGATCAGAGACGTAACACACCACTTCAATTTTTTTTTCACGAGTCCAGGCTCAGGAACTGCCTTCGTGAGTTTAGTACTTTGTTCCGGCTTAGAGGTTAAGTCGTCAAGAGGCGTGGAATAAAATATAATGCTTTAATTTTCAACCGACTTCAAAAGTAGGTTATCAACTCATCTGTTTCATTGTAAGTGGTAAAGCCACGCTGTAGACAGTTTTATCTGCAGCATGAATGGGCCGACTCGAGCGGGTTGTTGCCACTGTCTCACAAATAACCGGAGGCCTAAATTCCACTTCTTTTCCCAATTTCTTAATTATTCCTTTCCTTTAAGGTCGGCAACGCATCCATGATTCCTCCGATTATTGTGAATGTTCATGGGCTGTGGAGATCACATACCATCAGGTGACCCACTTTTAATCATAGACGTTTAATCATAGACAAATTAGAAAAGCATCTATGGTTTAATAGCCTCTGCTATAAAACAAATCAGTACTTGAGGAATTGTATCGCTGCCGACATTTGTAAAGCACGTCACAAATATAACTGGCGTAGGTTGTAAGAATCATTCATAATGACGTATTCACTTGTCTCATAAAATACAATGTAATAAATCGTTCGAATCCAATTTGTACAGGAAATTGATAAGAGACAATAATAGGCAATTAATTGCTTTTCGAACTTAATCATTCCATTTCTATACAAAAGTGAATTTCTCCTTGAAATGTTCAATGAAAGTTCCATTTTAGCTCGTTATATTTTTGTTGGCGTTTGACTTGCTAATTAAATATCGAAATATTTTATGCGGATCAAACAAAATTTAGTTTTTATTTTATTATAATTACTATTTAGTTTAAGATCCTTTACTATCGAATATTTTAATTAATATTTTCTCATTCTCTTATTCCAAAGCATTAGTTCTAGATCAGCGTAGAGTGTAGACTGTATTCCGTTCCATTCAAATCCTAAAGAAGAACATCCTTAACATATTTTCGCGTGGTTTACAATCCCAGAGGGGTTGACTTCAGGTAGGCGGCCAGTCGGAATAACTACAAGCCAAATCTTTTTGTAATAATAAGTATTAAAAAGCATGTTGCGCCGACCCCACTGCCAGTGGGACATAGGTTTCCACCTGCCTTTAGGCGGTTTATAATCCCACATATTTCTCGGCATATCATCGGTAATATACTATCCCGAAGTATGGACATATTTGAATGAATTTCTGAGAAACGAGTTAATCGAAAGGTGTGTAAACTAAATGTGATTTATCAAATTTCGAGGCTCGAGGCTACTTGCGTTGAAAGGTAGGGTTGCCACTCGCAGGATTGGGTTACGCATTTGTTATTTACTTGGGTTAGACATTCAAGTTTCGGAGGAGACCTCTCGCTGCCGGCAGTGGTGTCCGCCATCGTCGACAGTCGGAGGTCCTGGCGTGCGGTAGCCCACTTCTGCGAGGCCCTAATCTTGCAGAAGGAGAGTGCTGAGAGAGATCGGGAACGAGCCGATCTCTCCCGCCGCCAGACGAGACGTAGGAGACGCCGGGTGACGACTGACTGACGTCTTCCGCCCTGTGGATTGGGGGCGTTTGGAGAATTCCGCCACGGTATCCCCTGCCTATCGTAAGAGGCGACTAATAGGGGCCATCGAGGGTCGCGGGCGCGCAGCGCGTTGTAGCGCCCTTTATATTTAACATTCTTGTATGTGCGATCCCTCCTTGGCCTCGTTGCTGCCGTTGACGCCGAGAGCGCCCTTCGGTGGCGGGGGCTTCTGAGCCCCCATATTTGAAGACAGGCCGCAAGGCGGCACAGTTCCGGCTGAAGCCGTGGCATTTGTGTCCGGTATGACGATAGGCTCGCTCCCTCTCACATCATAAAAGGGCAATCTCTGAGCCGTAGGTACACTATTACACCTCTACATACCCCTTCAGGAATATAGGCGTAACCTTATATTATGAGCTTTTGTAATAATCGTTAATTCGCCGTCAGATATGTAGCAACCCTAGCGGTCTTTGTTAGCTTAGGATATCATGACACCCGGTCCAAGTGCCCAAACGGACGTCCACCGACTCCGGAGCGAATTAAATGAATAGCCTTCGACATTACTCTATTTGATATAGGCACTATTGTATTTTTACTACGCATTTCCAAAGAACGTTCTTACATAATATTAAAGTAACTTTTTTTAATAACGTAGTAGGTAATATCTAAAGATTAACTTAGTTCGGTAATATAATCTTAAATTCCAATTTCCAATGCTTTCAGAAATATTTTGAACTCAGAATTTCTAAAGCATTTTTTTTTTGTTTGAATTTTATTTTTTTATAATGTACATACTTACGGTTTTGGACAGCCTCCGTGGCGCAGTGGAAGAGTAGCCAGCCGGCTGTGAAGTGAGAGGCCGTGGGTTTGATTCCCGCACTGAGACAATAATATGTATGTGATCCACAAATACTTGTTTCGGGTCTGGGTGTTTTCTCCCCAGAGGGGCTGACGTCAGGCAGGCGGCCGGTCGTAAAAGCTACAAGCCAAATCTTTCTGTAAGATGTGTTATAAAGAGCATGTTGCGCCGACCCCACTGCGAGTGGGAAAAGGACAGGTGGAAGAAGGACGAGGGGAAACGAGATCACGGTTGTATACCCAAAAGGGAATGCAGAAGAGCATCTGTTAAACTATATACTGTTTGCCGAAGTAATTTTTGTCCCATTTTGTTATAAGGCGCGTGCTTTATCATCATATCTTGCTCAAATTTCAACCTCGGGCGATTCGTTTTTGATATCTGTGATATCTGGATACCCAGATCGGGCAATTAGCCTATGAGGCTTTTCGATTAAAATAATCTGACAAAATACAAAATAAATAGAAAAATCAGAAATGCAGTGTGGACGCTATCCAGTCGATAAAAAAATGTTTCAGGTGCATGAATGGGCCGGCTCGACCGGGTGGTTACTACTGTCTCACACAAAACTGACGTAAAGTAGCGGCTTGCTGCTGCGTTCCGTACGGTTTGTGAGATATCCAGGGATTGGGAAGGGATTTGGGCCTCCGAATATCTCACTCACATGCTGTATTCATGCTGTAGACACTGACTACAACGTGGCTCTACGACTTATTAAATGATAAGCACAGTGCAGTGTCATACAGTACTTTGTAATTCAAGGTTCTGATTGGTATTGCTACTGTTTATGGGCAGACGTGACGCTTGCCATCAGACGAGTAAACTACTCGTTTCGTAAGTAAAGTAGGTAAGAATCTACTCGCTACTATAATACCGTTTCTTTCTACAATATTTTTGTACACATCAGTTTTATTCCGTACTTAAGTACTTTCCAACTAATAGAATAAAAGTATGAAGAAACTTATTTTCGCCCGAAACAAGATCTTGGTATTATGTTTAAACTTTTGTATGGAAAAGTTGTTTAGTTAAGTCACATTGACAAAATAAGGTAAGTAAAAACCTTGTATAAAATACATGATAATCTACACAAAATCGCTATCTGCGTCTGTCTGTCTGTTTTTTTTATATCATAGGCCGGTAAAAGAACAAGCGGATCACCTGATGTTAAGTGATGTCCACCGCCATGTACATATACAATACTAAAAGGATCATGGGCGCGTTGCCGACCTTAAAAGAAAGGCATTATTAAGGGATTGGGAAGGGGGATTTGGGTCTCCGGATATCTCACTCACCGTACAAAACGCAGCAGCATGCTGCTACTTTACGCCGGTTTCCTGTGAGACAGTGGTAACGACCCGGATAAGCCGGCACATTTATGCTGTAGACAAAACTGTCTACAGCGTGGCTCTACTACTCAAAAAAACTGTGTGTTCGCTTATTTCTTCTAAACTATGCGACGGATTTAGATGCCATTTTCGGCTTAATTTAGAGAGTTTATGCCGGAACGTTTATATGTATATAACGCTATGACCCACGGGAGCGGGGCAGTAACATGCCTGCGGTGAAACCGCGAGGGACAGCTAGTTTATTATAATATCTATCACAATCTATGATAATTGAGAACCTCGTATTTCTAAATGCCTTCAAACATCTTGATTAAACAGGTTTCAAATAAATAAAATTAATATAGATCCATTAATTTTGGTGCTACAATGATACTACAGGGAGACAGACAGAGTAAAGGGTAAAACTTATAACATCCCTCTTTTTTGTCGGAGGTTAAACATGTAAAATGTTAGTGGAATAGGTCCTTGTTTATGTCACATTACCACCACCAATTATCCACCAATATCTTACGCCCAAAGCCAACCTCACCCGCAACGTGGTGCACTCTGCTTAATTAACGGACGAGGCAATGGCGAAACTTGGATCAGATTGGTTGTGGTCAGAAGGCGGATCACCCCACATTATACCAAATTCACCGTCAAATCAAGGCGGACCCTGGCATTAAGCCGATATAACGCGAGGCAGAAAGAAAGAATAACTGTATTCTAATAAAAACTTTCTTCCGCCGACTATGGTTTCGTAAATGTAGGAGAGCTCACCTTTCTTTTACAAAAAACAAAAAAGTTCTCGTTGCGGACAAACTCATTATTTTTCCGCCGACATTCTGATTAGTGGAGGTAAGCAAATTGTTTTCCGGCTCGTCTGTAAAAAGGTCCAGCGGGATTGTAATACGCAGGGCTTTGATAAAGATTAAGCCGTGTTACAAATCACGTACTTAATTTAAACAATGTTCAGAGTCAGTTACTTTTGATTTTTCTCTTAGTAATTTTTAGTACTGCCTCGGTAGCGCAGTTGTAATGCGTCGTTGATGCTGAGGTCTCGGGTTTGATCCCCGGGTCGGGTAAAAGTGATATTGGGTTTTTCTATTACGAAATGCTCAGTATCAGTCCGGAGTCTGGAACTGTGCCCGGTATGGCTATAGGCCTATTATGTGACGGAGATAAGCTCTGCGAAATATGGGTGTACTGGTTACACCTCTGTCTACCCCTTCGGGGATTACAGGCTTGAGTGCGAATGTATGTAATTTTTAGTAAGAGGAAAAACAGAAGATAAATTTGGCCCCTTCGTCTGTTTGTAGATGTGTGTGTCTGTGGCATGTAGCGCTCATTCGAATGGGCCGATTTGAATTAGTTTTATTTGTTTGAAACTGGTTTTATCGAAATGGTTCTTTGTTATATTTGAAGAAAATATGTTTAAGCGTTTCAAAGTTACAAATGTTGATCTAAATGACGTCGACGGTTAGGTTAGTTTATTGTTAAAACAAGTAAATGTACAATAGGCTTCTTCAGTTCTATTGCTACGAGTACATGCATAATTTAATGGAAAAAAACAGCCAAGTGCAATTAGGACTCGCGTACCGAAGGTTTTGTATAGCCCGCTTTCAAAATAGTTTTTTTTTATTTGTTAAAGTAGGTATCCGCCATTATACAATACATGCAAGTACATACCACATACACTTTTATGAAAATCTTCGTCGGCAACGTATTAAGGTTCAAAAGATAGAGAGAGCTCTTTAATGGCAGGACAGACGGTGTAACCTTACTAATAGGGTACTTCACATCTTCTACATCTTTTGAGATGCTATCGGAACTCATAGCATCATCAACTCATAGCATCTTTTGGAACACTAACACCCAGTTTCTGAAAGGCTAATTAAATCAACATTCATCTAACATAACTTTGATTTTGACGCCGCTGTGAAATCAATTTGAGTTCCTGATTCCTGGAGATTACTGAAACGTTATTTAGTGAAAAATTCAATCATATCTGATGTCACTCTAATAGTGATACGATTTTCATCTTAATTTGAAAGCTATTTTAACAAACATGTGTGTTGAATCAAAGGTGTTGATCACACTTCTAGGAACTCAATTTTGATTAGTTTTTTTTTTATAGTATAGGCCGGCAAACGAGCAAGTGGGTCACCTGATGGTAAGTGATCTCCACAATGTACGCCCACAATACTAAAATAATCATGGGCGCGTTGCCGACCTTAAAGGAAAGGGATAAGTAAGGGATTGGGAAGGGGAGGGGAATTTGGGCCTCCGGATATCTCACTCACCGTACAAAACGCAGCAGCAAGCCGCTACTTTACGCCGGTTTTCTGTGAGACAATGGTAACGACCCGGACGAGCCGGCCTATTCATGCTGTAGACAAAACTATCTACAGCGTGGCTCTACCACTTAGCGGATGATTTAACATAGATCAGCCTTTCAGAAACCGGGCATAAATGTTATAAAAAATAAAAACATTTAAACAAGAATTTCAAACGCAAATCATTACAACTCATTTGATATAAACAAATGACACGGAAGTCTAATGCACAATTGAAAACACTGATAAACAGTGCCCGAGACAGTTGTCGAGCTTAAATAATGTCAATTAAACGCGGCGGGCCGTGGACGGATGACGGCATGTGGTGACCGTCGTGTGGTGACACGCAGGCGCCGCCCACCATCGTCACGATTGACCCACTCTGACGCAATAGCGATTCTCCGCAAACAATACATTTTTATCTGTATTGTTGCGCAGAATTTAAATACAAGAATATTTTTTGTACTTTCGAGAAATCGGTTTTAGAAGATTTACATTAATATTGAAGAGGATTGAGAGCTGGTGGGATGGTAGCTGATAGCTTTTTACCCGAATGGATAGCGTCACAGTCCATAGTGTTCATGGTAAAAAAACGTCGGCGCAATTTCATTTAACCGCCAGCGGCACAAGCACCGACTCCAAAGAGACCTATAGAAATTGTTATTTTTGACTTATAAGTATGTAGCGGAGCTACTTTTATTTAAATAATAAGTAAGCGTAACATATTGTTCCACTGAGCGACTTGTAACTTATATCTAAATTTATACCTAAACTTATATCTAAATTTATACCTAAACTTATATCTAAATTTATACCTAAACTTACAGCTAAATTTATGTTCGGATTTGTTATGTAAAATAAACGTAAACGTAAATAATAAAAGAATTAAATACTAATCAATAATAACGTAAATCTAAATCTTAAAAGTATAACTTTTGTGTTAGTCTTAAGATTTATCCTACTTAGTTCGTTACATTTAAGTTGTAATACACTATGTAATAACATTTACTTTGAATTATATAATGGCTAGTAAATGTTTAATAAACCATATTCAACAAACAGCTGGACGATCACGCTCTAAATTGTTAGTGGTGATAGCCCGACCGGTTTGCTACTCGGCTCACAGCCGAAGACGGCCGGCCCCGCCCGAGCGGCGATCGGCGCGTGCGCCGCCGTTCGGAACAAGCGGCCAGTCAGCTACAAACTGCTTTTGACGCGAGACGCATGACGCTTTACGCTCTGCCTACCAGCTGTACCGCGCTTCATTAGTGTTACCTTATACGCTGTAGATTCTAGTGCTTACTGCTTTCGCTTTCACTCCTTCTTCATTTCTTTTCTGTGTGCTTAGTGAATAAACTTTTTAGTGTATCTCTGGACTGATTTTATTTCCCACGACTTGGCGTATCCTACAAGGTACCTGATTCCTGCCACTACACTAGCCACTTCATTGGCGATCCCTACACAGGGAACCCTACATTGGTGACCCCGAGAAGAGCACATTATCATGAGCGACAGCAGTACCGACACACCAGTTACCGACCGTTCACAAAATGGCGGCCACGTTACCATGCGCCGCACGAAGAAAATGCGGCCATCCCAAGCATCCGCACGTCCTGAGGAGATCGAAGCTGAAGAACCATCAGTACCTAGGCCAAAATTCAAGCTGAAGGTACCACAATTCTCCCCGGATGACCCGGAAATATGGTTCGCACTACTGGAAGGTCAGTTTGCGAACTATAATATAACTGATGACGCCACCAAGTTCACGCAAGTAACCATGAACCTAGACCTGGTCCATGCAAAGGCGGTCAAGGACATTATCGTGAACCCCCCAGCTCGAAACCGGTACGAAAAAATTAAGACTGAGCTAATTCGCCGACTGTCTGCTTCTCATGAGAAGAAAGTGCGGCAGTTACTGACACACGAGGTGCTGGGCGACCGGAAGCCGTCGCAGTTTCTGCGCCACCTGCAGGATCTAGCTGGTCCCTCGGTCCCGACAAATTTTGTCAAGACGATCTGGTGCCAGCGCCTTCCCAGCAACGTGCAGACGGTTTTGGCTTCGCAGCCAACACTCTCACCTGAGCAGCTCGCTGATCTCGCTGACAACATTCAGGACATCGTCACGTCATGCAATGTTGCGGCGACATCGTGCAATGTTCCCTACAGTGGCCCGTCAAGCGAGATCGCTGAGCTGAAGAAGATGGTGGAGCAACTGGCACTGAAAGTTGACGCGAACAGCCGCGTGTCACACCGACATGCAGACGGGTCCAGACCTCGCCAATTACATTACCGTTCCAGATCCCACCAGCGGCCAAGGCAAAGATCAAGTTCACGGTCAAACTCCCGTTACCGTAATCACCCGCTGTGTTGGTATCACTATAAGTTCGGTAACGAAGCACGTAAGTGTAATAAACCCTGTGATTATTCGGGAAAAGTCTAGGGCAGTCTGTTATGGCGGCCAACGCCTGCCCTTCTATCGGTCGCTTATTTGTTACGGACAAACGAACTAAAATAAATTTTTTGGTTGACACGGGTAGTGATGTTTGTGTTTTTCCCCGTTCAAGTGTTAAAGAACATTGCGAGAAGACCAATTTCGATTTGTGTGCCGCCAACGGTTCTGTTATTAATACCTATGGCTGCATAAATCTTTTATTGAGTATAGGCTTGCGCCGTGACTTTCCGTGGCGATTTATTGTAGCCGATGTAACGCGTGCGATCATAGGTGTTGATTTCTTATCTCACTACAATTTAATCGTGGACATAAGAAACCAGCAACTTGTCGACGGACATACAACGTGCGTCACCACGGCTTCACTCGCCAAGTGTTTTGCTAATATGTCTTCGGTAAAGGTCGTGTCTGGTGATTCGGTGTATCATACTATACTAGCACAATACCCCGAGATCACCCGACCTCCCGGCACTAACAACAACAACACTTCAAAACACAACACACTTCACTACATCCGCACTACACCTGGTCCGCCTGAGTCTTGTGCACCACGAAGGCTAGCGCCTGATAGGTTAAAAATTGCTAAGGCAGAGTTCGAGGTAATGTTACAGATGGGCACCTGCAGACCCTCAGAGTCTCCGTGGGCATCTCCACTACACCTCGCACCGAAGAAAAATGGATGGCGACCTTGTGGGGATTACCGCAGGTTAAACGCACGAACCATCCCGGATAAATACCCGATCCGCAACATCCAAGACTTTTCTCACAGTCTAGCTAACTGCACGGTCTTCAGTACTCTGGACTTGACTAGGGCTTATAATCAAGTGCCTGTAAATCCATCTGATATATCCAAAACTGCCATTACAACACCTTTCGGTCTATACGAATTTCCGTATATGACGTTTGGTCTTCGCAACGCTGGTCAGACATTCCAACGGTTCATCGATGAGGCGCTGCGGGGGCTAGACTTCATATACTGCTATATAGACGATATATTAATATTTTCAGCGGACCTGAAGTCCCATAAAAAACATCTGCACGAGGTATTCGGTAGGTTGCGAGATTTTGGCGTAGTGTTAAACCCTAGTAAGTGTGTGTTTGGTGCCTCGAAAGTAAATTTTCTAGGGTACGAGATATCAGCGGATGGCAGTAAACCCTTGCCTGAAAAGGTGGAGGCAATAAAAAAGTTCCCTCAGCCCAAAACTGTCAAGGAGTTACGCAGGTTCTTGGGTATGCTTAATTTTTATCGCAGATTCATCCCGGACGCTGCCCAACATCAAGCATCACTGAACGCACTCCTGACAGGTTCAGTCAAGGGCTCACATCCAGTCACCCTTAATAAAAAGGAATTCGAGGCCTTCGAAGCATGCAAACAGGGTCTATGCCAAGCTGCCATGTTGGCACACCCTGATAGCAACGCTCAACTAGCCCTCGTAACGGATGCCTCTGACATTGCAATGGGGGCGGTATTACAGCAGCTGAAATCAGGAACTTGGCAACCCCTGGCATTCTTTTCAAGAAAGTTTAGCCCTACGCAGACCAAATACTCGCCGTATGATCGCGAACTTTTGGCCATATACGAGTCTATCAAACATTTCAGGTATATGGTCGAGGCTCGCGACTTTGTGATATACACTGATCACAAGCCACTTACGTTTGCTTTTACTTCTAGGAAGGAAAATTGCTCACCCAGGCAGTTTCGCCATTTAGATTTCATATCGCAGTTTTCAACCGACGTCAGACACATTTCGGGCAAGAATAATGTGGTTGCCGATCCCCTGTCCAGAGTGGAAGAGATCGTGCAGCCAATCGCTCCCGAAATGCTAGCAGCTGCTCAAGGTAGTGACCCAGAGCTGCAGCAGCTACTCGATGGAGATACGTCTCTGCAACTTGCAAAGGTGAAACTGCCTGGCACGAACACGGTGCTGTTCTGTGACGTAAGCGGCACTTCTCCTCGACCCTACGTTGTCAAGATCTATAGGCGACAGATCTTCGAGTCATTGCATTGCTTAAGTCACCCCGGAGCCAGATCATCCATCAGGTTAGTGAGTGAACGTTACGTGTGGCCGGGCATCCGCAAGGATTGCCGGGAGTGGGCTCGCAGTTGTCTAGCATGCCAACGCTCCAAGGTCACGAGGCATGTCTCTGCTCCGTTAGGCACTTACAACGTACCGCAGGGCAGATTCCAGGAGATCCACATTGACCTCGTTGGTCCGTTGCCACTCTCATTAGGCTATCGGTACTGTCTTACCGCCATCGACCGTTTTACTCGCTGGCCTGAGGCAATACCGATCGCAGATATAACCGCCGAAACCGTAGCGAAGTCGCTGTTGAGTGGTTGGATCGCTCGTTTCGGGTGTCCCTTAAAGATTGTGACTGATAGGGGACGACAGTTCGAGTCGTCATTATTTAAGGTACTGTCACAAACCATAGGCTTTGTCCATAGACACACAACAGCATACCATCCTGCATCAAACGGCATGGTGGAAAGGTTCCATCGGCAGCTTAAAGCTGCCATAACCTGCCATGCAGATAGCTGTTGGGTCGAGTCGCTTCCTTTAGTTTTATTAGGAATTAGGACAGCCTTTAAAGAGGACCTTAAGTCTTCGTCCGCCGAGTTGGTGTACGGAGAGACCTTACGCCTGCCAGGAGATTTTTTTCTTCCGTCTGAGAACGTGCCATGTGACCTGACGGACTATTCAGCTCGCTTGCGTTCGCTGGTAAATAGGTTAAAGCCTCCTCCAGCATCACGCCATGGCAACCATCGTTCTCCGTTCGTTTTTAAGGACCTGGCTACATCTTCCCACGTCTTCCTCCGCGATGACACTGTAGCTGGTTCGTTTAAACCTGCATACACGGGGCCTCATGAGGTTCTTCAAAGAGGGGACAAGGTGTTTAAACTTGTGTTAAACGGTAAGACAGTCACAGTATCCATAGATAGGTTAAAACCAGCCTACTCGATGAACGATTCACAGACTTCCACTCAAACTACAACTACACAAACTAACACCCACACCTCACAAACAAAAACTAACACCGATACATCCCATGCCCACAGTCACACTCCTACATACACCCCACATGGACGTTCACCTGATGCCGAAGACAACATTGTCAAAACTACCAGGTCGGGGCGGCGGGTAAGATTTCCTGACTATTATCGACCGTAGGACGGTCTCAGGAGGGGGGTGGTGTAGCGGAGCTACTTTTATTTAAATAATAAGTAAGCGTAACATATTGTTCCACTGAGCGACTTGTAACTTATATCTAAATTTATACCTAAACTTATATCTAAATTTATACCTAAACTTATATCTAAATTTATACCTAAACTTACAGCTAAATTTATGTTCGGATTTGTTATGTAAAATAAACGTAAACGTAAATAATAAAAGAATTAAATACTAATCAATAATAACGTAAATCTAAATCTTAAAAGTATAACTTTTGTGTTAGTCTTAAGATTTATCCTACTTAGTTCGTTACATTTAAGTTGTAATACACTATGTAATAACATTTACTTTGAATTATATAATGGCTAGTAAATGTTTAATAAACCATATTCAACAAACAGCTGGACGATCACGCTCTAAATTGTTAGTGGTGATAGCCCGACCGGTTTGCTACTCGGCTCACAGCCGAAGACGGCCGGCCCCGCCCGAGCGGCGATCGGCGCGTGCGCCGCCGTTCGGAACAAGCGGCCAGTCAGCTACAAACTGCTTTTGACGCGAGACGCATGACGCTTTACGCTCTGCCTACCAGCTGTACCGCGCTTCATTAGTGTTACCTTATACGCTGTAGATTCTAGTGCTTACTGCTTTCGCTTTCACTCCTTCTTCATTTCTTTTCTGTGTGCTTAGTGAATAAACTTTTTAGTGTATCTCTGGACTGATTTTATTTCCCACGACTTGGCGTATCCTACAAGGTACCTGATTCCTGCCACTACACTAGCCACTTCATTGGCGATCCCTACACAGGGAACCCTACAAGTATTATTTTTTGGAATCCGTTTTAGTTTTTGTAAAAACTTATTTACTTTTCAATTATATTTTTTAATTTTCAATAATAAAATAATCTAATAGCAGGCCCACACGGTTCGATTTTACATTTGATTTTCAGTGTTTAAGTCGATTTTTAAGTTTTGTTAAAACATAATTTATCGGTGGGAATAGTAATATCCTATTATCAGTAGCACCTTTGAATGTTTGTGCGTAAAATTTAATAGAGACGCAAAATTGAATGTCAAATACGTTTATTTAATATTGGTTATTCAAATTCAAGTAGAGTTCAAATATAACTTGTAAAGTAAACAAATGGTCTGAATATTATTGCAGTTATCACAGCATGGGATATCGCTGAAAGGTAAAGTTCCAAGCATAACATGACATTCAGACTCCTTCAGACAGGCTTTGCTTTGAAAATAAAATGTGTACGAAAATATTTTCTATTGAATTAGATCTTAGTTTGTAGTTAGTGAATGACCTTTAGGACGTAAGAAGCAGGAGCGTGTACTACAAGGTGATAGGTCTCTCGTATGCGAGAGGCCGTCTTGGTTGGTACTACCACTTTGTCTATTTCTGCCACCAAACAACAGTGTACAAGCACTGTTGTCTTCTGGTTTGAAGGACATTGAAGCCAGTGAAATTACTGTGTATTATGAGACTTAATATTTTATGTCTCGGGGTGATGAGCGGATTCCAATGCCATGCTGTGCTTTGTAATTCAAACTTCTGTGTTGTGTTGCTTCTGTTTATGGGCAGGCGTGAGTGCGTGACGTTTACCATCATGCGAGCGACATATTTTTTTTTTAATGCCCGGATAGGCAGACGAGCAAACATGCCACCTGATGGTAAGTAGTCACCGCCGCCCATAGACTTCTGCAATGCCAGGGCACAGCAAAGCCGCTGCCTACCGTGCAGCTTCCTGTACAGTACCTGCTGACATGTGCGCCTCGTCAATAACAAGATACAAAACACAAATGCCTGATGTACCTGATAGAATATGGTTTCTGCTGTGTCATTTACTTCGAAGGAAGCGTATATTGGTTACTCTATAGAAGGTTTCTGAGCCTAAATAAAATGCCACTAGTAACAGAACCATGCAAATTATATTACCACTATTGCAGACTGAGGCCCGCAATGAAACCTTTACTATTCTCATATAAGAAAAGGGCACATAATATAGCTTTCGTCCTCTTTTTTTTGTATTGTTTACGCGTTGGCCATTCCTAGCTTCGTTTCTAATAAATTGTATTACACTGCCCTACGGAAACAAACTTCATATTGTTCTTTTTTGTATATGCATTATTATATGTATGACCTTTATAATACAAAGGATTAAAACAATACGCACTCACGCCTGTACTCCTCGAAGGGGTAGGCAGAGGTGTAACTAGTACACCCACATTTCGTCGAGCTTATTTCCGTCCCATGTAGTGATAGGGAGTGAGCCTATCACCATATCGGGCTCAATTCCAAACCCCGGGTTGATACTAAGCATTTCATAATAGAAAAACCTAATATCACTACGCGGGGATCAAACCCGAGACCTCAGCACAGCAGTCGTACCGCCTACGCATTACAACTGCGCCATCGAGTCAGATCAAAACAATGTTTGAAAAAAATATGTATCATAAATCTTTTTATATAACATATTTATTATTTCTGTTGCAATGAAATGTTTGTGTGTTAAGTAAGTTAAATACGATATATTCTCATAAATCACCAAACATACATCTTTATCAGCTAGCAGAAGGAAGTACCTACATATTTTATTTTACAAATATTTGGCTTATATACTGCCTCGGTGGCGCAGTTGTAATGCGTACGCGTTACGACTGAAGCTGATGCTGAGGTCCCGGGTTCGATACCCCGGTCGGGAAAAGTTTCATTTTTCTATCATGAAATGCTTAGTCAACCCGGAGTCTGGAATTGTGCCCGATATGACGATAGGCTCGCTCCCTATCACTACATGGGACAAAAATATGCTCGGCGAATGTGGGTGCAATAGTTACTTCTCTACCTACCCCTTCGGGGAGAGCAGACGTGAGTGCGTATGTATGTATTTATACAATTGAGGCCCTGATTGTGAATCATGAAACGTGTTTGAATAACAACGTTTTTATATTTTGTTTACCGACTGTTGGCCCAATTACCCGAAAGGTTAACAATGTTGCGTATATTCATATTAAATGCTGTCGAGCGCGCTTTAATTTTCAGGGTTCATTTATTAA
Organism: Mimas tiliae; assembly: GCA_905332985.1. NCBI lineage: Eukaryota > Metazoa > Arthropoda > Insecta > Lepidoptera > Sphingidae > Mimas > Mimas tiliae. The sequence goes on along the minus strand of HG995256.1, from coordinate 4,117,685 downwards.
ATAAAGAGCTACTTTTTTTATTAGCTTAAATGACGAGACGAGCAGATCGCTCGCCTATTGGTAAGCGCCCCGCCTGCTCATAAACAGAAGCAACACAACACAGAACTTTAAATAACAAACTTCGTCTGTCTTGACGCTATATCTATTGTAAAGATATTTTGAATTACATTGAAGCCTGTGAAATTTATGGGCATTATGAGACTTAACAACTTATGTTTTTTTATAACATACGCCGGCAAACGAGCTAGTGGGTCACCTGATGGTAAGGGATCTCCACCACTCATATACGCACACAATATCAAAAGAATCGTGGGCGCGTTGCCGGCCTTAAAGGAAAGAGATAATTAAGGGATTGGGAAGGGGACGTCTTTTGGGCCTCCGGAAAATGTCACGGCGTGACGAACGCCGTTCAGAGCCATGCAGTGCTTTGTTTTTCAAAGTCAAATGTGATGTTGCTTCTGTTTATGGGCAGGCGTGGGCGAGCTCCCTGCTCGTTTCGTCATTCCTGCGAACCTGCGACTTTAGTTTCGGTAATCTGTACCACTCCCCGCTGAGCTATAGCTGCTAGCTTTCTTCTTCAATAGGGTAGTTTCCTATATTGAATTTTATACATTATTTTATAATCAACAGAAAATGATACCCGCAAAAGAAACCCTTTTATTAAAACACAATCAAAATTGGTTCAGAAATGTGCCCGCAGTTATGACTTAAAATGTTGGTATGAGGAAGAGTGGGTGCGTAGTAGGAATATCTCACTATCTCGCTATCTCGCTTGCACGCGTGCACCATAAAGAACATTTTACACAGTGACGTCAACGTTTGCGTCGCCTGTCATTTGACAATTACCCCTTCTACAGGATTTGAATGGCTTCTAACTTATTTATTTTTGGTCCGATTTATAAAATTCTTTCTGCAATAGATTTTGAGTAACGAAACTGATTGATTTAAATAATAAAAAATCTAGTCAACTACCCTATTATTGAAAAACGGATTAAGTGATTACTTCTGTAAAGGATCTTTGTAAACTCCAACAAAAGGATGGGTGGGATTGGGTCGGGGACCCGCAGCTCTCGAGTTGTAATCGCGTTTGATTGGCTTTTTGTGTTTGAAAATAGATAAGCGTGGCCCATATTATATTCACGGTATTGTGTTGATATATATTTTATAAGCCTCAGGCCCTTAGATGCCAACACTTGTTGATCTGATTTCAGGTTGAGTTTTTTGCAAGATCATCGAAAATGCGGAACATCGATATAAATAAATAAATACACCCAACAGTCACACACATAGTCCTGACCCTACACTAGGTAAACCTGTATTGTAGATATCAGGAACTACGAGGGACTTACGGTCCCACAACAGCCAGACCCGAAACACATATACGTATATGTGGTTCAAACAAATATTTGTATCGGTGCGGGAATCGAACCCACAGCCTCTCGCTTCGCAGCCGGCTACTCGCCCATTGCGCCACGGAGACTGTCATTAATTAAACATACAAAAGCATTAATATCTGTATCTCTCTGGTGCTAGCAAAAGTTAATTAATACAGTGTGTCTATTATTCTCCCGAGGGAGAGAGACCGCGAGTACTATTTCCGAACCGAGCTAAATGTCTGTATGCTCCATAAATATTTGTTTCGGGTCTGGTTATTTTTTCCCCAGAGGGCTTGATGTCAGGCAAGCGGCTGGTCGTAAAATCTACATGCCAAATCTTTCTGTAACATGTGTTAAAAATTATGTTCCGCCGACCCCACTGCGAGTGGGATATGGCAGAAGAAGAGGGGAGTGGGGAAGTGTACCTAGTGTGAGATTTTTTGATACCTGTCACGTCATCGTGTCCGAGAAATTATAGTCCAGGAAAATTAGTCAAATAATGGCAAGTATCTCGGAATGATAGATAGTCAGCTATAAACTTGTATAAACCTTTATTTTGGCACCCTAAAACTTGTCTCAAAACCAACTTGTCGTAGGGTGTCCGTAACTAAGGATATTCCAAGGTCAAAGTCCAAAAAATGGATTATTTACACATTTATTGCAAATATCTCGTTTCCAATGGGTTTGGAAACGAGATAAGTAGGTTTTGAGAAAAGTTTTAGGGTGCCAAAATAAAGGTTTATACAAGTTTAAAGCTGACTATCTCTCATTCTGAGGTGAAACCCCTAATTTTTCTGCACTACTATCGCCTCGAGCGATATGCTTATTTAAAACAAAATAGAGATGAGTTCATAGATATCAAAAAACTTGCTCTAAGTACAGGCAGTTTATTGTTTTACTAAAGTGCATTTAGGTAAATAGCCTTTGATAAAAATTATAACGTATAAGTTCAGTTTTGAATTACAACAGTTTGCTATTTGGATTATTTTAATTTAAGTATATTCAACGCAAACGAAGTTGTATGAAGGCAAACTGAATAGGTATAAAATATTAAAAAAATCAAAGATTCGATATGAGTAATTTTGGGCCAATGCCATTACAGATACAAAACACTTATGATTTAACCTCTTTCATGACCCCTGTTTGTGTACGTAATATATTTGTTGATCACAGTCATAGATTTCAATTACCATCAGATGACTCACTTGCCAGTTTGCTGGTCTCCGTTCTAGTAAAGAGCAGTATTTTAGTAGGCAGATAAGATGGCGGGCCATCGGGTTTGTTTATTTTTTTATTGTATGCATGACAAAACGCGAAGGTCGCTCGCCTGATGGTAAGCGCCGAAAAAGAACGGTTTACACGGGCGGAGCTGCGAGCAAAAGCTAGTTGAAACATAAATGTATACAAAAACTGGCGAAACTCCATTTACACGGAGAGAGTTCCTCGAATGACACAGGTCAAAATATAACAGAAAATTTTGGTGTAAGATGCCGCATCATACGGTTCTTAGTGTAAAATTGTATGACCCCGGACTCGTAAACGAGAAATTTCTATTATATAGACAGCCTCCGTGACGCAGTGGGCCGAGTAGTCGGATGTGAAACGATATGATCCACAAATATGGTGGCGATTCTGGGTGTTGGAGTACTACAAATCCCTAATAACCACGATATTGGTTAACCTTTTTTTTTTACATGGGGAAAATCCTCTTGGATTCCCGGCTACCTTAAAAGAAGATAGACGGGGTATGCCGGATTTTTACCGGCTAAAAACCCCATGGTTGTCGCCATCTGCACTATGGAAGAGTTTCGGGACCTCCAACAGAAACACGCCGAAACCCCTCCAATGCAACGCTGTAATAGCACGCCGAGGGGGGAGTATGTGTTAACTCCTCCAGCAAATATATCTCGTCTCTAGGCAGAGGAACCGAGGTGATTTCTGGCATCACCTCGGCGTCTACGCCTCCGAGCAGGGTCAGCCCTCTCCCGAACCCGCTCCGCAGCCTCCTTCCTAACCATAACAATCTCACAGAAGGAGGCTACACGATATTGGTTAACCTAGTGTGAGGTCAGGAATATGTGTGTGTATCTGTACTGTTGGGTGTATCTACTAATTTATTTTCTTGCTTTTACCGTGCGACAAACTCTCTCCGTGTAAATGGGGCTTTATTCCTTCACTCGATGTCTCAAACATTAGTAATATATATTTCCATATAGATAAAATAAATAAACGTCTAAATGAATGTAGTGTAAATTGCGTTAGAAACTAATTACTGTGACAAACCTACATGATATTAACTCTGTTTGATGACAAGGCTGACATTTAACTTCTACTAGACATCTGTTAAGTAATATAGCAACAGTGTTCTTAATTATGCCTATTAAAGAGCGTCTCTACTTGTGACATTTCGCCGCACGGAGAGCCGTAACAAGCGTGACATACTAAAGTGTACGACTTAATGTCACGGAACGATTCGCTCTGAGATCCCGTAACATCTGAGACATGACATTTAAAGATTTGACATTTTTTGTTTTAAGTCACAGCAAAATTACAGTATTTGTTACGAAGCTCGTCCACATTAACGAAACAAGTACATGTGATAGCCTCGCCTAGGCTTCTCGGCGAAATGCCACGGAAGTGTGGACGCACCTTTCTATTACTAAGTTTTATTAGGGTTGGCAAAAGTTTCCAAAACATGTAACTTAACAGTTTTCAATTTTCAAAAACAATCTGCAGACAATATAAGCAAACATTAAAATGTTTCAAACATTGTAGTGGAATTTAATAAATTAAATTCCACTATGAGCTTTTTATAGTATAATATAAATATAATATATATAATATAAATACACCCAACAGTCACACATATAGTCCTGACCCCACACTAGGTAAACCTGTATCGTGGGTATCAGGAACTACGAGGGACTTGCGGTCCCACAACACCCAGACCCGAGACAAATATTTGTGAATCAGACAAACATTTGTCTAGGTGCGGGAATCGAACCCACGACCTCACGCTTCGCAACCGGCTACTCACCCGCTGCGCCACGGTGGCTGCCAAATCTGCATAGTTCTGTATAATTCTTTCAAAATCTGTATAGTTTGGGCAATTCTATTTATTTACTAGGTGGTAGGTCCCTTGTATGCGAGGATATCGCATACGATACACGTACGAAACGCAGCAGCAAGCCGCTACTTTATGTCGATTTTCTGTTAGACAGTAGAAACGACCCGGACGAGCCGGCCCATTCTACAGGCACCAGTCGGTCGGTACAGGCCCCGGTCTACAGCATGGCTCTACAACTAAAGTTATGTTATAATAACAATATAAACAACAAAGTGACAACGTGAGCGTGACACACAATGTGCCAGATATATGTCAGATCGACAAAATATTAATATCACTCGCTAGTCGCTTATCATGTTTTGGGATGTTGGATTTTGACCTGCCGTATCTCGAATATAAGACTGTTATGTACAGTACTACGATTAAAACAAAACTTATAAAACGAGTATAAAAATAACAGTAAAAATTCAAAATTTACAATTTTTAAAGATCTTTTGGAGTCGGTGCCGGTGCCGCTGTCGGTCAATTGAAATTGCACCGACTTCAACAAGGCCTCTAGAGATTGTTTTATTTTTTGGAAATACCTACTCGCTCATAAAATTTTATTGGCCGTAAAATTGTTGAAATTACATTCGTACAAAAAAAAATGCTAATATAAGAAGAAGGTTCCTTCCTCCTTTTTTGACGTCGGTAAAAAATTATGCACTTTAGCAATGTTTGTTTTTTACAAATTAATACGTAGAACCTACGAGTAATATGTAAATAATGTCTTACAAAAGAAAAATAAGCACATATAAAAAATATAATAATTGCTCTATGTGGTCTTTTCTCCCCAGAGGGGTTGGTTGACGTCAAGCAGGCGGCCAGTCGTAAAAATCAAGGTCAAATCAAGGGCAGGTGGAAGAAGAACTGCTCTACATACATCATTAGTATTTCTCAAAATAAACGAAGTTTGTCAAAACGCATAATTTAAATCGTAGTATATGCATATGGCATAACAATAAACAATTGTTTCATACCGGCCTCTTATTGATAGAAAATAAGCTCATATCTGCCGTAACTTACGATATAATTATTGTAGATACTTACTAATTCGTAGTCCGATAAAATTTAAAAATATATTTAAACCTAATTGTCTTGATTAAAATATTAGTTCTAATAATATAGATGACTGCCTCGGTGGCGCAGTTGTAATGCGTACGCGTTACGATTGCGGTCAACGCTGAGGTCTCGGGTTCGATCCCCGGGTCGGGTAAAGTGGTATTGGGTTTTTCTATTACAAAATGCTCAGTATCAGCCCGGAGTCTTGAATTTGTGCCCGGTATGGCGATAGGCTCGCCCCCTATCACATAAGGGACGGAAATACGCTCGGCGAAATGTGGGTGTACTGGTTACACCTCTGCCTACCCCTTCGGGGATTACAGGCGTGAGTGCGTATGTATGTATGTATAATATAGATGTTACGTAAACCTAAAATTAATTTTTATATAACAACAGCCATGTAATTAGATGCTAATAAAATAATTAATGCCGATGTAATTTATGCCAGGCGATTCTAGTGAATTATTACTTTCATAAAATGTTTTAAAAATCCTTTACTTAATATCTTAAATTTGTTGCTACTAAATAATAAATCAAGATCAAATTTTACAGTTCTTACACTTTAGGAACTTTCTAAAAGGTTTTATGAAATCGTGTCGTCTCTTTTATTGGATGAATATTTTTTAAAAATACAGTACCAATACCATTTTAAATCTCATAGCATGACGTAATTTAAATTTCGCTCCTGTATCCCTAAAGGGGTGGACAGTGGAGCAACAAGTGCACCCATGGTTCGCTGAGTTAATTTCGGCTCCATGTTGTGATTTGTGACGAGCGTATAATTATATCGGGCACACATACAAACCCCGAGTACTCGCAAGTCATGCGTAATTATTTGAAATTGAAAAACATAAACACAAATTGTGATTGATCGACTTGGAATTCGAACCCAGGACCGCACCAGGTTGACAGCATAAGTACGCTGGCACAAACCAATGAGGCGTCTAAATTAAAAATCTATTACATATGTCTAACCTTTCTATTACATAAGTTTAATCTTATTTCGATGGTCTATACGCTGTTTTTCGTCGCTATAAGTTCATTCGTTTCGCTATGAATTACCATACTAATTTTCTTGGATCTGAGGGGCGTCTTCGCATTAAGCAATTACTAATATAAAATAATGTATACAGCTTGAAGTTAGTTGTTTACAATATTGTAGAGACAATCCGCCGGCGATAATAATAATCAACGGATATATTTTCATAATAATGTTGCAAAACTAGTTTCTACGCCTACAAAACAATATTTACTATACACGTGTTGCATACATCAGTCTGTTTAAATAACATTGGAATGTAGAGAATGAGTAAAGCACAGAGCTACGATTAAAATTATACGCTTCGGTAATCTTCGGATATTTAGAATAGACATGTTTTTTTTATATCTGTGCAAATTACTACGCTCGGTCTGATATTAAGTACAGTGCAGTCAAAAATATAATAACAACAGTAAAAAAATATGCTATGTCCTATCCTCGATGCCCGACGGTCGGCAGAATTATAGCGGTCTTCTTTTCGATATCATAGGCCGGTAAACGAGCATAAGTTGGTCACCTGATGTGTAAGTGATACCCCACAATACCAAAAGGATCATCGGCGTGTTGCCGACCTTAAAGGAAAGGGATACCTAAGGTATTGGGAAGGGGAGGAGGATTGAGGCCTTCGAATATCTCACTCACCAGGCGAAACGCACCAGTTAGCTGCTACTTTACGTCGATTTTTTTTGAGACAGTGGTAACGCCCCGGACGAGCCGGCCCATTCATGCTGTAGACAACACTGTTTACAGCATAAGTCTCAAGTTACGTGATATACACTATCTGACCCCGGAACGCGACTTGCCTGTATGAGATACTATGGCGGGGTATTTACCATGTGTAAGGTGGTCGTTATCCAGTTGGGTACAAAAATGATCAGGTACAGGTGATAATAATGAAATAATTTACATTATGTACCTACTAAGTGGTACGAGTAGGTCCCTCGTATGCGAGAGGCCGGCTGGGTTGGTACCACTATTTGTCTATTTCTGTCGCCACCTAACAGTGTGTAAGCACTGTTGTGTTCCGGTTTGAAGGACATTAAAGCAAGTGAAATTACTGGGAATTATGAGACTTAACACCTTACGTTTCGGAGTGACGAGCGCAGTTCAGTACCATGCAGTGCTCTGTAATCCAGATTTCTGTGTGACGGCGCTTCTGTTTATGGACAGGCGTGAAACTTAAGAGCAGGCGAGCGACCAACTCATCTCGTCAATTAAGCAAATAAATAAATAAAAAAGTTATACTTCTCTTGAGATACTGACCGAAGCCGGATAGCTGGACATTTATTGTATATTCGTACTAACTGGTAAATCAAATCAAAATAACTTTATTTTCATAGGGCCTACTGGACACTTAAAAACGTCACCATTTACACTATAATAATCTTATTATAACCAATAATCAATATACACTTTAAATAAAATATTTATTGCACCATATTACGCTAGCAACACCCTAACTAACCTAACACCCATGGTTTCCTAACATTTATGTAGTCTCTAATTTTATAATAACCCCTGCTAAAGAGGTGTTTTAACAGTGATTTTGAAGTTGTGAAAGGGTAGGTCCAAGATACTACTAGGAATTAGGTTGTAGAAGCGTACACCGAGTCCCGCAAAGGAGTTTTGTGTTTTGTTTAAGCGATGCATTTGGCCATCCAATTTATGTCTATGGCTAGATGTCTAATTAGTAACATTGCCAAAGCGCATAATTTATGCCACCGTACATGTAATATGCCCTGAATGTGACAATGAATTGTTGCCTGATGCCGTTTCTATGATAATCCCGTTCATCAAAGGTTGTCTGGAAAACGTCTCCGATATCGGTTAGAAATTCATTTATGCCGCTCTTTTATCTTAAAATGCTAATGGATTGGTTTTAAAATATCGTTAATCTATACTAATATTAATAAAGCTGAAGAGTTTGATTGTTTGTTTGTTTGGTTGAACACGCTAATCTCAGGAAATACAGGTCCGATTTGAAAAATTATTTCAGTGTTAGATAGCCTATTTATTCAGGAAGGCTATAGGCTATACAATATCACGCGCGGGCGGAGCAAAAGCTAGTCTATGGATAGAAACGACAGAATTTGTGGCGTAATAGGCGAGTAGACGGATGTAAAACGAGAGTCCAAGGGTTCGAGATAAATTTACATTGTACATATTATGTTATATTGTAGATTAAATAAATTGATTGACTGCCTCGGTGGCGCAGTTGTAATACGTACGCGTTACGATTAAGCTATCGCTGAGGCCTCGGGTTCGATCCCCGGGTCGGATAAAGTGGTAGGTATTGGGTTTTTCTATTACGATATGCTCAGTATCAGCCCGGTGTCTGGAATTTGTGCCCGGTATGGCGATAGGCTCGCTCCCTATCACATAGTGGGACGGTAATACGCTGGGTGAAATGTGGGTGTACTAGTTAGACATCTTGTTTCGGGTCTGGGTATTGTACGACCACAAGTCCCTCGTAGTTCCTGATACCCACGATACAGATATACCTAGTGTGGGGTCAGGACTATGTGTGTCACTGTTGGGTGTATTTATTTATTTAATATATACGCACTCACGCCTGTAATCTCCGAAGTGTAATCCTCAAATCGCCGAGCTTATTTCCGTCCCAAGGTGTGATAGGGGGCGAGCCTATCGGCGTATCGGTCACAATTCTAGACTCAAGTTTGATAGTAAGCATTTCATGATAGATAAACCCAAAATCACTTTAACGGTCCCGGGGATCGAACCCGAGACCTTAGCACAGTAGTCGTACCGCGTACGCATTACAACTGCGCCACCGAGGCAGACGAAATTGAAATCGAAATATAATCACAATGTATATTTCTACATTTCGATTATATTTCGATTCGGGTTATTGTTTGACGTACTTATAGCAAAGTGTAAAGAGTAACATAACCTCCTAACTCGAAGAAAATTGAAATTCTATATCGTAGCTTCCACTAATGGGCGGGCAGGCTAAAATTAGCCAAAACAATCGCGGAACATAATTAGTCATGAGCACAGACATACACCTAAATAATAGATATCGCAAGTGTACTTACTCCTTGTGCCGAGACGAAGTATCAACTAGCGTATCAAGATATCAGCCGAACATATGACAAATGCCTTTTAGTGCCGTAAAGTATTGTTTCGTTGATATTTCAATTAGTTCTATGCAATTTTATTATATTTATTATTTTTTTGTCGAATCGAACAAAAATCTAATATTAAATGAGTCCGTAAAATAAATGAATACAGTTATTTAACAAGCCTATAAAACCAACTATTGCCGCAACCCGATATTTTCTACAAATAAGTGTTATTCGCCTCTCCTGTAAAGTGCGCCTAAACCGTAGGCCAAAACTGACATGAAACGTATTGCAATATCAACGACGATTGTAAAAAGTTTCTCATCACTGTATTGCTCTTGTGACGTTACAGCAGTAATTGCGACATACATTTCTATAGACCAGAGTTTCCCAATCTGGGGTCCATGAACCTGTCCTAGGGGGCCGCGGACAAAATTAAAATTATGAAATCAGTGCTGCAGTGGTGACGGTAAGGTGGAACTAGGGGTCCGCCCTTGAAAAAGGTTGGGATAGATTGCTCTAAAGTATAGACTGTAGTACATTCTTGCGATATCTATTTAGATCCTTATCTGTGGGTATAAGTCACATAGAGGTTGCAGTTTGTCGATTCGAGATTTGTAAGCCTCTTTCTAAGGACATTAGGGTCACCACAGAGTACAGCACACCCACATGATTATCCTGTGTTATGACGCTAACGATGTCTATGCGGTGACAGGTGATGGGTAACCCTGAATAACCTCTAGGTTTGGACTGTCTGTACGTCGGTAATTGTAAGAGATTTGACCGATCTAAAGATCTATCGGGCGATAAACATGTTGGCGGCGAAATGTGACAGCTATTATTGTTTACTTTAGTCTACCCATATATTTATTTATTCACACTTTTTATATATGGAGTATAAAGGCGGATTTTATGTTAAAAGCATTTGCTCTCAGTCAACCTTTAGGTGATGCATGTATAAGGCATCGTATAAGGTGCAAATATAACGATGACAAAATACACAAATGACACATGAAAATAATAAGATAAAACATATTATATAAAAATAAGACTATTAAATACATAAGTAAATATATAATACATATTGTTATATACTATGGTACATACATACGCAGCCACGCATGTAATCCCCGAAAAGGTATGCAGAGGTGTAACCATTACACCCACATTTTGCCGAACTTATTCCCATCCTATAATCATGGACGCGTTGCCGACCTTAAAGGAAAGGGATAAATTAAGGGAATGGGAAGGGGAGAGGGCGTTGAGCCTCCGGATATCTCACTCACCGTACAAAACGCAGCACCAAGCTGCTACTTTGCGTCGGTTTAAAGTGTACAATCGCGTAACGAGATAACTTGCATATCTTTTTAATGATGCATGCAGTGAAAACACTTGCGTAACTCACATCCGATGCAGATAATTTCATATCAATTGTAATTAAAATTAATTATTTTCAACCGTTTTATTCGTAAACACCGTTTTATCAGGGTGAGTCCACCGCTTTGTCTTTTTCTGCCGTCGAATAGCAGTGCTCAAGCACTGTTGTGTTTCGATATGAAATACATTAAAGCCAGTGAATTTACTAAATTATGCGAATTAACATCTTATGTCTCTGGGTGACGAGCGGAGTCCAATGCTATGCAGTGCTTTGTAATTCCAGATTCTGTATGGTGTTGCTCCTGTCTATGGACAGGCGTGGTGCTTAACGTCAGGCGAGTGAAGTGCTGGTTTCGTCATTCAGGACAATAAAAAAAACAAGGATAAGAATTGTCAAGCATATTTTACCGATATCCAATGCAATGTGATAATTCATAATTCTTAGTTCTAATTGGTGTTGCTTCTGTTTATGGATAGGTGTGACGCTTACCATCAGGCGAGCATCATACGACCATATGGCGACGTATAACGATGCACCGCATCCGATCCGATTTTTTCTGAATCTGAATTTAGGACCGATCGGACGCAGGCAACAGTATGCATATGTTTTCCTTTAAGGCAACGTGCCCATGATTCTTCGACGGGCGTTGGATATGACTTACCAATCAGGTGACCCACTTGCTCCTTTGCCGACCTCTGCTACAAAAAATGTATATAGAAGAACCTATACCTTTTTTTAAAGTCGGTTGAAGTTTGAGCATCATGTTTTGCGCCTGAATGGTTACCTGCTGAATACAATACACGAATAGTCTAGAATTTCTCAACCATAGTTGGAACAATGATTTCAACTGCTTCAGTTGACGGCTCGATGTGCTCGTGAGTGAAGCTATATCTATCTGTCCATACCAAAGGCACATCCATAGAACATTGTAGCTATACTCACTTCAAGCACTCGTTATTATTTCATAACATACTAGCTGTTGCCCGCGGCTCCGCCTGCGTGAACGCCTATTTCCAGGATTAAAGTAGCCTAGTGGGCGACAGCGGTGGACACGGCGTGGGGGTGATCGCTTCAAGCAAGTCCCGTCATCGCGATCGGTATGAGAAACGCGCTTGACAAAAATACTAATATCGCTATTAAAAAATAGGAGTATATGTTGGAAAGGTGAAAATTTAGGGCTGTATGTTTTTTTTTATAAAAAAATTACAAAAATATTTAGGGGTGGGTCACCCTTATCATTTAGGGGTATGAAAAATAGATGTTGGCCGATTCTCAGACCTACCCGATATGCACACAAAATTTCATAAAAATCGGTCCAGTCGTTTCGGAGGAGTATGGTAACTAACATTGTGACACGAGAATTTTATATAAGATTAATTTTATTGTCATTTGTCAGACAAGAGTCTATAAAATATTTCTCGCACTGACAATAAACTTACAAAGCTCATTAACTCTTAGGATAATACCAGTAGAGTATAAAGTTGTTTGAAGTGCATTGTAGTATTCTGTGATACTGTGGAGGAGTATTTATAATCTTATATTAATGCAGATGAGGTCGAAGGTTCCACTTTTATTACAAGCAAACGTTTGCAACTGCATTGCATATTTATTTACATCTCATTATGTTCCCTGATATACATTTATTTGTCGATATTTAATATTCTTTATGGCAAAAAACAACAAGGTGTTATGTCCTTCATATGCGAGAGCCCGTCTGGGTACCACCGCTTTACCTATTTCTGCCGCCAAGCAACAATATGTAAGCACTGTTTTGTTCCGGTTTGAAGGACATTGAAGCCAGTGAAATTACTCACTCCACACACACACACTCGGGGTGTGCTTTGTAATTTAAAGTTTTTTGTGGCGTTGATTCTGTTTATGGGCAGGCGCGGCGCGTACCATCAGGCGAGCGACCTGCTCGTGTCCTCATTGCAAGTAGGTCTGGTCCGGCTGCGGAACGTGAGGCCGTGGGTTCGATTCCCGCACCTAGACAAATGTTTGTCTGATTCACAAATATTTGTCTCGAGTCTGGGTGTTGTGGGACCGCAAGTCCCTCGTAGTTTTTGATACCCATGATACAGGTTTACCTAGTGTGGGGTCAGGACTATGTGTGTGACAATAAAAAAAACATGAGCCACACTAGTTGCACCTCTGCTTACCCTTTCAAGGATAAAGGTGAGCTTATATACGTACGAATTGAGAACCTCCTTCTTTTAGAAGTCGGTTAGAAACGGGGAAAAGAACACCACATTTATTATTAAATCAAAAATATATATGCGAAGCTAAAGCAATTTGAAATATCTCATCCGAAAGAAATCGCGAAATAACTGACAAAATTCATCTCAGATATTCGATTATGAATATTTATTACGAGACGGGATGGGTATTACACAGAATTTGAGTGAAATGTGATATGAAACTTTGAAACGTACACAATTTGGATTTTCATTAACCAGACAAACCGCTTAACTATTCATAACAGTTACATGTTTATAAAATGGCTCTTTTGATCCAAATCGAATATTTCTTCATTCATCTCAACCTTCACAGGGATTTCTGGCTAAGGCAAAAATAAATCGCGTCGCGTCGCATAATTCGAGTCCTAGGAAAACATATTTTTCAAATATCCAATTTGAATTTGAAAGCAGTGTATCGCACTGGACTGCGCTCGTCACCCCGAGACATAAGCTATTATGTCTCTTACTGCTCACTTATTTCACTGGCTTCAATGTCTTTCAAATTCAACAGTGCTTACATATTGCTGCTTGGCGGCAGAAATAAAAGCGGTGGTGCCAACCCATACGGTCTCTCACATATAAGGGGCCTACTATATACTAATTATAATACCAGCCCTGTATTATACACGTCCTACTGCTGGGCACGGGCCTCTACTTAATGGGATCACCAGGCTGGCCGAATGCGGGTTGGCAGACTTCACATACCTTCGAAATTCTTATGGAAAGCTTCTCAGTTAGTTTTCCTCACGATCTGTCCTTCACTGCTTAAGCAAGCGATAATTAACAATGAATACACATGTAACTTAGAAAAGTCAAAGGTCCATGTTCTTGGGGCTGGTTTCAAAGATGCGACTGCGTCTCAGCAGTTCGTACCACTCCCCGCTGAGCTCTTGCTGCTTTCAAACTTATACGTAATATTCTTATCCAAAAAACAGTGGGTACCCAGCAACTAGTTTTCGCAAGCAAAGTTGATACCAGTTAGGTGATCGGTCAGAAAACCAATAATGCTGAACTTTTGTATGTTCAAACACATTCAAACTATTTTATTAACATAGTTTCAATATAGAATAAACAATTGATATTTAATTTAGACATATATGATGCAAATTGGCGATCTGTTTACAACAAGTGCCAGCTAGGTGCGACGTGAGGGAAGTCGAGTGCGCTGCCACCAAAGAGAATTAAAGTATATAGAGCGGCCATTGGAAACATTTTCATACAAAATCTTTGATCCCAAGCGTCAGTAACGCTATCTAGTTATGAATAGGAAAAACAAGTATAGAACACAATTTAGCTATCACACAGTAGTTTGCCTTAATAACTAGTGTTGTGTTGAGTGTTTGCCTTTGCCTTTTACACACATGCACAACCTGGCACGTGGATGTCTCAAACTAGACTGAGTAAGTTACTACTAAGTAACAAGTAATTCATTACAAATTTGTTCGTTTTGTCCCGTCTATAACTATAATATTTGAATGTCTTTGGCTGCCACATTCTCACACTCACGCTGCGTCGCGCCGCATCGTCAAATCGCCACATATATCGCGCGCTAGAGAGAAACCTTTTTCGATATCGACTAGTGTGCCGTAACATGCACACTGGGACAAGAGATAGTGATACAAATAATAGAGATATATGGTATTAAAAAAAAGATAGCGTGGAAAAAGAAACGACAACATTTTCTCGTGGCGTGAATACAGGGCATGTAAGCTTCGTTAGACATGAAGAGATAGCACGAGAAAACGAGTCGAAAAAATTATCAAGAGGTGTTCTGTTAAGCGCGCTAGATAGTGTGTGTTCGCATTGAAATTATTTATTTTCAAATCCTTGAAAACCTCACCTCGAAGTAAAGAAACCCATGCAAAATTACGTCACAAATCATATTAATATACGATTCCCATAGATCCATCAATATCTGTTCTTTTTTCCCTTTTTGTCTTTCTTATCCTTGATTTCATTCAACTATTTATTATTGCTCAGAAATCACATTACTTTTGCTTCTGTGATTGTGAGATGGAACGTCCTTAACTCAATGAGTAAAAAAGACAAGGATCTAGTTATTTTACGAACGTTTTATATGTTCGGAGCATTGATCGGAGCATTGTTTAATAAATACAACATTTAGGACCTATTTCGTCACTTGTTGATAGTGTCTAACAGATAAAATAAATAAATACACTCAACAGTCACACACATAGTCCTGACCCCACAGTCCACACTAGGTAAACCTGTGTCATGGGTATCAGGAACTACGACTAGTACTAAATATAGATACAACAAGCTATATAATATGCTATGCTATAATATGCTAGATCTGTCCTGTTTGCTAGATGAAACAGAAATGTTAACACTATCAGACAAGTTGTGGTTAGGCTATCAGACACTTTACCAGCAAGTGGTAAAAAAGGCATTTAGAATTATAAGTAATAGTATTTTAAATGGCGACTGCAAAGCTACACTTGGGTGGTAAATCCACGCTGTAGATAGTTTTGTCTACAACACGAATGGGCCGGCTCAACCACTGTCTCACAGAAAAACGACGTTAAGTAGCGGCTTGGTGCTGTGTTTCGTACGGTGACTAAGATATCCGGAAGCCCAAATCCCCTCCTCTTCCTAATCCCTTAATTATTATCGGCAACGGCAGCATGTCAGTATTTTGTTCCGAGGCACCTGACCCCATTCCGGCTCTGCTTAGCCGCCTCAAGAGGAGACGCCAATTGTAATTTTATTAACACACATTAACTTTAAGTACATTAAGTATACATTTAATTACTGCTTCTGTTAGAGGGATGAAAATAAATGCATTTAAATTTTAAATCAACTGCCTCGGTGGCGCAGTTATAATGCGTTACGTCTGAGGCTGACGCTGAGGTCTCGGGTTCGATCCCCGGTTCAGGTAAAGGTGATATTGGGTTTTTCTATTATGAAATGTAGTATCAGCCCGGAGTCTGAAATAGTGCTCGGTATGGCGATAGGCTTGCCCCCTATCACACTATGGGAGATATACTCGGTGAAATGTAGATGTACTTGTTACACCTCTGTTTACCCCTTCGGGGATAACAGGCGTGAATGCGTATGCATTAAATTTTACATAAAACATTTGGTTTCTCCATAAAGCTTTGTAAATTAAGCCTTTATTTAAAAAGTATTACAGTAAAAGTATAAATAAATACATTTGAATAAATTATTAAACTACTAATCTGTAATTAAGATGCGTTGGCAGTTAAAATTTGAAGATGACAGATAGTGTGTGTTCGCATTGAAATGATTTATTTTCAAATCCTTGAAAACCTCACCTCGAAGTAAAGAAACCCATGCAAAATTACGTCACAAATCATATTAATATACGATTCCCATAGATCCATCAATATCTGTTCTTTTTTCCCTTTTTGTCTTTCTTATCCTTGATTTCATTCAACTATTTATTATTAGACATTAACTTGCATATTAAATTAAGTCTTAAATTGTGGAATAACAAAACTTATACTTGAGCCACGCTGTAGACAGTCTTGTCTACAGCATAAATGGGTTCGACCGGGTCGTTACGACTGTCTTACAGAAAATCAACGTAAAGTAGAGAATATGAGTGACATATCCGAAGTCCCCAATCCTCCACCCCTTGCCAATCCCTTAATTACACCTTTCCTTTGAGATCGACAACGCGCCCATGATTCTTCTGGTATTGTAGCGTTCATGGGCGGTGTTTTTTTTTATTAACTTGAATGACGCAACGAGCAGGTCGCTCGCCTGATGGTATGCGCGGATATAATTTACCATCAGGTGACTCACTTGCTTGTTTGTTAGCATATGCTAAGTAATAAATGTGTTATATATAACAACTATGTATATATCTTCGCGGTATCTCATTTCAAAGGCAATCTGATTCCGATGACATAGTTTCGATTAAAGCTTCGAAGAAATGTTGATTAGGGTCTAACGAAGTAATTTACACCATCTTTAATTAAAGGATTGATTCGGGAAATTTCGGTCAAGCCCTTGAAATTATAAGATTTTACTAATCCATATTTTAGTAGTACCTTCAAACATACGCACTCACGCCTGTAATCCCCAAAGGTGTAGGCAGAGGTGTGCCCAGTACACTTACATTTCGCTGAGCTTATTTCTGCTCCATGATGTTATAGGGGGCGATCCTATAATGATATCGGGCACAATTCCAGACTCCGGTCTGAGTATTTCGATATAGAAAATCCCAATATCTCTTTTATCCGACCCGGGAATCGAACCCGAGTACCTCAGCACAGCAGTCGTACTGCGTACGCATTACAGCTGCGTCACCGAGGCAGCCACCCTATTTGTACACTCATACTAATATTTGAATACATATGCCCTCGGAATTCACCCTCATGTCCTGGTTTTGGGCGCGGACTTTCGAGTGGTTTGTAAATTGTAGTTCCCTTAACAACTTGAACGAAAGTGGGGTCATTTTGTTACATAAGTATTTATTATATTGTACGGCCGAATTTTTAGATTAAAAAAACGAGAATAACTATCGACAAGCTAGTTTTTTTTTAAATGCACGTGAATTTAACCGAAAATCTGATCATGATCAAATTCAACCCAGCTTCCGAGAAATGATTTGATTCAGCGAGTTTAAAAGGCAGTCAAAAAGATTCCGAGAAATCCTATCAAACTGCCGTTGGATCTGTGGGACATTGTGGAGTTCCCGCGGACGGCATACGACAAATTAAATTTGATTAGATTTTCCTTGTTACATTTATTGTATTTTTGAACACAGATAAGATTACTATTTTATTATGGCATATATACGTAATGGAGTCTCTAATTGTATCTAATCTAATCATTATTGTTGGGATTGGATGTTTTTGTTGTTGTTATACTTTATAATTCAATTTTACATTTTAAAAGTTATGACCAATAACAACAACATTAACCAGAGTGAGGAACATCTGTTTTTGATCTTACTGTGACAAGACGAGCAGGTAGCTCGCGTAGCAATATTACCCATAACATAAATTAAAATGTATCGCATGGCACTGCACTGTGCTCATCATCCCTACATATCAAATGTTAAGCATCATAATGCTTAAATTTCACTGTTTTTTGTCCGTTAAACTAAAATACAACAGTGTTACATCAACAAAAAGAAAATAAGAGTTGCAATTTTTGAGCTTCCAGTCAAAAACAAAATTGTGAAATAAACGTGTAGGTACTTTCGTCAAATCGAAGACCGTGACACATTCCCTATCATTTGTAAAGGTACTTTGAAAATTAATTTACTAAAACCGTAATTGTTTGCGGCGTCAAATTGAACAATCAGGCTTTTGAACGCCTTCGCTTGCAACACAAATATTTGTTTATCAAAATGGAAAACAATTTTTAATCCTTTATGCCAACGTTTGCAGACTTAATAGGTTCAATTAAATTATAAACTGAAGTGTATTGATATGGTCCCATTAATTTTTAAGCTCTATTTACACTGAGATTGTTTATCGCATAACAAAGGCGGGAATAAAACAAATTACCTAAATTCATCATTTAGACTGCCTCGGTGGCGCAGTTGTAATGCGTACGCGTTACGATTAAGCTAAGGCTGAGTCTCTGGTTCGATCCCCGGGTCGTGTAAATTGGTTATGGGTTTTTCTATTTTCGAAATGCTCAGTATCAGCCCGAAGTTTGGAATTTGTGCCCGGTATGGCGATAGGCTCGCCCCCTATCACATCGTGGGACGGAGATACGCTCGGCGAAATTTGGGTGTACTAGTTACACATCTTGTTTCGGGTCTGGGTATTGTGCGACCACAAGTCCCTCGTAGTTCCTGATACCCACGATACAGGTATACCTAGTGTGGGGTCAGGACTATATGTGTCACTGTTGGGTGTATTTATTTATTTAATCACTCTTCTTTCGCTATTCAATCTATACTTCTCTGGAACGCACTCCCACTGGAAATCAGGTCGTGCACCACACGAGTGGCTTTCAAATTGAGAGTTCGTCAACTATTGTTGGACGGATTGGTAGAATCACATTAGTTTCTCCTACATATCGTATATATTTATGTATTATTATACGCTCGGCGAAATGTGGGTGGACTAGTTACACCTCTGCCTACCCCTTCGGGGATTACAGGCGTGAGTGCGTATATATGTAATCATTTAGAAAACCCCCGACACGTCTTAAAAAATCAAGAAATGTTTACCGTAAGTTTTATTCCAAACCCTTAAATCTGGGGTTATTATGGTTACGACGCAACCGATTAAAACTTTAGCCGCCCACGGCTAAATTAAGGAAGTTAAGCACATAATAATATGTATTTTAACTTCGAAGGATCGATCTTGAAGGTTTTATGCTAATCTAAAATTATTTTTGTATAATTTAATGTTCGGTACCAATACGAGTATTAGTCTCTCGGACTCTTGGGAACAGAGTATTACATATTTGGGGTTAAAACTTCTTCATTTATTTGAAATCCTTAAATCCCGCCAAAGTTCCGTCTAAAATATATTTAAAGACTCTTCGTGCTTCATCATCATCATCATCAGCCAGAATTCGTCCACTGCTGGACATAGGCCTTTCCAAGTTGGCGCCACCCTTGACGGTCCTCCGCCTTCCTCACCCAGCCGCTTCCCGCTCTTCGTGCTTACTATACCTCAAATAATGAATAAAAGTCTTGTCTCCTCTAATAATTAATAAAAAAATCATGTCTTTCGGTACCCCTAGTGCAAGATTTTGTGAATAGGGTAGTTTCCTATACTGAATTTTATACATTATTTTATAAGCAACAGAAAATGATACGCATAAGAAACCATTTTAGTAAAACACAATAAACATTGGGTCAGTTATGACTTGGTGAATGTTGGTATGAGGAATAGTGGGTGCGTAGAAAGGATATCGCTATCTCTATCTCGCTTGCACGCGTGCACCAAAATGACCATTTTACACAGTGACGTCAAAGGTTGCGTCGTCTGTCATTTGACAATTCCCTTCTACAGGATTTGAATGGCTTCAAATTTATGTATTATTGGTTCAATTTATAAAATTCTTTCTGCAATAGCTTTTGAGTAACGTAACTTATTGATTTAAATAATTTAAAAAATATAGTCAACTATGTACCCTATTATTCGATAGCCATCACGTTATTTGTACGTTTACGAAATGATGTAGGCAGATCCATACCCACAGCACTCCTAGCGGATCATGTAAGAAGCCTATTAAACGTCATACATTTTTTTTATTAGCTCGAATGGCGGTATGAGTAGGTTGCTCGCCTGGTGGTAAGCGCCACGCCTGCCTATAAACAGAAGTAACACCACACAGAACTTAGCATTACAAAGCACTGCATGGCATTGGACTGCGTTTGTCACCGCTATACATTAGATGTTAAGTCTTTATAATGCCCAGTGATTTCACTGACTTCAAACTGAAACATAACAGTATACACTGCTGCTTGGCGGCAGACATAGACGGCCTCTCGCGTAGGAGGGACTATCACCTAGTTCCACAATAGTGTGTGTGAAGAAAAGATTTATGAGAGTTCAACTAACATCCCTGTGTCATACTTCTTCTTCTACCTACCCTTATCCCACTCGCAGTAGGGTCGGCGCAACATACTTTTTAACACATGTTACAGAAAGATTTGTAGTTTTTACGACTGGACGCCATAATACATATAATATATTACATAGGCACTCAAACTTGTAATCCCCGAAGGGGTAGGCAGAGGTGTAACCAGTACACCCACATTTCGCCGAGCGTTTCTCCGTCCCACAATGTAATAGGGGGCGAGCCTATCGCCATACCGGGCACAAATTCCAGACTCCGGGCTGATACTGAACATTTCGTAATAGAAAAACCCAATACAACTTTACTTGACCCGGGGATCGAACCCGAGAGCGTTAGCCTCAATCGTAACGCGTACGCATTACAACTTCGCCACCGAGGCAGTCAATATAATATATTATGTGTCATAATACTCATATAGTTGGAGATATTCTCGAGAAAGGCCAGGTCAGGAGTATCCTAAACCGACGTGCATGTATGAAAAATTTCATGAGAGTGAATGAGGCCAAAGAGGTATGCAAGGATCGTAGCAAGTGGAAATCCGTTGTCTCTGCCTACCCCTATGGGAAACAGGCGTGAGTCTATGTATGTATGTATGTATGTATACTCATATATTGTAAAAAGTAACGATACACAACAAATTAAACAATGGTCAGTAATCAGGTCGAACGGTTCACAATTTCCTAAATAATTGATATAATTGCTTCCACTTTGAACCCTTGTCAGAACACGACAATCACAGCGGTACCAATTATTTATGATCTCGATAGCCTTCTCGATGGAAAATCGAGAGAGATGTCTTCGTCATCGAAGGCCGTAAGGATAACGTAGTGGTGGGTATCTTAACATTTAATTATATGTGTTTTCATTGATCTTTAATCTACCTTCTTCTATATACATAATATATTAATGTATTGTCGGTTTCTTCAACATCTCAAATCTCCTAAAGTTCTTCACCGATCATAGTGATTTCTTAGGTTTACGCGAATATTACACATTGAAATGAAACTAGTTTACACGAAATATAAAATTAAAGCCCGATAAAATCCGTATAAACTAGTTTTATTTCAATGTTATTTACCGATCGTTTTAAAATTACACTACTTTGTATTCATATACGGTATGTTTTTATTAAATCATGAAACACTGAAATTAAGTACAAATATTGATTATAAAAATAATGAGACCGTTACCCATTTTTGTAAATGATAAAACTTTGTTGACAAGTATACCAAGACATGAATTAAAACATAGGCTACTTTTATCCCACTCCCAGAAAAAGACATTTACGCGGGTAACAGCTTGTTTATGTATTTATAAGAAGAAACTGACTGACTGATCAACGCATAGCCGAAGTTGCTGGGTCTAGCACTGCATGGCACTGGACTGCGCTCGTCACCCCGAGACATAAATTGTTAAGTATCATAATGCCCATTAATTTCACTGGCTTCAATGTCCTTCAAACCGGAATACAAGAATGCTTACACACTGTTGCTTGGCGGAAGAAATAGACCAAGTGGTAGCAAGACGGCTTCTCGCATACGAGAGACCTACCACCTTGTAAATAATAATACATACCTTAATACCAAGCATACCTTAATTCTTCTTGCTCAAGGTAATCTCTTACAGGCAACCATATAATTGAAATCGGGTTTTTTTAAATCTGACTTTTGGAATTGTTCTGATGTTTATAGATAATTCTTTCTTTCTGTCTGGCGTTATCCCGGCTTAATACGAGGATCCACCTTCCCATCATGATTTGACAGTGGATTTGGTATTATGTGGCGACCCGCCGTCTGACCCCCACAACCCGCAAGGACAACCAAGTGTCGCCATTGACTCGTCCGTTAATCAGCAGAATGTACCACGTGCAGAGGGGCTAGCACGAATAACTTGCGAGAATGTATTCGTATTGAAATGGCAAAAACTTGTTTGAATCTTTATACAAATGCTAGCGTTCTCGATTTGAATACTTACTTATTCGTAAGTTGTTCGTGCTCGCTCCCCAGATGAGGTTTACTTCGAACCTAAGGTGTTGCAATGGCGTAATGCATAATCCATAAATGTGTTTCTATTACACAAACGGGTTGCCTTGAGTCGCCAAGTCGTGAGTAGCCAAGTTGTCAAATTGGGGCGATATTTCCCACGGGTCCCCTTCGTTAATTACATGACCCTCTCATCCGGTGAGGTCATCTTCTCACGTTGAGGACCACTTGTTTTAAAGGGCTTTCTTTGTTTATTAATTAGCACAACTTTCTTGAAGTAGCAGAGTCAGCTGCTTTTATCTTAAAAGAGCATCTTAGATATGTAAAGGATATAAAAAATGTATGCCTGTTACCTGTCGTACTCAGAGATGCCAATTAACTTTAATTTCGAATTAGCAATTTCTTTTAATTCTATTATTTCTCAGAGACGTTATTCTGTACTGAGTAAAAGAGCAATGGGTAACGGGTCATCAGACATTTACTGGCTACGAATATGGAAATAATCGAATTTTAAGGAATGACTAACTTAATTGACATACAAAGTTGAGCAGTAAATAAAATATGAGTCGGGAAAAGCACGCCAGCACGTTGTTATCCTGTTGGTCGTAAAAGGCGACTAAAGCCTCATACGCCTCTAAAGACTCTGGACGACTCTAGCTCCATATGTTTTTTTTTTGTTTTGTATAGTTTGATTTTTGTATTACAACATTAAGCGTACTTAACAGCTCAACAACCATAATTCTACACTTAAATAAGAATATATCGTAGATTTCATAAAGTTCGTTCCCCTTTTTCCATTTTCCCATTATATGCATACTTCGGTTTTTAACGGACGGTTACAGACGGTTTTTTTTAAAAAGGAGGAGTATCTCAATTCGGCGAGGTTTTCTTGCTTTTTATGTATGTTTTCAAAGCACAATAATCATTATTTTATGTTATAATGATCCTCATAGGTTCGCCCCCTATGACATCATGGGACGGAAATAAGCTCGGCGAATTATGGGTGGACTGTATGTGTGCGATTTTTCTGTTTTATTCCCTTCTCTATCACACAATAAACTCTACCTATATCTAAATGGGGCTTAAAAGTTCGGATAGTTGATTTCTCGTTAAACTTATCTATTCGTACACTATGCCACAACTATTATACTTACTTGTTATCTTACTCGTCCGACTTCACAGTCCATTGGTTCAGAAACTACGGTTTATCTCCCTATTAACTAAATGGCTTTATGTTCCTAAATGTGTATTAATAATGGTACCTAATTGATAACGCCTATTTAATTCCACTTGGATTAACGAGACAGACAATATTATGTAAGGGTTGATTTGATTAGTTTAAGGCAAAGACTTTAATGTATAGGTACTACTAGACGGGCTGTTAGTAGTAAAATTGTGTCACATACCGCGGGAGTTTGACAGCTCACAGGCAGGGAGCGCGATAGGGGTTCTAGTTGAGAGTAAGCGAGATGGTAATATTGAGTAACGGTCAATTGACCGCAACTTAGTGGTACAATTTCTATGTACCGCGCAGCTTTCTAGTAGTATACATTAAAGTCTTTGGTTTAAGGTATTATAAAGAGATGCTTACACTAATTTCTAGATTAATTATTTTAGTTGTTGAATGGTTATTAAATAATTTTGACTGGTGTAGAAGTGCAGAATATAATGTTGGAAAAAAACACGTTCGCCAAATTCCAAAGTTACCCGGGCTTTTCAATGTGATGATAATGACTCTAATCACCTTTAATTTTTTACAGGCAAAAGAAGCGACTCCGATTTGAAAATGTGAATGAACACCTTAAACACCTCAGTGCTAATTCATTTAAAACAATTAAAACATGAGCTAAAGTAATATGGACAAAGTTTCGGGCCCGGGTGGGGCCTCGCAAAAAAATTGGACGCATTTAAATATAAGCTATGATGTGTTACCTTTGGACATGCGCTTCAACCATGGTCACATGGTGTCCATGGTGGTGTATAGTGTGCTTATGGTGTCATCGGCTACGGGAAACCTGACAGTGCTCACTCAGTTAGTGAGGAGGAAGAGGGCAGGCCGCGCGAGTCGGTTAGACGTGCTTTTGATGCATTTAGCAGTCGCTGATCTTATGGTGAGTAGGTTATGTAATCTATTTACTACTATCTAGTAATCTCATTGGTTTAGTGGCAGCTTACTCCGGCTCCTGTGAGATGAGATCTTGAGTTCAAATTCAACAAATTGTGTTTGAGTTTTTCAAACGTTAATTGCCCGGGATTGCAATTTGTAACAGATATGCTGATAGTCACTCGATGTGAGCTCGGTCAGAAGGCCGGCATAATCATCCTTCTACCCCCGGTCTGGGAAGGTATATATAAGATGGATTTTGAAACGATTCTCACCTTTCATTCCATAGATTAGACGGTATTTTTTGGGGCGACCCGCCATCTGATTCCCAAAACCCGCTGCGGCAACCAAGTTTCGCCATTGCCTCGTCTGTTAATCAGCAGAGTGTACCACGTGCATCTGAAGTTGGCCTTAGACCTAAGATGTTGGTGGCCCACTAACACTCCTATTATAATTATTTTACCTTTATAACTCTCGATAATTTTTTTATGTGGTAAAATATTAATTGTAATATATTGTTCTCCACAAAACGACTCGAACCTCGGCAGTGACCCGCGCGCTGAACGCGTTTTAATTATTTTCATAAAATTGACATTTAACATTTCTATTTGAGGTGTTTTCGGCATAGACATATAATAAAAGTATTTTTTCGAATATTGCTAAAGCATTATTGTATCTATCTCAAACATCATACTAATATTATAAATGTGAATGTTAGTTTGTTTGTTACGCTTTCACGCGAAAACTAACCGATCATCATGAAACTTTGTACACATATTCTTGGAGATATAAGAAGTAACCATACGATACTTTTTATGAAAAAAAAAAACTATTTGTTTGTTACGCTTTCACGCCTAAATCACTGAACCGATTTTGATGAATTTGATATAGAGATAGATGGGACCCCTGGAGACGGTTATAGGCTACGTTTTATTTCGGAAAAGTCTATTCACGCGGGCGAGCAAAAGCTAGTAATAATATAAAACCGTTTTTTTTGGTAGGTATGCTTTATGTGACATTATAGTGGTAGAGCCACGCTTGAGACAGTTTCGTCTACTAAGCATGTTTTATACAAACACTTTTATAATTATTACGTCGACGGTTTGCAACAACGACCTCACACTAACAATCTTCTTTATATTAATACGTGAAACGAAAACTTCGGACCCCTTTCTAAGCAATATACGCGCACGGAGGAGTGTGAGATTTTACACAGTTAAAGTTTATATGGAGGAGGAGTGCAGAAAGATATTTATATATAAAGAAAATCGTCATTTAGAAGGACGCGAGTGGTAGAGCCACGCTATAAACACTTTTGTCTACAGCATAAATGGGCCAGCTCGCCCGTGTCATTACCACTGTCTCTACATTGCCTATGGTATAAAAAAACGCGACATACAATTCTTTTTTCAAACTGTAAGATGCGATCTAATAAATGTCAGTTTTCTGTTATATTCTCGCTTTTGTTATGTGATAAACACTTTTTTATTCTCACACGGCAAAGTGACTACACTAGGCTTGATGCTAAGTACAGTGCAATACAAATATAATAACGAACGTCAAGATACATTACGTCCCTCGATGGTCGGCAGAATTATGATGTTACTGGATATACACTGGCTGACCCCGGAACGTGACTCGCCTGAACCAGTCACTATGGCCGGTTTTTCACCATGTGTACGGTGGTCACTATCCAGTCCTATAACTATTTAAACTATTACAATTGGGGCTAAATATTATGACGCAAAATTGCGTAAGTGCGCAATTAAGTGAAATTCAGAAATAATTTAATTTATAGTAATTTAATTCAGCGGCGGTTCAGCAAAATGTACCGACTCAATTAGTTGTATGCATTAAGCAGTGAGAAAATGGGGAGAACTGAAAACCAACGTTGACTGGTGAAGTGGTTATACTGCTCACTGTCAACTTGAGCTGAGTTCACTCATTCTGCCACTCAATTTATCATACCATATTATTATTAAAATATTGTATGTGTTTGTGGTACTAAATGGTTTTATTATCATTATTAAATTATCAGCCAGCACTCGTCACGAGTAGCAATAGAGTTGAAATGTAAATAAAACTTAAGTGATGGAGCGTGGGCGGTTTTTTGCGAATAAACTTTTACTGAGCGCTTGTAGCGCATATTTCTTTCGCGAAGACTTTTTATGATTTGCTTACGTATCAGCCTTACTTTGTGTAAGTTAAACGTGGTAGAGCCACACTGCAGGCAGATTTGCCTACACCATAATTGGGCCCACAGGAAAGCAACATGAAGTGGTAATTTGCTATTAAGCCCAGAAAATCGAGTATGGAACGTAAAAATAAAATTCGAGAGTGCCAATATTGCGGCAATTATAGGTCGTAGATACTGAGAATTTCAAAATAGAAAAGCCCAATATCACTTTTAACCGACCCGGGGGTCGAACCCGACACTTCAGCACAGCAGTCGTACCGCATACGCATTACAACTGCGCCACAGAGGCAGTCGAGGAAATTACATAAATCTAGGGAATTATCGATTCACACACAGACATAGGTTTAAATAGACATCTTTAATCAGTCGTAGTTCCCATGCCAGCTTGCTGCAATATATCAGGTTGTTGTTGCCAGGTGACCTTCCTAATGATGCCACTGGAAATCGCGTGGGCCGGCACGGTGCAGTGGCTGGCCGGCGACCTGATGTGTCGCGTCATGATGTTCACCAGGACCTTCGGACTCTATCTCTCCAGCTTCGTGCTTGTCTGCATTGCTGTTGACCGGTGAGTACTATTTTTTTTACTTCTTTTTCTTGTAGTGCCTCTCCAACTAGTGAAGGTTGGCAGTCAGCTCATCATAGTGTCTTTTGTCCTTTTCGAGACGAAATAGTTCAGCAGCGCTCGGTATCCCTGTCCACTCTCTGATGTTCCGCAGCCATGACTTTTTCCTTCGACCAACTTTTCTTTTACCCGCTACTTTTCCCATCATTATGAGTTAAAGGAGATCGTATCTATCATGTCTTAGGTACTAATATGCAACTATTATTTTTTTTACTAGCCCTGTATTATACATATACGTCCCTCTGCTGGGCACGGGCCTCCTTTATTCAATGAGAGGGGTTAGGCCGTAGTCCACCACGCTGGCCTAATGCTGGTTGGCAGACTTTACACATACCTTCGAAATTCTTATGAAAAACTTCTCAAGTATGCAGGTTTCCTCACAATTTTTCCTTCACCGTTAAAGCAAATGATAATTAACAATTAATACACACGTATCTTAGAAAAGTTAGAGGTGTATGCTCTTGGGGCTGATTTAGAACCTGCGACTTTTGTCTCGCCAGTCCGTACCACTCCCCGCTGAGCTATCACTGCTTCTGTCTAATAAATAAACCTTTTATGATAAGTAAATTTATTGTCATATCGAAACTTTACTGTCTCACAGATTTGAGTGGTAGAGCCACGCTATATACAGTTTTGTCTACAGCATGAATGAGCCGACTCGACTGGGTCGTTACCACTGTCTCACAGAAAACCAACGTAACGTAACAGCTTACTGTTGCGTTTCGTAACAAATAACAACAGTACCTTGTCCTTACTTCCAAGACGTAAAACCAAAATTGCTTTCCATAAGTCTCTTGAATATGCACAAACTTAATAAGACAACTTCGAACATCAAAGACCCCTGACAAAGATTGAGTAACTTTGTTTAACCAGTTCTTCGGACATATAGTAAGGAACTTGTAGAAATAATTTTAGAACTCAATAGCAAAGGTACAAAGTTAACTACTAATTGGAAAAACGTAAAAATTTTCACTTTGTTGCTTTTTATTTTAGCTATAAAGTAAAGTTCAAATATATATTTACATTTAATTACTACCACATGATAATAGAAGAGAACATATGTTGACACACTTGCATGTACTCTAATATTATATAACAACAAATACTGGTACAATATTAGGCGTTACGGAAAATATATATTTATTTATAAAATTATATGTGTATTTTTAATTTAATAGTTGCAATATGATTATGGAAAAACTGCTTAATATGTTCATACCCCTCTATAATCAGTATGACTGATGATTAAATACTTTTTCAACAAAATATATGATTTTAAGTCATAAAAGTGTCAACCATTGGTACATTTACCTTAATGAAATAGCAGACGACTCGATAAACACTTGAATTGGAGATCTAAATATCATTTGAGTCCTTTACGGCCCTCTTCTGAAAAGCTATGAGGACTCAGTGACTGGGCATACAATTTTGAAGGTAAGAGGGTCTCAATTCGAGATTCTCAAATTCTCAACATGATTTTAAATATTTTAGTAGCGTTTCAGTATTTGCAAGTAAGATTCATACATAATCTACACTCCAGACCACATTGTCGGTCTTATATTATTTCTTGGAAAATACTAAACAAATGTCGAATAGAAATAAAGAAATTTATAAAGTTTTTGATTTATTAAGGTCTGTTTTGATGTACGCGACCGAGACAGGGACCCCGCGACGCGTAACATCAGTGAGGTTATAGAGACACGTCTGTTTTGTATGAAACTGTTTTGAAACGATCGCGTGTCGCACTTTCCTGTCTCG
This sequence comes from Mimas tiliae, assembly GCA_905332985.1. Taxonomy (NCBI): domain Eukaryota; kingdom Metazoa; phylum Arthropoda; class Insecta; order Lepidoptera; family Sphingidae; genus Mimas; species Mimas tiliae. The sequence goes on along the minus strand of HG995256.1, from coordinate 4,088,199 downwards.
GTCGTATACCTCAAAACGTAACTTATACAAATGTATACAAAGCTGACGTTAACGTTACGAAGTCTCATTATAGGTATTACGAATTTTTCACTTCTAATTGATTGTTATAATTTCTAATAATAGAAATCTGGATAAAATCGAACGTCTTTTTCCAGGGTAAAAAGTAGCTTATGTCCTAATCCAGTTCATGGTCTAGCTGGATTGCAAATTCTTTGAGACGCTAAGGCGTGGTGATTAATTAAAAAACATACAAATTTGCAAACTTACAAACATCCGAACTAACATACAAATTTTCACATTTATAATATTTAACAGTAAAGAGTAGGATATTTTAGCCCACACGGTACTATAAAAGCCATTTTTAACCCTACTGCACCCACGTATTAAGCAAAGACAATATTAAACCACTACTCTTTAGTACTACCTACGTTTTAACGTTTACATTGAATATAGACAAGAATAGAACGTTTACATTAGATTTACGTTTGAAGCTAATCTATCCGATATTTAAATAAAAGCGAAATAGACACCATTCACTGACTCATTAATCTCAAACTCTCAAAGGCTACTAAAACTAAGATCAGGATATTTATAGGTTATAGTTTATATATAGGTCAGATAAAAAAGATTTTTTGAAATTTATAATTAGGAAAATGGAAAGAGTTGTTCCAGATAAAGACATTCTGTAGACAGACGTGTAGAGCTGCGAGCAATAGCTAGTTTATAATATACAGATAGATTTTCATACTATCAATTGTGTTGACAGATCTTCCATACAAAATGTGTCAAAAATATACTGCCAATAAGAAAATCTGTCTGTACACAGAATATTGGGAACAGCCATAAGACAGTTGCGGTGCTGCGCCGCAGTGTGTGGCGCACAAATGTAACGACTATCCGTTCTAGCTTTAATAAAATGGCGTACTTGGAAACCCTTTAATTTATCCGCCTGGGTAGATAACACGTCTTTCTCTCGCGAATCTATAATGTATAAACACTGTTGTGTTCCAGTTTTTAGGATATTGACTTCTGTGACAGAACTTCAGTGGTCACGCACTATCTATCTATCTATAGTGTATCACTATCTCTAGTGTGCGGCCTGGCCTGCCTTACCCTGTTGTAATCAAGGATTATAGTATAGTTTATGCAACTCTAACATGAAATCTTTCCATGCATATGTTTTGTCGTGCTCTGTATGCCTTCGATAGCTCAGTTGGTAGAGCGGTGGACTGTAGAGGCAATAAATTGGAATCCATAGGTCGCTGGTTCAAATCCGGCTCGAAGGATATTTTTTTGGACAAGCTACTGGGACAGCTCGAGTCTAGCTGGAAAGTTGGTGGTACAAAAGCATTGGACAGAATGTATGTTTACGCTAGTGTTTTTGCAAATTGTTTTTCTCTGTTACATGCTTGTGCAATGCATGCACCTAATAGCACATGAGTTAAAACTCAATAAGAACTCAAAGCAGTGAAATTACTATACATTATTTGACCTAACAACTTATCTCTTGGGGTATTCCATGGCACTACATACGTCTCCCCAAGAAATAAGATGAGAAGTCTTAATTCTGTTATGGCCCAGTAATTTTATTTGCTTTAATATTCGTCATACTGTAACAGTGTTTCCATCTGCTTAGTGGCATAAATAGAAATATTGGTGCTACTACATAGACGGGCACGAGTATACGAGGGAGCTACTATCTGATCAAATGTAATGGAGGAGGCTGAAGGAACTTCCGTACCGCTCCAACCTACCTTTTACCTCAAATGATCGCAATGCGTTCCCGGTTCCCTTGGTATTATTGGTTAATGGACGGCGGTGAACATACCTTAAGAACTCATTCCTAATCTCCATAATGTGTAGATATTCATGTAAGTGCTAATATAATCAAGCTGTGGAATAGTTTGCCGTCACACGTGTTCCCTCCTTCCTATAATATGGAGTCCTTTAAACGGAGTGTGAAGAAGCAATTAGGCAGGCCGGCATAATTTTGTCGACCAACGACAGACGAGATGTGTCTATCGTAGGTCGACATTATTTTTGGATTGCGCTAAACTTACCATCAGGTGTAGCGTAGTCACTTTGCCGAATTAGGATAAAAAAAAATAGTAGATATAATATTTTACCTAACCTAAGTCCTTTAACCTGGCGACACCAATGAGGTTTAGTAATTCAGTGTAGGTATATGTAACAAGGTTAACATACGTATGACCGAATTATAAAAGTTAAAGTCAAAATTATAAAGTGTGACTACTGAGTAAGTGGTTTAAATTTTATCAAAGCCTTTGACCTTTTGATTACTCTAGTTTGGATAAATCCCAGCGCTTGCTAAGATAAAGTTTAAAGTGTTACAGCATAATTATTATCTATGACTACTGAGAACTATTCGGTTTGGCGCTACCGCCGAGAATTTATAAATATTTGCTATTTATGAACTTTAGTATTCAATTTATGACAGCCTCCGTGGCGCAGCGGGCGAGTAGCCGGTTGCGAAGCGTGAGGCCGTGGGTTCGATTCCCGCACCTTGACAAATGTTTGTCTGATCCACAAATATTTGTCTCGGGTCTGGGTGTTGTGGGACCGCAAGTCCCTCGTAGTTCTTGATACCCACGATACAGGTTAACCTAGTGTGGGGTCAGGACTATGTGTGTGACTGTTGGGTGTATTTATTTTATTTATTTATTTATTCACTCTAGATTATTAATATGTCTACCTATCAATTTACGAGGGCTTGATCTCTGAAACTCCGGTATTGGTCGGACTCCGGAGTTTCAAAAGATTACAGGATAGTTCGTCGTCTTAATCAAGACCATAGGTATGATTTCAACATTTAAGAAAAGAGAATCGTAGAATTGCAATTGCAACCATTACACATATCTGCAATCGTTTGAGAAACTCTGAATGATAACAGCCTGAATGTAGTGCAGCTCCAAGCAAAAAGTACTTCGTAATTCAAAGTTCTGACTAATGCTTATGAGTAGGCATCTTAGCAGGTGCTAACAGCTAACCATCAGATACCCTGCTCGTATTATCATAAAAAAATAGTAGAGGTCAAGTGGTATGTCAGCGATAGCTCAGCGGGGAGTGGTATGGACTGTCGAGACGAAAGTTGCAGGTTCGAAACCAGCCCCAAGAGTATGCAACTCTGACTTTTCTAAGTTACGTGTATATCGCTTGCTTTAGAGGTGAAGGAAACATCGTGAGGAAACCTGCATACCTAAGAAGTTCTCCATAAAAATTTGGAAGGTGTGTGAAGTCTGCCAACCTGCATTAGGCAAACCTGGTGGACTAAGGCTTAACCCCTCTCATTCAGTACACAAGGCCCGTGCCCAGCAGTGGTACGTGTATAGTACATGGCTGGTATTATTGTTTATTATAAGTGGTATGTTATGTGTTTGTGATGTACTGCCTCAGTGGCGCAGTTGTAATGCGTAGGCGTTACGATTGAGGCTAACGCTGAGGTCTCGGGTTCGATCCCCGGGTCGGGATAAAGTGGTATTGGGTTTTTCTATTATGAAATGCTCAGTATCAGCCCGAAGTCTGGAATTTGGGCCCGGTATGGCGATAGGCTCGCCACCTATCACATCGTGGGACGGAGATGCACGCGGCGAAATGTGGGTGTACTGGTTACACCTCTGCCTACCCCTCCGGGGATTACAGGCGTGAGTGCGTATGTATAAGTGGTATGTCACTCGTCAAATACCTATTTAGGACCAATATTCCTTTGATCAAAAAACATAATGATTTCGTAATATTTGCTACGTAGCAAACTAAGCACCCGTCAAATAAATTTGTTTAAATATATAGGACAAATAATAATTGGACGAAGATATTTGATGAGTGTCATACCACTCTAAATCAAAAATAATTGCTTCATTCATAAACATTAAAAGCCCGTGATATTTATTCGAATTCAAGAGATGTTGAATACGAATACGAGTATATTAAGCGAATCTATTGCGGCGGTAGGTGGCTCCGCAGAATTTAAGGGTACAACAGGGAACGATTAAACTCAGGGTTTACACGTGGAAACAAGCTGTATTTTGAATCACCGCGTCGCATCTCGGTACTTCGTCTGCTGATGCTTTCGCAAACAGAGTCACTGGCCTGTCATGTCAGACTCCGAATCTAGGCATACCGACACGTAGGGGTGCCTTGGGAACAGCTTCCCGACGAAAGCAGCATGTGGCCGGTACAGAAGGTAGCAGCGTCAGCACGCCCTGCGATGACGTGCCGGGCGTGTTATATGGGGACTATTCAGGTGCTCGGCTGCACTCCGCTCGAGTTAAGTAGTCGTAAACCAACACACGACGACGATGTTCATTTCTATTTATAGCGGGCTAAGTTCAACACTACATTATAATAATATATACACAATTTCACATTAAAGTTACGAACATTAATTCTAAAACAATTGTTTTGTGATCCATTGTAATTTTAGAGAAAGCTTAGATTGCATTATCTTTAGTGAAAACTAAATTATTTTCTCCGCAGATTAATTTATTGAACAAGAATTTATTTCTTCTAAAATTTTGCAATTTAATATATTTTTTGAGGTTTATTGTATTACAAGTTTTTGCTCGCGGCTCCGCCCACGTGAATGGCCTTTTCTCTAAAGATGTTGTAAGGATGTTTTCTTAGTCAATCACGGCTGAACCGTTTCGGTTGAAATTTGGCACACTGATAGACCATGACCTGGATTAGGAAATAGGCTACTTTATATCCCGAAAAAGGCCATCCACGTGGGCGGAGCCGCAAACAGGAACTATTAGCCTTCTGTAAAACTGTTTAATGACACTAGGTATTTTGTGTTCGACTAGCTAAGTAGTTAAGCACTGGATAGCCTTTTATTAATTGGTCACCCCACACTGAATGACTCAACGAGTTAAGTGGTTTCATTTAAGTGCATTGCCGTAAAAGAAAGAATAAATACTTTTCTAGAAATATTAGTAAATAATAATGTCAATACAAATAAAATTAACTATTCAGTACATACTTTTCAGCAGAGAGTTTTAAGATTCTATATTTATTTACGACATGTCGCTCATTTTAAAAGTAATAAATGATAATTATTTAAATATGTAAATAATTTGTTATATGTCGAATGTCGATGGTAATATGTATTTATACATTATAAAAATTAAGTAATCACAAAATTATGAGTTTGTAAATGCTACTTTGTTATTAGATAGCGTCGTTTGTCAAGCTAATAATAAAAAGATCTTAGTTGTATTTTTTTTAGATATATAATTTATTGTAAAAGCAAGGCACGAGTATTTGCTCGACCATTTTAGCTCAAAATGTTCAGTTAATTACACCGCATATAAAACAATGACGACACCAGAAGAATCGTTGCTACTTTTCACAACTTAAAGCTAACCAGTGAGGATTGAGAGGGGTGGCGGATTTGGACTTCCAGAAACCTCACTCAACGTACAAAATGCAACAGCAAGCCGTGATTTCCTTGGAACCCACGCCTTTTTGTAGACAAAACTGTCTACTGCGTAACTCTACCATTTATAAAATAAAAACATATTTTTATATATAAATTTTTTGTGTTCTAAGCTAATAGGACCAATTCGACCAAGACCTATATATGACCTAGATGCATTATAAATCTACATTATTGTCGTTTCAGATATTATGCGATCCTGAAACCGTTGAATGTGACCTGGGAAGCCGGTGTACGGAGAGCGCTGGTCGTGTCGTGGGTATGCGCCGGGCTCGCCAGCCTGCCACAGAGCTTCATTTTTCATCTCGATGAACATCCTGATGTCAAGGGGTAGGTTTAAGTTTTTAGTTTATTAACAAATCATTTTTCGGAAGATCGGTAGTTACGTGTTTTTGATTAACCTCTATTACTTTAATATTATTTATTTATTTAATCTTCATATACACAATGCCTGCTGACTTAATGCCAAAGGCATTACCTACCAGTCTGCCTGTGGGTGATGCAGAGACGAGACAATGTGGGTGTATATAAGTCACGGATAAGAAAATACTACCAAGAAAGGAGTAGATAAGGAGGCCAATTCTCGTAATTTTAAATGTTCATAATATCATTCCGATCTAGTCTCAGTTCAAGAAAGTTGCAAATGGCGTTCTCTTAAACCAATAATCAACGTCTTATAAGTTTAACTTCTATAAGTGTGTGTATGTTTGTTTAAACTCTTATCATACTTTTATGACTGCCTCGGTGGCGCAGTTGTAATGCGTATGCGTTACGATTGACGCCAACGCTGAGGTCTCGGGTTCGATCCCCGGGTCGGGTAAATGGTATTGGGTTTTTCTATTACGAAATGCTTAGTATCCGCCCGGAATCTGGAATTTGTGCCCGGTATGGCGATAGGCTCGCCCCCTATCACATAAGGGACGGAGATACGCTCGACGAAATGTGGGTGTACTGGTTACACCTCTGTCTACCCCTTCGGGGATTACAGGCGTGAGTGCGTATGTATCTATCATACTTTTGATTTGTTCGTCGTGCCTATGGATATCATGCAAATCTATTCCGTAGCTATCATCTGCATTCTTTAAGACGGTTTTATGTTTAGTCACATAAATTAAGCTACTCTATTTCTAATCAAACTTTGCAAAGCATTTACGCTTTCAAAAATAATTAGAAATTAGTATTGAAAAGAGCAACGTTAGAGTTTCTTGCCCTTTCTTCTCTAGCGAAACAGCCTTTCAAACTACTAGAGTTTTTAATGTGATCTAAACAATGTATAACATTTTATGGAACAATAAATATTTTGATTTGATTTATGTGTGAGTGATCGAGGGCTTTTTACGGTTATGTTTTACTCAAATTTATATATATGTAATACAACTACACCTGGCAAGAAGTACAGTGCAGTCCAAATATAATTTCGAGAGACATTGCGTCCCTCGACAGAATTATGAAATATTTGGATATAGCTACACTCATCGCCTACACTGTTATATTATCGCCTGTCATGTATTTTTTTATATATTTTTTTATAAGTGCACCCAACAGTGTCCTGACCCACACTAGTCTAACCTGTAACGTTGGTAACAGGAATTACGAGGGACTTGTTCCACATCACCACCCAGACCTGACACAAATATTTGTGAACACCACCAACATTTGACTCAGTGTAGGAATCGAACCCACGGCCTCACGCTTCGCAGCCGGTACTCGCCCACTGTGCCTCGGAGGCTGTCTGTGTTAAAGAGTTTTTTTTATCCTGGAACGGCAAAGTGACTACACTAGACCTGATATAAAATAAAATACAAACCAAATATAATGTCGATCGTCAATACACCTTGCGTATCTCGAAGGTCGACGATTTTTTCCGGTCAGAAGTTACTAGATATATATACCGGCTGACCCCGGAACGCGACTCTCCTAAAAGAGCTACTATGACGGGTGTTTCACCATGTGTACGGTCCAAAATCCATTCGGATACAATAATGATCCCACAAGCAAAAATTATTTAGTTCGTTACCAGTAGTCTTTTTTTTCCACCTGCCCTTATCCCACTTGGAGTGAGGTCGACGCAACATGCTTTTATAACACATGTTAGAAAGATTTGGCTTGCAGTTTTTACAACCGGCCGCTTTCCTGACGTCAACCCCTCTGAGGAGAAAACAACCAGACAAGAAACAAATATTTGTAGATCACACAAACATTTTATCTCGGTGCGGGAATCGAACCCGCAGTCTCTCGTTTCACAGCCGGCTACTCGCCCACTAAGCTACGGAGGATGTCGTTCGCTGTCTATACAGAACGTTACTAGTATGGGGTAATCATAATTCAGAATTATCAACCCTTTAAATTCTAATAAATCTTACAACTTTCAAATATATACAATTACACATAGTTCCATGCACACGAATGATTTCCACAGACAAGTCCAGAGGTTAAATTGAGTTAAAGAGCAACGACTTTGAATTAAGGTGATTAATAAGTCGTAGTGTCAACAACCCCATCATAATTAAATTATTTAGAGCAGAGCTAGTGTCCCCAAGCTTATTCGGATTTGGAACTAATAAAATCCCTTGGCGTAAATATAGATTCAATAACACGGGCGGACCGTGTGTTGTTCGTTTTTATGTACCCAACTGTCACACAGCATGAATTCGGCTCGTCCGAGACGTTACCACTATCTCACAGAAAACCGCAAAAGTAGCAGCTTGCTGCTGCGTTTCGTACGGTGAGTGAGATATCTGGAGGGCCAAATCCCCCTCCCCTTCCCAAAATAAATTAATTATCCCTTTCCTTGAAGGTCGGCAACGCGCCCATGATTCTTTTGGTATTGTACGTCATGGGCGGTAGATCACATACCATCAGGTGACCCACGTGCTCGTTTCCGACCTACGCCATCAAAAAAATGTCGCACAGTCATTGAGTCTATACTGTAAGTAGACACACCAGTCATCACGCACATAAGTATAGCAAGACGTGCAAGAATGAGTTGATTAATCTATTCCAAATTAAGTAAACGATACAGGATAACGAACCGAAGCGCTATTTCATATTTATACAAATAAATAAAATTGTATTCGAAAATAGAAATATAATTATTTGCAAACGGTCAATATACTTATTTAATTTAACAATCTTCAATGACTTATATGGCAATTTTACTCAAGTATTTTTTCATACATAGTTATTGGAAGTGGCTTCTCAATCTTTGCATCTTTATCCCCTAGGGAAGAAATTCCATCTAACAATGTCTACTATATAAAATACACTCACAAAATTTCGAATATGAGCTGGGTCTGGCTAACTCAGGTCTTTGAACTTTATTTTAATAATGTATGTAGGTACATATGTAAGAGTATTATGGCACATAACTAGTGTTGGCAATACTTAAACTGCTTCACCGCCAGTTTCTACTTCAGCGCTAATCTCTCACAATTCCAAACTTTACACTAAACAAATTTTTGGTTATTACGAAAGCAAATAATGTTTTTTTTTATTAGCTTGAATGACGAAACAGGCAGGCGCTCGCCAGGAAGCCAATTCTCGTAATTTTAAATGTTCCAAATATCATTCCGATCTATCTCAGCGTAAAGAAAGTTGCAAATGGCCATTCTCTCAAACCAATAATCAAAGTCAAATGCACCTAGCATTAGCAGTAGCATTATACCGTTTTGGCTTCAGTAAACTTTTATTCTACATTCAATCTCATTACGATCTATGTTCACATTTGACGTTGATTATTATTGGTTTAAGAGAATGCCATTTGCATCTTTCTTGACGCTGTGACTAGATCGGAATGATATTTTGAACATTTAATAATTTTTTTTCTGGGTGGTTTTCGCAAGTCCCTCGTAGTTCCTGATACCCACGATACAGGTTCACCTAGTGTGGGGTCAGGACTATGTGTGTTACTGTTGGGTGTATTTATTTATTTAAAATACGATACGATATTGGCCTCCTGATGTTAAGCGTCACGCAACACGCTTGCCCATAAACAGAAACAACACCACATACATTTTGACTTACAAAGCACTACATTTTTTTATTGCCTTTAGATGACGAGACGAGCAGGTCGCTCGTCTGATGGTAAGCGTCACGCTTGCCTATAAACAGAAGCAATGCCACACAGAACTTTCAACTACAAAACACTGCATGGCACTGGACTGTGCTCCCGCGCACCCTGTGACATAAGATGTTATGTTGCATAACGCTCAGTAATTTCACTGGCTTCAATGTCCTTCAAAACGTAACACATCAATGCTTACACACTGCTGCTTGGCGACAGAAAAAGGCAATGCGATGGTCCCAAATCAGAACGCCTCTCTCATTTGAGGGGCCTATCACATAACTATACCTACTTATGGCCGTTCCCAATATTCTATCTATCGACAGATTTGCTTACTGGCGGTATAATTTTGACACATTTTGTATGGAAGATCTGTCAATAAACTATTGATAGTAAGCAAACCCATCTATAAATAGAATATAGGGAACGGCCATTAACCTTTACGCCTTACCTTGAAATAAAAAAATATTTCTAAAATCAAGCTTTCATTTATAAGTTATTGAATTAAGGCTTTATTTTAACTAAAATGACGTTACATACGTCAAGTTTCTAATAAAACAAGTTTTATTTTATACATTTTAGTTTAATTATGTTTAAATAAGTGCTTGTTAAAGTACTAATAAAAACAGACCAATAATTTTGCAATAATAATAAAAACAGTCGTTTACCTTCTTTATTTTTAGATGCTTCTTTGAAATCCCATCGAATTTCAAATGTTCATAGTGACTCCTTCAAATCGTACCTTCCATATAATTTTCATTTCGACACTTGACGAGTGTAGGTACTTTAAACATTTGGAATCAATCCTATAATGTGGGTCTTGAAGCCAAGAAACACGAAACTATTGCATATATTATTGTTTCGGCATAGTGTCGCATGAATTCGCGAAAATAAAACGACTCATTGCACAAACTAACACCCGGTTTCTGAAAGGCTGATCAAATCAACATTCAACTAACAGAACTTTGGTTTGACATCGTTGTCCAATCAATTCGAGTTGTTGAAACGTTATTTAGTGAAAAATTAATAATATTTGATTTCTCTTTAGTACCGTTTGACATACGATTTTTCATATTAATTTGAAAGTTATGTTATCGAACATGTACGTCAAATCAAAGGTGGTGATCACGCTTCTAGTAACTCAATTTCGACTCGACATGAGATTTGATATTTGATTAGTTAATTTAACATTGATCAGCCTTTCAGAAATCGGGCGTAAGTTTAGTAAATTACTATTAGTTAAAGCTTAGTTTACTTATCATGCTCCACATGCGCCGAAGAGGGAATCCACGGGGCTTAGTTGGAATGCTGGTATAGGAAATTTTGTTAGAGCCCTGATTACGCGGATGTGAACTGAATAAGTCACAAGTAAAGTGACATGGTTATGGTTGTGCCATAAGTCTGGCATAACCATCTCCCCACCTGCGGGTTTGGGAAGGTATCTATAAAATGGATTTTCCCCGACGCAAAAAACACTGGCATTAAAACCAACTTTGATTAATGATACCGCCTCATTGGTGTTGTAGTGTACTTACCTATAAATTAGGCTGAGAACCTTTAAACGAAAATTGCTTGAAATTACAATTTGTATTTGAATTTTCGATTCTAAAAAACACGCATGAGTTGCCTTGTATATGAATTTACACTAGTTACACCTTTGTCTACCCCCTTCGAGGATACAGACGTGAGCTACTGTTATATGTAAAGTTTTAATAAATTCGTCTCATTATTTATTGTTAGTGACCGATATTGATTTATCTAATCCGTATTTGTCGAATAATTTATGAAGACTCATATAACTTTATTAAACAACTGGCAATGATTGATGAAAAACTAATACATTATTCAGTTACCTTTACTTTAGTTTGGCAGCTTACTCGGTTTTTTTTTTACTTTTGGGCAACAACATTTACTGATTGAAGCGTTGTGTTATATGTTTTTCGGGACGAAGTGTTTCATTACTCGCGGTCCTGAGAGGGCTTATGTATGCATCAGTCTCCGATATAATCAGGATGCACTGCATATGATACTTTATATAATGAGAACAAGATTACATATAAACGCACTCACGCTTGTAGGCAGAGGTGTAACTAGTACACATTTCGCCGAGCGTATCTCCGTCCCATGATGTGATAGGGGGCGAACCTATCGCCATATCGGGCACAATTCCAGAAGGCCAATTCTCGTAATTTTAAACGTTCAAAATATCATTCTGATCTAGTCTCAGCGTCAAGAAAGTTGCAAATGACATTCTCTTAAAACAATAATCAACGTCAAATGCACCTAGCATTAGCAGTAGCATTATACCGTTTTGGCTGTAACCAACTTTTATTCTACATTCAATCTCATTACGATCTATGTTCACATTTGACGTTCATTATTGGTTTAAGAGAATGCCATTTGCAACTTTCTTGACGCTGAGACTAGATCGGAATAATATTTTGAACATTTAAAATTACGAGAATTGGCCTTCAGACTCCGGGTTGATACTGAGCATACCGTTCGTATCGCATTGACACTTGATACGTCTAATTTTTTGCGCGGTGCAGTACGACGTATCTCAATCTACAAATGTAATATTAACATATTAACTTTTATGAGTTAAAATTGATTTTGTAAGTTCATAAATTTATGTTGTGTGATGAGTATTACGTGTCATGTGTAAGTAAGTGGAGCCGTATTTTTGGCAGATTCATATGAGAGTTATCGTTCTTCGATGGGTTTCAAACCTAATTGTAAGTAATTATTTTTGTAGCCTTCAAATCATTTATTTCTGTAGTATTACGTCAGAAACTTACCATACAATAGAAACGTGAAAGGTGTCAGGGCGAAATAAGTAATAAAATTATATCTAGAAATCCATAATAACAAATAAGTCCTGCAATAAAATAAGACCGTGAATCGAAGCTTCTGATGTGACTATGTTATTCCAACGTATCTAGCCCTGATTTCTATTACTAGTAATAAATGTTTATTGCATGTTTATCTATTTCATTCAGTCGTAAATCAAGAGATCGATATTGTTATTGGCAAATTATCTGTTTATAATAGTGACTGTACAATGTACGTAGCATTTTCCCTTTGAGTGAATCGTTAACACATCACAGAGAAATATAATTATACTAATGGCCGGATAACTATTGATTTTCCTTTTTTTATTAGCTTGAATGACAAGCGAGCAGGTGGCTCGCTTGATGGGGAGGGCATCGCCTGCTCATGAACAGAAACATCACCCACATAACTTCGAATTACAAAGTATCGCACGGCACTCAACGCTCGTCACCCGAGACATAAGTAGTTAAGTCTTATATTACCCAGTAATTTCACTGGTTTCAAAGTTCTTTAAACCGAAACACAGCAGTGTTTACTCACTGTTGTTTAGCGGTAGAAATAGACAAAGTGGTGGTACCAACCCAGACGGCCTCTCGCATTCGAGGGATCCTCCACCTTGATTGATTGATTTTACTCTTTATTGTACACCATTTGCACAGATAATTACAAAGGAACATAATCTTTGAGTGGTAGAGCCACGGTGTAGACACTTTTGTCTACAGCCTGAATGGGCCGGGTCGTTGCCACTATCTTACAGAAAACCGGCGTAAAGTAGCAGCTTGCTGCTGCGTTCCGTACGGTGAGTGAGATATCCGGAGGCCCAAATCCCCCTCCCCTTCCCAATTCCTTAATTATCCCTACATGGGCGGTGGTGATCACTTCAGGTGACCCACTTGCTCGTTACCGACTTATGCCATAAAAAATGTATTACGATAGGCGGTCTTATCGCTGATAACGATCTCTGCCAGACCTTAACCTTAACTTTGTCTACTGTAAAAAAAATACTTAATTATCAATTTGCTGCAGGTACTACCAATGCGTGTCATACGGCTCACTGCCGACGGTGCATCACGAACTGGCGTACTTCCTGGTGAACATGATCCTCATGTACGTCATCCCGCTACTGTCCACACTGTATTGCTCCTCCGCCGCACTGCTCGAGATCATCAAGAGAGCCAACACTTCCAATGGTGAATATATTTTATTTACAAACCATTTATGTGAATATCTGGGTAATGTAGCTTCTGTGACACAGACGACTCGGTCACAGAACCGAGGCCCGAGACAAATGTTTGTGTAACCAACCAAAAAAACTAGTCTGGGTATTATAAGGTCGAATGTGTCTCGTAGTTTCTGATACCCATGACTCAAGACTTATCTTAGTGTAGAGTTAGGACTATCGCAACTGTTAGGTGCATTTAAACACAATAAAATAAATGGTTATAGCTTGAAGCGATCTCATTAATGTAAACTTAAATACATTTTGAATACAAAGGAAATATGTAAGTATAGACTTAATTTTTTTGTATAGAGAGCATCATGAGTCCCATAGAAAAGCTCGTAATAAATATAATTCTTAATCGCATCTTAAAATAATGACTGTCTCGGTGACGCAGTGGTAATGCGTACACCTTACGACTGCTGTACTGAGGTCTCGGGTTCGATCCTCGGATCGGGTAAAAGTGATATTGGGTTTTTCTATCACGAAATACTTAATATCAGAGTATATAATTGTGCCGAGTATGGCGATAGGCTCACTTCCTATCACATCATGTAACAAAAATAACCTCGGCGAAATGTGGGTGTACTTGTCACACCTCTGCGACAAGAGATTACAGGCGTGAGTGCGTATATACATACATACGCACTCACGCCTGTAATCCCCGAAGGGGTAGGCAGAGGTGTAACCAGTACACCCACATTTCGCCGAGCGTATTTCCGTCTATTATTAAGTGAGTGCGTATATATCTTTAAATAATATCCTGGACTTAATTCTCGACTTCCATGTTGTATTTGGCTTCGCAAATACATGTTTAGACTTGTATCCGAGTACAAAACATGTGATATATCTGCGTATATAAAACCATACAAAAGTATTGTTTATGAGCTTGTGCATGCTAATAAATAAATAAATAAATGCACCCAACAGTCACACACATAGTCCTGACCCCACACTAGGTAAGCCTGTATCGTGGGTATCAAGAACTACGAGTGACTTGCGGTCCCACAACACCCAGACCCGAGACAAATATTTGTGGATCAGACAAACATTTGTCAAGGTGCGGGAATCGAACCCACGGCTTCGCAACCGGCTACTCGCCCGCTGCGCCACGGAGGATGTCAATGATATAATGATGATAGTCGATGGTGGACCATGGCTGAACAACTTTTGATGTGGGTTTCAGTAAAAATATTAAGGCATATTTAGCCTAATGTGTATGTTTCATTTAAATCGGTTAATAAATAAAAGAGACATTTATGAATGTCATTTATAAAATTAGTCATAGTAAGTACCCCGTACGCTTAACTAAATAATATAGGTACATAAAAAAGATCGCATTCAAATCGGCCCATTTGTTGAAAGAAAGATATATAAAGAGAGATCCCCTCTCTCTCTCAAACTAATAATACTCTCCTTTTTGTCGGGTGTTAAAATGTTTGTCTCTAGCCAACCAATATTAACGCAGGCAGAGCTGAAGGCAAAAGCACCAAATATAACATCTTAAAATAGAATATAATTAATATTGCCAGTTCTGTGCGAGCAAACATGGCGTCGTGGTAATCTGACATGATTTATTATTATTGCCTAGTATAAGGTAAATAATATTTCAGATGATACGTGATATATCTGTCGCCCGAAGCATTAAGGATATTATTGTAAATAAATAAATAAATAAATAGCAGATACGAGTCTTACGTTATGACATTACATAGGTATCGGGAACTCCGAACTACGAGAGACGTATAGTCTCATAATACCCAAACTCGTAACAAATATTTGTGGATTCAAATAATTATAAACAAAAGTTACTGCCTCGGTGGCGCAGTTGTAATGCGTCCGCGTTACGACTGAGGCTGACGCTAAGGTCTCGGGTTCGATCCCCGGTTCGGGTAAAAGTGTTATTGGGTTTTTCTATTACGAAATGCTCAGTATCAGCCCGGAGTCTGGCATTGTGCCCGATATGGCAATAGGCTCGCCCCCTATCACATCATGAGACAGAGATACGCTCAGACCTGACGTGCGCATTTTGAGCGACTCTGCCTTCTTTCTATTTTAAACAACTCGCTCGGCTGATGGTAGGCGCAACGCTTGCCCATAAACAGAAGCAACACTACACAGAACTTTGAATTATGCAGCACTGCATGGCACTGTACTGCATTCGTCGGCCCCGAGACATAAAATGTTAAGTATCAAAATAGCCAGTAATTTCACTGGTTTCAATGTCCTTCAAACCAAAACATACACTGCTGCTCGGCGGCAGAAATAGACAAAGCGGTGGTACCAACCCACAGGCTCACAATTGAGGGGCCTACTACCTAGTGAAATCTAGACACTTTTGTCTACAGCATGTATGGGCCGGCTCATCCGGATCATTACCAATGTCTCACAGAAAACCGGCGTAAAGTAGCAGCTTGCTGCTGCGTTTCGTACGGTGAGTGAGATATCCGAAATCCCCCTCCCCTTCGCAATCCCTTATGAAATGAAATGAAATGAAATGAAATGAAATGAAATGAAATGAAATGAAATGAAATGAAATAGTTTATTAATCATGTAGGCAATTAAAATAGCGCTTATGACAAGTCAGTACAAAATAAAGAAACTTATGTATAAAAATCATATCAACTAATAACATACATAGCATCGTCAAATAAACTAGGCAATTACACTAAATTGTTTATTTTATGTCTTTTTATTTTAAATTTTACATTATTAACAGTATTTGTAATATGGAAACGTCCATTATTAATTATTAAATATTTTGAGTCGGTATGGACCACTGCATTTACCGAAACGGCACGAGTTTTAAAACTACCACCGGATCCAAAACGACCCAGCTTGAGAAGACCCGGCGAAACAAACTCAGTGGGCTTAATTTACCACTGGATTCAACGCGGCGCGACCCAAACTCTGAGAAGATCCAGTTACTTGAACTCAGGGGGCTTGTTTTAGGTCCGGATTTTCAATAATTTATAATTTAGGAAATACAAAGTCCTATAGTTAACTTTAGGGAGATTGAATGCGGACCATGTGTATCTCCGAAGTGTTGTTTTAAAACTACCACCGGATCCAAACGCGACCCAGCTTGAGAAGACCCGGCGAAACAAACTCAGTGGGCTTGTTTTTTGTCCGCTTAGGTACTATATTCTTGAAAACCATGACTTGTCTTTTAAAAAATTGCCAATTTTCCGTTATTATTTATTCGCGATCGTTCGTCTTTTGTTTATTTGATATCATTTTATTTTTTTGGTTCAGGTAGGTATTTTATGTTAGGAAGCATTTCATTTTAGCTTGCTCGTAGCATAATACAACTCATTGGTCAATTTATTTAAATCTTGGTTACTAAAACATACATTCTATTTATAATTGCTTAATTATCTCATAATTAACCTAAGCTACAGAGCCCCAAGAGGTCACAGTATGCAAGGAGGAACCGAACGCCAAACGTCTCTATCCTCTAGATATTGTTTAACATTATAGTAGCCCCTGGTCATAAGCTCACGTTTAATGTGTGTCTTGAACAAATTTTCGGGCATAACACAATAACATTGTTGGGGAGCTTGTTATAAAATTTAACGCTATTACCCATAAATGACTTTTTAGTCTTAACAATTCTAAAAGAGGGTACTGAGAGTTTATTTTTGTTTCTAGTATTTATATTATGAATGTCACTATTTTTGTGAAATTTACTTAAGTTTTTACGAACATACATAATATTTTGATAGATGTATTCAAACGGCACAATCAGTATATTACTATCCCTGAATACAGATCGTAGGGAATCGCGGCTCCTCAGGTCATATATAGCACGAACTGCTCTTTTTTGTAATATAAATATAGTGTCTATATCAGCAGCTGATCCCCACAATAGAATGTCATAGGACACAATACTGTGGAAATATGCGAAATATTAACTAACCTAGCCGTTGAAACATCAGTTAAGCGTCTTATTTTCCGGACAGCAAAAGCTGCAGCACTTAATTTACCAGATAATCTTTCTATTTGAGGATCCCATTGCAATTTACTATCGAGAGTTATTCCTAGGAAAACTGTTGAAGAGACTAGATCTAATGTTTCTTTGTTTAATTCTATACGTGAATTCACCTTTACAGCATTTGGTAATGTAAAATGGATACATTTAGTCTTCCCTGCATTTAATAAAAGGTTATTCGCAGAGAACCAGTTTTAAATTAAATTCTCTCTTTGTAAACCCAAATTGTTTATTATGTAATATCCTATTTCTATCAAAATGCGCCAGCATTTGATCCAGCATGTTTTTTTCAAAAACCTTACTAAGAGCTGGTGATATAGATATAGGCCTATAATTAGAGGCGCTATTAACACAGCCCGTCTTAAAAATTGGCACAATTTTACTTATTTTCATTAAATCGGGAAAAATACCGTCATTTACACAACAATTAAAAATATCTGCTAAAATGGGAGCAATATTTACTATAATAGCTTCTATAGCTTTAACAGATAGCCCCCAGAAATATTCAGTACCTTTTATTTTAAGTTTTTTAAATGCTTTGATTATTTCACAATGAGTTACCATATCAAAGTTAAAATGAAGCATATCTACTGTAACATTTTCTATTAACAATGATTCTGCTAAAGTCGCTGATGACTGCAGACGTTTAGTTGTATCTATAGGTATGTTACTAAAAAAATCTCAAAGTAATTGGCAACAGCGAGCTTATCTGAAACTAGTTCGTCATTTACAAATAAAGCTATCATTTGTCACTTATTCTATTTCCAGTTTCAGAATTAATTATTTGCCAGGTAGTTTTTATTTAATTTCTAGATTGTCTCAACTTTTCACTAATATGAGCGGCTTTAGCATGCCTGCATACTTTTTTAAATATTTAAGAAAAATTCTTAACGTAGTTTGAAAATTGGACACAAGGGTGTATAGGACCTTCTGTCATATAAGTCATATAAAATATCTCTACTACGTCGTATGCCTTTAGTAGCCCAGGCTGCAAAGTTAATTTTAGAGCTAGTTTTGAGTGATTTTGGTTTACAACATTTATTAAACTCATTGCAAATTGTACTAAATAAAGCATCATAAATATAATTTGGACTGGCAGAGTTTGGGGTAAAAGAACACAATAATTAATTTAAATTATTACTAAATTTTAGCAAGTTGTTTTTTGTCAGATATCTTAGTGTAATAGGTTTTTGTTTATTACATACATTATTGTTAAGTTTGACCATCTGACACTTGTGATCTGACCGAACACCTGTTGTTACACACTTATCTAGTATGTTAAAATTAGTAAAGATATTATCAATACATGTTGCAGACGCATATGTGATCCTAGTTGGCTCAGTAAACAAACATGTGTAATTAAATGAGCTAAATAATGATACAAACTTACATTTGTCCGGAGAATCAACCAGAATTTTTTACATTAAAGTCTACGCACACTATAATTTTTTTCTTATTTTTAAATTTCTTAAGAATTTCCTCCATTATCGAAATAAATCTTAATACGTTAGGTGTAGGAGGCCTATATACGCATAAAATAATGTAAAGATCGGTTTCTGCACATGCGACCTCACATACTCGCTCAACAGAAAGGTGAGAGATGTCCTTCCTTTCCTTAAATTTAATATATTCACGTACTAAAATTATGGCTCCCCCACCCTCTGCAGATACCCTATTGACCGAGCTGGCGACCCTGAAGCCAGTAACATTGAAATTCATATGATGCGCCTTCAACCAGGTTTCTGTGAAACACAAAATGTCAATTTTAAATAAATCAATAATTATCCCTATCCTTTAAGGTCGGCAACGCGCCCATAATTATTTTGGTATTGTGAGCGTACATGGGCGGTGGTGATCACTTACCATCAGGTGACCCACTTGCTCGTTTGTCGGCCTATACAATAAAAAAAAACCATGTTTGTGTTCCAGACAAGATGCGTCGCAGTGGCATCGGTATCTTAGGCAGAGCGAGAGCTCGGACCCTGAAGATGACAATCACCATAGTCCTGGTGTTCTTTACTTGCTGGTCACCATACTACTGCTACTGTTTGTGGTAAGGAAATACCATTTCTTTTATTTTATTATGGCTTCACATTATTAATGCATATAGCCAATGACAAGTATTTATTTTCAAGTAAGTATTCACAAGAACGATGACCGAATGAGCCGGTGAGGCAGATTACAAGGTCTCGTTGGAGTTTTGGTGTGAATTCCTTGTACGACACTTCATAGACGATTTTCTTCAAGCGGATCGAACACCTAACAATCAATACACCTAATTTCAATAATTCCACACACTATTCTTCAGTCAATGTGTAGTGCACAAATCCACACCACTTTTATACAACAAACACCACTTTAAACTAGTCTAAGCAGTAATACTCGTAGCTCAGCGGGGA
This sequence comes from Mimas tiliae, assembly GCA_905332985.1. Lineage (NCBI taxonomy): Eukaryota > Metazoa > Arthropoda > Insecta > Lepidoptera > Sphingidae > Mimas > Mimas tiliae. The sequence continues at coordinate 4,068,243 of HG995256.1, read as the reverse complement.
GTGGTATGGACTGTCGAGACGAAAGTCGCAGGTTCGAAACCAGCCCCAAGTGCATACACCTCTGACTTTATGTGTCTATTAATAGTTAATTATCACTTGCTTCAACGGTGAAGAAAACATCGTGAGGAAACCTGCATACCTGAGAAGTTCTTCATAAGAATTTCGAAGGTATGTGAAGTCTGCCAACCCGCATTAGGCCAGCGTGGTGGACTAAGACTTAATCCGTCTCATTCAGTAGACGAGGCCCGAGCCCAGCAGTGGGACGTATATAATACAGGGCTGGTATTATTATGAATTAATTATAATAACATATCAACCGGACTGTCAGAATTCCCGCCAAAAACTCCGGATTACCATTTGTAAACCGACGTGTCGCTGTCACCATGCGTCGCAGTCTCTTGTCTCGTTCACACAACTCAAAACAGGCCTTAATGCAGAAATAAATAAGATTTATTTATTTATTCGTTACACCATCTGTTTACCACAAACAAATATTATAATAAGAATTTCTCCTCATTCGTAGAGGAGAGCTGTTTTTTATAGCATTCGCCGGCAAACGAGCAAGTGGGTCACCTGATGGTAAGTGATCTCCACCGCCCATATACGCTAATAATAATATAATTATCACTAATTATTGATGACCTTAACCGCTTGTGTCCAGCACTGGGACGTATATAATACAAAGCTGGTGTTATATATTATATTAATCCAGCAAATCTCCCTCCTCTCCCCAATCCACTGTTTATCCCTTTCCTTTAAATTCGGCAACGCACCCGTAATTCTTCTGGTATCATGGGCGTAACGGTGGAGATCATTTACCATCAGGTGACCCACTTGCTCGTTTGCCGGCCTATGCTATAAATCAATAATATTTTTTTTTTCAGGTACTGGATAGATAAAGAATCTATCAAAAACCTAGACCCGGCGATACAGAAGGCCATGTGGCTATTCTCATGCACAAATTCTTGCGCCAACCCTATCGTGTACGGAGTGTTTAATAAAAACAGGTGGTCGTGGCGGTCAGGCCATGTGAGTATATAAAACATGTTTATAAAACTGAATAAGACGAGCAAGTCGCTCGTCTGATTATAAGCGTTACGTCAGCCCAGCTGTACACCATTAAGAACTTTGAATTACAAAATACTGATTGCGTCGTTGGCGCAGTTGATTACAACTGCATTAGCGCACGCGTAACGACTGAGGCTGACGCTGAGGTCTCGGGTTCGATCCCCGGGTCGTGTAAAACTGATATTGGGTTTTTCTATTACGAAGTGCTCAGTATGAGTCCGGAGTCTGGAATTATGCCTGGTATGGCGATAGGCTCGCCCCCTAATTACAAAATAGGTGCTGCATGGTACTGCCCTAAACTCATCCTCCCGAGACATAAGGATAACTGTTAAGTCTCATATTGTTCAGTAGGTGTTAATGTCCTTCAAGTTAACACTGCTGTTTGGTGGCAGAAATAAACAAAGCGGTGGACCTACGCAAACGGTCTCTCGCATACGAAAACGGAGAGATCTAGCTCATGTATAATCTCAACATCATGCTCATCTATTTAAAGCAACAATGTATTTAACGTACATATTTACGGTAACAATAACACAAACTCCCGTTTAAACTTCTTTGAAATTAAATTCACCTACTCACATCACATTTAAACCAATAAAACAATTTAATTGCTCAAATAAGCAAATACATTAAAAATTAAGCGCCAACCACACCAAAAATATTGCTGTAAAACTCCCGCCAAAATTCTCCTTAAAAACTTTTAAAACGTAGTAAATTTTCCAAATCAAGGAAGTCACTACAATCAACCTTTCATTTAAAACAACTTAATGTATTTTTATTATTGTTTTCAGAATGTACGATGTCGCAGTGGGAGTATGAGACGAGGTTCTCGGCTGCCTTGCGGAGAATCCATGGAAATATCAGCTGCGACGCTCAACAGAGCGAGAAATTCTCTTGGAAGTGACAGAAATGGACGACGGGACTCAACATTTACGACGCACAATGGAACTCAAAAACATTGGAACACTATCAACAATAACCACGTTAGCAACGGTATGGTGTAGCAAAGAAATAAATGCTACATTTAAGGTTAAATAACGATAACTAGGTACAACGAATGGTTCTTAGAGCGGCCAGAGCAAAAGGTGGGGTGAAAGTAGAAGTTGCTGAACGTTTGGGGAAATCAAGCAGGGAAGCTGTGTACCGATGAATAAAGTGTGATTATAAAATACACGAAAATAACGATTATATAAGTGCTATTCCAAACATATAAAAGTGCTATATACCGAAGATACAGCAGTATAAAAAAAATCTAACCTAGATAATTTGTGTGCATTATCTTATAGCAGTCTAATAACATCCATATCGTTAACAATTTTTAAACGAAACCTAAGTTGAAACAGAGGCTTCTAAAATAACTTTATTTTAAAATGAGATTGGAATATTTAAGGATTGAATAAATCTTTAGTAAAGAATGCTTTAATGAGTTACATCTTGATACATATCTAGAATACGTAGGTTTAGAAGGTTTACGGTTGTTCGACGGTTTGTGCCATTGTGAATAGATTTAATAAGAGTATTTTTAAACGTAAACTGTACTTTGATTAACAGTTGATATCTCGAACAATATTATGGTAATACACAATCAACTGACACCGATATGTGCATAACGCAGTATACGTTGTATATTTCTCTTATTATCTTGTGCTATATTTCAATTGTTTAATATTGTTACGCAACTCCGAGACTCTTGGAGTATAGTTGAGTATGAATACCATGATATTTTCTAGGACGATGCTTAGTGGCATCTTTGACAGTTCAGTATAAACAAAACAAATCGATAGGATTATTTTTGTTTGTTATATTTTTATTATGTTTTCCCTATAAAGGAGTTTGATTAACTAAGCAATTTATTGAGAATACTATAATATGGATCTTAAACAAGAATATAAGCGTTTTTATAAATTAATAATAATTGTCCTTTGTGTTCTCAGTACGCCAACACACACGTCTTAATTTAAATAACCTTGAATATAAATAAATTTAATAATATCTGTCAAACCTCTGTCAAATATGCTATTTCAGCTAATAACAATTAACAACTATATACGATCTGTAGATATTATTATTAGCGTACCTAGTGTAAGTCTGATAGGATACTCATGGCTTTCCAAAGTGTAAAGTTAATACATTCCAATGTGAACGCTTAAGTTATTATTTAATATATTTATTCAATAAGACTGACTGACCGACGATAAGTCTTAGTAGGTATGTTATACCAAACGTTGTTTCTTTCATGGTTGTTTTCGTTTATATTAGCTTTATTTCCAAGATATATTTTTATTTTGTTTGCGTAGGAGCGTACTGGCTGTGAGTTGTTACTCCGCTCTGTGGAGAATAAGATGTGAATTTTGTACCAAAAGGTAATATTAAGTAACAAATTATTTTATTAAAATAAAAGTATTTTAAATAATGTGGAATTTCTTTTATAAATAAAATTTAAATTCCTGCCAACAGCTTTTTATTATTTTTATTTTTATAGACACAGGCTGGGTACAGACGGCCTCTTCTAATGAGAGGGATAGGCATAAGTTCATCGCACTAGCATTAAACCAGGCGAGTCGCTAGGCTTCATATACCTTTAAAGTCCTGTTTCCCCACACTATTCCCTATTCTCCTCGTTAGTCCTGACTAACTGCAATTTTTAGTCGTTGCTTGTGTCGTTTTCGGTAATATGCCGAAAAGGGAGGCGAGTAGTATATCTGAGAGGTTACCATTATAGACCCACGGTGCTAAATATTAGAATACGCCACTACGAGACTATCCTGCCCACACACCCGCCACTGTAACTCCTGTTAGCCAGGATCGACAGTGGCACGCATATTTCGACACCGAGCAATGAAGCTCGGTGAGTCTCTGGGAATGCAAATCTGTCTTTATCCCGCAACGAAATGAATCAAATAGAAAATTTGCGAGGAGTAGGAAATAATAATTGTCCACTTCCCTCCATAGCACAGTGGGAGACAAAGTAATTAACGAATAGAATACGCCACTGCCTGACAATAGGGATAGGACGATGGTTGATTCGTTACTACACATAGCAAGACAAATGAGCCGAGCTATCTATAATATAAGGGCGTATGTCTCTAAGACTTATCTTAAAAAGCAATATTCAGACAACTTTTTATTAAAATAATTAACATCAAATATTAAATATAAATAATAAAATACAGATATTTACGAACAGTGAGCCGCCTTTATACATATTTTATTTTATTGTTGACCAAGTCTCTAACGGTATAAATAAGGGGTTATTTAAATGAGAATGCGTTATTTGTTATCGGTAAACTAAATTAATTTGAACATAATACTAAAAATACAATGTCGACTAGAGCTATAAATATAACTACAATAAATATGAGTAAAATACTTTAAAATCTTACAAATACGAGAATATTCATTGAAACATCCTACGTATTAATAATATTTTGGCCACAACTTTGACGACTTTCTAAAAGGTTTTAAATCAGATTCCGTTTTAAATCACAAAGTTATTATATTTCCACAGAAAAATCGTTTAAAACGATACAACAAAGTACATAAACATCTACTCAAAGTATATATTTCTGTTTTTTTTTTCACTGGAATGCAAATATTGAATGTCATACATCCTACATCTAACAACAAACAGTGGTGCTCCCATACAATAACATTATTATGTGTTATTTGAAGTGTTACATTTTAAACCAGTTTTCCAAAAAGGATATATTCATTACTTATTACAAGAATATAATTTATGTCTTTGTATAATTATTTGATTAAATTTATTGATTAAAATTATATGGTTTTTTGTATATAGGCTATAGTAAAAGACTTTATTTGTTAGGGAGCATCTGTACACTATGGCACATTGAGTACTAATTATACAATACATACACCAAATACATAGTACACTTCCATACAAAAATACACCGATTTAAGACAGAAACTTCGAAAATTTCTTGTCTAAGAATATTGAGATTTTTATGAAAATTTATCAAAATTTGCTATCTTAAAAAACTATTCCACAATATCTCGTTTTACAAGACTTTAGATTTTATTACTTTTTTTTTGAGATATCATGAAAGAGTTTTTAAGTACTGTATAAGCTGAATAATCTGAATACACTACTTAAAATGGCACATCAAGAACACACTGACATGGTAACAATTTAAGCTCTATAATGTATGTCATACATTTATATAGTTAATAAAATATATATTTCTTGTATATACAGAAACTCTTCACTACGGTAAAGTTAAGGGTTATAATGCAGACAGTTTTTTATAGCAGAGGCCGGCAAAAGAAAAAATGGGTCATCTGATGGTAAGTGATCTCCTCCGCCCATAAACATTAACAATACCCGAAGAATCGTGATCGCCTTGCCAACCTTAGGGAAACGTAAAATTAAGGGATTAGGAAGGGGAGGGAGGTTTGGGCCTCCAAATATCTCACTCAGTACGAAACGGAACAGCAAGCTGGTACTCCTCGTTAGTTTTCTGTGAAACAGTGGTAACAACCCGGTCGAGCCGGCCCATTCATACTGCAGACAAAATTGTCTACACCGCGGCTCTACCACTACTAAACTGTATACAAACATATAACTAATTATATTAAGCCTTGGTAGTTCCAAGTGAGTATATTATTAGTCAATATTATTATGACACCAACCTATAATACTCGAAAACTGGCAAGCATAATGAATTTTATTTGAATATAATTTTATTATATATGCAGAATAGACCTAATACAGTCATCTTGAACGAGAACTAGGAATAAATCTTCTTTATCTTATGTACAAAACTGCTTAAGGAATGAAGAGTTTCTGAGTATACCAAATGATGTCCTTAATATGACATTGTTACGTTTCAGCAATTTTACAGTAAACTACGCACTTTTAATACATATAAATTCAACAATAAGAAACATAATTTCAAAACATCAATATTTTTCGAAAATTTTAAAATATTGCTACTACAGATATGTACTCTTTACACAAAATAGATAAACAAACATGCTATCAACACTACTTCACGTATACGAAAAAAACACAACAGATTAAACTGAAGCAATATAACGTTATTGTGCTGGCACGAATTAACGATTGCTCGTTATTTAAACACAAAACAGTTATTGGCCTATCATCTGTTCTAATTTCAAAATTATACAAATTAGCAGATTATTTTATTAGGTTATTCTAAAATAAATTTTCTATTTGCAATAATAGATCTTCAGAAATAATCTATCAATATTAAAATATGAATATGCAAAAATATTATTGTTTTCTAGTCGTACAAAAATCGTCGCTAAAATGTAGGCTCAATTCATACCTAATTTGTTGATGATAGGCCTATCCGTTATCGGCATACCGTTTTGCTAAACGTTATTTACGATCGCTCAATGATCGCCTTTCTCTAGTTCGGTGAGTTCGTGTGAGTTGGCGACATCGCGATCATTTTGTGCGGCCCGAGTCTTCTCAATGTCTCCTTCAGATAGCGAAGCTACTATGATGGCGCCAAGAGCGTCACATACAACATTGATTGTTGTGCGGAAACGATCGCTGGAAAATAAAATATTATAATAGTTTAATAGAATGGAAAAAGACAACGTACCTACTTATATTTTCATAAAATTGCTGTGTTTGCCCCAAAAAATAACAGATATATAAAAATACACGATGTTACAATATGCAGTTTGAATTTTCTTGTTTCTACGAATAAAGACATGATACACCTGCACATTGATGAAAAACTAACGTTATAAAACATATAGAAGTTCTTCCATCCCACAAGAAAAGTCATATACGAAACTTACGAAATGTAACATACTACATATTGATACTTTAAAGTGTCTTTATAACGCGCTTTGTCAGCCCCTAACACAGAACATAGAAACTTTATTCCTATGTTCTGTGGTCTCTACTAACATACTGCATAACATGTTGGGGCAGTGCATCCAAAATACATGTTATTCAAATTGAAAAGGCACGGCGATTTTCTCAAAAAAATTATGCTGCATATGCCCTATTAGATACCCTACTTCCAAAGTCTATGAAGATGCAGGGGTTTCAGAGTGTCCGATAGCTATCTATCTTAACTAATATATGAGCCGGAAGTGAACTTCCCTCTTTCTTAAATTATGCCACGCACACACAGTTATTCAGTTATTGTGTACTATCTACATATATCACGCACATGGAGCACCGGTGTGGCACATGACTGCCTCGGTGGCGCAGTTGTAATGCGTACGCGTTACGGGTAAAAGTGATATTGGATTTATCTATTACGAAAAGATCAGTATCGGTCCGGAGTCTGGAATTTGTGCCCGGTATGATGATAGGCTCGCACATCACATCATGGGACGGAGATACGCTCGGCGAAATGTGGGTGTACTGGTTACACCTCTGCCTACCCCTTCAGGGATATCAGGCGTGAGTGCGTATGTATGGAGCACCGCGCGCAAAAATTTGTAGAATAATTTATAACAGAGCAACGTGTAATATTATATAAGTAACTCACAGAAGCCAATCGACTGCGAGGATGATGGACACATCTTCTGCTGGTAAGTTGACGGTATCCAATACCATCACCATGGTGACCAGCCCGGCCTGTGGTATACCAGCCGCGCCTATACTGGCAGCTGTCGCTGTTACACTGGAAGCAAAAAATAATAATAAACTTCAATGTCGTGACCTAAAATATATAAAAATAATAAATTAATATTATTCTTGACAATTTTATGCGTTTTTTTATATAGCATAGGTCGGCAAATGAGCAAGTGGGTCACCTGATGGTAAAAGGTCTCCAACGCCCAGGAACGCCTACAATACCAGATAAATTAAGGACGCATTGCCGACCTTAAAGGAAAGGGAAAAATAAGGGATTGGGATGGGGTGGGGGATTTGGGCCTCCGGATATCTATCTCACTCACCGTACGAAACGCAGTAGCAAGTCGCTACTTTACGTCGGTTTTCTGTGCGACAGTGGTAATAACCCGGTCAAGCTGACCCATTTTTTCATTTATCTCGACGCGGGACTCTTACCCGCGGCCTCTCGCTTCACAGCCGGTTAGTCGCCCACTGCGCCACGAAGTCTGTCATTGGTATGTGTAAGTACATAAAAAAATACTATTTGCTGCAAACATTTTGCTACTTTATCAGGGTAAGTTTATTTAAACCGTTTGTTAATTTAACGGCGTTCGAAGGAACCAATAGTTAACGCTATTGAAAGGTTGTTTCACTTACTTTTAGTAGGTACTAACAATACGATAAAACAATAGGTATCGTGAACAAAAGCCTCTTACGAACGCCGACGATTCTGGTAGGGCAACATAACACCCTCATAATTCTTACTAAGTAGTCTTTAACAAAGAGCTATTGGAATAAAATAATTGAATGTCTAACTCACCTCACAGCTATAATCTTGCCGAAAGACATCTCAACATTCCTAAGCTGCGCAATGAAAATGGCTGCCACGGCCTCGTATAATGCTGTACCGTCCATGTTGATGGTCGCGCCGATGGGGATGACGAATCTTGTGATACGAGGGTCTAGGCCCATGTCATCGCAACATCCTATCGTTATAGGCATTGTTGCTGAACTGTGGACGAGGAGATATGCGTGCAACGAAAACACATTTTTGATGAAATATTTTGCTTCAATAATTATAAAAATACTAGCTTTTGCTCGCAGGTCCGTCCGCTAGAATACACTTTTCCAAAATAAATACGTACGTAGCCTATAACCGTCTCCAGGGTCCCATCTATCTCTACATCAAAATTCATCAAAATCGGTTTAGTGATTTAGGCGTGAAAGCACAACAAACAAATATATTAATTATTATTTTTTTCATAAAAAGTATCCTATGTTACTTCTTATACCTCCAAGAATATGTGTACAAAATTTCATGATGATCGGTTAAGTAGTTTTCGCGTGAAAGCGTAACAAACCAACTTACATTCACATTTATAATATTAGTACTCGTATGATGAGAGGTTATAATTTGTTACAATCAATTAAGAAATGTATAATCGTAGCAATTGCTGAAGCTAGTTATTTATCTTATGCGAATTAATTGAATAACTAAGTAGTTCAGAAAGAATAAACATAAACCTTGTGTATCACTTATACACTAATGGCCGTTCCCAGTATTCTATCTATCGATAGATTTACTTACTGGCAGTTAATTTTTGACACATTTTGTATGGAGTATCCGTCAAAACTCTATTGATAATAAGCAAATCTATCTGTAAATAGAATATATGGAAGGGCTATTCGAAAGAAGAATCTTCAGGCTAGAAAGCCTGTAAATTATTTATAATTTGATATGGTTTCTAAACATCATAATCTATTATAAGTTTAACGCAAATAGACAGATTATATAGATAAGACAAACTGCAACTTATAGTTTTGTACTTAACTAACTTTACTAACATCGTATTGAGACTTATCGTGCCTTATGAACTAAAAAAAAGCATAAAAAATCAATTTCAGTACACTCACCTAGAGGCAGTACCAAAAGCAGTGGCCATCACCTGCCCCATCTTAGCAATATATCGACACGGCAGCTTCTTAGTGGCGAGTATAAACAAGATGCTCAATGTTCCGAAGCCGTGCAGGAACAATCCAAGTAACACAGTCATAAAGTACAGTCCGAGACGGCCCACGAGATCAGCGAACGAATCTATCTCCATAATCTTCGCTGTTACCAGGAAAAACACTCCCAGAGGAGACAACCTGGAAATCAGACAAAAATATTCTAATAATTAAGTACACACTGTATTATAAAAAAAAATCGGGTACTATTCGTTTGGTTAAAAACTGTTGTAAATGTAACCTTTGTTGTGGCTGTCATATTTATATGTTCTATTTTTAAATATATATATTGTTTTGTTTTTACTTGCCTAGTTACTGCTCTCTCGATTATAAACACTCATGTCAGAAACATCTTTTATTCAACTTTATTTAAATATTTTACAACAAAAACCAAACTCAAAAGATTTTTAGAATGTCTTATTGCCTATTCGATATTTTCTATTGGATATTTAATCAAAAACCTAAATTTTTTAAACAATACTTTCTTTAAAATATTTATTAAATCCATCCATCTGGTCACCTGTAAGAATTGACTCTCATTTAAAAATTTAAATAATGTAATACTAATAATGTAGTTTTAGAAGAGAAAGGTTTATTGCTAATTAATGCGTTTTTAGCGAAACTGCCTTTAGAATTGGGATACCAGTGGATTATGGATTTATTAAATATTACAAATCGAATTTGATTTTAAAAAATCCTATCCTTACCAAATAACCCAACTCGTGATGATCATCATGGCCTCAGAGAGTGAGTAGAAGAAATCCTGCAGCGGTCGACTCTGGTCGCCCATCTTGCCTAGAGTGATACCCAACACGATACTAAAGAATACCAGCCCGAGGACATTGCTGCCGCTCTGGTAATCTCCCTCTATTTTGTACGTCTCTGAGTGGCCTGTAAATAGATAGATAAAGTGTTTGTATGATGCACAAATATTTGTTTCGGGTCTGAGTGTTTTTTCCGCAGAGGGGTTGACGTCATGCAGGCGGCCGGTCGTAATAACTAAAAGCCAAATCTATCTGTAACATTTGTTAAAAAGCATCTTGCGCCGACTCCACTGCAAGGCAGGTGGAAGGAAAGACTGTAAAAATAGCATCAAAATCCGTTGCGTGATTTAGGGGGAGTTAGGGGATAAACAGACAGCCGCGGAAAGCGATTTTGTTTTATACTATGTATAGATACAATAAATTCTAGAACAAGTGGGGCGCCTGATGGTATATGATTTTCAACCCCCATGAACGCCCACGATACTAAAATCAAGGACGGGTTGGCAACCTTCAAGAAAAGAAGTAATTAAGGGGAGTGGAGAATTGGGCCAGCGGATATCTAAATCATCGTACGAAACGCACGCAGCTATTTTTATTATTATAGGGAAAAAGGAATAGCATAGCCTTCAATGTCCTTCAAACCGAAACACACAGTGCTTACACACTTCTTCTTGGCGGCAGAAATAGTCATAGTGGTGGTACCAATCCAGACGGCCTCTCGCAATCGATACCTACCACCATGCTAGTGGTAATTTCTATTAAATATATATTTAATAGTAATGTTATTAATATTAATTTATTAATATTATTATTGTAATTTTATACCTATAATAATAATACTAGCCCTGTATTATACACGTCCCACTGCTGGGCACGAGACTCTTTAATATGACACGTTTCTGTAACACGTTGTTTAAGTGTGAGTGGAGTATAATTGAACCACCAACATCTGAGCCCCAAAGCCAACCTCACCTGCACGTGTTACACTTTGCTGGTTAGCGGACGAGGCAATGGCGAAACTTGGTTCCCGTTACGGGTTGTGGTTGTGTTGGCGGGTCGCCCCTTATAATACCAAATCAACCATCAAATCATGACAAGGCGGACCCTGGTATCAAGCCGGGATAACGCCAAGAAACAAGAAAGTATAAAAAAAATAGAAGAAGGAGATACCTTGAGCTTACCTTTTATTGCTTTTGTGTCGTTTTGATCATAGACTAGTTTGGTTCGATAGGACGCTATTGTAGCCTGAGCAATGTTTTCTGGAAACACGTTTCTGTAACATAAAATGGAATTTTACAGAATCGGATATAGGTTATTTAAAACTACGTATAATTCGTCTAACATCAACGTATCAAAATCATTTTAATCTGCTAAAAGTTATGCGTGGTTATAACTATTTTTATTAGCTTGAATGACGAGACTAGGCGGTCACTCGTCTGATGGTAAACGCCATGCGTGCCCATAAACAGAAGCAATGCCACACAGAACTTTGATTTACAAAGCACTGCATGGCACTAGACTGCTCTCGGCACCCCGAGACATAAGTTGTTAAATCTCGTAATAGTAATTTCACTGGATTCAATGTCGTTCAAACCAGACGCACTTACACAGCGGCTGAAATAGACAAAGCGTTGGTACGAACCCAGACAGGCTCTCAAATACAAGGGACCTTCCACCTAGTAAAAAATATATAGATATCGAATAAGAACCTCCACCGTCTTTTTTATTGCTTAAAAATGACGCGCTCCATCAATCATTATTTAAAATTAAGAGTCGATTCGTCCAAACTTACAGAATCATACATCATGAGACGGAAATAAGCTTGGAAAATCGTGGGTGTATTAATTGTACCTCTGCCTACTCCTTCGGTTAAACAGGCTATATATCTTATTCATCATCATCATCATCAGCCACAAGACGTCCACTGCTGAACATAGGCCTCCCCTAATGCCTTCCAGGCCGACCTGTTATATCTTATTACTGAAAAATATTTTGGAATAACTTTCACCATCAGGTGTCCCGTTTGCTCGTTTGCCTGCCTAAGAAAAAAATAGGATAGTTGGAACTAGGAAGTAAGATAGTAGGACTATTAATTCACTATATAAAAACGTAAAACGTATTCCTCTGTAAACGAGACAAAGATTCGTTTTGAGTGAGATTGTCCTAAGATGGTTTACGATTGTCAATAAGGCCCTACTGATCTCGGCCAAAGGACAAATCTCTTAAACGGATTAGGTGTCTGCATGGATGTGTGCTAAATGACTGAGGTCATCTCTCTTCCGCCGCCCTATTGTTGCTTTCAATGTCTAAACACAATAAATGCACATCGATTTTATGTATATACCCTATTCATCGACAGATTTATTTATTTTACCGGTCACCAATATTTTTCTAATGGGCCACTAATTATTATTTTGTTTTTTAAATGCTTGATTCCAAATTTAAAATATAGGTAAGTTGTTTTTTTTTCTCCCAAATGTCATAGCGCGTAGGAATATAACTTACAAGTTTTTATAGTCGTCAAAATGCAGCTGAAGAACAAAACTTATTGGTTACTCCTAAAAATATAAAGGTGAAAGAGTCTTTCTTGACAACGTTCTTTACCATAAATCTCTTTAAATATGTAGCGGGTGATACACCAAACAACGTCCAAATAGAACTGGATGTAGAGCACACCAAGAGATTCCGGAATAACTGATAATTGGATATTCCGAAATTTTATGCTTTTTTATCTAACTCCAACTTGCATAATTTTTAACAGAGTTATTAGCTATTACAAGTGTCTAAATATTTGTACCATAAATTATAACTTAATTTAAACGCATTTAAGCGTAAAAATACAAAAACTAAATTAACTCATAATTTAACCTATTTTGTTTCGGTGATATCATAGTTTATTGACAATGAATGATACCACCGACTCTATAGTGATTAGATTTATATTCCGCGAAAAGTTATGCGTATAAAAAACAAAAATATACGTGTCAAATTGAGACCTCCGTCGTTTTTTCTTCGGTTAAATAATACTTGTAAACATTGAAGCAAAATTAGTAGCTATTTGTAATTTTTACGCTTCTCTGGATAGGCGTATTAAACCTAAGTATGATGACATTATAATTGCAGTTATCTTACGACAACTGACAAGTGTAAATAATGCCTAATAACTTATTGTTATTTTAATGGATATAACTTTAATAAAACACGCTTTATACGTTTCAAATTAAAGGAAATCGCAGTAAATAAGGAATTATGAAATATCAAGTATTTATGCAAACGACCACTACGCGTCCACTAGGATCGCGTAGTAGTGGAAATTCTCTATAATAATATATTTTTGGTTCCATAACGTGAGCTGCGATATTTGACATTCATACATTGACAGTATCAACGTTAAATAATTAATGTTTTATTTTACATACATACATACACACTCACCACTATGTCCCATGGGGGTAGGCAGAGACTATTGAGTACCACAAGCTACGATCCTGACACACCTCTTTCGCCTCTTCCACATTCATACATCTTCTCATACATTTTTTTGTTTTATTTTAATTAATATAATGTATTCGTTACAGATATTAGGTATATATAAATAGCTTTCTGCTCTTCTCATTACACTTTAACTATGCCGAATCTCACACTCCTGCGTTTGCGCATATTGCTTAAAAAGGGGTCCGAAGTTTTCTCTTCACGTATTAATATATAGAAGATATATTCCGATATATTCACACTTACGTCCTACAACCAAAGAGTACTGTCACTTTAATGACATAATATGGATATCGTTGCCCTTTTTTGCCGCGGGGAAAATCCATCTTACGGATGCCCTCCCATCCCGTGGGGTTGAGGGAGGGTTATGTAGAGCTCACAAGCCTAGTTCACTACTGAATGACTGATAGATACCCTAACCATTTCCTACGACGCGCCGGTATGCCGACTAAAAACCCCACAGTGGCCTCCTTCGGCTAGTTCCCGGGGATCCTGGTATAACTGGATTACTGCTGGTACCACGTCTGCGCTCTGGCTTTGTGGTCCGTCTCCTTGATCCTGGGTCCATACGTACTGTTTCCCTAAAGCGGTAGGCAGAAGTAACTAATACTAGTACAGCCTGGGGTTCGCCCAAGTTATTTCCGACCCATGATGCATATTTTTTTTTTTTTTTTTTTTTTTTCATTTATTGGGGATAACAAACAGTTACATAACGGCAGTATCTTAGAAATAACAAAATCAAAATAGTCTTAATGTAACCAACACCGCTATCCACGATTATATAGTTAGATAGACACATTAGCAGAACTTAATTTTTATTATGTAATATAAACCTAAAACAGTGATTTAACTATTATAGTGATACAGTGAAAGAAAAACATACAAACATGTATTCACAATAAATTACTTTTTCGATCAAAACCAAGAAATAATATAGTTACTTCCGTAAAATAACTTCAAATAGAATGAATAATATATATATAATAATAATAATAATAATACGTGCATACGTAAATAATGACAATGTTTTATGAGACACAATAAACCATTTCGTGCTAATTTATCGAATTTAACGTTCGCAGCTATTCAAACAACAACAACTGCTCCTGTCGCTCTCTCGCAGGCGATTAAATAAGTTGCGGTCAATTGACCGTAACTAAGTGCGCAATTTCTTTGTACCGCACAGCTTGTCTAATAGTATACATTAAGGTCTTTGATGCCACTTGGAAAAAACGGGGTTATTAAAAACCAGAATACAAGTCGCAACCTCCATCCCGGTAAAAACGCAAGAACGTACCCTTCCACGCCAAGCACAAGCAGTAGAATACCAGATACTGCTACCTACCATTCGTTTCCTGAAGTCTAGTAAAAACTTGTTTCTTATATTGTGGATGTGATAAGGCAAATATATCAATGTCCGTAAAGTGATCATTATAAGATTGCATTAAACGTCGCAAGGGAGCTCGTTCACCAGCTTTAGTTTTACATAGCTTGGGCGCAAATAAGTTATGTGCATAGGCATTACGTATGCGCAGTGAACTGCTAGGAGTACGAATGCATATTTGATTGATCAACCGACTACAATCAATTTTATAATGGCATATGTTGTAAAGGAGCATTTGATCGTGAAGGGTTCTACGAGTTTCTAGAGAAGTCATTGAGAATTTACTTAAGAGACAGAGATAAGAAGATTTTACACGGAAACATTTATAATTTATTGTGCGCAGAAATTTACGTTGTACTAATTCAAGTTGGTTACTGTATTTTTGATAACAGGGGTTCCATACCGGGATGCCATACTCAAGTATCGGTCTAATTATTGATTTATACAATAGCAAATAAGTTGCAGGCCGCTGGAATTGTTTACAAGTTCGCATTATAAATCCATATAGTCGGAAGGATTTATTGATAATACTATTAATATGTGCTTCAAAGTGAAGTTTTGAGTCGAATAGTACACCGAGGTCTTTGATGAGTGTAGTGTTTTCGAGAGGTGTATTACAAAGAGAATAACTGAAATTAATTACATTCATTTTTTTGGTGATGGATATAGATTTGCATTTATTTAAGCTAAGTTGAAGTTTATTATGAAGACAATAAGCAGAAAAACGATCAATATCTTGCTGCAGCTTAAAGCAGTCGGATATAGTATTAATAATACGAAAAATCTTTAAATCATCTGCATATAACAGAAAGTGAGAATTACTGAAACACATGTTTATGTCATTTATGAAAAGAACAAACAATAATGGACCTAATATGGACCCTTGCGGTACACCAGAGGTGACATTAATTACATCAGAAGAAAAACCATTGATTACAACTCTTTGGCTTCTACACATTACGTAAGAGGCGAACCAGCGTAATAGGTCGCCCCGTATGCCATTGTACGCAATTTTTTTTAATAATATGTCGTGGTCCACCTTGTCAAAGGCTTAGCGGAAATCGGTGTAAATAGAATCAACTTGCAGACGGTTATCCATGTTTTCGAACAAGAAATTTGTGTATGTAACGAGATTAGTAACAGTCGAACGGTTTTTTACAAAGCCATGCTGCTCTGGAATAATAATATTGTGTATGCTAGGGTATATAGCGTCGTGAATTAAGCGTTCTAGTACTTTTGACAAGGAGGACAGCAACGATATAGGGCGGTAGTTAACAACCTCATTCTTGCGACCATTTTTATATACAGGAGCTATGTTTGCGGTTTTCCAAATTTGTGGTACAATTCCTTCTTTAATGCTACGGTTAAAAATCAAGTGCATGCATATAATAACCTACCATCGTATCGGCATGTGTGATTTTTAGAATTGAAATCAGAAACACAAATTAAGATTATATGACCTGGAATTTGAAGCCAGAACCTCAGACGCAATTGAAATCACTATCATCAAAATAATTGTATTAGGTATATTGCATATTTTTTTCAAAGAATCCTTCACGACTCGGGACTTCCGTTTTTTATTTTCCAATAATACGTTCAAAACGTTGAATGAAGTATAACAAGATTCTGTTCAAATCTAATAAATCCATCAAGAGGTCGGAAGTAAAAGAAATTTTATTACAGAACACTGTGGCACCGTGCCCCGACCGTGTCTCGATAACTTTATTATAATATTTGTCGGAAAATTCTCCGTAACTTGGTATGTAAGGGAAAAAACACAGTTTAATTACCTACGCGAGTCAATATAATTTATTTTGTGCTGAATACAGACATATAACGAAATATTTCTGATATATTCGTTTAGTCGTAATATTCACAACGTCAATAAATATACCTAATGTTAAAATGCTTAAATGTTACCTAATGTTTAAATGTTATGTAAGAAATTACACCAATATTCATATGCACTACGTGAACTTTCAAAAATAGTAGACCAAAAGGCTGTTTTGGTTGCTTATCACGGATTTGTCGTTT
The DNA here is from genome assembly GCA_905332985.1 of Mimas tiliae. Lineage (NCBI taxonomy): Eukaryota > Metazoa > Arthropoda > Insecta > Lepidoptera > Sphingidae > Mimas > Mimas tiliae. The sequence goes on along the minus strand of HG995256.1, from coordinate 4,050,929 downwards.
CAAACCTACGATTCGGTATAATTTTCTGGGGTAACTCTATTGAATACCAATCAGTTTTCATAGCCCAAAAGAGATGCATTCGCGCTATAAGTGGCATCAAACCTAAAGATAGCTGTATCCCGCACTTTAAATTTCTTAAACTTTTGACCCTAGCATCCATTTATATATATGAAGCTGCCATATTCATAAAAATGAACCCTAATTTATTTATTACTAACTCCCAAAACCGTACCCACAAATTAAGAGGAGATAATCTTTTAAGTATCGAGGAAGCAAAGACCACGTTAAAACATAAAAGTATATACTGCATGGCCATTAAAATCTATAATAAACTACCTGAAAACATTAAAAACCTTGACATCCACTCATTTAAAAAAAGACTACACACACTTCTAACAGAAAATTGTTACTACACTTTACAAGACTATTTACAAGATTTACTCACAACTTCTGCTAAGTAATGTCTTATTACTCAGGTGTTATTTTGAATAAATTTATATGTAATAAATAATAATATAGTTTATAGTTCTGTTATTGCAATGTACACTTTATTCTTAGATGTTTACTATCCGTTACAAACTTATTTGTTAAAAGCAAGTTATATAACTAAAATTTATTAAATATTTATATGCTTCAGAAGCAGATTTCGGCGAACCTTACTACTGTAACCTAAGACCGATGTATGTACCCGATTTCATAAATAAACATTTTGAATTTGAATTTGAATTTGAATTTGAATTTAACTATCTTGCGCAGTCTGAAAAATTATAAATGATGAAAGAATGAAAAATAATAATCGAAATATAGTAAAAAATACAATCATTTTAAAGGTTTTTTAAGGCGGCGATTGTCAAGCGGCCAGCGGGGAGTGGACACGGACTGTCGAGACGGAAGTTACTTGTGTATTCATTGTTAATTATCACTCGCTCTAAGAGTGAAGGAAACCATTATGAGAAAACTTGTGTACCTGAGAATTCTCCACAAGAAGTCTGCCAACCCGCGTAAGCCTAATGCGGCCTTATCTCTCTCATTAATTGAGGAGGCTTCTGCCAAATCCCGGGAATACAAAAATCGAAGTATCAATGAAATATATATATACATACATACGCACTCACGCCTGTAATCCCTGAAGGGGTAGGCACTGTTGTAACCAGTACACCCACATTTCATCGAGCGTATTACCGTCCCACTATGTGATAGGGAGCGAGCCTATCGCCATACCGGGCACAAATTCCAGACACCGGGCTGATACAGAGCATATCGTAATAGAAAAACCCAATACCACTTTACCCGACCCGGGGATCGAACCCGAGACCTCAGCGTTGACCTCAATCGTAACGCGTACGCATTACAACTGCTCCACCGAGGCAATCATATATATATATATTTTATTATTATGTCACATAAGTTTCAACGCGACTTTACATTATATGTCACAAACTTCCAAAACCGAATCGCGATGCGTTTGCAGTTAACCGTAGATAAGTATTGCTTTTTTCCTCGTATTTAGTCTTAACCAAATTAATATGGGGCCACAATCTGAGTAAATCCAATTGAATATAAAAATAGTCATGAAAATCAGTCCACATTTGTTGGAGTTATGCGTGAATATACAAAAAATACAGAGGAATTAAAAGCGTGAGTTAGAAACGTTCTTATCTGAGAAGAAATAATCATTCACACGATTATCAATTTAAAGCGTGGGCGACACGTCACCTGCACCGAATTCTTGCCAATCTGTCATACCTAGTTCAGTCATTGTTTCCTTTGACAGGTCCTGTTTAGGGCTGGACGTTGCCGAACGATAGGTTGATTAACAGGTGGAGCACCTAATAAACATATTGCTTATGGCAGATATGAGATGACACGAAAAAAACTAAATAGCTAAATGTAAAAATTACCAATTTTGAGTCGCTGCTATTCCAATTTAATGGTCAATTGTGACAGAAAGTACACAAAAATGGGTAATGTAATTTTTATTAAAAAGAGTTATTTTACTATTTTTTTAGTAAAATAATCATCAAAATCGGTGCCCCTAATTAGGGTTGGAATTTCTACTAAAAATAAATGGGATCAACTGCCTTAATTAGGTACTCTTTCGAATGAAAAGAGAATCATCCAAATTGGATTATATATTAAAACCCCGAAATGTCATCTTGGACTGAGCCGATAAGTTTATTAATTCACGGATATGCCAGCCCTAATAAACGTATCTAGGGCGCTATCGTATAAATAACAGATGAAGAGTGACGAGCAGGGAACACTGCACCGCGACCGCTTCGCTTCCACACCGTTACCAATTGGCAATTACGATGATAAACGTAATATTTCACGCATACGTCCCGGCTACCGACTCCTGCATCTCGCGGAGCTGAATGTATTTGGGAAAACATTAGGATTTTCTCACATGGAGTTTGCTTTTTCTATAAAAATATGTATTGGATTTACAGGGGAAGAAGCAGTTTTGCTTTTGTTCCAACTAAGTGTCCAAGGTATTTCCGTTTTATTTGACACTCGTTGAATCACAAAAACTGCCTTCTGTTACTGTTTTGTTTTGTACAACATTTGTCGTCTTGTCGACTCTTTAAATTCTTTAATAATGGCAAATGAAAGTATACCTTGTTTATGGTTCTATGATGCCACAGACAGATAGACAAACAAAGGGGTGAAATTATAACATCCCTCTTTTGGTCGGGGGTTCAAAAATATTACATCCGCGCGTTGTTTACTTTTAAGATCTTGATTGCTATAGTTGATTATAGAGAGTAACATTATTTATGATCGGAAAATTAGTCAACTATGATGAGTGGTAGAGCCACGCTGTAGACACTTGTCTACAGCATGTATGGGCCGGCTCGTCCGGGTCATTACCACTGCCTCACAGAAAACCGGCGTAAAGTAGCAGCTTGCTGCTGCGTTTCGTACGGTGAGTGAGATATCCGGAGGCCCAAACCCCCTCCCCTTCCCAATTCCTTAATTATCCCTTTCCTTTATTTAGGTCGGCAACGCACCCATGATTCTATTGGTATTGTGGGCGTACATGGGCGGTGGAGATCATTTACCATCAGGTGACCCACTTGCTCGTTTGCCGGCCTATACCATAAAAAAAACTCAACGATTAATATTATGAGACTATGTTTATACTAGAAGGACAAATGGGCTGATTTATGAACATGTCGGAAAACGGAAGCCGAGTTTATTCGGATCTGTCAACAGATGCGTCGCGTGCGTGTCGTGGGTAAGCAGTTAATCAAATTCCAAGAGTCACATGATAATCTGTTTATTAATTCTATAGCAGAGGTCGACAAACAAGTGGGTCATATAATGTCAAGTGATCTCCACCGCACATAAACACTCACGATACGAAAAGAAATATTGATGTGTTGCTAACATTAAAAAAAGGAGATTGAAAAGGGAATTTGGGCCTTCGAAAATCTCAGTTATCATACTACATGCAACAACAAGCTGCCATTTTACGCGGGTTTACTGTAAGACAGTGGTTCTACCCCGAGCGAGTCCGCCCATTGATTCTGTAGAAAACTGTCTACAGCGTTGTTATAATACTTAAAAAACATTGTTAATGTTAATGAATAACAGAGGGATAAACATGAAAAGGAACATCTTGCTAAGAAGAACATAAACATTTTAAACATCTGGCTCGAAGGACCACGATAACGATGCCTTAGATAACAAATGAATTTAAAAAAAATAAGCCATTTGGTCTACATAAAAACAGGGTTAAATTTGAGTTTTGATTGAGACGATTTAAAAAACAATCCCTACCAGTTCTCAAGACAAACATCAATAATTTTAATGGCAATAGGACCCGTAAATAAATCATTTAACAGCCATTACAATCGATGGAGTCGTGATCTTTGACCGTCGACACGATGCGTTCCATTTGCAACACGATAGATTGAATAAGGACAGCTAAGTGTGATTGTTCGTTTTTATTTTAGATCAGCGACCGCTAGCGAATGTCTCTGCCATTATTCTATCTAGATGTTCGGCTTTTACGCATGTAGACATTTCAGTTCATCTCTGCACTGCTTGCAATTTGTGTGTTTCTAAATATGCAGTTTTGATTTGTGTGACAGTGCCGTCATCCCATAGACATAAGAGTCTATAGTGATCATTGCCCCTTTACAAGTATCTAGTAAGACGTGCAATGAAGAAATGAAATGTGTATAATAAAACAATCGATCCTAGGAATATTTTGTTTTGACTAATAATAAGCAATATTAATCTAACTTTATTTTCTACGTATTAAGTATATGTAGCCTAAGAATAATGTCCTTAGCACTTCCTTAAAGTCTGTTAACATGGAAACACTTTGTTCGTGTGTTATACTCATAGCACTATTATTATTAATTATTAATGCATAAAAACTACACTATACTAGTTTTTTAACTCTAGTGGGTTTAAATCTTTTTAGCCTTAGCACAATGTTAATGTTATCGAACAGCCTGACCGCCTCACGTGCTGCCGAAGTCTGTATCCATGAGCTTTAACAAACTTTTTTATTGACCTCCGTGACATATTCAAAATGATGATGAATGAGAATCTGGTGATGCGGACTCTATATTTTATATAATTAATTGCCTATGCCGTAATTCGTATAGTGCACTAGAAACATTATGTGTAAATGAGGTTTTATTTATTTAACATCATGACTGAAATTTTATTATGAATGAAGCATACAACAGTAATTAAGGTTATTCAGACAGGAAGGTGAAATTATCTATGTAACACATATTAAGAGCATTTAAATGAATAGCATACCGTCATACAATATCCATTTGTCACCAGCGCAAATTAGATACGACTGATGCATCAACACTGCTAATTCATGGATGCTTTATACCACGATATAATATACTTTACATAAATACAAAAACTATTCCTGCATTTGACAGAACAAATTAATTTAGTATTTCTCAGTACAACTAGTGACAGAGTATCAAACTTTGACTTATACTGGGTGTAACAACAGAATCAATATTCAATCATATAGAAATATCTCACTTGAGAAACCTCTACTTCATTGGTGGGCGGCGGCTCAGTAAAATTGATAGCTACTCGACAACACGCACTCGTACGGTGGCACGTTTACACGTCTTCTGCATGAGTTATAGCGGGTTCAGACAGTTCTATTTTAGTTGATAAACTGCAAAATCACATGCGATTTAGTTATGAGTGGTAGAGCCACGCTGTAGGTAGTTTTATCTACAGCATGCATGGGGCGGCTCGACCGGGTCAGTGTCACTGTCTCACAGAAAATCGAAGGAAAGTAACGGCTTGCTGCTGCGTTTCGTAGTGGTGAGTGAGATATCTGGAAGTCCAAATCCCTCTCCCCTTCCCAATCCCTTCTATTAAGTTCGGAAACGCGTCCATGATTATTTTGATAGTGTGGGTGTACATGGACCGTGAAGATCTTTTACGATCAGGTGACCCATCTGCTCTTTTGCCGACCTATGATATAAAAAAAGATTTGAACTGTCTGAACGTCTGAAACGTCTTTCTATTGGAAGTCTTTTCAATAGAATTAGTAAACTTTCACTTTCAATTGACTTGAATCAACATAATCTGTTAGGTTTTTGTCGACCAATTGTATTGAGTCTGTTCAGACGGTTGAAATCACATGTGATTTAGCAGTTCATTTACTAAAATGGAACCGTGTGGACCCGCTATTACCGATACTGCTGTTGTCAATTAAAAAGATCAAATGTCAACCTGAACTTCTTTTAAATGTATTATTTTTTGTGTGCTATCTGATTATGCATAGGCTGCCGGTCATTAAAACTACAAACCAAATCATACTGTAACATGTGTTAAAAAGCATGTTGCGCTGACCTCACTGCGAGTGGGATAAGGACAGGTGGAAGAAGATCTGTTTATGGATAATGTATCCTGTGTGTATTTAGTTTATATTTCATTTTCATTATTGTTGCGCCTTCATACCCGCTTCTTGAAGGACCAACAGTTATTGTTACATGTTGGATTTGTCCCTTGTTCACTTGATCAAAGAAGTTGTATAATTTAATTATATTTTCTGCTAAACACCTTATTTCTAATAAATATCAAATGTAGGACAAATATATTTTATGATTTGAATTAATTAATGAGTTGAATCTCTTAGCAGTGTATTTTCACGCCTGCCTCGGTGTCGCAGTTGTAATGCGTATGCGATACGACTGCTGTGCTGAGGTGTCGGATTCGATCCTCGAATCGGGTAAAAGTGATATTAGGTTTTTCAATTACGAAATGCTCAGTATCAGCCCGGAGTCTAGAATTGTGCCCGGTATGAGCACTATAGAAATAAGCTCGGTGAATGTGGGTGTACTGGTTATAACCACCTTTTCGGGCATTACAGGCATGAGTGCGTATATATGAAAACGCTTAAGAGATTAACAACATTAACCTTCTCCTTTTATCCCACTCAAACAGCCTCTGTGGTGCAGTAGGCGAATAGCCAGCTTTGAAACGAGAGGCCGCCGGTTTGATACCCGCCCCTAGACGAATGTTTGTGTGGTCCACAAATATTGGTCTGTGTATTGTGGGACCGGAAGTGCCTCGTAGTTCTTGATACCCACGATACAGGTTAACCTAGTGTGGGGGTAGAACTACGTGTGTGGCTGTTGGGTGTAAAAAAAACTTGGGATTGACGAAAAATCATTTTTACTCATGTTCTTGAAAGTTTGTGACTAGTTTTTACAACCGTCGGCATTATGAATTAGACATTATGAGACTTAACATTTTAAGACGAGCCTAGTACAGTGCCACGCAGTACTTTGTAGTTCAAAGTTCTGGGTGATGTTATCACTTCTCACGGGCAGTCGTAGCGCTTACAATCAGGCGAGACTTTCTCTTCGCGTCATTTAGTTATTAAAAAAATCTTAAAAGTACCAGTAATATTCTATATCTAAAATTCTTACCTTAACAAATCCAGCAGTGTGTCGGAAGTCAGTGTATCCTTGATTGCAATTTTGGTCGGATTTGGTTGCTCGTACGATGTGGATGCTTTACCAGGTTTGATCGTAGTCACCAGGGCAATGCCCAGCATCACGGCGCAGATGGTCGTCGTCATGTAGTAGATAATGGCTCGGAGACCCACCCTGAAGAAATTCACAAGCGGTTTTAGTTTTTATTTTCATAGTGGTAGTCTCCATTATCATTTAAATGTTCATGTGTACAACTAGAATGAGGTATTTGACTTGATTATTTTCAATATCCCAATTATTAAGTTACGTTCCCTAAAATCTATTATCAAAAGAATTATATAAATCAAGTCAAAAATAAACACGTTAGAAGCCATTCAAATCAGCTAGAGGGGGTAGTTGTTAAATGACGGAAAGAGGATGCACGACATGGTAAGTTACGTCACAAGGCAGCTCACGCCATTACGGAGCACACGTGCGAGGGAGATAGTGAATTTTTTTCCGCTATGCACCCACCTTTGCTTGTATCAATATTTAAAACATGAACGGCGGCCTCTTTTTACCCAATTTTAATTATGTTTTCGCAAAACAATTTCTTTTTCGTATTATTATTGATTGCATATAAAATAATGTATACATTAGACAAAGTCAAATAACCTATTAAGGCCCATTTAGATTAAGGGAGTTTATAACATGACACATAAGGAAATATGCTTATTTACAACGCCGCGTCATACAGTTTGAAAAAAGAATCATATATTTTGACGCAACCTCGTGGATAATATTTCTTTAGCATAGTTTTCAATTAACTCTTGCTTACATCGTATTGAAACTTTCTCAATCTAATAGGAGTTTAGAATACTCCAAGAAAGTAAAATAGGTCGAACGTAACCTAGAAACTCATCCTAGATTTCTCACTAATTTTCTCTCATTTTTAATTAATAGGAGAGTCACTATTCATTAGAGTACATATAGCCAATCAAGCAAGTGATAAATATGCACATACCACGCAGCGGCTATGCTATATTTTTGACATTGTCGTTATCCATAAGCAGGGGAGACTACCTCCAGGGAGTTCACCAGCGAGTCATAAGAGTCGTAAGAAATAAAACAGTTTCTCTACGCCACACCACAATAAAATAAAACATGATACATATTATGAACTCACTTGCCAGAAAGGCTGAGATCCAACGAGCCAATAGCGGATACGATGGAAGAAACCAGCAGCGGGACGATTAAACACTTCAGCATTCTCAAGAACAACTCTCCAGGGTATTGGAAGTACATAACTTCTCTTCGTGACCATTCATGACCTGATGCCCGCAGACCCCAGCCTAGAACTGTGCCGGACACCACACCGATGACCGTCAAGATCGTGAGCAGATTCTCCCGCATGAACCCAGAGCATTTAAACCGCAGAGGCATTTTGAGTCCGTTGCTTCTGTAAAAAAATATTTAAAATGTCATATGCGCGAAACATAACAGGTAAGCGGAATTGATTGGTTAAATAATTTTCCAATCAAACAAAAGTGTAGTCTCGAGAATCATTTAAATTGTTAGCGATATCATTCTTTAAAATTGCCTTTGAGCATAACCTATAACGATATCCAATCGAGAAATAAATAAGCTGTAAATCTGAATTATAAAATCAGTACTTTACTCCAATAAAAGAAGCTAGTAACAGAATGTAATTAAGGATAGTTTCGTCGCGTTTTATACCGTAAGATATTATTAGTATTAATTCTTGGCACCGGTAATAGACTATTGTCGTCAAACCACGTGTACAGACCTATCCTATTAGTTTTATAGAAAGAACGTTGAGGGACAAGGTTAAAATATTGTAAGGCGGGGCTTACAAACTGTGATTACTTCTACTACTGTTCTGTATATTCAGATAGCTTTGCTAACGTTAACTGATATTAAAAAACCAACACGGGCTCTAGATCATGACAGTAGACTCGTGGGTCATAAGCGGTCGAAACAAGTATCTTCGCCCACGGGAGAATCCCGTAGTTGGTACAAAAATGATGAGATGTCAGCAAGTACCTATACGTACGTGACTTTACAGTCATAAGCCCTTTAGTCTTCATTTATGTTGATTATTAAATTGACAGCCTTCGTGGCACAGAGAGCGAGTAGCCGGCTGTCAAACGAGAAGCCGCAGGTTGGATACCCGCACCGAGACAAATGTTTGTGTGATCCACAAATATTTGTTTCGGGTCTAGGTGTTTTTTCCCCAGAGGTGTTGACGTCAGGCAGGCCGCCGGTTGTAAAAAACTACAAGCAAAATCTTTTTGTAACATGTGTTAAAAGCATGTTGCGCCGATCCCACTACGAGTGGGTTACAGGCAGGTGGAAGAAGAATAAGATTAAATTGATCAATTATTAAAAAATATATTTAATTTCTATACCTCCACACTTCATAAGTAATAAATCAACTTGGCTTTATGTATTGTATTATTATTTTCCTTATTACATAAATAAATTAAAACCATAGGTTAATATAATTTATATTAAATTTCGTAAGTGTCGTATCATTATACAGGATGTATATTTTGTAATATAATGAATGCTGCAAGACATAGCTCTATATAATACTAACTTATCAGTTTTCCTCTTAGTATAAACGTGCAAAAAACGGATAACGTTACAAAATCAGAGTTAAAAATCTATATTTTTATCTCTGACAAACCAGACCTTTATTACAAAATCCGAGTATAAATAAATAGTAAGCATTTAAATCTTAGCTATATGTTCCTAACTATTTCAGAAGTGTAAACAAATATCTATCCACTTTTCAATTATGAAACTATCTCTATTATATTTGGAGTGATTTCTAGGTACAGGTAACAGGTATAGCCATTAGATACTTACTATCAAGAAGATTTTTCCTCGTCATCACCGATCAATGTATAACGTTAGTTGTATGTGTCGTGAAAACTACGTGATGTCTATGCACAATTTTGCTGTAATATGTTCCAGCAAGTGGGTCACCTGATGGTAAGTGATCTTCATTGTCCATGTACGCCCACAATACCAAAAGAATCATGGGTGCGTTGCCGACCTTAAAGGAAAGGGATAATTAAGGAATTTGGAAGGGGAGGGGGTTTGGGACTCAAGAGATAACTAAAATAAAGCATCAGGCGATAAAAACAGTACCTAGTGTCCCTTCCTTATTTATCCGAATAACGTCTGAGATCTGAATTTGAATACCACACTAACTTTTAAAAGGTACGAAATAACGAGCATAGCCCACTGTGATTTGCAAATAATAGAATATTGTACTTTGTTTTCTTTTTGCCTGACGTTACCCCGGCTAGTGCCAGGGTCGGTGTTCCTACGAAGACGCATCTACTCCGCCCGATCTTGAGCATCCTCCGTAATGAGGCCATTAGGCATTGGCTCACATGTCTCCCTCAAATACGTCACGCCAGTACTTTTTAAGCACTGATCACGGGATCGTACCCCTGGTACGATCTGGCTCAAACATTTGCGACCAACGTACTTCTGTGGTTTACTTTTTCAACAAAAAGGATAATACAGCAGTAATATTGTAATGTATACTTCAATTATATGAGGACACATCATGTAATTTTATATGACAATAATTGACCATAGCCAAAGGGATGACGGCATGCTATAATTACGTGCGTTAATAAATACCTAAATAAATACACCCAACAGTCACATACACAGCCCTGACCCCACACTAGGTTAGCCTGTATCGTGGGTATCCGGAACTACGAGGGACTCGCGCGCGAGTTTTTTTTGGATCACACAAACATTTTTACTTTAATTATTTTTACGGGAATTGAATCCACAGCCTCTCCTTCGCAGCCGGCTACTCGCCCAATGCGCTACGGAGGCTGTCATTCCTCAAGATCACCTGGACTTTTTTCGTTATGCCAGCGTAGAAAATGTGGTTATGGACTGGAACAACGGTCGCTCGGGTGATAAATACAAGATTGCACTAATAAATATTTTAGAGTTCCGTATCCAAAGAGAGATAACAGAATCCTATTATAGAGCCTACGGCTTCTGTTTGACCATTTTAAATGGCTCCTCTATCTTATGAACTGTAACAGGAAGACGGCAGTTTTTTTTACAGAATATGTTATTATGGTGGATTTCGTAAAAAATAATAAAAAGAAAAGAAAGAAAAATTTAAGGATTTCGGTGCGGAACCCTTGGTATGCGACTCCGATTCGCACTTAAAAGGTTTTTTTTCCTCGGGACATTATTGCGGCTTAGTCTTAAGGCAGGGTCTACTTTCCTACTTGCAAGCTTCCATTTCGGCCGGTGTTGAGCACTTTACGAAATATGAGCGCATTCATACTACCGCTGTCCTGTTTACAGCCTAGATATGCTGCCAAGTACCACTACACTCCAAGTATGACTCAAGGGGACCCGGACCGCTGCCCGCTGCCCATGGCCCGTTGTACGCGGCAGAAGCGTGCTTAGTTGTTTTGTGTGTACATACAAATAAATCATGCGTTTATATATATTATTTTTATGTATAGCTACGTACCTTGTTTGATTTGGAATATTTTAGTGTTATTGGCTGATTTAGCTTCCGTACGTCACTTTTAGGTGGCTACGGAAAATCAGCGCTGTGTTATGGTATGTGCCGCAACACAGCATCATGCTGAGTTAGCAACTTAGTTGTCACGGTGCAGGCGTGCAGCATTATATTATTTATTTTCTTTTAATTAATTTATTTTGTATCTTAATGTTTTGTTTTGTTGCATGCGTATCACTGGAGACAATAAACCATTTTTCTTTCTTTCTTTCTCACACCAATCAAACGATTAATAAAGCTTGATAAGATATCCAAGATACTCAGCAGTGTATGTCAACAACTTCCTAGTTCCTCAACTTAACAAAGGTAGTATTAGGTGGTAGGTCGTATGCTAGAGGCCGTCTGGGTTGGTACCACCACTTTTAATTTATAGGGATTTTTTTTTAATTACCTAAGTGACGCAACGGGCAAGTGACTCGCCTGATGGTAGCCTGCCCATAAACGAACACAACACCACACAGAACTTTGAATTAGGTACAAAGCACTGCATGGTATTGGAATGCTTTTGTCACCCATACCCATTTGTCATAGGATGTTAAGTCTCACAATGCTCAGTAATTTCTCTGGCTTCAATGCCCTTCAAATCGAAACACAACAGTGTTTACACATAGCTGCTTGGCGACAAAATAAATTAATTATTTTTTTATTTTTATAGCATAGGCCGGCAAACGAGCAAGTGGGTCACCAGAGTGAAATAAGACAGTGGTATCGATCCTAATGCTTGCCTATATCTATCACCTTGTAAGTACGTGTGTAACTGTTAGCTGTATTTGCTTATTTATAAAAAGAGTTTAGCAAAAACCAATGCTGTATGAGGCAATTCGCCGGTGTAGCACGTGGGAGCGGCCCCCGCGCGGATGTCGTGCGGATATCTTTATTTATTGATACCTCGATGATTCCGCGGTCCCCTTCAGTCACACGCATCGTACACTACATACACCTATACTGTATGTACCTGCTGGCTCATGGCTGCTGCTAGCCAGACACAATGAACTGTACAGAGCGATTGTGATTACAACTATTTGTTCTTTGTAGAGAGTAGTAACAGAGAAATAATTCGCTGCGTCGGTGGCGCAGTTGTAATGCGTACGTGTTACGATTAAGCTAACGCTGAGGTCTCGGGTTCTATCCCTGGGTCGGATAAAGTGGTATTGGGTTTTTCTATTACGAAATGCTCAGTATCAGCCCGGAGTCTGGAATTTGTGCCCGGTATGGCGATAGGCTCGCCCCCTATCACGCTTGGCGAAATGTGGGTGTACTGGTTACACCTCTGCCTACCCCTTCGTACCAAATTCTGTACGGTGTGGGTGGCAGAAACGTGTACACGACGAATTAAAAATTTCCTCCTTTATAGGCCGGCAAAAAAACACGCCCCTGGTCCCGTCCCCACAGTAAATCTCAAGAGCACTCGACTCGTCTAGAGGTCATAAAGTATATTATGATGAGTCAGTCACTGGGTCCTAATACTAGAAATACATACATATTTATTAACCGACGCAAAAATTAAAAGGTTTTCAATTCGAAGCGTGTAGCGGACGGACAAATAAAACTCCAATTTTTTCACTCTTGCAACGGCAGGAGATACGTGGTCAGCGCAGATAATTTTTTCAAACCAATTGTTTTTACATTGTCATAATTCAAAACAGAAAAAGAATATTAAAAAAGGAATAAATGCCGTGGCACGATCGCTCGCCGCAGTCTTTATTGTAGTATTTTAAGGTATAAATATATATTAAAAATAAACACAAAACTTAAAATATATCTAATTTAGAATCTAGAGCCAAACATAACGTGTGTTGCAAAATATTTAAATGCGTCGCCTACAATTTCCACCCCCTTAGTGCAGACTAGTAAACAATGTCAGCACTACAAGCCGTTGGTTCAAGTAAAGCGACACGCGTCAGCGGCCGACGCATGATGCCCGTGCGTGTGCGTACATCGACGATCCGTACACGGCCATCCTCGCCTGCGTGGGTCGCACTCACAATTCCATGCCGCCAACAGCCGCGGTCAAGATTGGGATCGAATAAAACAACATAATCTCCAACTCGCATTGATCTTTCCTCCCTAGTCCATTTTTGTCTCGGTAGGAGTGTAGGCAAATATTCTCGTATCCAACGACGCCAAAACATATCTGTAATCGCTGAGCTATTCTCCACTGTTTCCTTAGATCTAGATCACAATTACTATATTTACCAAAGGCTGGCCCATTTGACGAAGTTCCGAGTAAAAAATGATTCGGTGTTAGTGCCTCAGTTTTCGGTGTAGTGAGGATCTGTGGAAACATGGGTGATGGGACGACTATTCACGAGTGCTTCAACTTCCGCTAGCAATGTCGAGAATGCTTCAGGGCGTGGTGCACGTTCCTTCAGCACGACTTTCAATGCTGTCTTGACTGTACGTATCATACTCTCCCACGCGCCAGCCATCTCGGGTGCTCCTGGTGGTATGAAACGCCACTCGATTCCTCTCACCGAAACGTCCTCTCGCAATGCGTCTAAACTAAGTTCTTGGAGGCTCGTTCTGAGCTCTGCGTCTGCACCCCTAAGACTAGTACCATTATCGGAATATATAATGCTGGGAGTAGCTCTACGAGCTGCCATCCTTCGCAGGGCCATGATGGTTGCGTCAGTGGAGAGGCTTTCAGTCACTTCTATGTAGATAGCACGAATAGTCAGGCAAGTAAATAAAACACCGTATCTCTTTCGTCTACTGCGGCCCACTGTGACAACCATTGGGCCAAAAAAGTCCATACCAGTGCAGCTGAATGGTCGTCGATTATGCTGTAAGCGGGCGGACGGCAGATCGCCCATGCGTTGTGGCCATGGCATGGCGTGGCATTACCGGCAGATCAGGCAACGCCCCGCCACACCTCGCACAGTTGGTCGCAACTGCACCACCCAGTAGCGTTGTCTCAGCTCATTTACAACCAGTTCATGAGCTCCGTGGAGCTCACGTCGATGATAATATTCTACGAGTAAACGTGTTACCCTATGTTTACCATCGAGAATGACAGGTCGAGTGGTGCATGTACCTACGCCCGTGGCCTTGTCGATGCGTCCTTCGACCCTGAGTAAGCCTGCTTCATCAAGGTAAGGTGTCAGTTTGAGAAGACGACTGGTAGACGGCAATGCTTTCTTTTGTTTAAGACTTTCTATGTCTATGGCAAACGAATCGTACTGAGCCTTTTTAATAATCAAATCTTCCCTGCAACATCAAAAACCAATCTAAGCTTACCAAGCTTATTTGGGTTCTGAACGCCAAAATGAGGGAGATACTAGACCTTGTCCGCCGAGAGTTCCTTCCCCGTTAGTTCTCGCGCATAGCCGTCCTCGAACAGCTTGTGTATCTCCTTTTCATACCGTGCGGCGTAGGCGCTATCCCTCTGAAACTTTTTATTTAAAGTTTGTAGCCTTGATAATGCATAGTTATATGTATCAGGCATTATGAAATTGTCCTGTTTGAAGGGTAGGCCGACTTCCCACTGATCCTCAATTTGACGAGCGGTGTTATCCATGACTTGTAGCGCTTGTAAATGAGCCGCATTCTCACGACGTACAATTGAGATCCCTATGGAATCTAGAGAATATGATGTTTTGATAAGTTCATTGATTTTTCTAATTTCCGAGTCATTGTCATCAGAATGAGCGAGACAATAAACCTGTTTACTTACGTGAGCTTTGGGGTGAGTGCGACTGAAGTTACCGTAGATGGTCCAACCTAGACGACAATAAGTTGCATACGGCTCATTTTTGTTGCCGTGAATAACTTGTAGCGGAGCTAAAAGAAAGTAGTTGTCTTCACCTATAATCAAACGCGGAATTACCCTATCTTTACACACGTTATCTTTGACTGGCAACAGATTTTCACATTTTATATTATTAATTACAGACAAATTTTGCATAGGTAAATTAAACTTAGACGTTTTCCGTAACATAATGTCATAATAAGCACTGTCCACACCACATATCTGAGAACGCACAATTGGGGCATCCGATTGGTACATTTCTAGTCCAAATGCGTCAATAAACTTTATGGCATTCGTTTCCTCAGCTTTTAGTCCCAACTCGTCGGCTAGTTTCGCGTCGATAATGGACACTGTAGCACCGTCTTCTAGCAGGGCGTAAGTTGACAGGATGCCATTAGGTCCGCACAACTTTACTTCAATAACTTTCAGTATAACATCACTCGATGATATATCACGCTGGTCACGGTCTGACGCGATGTGAGCAACCGTAGCGCACGGTGGCGACGATGTTGGTGAGGGCCTCCGACGCCTCATCAGCTGCTTGCGTCGGTTTCTTCCAATGTAGCAGGCGGTGGTGTGCTAGCCCGCACTCGTCTATGTCACACATGGGCGCTTGGCACGTGTTTTTATCATGGTGACTGTCAAGGCAACAATAACACAATGCATGACTCTTAACGAACCTCCATCGATCCCTACGCATCGCCTTTTTGAATACACGACAATCGGGTAACAAATGATTTGCCTTCTTGCAAAATTTGCATAACATTTTGTTTTCGTGTATTTCCATACTCGTAGTGGCGAAAACGTGGCGATTACGACTCGAGTGTTTATAATCCTCTGACCGCTTCGCCGATGCAGTGGGTTCAATCTTTTTTTGATCTCGCGGTGGTATAATTCCGACGAGTGATAACATCTGAGCCTCTTTTTTCAGGAATGATTCTAATATTTCAAGTTTGGATTGACCTTGCAATAATCGACTGTATTCGGTCCATTTAGAAATCAATGTGCTCGGTAATTTTGACATAACAGCTGTAGCTAATTCTGGACTGCGAATATAATCATGCTGATTTAAAGCACGTATTGTCGCTATGCAGTTACTGATTTTCGTAGAAAATATTATGATATCTTTTTGATAGAATGTAGGTAATGGAGGTAAACTTCTTAGCTGTGATGTAAGATTTTGAATTATCATATCAGAACGTCCAAACCTTAATTCCAGAGCTTCCATAATAACTGAAGGTGAATTTTGGCTGACCAATAAGTCCGTTACTGCATCCAGAGCATCACCACGCAGCGCTTTTAATAGTCTCCATAAGTTTTCAGTGTCGCTAAATTTACACACTCGAGTAGACTCGTCATATACACTCTTAAAATGTAACCACTCAATGCAATCACCTTTAAAGCTGGGAAGATCGCGTGGTGTCGCTAGACGGCTGAGTAAACGGTCCTCTCGTTGTGATGAGTTGTTTCCCATCATATCCTTCAAACTCTGAGCCAATTGTAGGATGCTATCGGTAGGCAAAACTGGTTGGGCCGGTGCCTCGTGGTGCACTGGTAGCACAGCGGGCGTAACGTCAGCGAGGGCAGATGATGCAGCGCGGAGATGCACTTGAGGCGCGTCCACCTGTGCTGGATGCTCAGGCGGGCGTATATGTTCCGTGCTGTGGTCTAGCCATGCTTCAACGTTCGACTTCAATTCGTATCCATTCCGATTCATGCTACTCTTGAAGCTGATGTCATCGTCAGTCCCATCTTTCGCGTCAACTTTGGCTAAGTTCGCAGCCAATTTTTTGTCAATGAGCTCAAGTTGAATTTTGGCCTTAGCTTCGGCCGCCTCTATCGCCGATGATGCAGTTGACCTTTTGGACTTAGACGATATTTTCGAGGATTTCTTCACAGAGGTATACATAGGTGGGGGTACCGGGTCCGACTTGACTTCGTCACCGTCCGTGAACTTTCTAGTGGGTTGCTCCACGTTCAACTTTTCAAGTTCCTGCCGCTGTCTGCGCGTTAAAACCCTGGATGGTGGAGTTTTATACATGACGCTGAATTAGATCCGGCTCGAAGGACCAAATATTGTAGCGGACGGACAAATAAAACTCCAATTTTTTTACTCTTGCAACGGCAGGAGATACGTCGTCATCGCAGAGAATTTTTTCAAACCAATTGTTTTTACATTGTCATAATTCAAAACAGAAAAAGAATATTAAAAAAGGAATAAATGCCGTGGCACGATCGCTCGCCGCAGTCTTTATTGTAGTATTTTAAGGTATAAATATATATTATAATAAACACAAAACTTAAAATATATCTAATTTAGAATCTAGAGCCAAACATAACGTGTGTTGCCAAATATTTAAATGTGTCGCCTACAAAGCGTATATTTTTATGTTTTTTTTTTATTTATATGAATGAACACGTATTATGCATATGCTGAATGCAATTGCAATGAGGAATGCTATTGTTTTTTATTCGATTAGGTTATACCACAAACTTGGTCTCATTTAAAGAAGACATATTAAAAGTCCGGTATTTATGTATCGATTTTGACGATTTATTTAGCTCCAGAAACTAAACAGCAAAAAATAAAATGAGCCCCTAAAGTAATCTAATCAATATTGAGTGTATGCTTTGAAATATGTATTTGAATGTAGAAACTGCAACAGTATTTATTGTTTTTTTTCTATTAGCGAATTTAGAACCAGCTCGATTACACCAACTTTCAAACAAAATAACAACGTTCAAATCGGTCCATTAATTTAGGCACTACGAGGCCAAAGACAAACCCCAGACCAAGAGGTCAAACTTATAACACCCCTTGTTTTTCAGGAGTTAAAAGTACATATCCTTCTACTATTATAAATGTGAAAGTTTGGATATTTGTGAGATTGTAAATTTAAATGTTTGTTAGTCACGCAATCACGCTTTAAGGGCTGAACTGATTCGGGTGAAATTTGGCACACAAGTGTACCATGAGCTCGATTAAAACATAGGCTGCTATTTATCCCCACCGTTCCCGCGGGCGGAGCTGCGAGCAAATGCTAGTAATCTAATAAATTCTAGATTGGATTACTTCGTGCTTAACAAGATAAAAAACGATTGCAAAACGCATAACTTAAATATAATAATTAAGCCTTTTATTTTATTAGATCGTACCCGATCGTACCATATTTCCGACATAGTAAAAAAAACAAACACAACAATTTAATTAAATTCTCTTTGCATTTGACAGATGGATTAAAAAAATAAATGGCAAAGGTATTATTTCTAAACGGCACTTTACACGAGCGAACAAATCCGTACTTGTTCCCGTTCTGCTGTCGTCGACAAGCCAGATATTATTTGTTGACCTAAATCCCAATGATTTTTAGCTAATAATCCAAAGATTCTCAATGCTCGTTGTGAAATACGAAATTATTTCGAGAAATGCTTTTGAGTGTTCGAAGCGTAATTATCTAGGTGTCTTTATAAAAAAATGTCTTTCATTGGTTATTTTATTTATTAAGTTGTTTTGATCCAAAATATACTAATAAATTAATATTTGTAATATTTTGTAACAATAGAAGCTTTCGTTATTAGAGGTCAAGACTCATTTTAGGTCGCTGTGCATATTATTTAGTTAATAAGACAAAGAATTTAAATTAAAAACAACTTAAAAGTAATATATAATCTACTACATACATGCATGCTGAGCTGCATGCATGTGAGCTTATGCCACGCCTGTACCCGCAAACCGGTGGGCAGAGACCAACGAATGCACTTACTGTGCGCCGATCTTATATCCACCCCATGATGTACAATGTAACAGCCGACAAGATGCGAGCCTATCACCATGCCGGGCTCAAATTATTCTTGCCCGGCCTGGGATTTGAATCCAAGACCTCACAGTTATTCAGTCGCACGAAAGTACGCTGCCATTAAATCAATGAAGTAAATGTGTTATCGCCTAGCTGTCCCGCGTGGTCACCCGCAACATCTATCGATTGCGGCGGCACCTACCGGGTCTAATTGTGAATATAAACCATTAATGGAGCCGCTCAAATACACACAAAGAATTCATCAAAATCGGTCAAGCCGTTGTTAAGTTTTAGCGAGACTAACGAACAGCAATTAATATATATTGTATGTATATAAGAAGATTCATTTACTATTTATATTTGTAAACCTCACGGTTTCTTCCTCAATATAAGTACTCTACCACAAAATCAATTAAGTAAATTAATATATGCGATATTACATTTTATATATGCAACACAGGTTCAGAGTCAAGATTGTGTCAGTGACTGTTGAGTGTATTAGTTATTTATTATTATTAAATAGTGTATACTTTATTTTACCATAAAATGCGTGACTCAAGATTTTTTAATATCTCCTGTTTCGAATAATGAAATAATTCAGCATTTCATTATGAATACTTTCTTAATAAGTTAATTAATCTATTATTATAAATACGTTTATCTTTCTTTCTCACAGCGACAGAGCAACAGATTAACATGTTTTTTGCGTAGAGATAGTTTATGGGCCAGAAAGTGACAGGCTATTTTTATCCTGGAAATATAGCGCAAAAAACTTACACGAGCGCAGCCGCGAGTAAAAGCTAGTAATTTGTAAAACACATATTATAACTACTGTCAAAATCCCCCAGTAGAGTCACGCACCCTAGTCGATGGAGAGATAGGTATTGGAAATCTTTGTCATAGGAACATTATTTTTCAAACATAAAATAACGGGCAAATGTCCCCGACGACTGTAATTTTTAAATGGCTGAACAGATTTTTTCCAACGCAGCTGAAGACCATCTCGAAGAAACCAGCATTATGACAAAAAAACACATTCATACTCGTATCAGGCATTATTTTAGACTCTATGGTTCTACAGACACATACACACATACTCACAGAAAAATAAAGGAGTTAAACTTGTAACACCCCTCATTTTTAAGGAAAGCTAAAAAAATAGGCCTCATATGTCCATTCATAATTTGATACTTTTTATTAGCCGTTAACCTCGTTTAATGCGCCCATTTGTATAACTAAGTAATTTCATTAAAAGGTATTCATATTTTGCATTAAACCCGAAATACATAGAATGTTTTATACATCGACTGCCTCGGTGGCGCAGTTGTAATGCATACGCGTTACGACTGAGTCATACGCTGAGGTGTCGGGTTCGATCCCCGGGTCGGGTTAGTGGTATTAGGTTTTTCTATTATGAAATGCTCAGTTTCAGCCCGGAGTCTGGAATTTGTGCCCGGTATGGCGATAAGTGACTCGCTGTTACGTTTCCTATGGTGAGTACGATTTACATTCGCACTCACGCCTGTAATCCCCGAAGGGGTAGGCAGAGGTGTAACGAGTACACCCACATTTCGCCGAGCGTATCTCCGTCCCATGATGTGATAGGGGGCGAGCCTATCGCCATACCGGGCACAAATTCCAGACTCCGGGCTGATACTGAACATTTCGTAATATAAAATGCCAATATCACTTTTACCCGACCCGGGGATCGAACCCGAGACTTCAGCGTCAGCCTCCGTCGTAACGCGTACGCATTACAACTGCGCCACCGAGGCAGTCAGTACGATTTCCATCATACAATAATGTGCTTTCATCGACTCGTGACCATAATTCTTTAATGACTATAAACTCATTAAATATATCTAAACTAGATATTGATTGATATAATTTTTAAGTATTGTAATGCAATTCTTTTTATAAAACTTAATTGATAGTAAGGGAATTCCCGCGTGCCGAACTTTTAACCACTTCACCTACTTCACCTACTTACTTTAGTATGTGATACTTTGGATGTTTGTGAGTTTGAATTTTGTTTGTAAATTGGAATGTTTTTAATCAAATACGTCTTAACGCACACGATAAAGACATTCATGCAGGCGGAGTTGCGATGCGACTTTTCTATTGAGATTCTTCCATTTATTGGTTTATATGGGTAAAGCCATTGTATGGATAAACTTTGCATAATACATGCGAAGGCGCCTTTCTTCGGTTCGGTACCTACCCTACCGGTGGTAGAGCGCTTAGCATAAGCCCACGAGATAAAAAGCGATAGAAAAAACTTTGTGGATATCGACTAGTTTCTCATTTGTACCATAACGTGTCGTGTACACGTTATAGAGACGATATAGAGAGAATGTTATCAGATATAGTGATAGCACGAGAAAGCTATACGACCACATTTTGTCCTGGCTATAAGATAGCTAGATAGACATTAGTTATGGATTCAAGTTTCAACTGTAAAATCACTCCTATATTGCCAAGTTAAACCTGCTTGGCAAACTGATTCCCTCGAGGCGATTGACTTCTAATAAGACATGTAGAGATAGTACAAGAAAACAAGGCGACAACATTTTCTTGAGATGTTATGTTAAACGCGCTGTATACGTGTATAAATGTGACTAGAATATGTTGATCGATTCTAGAGCATGTGTACATAACTATAAGTATACGGGTTTGATTCACATGTAGGATTTTTTATTTTAAATCGACTTAAAAAAGTGGAGGTTAATTCGACACGTATACGCTGTGCAATATTTCCGCCAAATGCTTTCCACTATAAAAAATGTGGATTTTTTATTTTAGCCAAAGCACAAAAAGAGGGGTGCCTTACGTTTAATCCTTTTTCTGCCCCTCTAACTGCTATTTGCAGTGCACAGACGTACATTCAGACAAAACTGATTACGTATGTTGTACCTAGTAGATAGACAAACACATATAAGTACATCGATCTGTATAGAAACCCAATCGTGCCAATTTTCACTATGTAGTTGTTGTTATAGCGGTGCATATAAACTTTATAGTGCGCGTCAGCGCGTTGCACTGAATGTTACGCTTAATCGCAATGAATTGAAAGCGTATGCCGCAGTGTACGTTTTTTGTCATATTAAATCAAAGGAAGTTTGTGGCAAGCCTTGCGAGCTATCCACACGCTTACGAGACATTGTAAATGTAAATGGATAGCACAAGTGTGTGGACATAATACTCTTTGGAAGCTACGAAGAAAAACAAAATTTTACATTAGTTGTCTAATTTTGATAGATTAAACAATTTTAGATTTATTTATTTTTATGTAGTTTTCATAATGAATCAATAAAAAATTATCAGTTACATTTAGAAAGAGTTTGCTATGGACGACGATAATGCTATAGAACCCGAACCAACCACCAGTAAGAAGACGTGTCAAAAAACTGCTTCTGGTCATGATGTCCATGACATAAATGATCATGATGACCACAGCACAAACAGCGAGTCCCTGTCGGCATCCGGCAGTCCCTCTGTGGACAGTAGACTTAATATGGCTGAAGGCAGAATACATGGTCCAAAACTTCCAACAACCAAGAGAAATAATCAAAAAGCATCAAAGCGCTATGACAGACGAAGGAAAAGCCGTCGAGATAGACGAAGTCGGGGCAAAGTTCAGAAAAGAAAGAGGTCCGTAGTGCGCAGGCACACAGCTCGAAGAGGTCAGAAACGAAGACCAAACGACAGGCAGAGGGCACTATCAATATCCAGAATCTCGTCTGGACTCTCTGTAAGGAACCCACGTCAGGGCAGGAGTCCTGGCTGTAAATACTGTGGCTATTGTTCCTGTTGCAGAAGGTAGATATTTTGAAGTTTCATAACAATTTTACTCAAATTTATTAAAAGTTCTGTTTGTATTAAAATGTTGTTTTATTAACACCCATATGAGAGGGATTTTATAAATTTGACTCTGTATCTGTTTGTCTGTCTGTGTTGGTCTAGTGGCAGCATACTTAGGCTATTTTCTTTTAGTTCCTCAAAACCTATCCTGGTTACAAATCTGAGACTGGAATTTGTGCCCGGTATGGCAATAGGCTCGCCTCCTATCTCATCATGGAACGGAGATACGCTCGGCGTATATATCTCGGCGGGAAAAAATATTGAATACACGTAATTTGAAAAGTCACGACACCTTGATGCTTTTGGAGCTGATGTCGAAGTTGCGCTATCGCTGCTATATAAGTTTTAGATATACTTAATTTTTAAGTCTATTGGTAAAAGAATGAACAAACGTAGGGTATTAACTATTAAACGATCACGACCGAAATAATATTTTGATACAGATACTGGATATACTACATTTGTAGCTGACTCGATAGCGATCACCGTTCACCTGATGAAAAATTCACCGTGGTAGCCATTTACCCGAGTCTCAGTCCGGGGTCCCTCAGTGATATCCAGTAACTTCAGGCATAACTCTGCTGAGCATCGATAGTCGCAATGTCTCTTGGCGGTCGAAATTATATTTGGACTGCACCATACTTACCATTCAGTGTAGTCACATTGTCGTGCCAGGATCAAAAAAATAAAAAGAATAAGCGATGGGAACAGCGAATTTTGTGGGGCAATAAGTATTAAGTATGGCGAATGCAATTTGCTGTACCGCAATGAGAACTTCCGTTCATAACATAGATGCAAGCATGTCAAAATAAACATACTAGTGTATTATGTCCCTTTTTAAGGTTTTGTACCCAAAGGGTGCCAAGGGAACTCTACTACTAAATCTAAGTCGATTTAGTCCATCTGTCTCACTGTCCTACACTTAGTGGGCTCTATCGTTGGGTACGAGTATCATAATAGACAGGATTTTTAGGAGCAGCCGCCTGCCTGATGTCAGTCCCTCTCGGGAGAATAGTATAGAAGGTAAACAATAAAGTAAAAAGTACAATTTAATTGAAAGCACCGCTTTCGAATTTGGCTAGAACAGACTAGGAGCTAATATTGTTTTTCACAGATTTTTAGACGTTATTATTATTGAAAAAGTTTTTGTTCAATTTTTTTAAAAGATTCATCAGTGATTACACATTAATATTTTTTCTTAAAATTTAAACGGAAGCTATTTTTGAAGTAAAATAAAAAATTTATCGCCTGTAAAACTCATAGAAAAAAAATAAGGAACAAAAAATACTTATATTTGCGTCGAAGATTCTCAGGCTCCTCCTTTTTCAAAAATACGAACGGAGAAAAATAAAGCGGCTCATAAAACCTAAAAGTGACATCCATAAAAAATAAAAACAATTAAACAAAAAGCCAATAAAATTGCAATGATTGATTGTATAGTTTTATTTTAGTTTTAGTTTTTTGAGTCGGTTTTCTTTCCTGTTAAAAAGGTTATATTGCAATTTTTTTAATGATAGAATCTTCAAAATCGGTGGATAAATATCGAAGTCTTTAACCACCCCTAGGGCTAATTTTTTTATTCAATTTTAAATGTGCCACCGCGGAAAAAAAAACCTTCACAAATACAAAAGAATCATCGAATTCGGTCCACATTCGGCGCAGTTATGCGGGAACATACAGACCTGAGAGAACCTTTAATAGCTTTAGGTGACAACACGACCAGGTCGCTCGACTGATGGTAAGCGCTATGCCTGTCCATAATCAGAAGCAACACCACACAGAACTTTAAATTACAAAGCACTGCATGGCACTGGACAGCGTTCGTTACTCCGAGACCTAAGATGATAAGTCTGATATTGTGTATGCGTGCTGAATAAATGTTTTCTTTCTTTCTTTCTTTCATTAATAGGTAAGTAAATGCACTTTGATGCAATTTATTTGGTGTAACAGGATGAGCAAGTATTTAAACTTTACAAGAGGAAAACCTTGTACATAAACATTGTATTCATCATATTATTTGTATATATTCCTTATTTATGGTCTAACAAAATAATCATTTATTATAGACTAGGTATATCTCGCATATCCGTCCATGCAGAAGTGTGTCCCGTCATATTTCCGGGATAAAAGTACTTAGCCGAAATTGATATGTGAAAAATCTAGAATCTGACAATGAAAGTCCTGTAAAAAATTATTCAGCCGCTTCAGCCCGGCCATACACATTTTTTTTAAAGCGTGTTTGATTTTTGGTAACGTGACATAGGAGCTAATAAGTTCATAACCAAAGGAGCTTATGAAAACGCTTTAATTTCGAAAGCGAAGTGAAACCATTAGCTCTCGTTTCTCCTTCTAATACGTCAATCCAGCGCTTTTCGGAAACGTATGATGTTAAGCCACATAATGTCTAGTTTCTCTAGATTCAATGGTTTTTAGACTGGAACACAACAATGTTTTAGGCACTGTTGCTTGGTGGCAGAAATAAACAAAGCGGTGGCGTCTACCCCGACGCGACAGACTCTTATACGAAAGGCCTGTCACCTAGTAAAAGACAATATGAAATAGTTTCACAACGTAATGTGTGTTTGTATTGGATTAATGTGTTATAAAATAAATGTTATTCAATAACATGACAGAACAATATAAACAAGCTGAAATCCCGCGCGTTTCTTTCCTCATGCCATTTTCTAATCTGGCGTAATTCATTTGATACAACACCCGCCATCGCTAACTGTGCCAATTGACTCGCATACAACAATTCAATTGACAATTCACAGACACAAAATTATGAATAAAAATCAAACATACCGTGTAAGAGAATAAATGTCCACAGAGCACTCAGTGCTTTTCTAATAAACACTGCATCACGAACGTAATTTCGAATTGTCGACAGCGCGGGAGACACGCGCAACTCGCTCCACGACCGAGACTTGACTGCAGGAGCGGCTGGATGTGATCCTGTCCTGGGACCTAGGGGCCGGCGCGCGGGAGGGGGCCGATTGATCTGCGGGACTACTTCCGCCGTTTGATGTCCTGAATGATAGCCGCCCTAGTACATATGCCCTACGCTCGTAGTACAGGACATCACCGTACATAAAATTTACCATTGACTCCTGTTCTATTATATGGCCTATATTAAATAAGCATCTGAACTCACTATGTATTTGTTTGTATATAGACATACAACATACAGGGTTTTTTTCTTAGCTAGTCGAGCAGGTCGCTCATCTGATCTGTCTCGTCTTTCGAGCCGCGCCAGCCCATAAACAGAAGCAACGGCATGCAGAATTTTGAATTACAAAGCACTGCATGGCACTGGACTGCACTCGTCACCCTAAGGCATAAGATATTAAGTCTCATAATGCCCAGTAATTTCACTGAACACAAGTGCTTACATATTACTGTTTGGTGACAGAAATAGACAAAGCGGTGGTACCAACCCAGACGACCTCTTGCATAAGAGGGACCTACCACCTAATAAAGTTTTTGGGGTTAAAGTTTTTTAGGGTTTTTATCGAATAAATTGGACATACTTTAACGTTTTGGTGAGTATAAACTTACTTCAGTGGTTTAGTTAGTTGTAAGATTATTTTTGTAAAGCATCTATTTTAATTTAAACACATTGTTGCATTATCTATTAGTCTGTATTGCACTCCAACAAATTATTTAAATTTTCTTTGTTTACACTAGAGTTTTTAATAAACATTCAATATCTTACAAATATTTTCTCGTGAAGAGAAAGCAAATGCTCTCATTTGATTGCTTAAAGGAGTTTTTTTATGGACAAACCTTAGACTATTAATCCAGGAAAAACCATTTAGGTACCTACTTAAATTTGATTCTTCATGCTATAATGGCAACATACACACATGAGATAGATTTATTGAGCTATAGAGATAGCGCGAGAAAAAGAGACGATTACGCGCGATAGCATGAGAAATAAAAAATAATAATAGAAAATATCTACTTTAGAAAGTTTTATCGTTTTCAGATTAAATAAAGGAAACTTTAATACAAGAAAGTGGCTAAATGAGGAGTCTTCTCATCCCATAACTTGGGATTAATATGTTGGGTTTATTTCGCAATCTGTCATGAAAAACTCTATGGTACTGAGGCGGTACCGGCTAATCCGCCGAACTTCATCAACTTTGCCGGCGTTCAAGACCATTTAGATTAATAGCCCGCGTGTGGCATTCATTCATTCAAATCTATCGGTGTTAATGAAGTTCATGTGACGTCATAAATCTATGTTCATCGTTTTGGCCATTAGACGGTCGTTCGGCGGTACGACAGAATCATTGGCTCTCTAATCGAACATCGATTTGCATAAATCGAGTTCGGTGAATTAGCCGGTACCACCCCTGGACTGCGTTCGTCACCCCGTGAGATAAGTTTTGAAGGCTCATAATGACCAGTAATTTTACAAGCTTCAATGTCCTTCTAACCGAAACACTTGTACATGATACTAGTGTACTTAGGTACACTTGGCGGAAGGAGTAATAAAAATATGAGGCAATATTAGAAAAATGTATCAAGGTACATCATACAATAGGTATATTATTCATTGGAATATCCACTCAAACTTCTTTAACCTACAATTTATATTTTTTTTGTTATTCAGGATTTTCCAATGTCATATCTCAATTCATGTAGTCATTGCCTAGTTCCATACCTAATAAATAATATGACGTAGGTACTGTAGATACGATTACAAAACAAAAACAAATCATTTTTTTTTGAAAATAAAATGTAGTTATCATTATTTAAACTCGGTAAAATTTTAACTCTACTGCTAGTTCGGAATGCTGTTTCGTTAAAGAAGAACGGGCAAGAAACTCTAAAGTTATATTTGCACTAATTTAATACAATTAATTTTTAATAAGATAATATACAATATACCCCTAACATGAGCCGACAAAATATCTCGCGCGCTTGTAAGAAAACTAGCGGCGACAAATATATCAGATAAAGGTGTTAACTGCATTCATCGTCATGTTAGGGTTCGTATACAAAATACCACAGAGAAAAATTACAATTTGAAGTAGTGGATCCAAAGGGGGCGGGGGGTATCCAAAAAGCATTTGGGTCCACTGACAAATCTCAAATTAATCTTGATATTATCCTACTTTCCTAGTACTAGTATATACAACCTACAATATAATTGTCATCGCTTATCCTTACTTATTCCGTTATAAGTAGGTATAATATATTCTCAATTTTTTTATTCTAATTTTGGGTCAAGCAAAGTCAATACGACATTCTCTTTAATATTGTCAGTAGTCATGGACGGTGGCGTCCACTTACCAGCAAGTGGCCCGCTTGTTCGTTTGCCACATAATTGTAATAGCACATACACATTGAAACCCGTTTCAAATTAGATAGGTACATAGTATAAAATAAAGTCGCTTTCCGCGTCTGTCTGTTTATCCGCTAACTCCTAAACCACGCAACGGATTTTGATGCAGTTTTCACTATCATTTAGATAATTCCTTCCATAAGATTTGTATGTATAATTGGGCCTGGTAGGTGGCGCTGCGATTGGGTTAAAGACATTCGGGAGAAGTCGCGAGGAACGGCTAGTTTAATTACAAATTCATTTGCGCTTGAATTTAATGACTGCCTCGGTGGTGCAGTTGTACCTAATGCGTAAGTATCACGACTGAGGCTGGCCTTGAGGTCTCGGGTTAACTGTAACTGTAACTCCTGTGCACCGGGATCAACAGTGGCACGCATTTTTGTTGATACCGAGCAGTGATTAGTGTAGCTCGGCGAGCCTCTGGGAATGCTAAATTGTCTTTATCCCGCAACGAAATTAATCAAATAGAAAGTAAGGGAGAAGTTAGAAATATTGATTGTCCACTTTCCTTCTTTGCTCGAAGATTATAGGAAGACACCACTTTTGGATGGTAGGTATCTATGAACCGCTACAAAAAGGTGTAGTAAAGTGAGCAAATAAAAATTTCGGGGTAGCTCTCCATACATGTAATGAAGGATGTTTTTTTAGCATTGCATATAGGAGTGGTATTATTAGATAGGTTCTTAAAAATGTTGAGTTTATTTATATAAGTCATAAAATTTATGAGATGCATTTCCAAAGTCGTGAAAAATTTATACTGCCCTCTAACTATTAAACTATGGGGTGAAAAATTCTAAAAACAATCAAGGTGGTATAACTATTAAAATATATTTCCAATGAAAATTGGTTTCAATAGCTATTTTCGGTTACACTATGTAACCCAAACGGGGTTTATATCATGTTACTTCGTAGAAAGTTGTTACTCGTAGGTACTTCGTAGCGATCTCGTAGCACTGCTAATGTTTGAACTTTGAAAGATGAGGAGAGAATTTGCTACAATGCTGTAGACAAACAAAACAGTCTACAACGTGGCTCTACCACTCATGCCTTAGCCTTGCTCTAAATAAGTAGGTACTGTATAACGTGGTGTCCATTAATAGTAATTATCACTAATTATTGATGACCTTAACCGCTATCAACACACATAATAGGGACATCCGAATTATTTAATTATATTCAATGTCGGATCTAGTTAAACATTAATTAACTAGTTTCCTGGAATGTGGAGTTTTCGACAACATAATGTAATCCGTAATAACAGCCGTGACTTTATTAGCTTGAATGAGGAGACGAGCAGGTAGCTCGCCTGATGGTAAGCGCAACGCCTACCCTAAACAGAAGCAATACCACACAGAACCTTGAATTACAAAGCATTGCATGACGTTAGACTCGTCACCCCGAGCCATTAGATGTTAAGTCTCATAATGCTCAGTAATGTCACTGGCTCCAATGGACATTAAACACACACACACACACAGAAATTGACAAAGCGTGGTAACAACCTAGACGGCCTCTCACGGTGTGACTGTGAAACGACAGGCCGCAGGTTTGATTCCCGCACCCAGAGAAAATATTTGTTTCGGGTCTGGACGTTTTCTCCCCAGAGAAGTTAATGTCAAACAGGCGGCCGATAAAAACTACAAGCCAAATGATTCTGTCACATGTGTTTTTTTTTTTACCAATACAATAATAATAATAATTGTACAATACCTAAAGAATAATGGGTGCGTTGCCGACCTTATAGGAAAGGGATAATTTAAGGGATTGGGAAGGGGAGGGGGTTTGGGCCTCCGGATATCTCACTCACCGTACGAAACGCATCAGCAAGCTGCTACTTTACGCCGGTTTTCTGTGAGATAGTGGTAATGACCCGTACGAGCCGGCCCAAAAATGCTGTAGACAAGTGTCTACAGCGTGGCTCTACCACTCAAAATAAATGTGTTAAAAATCATGTTACGCCGACCCCACTGCTAGTGGGATAAGAGCAGGTGTAAGAAGAGATGAGATCAATTTTATTTTAGACTACAATTTTTTTAAGACGTCTTTATTTTTGTAATAGTTTTTCGAGTCCTAGGGCAAATTATATTGACTGATTGCGACACCTTTGATATTTCAATGTTCGGCAATTTATAGCACTGTCATATAAATTACCACATACTATGAACCTAGTGCAATCTGGGTAGGTATGTCGCGAAATAAATCAAAAGCAATTTTACGCAGGATCTATACTTTTGATAGCTCTAAGTTTTATCGATTCGTAGTGAACGACGAGACTATTTTGCTGATGGAAAAAATATCGTATTTAATGTGATTTCGATATTTGATAAAAATCTATTATCATAATAAAATATATCGCCCTAAATATAGATATATCGTAACAAGTAACTACCCTACTTTACGTCAAACTGACAACGGTCGGCGGCTGCCAGCGTGTTTAATTATGTACAAAAACTGTATAATCCAGTTGTCGATTGTATCCTATGGCTCATGGAATCTCATGTAATTTAAATTAATTTAATTGGACGTAAGCAAAACTAGTCAACGTAATGATAATATTAACAATCTTATTTGTATCTTTCTTGATGTTTTATGATTGCACCGTGACGTTTCTGACAATTATATTTGTATAATAATAATAATTTCACAATTTAGGGATCCAGCAGTATAAAATAAGTTGGCTTTACTGGCAGCCCTGTATTGTCGTCAATATTTTGAAAAATTACTTTTACTTTACTTTTCTGTGAAAAATAAAACAATACATTTTAATATGAGTGCAAGAGAACTTTGGGGTGAAATGGAGGATGAAGGTACTGACGAAACATTACTGCAAAACGTGAATTTCAATCCAATTATCGAACTTGGCATGCAAAACATACCCGAGATTCCGATCACAGTCAAGTCTTCGCCGATAGATTTACCGACTCCAAACCTTATCACACATACCATACAACTACATGTGTACTCGAGACAAGTATCTGCCATTCTGGAACAAGCAGAAAATGTTGTGTTCGAAGGTGCACGGTTGGATCCGATGAACTTGCCACCTTTGCCGCCAGAACCCGATTTGAAAATCGAACATCAAACTAAACCGCCAATCCACTTTTTAGAAAAGGAGTACTGCGATTTTTCTCTAGGCAAAGGGCCAGTAATATTGCCTTTTACTCCAGAAAGTCATAAACGGGCACTAAGGCAAAGTGCTGCTATAGCAATGGGACATGTTGGAATAGCTAGTTGCACTAACACAGCTTTAGGAGCTCTGGCCGACTCACTAGATCATTACATGACAAATATGTGCAAATTGATGAGAACTGTTGTGGACAAGGAGGCTAGTGGTTTAAAATCAGGATTTCCTGATGTGATATCAAAAATATTTGTAGAACTAAATGTTGGTAATTTGCATCAGTTTTATGAAACTAGAGTTATCAGGTACCATGCAAAGGTTAAAAGAAAATGTGAAATTATAAAATCTCAATGCGAGGCTTTAGCTATGAGAGACATAGCTCCACAGATCAAACTTGAAGAAGTGCCCGAGTTGCACTTCCCGGCAGCACTTGATGGGGCTTTTACACCTTCATTAGAACCTGGGTTTCAGATGCTGCATAGTTTGGAGCAGGAACAGTTACAAGGTTTAGAGTTACTGGATACAGAATCTACTGATATATAATCTCTAGCCATCATTATCTCTCAGTGCTAAGAAAAAATTATATACATAGGTACTTCTTTTTCAATTAAATATACTTATTTATTTAATTAAATAAACATTTTATTATTTACTTTGCACTTGTAATCCCTCATCCTAGAACATAGGAAATTAATGGTATCCTACTTCCTTCCAATAATTAAGTAAAGTTTTGATGTTTGTTAATCACACCTTAACTGAACAAATTAGAATGAAAGGTGTGATATGGTTTTACGTCTGTTTATGGGAAGGTGTGATGCTTACCATCAAGCGAAGAACCTGTTTGATACATTCAGGTAATAAAATAATGATACTAGCCCTATATTATATACATCCCACTGCTGGGTACCGGCCTCCTCTACTGAATTAGGCCATAGTCCACCACGCTGTCCTAATGCAGGTTGGCAGACTTCACATACCTTCGAAATTCTTATGGAGAACTTCTCAGTTATGCAGGTTTCCTCGCGATGTTTCAGTCACTGTTAAAGTACCTAATTGATAATTAACAATTAATTCAAACGTAACTTAGAAAAGCAGAGGTGTATGCTCTTAGGGCTGGTTTTGAACCTGCAATATTCGTCTCGACGTCCGTACCACTCCGCCTGAGCTATCACCAGTCAAAAAATATAAAATAACAAAGTTACACAGGTACAGGTAGAGCAAAACCTGGATTATATTATTTAATAGGCAACTTTTTGTCCCAGTAAGACATTCATGCGGATGAAACTACAAGCAAATGCTAGCCACTTGTATTGACAACTACCTTTGCTCATGAGTCTGCTTGTCTTTGCCAGGAAATTGAAATCATAAATTTCATGCAAAATACAGTTATATCGCACATGATTCATACATATTATTATACCTAACCTAGTTTTCCTTACTCTATTATGAGCAATTGGACTTTGCAGAAAAGACCGAAGTTCAAACCAAACTTTATGAAGTTGCACAAAACATCCCATCACATCAGCACTCAGTATGATGAGACATTTACCAGTTACCAAATACATTGACTGCGGCTCCACATACATGCAGTGTTGTTAATGTGCAAGTTGAATTTGCGACGGAAGAAGCCAGGCTTGTCTTGTTTTTTTTTTTTATTTTATAAACCTGAACGACGAAACGTGCAGATCGCTCAACTCGTGAGAAAAGATGTTAACTCTCATAATGCCCAGTAATTTAATTGGTTTCAATATCCTTCAAACCAAAATTAGTGTTTACATACTTGCTGCTTGGCGGCAGAAATAGATTAAGGGGTCGTACCATCCCAGACAGCGCGGCCCTAATTTATAATTATGTAACTATTAGAGAATTTAATTTTATACGCGACCGCGGCACCCCATCTACAGTGTTTTCCCCGACGAGTCACTCACCAGATGGTTTGAAACTCAGGCCGTCTACGCCTGCTGGTTGTAATTTTTAAGTGAGCCACCACGCCGTAATATAACATAGTATCATGCGGCCTGTTTTTTTTTTAAATAATCTTTAAATTACTTTTCCGCAGAAGAGATATTGTTGGCTGAATGTTTTACGCATAACAGGACCCAATTAGGTAAATACTTAGAGTAAATATATAAAAAATAATAAACAACATAGCACCAAATAATTTATTTGTGTTCAATACAATAAGACACTGGGGAGAAAAACTGCTGCCAATGTGTTAATTACACAAATCGACGATTCTTACTTTACTATATACAACATGCGAATACAACTGAATGTCAAGTCACACAAAACGGTGGTCAAAATTAAAATACTATACCAATGACAATACAATGTATACTACTAGACCAGCTCCATGATAGTAGAAAGTGCGCCACCAAGTTACGATCAATTCACCGTAACTCAAAATTAGCATCCGCATACTCTTATTATTTTTAATTTTATGATTTGTGTCCTTTTGGTAGTCCAGTTACTGTCAACATCATCATTACCACAGTCTCATAGAAAACCAACATAATGGAGCAGCTTGCTGCTGCGTTTCAAATGCTGAGTGAGATAACCGGAGGGCCAAATCCCCCTCCCCTTCCCAAACCCTTAATTATCCCATTCTTTTAAGGTTGGCAACACGCTCATAATTCTTTTGGTATTATGGCGTACATGGGCGGTGTAGATCAATTACCATTAGGTGACCTACTTGCTTTTTTGCCGACTAATGCCAGAAAAAAACATCAAGTGAAACACGATAAGAACTGAATGAAGAATTAAGCACTCGAACGCGAAATGCACGGTAAATTCAGTTGATATAAATAAAACAATGATTAAAAATGCAACAAACAAATCATTAACAGACACACAACAATTCAATTCTAATAAATTAATAATAGAATTGAATATGTAGTTAAATTAATTAATTAATCCCTTACTCTTAATCTTATTCTAATCTTATCTCTTATGCCCTCTCCCAGTCCCTGTCTGTCAACTGTCAAACTCCCGCGTTACCTATGTGGCGTAATTTTACTTATAAACAACTCGTCTAGAAGTATACATTGAAGTCTTTGTACTATACATGCCAAAACTGTACAAATAAACGCACTGCAAAACACTAGATTACAGAAAATTTGTATTTATCACAATATATCACATGAAATATGATTTTTGGAAGTTAATTGATCTGATTGTATAATTAAAAAAAAACTGAAATATCTTAACTAACAAACTTATGGAATGAAAATTAAACACCCATAATGAATCTATTGAAGTTGGACTGCTTGCTAGGTTCTGGAGAAATTCATTGCTATGACCTGCATATTTTAAATGCCAGAATGTTTCACTGCATAGAAGGTAAATATTCTACGATTTAGAGATTGGTCTTCTTTTTACCTTGAAGTGCAAATAAAAAAAAATGCATACTGACTTCTATGTTTCTTTATAAGAAAACATATTTATGGAGACTACGTGATTTTTCATGGGTGAAATTTATTCATGATTTATATTTTTCAAGAAAAATAAAATGTATCTCAATCTGACCACAAATATTACTTTGAGGGAATTTTTGTGTAGTTTATT
Organism: Mimas tiliae; assembly: GCA_905332985.1. Classification (NCBI taxonomy): domain Eukaryota; kingdom Metazoa; phylum Arthropoda; class Insecta; order Lepidoptera; family Sphingidae; genus Mimas; species Mimas tiliae. The sequence goes on along the minus strand of HG995256.1, from coordinate 4,015,968 downwards.
AAGTTACTGTCTATTAGCATTTGTCAAATTAATCTCTGCAATTAAAAAATACACTAGCGTAAGAAACAAACCATTACAATCGCAATTTTAAGTTTAACAATCCTAAATACATTGATTGGATTGTGCCTAATATGACGGTGGGCTTGGCATCATTCACATCATTGGACGGAAATAAGTTCGTCTAACGGTGGGTGTATTCGTTGCATCTTAGTCTACATCTTCGGGGATACAAGCATTATCTCATATTATTGCAACTTTTTAACATAATTAGTAATTTATGTTTTTTATTTCTATATTTTCAGGTGCTCATAACTTTCTACTATAAGATTTATTATTGTGAGTTCTCATATTATTGATAGCAATGAGTAAGACTGAAAAAAGGTGTAATGGCACTGTAATAATAGAGTAAAAGGTAACTTAAAAATATATTGACCCTAACTGTAACTACTTGTCAATTCTCTCGCACTTGTAGACCTCCCATCACCCTTTAGACTCTGAAAACAATAATTGCGATTCCGCTTGTAACCGACGAGGCTGGCCACGTTATTTTGTGTGTATTGTATAACAAGTGACATATGAGAATACCAAAGAAAAATTATTAGTGTGGTTGTCCTGGCAAGCAAGGAGCTTCAAGTATTATGGGTAGAAACTTAAACTAAACTTAAAGAAAACTATACATTTACAAACTAATGACGAGTTGGCTACCTATCTACTTCTTTTCAGGTGGTGTGGTCTTCTTTCGTCGGAACAGCAGGATGTGGGGCTCTGCAATGAACAAAAAAAAAATTAAAATTGTGATTATCAATGAATTATGATATTACTTATAATTATGCACTCAAAATAAAAGTGAACATTTTTGTTATTACTCCTGTACAAGAAAATTTGCCACTAGGGATGTTTTAGCTTGAATACTTGAATGATGAATGAGCTGATCACCCGCTTGATGGTAAGCACAACGCCTGCCCATAAACAGAAACAACACCACACAGAATTTTGAGTAACAAAGTACTGCACTAAACTGCGCTCTTCACCCGAGACATAAGATGTTAAGTCTCATAATGCTCAGTAATTGCACTGGCTTCAATGTACTTCAAACCGAAATACAACAATGCTTACACACAACTGCTTGGTGGCAGAAATAGACAAACCGGTGGTACCTACCCAGACAGCCTCTCACATACAGAACCTAGTAAAATGTATAGTGCACTTCAACTGTAATATTAACCATAACGAGACATTGCATTAGGGTATCTCGACAATCACCAGAATTATGTTGGCCTATAGCTACTATGCATATATACACTGTCCCCAGAATGTCACCTGAACTAGCCACTACTTAACACACTTTTTGCCATATGTTTTTTAACTAGATAACTCGTAAAAATAGAAGATCAGCTAGTTTTCTGTTGTATTCAAAAATATAGTAATTTAGAGTTCTGCACCTTTCTCAATGAATTACTGACTTCTAGGAGTAAACTTCTCCACCAAGTGTAGTCTAATATCGATGATACTTTTTTTCATAAGGGTTACATGAGAATATTTTCACATAAATGTAAAAATCTGTTAATGTAATAGGAGAGACAAATTTGGTATTTAATAATAAATGGAATAAACATTTAATTATTTTTTTCAAGGTTCACTAAAACTTGATCAAATTATTATTCATTGTTTTAAATTGTGATTGGAGCAGAACTAGTACATATAATAAATTAAGATGTTTATGCTACTGACCCGGTTGATGCATCATATAGTGTACCCAGCCCTGGCTCTGTTGGACTCCAATGCTGCGCCACTCCTGTTCTGACATCAGGTGGTTCTTGGGCACCAGTTTCACCATCTCTTTGGGGAGCACCACATGTCTGTAAATATAATCATGTGGTTAAATATGTTAAGTAAATGCTTGAAATATTATGTTTCATTTATAAAATATATCATCACAAACAGCTTAGTAAAATATCATATAAAATTGCTTGGCTCTGTAGCCTAGAGGATATTGCTAGATCAATATCCTAGATTTTGGTCACACCTCCACTTGCATGATTAGGTCTATTGACACCCTAGAGTCTAGGTGCTCATATCTTACACAAAAAATTAGTAATAAAAAATATTTTAAACCTATTTTTTTAAACACAAGCGCCAACAGCAAAGTTTCAACTCAATTGGATGAATGAAAACTATGATTTATTCAACTTGAAAATAATCTGACGATAATAAGGGCTTACATCATACTATAACTGCCTCGGTGGAGCAGTTGTAATGCATACGCGTTACGATTGTGGTCAACAGTGAGGTCTTGGGTTCGATCCCCGGGTCGGGTAGTGGTATTGGGTTTTCTATTACGAAATGCTCATTATCAGTCCGGAGTCTGGAATTTGTGCCCGATATGGCGATAGGCTCGCCCCTTATCACATCATGGGACGGAGATACGCTCAGCGAAATGTGGGGTACTGGTTACACCTCTGCCTACCCCTTCGGGGATTACGGGCGTGAGTGCGTATGTATCATAATATAAAATATAATAAACAAACAAAAATATACACAACACAATTTTTTTTTTACAATACAAAATAACAATTTATTTAATCCACTTTTAAACTAGCTCTAGTTTAAGTAGTATTCATTTTAGCAGAAAAACTAATAATTTCTGTAGGACAGTAATTTTAAAAGTTTAATGGGTAAATGTCGTTTTAGAATGAACATAAATCTTTATTTACAAGATTCCCGACTAGAATAGGTGTATTCATCAATAAACCCATTAGTCTTATTATTATTAATTTGGTGAATGTTAAGAAAAGAAAGTTAAGGAGTTGCGCGTTGATTCTGGAAATAATGTGTAACCCTAAAAGAAAAAGTTGAAGTTGCCGTGTCTGACATTGTAATAACAATGATGTAAAAACGATGTAAATTAATTACTTTAATGTTTAAATTACCTGTATTCGTGATCTTCGTCGTAGTATTTTTCCGAATAATATATTTCCCTCGCCGACATGGTTATGCACCGAATCTCACACTTTCAGGAATATTAGTGTTTGTATTGTGCTTGATACTCCTCTTGTATTAATTAATAACCTCACCAATTCAATTATATTCCCAAAACAATAGGCACACAACCACCTTTTCTCGAACTTCCAAAAGAAACTTTCAAACAGACACGACAAAGAAAACGTCGAATAACGAATTTCAAAATTCGAAAAAGCTAGTTTTCAGTGTTGCCATACATAGTGTGTTGCCATAGATTTCTGATTTTGCAACATAATTAAACGGTAATTACCGATTTTGTGGATTAAGTTTATGTCGAAATTTATAATAATACTTTGTTACCATTGGTTACTACTTACTACAATGTCTTCAAGCCAAAGATCACGTGCTAAACTAATTTAATAATTGTTTTTATCGATTTTATTAACTGTTACTAACATTCTAAACTATACCACCATTACCTATTATACTGTAAAGGTATTTAAATGGTATTTTCGTTAGAGTTCTTTGTTTTTTTCCAATAATTATAATTCTGCGCTTTATTTGCGGGGGGTAGCGATAAATTGGCGAGACGAGTTGTGCGCTGCGCCGCGCCGTGCTGTTGTTAACAACGTCAGTTCTTTCTAAGTAGTCTGTCTGTTGTTAACACTCAACCATAGAGTTAATAAGTACTACTACTAAGTACTAACTCCATGCACTGAACAGAGCAAAGCAACAGAGGTTGTCAAACGTTCATTGGTCGATTTTATTTAATATATTTAACCGACACAATTCGTCTGTAAGTATAGGTATTATAAATATTTTTGAAGTGAAAACTTCTTTAGCATCGTTGTGATTTGAAAATCGAAACGCGCCCAGACTAGATATTGTGAGCGTACATGGGCCGTGGAGATCACTTACTATCAGGTGACCCACTTGCACGTTTGCCGGCCTAAGCAATAAAAAAAATATGATAAATATAAATTGGGATTCTTTCAATAAAAAGAAAGTTTAACAATCGCAGATGTTACCGTTTTTTTATATCCTCGGTGCTATACAGTATGTAACGAAAACCCTGTTGGCCCTTTTTGGGTCGTGAAGTATAATACAGTTTAATATGTAGTTAAATTAAAAAATAATAAACAGAAGCGATTAACAAGGAGTATTATACTAGATAAGGAAACGAGATATTATCCTTACACAGGTAACACGTTTACATCTGAATTTCTGTGTGATTGACGAAGGCAGGGGTGCGGCACGTTTGATGTACGTGGACGCCGCAACATGCTATCTCGCTCTGGCTCCAAGTCCTTGCTCTTGCAGAGGTAATCAATCGAAATACGGTTTAGAAACAATAAATACATTTACGTTTTAAAAATAAATATGATTATTTTTATAGTCCAACTTTCGTATGCGAGATTTTTCATTACATTTGAATATCGATTCTGATATCACAGTTAAAACGCCCAACAGGGTTTTTGTTACATATTCTATAGACTGCCTCAGTTGCGCAGTTGTAATTTTGGTTGTAATGCGTACCTACGCGTTACGATCGAGGTTGTTACTGAGGTCTCGGATTCGTGCCCCGGGTCGGGTAAGTGATATTGGGTTTTTCTATTACGAAATACTCAGTATCAGCCCGGAGTGTAGAATTGTGCCCGGTATGGCTCGCCCACTATCACATCATGGGACGGAGATACGCACGGCGAAATGTGGTTGTACTGCTTACACTTCTGCCTACGCCATCTGGGATTACAGGTGTGAGTGCGTATGTCTTTATATCCCCTCTCTCATTTCAAAAAAAGGGAGATTCTCAATTCATTTCTTCATTTTGTCTTTGGTTTATAGGATTTAAGAGATGCAATCTCATTTGACCAATCTGGTACTGAATGCAAATAGCTGTTTACTGTGTACCTAGTAAAGGAATCAGTGAATCACTGATAAATAAAACAATCCTAACCAAAAGAGCAGCCTTTATTTATCTACTTCCTACAATTAAAGGCACGTCCACTTTGAGGCACTCTACTTCTACATCTTTTTCATGCAACTTTTTATGTTTTTTCAAATCTTCTTCCTCGTCAAACATAGATGAACATTTTTCACAGCGTAAAATATTTTTTTCCTCGTTTTTAATTTTATGTACATGTTGTATATGTCTTTTTAAATGGGAGGCGCGGGTCAAACGAACACCGCAATGGCAGCAGACGTGAGGTTTGTCTCCAGAATGTGTCAAAATATGTTGTTTGAGTTCGCTTCGAGTAACAAATGCACGGTTACATGACTCGCATACAAAGTTCTTTTCTCCCGTGTGACGTCTGTAAAATAATTTCATTATTATTTATTTGTTTTTTTTAGGAATTAGACTATAGTCCAACAAGCTGGCCTTTTACAGAATGGCAAACTTCATATACCAGCGAAATTTTTATTTTGAAAATCGTGCATACCTAACATGGTACTGTAAATGGCCAACAGTCCGGAAGCTGCGTGGGCACAACACACATTGGTACGGCATCTGACCTGTGTGCTTGCGTCTATGTGCAGCCAACCCAGCCGTCTGCGCAAATGATTCACCACATATTGTACACCGATGAGGTTTCTCACCCTGGAAACCAAAATAATAATGTTGTATAAATTAGGTATGTCTGGTCTAGTTCCAACATATTAATTTTATAAACAGGCCAATTCTAGTTTCTTTACAGTGTCAGCTACAGATATACATATAATAATAATAATAATACACCCAACAGTCACACACATAGTCCTGACCCCACACTAGGTAAACCTGTGTCGTGGGTATCAGGAACTACGAGGGACTTGCGGTCCCACAACACCCAGACCCGAGACCAATGTTTGTGGTTCACACAAATATTTGTCTCGGTGTGGGAATCGAACCCACGGCCTCTCGCTTCGCAGCCGACTATTCGCCCGCTGCGCCACGGAGGCTGTCAGATATATGTAAATATACGACGCAAGTGTGTACTTCAAGCAACTTCAACTTTATAGATACGCCAATGTTGTATCTGATGTCACATTACAATTATTATTGACCATGATGTATGATGAGAAACCACTTTCGTTTATTTTTACAAGGCTTTTTGGCGCGCTAAGGCATTTTTGTGTGTTTGGTTACATCTTAGTACAGTAGTTTTGAGAGCAAGCAAAATCTGAGTACTTGTGCACGTTTTTTTAGTCTCCACAAATATTGAGTGGTATAGCCACGCTGTAGACAGTTTTGTCTACAGCATAAATGGGTCGGCTCGACCGAGTCGTTACCACTGTCTCACAGAAAACCGGCGTAAAGTAGCAGATTGCTGCTGCGTTTCGTACGGTGAGTGAGATATCCGCAGGCCCAAATTCCCCTCCCCGTCCAAATCCCTTACTTATCCCTTTCCTTTAAGGTCGGTAACGCGCCCATGATTATTTTAGTATTGTGGGCGTACATGGGCGGTGGAGATCACTTACCATCAGGTGACCGACTTGCTCGTTTGCCGGCCTATACTATTAAAAAAAACATAGAATACGCAAGTGTATCTTCACGTACCAAAATCCTGGAAAAATCACGCACGCATACTTTGATTTAATTCGATATCGAAGGTAACAACGCAATAGGACGTCAGTTGAACCCACAAAAAGCCATATCGTACCGTGAAGTATTTAAAAAAATCGTAAATGATGGGTACTTACAGTATGAACCCTTATGTGAACTTTCAAATTTTGTGCAAGTGAGAATTTTTTGTTGCAGTGTGGACAAGAGAATGGGCGCTCCCCTGTGTGAGTTTTAAGATGAGTCTTGAGACGGAACCTACATACAAAAATCATTAATTTATTACAATAGAACATAATAATATATTCTAGAATCCTAATCATTAACCGACTTCAAAAAAGAAGGATGCTATCAATTCGGCGCGTTTTTTTCTTGCTTTTTTTATGTATGTACATCGATTTCTCCACCAAATGTGGACCGATTTTATTGGAAAAAATTCACTCGATAGTTTAGCTGAGATGTGGTAACCCATATAAATTTGGTTAAGATCTGATGACGTAGTACGGAGCAAAAAAAAAATGAAAAAAAAGATCTGATGAGATCTGAACCAAATTATATTTTTAGTTGAGTTATATTTTTTTACACCATACTCTGTGATGACAGACAGACTCTGTAATAACTCCTCAACCGACAACAGTACACTCGTCACGATTGTGTTATTGTATTGGAATTAAAATACTGTTGCTGTAACTACCACTAAAAATTGAAAAATAAAATAAAGTTTAACAAAACTTACAAACCAACTTCACAATAAACAGGGAAAAATAACAAATTCTATAGGTTTCTTTGGAGTTGATCCAATTTTATTTGACCGGTAGCGGCACAGGCACCAACTAGAGACTGATAGTATTTGCTAAAGTTTTGTTAAACTTTATTTTATTTTTCAAAATACAATAAATATATTGTTCTCCTACCTAGAAGACATCACCTTCCCACACAGAGAACATTGTTGCTGCCGTTTTTTATTTTGTATTTTAAGTTTCTTGTCCTCTTCTAAGAGTGTTGTATTTTCATCATCTTGAATTGTTGAACTAAGGTTTTCATCTATTAACAAACATTTTTCAGTGTTACTTTTGGGTGACGGAGAATGACACATGAGTTTTTCACTGTTCACTTGTGTTTTGTTATCTATTTCCTCATTTCTTTTTCGTAACGATCTTAGTTCAAAATCTGAATGTTTACATAGCTGTATAAATTCAATACACCTATCTAATTTTTGGATGCAATTTAAACATATTGTGTTCGGTAGACCATCATTAGGTGTAATCTGTAAATAAATAAAAACACACCCAAGTCACAAAGTTAGTCACATGCATAGTCCTGACTCCACATTAGATAAAACCTGTATTATGGGTATCAGGAACTAAGCGGGACTTACTGTACCACAACACCTAGGTTAAATCAAACATTTGCACAGCCAGCAACTAGCCCACTGTGCCACAGAGACTGTCGTTAACAATGCTGTCACAGAAACCTCAATAGAAAACTAAAGCAATCGCTCGTGTGTATGAGTGTTATTTGTCTGTAGGTTATCATACTAATATTAAAAATCATACTAATATTATAAATGTGAATGTAAGTTTGTTTGTTACGCTTTCACGCGAATACTACTTAACCGATCATCATGAAACTTTGTACACATATTCTTGGAGGTATAAGAAGTAACATAGGATACTTTTTATGAAAAAAAAAATCTATTTGTTACGCATTTACGCCTAAATCACTGAACCGATTTTGATGAAATTTGAAGTAGTGATAGATGGGACCCTGGAGACGGTTATAGGCTATGTTTTATTTCGGAAAAGTCTATTCACGCCGGCGGAGCCGCGGGGAAAAGCTAGTAAGTTTATATTTGTAAGATACTGTTTATGGTGTGGTGTAATTGGAAGTTGGTAATCAAGATTATGAGTAACATTAACATTACAGAACGAATGTTAATAATAATTTGCCTCAGTGGCGCAGTTGTAATGTGTACGTGGTACGACTGCTATGCTCAAGTCTCGGGTTCGATTCCCGGGTCACGTTATATTGGGTTTTTCTCTTTCGAAATGCTCAGTATTAGCCCAGAGTGCAGAATTGTGTCCGGTATAGTGATTGGCTCGTCCTTATCACATAATGGGACGGAAATAAACTCGGCGTAATATGGGTGTAGTGGTTACACCTCTGCCTAATTAGCCCTTCGGGGATTACAGGCGTGAGTGCGTATGTATGTATTTATGTAATAAAATAAATGTATGTATTGATAGGTACTCACATAGATGTTAGTCATGGCCATAATTGTCGTAGATATCATTGTAAGCCCCCGTTTGTAGAATATACTCGTTAATAGATCATGTCCTAAACATGTTCTACATATATTTGTAAACATTTTTATAAATTATTTTTAAAAGTAACTTTTAAACTATTTTCCAAATAGTCCTTGAAATATTGACCACAGATTAACTATTAGTTACTACTTTTGACAGTGTTACCCATAGATTTAAACAATCTTTATGTATTATCATGGTATTATCTATGGATTATACACTTCATAAATGTAGATAGAGAAACCTATAGATGAAGTCACGTTTTCCATCACTTTTACTTCACAGCGAAAGAGACATTAAAATATACTAAGTGTGAAAGAGACAAACTTAAAAATTATTTCTTGGCCTTATCGCTGTTACTATTTGACTCCAAGTTTGTGGAGTCAAACATTGCTGACCGAAACTATATATACAAAACTAAATGTGTTCGCGCATCATAAAGTGCCTGAAAGTGCGGGCGGCGTATTGTAAAACCATAAAAATGGTTTAGTGCTGCATTTTAGAATGTAAAAACAAACAAAAATTTGCCTATTTTTGTGATATTTCCTTCCTCAGGGTTTTGATTATACATATATGTCCCACTGTTGGATACAGGCCTCCTCTACTAATGAAAGAATTAAGGCTTTAATCCACCACGCCGGCCTAGTGCGGGTTGGCAGACTTCACATACCTTCGAAATTCTAATGTACAACTTCTCAGATACCCAAATCGACTTTTAATTAAAACCAAGGATATAAACAATTTTGTCATTACCGATAACTCTACGTCATCACCATTCACAATAAAGTCATTACCATATAATCAACATCATTACCACTTCTTCAAAAAAGTTTCGGACTACATAACTTCTTTAGAACTCGCTTAAAAATAGTGCCTTTTATCGGTTTAGATAAGGAATGGATATATCTTTAAATTTATTATAGTTTGCACGCATATTAATGCATTTTTTTAAAATATCATTTTTATTTACAAAATAACGAAAAACACGAATCCACCCGGCCATTTATTACCCAATTTATTTATTACTTAGCATTGTAAAATTAAAAAGGTTACATCAAACATTAACATTACATTACATTTTTACAGTTAAATTTAAAGTAGGTAGTTAGCGTCTACGGTAGCTAATGTAGTTACAGAAACCTCTCAGTTTAAATAAATGTACCGTAAACCGTAGTTAACGTAAGTTCTACGAGTTAAGTACTTAAAATTAATGGTGAACTTTTGAACAAATTTTATCTGGAACGTATAAGTTAAGTGGTAAATTCGAATTTGGAACCTTTCACTTGGCCTACTTATAATGCAAGGCGGTTAGTCTACTACAGCGAAGCTTACGACGCAGTTAGTTGAAGTTTTACTTTGTAAACGAGATGAGTTCTTTAAATTTAAAATTATATCACTTTAAAGCCAGCGCACCTTCGCGTGGCGCTTTTATGGCTGCTAAAGCGGCCGGTGTACACTTGGAGATTGAAGTAGTAGACTTGTTCAAGAAAGAACAATTTGAAGAAAGATTTTTGAAGAAGAATCTACAACATTGCGTGCCTACTTTGGAAGATGACGCTTTCATCCTATGGGAGAGTCGTGCTATAGCGAGTTATCTGATTGACAAATACGCAAAAGACGATGAATTTTACCCAAAAGACTTACAACGTCGAGCTGTTGTTAATCAGAGATTGTTCTTCGACAGTGCGACCTTTTATCCGAGAGTTAGAGCTATTTGTGTAAGTACTAGCTAATAAATGCCACACTGTAACGTCTTTAGTTGCCATTAGATCTGGTAGATCGTGGTAGATCTCTCGTATGCGAGAGGCCGTCTGGGTGGGTACCATCGCTTTGTCTATTTCTGCCGCCAAGCAGCAGTGTGTAAATATTATTGTGTTCCGGTTTGAAGGACATTGAAGCCCCTTATTATCGAGTTGAAAATTTCCTTCCTTAGTCCTTGTATACACAATAAATGGAACCTCTGGAATATTTCCGCTTTCTAGGTTTTGGGCTGGGCGTTGATGAGTCAGTGAGCGAGTCAGTTAGGACATTCCTTTTAAACCGACTTCAAAAAGGAGGAGGTTACCAATTGCGAATGTTTGTATGATTTTGTTGGGAAAAAAACTTCATTCGATCGTGTTTAGCTGCGATGTGGTCCCATATAAATTTAGTAAGATCTAATGACGGAGTACGGAATAAAAAAATAAAAGTCCACAATGGACAACAGTAGGTACACTATTTTCGAGTTCTTTGTCATGCGAATATTCACTCACATTAATATTTCAGTACCCGATTCTACGGCTTGGTGAGACGGAAATAAAGGAGCCATTGAGGAAAGAATTGAATATTTCATTCGAACATTTGGATCAGTTTTTGGGGCAGACTAAATGGTCTGCCGGTGACACTCCGACGATCGCCGATACATCGCTTTTCGCGTCAGCTTCTAGTATACTGGTAAAGAAATCCCATTTACTTATGTACTTTTGGGCTTAGAGATAGTCGCCTGGAAGCTTCTATCAGACATAGTAAGCAGGTAGGTATAGGTACTACTAAACTAACATGGTTTTTGCCAAGGACTGCCTCGGTGACCTAGTTGTAATGCGTACGCGTTACGACTACTGTGCTGAGATCTCGGGTTCGATCTCCAGGTCGGGTAATGATGTTGGATTTTTATAATACGAAATGCCCAGGTTAGAATTGTGCCCGGTATGGTGATAGGCTCGCTCCCTATCCCATCATGGGACAGAAATAAGCTTAGCAAAATATAGGATTACAGGCGTGAGTGCGTATATAATACCTATAGTTTTGTATTGGTGCGGTAATCGAAACCGCGGCCTCTCGCTTTATTCAGTCTTTTAGCATTATTTGTAAAAACCCATTCTCGCATTCTCCTTTACAGGAAGTTGGCTGGGACATTTCTGACTACCCAAATGTTCAGAGATGGGTGGAGCAATGCGCTTCATTGCCAGGCGCTGACGAAAACGCTGAAGGTGCTAAAATATTCGGCGCAGCTGTAAGAAAAAATTTGAAATAGACGAAATATTTATAAATTTATACATTTTTAATTAAACTTACAATACAATATGTTAAACAACAATAACTTTACATATAAAACTTTAAAACTAGTTGTTGTTCGTTCTTTACACGTCTTTTTAGAACCACCTCTGATTTATATCCGTATTGAGACATAATCTGAACAACTTCATTTGGAATGTTATCTTCAATAAGTAGGAGGTAAAATATACCATTGGGAGCCAGCTTCTTTGGTATCATTGCTAGTAGCCTATCCGTTACTTCCCTGCCTTTAACACCACCAGCCCAACTAGATGTTATATCATTCCCACCACATTCTCCCGATTCTGTAACCACATATGGTGGATTGAATATGATTATATCAAACTTATGATCCATAAAGTTACTAGCCAAATCCATGGTAACCATATCTAGATTAACTTTATTATGACCACTTGTTGTTTTTGTCATCGCACAAGCTTTCAAATTAATATCTGTACTGATGCAGAATGTTTTGGGAAACGCCATACCAAAAGCCGTTATAATCACTCCACTGCCTGATCCAACTTCTAGACATAGTGTTGGGTTTTTGGATTTTAAATAAGCTAGGTCTTTTTCTAACGCATCTATAAGGAGGAAGCTATCTTCAGCTGGTTCATAAACATGGTCAAATTCAGCTTTGTCAATGTGGTTTTGGTACGGAGTCTCCATTGTTAATTGATGGTCCCTCGTTCTGAAACTATCCCACTAGTACTCTGCTCAGGTTCTTGAGTAGGTTCCGGCTGTATTGCAATACGTACACCTTTTTCTTTGCTTATCATACGCCTAATTTCATTTAATCTATCCTGCAATAATAATGAATAGTAACAATATTTTTAAAGTAATTTGTGCAGCTCATTTTGTATCATATTTTTTTATTTTTAAAATAAAAATCATCATCATATCATTTTAATTGTATCATTTGTGATAACCCTATGTGTGACACAACAGTGGTCATATTTAAGGGTTATCTTATCAAAATCATAAAATTTAACACAGATTTAAAAATAACTCACCTGCGAAGCTTGTAATACATTTAATACAACAGTAACTTTGTGTTTGCAAGCAATGAGTTTTTTCACATAGGGATCCAAGTCCGGGTGATTATTCAATGCTTCTCGTACTTTCTGGAGCTCCTCGTTCAGAGATTCTATTTGCTGTTTCAATTCCAATTGTGAAATCCTGAAATTGTTGATTGTATCAATAGATATTTCTCTATAACCAGGAAATCTAATCACAGTGGCCTATGACATTTTTATTAAATGTTGTCTTTACTCAATTCAGATATATATATTTTAGTAAACCCCATACTGCATACAAAATAACAGCATACTGCTACTTCAAATTGCTGTTCTGTAAGACAGTGGTACTGAGATTAAGGTCGAAATGGTTCCTCCAACATGAGCCAATCATCTGTATCTGTAACTCGCAGATGTCCTCAAGATAAATACAAGACAGTGGTAATACCTCAGTCAAGGTGGCCCATTCATGCTGTGTGTCAGACAAGTGTCAACAGCTATTAAGCAATATCATCCCACTGCTAAGCAAAGTTCTCCTTTCTTTCTATATATCGTTTTCCACTGCCACTACAAGCCATTGCACTACTTATGATTAGATATAAAATAATGTTTTGCTTTAGAAATCAAACTTTGAATTACAATGCACAGTAGGGCACCGCACTGAGTTCGTCACAGAGATAAGATGTTATAATGCCCAGTAATTTTGTTGGCTTTAATATCCTATAACCCGAAACAAATCAGTACCACTGCCAGCACTGATGGTTACAGATAGATTTACCAACTAGGATACAACAGGGGCCTACCAACTAGTATTTATATATCTCACCTAGTAGCTCTAACTCTGTCGTCGAGCTGATCGACAGTCGGTTTCAGCAAGCCCAGCAAACCCTCTGCCAACGTATCCCTAGTGGGATTGTCGCACAAGTTGCCGGTATTCTCGTCAGCCGATGTGGTTGTGCTCTCAGTGTCGTCCATTTCTCGCCAAACTACACTTATTATATCATTTTCCTTGTAATAAAAATAATAAACAGTACGTTTGTGTTTTATGCCACCAAAGAATTTTTGTTCTTCCAACTTGCGTCACTTATCCGTCAAATTTTGATAGAGTGTAGTGATGTGAACCGGTTTTAGGAAAACCTCTAAAAACGGCTTGTATAAAAACCGATAATCTCCGGTTTGTATAGAAACCGATAATCTCGTTTTTATTTAGAAAAACCGACTTTTTTTCAACAAATTACAAACTGCTCAAATAGTCCCTGTCAAAAATAGGTATCCGAACGTAACATTTATCCGAAATATAGATGTAGTTTAACCATACCACATTTTTAATCCGAACGCACTTGTATTTCGTGTACCCGAACACCAATTCTAGACCGAGACGCAATCGCTTCACTAGTTTTTTGTTACCTCAATGCGCTTTACGACCCGCTTGTGTTGTGCAAATGCTGTAGACTTTTGTATTCTGCTTTCGCTTTACTCCTTCTTCATTTCTTTGTGCTGTGAAAAACAAACTCTTGTGTTCGTACCTTGGACTGTTTTTAGCGTTGACGCGACCGGGCCCATTCATGCTCGTGATAATTAGTGTCTTCAACGTGGTTCTGCTCACTTTGAATCTAACAGATGTTACTCAAATTAAGAAATACACCTAGGCACATCTAGTTCATAGTCCATACCTACACACTGTTAATAGAGCGACGAGTAGGGAAAGGTTTTTTATTATAAATATACATAATACGCATCAGGTGTAACCAGTGTGGGTGCACTGGTTACACCTGGTGCGATTTCACCGAGCGCATCTTCGTCCTATGGTGTGATAGGGGTCGAGCCCATCGCCATACCGGACACTCAGACTCCGGGCTGATACTGAGCAATTCGTAATAAAAAAACCCAATATCACCTTTACCCGACCCGGGGATAGAACCCGAGACCTCAGCATCAGCCTCAGACGTAACGCGTACGCATCAAAACTGCGACACCAACGAAATCAAAAAATAAAAAATACTTGCCAGGGGTTCTCAAATTAGGCAGAACCCGCAAGGAGTAGCCGGCTGCGAGGCGAGAGGCCGTGGGTTCAATTCCCACACCGAGACAAATAGTTGTGTGATCCACAATTATTTGTTCCGGGTCAGGGTATTGTGGGACCGCAAGTCCTTCGTAGTTCCCGATACTCACGATACAGGTTAACCTAGTGCGGGATCAGGACTATGAGTGTGACTATTGGGTGTATTTATTTATTTATTTATTACTTAGCTAGCTTGTAGCGTGAGTCATGTCAGTGAGCATGTGTTAGATAAAGTTGTGCTACGCGGTGAGTGGTGGTGTTTGGTGAGTGTGGCGGGCGCCCGCGTTTGTGTGTGTTTTTGTGTGTATGTTTGGGGGTGTGAATGAATAGGTTTGTGGAATACGAATACGTAACGAGTACAACCGCGGCAGCCTGGGTGTCAGCGACGTGGCAGAGAACTTCAGAAAAGTTGCATAAGGTGGTTTGGTTACGTTTTGAGGAAACCACAGGAGTAAGTCGATTGCAAATGTCTGTGCCAGAACGTACCAGGAGTACAATCCCGCGAACGGCCCGAAAAACGCTGGCTTGACGTATTAGAGGGAAATATGAGAGCCAACGGACTTCTACAGGGGATGCTCAAGATCGGGCGAAGTGGAGGCGTCTTAGTGGGAAGGTGGTCTCTGTCACTAGCCGGGATAACGTCAGGTAGAAAGAAAGATTGTGGGCAGATCAAATCTAAAATAAAACACTATATAAAATCTAAAAACTTATTTTAATGCATGACTAGGCACATTGAACGGCAGTTCGATTATTATATCTCTAGTATGTACAATTATTACAATTATATGTTAAAATTCAAACAATAACATTTTACGATACACTAATAGGATGTTGAAAATTTTCGATAGTGTAGGTAATTATTTCCATGTAAACATTGAGCAATTTGTGAAGTATTTTTCAGTCATTAAATGTAGGCATTTTTATCAATCCTAAATGAAGCAAGATCAGTGTGTCTTAACATGAATAACATACTAATTTTATTTTGTTTAATGTATAATATACTAGGCGAACTGCTGACGAATATGATCTAGGGCCATTTAAATAAGTTAATGACGGCAGCAACTATGTTTAAAATATGTCGTTAAGGTTTATTCGATCCTAACTAAAGGTAACCCATAATTTGGTGAAATGATTCCTATAGCTACACCATTTTAAAAACCTTACTGGCATGATGATGTCTTTATATTAATTTTAAATATTATTCCTACAACTACACATGCTTACACACACCTTTTTATAAATCTTTATTTGTTTTAGGGGTTTATTCATACGGATATGTCAACCCCATCGTATCCTAAACTAGTACAAGCAAAAAATAAATATGTATATTTATATATGAGTATGCCGACTAAACTAATAAAATAGAAGTGGGATTTTAGTTTATTATTATTAGTTTAGACTTTTTTCAACGTCTTTTTGCAACGTCTGATTGTAGATTTGCTAGAATAGTTTGGACTGCACTAACATCCATCATATTTAGTTTACAGTCTCTAATTAATAATTTCCTTTCATTTTTATTCTTGACACAAATGTTGCACATCTTCAGTTTTTAAACCTAAAGGCAGCCTTCGATTGTCGCTATTATGATACCGCGACGCGGGATCGTTGTAGTCCATAAGTAGGTACGCGTTTGTAATTATGGACTACATCGTTTTGTAATTTATGGAACTATTTCACGCTTGATTTCACTATATACGTCACAACTTAGCTGTTATCGTCGTCTTATACCCATTGACAGTAACACAGGGTCAACAATATAAGTTATAAATATTTATGATTACAATCGAAAACTTTACAGCAGAGAGAGAGTGTATATAATGAATATAAACATTGATTTACAAAGAATCAGTTAATATACGCATTTGATCTTTAACATGGGT
Organism: Mimas tiliae; assembly: GCA_905332985.1. Classification (NCBI taxonomy): domain Eukaryota; kingdom Metazoa; phylum Arthropoda; class Insecta; order Lepidoptera; family Sphingidae; genus Mimas; species Mimas tiliae. The sequence continues at coordinate 3,999,169 of HG995256.1, read as the reverse complement.
TTCCATGTTGGAATAGTCCCTTAATATATCTTCAATCATTTCGACAAGTATCACTGGCCATTGCATTTCGAGAGTGCGCAATCGTTGCGCCGCGCCGCAAGCCAATTCAATAGCGTGGCACAGTTGGCCACGACCACGAACACGCCAACTCATGTCTTCCTAATAATTATCCATATGAAGAATAAAATTAAGAAAAGAAAAGTAGGCCAAAATAGACATAAAATAATAATATCGGCCTTGAATTATTCCTAAACCTTAGTCCACTACACTGGCCTAATGCAGATTGGTGGATGTGACATAAAAACTTTGAAATTATTTTAGAGAACTTTCAACTAGAATGCAGATTTATTCAGGATGTTTTACTTCACTGTTAAAACAAGTGGTAATTAATAATGTTCATATATTATCATGTTAAACATTAGAAGTTCGTCGGTGTATTCATATTTCTGAAGTACCTACCTACTTGATAGATTTTTAAGCGGTTTTCACCAATCTGTTGAAAAGTATAAAACACTTTTGAACCGATGTTATTTACCTGTGATACCTGCCCTTTCTTGTATTGCAATGCTTCTTTAGCTATGACATCTCGTAATGCTGGGTCTGCTGCCCTAAGCCACGTCTTTGCGCTGATTGTACTATGACCACTTCTTCCAAGACGCGACAGAAGAGGCTGAAGAGGGGCATCAGGCAACGCTCTCAGTACTATATCACTCAGACCGTGATATGTTTTATTTGCTGATTTTATTTCATCGTCACTCACCTAAGACAACGATAATATAAGTTTTTTTTTTAACAAGCATATCAACCATATAAATACATCATGAAAAGGGTTACTTACGTCAGCATTTTGTCTACTTACCAGTTCTTCGTTGATTTCTTTCAGACCCCAGTGAGCAAGTCTGTAGATAGCGTATTCTTTCCATATTTTTACTTGAATGGGATTGCCTTCAGGGAAGACTGTAAGTCCAGTGATTCCTCTAAGTTCAGCTAAAGCATGCAATTGGCCAAGGCATTGAAGTCCAGTGGCACGTACTGATATGTGTGTAACATTGGGAAATCTGAGAATTACAGGATCGTAAATAACTTTACACCTTAAAAATTTGTCAAAAAAATCTATGAATACTGACTTGTTTTTTAATTCTGATAAAGATTGTGCTACAGCATTGAAATGGACATAGTGAAATGCGGCTCGAGTGACAGTTCGTGCTTTCTCCCAGTCCCAATCACGAGCAAGACGACGCACTGCGCCAGCACCCCAAGCGCTCACTAACCCATCACAAACTTCTACTAAATAATCTACACCTGGAATTAAAAATATATTAGACGTTATCTTTAAAAAATATATAGCTTTCAAGGAAATACAGCTTACCTTGTTCCCGATCCTTACACGTTGGAATTGCTTTTGGGACAGGTTCAGAAGTTTTGAAACTCGCTAAACTTTTACCTCCGGACTTCACTCTGCCTGAAGAAGCTCTACTTGCAGAGGAGGCTCTTTCGCTTCTTCGCGTTATCGTTGCACTACGTATATTTCTGTTACTAAGCTTACTATTTAAGGAATTTTCGCGTCTTAATACTCTGTTGTTTTGATCACTTCCAGAAGTTGAAGAATTACCAACCGATCCTAAATTCGTACTACCTGCTGATATGTTGCTAGCGTTTTCACTATTATCTGAATGTTTACCCTTAAACCTTCTGCTTTCGGGATCACATACAGATTTAGAGCGCATGGTGCTAAATTTTTCTCGACGTCTTACTGCAGTGGGCATGCGACGAACACGTCTTTTACTAGTTTCTTCTTCACTATCACTGGTTGAAGAAGGTAAAGAGCTAAATGAGGAATCAATAACCGGCTCTAAACTAGAAATACTTTCCCAGCGTTTCAATACATTTTCGGTACCATCAGAAAGCTTTACGTTTTCTAACGAAGAAATTATTGGTAATAAGATAGGAGGTAATCTTAAATCGCTGCTTGTGGATGTAGAGTGTGAAGCGTCAGTATCTTGAGAGGCACTCCTATCTGAAAAATTAACGCGCCTCTCCGATGGCTTGCGAGCAGTTGAACTTCGTTGCAATTTCCTCATTGGTGAGGGTTTAGATGCTTCTGTTGTTTTGTTATTAGCATTGCTACTATTTTTACAATCAGAATCTTCAGTTTCAGGTTGTTGTAAAGAAACAACGACGTCGGGTAGCGCTGCTGCATCTAGAGTTTGAGTGCCGCTTTGAGTGATTGTCGTTGAAGTCTCTATAGAGAAATCTTTTTCAATATCAATATTTTTCGTAGGACTGGCAGCAGTGATAAAGCATTTATTTTCCGATCTAGATAAAATTATAGTTATTAGAAATGTAAAGCGATAAATAGCAATAAAATAAACGAAAACAAACCTGAGTAGTTCCCAGTTCGTACGAGCGTTGTTTATAACTTGATCGCGTCTAGCTTCTTGTTGTGCAACACCACCGAGAGCGCAATAAGCCGCACGTGCCGCTTCTTTGTTACTTCTCCATGCCATTGCTGCCCTGCGTACCTAATTGCGGAATTAACTTAATTTTAAACTCGTTTGTTATTCAGGACCACTCCATCAGTTGGTACTTTTGAAATTGGTGAATCTACATGTAAATATGGTGTATGAATCTACAGAGTATTCTATGCAACCTATTTCATTTAAAGTAATAACTTTCTTTGATTTATTCATGGTAGTATTGATAGCCGACCCTGACTCCATATCAGGATAGCTAACAAGCCAGACAGAAGGAAAAAAAATTGTATAAATATTAGTAATCGCCACTTACTTGTTCAGTTACGTGCATATTTGTTAGTGTAAGTAAATTTGGTAGATATGACACAAGGAACGGCGTGCAGTCTCCACCCAATGCAACAGGATTGCCATCCAAAGACACATCGATAAGCGACGTGGCTTCACCAAGTGACGACATATCTTCGACGCTACAAAGACAAAATTTGTGTTACACATTATTATCTTTTTCGTAAAAAATGTATCTTATATCTTACCTTTGCAAATCATTGTTCCCCAAATACAATTTTTGTAGCTTAGGAGTATTTTGAAATCCAAGTAGTTTCCTTAAACGGTTTCTTTTCAGATTTAATTCTCTCAGTGAAACTAATCCTTGAAGATCAGTTGGGCCTACGCATTTTATTTGATTACCAGCTAAATTGAGCACTTTTAATTCATTTAAATTAGATAAGCCACACACCCTCCCGATTCTGTTTCCGTGTAAATCTAATACTTCTAGTTTTATGAGGTTTGCTAAACCCTCTATTCTTTTTATTCTGAAAATAGAAATTCCGAGTGGATTACGAAAATGGGTAATATTACAATCGTACGTACAATTATACTTGATAATTTATAATTGTCTCACCTATTTTTGCCCATTAATAGCACTCGTAAGCTAAAAAGTCTCTCCATAGAAGTAATTTTGTCGATTTGATTATCATAAACATCTAAAAACACTAATTTTCCTAAGTCAAGGGGAGATAAACCTGAGAGGCTGTTGATTAAATTGTGTTGCAGTGATAGAAGTCTTAAACCAGGTTCTCCGACAATATGCGGTATGGAAGACAGGCCTCTTCTGTAAAATTAACCAAGGTTTACTAACCTAAAATTATATTTTATTAAAATTATAATAGCGTATTAATTATGATATGGAGCTGGGCGGCAAACCGCAGATCGCAGCGATCGCCCAATCACAGCGCCAGAACGCAGCGACAGTATTTACCTACTGGTTTCTATGGAATTCGGAACGTGGTGACCATAGTGTCATTTGCCGAAAACTCCAATCGCTGCAGTTAGCCGTTTGTCGTCGAGCTCGGAATCGTACATTAAAGAAATTAATTCAAGACAAGTAGGTAAATGCGTAGCATCTCTATAGTAGTCTGTAGTAGGTAAGTTCTATTCACCAAATCTGTTGCAGAAATTTAAACAAATAATCCATTTTACAAATAATTCCTAGAAAATGTTTCATCGTAAAAATACCTGTCGAGGCTTATTCTATCTGGTAGACGATCCTTTTCCTGGGCAGTTCGTGATAGTTGTACTTTACCTTCACCAACCGCTTGCATGTTCATTGTATCCTCTTTCACACACTCTTTCTCTTGCACAAAATCATGTCTGAAATATTATTAATTTGTTTCGCTTATGAAGTTTATTCTTTCTACGGTAAACTGATATTTTCTTTAATTATTTTCTCAAGGGATAGCCTGAGCCTGAGCCTGAGACGGGAAACCAAGACGAGCTACGACAATGACAGGCATGGACACCGGAGGTGTCACCGTCGCCTGAATCGCGTCGCGCATCACACCTACATACCTACAGCATACTCCAAAATGTTATATTTTAGACAACAAAGAAGAAATCTACAGAGGTTGCAGAGTTGGTAACGAATTCAGCATGAATTTAATAGATGGGATAAATTAGATAGAATAACACAATATCGCGAGCACTGTGCAGACGATGGCGACCTAATAATGTAGATGAAGCTTGGGGTGGCGAAGGCGACCAGGAGTGCCCGTTACATGGACGGGGGTGGGGAGTTCGTATTTCTAGCCCCAGACAAGCGTAAGCATACGTACTCATACCATAAATAGAATCAAAGGATAGAGTCACCTCATTGGTCTAGTAATATTATAAACAGAATTGCCCCTATCGTACTCGCCCACTATGAGAATTCCTTGTAAGGTTAAATATTTTAAGTGGCAGTATAAGTTTATAATAATTATAAACTTTTAATCTTTTTATTAGTGTTTTAAATAATCAATATTAGGTATTTTCCTTCCTTTCACTTAAACCATTGAATTAAAACGTTTTTAAGTAGAAACGTAAGCCTCCTCAAGTGAGCGCCAACCATCCAAAAATATAATAAGAAGGTACCTACTCTTTTAACATAACTTATCATACACAAAACCTACCCAAAAAGTATTGTGTTAGATCGCTGCACGAATGCCTGTCTGGGATCAGCTATGGCAGGTCTGATTTGTAAAAACGTTCGACTGTCGCCACCAGCGCTTGGGTCAACCCGCGGCCCGCTCACGTCAAGGGATTGTGCCGATCTTCCTCTCGTGCGGAACGCAATCCGCCTCATCTACAAACGAAATGAAAACAAATGGATTTGTTAATTAAACATTAATATTTTAGTGTTTTTATTCGCACAACAACGCAAAAGTCTTTAGCAATGCGAAAGAAGATACTTACATTTCCACGACTATAAGCCATTATAAATATCAATTAAATATATATTCACATAATAAATATGATAATTATATATTTGGCCTCATTATTTAAACAATAAATTCGAAGAAAGAGCAGTCTTGGTCCATTTTATCAGGTCTGTGATTTTGTCACTTTGAAAATTGGTTGCTAAGTGACAATAACAATGACCTCCAAGTCCTAGATTAGCGTAGATTAGGTATTAAATCGTCCTAGTTATAGAGCATTAGCCAAAGAGTATTAAACTATTACATGTACTACGTATGGAAATTATTAGCTGTCCCGCACGGTATCACCCGCGAGCATGTTTACTACTCCGCTCCCGTGGGTCGTAGCGTGATGATATATAGTAATGAACCATCGTTTCCACAAAACAAATGGTGTGAATAAGTATGATCTCATCGGTCAAGTTATTTATAAGTTACATGATAAGACACACTTACAAAAAGTATTATTACTACTTATTTTACAAGTGAAATACAAAAATGTGAAACAAGTGACTCATTATTTTTAACCGGCTTCAAAAAAGGAGGAGGTTCTCAATTCGGCGCGTTTCTTTAGCTTTTTTATGTATGTCTATCGATTTCTCCGCCAATTGTAGACCGATTTGGTAGAAAAAAAAATAACTCGATAGAGTTTAACTGCGATGTGGTCCCATATAAATTTGGTTATCTAAATATTTCATAAATTAAAATACTTATTTTTTATAGTAATCGTACTATGCTTAGATTAATAGTACTATGTTCCATATTATTTTTTGATTTCAAGGAGTAAGAATTACCACAATTTTTAAGTCGAAAATAAGTTCAAAGTAAAGTACTACTAGAGGTATACTGTATAAAGACTGTATAGATATTATCAACTGCAATCTCATGTTTAATTAATTGGATATGTACGTCATAAAAAGCAAAAACAGATTCAGTGTATTAATGATGTATTTATTTCGATTTTTACCACTATTTGCATTTTAAATGTCAAATTTATAACTTCTCTGGCAGCCCTGTACTAACTAGTGATGTGAACCGGTTTTAAAAAACCGGTCAAAAACAGTGTTTTAATAAAAACGTAAAAACCGTGTTTAAAAAAATGGATATTTCCGGTTTTTATAAAAACCGGTCTCTTTTCAACAAATTACAAATTGCTCAAATTAAATAGTCGCTGTCAAAACTGGGTATCCGAATTATAGATGTAGTATAGAACATACAAATCGGAACATAACGTTTCTTAGACACTGCTGTTTGGCGGCAGAAATAGATAAAGCGGTGGTACCAAACCAGACGGCCTCTCGCATACGAGGGACCTACGACCTTGTAGATTGTACCAAGTGCAAGATATGTAAAAAATAAAGGATGGACTTCTAATATGTTGGCTTATTTAAAAAGGACTCATCCAAAGATTGCAGTACAAGTGGAGAGGAATTTTTGATTTACAAAAAAATATGCTTTGTTCATGAGTAAATTTAAAAACCCATAAAAAATAATCAAACAAAAACACTATTTCAACAATGCACAGTATATATACATTGAACTTTTCACTAAATCCATTCAATTTCACTTATATACACAGCACTAATGTTGCACGATACGTCAGTTGTATAGCTACAGATATTACTGCTTTAAGCATGTCGGTGACGCGAAACCATAAGATTTTCCGCTACCAAAAAGTGCCCAACGCGGCTAAAGAAATTTTCATAAACAAAACGGTTTTCTCTTGTAATCGGTTAAAACCGGTCAAATTTGTAATCGGTTCACATCTCCAGTACTAACCTCAATTTTTGACAGACCATCAAAAGCAAAACAAATTACAAGAGTTTTGGCGGGAATTCTTACAGTGCGGTGGCTCTCTTGTTTTAATTATTTCCTAAACTGGTTTAAAGTTGTGTTTGTTGTATAAAAGTGGTTTGGTTTTGTGCAATAATCATTAACGATGATGAATAGTGTATGGAAACATTGAAATAAGTGGATTTAGGTGATTTTTGATCAAGGGTATTGTCGACCTTGTGCTTTCGATTCGCTTGAAGAAAGTCGTCTAAGAAGCATTGAACTGAAAGGAATTATCACCAAAACTCCAGCAAGACCTTGAAATCGGCCACACCCCTGTTTCATCGTTCTTGGAATATAAGAAAAGATATAACTAATGACTTGGCAGCATGGTCTCTGATCTTAGCCGGTTCCTTATGGAACAGACAAACAAAAAAAAAAAAAAACAAATTACAAAATCAAAATTCAATGCATCACATCAAACTTACATCAGTTGCAGGGCGAATTGAAAAGTAATAGGTTTGCTGAATATAAATGCTGAATTGATAACAGACCTAGAAATTGCAACGTTCTTTGGTTATCCATTTATGCGTAGAGGTTTGTTGAATTTATTATCAGTTGTTAGTTTCCGGAATTTCTTGTCGGCCTTCAGTCCATTTCAGTACAAAATGGTGCGATATTTTCCCAATCCATTTGATGACTATAAGCCGGGAGCATTAATGATCGACAAAACGGCTTTAAGTACGCAGATCAACGAACATGTGATGAACATTACCAAGCGTCTTCTGCCTAATCGGAAGAATGTTGACGGCGGTTTGTACGTTGGTGTTACCGGAGTTTCTTTTATGTTCTATTATTTATCGAAAAACCCGTTATTATCTGATAATAAGGCACTGTTTCTTGACAAAGCTATGGAGTACTTAAAACCGGCGCTGGAAACGTCAGCTGGAGACAGAACCTCATTTTTGTTAGGCGATGCCGGAACTTACGCCATAACCACGGTGATAAATAAACAATTGGGCGATGAACATTACGCCGATACTCTTAAAATGTACAAGTCTCTCTACACTCTATATATGAATCCTAAATTCCTCAAGTGTGGTGGAGATGAGTTTTTTGTGGGCCGAGCTGGATACTTAGCTGGTGCGTTGTGGATCAGCCGAGAATTACAAACTCAAGTATTTACTAATGAGGAATTATATAACATTTGTGACATTATGGTTGCATCTGGTCGAGAATACTCTATGAGGCATAAAAGCCCTTGTCCGTTAATGTATAACTATTACAACACAGAATATCTTGGTGCAGCGCATGGAATAAGTTTCATATTGCAAATGTTGCTGACTGTACCAGGTTATCTCTTATACAACAAATCTGCAGCCCATGACATTAAATCCACTGTTGAATTTATTGCTTCCTTGCAAACTGATGAAGGAAATTGGCCCTGTTGCATGGAAGAGGTTGGTTTAAGTGACCACAAATTAGTGCATTGGTGTCATGGTGCACCGGGCACTATTTACTTAATGGCAAAAGCATATTTGGTATTCAAAGACAAAAAATATCTTGATGCCTGCATTAGGGCTGGTGAAGTGGTTTGGCATAAAGGTTTACTGCGTAAAGGTCCAGGTATATGCCACGGTGTTGCTGGAAATGGATATGTGTTCCTTCTCCTTCACCGGTTAACTGGGGATGAAAAATATTTGTACCGGGCACAGATGTTTGCTGACTTTATGAATATGGATGAATTTCTTAAAGATGCCAGGTTGCCTGATAACCCTGAGAGCTTGTATGAAGGAACGGCCGGTACTGTGTGCTATTTAGCTGATCTTCTTATACCAGATAAGGCAGAGTTTCCATTTCAAGATATTTTTACAATGTATTGAGTGAATGATCAGTTTAATTTATATCTACTTTCAAAGACCTATCCTATTTATAAATTTGTTGTTTGAATAATTATTCTTTAATTTTTTAACCATATCATATCTATTCTATTATACAGCAAATTTCAAAAACAATTCCTCAGTGTCAAACTCAGTCGTATCAACTCGCAGTCGTTAGTCATACATCTGCGCCACTGAGGCAGTCAAATTACATAATACATACTTATAAACTAGTGGCGATTCCAGGATTTTGGTTTTGGTTTTTGACAAAAAATTCGAATTAAGAAAAATTTAAAATACACTACATACTATACTATATATCTACTTCAAATGGAATAAATAAGGATAATAATATCAAGATTAATTTGAGATTTGTCAGTGGACCCAAATGCCTGGGGGCTTGAGCCCCTTAGCAATTGATTATGACTTTCAAAGTTATATGAACTCTTTCTTTCTGCCTGGCGTTATCCCAGTCCGCATTCTTATGCTTATAAAAATTTGGGTATAAATAATTACACTTAAAACTTTGTCATATCACATCACAATTTTATGTGAACATGGGCACGTCCTTGTATGTGAATGATAAACAAATGTGTAATATATACTATTTCATAGGTTTATTTGAGTAAATAGGTAATGAGTAATAAAGGATGTCATATTACATTCCTGTTAGGTATTGTGTAAAATTACAAATATTCAGGACATTAGAACATAATTTATGTAAAACCTTTACCTGTTTGTACATACACAACAGCTGTCTAAATGAAACAATCAGTACAAAGCCGATCACACTCGGTCCGACTTTAATAAAATTATCAATAAATTTACATATTAAGCTATAACCATTTATATAAATACAAATGAGGGTTTAAAGTAAGCTGCACAGATAAATATGTATCTGCAACTGACTAAATTATTATTTAACCGATTCACAAGCTTCTTCATACCTAATGCAGTATTTGGAATAATGTTACGCGAGTTAACATCTCGGATCTCGACAACTATGGGTACATTATTTCTAACATGTTTAGGTTTTTTTTTTATAGTATAGGCCGGCAAACGAACAAGTGGGTCACCAGATTGTAAGAGATCTCCACCGCTCATGTACGCCCACAACACTAAAATAGTCGTGGGCGTGTTGCCGACCTTAAAGGAAAAGGATAATTTAGGGATTGGGAAGGGGAGGGGAATTTGGGCCTCCGGATATCTCACTCACCGTACGAAACGCAGCAGCAAGTTGCTACTTTACGCCGGTTTTATGTGAGACGATGTTAACGACCCGGACGAGCCGGCCCATTCATGCTGTAGACAGAACTGTCTACAGTGTGGCTCTACCACTCGAATCAGGACCAGTTTGGAATTTGGACTAAGGAGAGTTTTGATCACACCTAATGTGGGATTGTAAATAATGTGTGATAGGTATATCTAATATAGAATTTTTATTCATCAACCAAACATGTATAGTCAAAATGTTTGAAAAGATATCTAAGAAAATTTAATAGTAGGTATGATAAATAATTGTGATTCTATCCATACAAAATGATATCTTTATAAACAATTTCGACTGCAAGTGAAATGTGTCCACAAAGCCACATACCTACATGGGACATTACACATAATATTATGTATCAAACAATTTGTATGATTATCTCAGAATGTGGTCTCTCGAACGGCTTCGATCAGGGCGCTGATGGCCAAAGTACACGAGGCTAGTCTATCAAGCTAGTTAGGCGTACTGTACACATAAACGAATCGACATTAATCTACCTTGAAAAACTGGCCTCCCACTCAATTTGAAGCTAGAAGAATGAGCCTCGTGTATTTCGGTTTTTGCCGAATGCCGAAAAGAAATGAATTAGAGATAGAAATATCACCATTAATTATTATGTTCATTCGAGCGAGTCTTAACACTGGTTACGACTATTGTCGAGTAGCGAGTGATTCGATACCTAAACAGGGATTTTTAGTAAATAGTGTGTATTATAGTGAATAACTGGGCTCACTAACCTAATAATGTTATGAACTCTAGTAAAACAGTAGGTTGACTTGTTTGGAGATAATTTAAGGCATCATATTGGATGCTAAACGCCCTAACCTAACATTAGTGTTTAGTTAACAAATTACTCATTACTCATTACTCGACTAAAATACTAGCATAGTTCCAATCAATTTGTACAGATAATTAAACCGAACACACTTTGTATACATTTCAATTAAAGACCGATTTTTCTGACAAGCTCACGCCTTTATCCCGGAAGGGGTAGGCAAACTAATAAAGCGATTATCAATGTCCAGATATTTTTTCTATTTGATATTACGCATCTCCATGTGTATTTACAGGGTGATAATTTTGTATTTCGATAATTTTTTATTTCATACATAGCGTTTACTTATCACCAGGTTTAGTGTAGGTATTATATTGTGCTAGGATAAAAAAACCATAGAAATGTTATCCAAAGTGTGGTCAGTATATCTATATGTTGTATGTTATGTTGGTGCGTCAGGGCGGCGGGTAGTTGCGCGTGCGTTCACGCGTTGGTTACATTCACCGCTCCTCTAACATGACAGTCTCCTGCGGGCAAAGCTTCAACGCCTTCAGTGTGCTGCTGTGAGATTCCATTGTCAACTGTAAGTTAAGTTCACTTATTAGAGCGAGATAGAAGATACAATAACATAAATCCTGTTTCAATTTAATTTAATAACGCTTAACTTATTTGCGGTCCGAAGACACGCCATCCATAAATAAAGTAATTAACGCAGAGGTGGAAGTAAAGCGCTGTTAATTCCTTTTAAATAGATTAAAGTAGAGACAATAGATATTCAACAAATTTTTGCGCGGAGCTATGTGTGCGTAATGTTCTATACATTCATTGGTGTGTGACTGTCGGCTGACGATATGATGACAGCTGTTACTGTCACACATAACTAGCTCACATAATAGCAATCTATGCATAATGTACAATTTTATTACTGTTTTTTTTTTTTTTGCACTCTAGCTGTGAAACTTCGAATACTGAAACGCAACTCAGGCATTTAATATCGTGTTAAACAGGTTAAGTGCCTCCTATGTGTTAAAATTGTATGAAAATAAGTAGCCGTTAGACAGTCGACCGTTTTAGTATTCAGGCGTAAATAATGTAAAAGTATGTGCACTAACGTCTCTCCTGGGCCAACTTGAGATGACTTTGTAGTTGTCTTGTGGGTAGCCTTTAGATGCAAGGAAATCTAATAAAGCCTGAAAATAAAAACAATCATATTATTATATTTGCCACATTTAATGTTAAAATTAGCTTAAGATTTAAGTAAGAAATTATTTTTTTTCCGTTTATAGCTAATGTATATTATTATCCGTAATCTATAGGTTAGCTCGTTTATTGAAATATGTTGTATGTCGAGGAGCCCGCGGGTTCGATTCCTGATTTCCAAATGTTTATGTGATGCACAAATATTTTTTCGTTGGGTGTTGTGGGACCGTTATTCTCTGGTAGATGTTAATATCCACAATACAGGTTAGCCTAGTGTGGGGTCAGGAGTATGGGTGACTGTTGGGTGTACATATTTATTATTTATTTATACTATATTACTTTTTGCTCGGGGCTCTTTTTCTGGGAAAAAATGTACTGTATGTAATGTAGGATATAATCTATCTCCTTATCAAATTTCATTAAAATCTGTTGTCTTTTAGCCGTGAACACGTAACAGACAGAAACATAGAGTTACTTTTGCATTTATAGTATTAGTATGGATTAAGACGTCAGGCAGGCGGCCGGTAGTAAAACTACAAGCCAAATCATTCTGTAACATGTGGTAAAGCATGTCACGTTGACCCCACTGTCACATGTCCGCAAATGGGATAAAGGTAGGTAGGTGGAAGGAAGTAAGAAAGGAGGAGTATGGATGATGTGCTGCATGTGGTGCATGTGATGCATGTGGTGCATGTGATGCATGTGGTGCATTTGGTGTCTGTGGTGCATGTGATGCATGTGGTGCATGTGATGCATGCGGTGCCTGTGGTGCAGGTGGTGCATGTGGCGCATGCATGTGTAGTTATGTGTAGTTACCGCGAGCGTGTCGTTCTCGTAGAATCGTCGTTCTAGTGAGTCGTGATGCGGCGGCGGCAGTCGGACGCGGATGCGTGTGACGTCACTAGCGGAGCTGCTCGGCTCGGCCGGTACGCGCGACGCCGCTACTGAACGCATCGCCTGCCACGACCGGGAACAAATACAATAACATCAAACATCAATCGTCAACACATTAAACATACTAGATCACTTTTAAATCATCATCTAAATTTTTTCCAAGCATTAGGTATCACTAAAACTTCCTTTTTTTTTTAATTTAAATTTTTCATAATAGAATAATTGTTCCCAAAAATTACAAATTTAGCGGGGTTCAAGGAACCGCAAAAACTTAAACTACCAATGATGTGTATAAATAAAAAAAAACAGCGTTAAATAGCATCTATATGTAAGTAATTGGATAACATCTTGACGAGTGGTAGAGCCACGCTGAAGACAATTTTGTCTACAGCATGAATGAGCCGGCTCGTCCGGGTCGTTACCACTGTCACACTGAAAACCGGCGTAAAGTAGCAGCTTGCTGCTGCGTTTCGTACGGTGAGTGAGATATCCGGAGGCCCAAATCCCCCTCCCCTTCCCAATCCCTTATTATCCCTTTCCTTTAAAGTCTGCAACGCGCCCATAATTCTTTTGTATTGTGGGCGTACATGGGCGGTGGAGATCGCTTACTAACAGGTGACCCACTTGCTCGTTTGCCAGCCTATACTATAAAAAAACATCTGCATGTATATAAAACTAACCTCTTTTTTGGCCTCTTCCATTAGTCTCTCAGATTCTGCCCGTTCTATTTCTTGATTTCTTTCTAATTCTTGTTGTTTCTTTATCTCTTCTTTCGCCCTTCAAAAATAACAAAGACAGAAAAAACATTAATGAGGCCCAGTTTGTATACAAGGTTAGTCAGAAAGTGTGTACTAAGCTAACTTAAAGTATCGCTGATAAGGATTTCGACCATATATATCCCATCTCATAATTTTTTGTTTCATAAACAAAGAAACAAATATTGTATTCTAATTTAAAAAACACAACCCTGTTGTGCCATTTTTAAGCTCACGACTTGGCGGTAAAATAGAAAGAAGCCGCACCGTCACGCCGACTTCAAATGAAAATACAGCTGATCATTGGAGTTGTGTGCATAGATTTTATAAAATCTTTAAAGATATCTCTGAAACTACTAGATTTATTGAAAACAGTTATAAGTATAAAAGTTGTATAGAATTGTGGGTACTTTATGTCCTTTCGGCTTAGTACACCCTTTCCGACTAAGTTTGAAACTCGTTGTCTCGCGTCTCGTTCTCGGTAAGTGGTAAGTACGCACCTGTCGGCCTCCAGACTCTGCATGTAAGCCTCGTCCTGTTCTCGTTTGACTCGTTGTCTCGCGTCTCGTTCTCGTTCGACGCGCGCGTCCTCTTCACGTTGAGCTCCGAACCTCTCCAACGCTTCAACTAGTCCGCCTACAAGCTCCGACACGCCCACGTTGCCTAAACACAAATGTTATATGATACAGATAATGTCACTCAATTGCTATTGGTACGTGATGTATTTGTATACCGAGTGGCGCCAACATAGCCACGCAACATACCAGATATACCTTATAACGTCGCAAGGCCTTGTGTCAAAAATCAGTCAAATACAATATATACATATGATGTAAATTTGAGACAACTCGAAGCAGCTGATATTAGCGGCGAGGCTATGGTAGGTACATATTTTAATCTTGGCTGTGTTCCCGATGTTTGTAATCGGCGGTGACCGGTTATATACTACATGTTAACTATTTTATTCCCTTTATCCGGATCGAAGGACCAAATGTCTATGAACTAAGTGACTGGTAAAATACAACAGTGGATAAGGCTGTTTTAGCAATTAACATAGACCTAAAATCAATCTTTTTATAATCTGAATAAGCTTATAAGTTAGCTTCCGTCAAGTAACAGCCACGTTCCAATACATCAACACGTCAATCATTCCGCAGGATCCAAAACATTGTTGGATTGCAATCCCCACATCTCGCATTTATAGCACCGTACGGGCAAATAAGTTGAATGATATATACCTAAGTCATATCGCGCTGTGTGAAACACTTACCGTTGATAACGGAGTATATTTCTGTATTGGAGCGGACTCGCATGATGATGAGCAGCGCGGGTAGTCGGTCTACAGGGATACTGCGGATTGTCATACTCGCCACTGGACCAAGCGCATTCGCTATAGATGTCAGCAGCCTAAAACAATTAATTAAAGAGAATAGTATCTTACTGAGGGGACCCCAACCAGAGATGTTTTTTTTTTATAAGCGTTAATGATAAAATGAGCAGGGGTCTGAGTCTGCAATTTACGTAAGTTGTTATTATGACAACTGTACCACTAATATTCTAATACCATTGTTCGTAATCTACTAAATTCACACTGGTCAGTCACCAACAAATCATGATTGGAAGGCGCACCTGGTAACAAGCCGCGATAACGCCAGACCGAAAATAAAATTATTGAAAAACTACCACTAAATTTAAAAGTTTATCTAAGCGAATTTTTTACTAGGTTGAATGACGAAACGAACAGGTCGCTCACCTGATGGTTAGTGCCACGCCTACCCATAAACAGAAATAACATCACACAGATTTTTATTACAAAGTACTGAACTGTACGAACGTCACCCCAAAGCATAAGTGGTTAAGTATTACAATGCCCAGTAATTTCACTGGCTTCAATATCCTTCAAATCGAATCACAACAGTGCTTACGCACTACTCCTTGGCGGCAAAGATAGTCAAAGCGGTGGTATCAACCAATGTTGGTCGTGAAATTTACTTTCAATACTCACTTGTAATAATCGTTCATCTGCTTATGTAATGTATAAAGAGTTTAGACGTTCTTTATAAATACTTACATGTTGAGTGGTAGAGCCACTTTATAGTAGCCACAGATACTTTTGTCTACAGCATGTATGGGCTGGCTCGTCTGGGTCATTACCACTGTCTCACAGAAAACCGGCGTAAAGTAGCAGCTTGCTCCTGCGTCTCGTCCGGTGAGTGAGATATCCGGAGGCCCAAACCCCTAATTCCTTAATTATCCTTTTCCTTTAAGGTCGGCAACGCACCCATGATTCTTTAGGTATTATGGGCGTACATGGGTGGTGGAGATCAGGTGAACCACTGGCTCGTTTGCCGGCCTATGCAATAAAAATAAATAAAAAAAACTTACATGTTATTATTGTGCGGATGTGTCAGATCCCATCCATATACAATGAAGTTGGCTGATAATGTCTGTAGTACCGCATCAGCGCCTAGCAGCTGTGCGCAGAACACGTTTGACAATACAGACTGTTCGTGATGAAGGTATACGCCTAATAATTTTCTCTGCAACAATATGTTAATTTTATTAGTATGTATCTGTGTTTTTTAAACTTTGATGATTGTGGCCTAAATTAGATTTTAAAAACTTCACAATTTTTAAAAATCCGCGACAATTTTTACTGCGCTTACTTTACTTTCTCATACGCTGTTGTTGTCATCGCGGTGCACTTAGAACATAATATACAACGTGTTACAGAAAAGTGTGGTCAAATTTAAGCAATGTATAGTGTACGATATAAGTATTTCACCCCCCATAGTACCAAATCTGATTGCATTGCTAGGACATAAAAAATAAAACATTTTCTTTTTTATCGAATGAGTTACATGTCGATACTCGAATTGCAACTTTAGAGTAAGTACACTACATTTTTTATATTTATACTGTACGTCAGTTTTCTGTGAGACAGTGGTAACGACCCGGACCATTCATGCAGTCGACAAAACTGTCTACAGCGTGGCTATACCAGTCAATAAATGATAAACAGCTGAGCTCTTGTCTCTCTCCAGCAAAATTGTTCTCGCTCACGCATTTCACTTGATTTATAGGGATGTGATCGGTCTTATCGATCGTAATAAACGAGTGATTAAAATTGGCGTAAAATTTTTGGTTGTCTACATAAAAAAAAAGATCCGGTACATAACACGGTACACTCACTGATGTATGTAACGATCTTTAACTATTCTGTCCTGGCAGTTTACCGGTAAACTGATTTGACAAGCAGAATTCAACCTTATTAACACTCGACCTGCCTTTCAAATTTGAGACTTAACATATAATTAATAAGAGCTATGATGCCATAAAAATACACTGACGTTTAGATAATTCTACCATGGAATTACCGATAAACCACCCGGGATGACTAGATAACATATGACATCTTCCATCAGTGCGTATCGGCACGTTGCGCTTAACCGCGGCACGGCTATTGTCTCTTCTTATTTATTGCTGCGTTTATGTACAGCAATATATATTATTATTTTTGAAATATTTATTGTATAATACACGCGACATTTCTCGACCGGACATAGGCTAGTTCTTTCACCCGCCCTTTGCGGTTCACGCCATCTTGTCTCTGAAAACAATAGCCTCGACGGACTAATTTTAGACCAGCAAGTTATTTTGGACATATTTTACTGACCTCTTTGGCTGGTTTGAGACAGGACTCCTTGATGGCATCCTGTAAGGTCCCCTCGAAGAAGTTCGGCGAGTTGGGTCCGTACCTCAAACGGAATCGACTCGCGAACTCGATGCAACCGAACGCCTCATCAGACACCTTGTCAGACACTGATACCAGATAATATATAGTTATACCAGATAATATATAGTTATACCAGACATGTATTTTACTGTCCCACTACTGGGCACAATACTAATGACATAGGTTAGATTACCACCGTTCTAATACGGGTTGGTAGACTTCACATACCTATTTACTAGGTGGTAGGCCCACATATACGAGAGACGGTCTGTGTAATGTATGAGCACTGTTGTGTTTTAGTTTGAAGTTGATTTTACTGGGCATTACTTAATATCTTATGCTTCGGGATGACGAGTGCAGTTGAATGCCATGCAATGATTTGTAATTCAAAGTGTTGCTTCTGTTTAGGCAGGCATGACGCTTACCATGATGCAAGAGATCGCTTAGTCTGAGATTCAACCCGCGACTGCTGTCTCGTTCGTTTCACACCCCGCTCAGCTTGCAGAATTAGGCCAACATGGTGAACTAAGGCTTAACCTCTCTCATTAGAGAACCGTGCCCAACAGTGAAACATTATAATATGGAGCTGATATTGTGTTAGTTCTTACACTACACTATGGTTTATTATGAGTTAGTGGTACCACATTGGTCAAACCTATTCATGTTTAAATTGAAACACGTCCGGCACGAGTCGTGAGCGTACAATTGTGGGACCGTAAGTCCCTCGTAGTCCCTCGTTGTACACTATATGTTGCTTAAATTTGACCACACCTTTCTGTAATTCGTTGTATACACACACACCCACATTTCGCCGAGCTTATTTCCATCTCATGATGTGATAGGGGCCGAGCCTATCGCCATACCGGATTGATACCGAGCATTCCGCGATAAAAACACCTAATACACATTTACCCGACTCGGAGATCGAACCTGATACAGCATAGCATATATCGCATACGCACTACGAATTACAACTGCGCCACCGAGGCAGTCAGTTGCGTGTACCTACACAGTAATTTATTTATAGGTAGGTATGATTGTTAGAATGCAGGAGCCAGGTTAAATTGGTAGAGTCACACTGTAGACAGTTTTGTCTACAGCATGGCTCAACTGGTTGTTACCACTGTCTTACAGAAAATCGACGGAAAGTAGCGGCTCGCTGTTGCGTTTCGTACGGTGAGTGAGATATCCGGAGGCCCAAATCCCCCTCCTCATTTCAAATACTTAATTATGCCTGCTCTTTAAGGCCGGCAACGCGTTCATATATTTTGTTCTGATATTATGGGTGTTCATGGGCGGTAAAGATCACTTATCATCAGGTGACCCTCGTACTCGTTTGCCGGCCTATGCTATAAAAAAAGGAGTGCGGTGCACCAATTCTTCATGCGATTGATTCGTCAGTCGATGCTTATCGTTATTGGAATCTCAACTGCCCCGACTCCTGTCCGTCTATGTTCACGATTCGTGCCGGTAAGAATAATGGTAGTAAAAAAAAAATGACTTACTCAGCGGCTGTAACCTCTCCGACTGCACGAGATCCACAAACATGTCGTCTTCAGCGGTGAACCCTTCCGCATTGTCTTCTATTTCCTCAACAGAACTGTTCTCGCTGTCTGAACTCTCCACTATTATCTGAAAATTTAAATCAAACATTATAATGAGAAAATCAACAATGATAAATAAAAAAAATATATTGTGGGTATCAGGAACTACGAGGGATTTATGGTACCATAACACCCAGACCTGGGACAAATATTTGTGGATCAAACAAACATTTGTCTCGGTGCGGGGATCGAATCCACGGCCCCTCGTTTCACAGCCGTTTAGTTGTTGAACTAAATCCTGGACTTTGAACCGTCTGAACATATTTTTTATCGACAACAACCGTACAGCCTTTCTTGATTCAAGTCAGACAATCAACTAAATTTGAACCTTGTGAACTCGTTATTAGAGTATATTCTCAAATGGCCGTTCCCTATATTCTATATGAAGATAGATTTGCTTACTATCAAGAGTGACAGATATTCCATACAAAATATGTAAAAAAAATATTGCCTGTAAGCAATCTGTCTATAGACATATAAAGCGAAAGTCGATAATTTATTACTGTATCGTATACTTTTCTATATTAGTCTGAAAAATAAAACGACAGCCTCCGTGGTGCAGTGGAAGAGTAGCCGGCTGCGAAGCGAGAGGCCGCAGATTCGATTCCCACACCGAGACAAATGTTTGTGTGATCCATAAATATTGGTCTCGGGTCTGGGTGTTGTGGGTTGGCAAGTCCCTCATAGTTCCTGATACCCACGACACAGGTTTACCTAGTGTGGGGTCAGGACTATGTGTGTGACTGTTGGGCGTATTTAGTATTTATTTTTATTTAACGAGCAGGTCGCTCGCCTGGTGGTAAGCGTCACGCCTGCCCACAAACAGAAGCAACACCACACATAACTTTGAATGACAAAGCACTGGACTGCGGTTTCTCACCCATTGGCATAAGTTGTTAAGTGTCATAATGCCCAGTAAGTTCAACACTTCAATGTAACGTTAACGTTACGCTCCAAACAGAAATACAACCGTGCTTACACACTTTACTTGGCGGGAGAAATAGACAAGGTAATAGGTTTCACAAGGTGGTAGGTCCTCGTATACGAGAGACCGTCTGGGTTGGTACCACCGCTTTGTCTATTTCAGCTGCCAAGCAACAGTGTGAGACTTAACATTTTATGTCTCGGGATGACGAGCGCAGTTCAATGCCATACAGTGTTCTGTAATCCAGAGCTCTGTGTAACATTGCTTCTGTTTACGAGCAGGCGTGACGTTTAACATCAGGCGAGCGATCTGCTCGTCTCGTCATTCATGCAAATAAAAAAAAGGTACCACTACCAGTCCAGACAGACTTATCACCTAGTGTATACATACCCTGTTATACTCCTTCTGTTTGCTGGCAGATCGCTTGACTGTGAGTTCATGTTGTGGAAGCTGCAGACCAACCATCGCGAGCACTGTATCGTCCAAACCAGTCACTGTAGGCCAACCTGTCCATACCTGCATCGACATCATAACGTATGAGCTTAAAAATTACATATCCGGAGGCATATATCATTATTTTCTTCCCGTTATTTTAATTTAATTGCCTATATAGACAGACGAGCGGGCGGCCCACCTGCAAGTGGGAAGCCTATTATCACATCTTGCTCAAATTCAAATCTGGGGCAACTCAACTATAGAATAGAAAGTTGAAACATAATTTGTGATTTGTTCCCAGGATTTCACCGGTTTCTCAGCCAAAGTACGTTGCAACTATATCAACGCGGCAATTCGTCCACAAGAGAAATGGTTTCACAAACGTGAGCTGATCACCCGTCTGTGTATCTCGCGATGACGCCACCATAAATATTATACAAAAATTTACCAGATTTGTGGGAAATTTTTGTTCGAATGACGAGACGAGCATACCGCTCGTTTAATGGCAAGCAGTAACAGCAACATTACCTAAATCATGTCATAGAATGTCAGCAGTAGGTACTCACTTGATGCCTTGCTGGAATGTCTGTGAGCGAATATATGTCATTTTTGACTTCTCGCACTGTCTTGGTGCCCGGGTACTGCAATGTGAACTCTTTCTCGTCGTGTTTCACGTGAAGTATGTACGTCGTGGTTAATCTATCTGCCACCCTGGTGAATAATAATAAAAAAAACTTTATCAGAAATAGAATATTTGAAAATAAATTTTAACGCCCATAAACTTGTTAACGTCGATTTTTTTTACATAAAATACCATATCATATCAACATGCAAAAAATACCAGAAGATAAAAGAAAATATAAAAAGGTCAAATGCAGACTAAGCCAGAATATTCATGGCCAAGGTTTTGTCTCGCATTTCGTTTCGATTTCGGCAAGCGAGGTATACACGCAAAATAATTTGGGTAGTTATTATATGCGGTTTCAACTGTAGGATTACTCCTATTTCACCAAACTAACCCAGCTTAGAAAACTGACTTCTTTGAGGCGATTGATCTCCCATAGTTTCAGTCACTTTATTGGCACTGAAAAATATAGTAAAGAAAATAGTAGCTTGTGACTAGCTGCAACCCAAGCCAAAATTGGAATTGCAGGTACAGTTGCGGCATCTATTATATCTATGTTTGTGTTGTACAGTAAACGTACTCGTCGTCAGCCATGAGTTGGTCGGCAGGTTTGAGCCGCAGTATGTGATTATGCGCGAGTCCGAGCGAGCCGAGCATCGCCGCTGATGTGGCACGCGACCCGCCCAGACCAGAGATCTGTTGCCGACACACCGGCACGCCACATACCACCTCGAGACGTTTTTTTAAATCACCTGAAAAGATTGAATCGCCTCATTGGTCTAGTGGCCGGGTATACTATAATCTAATTTTTAATTTAACACAGAAAAATGACATTTCGGATGTTACCAGTTAAAAAAAATACGAAAAAGATTGGTGGTAAAAGATTTAGCTCATTATGATTGTAATGCAGTGAACTATTTCATGAACATTCTTGCGTAATGGTTGATTCTACTATTTAATAAGTGGTCTATGGAAGATTGCGATATTGGTAGTATGGATTAATTTAATGTTCATTTAATTTATCTCATTTTTTCATTTATCTTATTGGAAGTTGGCAATATTATTTTGCAAAGTGACATTTCGATCTGTTAATTCACTGTGTTTAATTTGAAATTAGATTATAATTGCACTCAGACTACATATTTTGGGATATAGGCATAAGCGTGATATTATATTTTATGAAAGGTAGACTGGAATCTTGAATGCAAAAATTGGTCATATATGCGACTTCTTTTGAGTTCTTTAATTTATTATACAATCGATCTCTTTGTAATCAAAGTTTGAATGTCATTGCTATTGTTTATGGACAGACACTTACCATCAGGTGAACAACGTGCTTGTAGTAATTTAGGCGAATGAAGAGATCGCCAATTAAATCTTCATAAAAGTGTAGTCAATAGTTACATCGATTTCATCATAAATCAGGCTCTATAACGATGTTAAAGCGACATCTCGTAGCATGTGCTTATATTTTATATCAATTCTGATCATAATGAAATATATTTACTTACTGACTGTTGCGGTACCAGACATCTTGATCTCGTGTATTTTAGTATTACAGTGAACTAAAAGCTCTACCAAGTCGGTGGAACTGTTGCTAGGCGATGATGTTGACGCTTGATTGCTGTCTTCTCGGTCTGTGTTAATAATATCATTTTCATAAGTCTCGTAAGTTTTTAGAAATGCCTTATTGTAAATCGTTCCCCATTGTGCATGATGAAATAGATTTAACATTGTGAGCTGTGGCCGTCCACAGTGCAGGCTTCGAGTTGTCTATAGTGGAATTAATGAAATGTATGAAATCGCAACAACTATATACTATGGCAATGAAGGGCGCGGGTTCGATATTTACAATCATTATCAGCACGTTGCGGCCATACTAAAGAGAGGTCACGCTATATTTCCGGTTCTACTCATTATAAAACATACTAAACGTCATCGCATACCAATGAGTGGAAATTGCTTGATCATGCTCGCGTCTTTTTATACTGATAATATAAAATTTCGACTTTATAAAAGCATGTAACGAAATTAAAAAAAAAATATTTCATAACTGGAAAAAACATTCCCTTAATTTACTTTTAAAAAAAATACAAGCTGATATCTTGATTTATTATAATTTATTGAAATTATTCCTTATAAAATAAAATGTATTGTGGTGGGTTTGTGATTAGTGGTTTTATTAAAAGATCTTTGTTTATTTACAAATTTGTTCCTGAATTTCCTGTATTTTTCGACAGCACATTCAGCAGAGGATGGGACATTTTAAATTTCCTGGGAATTCCGTAAAAGTTCGCTTCTCACAGTGCGGGATCAGGTATATGTCAATAATATATTTATTGTTTCAACATAATGCCATTATTTTGTTATCATGCATTGTCATAAATAATTATCGTATAATCAGAAATGACGCAATGATAGCCATAATAGATTAATTGAACTGTGCCTTAAATGTTACCGATCATAATGTTTGGCAAAAGGCTAAGGTTACACTTTATTTTGCATTAATCAAATGCATGACGTAAAGTGCGGTCATAATAAAAGAAAACAATGTTACTATTATGGCAATAGTATCGAATATAAATAATTATCCTTTAGCACCAGACAGAAACGACGTATGACATGACGCCCTTTCAAAGTATATTCATATAAAATGTGAGTTTATTAGGGTCGTAAGGCGACGACGAGCCGTCACACATCCGCCCCTGATCTCTCCATGGCTTGCATTGCTATATACAACCTTACTACATTGTATTTAGTATGAAATCATTTTGAAGGGTACCGCATCCTCGCCTGGTCGTATGTCTCTTTGTGGCTCTTTATCCTGCACGTACCTGGTGGGTGTGTTTTTGGTGTTATCACAGATATATCGTCGTCGATCATCTCAACATCGTGGGTGTCGTTGCTGGGCGCCATTGAGCTGTTGCCGTCCTGTGGCATCACTCTGTTGATGGCCGCCTTTACAACAAACAAAAATAAATTTAGTGCTGGATATCAGATTTACGGCTGTAACTAAGACTAAATCATAAACAATTCCAGACCGCAGGCTGATACTGAGCATTTGATATATAAAAACCCAATATCACTTTTGCCTGACCCAGGAATGAACCTGAGACCGCAACACAACACATTATGACTGCACCACCGGAAATTAAAAAGACAGTTTGAAAATTCAAAACATTCTTCTAACAATCAAAATATTCTACTGCCTATTGTTCATAAGTATCTATAAGTATTTTTTAATTATATTTAACAGTTTGTTTTTTAATTCATCACCTTTTGTTGAGTGTAATTTCAATATACATAAATAGTTTTTATTTTGAATATTTAGATGAGTTTATTATGTTAGAATACATTATACTTAGCCATTTTAGTTACAATTGTAATATTCATTAAACAAAGGTTTGTGAGATATGATTATAAATCTTGTGTAAGGTCAGCATGATTCATAAGTTTGTTAGTGATTACGTATTCTTTGTCTTGACTTTTACAATAATTTTGTTTGAATGAGTTAAATGTTTTCTTAGTGGAATGGAAACTTCATAACTTATAAAAACTCTGTGACAAAAAGGCAACATGTAGATTCCATAAGTGTTCCATTTGTGAGCAAGGAATAAGAATATAAAATATGAAATAAACTTGCTTGTGTAGATCTGTTTAGATATTAATTGTAAAGGTGAAATATTTTAAAAACAACTTGTGATCAGTTTATTATAATTTCTTCCAAAATGTTGAATATGTTCATATTTTATTTGATAACTTGATATATATTCTATGCTTTTGTTTAATGCTGTATGATTTAGAAATACTATCAACCGAATACTCAAATGCGAGTCAAGCATTTAAGTTACAAGTGTTAAGCCCTTCTTATTTGTCAAAATGTATGTATGAAAATAAGTAGCCATTAAACAGTTGGTCATTGAATAGCATTTGAGTATTTGGACGTTAATCTCATTGTTGTACCCATGTACATGCATATGACTATATTTATATACTACACTTTGCTATGAGGAAATAACTTAATGTTTATAATAAAAGAAACACACTTACAAGCAAATCCCAATTTGTTTCTTCGAGATGGAATATTGCCTCAGCAACATCTTCTATAGCAGTAATACCCTGGAGATATACGATTTTTTTATTGGATTATAAGCATAAATTACATTCTGGTTTCCCATTAATCCAGTGTCATGGTGTGTGTAATTACATATAGTAACGCATTAAGTTTTACCTTGTAACGTTCGTGGAGGTAACTTTGTGTCGAATGGTCACAAAGAATAAAGGAAAATTTTCACAACTTTGACACGTGCGTTGTGGGCAGGTTTTGCACATAAGCTCTAATAGTATGTGTTAAATAAACAAGCCATTTTTAAAATTCTGTTAAATAACTACAATCGGTGTAAAACACAAAGAGATAGACCCATAATTCACAGTCACTGTTGTTGTTCATCACATAACCTTCACAACATACGTAAAGAAATAACTTTTAAAGTTCCTTCTAATATTGTTTATTAGAAATGATAATACCTGAAAATTTGCTAAAATTTCTTCTCTATTCTCTGCCATCACGATATTATTGAGCTCAAAAATTACTATGACATTTACAATTTGCGACAAATCACTCAAACACTGACCACAGACAAACTATTCTTTTTGCTACCATGGAAATATACAGATGAGGGTTGTTTGTGTGCTTTAGATTGTCTATTAATTTAATTGGTCGTCTACACGCTCCGCTTGTCTTTCCTCCGCGTATTTAGCTGTATAGTTGATTGTGCAAAATGATTGATGATACTGCCCTCTGTTCTCACGAAAGCACTTACCTATGCACACGAGTTGGCGCAATATTATATAGCGTGTAGGCAAGATGGAGCGTGTACATGGAGTAAACAGCTTCTTTAATTGTTATGCTCCGTTTATACGCTTCGTATTGCGTCCGTCCTTGTTCCATATTACATTTAGCGTGGGCTATCGTGATGTCGTCCACAGTCACACGCATGTGCTGACCTGTGAAACTGGTTTTTGAATGCCAGGCATTGGAATTGGCCACACCTCCGTGTTTAGTTGTTCTTGTTAAAGGCTTGAAAACATAAAATAAACCGTTGTCGTTCGTATAACACAGCAACAGCTTTATTTTTCTTTTGTATTGCATATTTTCTATTAATTTAAATTTCTTTGTATTAGCTTGAGTGATGAAACGAGCAGGTCGCTCACCTAATGGTAAGCACCACGCCTATATAAGCACACATAAGCACAAACAAGAACACGCGGGACTTTGAATGACAAACCTCTGCATGATATTGGACTGCGCTCCTCACCCCGACACATAAGATATGAAGTCTTATAATGCCCAGTAATTTAACTGGCTTCAGTGTCCTTTAAATCGGACCACAATAGTGCTTACACACTACTGCTTGGCGGCAGAATATATTCGCCCCTATCATATCATGGGAGTGAAGAAGCTTGGCGAAACGTGGGTGGGTCATTAGTTGTACATCTGCCTATCCCTTGGGGATAAAGGCGTGAGCTAATGTTATGTTTAAAAATCTTAGAAAAATGTATAGTTTTATAGCCTCCGTGGCGTAGTGCTCGAGTAGCCGGCTGAGAGGCCGTGGGTTCGATTTCCGCATCGAGACAAATGTTTGTGTGATCCATAAATATTCGTTTCGGGTTTGGGTGTTGTGGGACCGCAAGTCCTTCGAAGTTCGTGATACCCACGATACAGGTTTACCTAGTGTGGGGTCAGGACTATGTGTATGTATGTTCTGTTGGGTGTATTTAAAATAAGTTAAAAGATCCTAGTTATTTTTTATTTATTAAATCAAAACATATATGGCGCGTTTTTTTATAGCAGAGGTCGGAAAACGAGCAAGTGGGGTCTCCTAATACTAAAGTGATTTCCACCGCCTAAGGGGACATAGTCTCTCACGATACCAGAACAATTAGGGGTGCGTTTCCGATCATATAGGAAAGTAATAAGGATTAGGAAGGAGTGGGGGATTTAGGCCACATATACCCTAATGTATACCTAGGTAGTACCCCACCCATTACTTAGGTACGTAGCGTATTATATATTGAATTTTAATATCAACAACTTTTATTTGCACTGAATCGATGTGATACTGTATGTGTGAGCTTTTGTGGATTATCTTGTGGCTATGGATAATAATAAAATGACCCATCAGTCACACACATAATCCTAATCCCACCCTGGGATAACCTTTGTCGTGGGTCAGAAACTACGATAGATTTACGGTCCCACAACACCTAGACCCGAAATAAATATTGGTGGATCCATTTGCCTCTGTTAGGAAATGGAAACCGCGGCCTCACGTTTCATAGCTGGCTACTTGCTCACTGCGCCATAGAGATCTTTGACTTTCGACTGGCATCCGTTTGAGATCCTTGTAAAAGGCTTCTGTAAAAATGCGCGTTACGTAAGTGGGTACCTAAATAGTTTTAAATGTCCTTATTTTTCCTTAACGTAATTTCAGTATTATATGAGTCATTTGTGGATGTTACTATACGCGTGGTCCGTAGATCGTGGATGTGTGGTACACTGCGCAGTCATTCCGTATGCCGTCAGTCGTGAAGTGAATATCGGATCGCGCACGCGCACCAGCCGTTTTAAAAGTGCGTGCGAGTGAATTTTACGCGGGAAAACTGTGACTATATCTGCCGCGGTAAATAGTTTAAAATATTAATTATGATAAGTCTTTACACTCAGTACAAGTTTAATGTTGGTTAATATAGTTTACCATGCTATTTAATAGTCAAAAATCCTACATAAAAGAAATTGCATATCGTTTTGAAAAGCGATTATAGGTAAACAAAGGAGGTGTGATTTAAAACAATTAAATTTCCTTAATAGGGTTTTGATTCCACGACGTGATGGGATGTGATCTCATCGTCATTTTGGACATATAAATCATACTTAGAGTAAAAATATTATTTCACGGCTGCTTGTCGGTAGAAATATACAAAGCAGTAGTATCAACCCAGACGTCCTCTCGCATATGAGGGACCTACCACCTAGTAAAAATAAAATTGGAATAAATTATACGGAATAAATAATACTCAAAAAATGATACCAAATTGTTAGTATTAGTACCTAGTTGTTATACATTATTTAGGTGTAATTGCTCTTGAATGGAATACGGGTGACCCTAAACAATTTTAGGTCAAACACAAGACCGTAATCACCAAGAATAAAACTGATAAATTGCGTATAATAAGTATTTAAAAAGATTTTGCTAGCATTAGCAACAGACTCTGTGTGTAATGAATATTTAATATAAGCACACATGAAGGATAATTGCATTATGTTTAATTCTCTTAGAAATTGTACGCCACAATTTTCTTCTTATATACCTAAATGTTTGACTACAACTTAAAAACCGCTTCCAACAACTTTTATTTTGTTTTTGTTTCGTTTATATGGAAATTTCAATATAATAATTTAAACGAGATATGTGTGCTGTTATTCGTTGAGGGATTTCATTATATCAATTCATATTTGGTCATCAGATCTAAATCAAGTTGATATGAGACCAAATAACTCTGTCGAACAAAATAATATTCATTAAAATCAGTCCAGACTTGGCAGAGATATTGACATACTTCCATATTAATATAAATAACCCAACAGTTGGAACCCCGATATCAACTAGTAAAATATGTAGAATTTCTAAGAGATTCTATTTAAATATAGCTAACAAACATCTCCATTAAACTATCTTACAATTTAAAAAAAAAAACACTCATATCAGTCTATTACAATGCCACGGACAGACAGACAGACAGACAAAGGAGTTAAACTTATAATAACCCTGTTTTATTGGGGGTTAAACATTGGACGACAATGAAGAGAATAAATAGGACCGCATCAAGTCGAAGGTCATATGTATGAAAACTATTACAGTGGCCTTTGCGATGTACCGAGCCTGGCTATGCGCTTACATTTCATATAGAGGCACCCTTCGTCGAAATGGCAAAACGCCAGGACCCCGTACTTAGTCACGGTATTTTGTGCAACGAGACTTCGTATAGGTACCTTCGATATACTTACGTAGATACACGACGATGTTTTTATCTACCATTGTACGTAACTTCAAATAGTCAGAGGTGCAGATTGAACTGGAGACTTGCGTCTCAGCAGTTTGATCTTCTTCCCAACTATCCGTGCTTGTTGTTTACTTCTATAGTTTTACCTGGTTTTACCATATTATACCAAATAACGATGATATGTTGGCAGGCATGGCTTCCATAGCCATGTGCGCGAGCGCCTTCGCGTTCTTCGTCATCCTGGTGGCGGCACATGCACTCACCCTCGACAAAGGTATGTACTATCACTTTCTTTCTAAGGAATATCATTGTACAGATTTTAAAAAATAATCAGTACAAGATAAAGAGCACTCAGTATTGTAGTAACATTCTACGGCCATCAAGACCATATGGTTAATAACTCAGGATACAGATGTGAACTTAGTTCTACTTCGACAAGTCGCAGATTATTGCCAGACTGCGCCATGAATATCTTAAAATTTAGGTTGGACTTAGTTTTGATTGTGTTAAAATTATTTAGTTCCATTGAAGAGCCAAAGCTCAACCTACTGGAGGAACCTGGAAATGAAGTGACGACTAAATTGTTTATCAATGTTTATGAAGGTCAGCATAACAAATTTGATCGTCATGAGATTTTTATTCTTGTCGGTGCACTTAGTGTGCGAAGTCTCTCCAAGCACGAGTATAGTGTTAGCCATCATGTCAGATGTACGATTAGATACGGATTCCGTATATGTTAAAATAGCGTCAATAGCAGTCTAGTTCAAACAGTTATGACAAATTATAATCCCAACGGATGTAATAATGGAAATTAATTTCCTCAACATTTATTACATAGTCGATTAACAAGCATCGTCTATGTACTCGTAATTGAGTTTAATTGAAATCAATAGATCATTTAAAAACTAATTAAAATGCATCTTGAATTCAATCATATTCTGACCTTAGAATCTTATTATTTGAATCCTGAAACCTTGGTGAAAATAGTCAGTCACCATGAAGAAAAGTACGGTGAGTGAGATATCCGGAGACCCAAATCCCCGTCCCCTTCCTAATCCCTTAATTATCTCTTTCTTTTAAGGTCGGCAACGCATCCATGACTCCTCAGTTATTGTGAATGTTCATGGGCGGTGGAGCTCACTTACCACCAGGTGGCCCACTTGCTCGTTTGCCGGCCTTTATTATATAAAAGTACTTGACTACAATCTCCTCTTTGCTCTCTTGCTATCTGGCCTATGAGGCTATCCTGGAGACACATCCGTAACTCCTGTAAGCTAGAATCGTCTAAGATCTCTAATTTTGTTTTGGCATAAAGCTGTATCGATTCAGAAACGAAATTAAACAGGAAGAGAGGGAGGAATTGCTATAATATGGCCTATAGCCTCTAGGCTAGATGCCGTTGAATGTACAATGGGTTACTTACATCAAGAAGGGTTACAAGTGTTCTGCCTTACCCATAAAATTCTTAGATTAATCGAGAGTTTAAAGCATTATTTATTGGGTTATTCATACTAATTAACTTTAAGTTTCACATATAATATTTCAAAATAAGGTAAATGTCTAGCTCAAGATAAAAGGAAGAAATCTACTGCGACAACCATAGGTGATCTCTATGAAAGCTTATGGTTAGAGGTATTGGGTAAATAGTTTGTTCACACATTAATAAAAAATAAATTCTACTATCATAATGTTGCAGAATTTATTTCAAGTTTAAGGTCTCACATTCTAAATCGATTATAATGGACAATGGGTTATACTTGCAAAAGGACAATGGGTTTGAGCTTTGCTATTCTTAGTATTCGTCTTTCCTTTTAACCTAAATGAGTATTAGTTAGTTCTTCTGTACCAGATTTGTCAAATTTCGTCACATTTAGTAATGCATTATTTAATGCAGGAAACTCGTTTCCTAACATCATCATCCCGTTTGAAACAAGACTCCTCATTAAGAGTATACTATTTACGTAGTCATTAGCGATGTCGCAAACGGACGGGGAAAAATAGGACTACAGAAATATAGTGTACAGTCTTTCACAACATTACAAAACATCTGCAACGTTTCCGATGTCAGAGTTCAGCAAAACTTTTGAGGTCGACTGTGCACTTTGTTTTTATATTCAAAAGGACTTTGGAACTCATGTTCTGCTGCTATTGTTTGAATTATTTATAAGATACATAAACAGGATTATTTAAGGTAAGTGAGAGTTTCTTTTGGTTTCAAATCGACATTGATTTATCGCTTTAGGGAGTAAAAGTCTGTAAATAATCTTAGGCATTTTATCTTCAGTTGCTTGTAGGCTTGCTTTGATGGATGAGAGCCCCTCATCTCACATCCATCCTTTACTAATATTAGATTTGTTTCTCAAATATTAAAGAAATAAAATTCCTAAACATACATATTCTTTAAAACATATTATTGCCTGTCAAGTTGGGTATAGTAATATCCCCTATGACGAATGAGGCTGAATAAAGTTCATAAGTATATCGTAGTAAGGCGCAATAATAGTTCCCAAGTTCATTGACTGCACCAAATCTATAATTAGGTTGCGTACTGAACTCTTCTTATCGGAATGCGAAAGTGTTGCAAAAACTCGAACCACCTTACGTAAAGTAAGTTAGTGCCAAGTAAGAAAAAGTTAATGTTAGCTCTTGGTTCGTTAGCGTGTACCACTTTTGAGGGAAATGGAGTATATTAAAAGAAAATGTTGATAATGTTTAACTTTGTTGAAGTAATGACAGCCAGAGCTAATTGTCTACTTAGAAATTAAAGAGACTTCAACTGGAATAACGCAAAAAGACAGACACTGAAATATCTATGGGTTTATAGATAATCATTAATTATATCTTAACTATAAGCAAACATAAAATAAGTTAAGTTTATATAATTCGGCTAAATGCATTTCAAAGTACATAGACAAATTCCAAACACGGATTATCCCAAGTTAAAGTCGGCAATTTCGCTCTATTTACATGCACAGATTTAATGGAGAGGTCAAATTGTTAATCCAATTCAAGGGGCAGACGTCCACGCAAAAGGTTACTTAAAGGCACAGTAAATGCATTAGTAGTGGACAAGCAAATTTAACAAGCCTCGGTGACAAACAAACCATCAGTAATTTATTAGATACGCTTACTTGGGACTCTGGGTCGTTAAGAGCATCTTCTGAAAGCCATAAGGCCAAGACAAGAGATTTTAGCAGATATATGATTTTGGGTGTCTATTAAAAAGGTAGTAAATGCACTAAGAGATGGAGAAAATAATTTACTAAAGTACCGACATTTAATTTGGTTCCTCTTTTATTTTCTTTGAAAAATTGCCAACGATTAAACTTCAGGAAGCAAATTCCAGAGTTTCTCGAAAACATTATATTTAATTTATATAATATGTATATATTGGCAAAGTCCTTATCATTGCCCAGCCATTTTGAGATTTTATATAGGCATCGTTCTAAGGACTGATTTCTCGACATTCAAACCTTGAGGAGAAAGGGGATTGCAAAATTGATATGGGAATTATTTTTTGGTCAAAATACTTCACGTGAGCGAAGCCGCGAGCATAAAGTAATCTAAGAATATCAGTGGATATTATTTCTGTAGGGTTTATAGCGTAATTATAAGGATTTTTATGGTTTCCTCGAGGAAGTAAGACCAGCTGTCACCCTTCCTCTCGCTATTCGTAATAAGGAATACAGTTTTAAAGCTTCTCTTGTTACATTTATATAATTGCGTTGTAAGAATTTTCCTAAAAGGGATTGTAATTTCAAAATACTGCTGCAGATAAGTATCAGATTCCTTTGTAAGCTTTTTTACTCGCTTGAGTGATGAGACGAGCAGGTCGCTCGCCTGATGATAAGGTTGTGTATAAACAGTAACATGACTACCCAGAACTTTGCCGAGCGACTTTCGTCTTGGTAGCCGTACCATTCATTCCCAGCTGAGCTATTGCTACATGGCAGTTACAAATTTCAATACATAGTATAAAACACAGTCGCTACACAGTCTCTCTGTCTGTTTGTCTTTTAAACTATGCAATTTAGATGTCGATTTCACTATCGTTTAGAGAATTTATTCCGGAAGGTTTATAGGTATATCACGCTACGACCCATGGGAGCAGGGCAGTAACATGTGTACGGTGAAACCGCGGGGAAAGCTAGTGAATAATAAGACATTCGAAATACATGAGACGTTCGTCATAGTAGTACTTTTAAAATATTATTTAAATTACAATACAATTCTGCCTCGGTGGCGCAGTTGTAATGCGTACGCGTTACGACTGAGGCTGACGCTGAGGTCTCAGGTTCGAACCCCGGGTCGGGTAAAAGTGATATTGGGTTTTTCTATTACAAAAAGCTCAGTATCTCTGCCCGGAGTCTGGAATTTATGCCCGGTCTGGTGATAGGCTCGCCCCCTATCACTTCATGGGACGGAGATACGCTCGGCGAAATGTGGGTGTACTGGTTACACCTCTGCCTACCCTTTCGGGGATTACAGGCGTGAATGCGTATGTATGTACAATACAATTCTTTGAGTATTAAACTGAATACGATTTAGCGTACATCGTCAAAAGCCGTTCAAGGGACACCGAGCAGATGGCACCGCACCATATTGGGTGTATAAAGCGACTCGTGTCGCAACTCGCAACGTATCGTATGTTACTTATTTCAAAAGCATGAATAAGCGCTTATTTTTATTGTGGAGGGAAATGTTGGTCATCCAGTGTTCTGTGAAAACTTATTTTAAATATATGTAGTATTATTTAAATCACGCGCTTCGGGATTAGTTTTTATGAATTAGGACAAATATGTAACGGAGACCTGGTCAGTGACTCAAGAGAAGAATAATTACATCATACTAATATTAAAAATGTGAATGTAAGTTTGTGTGTTACGCTTTCACGCGAAAACTACTTAACCGATCATCATGAAACTTTGTACACATATTTTTGAAGGTGTAAGAAGTAACATAGAATACATTTTATGAAAAAATATATCTATTTGTTACGCTTTCACGCCTAAATCACTGAACCGATTTTGATGAATTTTGATGTAGAGATAGATGGGACCTTGGAGACGGTTATAGGCGCTTTTTCTATTTCGGAAAAGTCTATTCACGCGAGCGGAGCCGCGAGCAAAAGCTAGTAAGTATATAAAACTGTTCATAAATAAACTTAGTTGAAGACAAATGACTACACGAAGAAACAAGAGTTTCCAACTATGAAGTAGTTCTAAATGCGTTATTATTTCAAAAAATATCACAGCGCGCTTCTGGCAGTGTTGGTGTACTTTATTGCAAACAAAAGAAAATTGACGTTGACGTACGTCAGCATACCAGTGCTTGTAACCGTATAAAAAAAGATAAGTAACAATGGCGCTAAAATGGTGTTCACCATGTTTTATTTATTTTACTTGTGAATAGTTGAAGACCACTGGGCAACTAATTGATAATTTGTTGATAACTAAAAGATATGCGCCGCCCGGCCCGCGTGAATGTCTTTTTCCGGGACATAAAGATCAGATGGTCACAGGATATTATTATAATTTATCTCCTTAAATCCGCTTAGCCGTGAAAACGTCACAGACAGACAGAGTTCCTTTCGTTTTTATAATATTAGTATGGATAATAAGTATCAAAAAATAGTTTCAATTAATACGTACTTTGTTCATACGCCTTTTTATACATATTGAGATTTTGCATAGTTAAAGTTTATATGTAGGAGTACAGAAATTGAAAATTGATATGTAATATTTGTTATTACAATTACATTAAATTAAATGAATACATTACTTAATTGTTTACGTTCATACTCCCAATGTCAAACAACACACACGCACGCAGCTGCCGTAATGGAACAAAATTAAAAAAAGTAAGTATGTATGAACTTGAATAACGTTCCATCTTTAAAGTTGATTGAATTACCGTCGAATTTCAACCACTGAAAGACCGCTAGTCATAATAAATAAAACATCTGGATATTTTTAGTTGATGAAAAAACCAGATGAGAGATGCATATACTGTGAGAATGATTTCGTGATTAAGCTCGCAGATGTAAATGAAGTAATTACATGCATACGCACTCACGCCTGTAATCCCCGAAGGGGTAGGCAGGCATATTTTCGTCCCGTGATAGGGGGCGAACCTATCGCCAAACCGGGTCCAATTCCAGATTCCGGGTTGCTACTGAGCATTTCGGAATAGAAAAACACAATATCACTTTACCCGACCCTTAGCGTCAGCCTCAATCGTAACGTGTACGCATTACAACTGCGCCACCGAGCCAGTCGATGTTTTTGTTTTTAATATTCCCAGTAAAATGCAAACCAGGCTAGACGATTCCCGGAGTTTATTTGGCAGGACCGAGTCTATGTATATAAGAAAATGCCACCATTTTATAAATATAATATCGTGTAATGGCGATAGACTCGCGCTATCATATCACGGGACGGAAAAAAGCTCGGCGAAATGTGGATGTACTGGTTATACCTCTGCCTACCCCTTCGGGTATTACAGGCGTGAATGCGTATGTATGTAATATTGTGTAAATTGTATTTTGGCGTCTGTTTATTCAAAGCTACAAATAATGTTCATCCAATTATTATGAAACTTTGTGTAGTTGATAATATTGACTGTACTAGGTTTCCAGACGTCTTTAGTACAATGAGGATTCTTACTTGATGCTAAGAGAATGAAAATGTGAAATGTAAGATTTAAATTTTAAGTAAATAAAATCAAAAAACAACTCAAACCAGAATCGCGGTGGCTTTCCCTACTGGTATACCTATCCATTTGGGTTTCTCCTCAACGAGAAAAGTCCTTTGTACTCAGTCATCGGAACTTAACCAAATCTACCTATATGAGACCATCATCGGAGTAAGCCCTATCGAAACCAAAATGAATCATCAAAAACAGTCCACCTGATTGTAAGTGATTACCGTCGCCCATAGACGTTAGCAACGTCAGGGGCACAGCCAAGCCGCTGCCTACCTTGGAAATACTTTTTTTAAGTCTAGTTTGAAGAAGGACATGTCATAATGCCGAGGAAACACTGGGAAATTCAATTCTGAGTCTTGTTGTGTTCGACATAACAAATTGATCCTTTTTTTTATTAGCCTGAATGACGAAACAAGTAGGTCGTTCGCCTAAGCCGCACGTCTGGCCATAAATAGAAGCAACACCATAAAGTAACTTGTTTGTCACCCCCAAACAAAAGCTGTTAAATTCTATAATGACCAGTCATATCACTGGCTTCAGTGCTGTACTTACACACTGCTGGCCGCAGAAATACACAACCAAGATGGCTTCTCGAATATGAAGGGCCTACCTTTTTTTTTACATGGGGAAAATCCTCTTGGATTCCCGGCCACCTTAAAAGAAGATAGACGGGGTATGCTGGATTTTTACCGGCTAAATCCCCATGGGTGTCGCCATCTGCACTGGGGAAGGGTTTCGGGACCTCCAACAGAAACACGCCGAAATGAAGGGCCTACCTAGTGTCCTTCGCCGTCCTTTTTCGCGATGATCGCGCTAACTTTTGTCTTGTCTATTGTTATTTGTTACAAAGGAGTGAATGTAAAACATAGTAATGAGGAGATCGTAAACGCAACAGGTTGTATTCATGACATCATCGGATCGAGTGTTGAGACCCGACGCGTCGCCCACGCATACACCGCAAAATTGCCTCCTGACAATGACTTCATAATGGCACATATTAGATTTATTGAACTGACTGTACGAACAACGTTTTGTTTATTAATTTAATAACGTAATTACATCGAAATAAGATGACAAGAAACGTAACTAAAGCAAAAAAAATACCCCAACAAAACTCGGTGCAGGGGGGCGGGGCTAAGTCTGTGCAGCTCGTTCATTCATCAATTCATAAAAAATTATTCATGATCTCTAGTTGACACTTAAATAAGTCAATTTTTTTGCGCAGTGCAGAGCGTCGTATCTCGATTTATATATTTCATATTTAGTCATTAATTAATGAAAGTTCAAAATCAGCTTTGTGAAATAAAGTTGATTTTGAACGTTCATTAATTTTTGTTGCGTGTATGAGTGTTACGTGTGATTACCTTTGCATGTGTAAGTGGAGCCGTATTTTTCGTAGATTCATATGCGAGTTATCGTTCTAGTTATCTTATTTCGATGCGTAATTATCATTTATAGTGAGTCGATCGAATGTTTTTCTTCTCAAGTATTTTTTCATGGTTTTTAAATGACGAGACGACTCGGTCGCTCGTCTGTTGTTAAGCGTCACCCTAAGATATAATATGTTTAGTCCCATCTTCTTCTCCCACATGCCCTTATCCTACTCGCAGTGGGGGAGGCCCGACATGCTTTTTAACACATGTTACAGAAACATTTGTTTTGTAGTTTTTACGATCGGCCGCCTGCTTGACGTCAACTCCTCTGGAGAGAATATTTTAAGTCTCCTAATGCCCAGTAATTTCACTGTCGTCAATGTTCGTCAAACCGGAACATGCTAATGTACTACAGTGGCAGAAAGAACCAAAGTGGTGGTAACTACCTAGCCAAACTCTCGTTAGCGAGAAACCTACCATTTAGTAATTAGGCTTAATCATTATGAGACTTCTTATGTCTTTGGGTGAAGAGCGTGGTGGGGCGTTTTGGTAATGGATTGTGTTGGTACTGTTTATGGGCAGCTGCAGGGCTCACCAAAGGACTGTCGCTCCTTGTCTCGTCTTTTTTTTATAACATAGGCTGCCAAAGGAGCAATTGGATCACCTGATGCTATGTCATCTCCGTCTATAAAAAACCACAGTATCAGAAGAATCATGGACGCGTTACCGACCTCCAAGGGAAGATAATAATATAAATAAGGGATTGGGAAGAAGAGGGGGATTTGTGCTTCCAGCTATATCACTCACCATACGAAAAACAATAGCTAGCTGTTATTTCACGTCGGTTTTCTATGAGGTAATGGTAACAAACCAGTCGAACCGGGCCTTTCAAGCTGTAGACAAAACTCTACAGCGTGGCTTTATCACTGATAAAACCTACTGCTACTCTACCTAACTCTACTACGCCTTGGAGCTGTCCTTAACTATAATTCGAGTATACTTGACACCTGCTGTCTTGTCATTAACGCCCGTCTATAGAAACTCTACTGTCTGACGGCTAACGGCTACTTATTTTAATACAACATTGAGAGCTAAGAGGACCTCAACGTGTTTAAAACGATCTTAAATGCTAGAATAGCGTTTCAGTATTCGGGCGTAATCGCATTAATAAAGAATCTACGCCTTCAAAGTGTACCTCTTTTATAATTTGAGTATACTTAACATCTTAACTAACATTCTCACGGAATATAGAACACAATAATAATTCACGACCCTGTACCGAATTAACGTTTTTAACATTCATTACATGGGTATAAAGAGCTGTTATGAAGTTAAATGAAATCATCGCTCATGTTTGTACAGTAATCCGTTTAATAAGCTATACCGCATAATACGTTCAAAGTCGGGCTTCGTTCGTGGATATCATGGAATTTTCTATTAATTTCTATATATAAACGGTTATTTGAGTGTTGCTATATTTTATTGTATTTGTGATTATGCTTTTTAAGATTTCGGTTTTTAAGTTAAATACTAAGTATATATTTTTGATGTGTAAGATAATTAAATAGAAAGTTCTCGCGCATACTTACTTACTTAGATACAAGTTTAATACGTTTTTATGATCTTATGAATTATTTATTAGTCAAAAATTAGTTTGTTATAACGGTTGCACGTAGCGAATATGTCACGTCCTCAACAGGAATCGAACCCAGATCCTCAAATTTAACTAAATTGCCATACCTACTTCTTTGGTACAATAAGGTGATAAAAATAAGATAACACAAAATATCTGAGAATTATGCAATAGAAAAACAATCATTAAAATTGAAACTCTAAAAAAGCGTGAACATACCACATATACAGAGTATGTGGAATATAAAAACAATACAAACATACATAGACTCACGCCTGTTTCCCATAGGTAGGCAGAGACAAGTATATTGATAAGAATAAGTACAGTAAAATATATAAACGTCAAATCAAAAACGGTTTACGGATTTTCATTAGTAAATAAATAACTCCTTTTACTTATGGCCGTTCCCTATATTCTGTCTATCGACTGATTTGCTTACCGGCAGTAAAATTTTGACACATTTTGTATGGAAGATCTGTCAAAACACTATAGACAGTAAGCAAATCTGTCGATAGATAGAATATAGGGAACGGCCATTAATAATATTTAATCTTATAATCAGTACAAAATAAGTTTGATCTGATAAATTATATTGAAATAATATCTGTAAAGGATAGCTCAGCGGCGAGTGGTATGGACTGTCGAGACGAAAGTCGCAGGTTCGAAACCAGGCCCAATTGCATACACCTCTGACTTTTCTAAGTTATGTGTGTATTAATTGTTAATTATCACTTGCTATAACGGTGAACGAAACATCGTGAGGAAACCTGCATACCTGAGAAGTTCTTCATAAGATTTTCGAAGGTATGTGAAGTCTGCCAACCCGCATTAGGCCAGCGTGGTGGACTAAGGCCTAACCCCTCTCATTCAGTAGAGGAGGCCCGTGCCCAGCAGTGGGACGTATATAATACAGGGCTGGTATTATTATTATTATTATATTATAATATCTGTAATAGATTTAATGAAGGTGCTTTTGTTGCTTTAACTTTAACTACAACAACTACTACTACTTTTTTACAGTTCCATTATTAAAAAAAGTTACAAATAGCTCAGCTGCAGGATTAAATAACTTCAACGTTAACTTTGTAACAAACATAAAAAATCTTAAGAAATAGAAATCCAATTAAGTAGATAACTAAAGTCCGACATCTTGTCTTAAAAGTTATTTAATGAAAGCTTCTGAAATATATTTTGTTTTTGTAAATAAAACGATGACAGAGCAGGTTTTAGAAAAGGTTAAATTTATTTTTGGGTTGGAAACATTAATAAACACCGTTGTTTACAGTAGAAATGGTTCACAAAATTAATGTCTTAAAGGTCTAACATAAATTGATTAAATTTCAGTCGATGTTGATAGACTGAGGATAATTATAAATAAACTAGCTTTTGCTCGCGGCTCCGCCCGCTTGAATGTCATTTTCCGGGATTAAAAAGTACTTAAGTAGCCTACGTTACTCCTTATTACATCAGCTATCTGCCAGTGAAAGTCCCGACAAAATTGGTCCAGCCGTTCCAGAGATTAGCGGGAGCAAACAGACAGACAGACAAAAATTAAAAAAAATGTTATTTTGGTATATGTACCGTATACACATTCATATACATGTAGTAAAAAGCG
Organism: Mimas tiliae; assembly: GCA_905332985.1. Taxonomy (NCBI): domain Eukaryota; kingdom Metazoa; phylum Arthropoda; class Insecta; order Lepidoptera; family Sphingidae; genus Mimas; species Mimas tiliae. The sequence goes on along the minus strand of HG995256.1, from coordinate 3,958,701 downwards.
GTTATTTTAATATTACAAACAGACACTTCGATTGTATTTATTTGTATGTATAGAAGGGCCGGTTTGACCGAGATAGTACGACCGTACATTGGCTTGCTAGCCATTATTCCTAGAGGGGCAATGAGATTTCTATGGTGGGCACCGTCCACCCTTGATTCTAACTAGTCACATCCATGATCCTCTGTCTCATAAATAAGCGAAGCCCGAAAATTAGGAACTTCTCTTTTCTAAAGGTGTTCTTGGGCAGTGGTAACACTATCAAGAAAATCTACTTCTATAAAAAATCTGAATTTAGTACAAACAGTAATTTTATCCAGGGTCGCCAGATTGTTTAATTGGATACAAAACCTGTATAATTGGGTTGTCGATTGTATCCAATAATTGTACAATATCATGTTTAACGTAAACATTACAAAAAAAGTAAATAAAAATGATAAATAACATACACCGTACTACGATTAAAAGTAAGCGTTCGTGTGTGTTTCGTGCGTTCGTTCGTACAGCGCGTCGTGTTTTACCTACAGGCTACACGTTATGATTTTATGAAAGCACTGCATACTTCCGGAAGTGCGCCAAGTCTTTCCGCACACCTGTTGTAACATTAAATAAACATCAAGTTTAATATATTTCATACATTTTTAGAAAGGAATTTCAAATAACTGTTTTATAGCACAGGCTGACAAACGAGCAAGTATATCATCTGATGCTAAGTGATATCCACCGCCCATGTACGCCGCAATACTGTAACATTTATGGGTGTGTTGCCGACCTTAAAGGAAAAGGATAAGCAAGGGATCGGGAAGGGGAGGGGATTGGTCCTCCAGTAATCTCACTCACCGTACGAAACGTAAAAGAACGCTGTCAATTTACGTCGATTTCTGTACAATAGTGGTATTATCTCGGACATTTCACGGTTCATTCATGTTGTACACAAAAGTGTCTACGGCGTGGCTCTACCACTAGAAGTGGGTTGGTAGCGGTCAAACGTCGTCGCCTAGAAGCCATTTACTCGATCCATATATTAGATCCGGTGCGTGCGGCACCTTGGCACACGCCTACGCTGTACCTCAAATAGGACAACAATAATTATGAATGAACTCGTACACTATACACTGCATGCGGATCTGATAATAGAAATATACAGTACTACACTTCGACAGTGGAATGCAGGCAACCAACATTGTAGGTCCAAAGCCAACCTCACCTGCCCGTGGTACTCTTTGCTGATTAGACGGTGGGTCGCCCCATAAAATACCTAATATCGTCAAATCTATGATACGAGAAAGCACACCTTGGCAATTATATTAACTTAAATGTCGTTCCACATTTGTTCACTGCACATAGTTACTTCCAATATAAGCCACTGACTATCATCCATAAATCTCAACATCCGCTTGTTTGCATAAGCCCCATCTTTGTCCTAACTCCTAACTACTTGACGCGAACTATAAAGACAAAGGCCTATATTAAGATATCGAAAGTTTTAGTTTAAATGAAAATAACACGAAATGATGATAACTATCCAATACAGAACAGTTATAAAATTAGAATATGTACATTTTATTCTTTTATATACGTAACGAGGAACATAAAGCCATACATTGTTTGTATATTTGTAACTTAGAAAAGTCAGTTACGTGCGCTTGCTGGTTTTGAACCTGCGACTTTTATCTCGACAGTCCGTACGAGTCTTCCAGCTATCGCTGCATATGGCAGAATAATAACTACCTAATAATATAAGAAGCATGTGGTCGGCAGTAATGCAGTACTAATTAGGCTATCATAAAGCTGGCACGTAGTCGTGGGTGTACATTACCTAATACAGAAACTCGCTTCGATTCGTGACCTATGGATATAAACAATCTATACCGGATCTGTGGATATAATCAATTTTTCTCATATTATGCGAACAAACGAGTAAGTGAGTCACCTTATGATAAGTGGGTTCGATTCCCGCACAGAGATAAATGTGTGTGTGATCCACAAATATTTGTTTCGACCTTGGGTGTTGTGGGACCGCAAGTCCCTCGTAGTTCTTGATACCCATGATATAGGTTAACCTAGTGTGGGGTCAGGACTATGTGTGTGACTGTTGGGTGTATTTATTTTATTTATTGTGTTTTCTTCTATTTGCAAAATGTATAATGTGTTTATATTGCTCAGTTGGCGAGAACCAAACTATTTTCAAACGAGTGATCGAGGTCGCGCAGTACAGGAAGGCCGTAGATGGCGGTGCAGCTTTTTTACCACATACAGTTACTTCGGTGACATCACATCGTCACAGTTACTAATACTGGTCTGATCATTACAAATTCCCGGTAAATTGATGTAACGGACGAGCAAGTGCGGTTAAATCGTCTCAAATGCGATTCAAATGGTTTAATTGCGTCATCTTTATGGTTAATAAAAAAGAAAAGTGTATTTAAATTGTTTGTTTAACAAGAACTTTAAAATGAATATTGATAGGTATTGTGTAATCTGTTGTTACTTGAACTAAAACCTAATTAAGTAATTTATAGTCACAGACACTTTTATCTACAGCGTGTATGGGCCGGCTCGTCCGGGTCATTACCACTGTCTCACAGAAAACCGGCGTAAAGTAGCAGCTTGCTGCTGCGTTTCGTACGGTAAGTGAGATATCCGGAGGCCCAACCCCCTCCCCTTCCCAATTCCTTAATTATCCCTATCCTTTAAGGTCGGCAACGCATCCATGATTCTTTTGGTATTGTGGGCGTACATGGGCGGTGGAGACTCACTCACTTACCATCAGGTGACCATAAAAAAAAGTTACAATCCATATCCGTCGGCTGCACGAATAGTTACTTTTAACACTATTATCAATATTTGAAATAGTACCTATTATGTAAAAAATATATAAGTTGACATCCTTGATAGTGCGTACAGCATGCACATCCCAAACATCCATATTGCAGAACATAGTTAATAGGTATTCTTACCCTGAACCTTCATCTGTCTTCAACAACGCTTGTCCCAAGGAATATCATATGAAATATCATGCATCAAAACAACGGGTAACAATAGATCGTTAAATACCGGCAGGTACTTTAAAAGGTGTTTAAAATGTCATCCGCAAAACACATTCCAGCAACAAAACTAAGCGACCGAAGCATCTATAATAAGACTTAAAATTTTAACTCCTTAAAGCAATTATCTATAATACAAGTAAAGCAAGAACCTATAACTTGTTTCAAGTAGCAAAACATTTAACTGGTTGTCCGAGTACTCGCGAAATGAAGTTGTGAGTCAAGTAGTTGTGTCATCGATTCAGGAATAACTTCGGATGCAGTTAATGTACGCACTCATACGCACTCACGCCTGTAATCCCCGAAGGGGTAGGCAGAGGTGTAACCAGTACACCCACATTTCGCCGAGCGTATTTCCGTCCCTTATGTGATAGGAGGCAAAAGCATATCGCAGTTAATGTGTACTTATAATACTAAATAAGTAACCTTTACAACAGTTTTGAAGTCGTTTAGTGTATTCCAAAGAATACACTATATCTACACTGTGTTTTAGAATCTACAGGATTAATGGACCGGCTCGACCGGGGTTTCCAGACTCCCGAAACCTTTCTCCCCAATTCCATTCCGTTAAGGTCTGCAATGCACTAATTATTTTCGTATTGTGGGAGTTTATAACCGGTGGAGATCACTAGATACTAGCAAGACTTGCTACCACAAACGGCTTTAAAATTTACTGGAACACTATTTCCTGTAGTTCATTTTCGCTTCGGATATTACAAAGTAATAACAGTAGTCGCAGCTACACCAGATATTGAATTTAAAAAAATAGATGTGAGATTAGAGCAAATATATTAGGTACTGATTGAATCTAAGCTAACCTCATTTAAACACATACAAACGAGGCTATGGCGACTCACAATACACACGGAATCAGCGTTGTCCATTTATTATTTCCGAACCAGTTCCTTCAAAAGGATCATAGGCCTTAAACGCAAACGCACTGCACTTATTATAAGTTCGTACCAAATTAAATCTAACATTCATGCCTTAAAGTTTTTTTTATTGGAATAAAAGGTAAAGGAACCCATACTTTTTTACTCGTTTAAATGATGAGACGAGCATATCGATCGCTTGATAGTAAGCGCCACGCATATCCTGGCCATAAACAGTAGTAACACATCTAGAATCTGCGATCTTCATTCTAAGACACAAAAGTAATTTCATTGACTTCAATTATTCTCATAAGTAGTTTCATTGGTTTCAATGTCCTTTCAACTAGAACACAACGGAGCTTACCTACTGCAGTTTGGCGATAGAAATTTACCAAGTGGTGGCACCTACCCATATGGGATATGGGATATATTGCATATGGGAGACCTATCACTTAGTACTTCTGACCGATTTATCGATCCGACCTAACGCGTCCAACTGATTAACACAATAAAAGATAAGGAGAACAAGGTTATACAAGTATTTAAATTGTATAAGTTATCGCTATGGAATGAACTGTAGTTACGAAATAAACCAACACAATGTTAAATAAGCGCAAAGCAGTTCTATTTGTTTTTATATTGTTTTATTTAAAAGTAACGGTTTCATACGTTCCAATAAGATCTGTCAAGAAATGATAATAATGAATTTTCCAAATTTTTTTATTCTTTCTGTATTTTTACACAATTTACTCTATGTTTTTACAAAATATAGAGTTATTAGATGTGAATATTATATATTTTTTATTTAATTAATTGAACTTAATGTTTTATCAGTAATTGTGGTCTAATAATTAGATATTCCCACGGTATTCCTAATTGAAAGCACGTAATACAATTAGATATCCATAAACTCTTTGATGGGGCTTCGTATTCACAATAGCCTAAAGTCAATGTAAGATTAGTCCCTTAATTAGCAGTTTCATAAAGACTCCTTTATTCCATTTTGTAATGCCTTTTAGGATTAATTTGAGGCTTTAGCAAACTTCTTTAGCTTTAATTGTGGTTGTAGTTTGGTATTTGTATTTTTTACCATTAATATGAAAATAATATAGACATTTAGTTACTTTATACATGATTTTTGACCTGAAATCTGACCTTAACCTGAAAATCTGCTGGACTGGTTTGGAAATAAGTCAAAACTATGAGTAGGATACCTCTGTCGGACTGTGCATATAGTGATCAAAATACATAAACACAGATCGCATCTGTTGTAACCTTGCTATAAATCTACTTCATTATTAGCAACTATTCCATGCTTAAAATAATAAAAGCGAGAAATATAAAACATGGTTTAATTTAGCAACAATTTATCTATCAGCGGTTCAGTGCTCTGCGTCTTATCTGGAGATTCACAAATTTAATACAATGCTACACTTATCAACGTGAACTTATGATCTTTGTCACAATTTCTTCTACAAAGACCGATGAAGATTTTTAATATAACTATTTGTATTGTTTGTACTTTGTTTTGAACTAAATTATTTAAGATTAACTCTTTGTTAGCAAATGTAGACCGTACCTATTAAATCTTCATCAAAGTTGTCTGAAATTATATCACTTTATGAATGCTATGTATGCAAGGCACTACGTCAGGAAAGTCGTGTTTATAGTGTTCATTTTTTTTAACATGGCCTTTCAAATCCCTGTGATTATTTCAAATGAGTGCGAGAAATATTATAAGACTGTCACGGTCGTCTCAATAAGTAATGGAAGAAATTATAAGACGGAAGAAATTATATGAGACTAAACCTTTAATACCTAAGTCAGACTTCGATAGCATGCCCTTAGTACCAAAATAGTTGTTAACAAGAAGTTAATTGTGCAAATTATTGGTTTTACTGTAATAATATAATTAATACTGTAAATTCGATACACAAAGTGTAACAGATTTTATTTCATGCTTTAAAATTGAATTCCTTATATCTATTAGAATGAAATGTGAGTGGACTACTAATTTACGATTAGTGAATAAAAATAAAAGATTGTCGAGACTCTTTTTTAAATCTGAGAACAATTTGGGTTATTCCAAAGTTTATCACTCTTACTCATGATTTCATGGTTATCTGTACATAAATGATTGCTTTCGAATAACAAGTATACATTCACTAGAAATCCAGATTCCATTAGAAACTACTTCTAGTTATATTTATGTACGGATAGCGTGACACTCTCAAGTTCAACTAAAGATTGCTTTACAACTGACACTGACAACTGACCTCTATTAAAGGGTGAGGCGCTCTATTTTAAACATAAATCCTCCGGATATCTCATTCACTGTACGAAACGCAACAGCAAGCTCTACTTTATGTCACTTTTATGTGACAGTGGTAACGACCCGGTCGAGCCGGCCCATTCGTACTGTAGACAAATCTGTTTAAAGCGCGGCTCTACCACTCAAACCATATGTCACATACTTGGACACCTATTAGAAAAACCTATAAATAGTGAATATTTAAACTTGAATTCCATCCCCGAAATAGTAGATAGAATTAAAAGAATACTCCCAAACGTCAAGTTGTACCTATACGAAGTTGTTACCTAGTTAAATGTTTAAAAATGACGTTTTTTATTCCAGAAGCGACAAGCGAGGTAATAGCAGCAGTAGGGTCAATAAAGAATGTAGGCGAGGTCGCCATCCTCGTGCGAGGGCCTCATGGCAAGAGTGCCACGAGGGAAGAACTTCTCCATGCGAAAGGAGAAGAAGACACTGCTATTGCACTTTTCTATAATCGGAAAAGTAATAAAGGTAAATACTTAAAATTTTCTTGGCTTGATTTATGAAGATTAAGTTTTGTTATATAAATCTTCATCATCATCATTTGTACGTACAACTGCAAATAACTACAGTATATAATTTATAATAATGCATTTTTATATTTAGTGTCACTGGAAAGCCTTCATGGCGGTCAACTGAGGTCCGTTTCGTGGGGCCTTGGAACGCATCCACGTGGTACCTTACTTTTGGTGGTATCTCGCACTAGGGTGAAGCTTTACGTCGGCTGCCGTTCCCTCCATTGGCATGCTATGTCTGGCAGCAACGGCCTGTTTGATATACTTGGCAGCCAGAAATTGAAATTGGTAAGGGAGATAAAATGAGAATGTGTATGTTTTCAAAATATATAATATTAACGACGGTTTCACTAAGCATACAATTTTACTAATTATTTTATTATTGCAATTTCAAAATCATAGTTTGTAAATTTCAAATACAAGATTGTAGACTATTATATTTGAGAAAAGTCATGACTCAAACTCAAGAAGCAAATATATATACTAATGACTAAAAATATAATTATTTCACACAGTACCACGAAGAAAGCGCGCAGGTGGAAATATACGGCAGTGAAAAAGCCGCCTTAGACTCACTAAGTTGCAGCATCCAAAAAGATACAATGAAACCACCTTCTTTACTAGTGGTAGATGAACCTGAAAGTGATGTGGAGGAAGTCAAAGAGTTCATAGCTAAGGACGAGAGGCGGAAGCGGGAAGAAGAAATGCAGGGGGATGATGCTACGAACTATTTAGATGCTAATGGTATCCTACCACAGCCGTCCAGAGGAGATATACCTTCGACTGGAATCGAGTCTTGTGATGGTAAGCGAAACTTGTTATAGGACCCAATCATTATACAATCTAGATTTATTTTAGTACCTCAGCCATATATACCGTTAAGAAGTGTAAGTGAGTTACAAACATCTTAGCCCAAAGTCAATCTCACCTGCACGTGGTACACTCTGCTGATTAACGGACGAGGCAATGGCGGAACTTGATTCCTGTTGTGGCTTGCGGAGGTCAGACGGCGGGTCGCTCCTTATATATTGTCAAATCCATGCGGATGCGGCAATGACAATGCGGCATTAAGCCAAGATTGTTATTAGAAAGAAAAGTAAAATATTATCTAATCGACTAGTTTGAATACCAAATTAAAAAAATATATTTTGATAGCCTGTATCTAAAACAAATTTTGTTTTTTATGTTTGTACTTACAAAAATTTCAAGCATATAGTTCCTTCTCAACATATTATGTAGTAATTTTGTTACAACTTTATTAACTTCTTTATGCAGATGAGGTGATTCGCCAACTCACCTTACTTCGTCAAACGATAGAATACCTTCGTCGTGAGGTCGCCGAACAGAAAGGAACTATCGACAAATTGAGGAGCCAACTTCACCAATGCTGTAACCGAGTACCCACTCCACCTCCAGTCGAAAGATGCACTGGATCTTCATGCTATCCTGGTTATTAAACATTCTATTGAAAATACTTCAATTATGTTCTGTTCTGCATTTATCCTGTAAATAACTTTAACCATTTCATGAATGAATATTAATTTATTACGTGTTTTTTCCAAAGCCATCTAAAGATATAAAAATGGATTATTCTACGTTCGTTAGTAAATTGGTTTTATGTTAGTCTTCGTTTCTAGTTTCCAAATTTAATATATTTTTGTGATCACTTAATTTTCATATAGAAATATTTCCAAAAATCTTTTCTCAGGATCGAATTGTTATATATTTAAAACTTAATCTTCATCGTTGCCGTAACTATGCTTTAGATTTGGTTATTTGTATACTTACTAACTCAGTAACATTACCTGCACTAGTTAAGCAATTATCATCCTAACTGTAGCTTTAAGGTAAATCAAGCAACATTTGTTTTAAGTGTGGGTTTAAAAAATTAAATGTATTCGAAACAGTAAACCGCGTTTTATTTCTATGGAAGTATTTACTTTGCCTACAATGCCTGCCTACAGAGTTGCGTGTTTCACCCACGTTGTAAATTCACGAATAAATAAAAGTCAAGTTGCTTGATTAACCTTAATCATATCTGGAATTGAATGAATAATTAATATCGTCAATTATTGTGGTGCGAATCTGTGGGGACACCGGTAACTCTGTAGGCAGCAGCATCGTTTAAGGACACGAAATTAACCGAATTGAAGCAAGGGGATATTTATTGGGGAGCGTATTTTCTATGTATATACAGTAATACGATTAAAATTATGCATTTCGGCAATCTGCGTTTACTTACTAACTTAGTACCCAAACGTAATTTGCAATCAATGCCTGGCCTTCTGAGTCTTTGTCAGGTCTGTATTGTCATCATCATCATGTGTTTGTAATTCTGAAATAGGCGAAGATCGCTGAAGAGCGAGCTTTACTTTAATCGTAGTACTGTACTGTTATTTCATATTATTCATATTATTTCATGTTATTTCATAATATTCTTATAAGTCACGACATTCTCTTGCTTGAAGAAAATAAGCCGAATAACGGCCGATATCAATAAACTATCTTAGATTGAGTCCCCTGATCAATCCTAGAAACTAACAAATAAGATTACAGTTGTAATTTAAGCTTAGAAATTACTTAGTGGATTTTCGGGAAAGATCTGGAGAATCAAACGAAATTTAATGAAATCTCCCATAAGCAGTCTGAAAAAGTATTTTTGGTAACATTCATTATGCAATCAGGACTGGATTTACAGCTAGTGTACATTAGGTTTGATTATACATGTCAGGCGTGCAATGCCGTGACGTAGCAACTGGTATCCAGTGTGGACCCTGTCCTCAAGGCATGGAGGGCGATGGGAAACGATGCAGACCGATATCCTGCAACAGAAGACCGTGTTCACAAGGTAAGAAACATGTTTTAAGAACATTTTTGTTGGTGGTAGAGCCACGCTGTAGACAGTTTTGTCGACAGTATGAATCTCACAGAAACCGACATAAAGTAGCAGCTTGTTTCGTACGGTGAGAGATATCCGGAGGCCCAAATCCCCACTCCTTCCCAATCCCTTAATTATCCCTTTCCTTTAAGGTCGGCAACGCGCCTTAGACTCTTTTGGTATTGTGGGCCTACATGGGCGGTGGAGATCATTTACCATCAGGTGACCCACTTGCTCGTTTGCCGGCCTATGCAATAAAAAAAGCATTATTATTAAGGACTTTTTTACTTCAAGTAAACGTTATTTATCAGATAGAATAGACGGTATAATACAAAATAAATTACGCTGGCAATATATACGGAGTAAGTAAGTTAAATTGGTATTTCGTAAATTAGCTGCTCAATACGTTATATGGCAGACAAAATCTATTCGGACATTGAAAAATGGAGAGTCCGTGAAATGTTCTATTATTCATGTTAAATTACTGGGCATTATGAGATTTAATATCTTATGTCTGGGGATGACGAGCGTAGTCTAGTGCTTTGTAATTCAGAGTTCTGTGTGGTGTTGCTTCTGTTTATGGGCAGGCGTGACGCTTACCATCAGGCGAGCGACCTCCTCGTCTCGTCATTCAAGCAAAAAAGATAATTTTAAAGGGAAAACATTTTTATCTTCAAAGAATGGTTGTTTATTAGATAAAATAAAAGAAAGCATATTTGAATCTTTGACTGTACAGCAACTAAGTAGTTTTCCTTATTTTGAGCGCGGTGCGGGGATGGATTTTCTATGTTCTCGTTCAAGCAAAGGTAGCTAGATTTTAATGTTCAGTAGGTTTGCTTGAAAAAATCTAGCTAATAAATTCTAGTTCACATTTCACAAGTCCGTCAACGGGAAAATAATAAATATTATATTATAAATATCATTTTTAAAAGCGGTTCCTTAATTTACGAGTATATCCCATCCCTAAAATTATATCTTTTTTATGTGGCACGAGAAGTTTCCTGTAAATTCACCTATTTTCGTCGTTACCTACCCTCGTTTTTTCGGTACCTAAAACTTCTGTCCATCCTAAGGTTGTCTGGAAGAAATCGCTGTTTGCGATAAGACCGCCCATTGTATCACCCTTACTGTATGATCCTCGTTTTATAAGCTACCTACTTTATTTAGTGTGCAATAAAGAATATTCTATCAATCTATCTATCTATCTATCTATCTATCTATCTATCTATTTTGAAAAATGCCTATAGTTAATTGAAATATTTTTATCACATAGAACCTCGGGCGACTATAGCTATGTTTAAACCGGTTTAGACAAGGATACAATCTATTCATTAGTTCAAACATACGAGCGATGAGTTACCATGTCTTGAGGAATCTTTAGTCAGGACCTGCGGAGTTAGAATGTGGTGTACAAACACGATACGAACGTGTGTGCCGTTTAATTGTGATTGGTCGAGAGACCAACGTGTGATGTTACAAAGCTGAGACGACGAGGAACGTTTCCTTTTTGAATTATTGCACTCTAAGGCGGCTGATTTCCTTCTACCGCTAACGCAGGGAATGAGGATTATGTTAAGACTGTTGGGTGTATTTCATACCTACTATATGTTTTAGTGGAAAGATGCGTAGACACAGAGCAAGGGTATCGCTGTGAACGTTGCCCAGGCAGGCAGACTAGTGACGGACAAACCTGCCGATCAGCTTGTAGCGCAAATCCGTGCTTTGGAGGACGTAAGTAACTGTTTCAACAGTATCTTTAATATACCCACCCACGCCTGTAATCCCCGAAGGGGTAGGCACAGGTGTAATCAGTACACCCACATTTCGCCGAGCGTTTCTCCGTCCCACGATGTGATAGGGGGCGAGCCTATCGCACTACCGGGCACAAATTCCAAACGCCGGGCTGATACTGAGCATTTCATAATAGAAAAATCTTATACCACTTTACCCGACCCGGGGATCGAACCCGAGACCTCAGCTTTGGAGTCAATCGTAACGCGTACGCATTACAACTGCGCCACCGAGGCAGTCATCTGGCAGGCAGTATCTTTAATATATAAAAAAATATATTGTTGAATACGATTATAAAGCCCCATTTACATGAAGAGTCTCAGGCCCTACTAGTTAAGCGACTGTGATGCGAACGTGATGCCACTAAAATATACTCCTTGTTGGCTGTATTTACGTTTTTTTCCATAGTAGGTACCTATGTCGCCGTCGCAACGCAATCGCCCTACCAGTGCGGCCCCAGCCAGAGAGTTTATCGCACGACATAGGCGAGAATACACCAGAAACTGGTTTACGAAGCGACGTCATGCAACTAAGAAATGTGACTCGTATAATGCGGCTTCGTAAACCAGAGTTTTCTGTTTTAGTCTCGCATATGTCGTAGACGTACGAGAAATTCTCTTCGTGTAAATGCAGCTATATAGATATAAACATGTATTACTGTAACAACAGCAAAGGTTTTTGTTAGAATCATTTGGACAAAGCTTCCATGGCGCAGTGGGCGAGTCGCCGGCTGTGAAGCGAGAGACCGTGGGTTCGATTCCTGCACCGAGACTAATGTTTGTGTGACTCACAAATATTTGTTTCGGGTCTGGGTGTGATCTCCCCAGGGGGCATGACGTCAGGCAGGCGGCCGGTCGTAAAAACTACAAGCCAAATCTTTCTGTAACATGTGTTAAAAACCATGATGCGCCGACCCCACTGCGAGTGGGATAAGGGTAGGTGGAAGCAGAAGAAGATTTGGATAAACGATTGAATCTTATATAAGAGCTAATTCAAATGACAACACTCAATTCCAAGATTACACCAACAAGTGTGAAAGCACAAATTCAGTTTAAGCGACCACTTTGTAGGGGTACAATGCGAAGACTTACCCGACGGCACCTACCGCTGTGGCGCTTGCCCATCTGGTTTCCATGGAAACGGCGAGAACTGCTACAGGATCTCCTGTCGAGCTAATACTTGTTTTAAAGGTAGGCGATGCGTTACATTCATGGATGATATAGATATACTCATTATAGATTTCATTATAATTATTATTTCATTTTTTACATCTTTTATGTTTAGTCCCATTGTGCCCTTAACAATAAATGCAAATAATTCATAGTTAGGATAAATTCGACCTCGAATTAGTTGAGATCGTAGTTTATGAAATATGCCTACGTCAGTTTATTTAAAATATATAAAAAAAATATTTGGTGAATACCATTATAAAGCCCCATTTACATGAAGAGTCTTGGGCCCTACTAGTAAAGCGACTGTGATGCGACAATGATATGCTACTAAAATAAACTCCCTGTATTTTTACGCATTTTTTTACATTGTATGTCGCCATCGCATCGCAATCAGTGATACCAGTGCGGCCCCAGCCAGAGAGTTTATCGCACGACAGAGGCGAGAATACACCAGAAACTGGTTTACGAAGCGACGTCATGCAACTAAGAAATGTGAATCGTATAATGCGGCTTCGTAAACCAGAGTTTTCTGTTTTAGTCTCGCATATGTCGTAGACGTACGAGAAATTATCTTCGTGTAAATGCAGCTATATAGATATAAACATGTATTATTGTAAGAACAGCAAAGGTATTTGTTAAAATCATTTGGATAAAGCTTCCATGGCACAGTGGGTGAGTAGCCGGTTGTGAAGCGAGAGGCCGCGGGTTCGATTCCTGCACAGAGACAAATATTTGTGTGATTCACAAATATTTGTTTCGGGTCTGGGTGTGATGACGTTAAAGGTATTAACGTCAGGCAGGCAACCGGTCGTAAAAAATACAAGCCAAATCTTTCTGTAACATGTGTTAAGAACCATGTTGCGCCGACCCCACTGCGTGTGGGATAAGTGCAGGTAGAAGAAGAAGAATATTTGGAAAAACAATTGCATCTCTTATATAAGAGCTAATTCAGTTATCAACACTCAATTACAAGATTACATCAACAACTATGAAAGCACATATAAATTTTAAGCGACCACTTTGTAGGGGTACAATGCGAAGACTTACCAGATGGCACCTACCGCTGTGGCGCTTGCCCATCTGGTTACTATGGAAACGGTGAGGAATGCTACAGGATCTCCTGTCGAGCTAATACTTGTTTTAAAGGTAGGTGATGCGTTACACTCATGAATTATAATATAGATATACTTATTATAGACTTCATTATCATTTTTATTTTATATTTGATACCTATCTTTTATGTCTGTTTTTTAAATGCGAATAATTCAGTCAATAAAAAAAATTAGGTCAGAAATTCAAATTCGAATTAGTTGAGATAGTATTATATGAAATATGCCTACGTCAGATTTTTTTCAAATCCTCATGTTTTTGTATGTAAAGAATGTATACGTGAGGAATAGGCTCATCTCTTTAGATCTTACGGGAATATCATGAACTATTTTTTATAGAATTTATTATGATTTAGTTGAACACGCTTTTTGATGACGACATTGGTGTTCGTTATATATCTCTTGTATACGAGAATCCGTTCCATCGCTTTATGTATTCTTCCGCCAAGCAGCAGTGTGTAAGTACGTGTTTCAGTTTGAATGACGTAGAAGCCAGTAAAAATACTGGGCATTACTTAGCATTTAACGGTAGCCAGCGGCCTGGCTATGCTCTGGCATTGCTGAGGTCCATGGGCGGCGGTAACCACTTACCATCAGGTGGGTCGCCCGCTCGTCTGTCTATGTAGGGCAATAAACAAATCTTTCAATATAGGTACCGTCAGTTTCAGATATTTCTTGGTTGGTTTTCAGGAGTAGAATGTCGGGAGACTTCATCAGGTCCTCGTTGCGACTCTTGCCCACCAGGGTACGTTGGCAACGGTCAACAATGCCAACACACTTGTGATACGCACAGACCTTGTGGTGGCGAGAGACGGTGCATTCCGAAAGCAACTAGCCCTTACTACGAGTGCGAAGGATGTCCTCGGGGATACCAGTGGAATGGTAAGACTTTATTATAACTGAATGAGTGCAAATGAGCAAATACGTCACCTGATGATTTGTGATATTCAAGAACACCAAACTTTAGAGAAAGGGCTGGCGGTTGGAGAGTAGCTAATATGAAATACGGTTAAATAGTACTGTACTACTGTACTAGCCTTGTATTATATACGTCCCACTGCTGGGCACGGGCCTCCTCTACTGAATGAGAGGGGTTATATAATGCAAGAAGTCTATTACTTTGCTGATGATTACAACTGTACTTGACCAGCGTTTCCACGTAAAAGTTCCAAGCTCGACTGAGTTTACTTAATTAATAACGCACCCTCTTATATACCTCACCAACCACCTTGACCATGCTTCAATCCCATATCTACCCACTTGATATAGTTATTCTCCAGAGTACCCTCTATGACACTAATAAACGGTGCTATTACTTTTATGAATCTAACAATAGTGAGATCGGAAATCACGTAGACGAGCACGTTGAACAACTTATTTAGCCCTGTATTTTATGGGTCCCACTGCTGGGCACGGGCTTTCTCAAATGTCGCCTTGTATACATGACATCCTACTTCCAAATACTATTATAAATGTGAAAGTTTGGATGTTTATATGTTTGTGAATTTGGATGTTTGTTAGTCAATCACGCCTTCTGAACAGTTTTGGATGAAATATAGCGAATAGGTAAACCGTGACCTGAATTAGGATATAGGATACTCTTTATCCCGGAAATTTGCCATACACGCGGGCGGAGCCGCGAGTAAAAGCTACTATAAAAATAAAACTGTTATTGGATAACAAAGCATAAATTTTTATTTTTATTTTAAAGGTTACCAATGCGTGGACATAGACGAATGCGACCTAATCCGTCCCTGTGACGACCTGGTATCGTGTATGAATGAAGATGGCGGGTTCATGTGTGGGCCGTGCCCCCCAGGGTATGAAGGCAGCCAGGGATGGAGGGGGGCGGGGGATCAACGAAGAAGAGAACAATGTGTTGACATCGACGAGTGTAGTGGAGGACGAGCTAACTGCCCTAGAGGGAGACTCTGTGTTAATACACCGGTAAGTGGTTGATATAGTTTGTATACAAGTTCAAAAGGGAAGATTTGGCCAGGTGAGCTTACAAGACCTGGCAAAATGACCAACAGTAGTCTTATACCAGTAGATCTGTATGTGCAATCAATATCAGTATCAGCAAAGAAAGAAGCCATTATATTGATATCGATAAATGTAATGGAGGACGTGCTAACTGCCCTTGTAGAAGACTCTGTTTAAAGTGGTTGGTTTAGTTTTTTACTCGACATAATAAACATGCATCGGTAGTTATGCTATTCAACAAAATTCGGACGGACTTGACACGTGGAATTCATTTAAAATTCCTAAAGCTAGTTGTTTTTACGTTCAATCAAATCAATGTGCTATAACTGGCTTTGAATATTGTCAACATCAGACTGTTCTACAGGAAGGTGATTTTGGTAAGTCATGTCACGGGCGTCAGTGACGCAGCATTAATGACGCCGCGTCTGCGCGTTGGTACTACTTTCTTTCCACCTGCCCTTATCCCACTCGCAGTGGGGTCGGCGCAACATGCTTTTTAACACATGTTACAGATTTAGCTTGTAGTTATTACTACCGGCCGCCTGGCTGACGTCAACCCTTCTGGGGAGAAAACACGTGGACCCGAAATAAACATTTGTGAATCACACAAACATTACTACACCAATACAGTAAAAATGCAAAATATTAATAAAATAATAGCAGCGTTGTAGTTGAAGTGTGATTTACATTCGTCAATCTGAGCACACATTACCATATTATCAGTTGAGCTGAAATTATAAAGCTCCGTAACGTCCTTCTGATTTGCAATTCATATTGAATATTTGCGGACTTATCCATGTAATATTTGAAGTAGTAGATTTTAACCGCCCTTACTTATATATACATACATACGCACTCACGCCTGTAATTCCCGAAGGGGTAGGCAGAGGTGTAACCAGTACACCCACATTTCGCCGAGCGTATCTCCGTCCCACGATGTGATAGGGGGCGAGCCTATCGCCATACCGGGCACAAATTCCAGACTCCGGGCTGATACTGAGCATTTCGTAATAGAAAAACCCAATACCACTTTACCCGACCCGGGGATCGAACCCGAGACCTCAGCGTTAGCCTCAATCGTAACGCGTACGCATTACAACTGCGCCACCGAGGCACCATATATCTATCTACTTATATAAAATCGACATACCACTCACTCAGCGACTGATTGATTTATCATGAAATCTCAAAAACTACTAAAGCTAGGGTCATCAAATTTGGTTAGATGATAGTTTGTATAATAAAGAGGCTCTCTAAAGAGGATTTTCTATATTTTAAGAGGAAAGGGAGGAGGGGTTGAACGTTGGCGAAACCGTGAGCAAAAGCTATTGATCAATAAATGAATTTAGTTTGATGATCGTCCCCTGAATGGGTTAAGGAGAATCCCCTAGTGCCAAATTAGACTTGGGGCGGTACCGGCTAATTCACGAATTTCATCAACTCTGCCGGCGTTCAAGTCCATTCAGATTAATCGCCCGCGGGCGGCATTCTTCTTCTTCTTCGTGTGCCTCTCCAACTAGTGAAGGTTGGCTGTCAGCTTGGAGTACTCTTCTTTATCTCTTGCGAGGCGAAAAAGTTCTGCAGCACTCGCGATGCCTGTCCACTCTCTAATATTTCGCAACCAAGATTTTTTCCTGCGTCCAACTCTTCTTTTTCCAGCGATCTTGCCCATCATTATAAGTTGTAATAATTCATACCGTTCGTGTCTTAGTACATGTCCCAGGTAAGCGACTTTTCTTGTCTTTATATTAAGCAAGAGTTGGCGTTTTTGGCCGAACCGACGTAGGACTTCCTCATTGGTTACTCTGTGTGTCCAGCTAATGGCCAACATACGCCTGTAGCACCACATTTCAAAAGCTTCTACACGTTTACTGAGGTCCTCTTTGATTGTCCAGGCCTCACATCCGTATAAAAGCACGGGCCAAATGTAACAGTGTAAGAGCCGAGTGCGCAAGGAGATCTTAATGCTTCGATTACAGAGTATCTTTTTCATTTTGTGGAAGGCATTTCTGGCGACTTCAATACGGGTTTTAATCTCCGTAGTACTGTCCCATTCTTCAGTCAGCCAAGTGCCTAAATATTTGTATTTGCACACTCTCTCCAGACGTTGATTCGCAAAATATATTGTGGGATCCAATTCGGCTCGTCTCGAGACAACCATAAACTTTGTCTTATTGACATTCATGTTGAGACCTGCTCTAATACTACACTGATTAACGCGATCAACCATCAGCTGCAGTTCGCTTTCTGTCGCCGCTATGAGGACTGTGTCGTCAGCGTATCTTAAATTGTTGCGGGCGGCATTAATTAATTCAAATAAATCGTTTTTATCGAAGTTCATGTGACGTCATAAATCGTTGTTCATTGTTTTGGCCATTAGACGGTTGTTCGGCGGTACGACAGAATCATTGGTTGTCTAATCGAACATCGATTTGCATAAATCGGAAGTTCGGCGAATTAGCCGGTACTGTCCCAGCTTGGCGAACTGGGTCCCTCGAGGCGATTGACCCCCTTATTTGGTGATCGTCAGGGTTCGTACGCTTGTGTGCCGTGCGGCGGTAGCTACTACGTGAACACGACGCGGCCGTGCCTGGAGCCCGGGGAGCCCGGCTCGCTGGTGAAGCGCTGCGACCCCGCCTACTGCCGCAGGTACAACGCTGTCTGCGGGTACGGGTACAAGTGCGTTTGTGCTGTGAGTATACTAATGCTACTAATATTATAAATGTGAAAGCTTGGATGTTGGTCCATCACGCCGTAACGGTTTTTGTATGAAGTTTTGCTTACAGGTAGACTATGACCTGGAATAGGACATAGGCTCCTTTTTTATAAATAGGCCGGCAAACGAGCAAATGGTCATCTGATGGTAAGTGATCTCCATCGCCCATATACGCCCAATATACCAGAAGAATCATGGGCGCGTTGTCGACTTTAAAGGAAAGGGATAATTAAGGGATTGGGAAAGAGAAAGGGATTTGGGCCTCTGGATATCTCACTCACCGTACGAAAAGCAGCAAGTCAATCGTAAAAAACAGCAAGCCACTATTTTACGTCAGTTTTCTATGAGACAGTGGTAACAACCCGGTCGAGCCGGCCCATTCGTGCTATAGACAAAACTGTTTAAAGCGTGGCTCTACCACTCAATAAAACTAAAAAAAAAACTTTTTACCCGGAAAAGACCGTTCACGCAGACGTACTGAGAAAAAACGAATCTTCTATAATATGTTCAAACACTTGTGTATCGTGGAGCGTGGTTACTACTACGGGAACATGACGCAAACATTGCAACCAAAAATGTTCTAAATCACTAAGCGCGAGAATTTCTTTTGTACCAACCGTGTTAAGATTGGTCTTCCTCAATTTGTATATCTTGGTGTTTTTGTCAGGAAACGCTCCTTATAGAAAGTTCCAGGTGATCGCCGATCACAATGTGAGACAGATAAACTTTTAATGTTATGTTATTTAGACTGGCTGGGCGGGTAATGGGACAGTATGCGGTCCGGACAGAGATATGGACGGATATCCTGACCATAGACTACCGTGTAATGAACCACACTGCAAGGCGGACAATTGTCCCGACGTGTCCAACTCCGGACAGGAGGATGCCGACGGCGACAATATTGGAGACACCTGCGATGCGGACGCTGATGGAGATGGCATTCCTAACATTCCTGTAAGTGACGCTGAGTCTGAACTTATAGCTGATGGGAGGGTGCTTGATACATATTTATATCTGATTGGATAGCGACCACTGCATATAATATATGTAGGATTTGATGAATAGCAGAATAACTGACCGGATAGGGATGATTGAGTGAATATAGTGAATGGGTAGGAATGAACGTGGGTCATCTGATGGTAAGTGGTCTCCACCGCCCATGTACGCCCACAATACAAAAAGAGGCATGGGCGCGTTGCCGAACTTAAAGGAAAGGGATAATTAAGGGATTGGGAAGGGGACGGGACGCAGCAGCAAGCTGCTACTTTACGCCAGTTTTCTGTGAGACAATGGTAACAACCCGGACGAGCCGGCCCATTCATGCTGTAGACAAAACTATATATAGCTCTACTACTCTGCTTGTCTGATCCATATAAAATTAAACATTTGTAACTGTATGCCTTCATTGAAACTAGAATTTACTGTTGTCAAAATGAATTCAATAAAAATTTGGTCTAACAAAATCAGGTTTTTACTGTAACGTTTATATTATTCAGGACAACTGTCCTCTGACCCCAAATCCGGACCAATTAGACAAGGACGAGGACAAACATGGCGATGCGTGTGACAACTGTCCCAGGAAATATAATCCTGGACAAGAGAACACTGATATGGACGACCGTGGAGACGTTTGTGATGACGACATGGATGATGATGGTAACATTTATATATATAAAAGCAAATATATGTGTGTATGTCCGTTCACCTAAAACTCTAGAACCGTTAGCCCAGTTGATATGAAACTTTGCACATATAATGGGCGACGTGACCACTCCGACGAACATAGTTACGTTATTGCCAGATAGGTGGCGTTGGTGGCAGTGATTTTTATCATTTGAACCATAAGTCGCATTGGTATGAAATTTTGTATATATGCATGTGATAGCATTGGAACACCAACTGAACATACAAACATTGACAACAGCAGTCACCACGCAGAACTTTGTATCACAAAGTTACACTACACTGCGCCCATGCCGCAAATTCCGAGTAATTTGCGACTAAAGGCTGACTTATGATGGTCGCGTCAAACGTCATACACTGGCGTCAATAACGCCGATGACACATTCAAGGGAAATCTACATACGCACTCACGCCTGTAATCGCCTAAGGGGGTAGGCAGAGGTGTAACCAATCCACCCACATATCCCAAGATGTGATAGGGGGCGAGCCTATCGCCATACCGGGCACATATTCCAGACTCCGTACGATACTGAGCATTTCGTAATAGAAAAACCCAATACCACTTTACCCGACCCGGGGATCGAACCCGAGACCTCAGCATCAGCCTCAGTCGTAACGCGTACGCATTACAACTGCGCCATCGAGGCAGTTGGCAAGGAAAATCTACTTTAAATAATACCATTATATCATCAGGCATACGTAACGAGGTAGATAACTGCCCTCGTAAATACAATCCTCATCAAGAAGATCAGGATGGTGATGGCGTGGGGGATGTTTGTGACAACTGCCTTCGCGTACGGAACCCTAAACAGGAGGACAGTGACCGTGACAATGTTGGCGATGCTTGTGACAGCGACGTGGATAGAGATCAGTGAGTTTTTATAGTTTAAGTAAAGGCCACCGAACGAGCTAGTGGGTCACCAGATGGAAAGTGATCTCGACAGCCTATGAACACTCACCAAAACAGAAAAATTGTGGATGCGTTGCTGATCTTAAATTAAAGGAATTGCGATTGTTACGCCCTTTATGTTTGGGCCATAATTAGGCTTTAATATCCTTTTACTTTATTATCTCGATTACATGAAATAAAACGTACGCCATTTTCTAATGATCAAACATGTAATAATTTTTTTTTTTTTACAAATCGTTTTGTGCGGAAGTCTCAAAATGTCAAATCACTATAAAGTTAATACCAGCACAAAAAAAATAAAATTAACCACAATTAAAACACTGGCACTGAACAAAACACATTTTGTATATTTAAATCGCCTAAACATCCTCCCGGGCCTTGGAAGGAGCTATGCTGTTGAAGACGCTTCTTCCAACAGTGAAATTAACTCGTAGCCAGTAGTGCTCAGTGTAGAGGTAGTGGGCAGAGCTTTGAGAATGCTCTGCGAGTGACGCCATCTGCTGTCCGGACGCTGGCAACTCGAGAAACGCCATCCTTCCCTGGAAAAACCTGAACAATGCGCCCCATACTCCACTTCAACGGAGTCTGGTTGTCGTCTTTGATTAATACGAGCGTGTCCTTTTTGAGGTCGGCTTGGTTTTCCTTCCATTTGACACGGACTTGAAGTTCCGACACATATTCTTTGGACCACCTTGTCCAAAAGTGTTGGCGAAGTTGTTCCACTCGCTGATACCGTGTTAGTCGTGATATCGGCGTAGAGCTCACGTCGGCGCAGACAGGTGCTGTCATAGGACGGCCAACCAAAAAATGTGCTGGAGAAAGTGGAAGGAAATCCTGTGGATCTGAGGAAAGAGGAGTTAAAGGGCGTGAATTTAACATAGCTTCGACCTGCGTCAAAACAGTAGTGAACTCCTCGACTCAGGCGTGCATTACCCACCACCCTTCGCAAGTGATGCTTGCAACTTTTCACTCCGGCTTCCCACAACCCTCCGAAATGACTAGCATAAGGCGGGATCATTTTAAATTGTATACCTTGTGAAATAGCATATTCCTTTATATCCTTACTACAATTATTAAGAAATGTTTTAAATTCGTTCATTAAACCCACAAAATTCCTTCCGTTATCAGAAAATATTTCCACTGGTTTTCCCCTGCGTGAAATAAACCTTTTAAGTGCCAGCAGATAAGCATTTGAGGAAAGATCACTAACAAGCTCCAAATGAATGGCTCGTGTTGTAAAACATATGAATAGACATATATAGGCCTTTGTTGTTTTTGCGCCACGACCTTTGCGGTTCAATATGAGTACTGGGCCGGCATAGTCTACACCACAGTGCAAAAATGGGTACCCAGGTTCCAA
This sequence comes from Mimas tiliae, assembly GCA_905332985.1. Taxonomy (NCBI): domain Eukaryota; kingdom Metazoa; phylum Arthropoda; class Insecta; order Lepidoptera; family Sphingidae; genus Mimas; species Mimas tiliae. Next base: position 3,936,333 of record HG995256.1, on the reverse strand, counting down.
CCTTTTTTGTGGTAAATTTCCCATATTTGGTTGTAAAATTTTACCTCTCATTCGTGTGCATGTTATGCATGTATGACATGTGTTTCTCGCTAAATTTCTCCCCCCTACAGGCCACCATTTTTCTCGAATAGAATACAATAGCAGTTGTGGTGCCGCATGCATTAGCTGCTTATGCATTGAGCGAAACAACAATACTGTAAAATAATGTTTATGCGAGATTAGTATTGGGTGCTTTTTATCAAAATCAAATTCATTTGAATATTCTATACGACCCCCCACTCTTATAACCTTATTCTCATGGTCAAAAAATAAATTTAATTTTGATAAATGAGCTTGTGTAATTCTAGTGGTATTTTTCTTATAGAAAGAAGTGTAAATTTCTGTAAATGATTCTTCCTGCGATAATTTTGCTAATATTATAATGGATTCCTCCAGTTCATCCACAGTCAATGCGCCCTTTCGCTTATTTAGACAATTTCTCGCGTTGTGTATAAAGCGAAGTACATATGCGGCGGCACGATGCATGCGGTTGAACTGTGAGAACCTACAAAATGGAAATAGATTTAACTTTATATCTTGTTGCATTAAAAAATTATGAATTTCATTCGACTTCAATTCGGGGAGATCCTTGCATAATAAATTGGATCTTGCTGAGCTTTCATATTCGAGATTTTGTAGGAATCGAGGTCCTCCCCACCACAAAGTGGAATCAATGAGAATGTCTAAATTACAACCACGTGACACTAGATCAGCTGGGTTGTCTTTTCCACTTACATGCCGCCATTCATGATTTTTAGTTATCTTATTAATTTCAGTTGTTCGGTTTTGAACATAGGTTTTAAGTTGAGACGGCGACATGTGCAACCAGCCTAATACAATAGTTGAGTCTGACCAAAATATAACTTTATGGAATTTAGTATGCAGTGAATTCACTATTTTTGAATATAATCTCGCACCTAGGAGGGCACCACAAAGCTCCAGCCTCGGAATAGTTAAAACCGGTTTAACAGATGCAACCTTTCCCTTTGAACAAAGTAAATTAACACTTACTGAATCAGACCTATCCGTAACACGTATGTATGCACAGGCGCCGTACGCAGCTTGTGAAGCGTCAGTGAAAATGTGGAGTTCGATAGTTAAAGTATCTAGTGAATCATAGTCTATGACATTTCTGGGAATTCGGAGATTGTGAAGTGAATTGAGGTTATTTGCAAACCGACTCCAAATCTTGTTGATGTCCTCTGGCACTTGAATATCCCAATCCAACTTGAGTAACCAACACCTTTGAAGTAAAATTTTTGCTGTAGTTATTACCGGACTTAATAAACCCAAGGGGTCATAAATTTGTGAAGCACTAGACAAAATTGTTCGCTTTGAAACTAAGCTATTATCATGTTTTAATTCTGTGTGATAATATAACTCATCTTGTTTGGGGTACCACCCCAATCCCAACGTTTTATTGTGAACATTCTCTCCCATTGTTAAATTAATTTCTTTTGAATTGGAATTGGTAGACGAATTGTTATTAAAATTATAAACCCATTTCCTAAGTGGAAAGCAAGCAGAACTTAAAATTTGTGAAGTGCCTTCACAAATTTCTGCAATAGCTTCTTTATTTGGAGCAGAACAGCAAAAATCATCAACATAAAAATTTTCTAATATAGATTGTGCAATCATCGGATTTGGACATTCTTTAGCTAATTGCTTAAGACATCTACAACTAAGAAATGGAGCAGCTGCGGTTCCATAAGTGACTGTATTGAGTTTGAAAATACCTAACTTCTCTGTTGGATTATCGCGCCAGAGGATTAGTTGCAAATCGCGTTGTGAACTATCTACTAGGACTTGTCTGTAAAACTTTTCTATATCTGCACATGCTGCATACTTGTGCTCTCTGAACCGCAACAAGATTGATATAAGATCACCTTGTATCGGTGGCCCAACCAACTGTAGATCATTTAACGATATTCCGGTGCTTGACACAGCACTGGCGTCGAAAACAACACGTAATTTGGTTGTGGTTGCATGCTCTCGAAATACACCATGATGTGGCATGAAATAATGAGGGTTGCCATATGACTCCACAGGACTCATGTGACCTAACTTAATATATTCGTGTATAAATTCAGAGTACCTTTTCTTGTAATTATGGTTTCGCTGCAATCGTTTTTCTAATGCATAAAAACGTTTCTCTGCTTGTGCATAAGTATCACCTAATTTATCAGGAGAAATTTTAAATGGTATGTTTACACAAAACCTACCGTTAGATTCACGGGTTGTTGTTTTAATAAAATGAGCTTCGCATAAGCTCTCATCATCTAATCTTGGACAATCTGCTTTAGTAGGAACTGACAACTCCTCAAGTTCCCAGAATTTGCGCAATTGATTATCTATTGACTGCATTGTTGCAGTTTGTGTGAAATTACACCTAACTCCGTCCCTATTTGGCTTACAATTAGTTACAGTACCTGATACTACCCAGCCTAGTTTTGTGTTTTGGAGGAAAGGACCATTAGGTAAACGCATTTTCCCAACGCTAAGCAAATTCCAAAACAAATCTGCCCCTATCAAAATATCAATAGGTTGACTTTCATAAAATAAAGGATCAGCCAATGCAACATGATGTGGAATGTCAAAAAGTTTGTCTGGAACCGTTGTATTAGGTAGTATGGCTGTAATTTCGTCTAATACTAGACATTGTATGGGTGAACTAAAAGTGCCATTAATAGATCTAAGTTCCATTTTGCAGGATTGCGTGCATTGTGTGATCATATTACTAACACCATGAATATGTTGAGTGGACTGTATTACTTGCGTTTTTAGTTTATTACAAAGTGATTTTGTAACAAAGGATCGTTCACTTCCACTGTCCAGTAATGCGCGTGCTCTATGTACTATGCCTAGATTATCAGGTACATCAACTAGAGCAGTTGATAATAAAACTGGTTGTGTGTGCATTGATTTATTGTAAGGTACTTGAGATGTGTAACAATTTGTGGATATGTTACTTTGAGATTTGCCATCAGCTGGTGATTCACTTGCAGTGTAGAGAGAGACTGTGTGTGTACTTTGGGTAATAGTGTCACAGATCAAAGAATTATGTTTTTTCTCACACTTCCTACAAGGGCCATACCTACAATTTATTGCCAAGTGTCCGAGACGGAAACAATTCTGACACAACCTTTTGTCCTTTATAAGATTTTGTCTGTCACCAATGTTTAGATCTAGGAACCTTTGACATGAATATAAAGGATGAAGCCCATTACATAAAACACAAGATAACCTTTTGTGTGTTTGTTTACTTTCTGAAATATTTTTTGTGTTATTTTTACTTTCTACCCGTTCTGTGACAAGATTGCAATTAATTTTTTGTGTTTGTGAATATTTCTTGTTATTTGAAAGTGAGTTGTTTGTTTTGGTTACTGTGTTGGGTGTGGTTGATAATGTGTTCAACATATTAGCCTTATCCTTGAGAAACTGCAACAAATCAACCAGTGTAACAGTCTTTCTTGACCCTGATTCCCCCACAGGAAACAGATTTTTGTATTGTTTCCATTCCCGTTCAGTAACTGGATCCAATTTGGAAGTAATCATAAATATTATTAATGTGTCCCAATGATCTGTTGGTTCTCCAAGGATTTTAAGTGATCGTAGATTCTTTAAAGTTGTGCCTGTGAGTTTTCTAATTTGGTCAGGTGACTCCCTTGATACATTTGGCATTGAAAATAATGACTTAATATGATTATGAATGAGTAATTCACTACTATTATAATGGTTAAGGAGTAATTCCCATGCCACTATGTAATTGTCAGCAGAAAATTCAACAGAATCAATTACCAACTCCGCTTCCCCCTTCAATGATGATTTTAAGTAATGAAATTTTTGTATTTTGGAAATAACTTTAGATGAATGAACTAAAGATAAAAATGAGTCACGAAACAACAACCAGCGCTCATATGAACCGTCAAATTCAGGTAACACTATTGTAGGCAACTTGACAGGCCGAGACGAGGATTCATCACAAGCTTCATCAGCGTTTCTATTCTCATCTTTGTCATCTACTATGCACTCTGACCTAGCCAATATTGAATAATACTCAGATTCAAAACTTTCTCGCGCGTCTAGTTGTTCCTGCAGTTTACTGTCAGGAACAGAGTTTTCAATTTCATTTTGAATCGTACAATAATCCCCAAGTAATGCCTTTACTCCCTCAATACGCAATTTTAATTCGGTGCGCTGTTGCGTGGACAATACTAACTCCTCTAATGAACTAATATATTTTCGAAAATTAGATAGCCGTCCTTTAATTACTCCCCTTTTCCTAATTAGCTCTTTGTTATTAATTTTACTATCACCGTCCTCACCTTGCGTAGCCATTTCGAGAAATTGTAAGACTTACAGTTTGTGGAGGACTGTGGAGGCGGCGTCGATAAGATGACTCGGGTAGGTAGTGGGTAAACACGCCGCATCAGAAGAATTTCACCGCTGGAAAACGCATTAAACACAAAGTTAAGCCGGGGAATTTAGGATAGGGAACAATTTGGTTGGCTCGTCGTACCAGCTACCACGTGCCGCCATGCCGGTGTCCGCTGATCACTTGTATTTTTGATAATTGTCTGCATACGGCTTCTTATTCGGCTTAGTAGGACCAAAATTATGTTACGCCCTTTATGTTTGGGCCATAATTAGGCTTTAATATCCTTTTACTTTATTATCTCGATTACATGAAATAAAACGTACGCCATTTTCTAATGATCAAACATGTAATAATTTTTTTTTTTTTACAAATCGTTTTGTGCGGAAGTCTCAAAATGTCAAATCACTATAAAGTTAATACCAGCACAAAAAAAATAAAATTAACCACAATTAAAACACTGGCACTGAACAAAACACATTTTGTATATTTAAATCGCCTAAACAGCGATTGAAAAGGAGGGCATTTTTTGGGATTTGGAAATCTAACTCATCAAATGAAACAGCCAGCTGTAGCTTTTTTTATGGTATAGGCCGGCAAACGAGCAAGTAGGTTACCTGATGGTAAGTGATCTTCACCGCCCATGTACGCCCACAATACAAAAAGAATCATGGGTGCGTTGCCGACCTTAAAGGAAAGAGATAATTAAGGGATTGGGAAGGGGAGGGGGTTTGGGCCTCCGGATATCTCACTCACCGTACGAATCGCAGCAGCAAGCTGCTACTTTACGCCAGTTTTCTGTGAGACAGTGGTAACGACCCAGACGAGCCGGCCCATACATGCTGTAGACAAGTGTCTACAGCCATAATACCTACTTTTTTTTTTTTATACCAGCCCTGTATTATATACGTCCCACTGCTGGGCACGGGTCTCCTCTACTGAATGAGAGGGGTTAGGCCTTAGTCTACCACACTGGCCTAATGTGGGTTGGCAGACTTCACATACCTTCGAAATTCTTATGAAGAACTTCTCAGGTATGCAGGTTTCCTCACGAAATTTAAGGTGCATGCTCTTGGGGCTGGATTCGAATCTGCGACTTGCGTCTTGACAGTACACTCCTCCCTGAGCTAAAGCTGCCGTTCAAATTTTAAATAAAAGTAAAATTCTAGGGATGGTATACAAGACGGTTTGGACAACTGCCCGATGGTGCCCAATAGTGATCAGCAGGACGTTGACGGCGATGACAAGGGAGACGTGTGTGATGATGATGATGATGGTGATGGGATACCTGATCTTGAGGATAACTGCCCGCTTGTTCCTAATAGGGACCAGAAGGATCACAACAGTGAGTACGATAACTTTTTCTGCCTGGCGTTATCCCTAAATGCCATGGTCCGTCTTCCTCATAGATTTGATGGTACATACGCACTCACGCCTGTAATCCCCAAGGTAGGCAGAGGTGTAACAAGTATACCCACATTTTGCCGAGCGTATCTCTATCTCATAATGTATCGGGGGGCGAGCCTAACGCTATACCGGGCACAAATTCCAGGCTCCGGGCTGATACTGAGCATTTCGTAATAGAAAAACCCAATACCACTTTACTCGACCCGGGGATCGACCCCTAGACCTCAGCGTTAGCTTAATCGTAACGCGTACGCATTACAACTGCGCCACCGAGGCAATTCAAACCAAGATTGTTTATTGAAATCGGCCATTAGCCAAGTGCAAGGCCTTTGGATGGCTTGAAAACTCTGACACTAGGTTGACCACTGTACGTATAGAATTAGCGACAATCTTAACAGCAAGCAGCTGAACACATAGAATTGTTCAATAGTGGTTCAGTGGTGTCATCAGGTACAAAAATGTTGAATGTTTGGTTTCGCCTGATGCTTTTTTTAATTATATTTTTTTTGGTATAGGCCGACAAACGAGCAAGTGGGTCACCTGATGGTAAGTGAACACCACCGCTCATGTACGCCCTCAATACCAGAAGAGTCATGGGTACGTTGCCGACCTTAAAAGAAAGGGATAATTAAGGGATTGGGAAAGGGAGGGGATTTAGGCCTCCGGATATCCCACTCACCGTACGAAACGCAGCAGCAAGCTGCTACTTTACGCCTGATGCTTGTGGCTTTAATCTGTTCTGATGGATGTCCATAGATGATGGTACCGGTGACGCTTGCGACAACGACAATGATGGAGACAAAGTCATCAACGAACTGGACAACTGTCCAAACAACTCACGCATATTTAGGACTGATTTCAGGTACATTTTTTCTTAATATTATAGGCCGGTAAACGAGCTAGTGGGTCACATGATGGTAAGTAATTTCCACCGCTCATGTACGCCCAAAATACTAAAAGGATCATGGGTGCGTTGCTTACCTTAAAGGAAAGGGATAATTAAGGGATTGGGAAGGAGAGGGGGATTTGGGCCTCCGGATATCTCACTCACCGTACGAAACGCAGCAGTAAGCTGCTACTCTACACCGGTTTCCTGTGAGACTATCCCGCCCAGTGCCCACACACCCGCCACTGTAACTCCTGTGCACCAGGATCGACAGTGGCACGCATTTTTGTTGACACCGAGCAGTGAAGCTCGACGAGTCTCTGGAAATGCTAAATTGTCTTTATCCCGCAACGAAATTAATCAAATAGGAAGTTAAGGAGGAGTTGGAAATATTGAGTTGGTTTCCTGTGAGACAGTGGTAACGATCCGGACGAGCCGGTTCATTCATGCTGTAGACAAAACTGTCTACAGCGTGGCTCTACCACTCGAAAATCTATCTTAACCGACTCAGAAAACTCTTGACCTTAGTATAGTATGGTCAATCCGTGATTACTAGACTAGACTAGACGACGTTCTATAAAAAAGGCCGAATTCAAATGGCTCACTAGTTAAGGCGCTACAATGCTACAGCATATAAACACTAACACAGCAAAGACTTTAATGTATACTACTAGACAAGCTGCGCGGTACATAGAAATTGTACTACTACGTTGCGGTCAATTGACCGTAACTCAATATTACCATCTCGCTTACTCTCAACTAGAACCCCTCTTGCGCTCCCTGTCTGTGAGCTGTCAAACTCCCGCGTTATGTGACGCAGTTTTACTTGTAAACAGCCCGTCTAGTAGTATACATAAAAGTCTTTGTAACACAGACAGAAAGGGGTCAAATTTATTATAAAACTCCTCTTTTTATCAGTGGTTAAAAAGTAAAATTAGTTGCTAATCTAACCAATTTTAAGTCGGCTCTATTGTAGTTTTCATAACTTTTATTTTTCAAGCGGATCTAATGACCAATGTCGATCAATACACTTGGTCCAAAATCATCTAAATTCACAAATTTCAATGATCGTCACAGTCAATGTTTATTGTACAAATCCACACCACTTTAATACAATAAACACACCTTTAAAACTACTTTAGGAATTAATTAAATTAGAAGGGCGACCGCATTGGCAGAATTCCCGCCAAAAATCTAGATAAGAATCTAATTTTATTTTTTGCTTCTTCTGAGTCTGTTTTATTATTATTAAAAGTTTTTATTGTATATTTTACATCACGTTCAGAAGGTTCATTACGGTGTGGGTATAAATGCTGAAATTTTATTAGTTTTTCTCTTTGAAGGTTAACTTCTTTGAGGGTTTTCTCTAAATTCACCAAAGGGAAATTCTAAGGGATGAAATTCTCATCTTCAAATTTAAATCGCACGAAATTGGACCGTATTGAATAAAAAATTATACGCTGTGAATGATAATTGATAATAAAAAATATTGCGTCGAATGACTCCTTTTTTAAAGACGTAAATACGTGTTTAGATTTTGGGTATTGTGGGACCGTAACTCCTTCGTATATCCTGATACTCAGGTTATTCTAATGTGGGGTCAGGAATATGTGTGTGACTTTTGGGAGTATTTTTTTTCAGGAACTACATGACAGTCCGTCTGGACCCTGAAGGCGAGTCCCAACAGGACCCCAACTGGGTTATTGCCAACCAGGGAGCAGAGATCCTGCAGACCTTAAACTCAGACCCTGGACTCGCGGTCGGGTTCGAGAGCTTCACTGGCGTCGACTTCGAAGGGACCTTCTTCGTGGACACTCAGATTGATGATGACTACGTTGGGTTCATATTTGGGTGTGTAGTATCATATAGTACTTTGTGATTCTAAGTACTGAGTGGTAGTGGTGATATCGAAATAAGATAACTAGAACAATAACTCTCATATGAATCTGCCAAAAATACGGCTCCACTTACTTACACATGAAAAGGTAATCACACGTAACACTCATACACGCAACAAAAATTAATGAACGTTCAAAATCAACTTTATTACATAAAAGTTAATATCTAAATATTAGAATTTTTTAAATTGAGATACGACATTCTACACCACGCAATAAATTAGACGTATTAAGTGTCAACTAGAGATCATGAACCAATTTTTGTGAATAAACGAGCTGCACAGACTTTTATAGCCCTGCCCCCGTGCTATGAGTTTTGGTGGGGAAATTTTTTACTTGAGTTACGTTGTCATCTTATTTGGATGGGCGCGGGCGAGCGTTTTGCTTGTCCCAAACTTCAGTTGCATAAACAAAATTGTTAACTTCTCCAGTTACCAGAACAACAAGCGTTTCTACGTGGTGATGTGGAAGAAGAACGCACAGACGTACTGGCAGACGACGCCGTTCAGAGCCGTCGCTGAACCTGGCATCCAGCTCAAGCTGGTCAACTCCAAGACTGGTCCCGGCAAGATCCTCAGGAATGCGTTGTGGAACACCACCTCCACTCCTGACCAGGTCAGTCTTGATGTATTATCTGTTTCGAGTCCTTCAACTCGGAATTGTATTAGAAACCTGTGACATCAGAACTGTCAAACTGATGTCACATCTTTTTATTGAGATCTTTATACTAAAATACCATCACAATTTCTGACTTTCACGAAAGCTTTTAGGGTAGATTTTCAAAAAAAAAAAAACAATCATACAGACTAGATACAAACCTTGTCCAGTCGATTAAGAATATAACAAAAAACATCAGCCAAATCGGTCGAGCCATTCTCAAGTGATGATCTTTCATACATGCGTCAATATATTTTTTATATAGATTGCAGTTTATTCATGCTGTAGACAAAACTGTCAACAGCGTGGCTCTATCACTCTGTTTTTTTTTTGATTAACCAGGTGACTCTCCTCTGGAAAGACCCTCGAAACGTAGGCTGGCGAGAGAAGACCGCGTACCGCTGGCGTCTGCTCCATCGGCCCAGGATCGGACTCATCCGTCTCAAGATCTATGAAAACAACCGACTCGTCGCCGATTCTGGAAACCAGTACGACTTCACGCTAAAGGGCGGCAGGCTTGGAGTGTTCTGCTTCTCTCAAGAGATGATCATATGGTCCAATTTGGTGTATAGGTGTAATGGTGAGTATGGTTATTTTTTTTATCTCATACGTCGGAAAAGAGTAACTGTCACTTGATGGTAAGTGATCTCCACCGCCCATGTACGACCACAATACCAAAAAAATCATGGGTGCATTGCCGAACTTAAAGGAAAGGGATAATTAAGGGATTGGGAAGGGGAGGGAGTTTGGACCTCATTCACCGAACGAAACGCATCAGCAAGCTGCTACTTTACGCCGGTTTTCTATGAGACAGTGGTAACGACCCGGACGAGCCGGCCCATTCATGCTGTAGACAAGTGTACAGCGTGGCTCTACCACTCATAAACTGATGAAATGTGATCCGGTACATTTGTTTATGTACCGTCAGATGGATGTGACCCTTAAATGACCACACCTTTCTATAACACGTTGTATATTCTATTGTTTTCAGACAAAATACCTTCGAACATAGCATCAGAGCTATCGACGCGGAATCACTTCGAGATCGACCACGATTTCTTCTACGCTTAATTAACTGTTACTAACATTTGTATATGTAAATACAATGATGTATCTCGTGTGATTATCATTATAGTTGTTACATTCTATTACGGTTTAATAAAATTTGTCTAATTTTGAATAATTTTTTATTGCAATCCTCTTATTATGAACAGCTTTTATAAACGAGTAAAGCTTTCTGGGTATTTACTACATGAAATACAAGTACATCTTTCCCGGGCATTATTTGAAATGGTTTCTATTTTTATTAAGTTATCCAAACTTTTTACTGGGTTAATTTCTTTTTATAAAGAAAATTAAGCAGTTAAAATAACAAATATCTTTTCAATCATATTGACATATAATTATTGTTGTTTAAAAAGGCTATTTCAGTTGTATTAGTAATTTATTTTGATACCTTTACGTTTTCTTGGTATTTTAGAATAATGGATGAATTTAATGTTGACGATAATCGAGCCGATGCAGCTCTAACAGTAGATAGCATTATGAATTATACTGAAGGCCAACATGAAGACGAACATTCTACTGAGCACCAAAACGACTTCAATTCGAGCCTCACAAAAGAACGAGACAAAAAAATTGTTACTTCTCCAGAGAATCAACAAAGTGTTCATTTAAAAGAAGAAGCCAGCACAAGCAAAATTAAAAACACCAGGAGATCGCGGCGAAATATTTTAGTCATGACAATACGGCCAAGCCTGCCGAGGAAATCAAAGACCAAGGCTAAAATAATGCTGCAAAGGATCGTTCAAAGGATTTCGAAGACTGTTGTGAAAAGACACCACAAAAGGGGCTTGGTAAGACGTCGAAAATAAAGGAGCTTATAAGGGCCACATCTGTATGATGCCACTTATGTTTGACCAATATAATTGATCTGTCTATGATAGATGCTTAGTAATTACCTAATTATTGCAAAAAAAAATACCAACTATTATGAAACTATCCATCTTCGTTGATCAAACAAATATTGGAAGAAGTTACCACCTACCCTTCGGAAGTGTTATAATGTATTTACGATGCGGACATTGTTGGTTTAGGTCCAACGAATATAAGCTAGTGGATTGTAAGCATTGTTTTAGCAGAGTGCTTTCTCAAAATTGTCCCTCAATTTTTAATATAGTTTATTTTTAATATAGTACAGATTACATAAAGCCTTTTGGTTTTAATATACGTTTAAATTGCTGTATATTTATTATGTAACTTTAGTCTAAATTAAACATCAAGACGAAGTTGTTATACCTAATATTCAGAAATATATTTTATTTCAGACAACAATCTGGTTTAATTTTTTTTTCACACACATAACCTATATCTTTGATATACGAGATTTTACGAGAAGCATGGATCTTTTTAATACTTGTTTTTCTAGTTGAAGTCAGTCAGTTGAGTTCATTAACTTTGAACGTAGGTCAGGAGTATAATATAAAAATGGAGGTAATGCTCTATAGAAAAATGGTCTGTTCTCTGAATATTGTATATACGAGTATATACGAGGAGAGCGGAGTTATAAAACCGCCAAGAAAAATGAAATTCATATTTCAGCTACTCGCTTGTGATCTCAAGTAACATTTTATTTTTATGTTCTTGGTTGATTGCACCAGCGGTACAGAAATAAAAATATTTTTTATACGAAAATGTATAGTAGTGGGAGTATATCTGATACTATTTTGTATCGGACCGGACATATCTTACTTTCTTCCCCACATTATTCTGCATCGATTGGTATCGGTCTCGACCCCATACCCCCATCGGTTTCGGAGGAGATAGCGTGACAAGCTTTTGGCAGCGGCAGCGGCGGCGGCGCCAGTTACTTTTTTTTAGAATAGAGATATAAGTGTAAGTGTAAGTGGTAAAGTCACGCTGTACACAGTTAAGTCTACAGCATGAATAAGCCAGCTCGACCGGATTGACACCACTGTTTCACAGAAAATCGGTGTAAAGTAACTTGTGAATGTAAAGAAACAGTTGCATTTCTTACGGTTAGTGAGATAACCGGAGACCCTATCACCTCTCACCTTTTAAATCCCTTAATCATCTCTTTCCTTTCAGATAGGATAATCAATTAATGGCTTAAATAACAAAGAATTGACTGCGACAAGATAGATGAACGCTTATATCAATTGAACAATGATTTTTTAAAATAATTTACAGCGTTGCTTTGTGATTGCTTCAATGATAATAAATAATAGGTCCTACGGTATTTACTGGAAGCCGCGTTATTCTGGGTAGACGCTCGCACGGTGCAACGCTCCTACTGCCAACTACGTTATTTAAAGTTAAAATTATGTTCATGACAAGAAATTAATATAGTTTCTCGACTTCTCTAGATATTCCGCTAAGCAACAGCATACACATACACTTCTAATAGATAAGATAATTATTATTTATTTTTCTAAATCATTAAATTCTATATCATAATTTTTTCGGCATAGTTTTTTTTACCCCGAAAAAAGAGAGATGTTATAATATTTTTGACCCTTTTATCCGTTGTTTCTTAAGTCATTGGTCTGTGCAATTGTAGCGTCGAAATTAATGGACCGATTTGAATGCGTTTATTTTGTTTGTAAGCTAGTTTAATCGACACAATTCTAGCTATGCTTGAAGAAAATCTGTTCACCCGCTTAAAAGTTAGACGTTTTTTTTTAATTTACAGCGGAGGTATTTAGACAAAAATTAAGCTCGAGTTATTTTGAGATTATTTCACCGATGGATCGACCAAATTGTATGTGTAACTATAAATGTAATATACTTACTAAATAAAAATTAAAAATAGAGTATGGACCACAAGTCTGTAGTGTGAAAATTTATTAAAAGAATATATACAAATTATAGAAGAGTTACATACACATTTTACGTAAAGTCAATTAGGCAAAAGATTAGTATATTATTAAATCGTCACGAGTAAAAATGGTCGAACGGTTGTTCTAGGCTGGTCTCTGCATGTTTTGACTCCGGATTAATTACCTGCAAAAATCTGATAAAATTATCCTTCGTAAAGTTTTTATATTCCATTTCTTTATAGCATTTTTATAAACTAGTTACGAGTTATAACTTATTGTATAGAATTGTTGGAGTCACGCGGTAGATAATTTTGCCTACAGCATGAATGGCCCGGCTTGACCAACACGGTCTCAAAGAAAACGGACGCGAAGTAGCAGCTTGCTGTTGAGTTTCGTAGGATGAGTGATAAACAAAAAAGGCCCAAAGTGAAAGGCCCAAATCCTTCCCAATGCCTAAATTATGCCACTCTTTTAAGGTCGGCAACGCAACTAATATTCTCTAGTATTGTGAGTGTTCGAGGGTGGTGGAGATCATTTATCATCAGGTAACCCACTTTTCCCGCTTTTGCTATAAAGAAAATAACACCGCTGCCTACCTTTTCGGGGATACAGACGTGACCGTATGTATCAATAAAATATTCAGATGAATTATGGAGAACACGTCTCTAGCGTCGTCCTTGTACTGCTATCTCATATGAATGTAACCCAGTTTTGCACGACATAATGCGAAAACTTGGAGAACGATATGAGCCTGTTAAGTGTTGGGTGGTAGTTCCGTACAACTTTGGACGTTTGTTAAAATTTTGATGCCGTTTTCAACCTTATTTTTTTCCGGGGGAAAATCCATTTTACAGACACCTTCCCAGCCCCGTATGGCTATGCCGGACTCACCGGCCTTCCGACCCAGATCACATCGAGTGACTAAGGATCGGGGCCCTAACCAATCCTACGCCAATGTACCGGTTAAAAACCCTGCGGTGGCCTCCCTCGGCGCCAGTGGGACTGTTCCGGGGGATCCTGGATTACTTGAATTGCTGCCGGTACCATCCCTACGCTATGCCTTTGCGGGCCGTCTCCTTTGGGGCTTAAAAGCCCCCTCACGATCGTGACGCCCTCGCCGTCTACGGTAGTACTAGGTAGGTATTTATCCTTTTATAATTCGAAATCATAAAATCTATCAAATTGAAACCTAACTCTTGTTTTGAAGTCGACCTTTGCCCTGTAGTGGGACATGATATAAAGGATATTAAAAAAAACTCATAGCGTACCATTGATGTTTTCTTGGTGACAGGTCTCATAGTATCACCATACAATTTCCAGAAAAGCGTGACGTGGTTACTTGTCAATTGTCGTTTCTCCAACGCGCTGGATAGACTCCACATATTTTCCGACTTCTGAGTGACTATACCTGGCGATCATAAAGTTTTTTATTTATTTTTATTATCTAGAGTGACAAAACGAACAGGTCGCTCGCATGATGGTAAGTGTTACGCCTGCCCATAAACAGAAGCAACAGCACACAAAAATTTGGATTGCAAAGCACTTCATGGCATAGGACTGTGCTCGTCACCCCGAGATATAAGATGTAATTTAAAATGGAACTTAATTTATAGTAGATAATTGACTTTAAATTGATTTTAACAACTTTTCCCACTCGCGCTTATTCCACTCGCATTGGTGTCGGTTAACATGTTTTTTAACACCTCGACGAAATGTGGGTGTACTGGTTACACCTATGCCTACCCCTTCGGGGATTACAGGCACGAGGGAATTAATACGAATAAAAAAATACTTACCAGTAAGAACTGCTATGCGTAATTTGTCTCTTAGTTCATCCAGAACTCGGTTTGAGTCAGGATCAACGGGGTAATTGCGCTGCAAAATATATAATGATATACAATAATATTGTAATATCCCCAGAGGGGAGGGGAGGCAACCGGCCGCCTGCCTGACGTCAACCCTTCTAGGGAGAAAACACCCAGACCCGAAACCAATATTTGTGGCTCACACAATATTATTTGCTTGTCTCGGTGCAGGAAACGAACCCGCGGCCTCTCGCTTCACAGCCGGCTACTCGCCCACTGCGCCACGCTGACTGTGAAATGTGAGGCTGCGGGTTTGTTACCCACACCCAGACTAATATATTTCTAATCCGCAAATATTTGTTTCGCGTCTGGGTGTTGTGAGACCGAAAATTTCTCGTAGTTCTCGATACCCACGATAGAAGATAATCGTACCTTACTGCGAGGACACGACTATGTGTGTCACTGTTGGGTGTTATTTATTACTAAGCTGGTAGCTTAGTGCTGATTTTCAACTGCCCCCCTCGGTGGCATATCGACAACAGTCACAATAACCAGAACGTAAGTGTAGTGTATGGCTATTGAGGATACCGCGCCACTATCAAGTATGGTAGACTTGATAATAGTTAAGAATAAGGATGCCATCTACGTCAGATGGCACCTTATAAATACGCTCGCCATTACGGGGAGCCCAGTTCTCTCCCGACAGGCTAGGCACCCATAACTGAGTGTTATCGGTGTTCACACGTGTGAGACAGGAATTGGGTGTAGGGACCGGACACGGAACACTACAGTACGTAGATAAAAATGTCTACAGCGTAGGTCTATCGGTTATCAAACTACATAAAAATTGAGTCACTAATCAATTATCAGCTACCTATTCCTTTATATTCTACGAGACGTTAAATTGTTCTGTCATATCACATACGACTTGTTCATACAGAGCACTAATTTATAAGTCCGTTTGTAATATTTCCCGTTTGCTCATACTGAGAGACGTTGAAAGAAATGCGGCTTTTTGTACTCAGTTTCTTTGTGTATACATTCAACATAAATCAACGCCATTCAGCTCAGTTACAATCTCGGGCAACTTTAAAATTTAATAGCAGACTTTCCCTTATTAAAGATCCCTTATTCCTTATTATTCTCTTATCAAATATAAACGGCATGGAAAGAGTTTGGCGCAAAGGAATGTGTTAAAATTTCGGTTCAAGATCATTTAGTTAGTTTAGTTATATTACCTATATGTTAAGATAATATTCATGTATCAACGACATTCAAAGTATAACTAAAACTTAAAAATGTGACTTTATAACTCGAATTGGGTTGTGTTTGCTGTGGTCCGTTGAGCAGTCCCATTTCTCCTTAGTACGACGTCATCAGATCTGGACCAAATTTATATGGAACCACCCTTGAGCTAAACCCTATTAATTACCAAAAAATAAAACAGACTAAAAACCAAAAGTTAAAAAGACAACGAAATAATTTTGAGTCTCTGCTATTGCAGTTTAAATAAACCATCGAAATGAACTTGTATAATTTTATTTTTAGCCTTTTAATTTTTTAACTCGATTAAGTAAGAAAGGGAGTTAGTTATTGTGGAAGAAAAACCGTTTTATTTTTACATAATCGTAAAAACCTATGTTTACCTTTATGTAATCCATAATGACATTAGTTTCTACACTTTCTCTCCACATGGTAAGTCTTCTAAGGCTCTCATATATCATTTCTGGTGTGATCTAAAGCACATTTTTTTTTATATTTTACTTTTCATGTTACCCTGAATCTGAATGGCTTTTTTATAGCATAAGCCGGCAAACGAGCAAATGGGTCTCCTGATGGTAAGTGATCTCCTCCGCCCATGTACGCCTACAATACCAAAAGAATTATGTGTGGGGATTAAATTGTCTACAGCGTGGCTCTACCACTCGTTAAATAAAATATGTTGAGTGGTAGAGCCTCTATGTAGACACTTTTGTCTACAGAATGAATGGGCCGACTCGTCCGAGTCGTTACCACTGTCTCAAAGAAAACCGTCGTAAAGTAGCGGCTTGCTGCTGCGTTTCGTACGGTGAGTGAGATATCCGGACGTCCAAACACCCTCCCCTTCCCAATCCCTTAATTATCTCTTTCCTTTAAGGTCGGCAACGCGCCCATAATTCTTTTGTATTGTGGGCGTACATGGGCGGTGGAGATCGCTTACCATCAGGTGACCCACTTGGTCGTTTGCCGGCCTATACTATAAAAAAATATAAAAAAAAATACGTGGCTGAACATAATTTGAACAAACACAACTAAGAACTACGAGAATCTCCATTAATAAATTTTTAAAATAAAAACCTGCATTTAAATATGCAGATATTTAGAGACTCCGATGCCAGAGGAGTCAGAATTATAACACCCCTCTTTTTTGACGGTGGTTAATATTGGAAGATAAATACAAACAGCACGTACCTCAGCGTAGCTTTTATCTTCCTTAGTTGTTTCCGGCGCAATAATTAAGTTTGTTTTCACAAGTAATGGAGACAGCATCACACATCTAGAGCCAGCTTGTATGCATTCTGTAAAAATGGTAGAGTACGGTAACATCTAGGCATTATAAGGTGGTAGGTCCCTCAAATGCGAGAGGCCGTGTGTGTTGGTACCACAGTTTTGTCTATTTCTGCCGCCAAGCTGTAATGTGTAAACATTGTTGTGTTCCAGTTTGAAGAACATTGAAGCCAGTGAAATTACTGGGCATTAGGAGATTTAACATCATATGTGTCGAGGTGACGAGCGCAGTCCAATGCCATGCAGTGCTTTGTAATAGGGTAGTTTCCTATATTGAATTTTATACATTATTTTATAAGCAACAGAAAATGATACGCAAAAGAAACGATTTTATTAAAACACAATCAAAATTGGTTCAGAAATGTGCCCGCAGTTATGATTTTAAATGTTGGTATGAGGAAAAGTGGGTGCGTAGTAGGGATATCTCACTATCTCGCTTGCACGCGTGCACTATAATGAACATTTTACACAGTGACGTCAAAGGTTGCATCGTCTGTCATTTGACAATTACCCCTTCTACAGGATTTGAATGGCTTCTATCTTATTTATTTTTGGTCCGATTTATAAAATTCTTTCTGCAATAGATTTTGAGTAACATAACTTATTGATTTAAATAATAAAAAAAATCTAGTCAACTACCCTATTCAAAGTTATGTGTGGTGTTGCTTCTATTTATGGGCAGGTGTGTTTTTATTTCGCTTACCATCAGGCGAGGGACCTGCTCGTTTCGTCATTCAATTAAATCAAAAATAAAGATACAATAATGTCTACGTTAGTTACCTGAAGGTGGCATCCTCTTTCGCTCTTTTTTTTGTTTTTCACTTTTTCTAATCCTCTTGAATCTTACTCTTTTTGTTCTGCGATAGAGAAAAACCGAATCTAATTAATTAGATTACAAATTTATAATGAGATAAGCTCACACTTATACCCCCGAAGGGGTGAACTAAAGTGCAACTATCACAGAACTTACTTTCCGTCGGGCTTCTTCCATCCCATGATGTGGTAGAGGGCGAGCTTATCGCCATACCGAGCACAAATTCTAATCCAGGGCAACACATGTATGATTTTTCCGTATTGAAAATTCATAAACTAATTGTAATCGCTCTACCTGGGATTTAAATCCACTACCTCACGGTTTCTTAGCTTAAGTAGGTTGCCAATAGCCCATGAGACAAATTTAAAAATAAATACTTTTATATACCGTTCATGTTATCATGAATGCAGTAAACAAATTTTCATTCAAAAGTCAAGTAATTACCACCACTTTAACATTAAACAGCTCGCTCTAATTAAAAAAGCCTCGACATTTTATGAAAGCTTTGTAAATAAAAGAATATTTCAATATAAACTTTTAATAAAATTGATATGCCATTTCGAAATGTCTACCTTCTGTAACAGGAACGATGGCCACAGTATTTACAGGTAGGACTCCTGCCCCGGCGGGGGCTCCCTGCTGTTAGTCTAGAGGAGATCGTGGATACTGATTGTGCCCTACGTCTGTTCGTCTTGGACCGTTTCTGAGCTCTTCGCACTTGAGACCTCTTTGTTTTCTGAACTCTGCCTCGAAGTCGCTTATCTTGACGGCTTTTATTTCGGCCGTCTTTGCGCTTTGATTCTCTTTGAATCCGTCCCTTGGTTATTGGAGGTTTGGGTTTATCTGTTCTGAATCTAGCCATATTTAGTTTACTCTCCACTGAGGAGCTGCCGGCTAAGGACAAAGAATCGCTGTTTGTGCCGTGTTCATCGTAATGGACATTATGGGCGGAAGCAGTTTTCTGGCACGTCTTCTTACTGCTAGTTGGTTCAGGCTCTATAGCATTATCGTCGTCCATAGCAAGATGTAACTAATATTAATTTTGAGTAGGTTCTTACAAAAAATACTAATAAAATACAAATTATTGGAAAAAGCCAAAAATGTCAAATCAGTTTAATATTTTTTGGTACATTCTCTTTGCTCTTTGGAAAAGAGTATTATAATGGTTTTTGGTTTAAGCTTTCTTTGGTTTATCCCTTAAGTTCTCCCCAGAGGGGTTGACGTTAGGCAGGCGACCGGTCGTAAAAACTATAAGCCATTTTTTTCTGTAACATGTGTTAAAAAGCATGTTGAGCCAGGTTGAGTTGAGGGTAAGGCAGGTGGAAGAAGAAGAAGAAGTTTAAGCCTTAAGCTAAATTAATGCTTGGCAAGTTTGGTTGCGAATACTGGCGAATACTTCGCAAGCGTGTGAATAGCTCGCATGCGCTCGTCACAAGCCTCCTTTGATTTATGACAAGCCCAAACTCCCGATCCACAAGTTGGAATCTGAGAAAGCATGGCCAGCGTATAAGACGACCACCACATGTGGTGACGATAACCTAATACATACGCAACATTATAATTTATCATTACCTACTAGCTGTTGCCCGCGGCTCCGCCCGCGTGAATGTCTTTTTACAGGATAAATAGTAACCAAAGATTAAGGTCTGTGTGTTCTGACTGTATTGATCTGTATGCCTAAGTTCATATAAATCCGTTTAGTCGTTAACGAGTGATTGATTAAAAACATCCAAATTCACAACATTTCACATTTATAATATTAGTACGAAATAAGTTGGTAGGATTTTCTTCTTGAGTGACTGACCAGGCTTGGATGGTCGTACATTACTCGCTCGCATTAATTCGTAAAAAATGAAGATTGTCGATGTGATATGTCGCTGTACTGTATCCTGTGTCGTTTCTTGAGAATTTAAACATACCATTACCAAAAACTAATTATCAACATTTTCTAACCCCAAAATCATAATCGTTGTCGCACAGCTAACAATCGATATACCTCACCAAGAGGCTCCTGCGGCTTTTACTCGTAGCATTATAAAATATATATTTTATAATGATCACAGTTTTATCTGTCATACACCCAACGGTTGACAATTTTCTCAAAACTCAGTCCTCAGCCTGCATGAAGACTTTCATCGTTAAGTCTATCCACTTTCTCTCGAGATTTGAGCAGCGATTTAGTCCTCACTTAGGTATAACATCAAATATTTTAGTCAAGAGCAATTTCAAAACACTTTTTTGTCCTCTTTTACGTGGAATTGACAGCCTCTGTAGCGCAGTTCGTATTAATATAAAAGATTTATATAGTCAATTTATATAAAGTAAAACTTTAGTACAAAAATAATGGAGAAATCATAAACACTATTATTTCCTTTCATAACGTAACGAGTTTCATGAAAGTGTGACTCCATTACATTTTATTAAACATTTTTCTAGAAATAGGTTTATTTTAAGTATTAGATAGACACCTTAAACACGATAAAGGCTACTTACACGCTTCTTTTTGAAAGTACCCTTATTTATAATCTTAACATTATGTCTGTACACGTAAGATAAAGGAAACGTCGCCTATAAATTGAACTTACTGTAATTTATCACATCTTTCGGGGAGTAAAAGTCATCTTCTTGTTTATTTTGTCTATTTTTTTTAATAGCATAGGTCGGTAAAACTTACAAATGTAGTTGAAGCCTTGTGGTTGTAGGTCAGTCTCTTGTATGCGCGCATCTTTCTGGTTGATTACCACCGCATTATCTATAATTTCCCCATCTCGCAATGTGTAATCATTGTGGGATTAAGTTTGAAGGCTATTGCCATTGAAATTAGTGGGAGTTATGGACCACAACATCATAATATATCTCGGAATGATGATCAGCGTTTACTGTGAATTTTTGATTGGTTGATGTTAAATAAAAAAAAAACAATTGTTTGACAGCGCCGCGGAGACAGTCTGCGTGGCGCAGTAGCCTGCTGTGAAGCGAGAGGACGCGGGTTCGATTCCCGCACCTAGATAAATGTTTGCGTGATCCATAAATATATGTTTTGGTCTGGGCGTTTTCTCCACAGAGGTGTTGCCGGTCGTAAAAACTACAAGCCAAAGTTTTCTGTAACAAATGTTTAAAAAATTTTGTGCCTGCGAGTTGGATAAGCGGTAGGTGGAATAAGAGACGCACTATTGTTTTTGTATTAATATATCTTAATTAAATTCGAATAAAATATCGGTTAAATCAACAATACATTTATTTTAAGCAAAAAAGTATTGTACGAGTATGGGAAAGTACGAGTATCGTTGGGGAAAAGAAGGCCGGTATCATTCCGCAGACCTTCGATAAACGATTTTCTATTATTGGTCGATACCAATCTTGAATTGCACTGCACTTACTATCAGATGTAGCGTAGTCTCTTTGTCAACCTAGGATAAAAAGAGTCCTCCAACTTGTTAACTACGTGTTAGGCCGTCTATATAGACTGCTGTCTAAAGGCAATCTTCCGATGATCGTTTCAAGCGCCAGACACAAATCAGTGAAGCTCTCGTCTGTCAACTTCATGTAAAATTTCAGCTTGATAGCCAATAATGCCGTAACTTAGTCACGCTACCGTTGAATGGACTTCCATAGATTTATATAGTGCATAGTATTTATGCGCAAATGGACGATTATATACGTCCGTGATGCGACCATCAAAAGTCTGCCAGCATTACTCAATTTTGTATTTGCTCGTATTCGAGCGTCATTTCAGCAGATGCCTCGAAAAATTTATTGCTCGACGTGTGTGCATTCGTTCGCTGCATCTTTTTCGACAATAAAGGCGCATGGAGGTTGAAGTTGTTTAAAACCGGTGTATGGTGAAACGAAGTTTTACACTTTTAAACATCCTTAATCAATAAATATTGCATCCTTGCGGACTGATGGTTTTTTTTTGTTATTTTGCGTGCACACCAATTTTGGAGTTTAGCTTGTCTACTTTGGCAACAAGCTCTATCAAGACTTGCATCACTCCATTTTATGCAAAAGGGCTGGGAATAGAAGTTCCTTTTTATCTCCGATGAATGTAGGTGGCCTTCCAACATCTTGGGCCACAGCCAATCTCACCTGCACGTGGTACACTATGCTGATTACCGGATGAGGTAATGGCGAAACTTGGGTCCCGTTGCGGGTTGTGGGGGCCAGACGGCGGGTCGCCCCATATACCTAATTCCAGATACCGTTAAATCTATGGTACGAGAAGATCGAAAGTGGTATTAGGCCGGGATAACGCCAGGTAAAAAGAAAGAAAGAAGTCTTATGAAACTATCGGAAAGCACTCGTGCCGTGCAATTGCAAGATAACACATCCGATCCAATATAAGGATTGGACCTCTGAATGGAAATCGTCAGTCCGTCTGAAGGCGCGTTTTGCATGTCAGGTCAATGAAAGCAGATGTGTATAGATCGGATATCATCAGACAGTTGGAAACAAAATCAGATATATATTCCCTTGAAAAATCATTCTAAATTGAATGACGGCGCGTATCATGAGATCATCTATGAGTGTTTCACGTATGCCCTTCTCAATTGCCATCTTGTTTGAAAGGGTCCGGAGTGGCAATCGCAGTAGATGAGGTAAGACCGTTGATCTGAGCTTGAAAGAGTACGTCGTTAATAAGCTTCTCTGCCAGTACTCGCATGTTAGGCGGAAGGTACCTCAGTTTTGCTGCTACGTTTATACCTGCAGAAAATTATAGATTTTACATTTAATTCCCCAAATTAGAATTCCTATAAAGTAGTTGACTCGACTTTTTAATTAATTACTAAAATAAATTACCCAAAACCGATTATCAAAGTTTTAAATATCATCTTGAAAATAAATAATTTAGTAAAAGCCATTTACATCTGTAGGAAGTGGTAGACAAATGACAAAAATAAAATGCACACAGTGCAGACATGCGAGAGAACAGTGAGATGTTCCCACAAAGCGCACAACATAACCCAATAACTAAACTAATATGCAAAGGGGAAATAATATGCAAAATTTAATACAGGAATTGTACTCTATTACGTAGTCACAGTCCAGATCCATTGGTTAACAATCAAACTGGAAGTCTGAGGTAATTGAATTGCCAGAAGACACTTGTATTCAAGATACATTGTTAATAATCCCAGGAAATCTAACCCGAACATATCGTGTTAGTAAGACCTACAAAATATTTCCCAACCTTAGAGTTGAATGCAGAACCTTTAGTTCGAACACAACCAAGAACAAGTACATACGAAGAAACTAGAATTATGTTCTCCACAAATCCCATACCTATAGCATCATATTCATCTTCAACTTCAGTGAAATGCCGTTTCATCTTGGACGTTCCCTGCTCCTCATCAAAGGACATGTATCGCTTGGTGACAGGAGATGCGTCGTCAACTTCTACCATGTTGTTCGATACGTTGAAATCTTCTGCGTAGTCTACCCCAGTTTCAAAGTGGTGGCCGTCGTCGTCTTCTTCCTCTGAACCCTGGAGAAGTGATTCTATTAACGCTCGCATCTTACGCTTATTACGACCATCAAAAGTCTGCTGTAAGGAAATATAAATAACTAATCTAACGAAAAGGACCTATTGATTTCATTGTAAAGTGGTAAAATCACGATATAGACAGAAACGAATTACAATAAATATTGGATTGGATATTGAGTACATTATAGTGAAAATATTGAGTTCGATCAGACTGAGCGTGTACTATAATTTAAATTATGGGCTTCGGAAATCTTCATCTATTTGTAGAATACGAATGCGTAATGATGGTGAGCTAATGTGGACCTATTACGAAATTAGATTATTTAGGTACTTATTTTTCAATGAAGTGCATGATCAGACCAGTGTCAGCGTCGAACGACACAAATAAAAATACTTAATTGTCTTAGTTATACGAGAAATCGAGGCTAACCTTAGATTATCTGTTTAATCTAAGAGGCTAACACTTGTAATGTGGATGGAATTTCCTTTGTGTGTTGTTGTATTCGCACAGTTACAGCATTGCAAAACAATGCAGCGCTCTATAATATACTCACCGCCGTATGTTCTGGCGAGCCGGCCTCCTTCAACTTGTACACACTCTCCTCGTTTTTAAAGATAAACGAAAATAGATCGTAATACCACAGATGCGGAGTGTATATTTCATCGTCGCATCTCGCCTTCCTACGACTGTCTTGTACGCGCTTGAATTCTCGACGCACACAGGCGCGCAGACTTTCAATCTTTCTCAAAACGTGCACTCGAGTCGCGCTCGGATCGAATTCTTGTACTAATTCGGTCAACTTCGTTATAGCGTCGTGCCGTTTCATCTTTATTTTGTAAGCTGCACATTCCCTGTCCCATAAACAAGGCAGATCTTTATATAAAAGTATGAATTTTTTGAGCAAACGTCGCGAGAACACAACGTTGTTGTCGGCCATTTTGTTGGCTTGTACGTCAAGCGGCGCGACACGCAGGACAGGCGGCAGGTCACTGAGCGTGTTGGCCCAACGAGCGGTGCGCGCCGCGCCGCGCCGCTCGGTTCGATACTCCGCTCCCCGCTTTCCTGTCCACCCTTATCTCCCCTATGTTTTTGTTCGTTGGCAACATCACAGAATGTTTCAGCACTAATGAGCTCCAACTGACGTTTTGTTCGATTTTACATAAATTCTATTTTATAACAAGTGGTCGGTTTCGTTTTTCGGAATTAACATAAAGATTAAATCAAATTTCAATCTGAAAATTATACGAATTGGCCTTTCGAATAATTATTTAATTCTGAAAACAAAAGCCCAAACCGCGGAGGAGCGCTGACCCCACGCTTTCCTCATTAAGCGCCCTATAGTGCCCGAGGGACCAAAACGCAATAATTTATACCCGTTGTATTAATGAAGTTTCATATGCCTAAATCAAGTTGTTAGGCATTATATATCCATTTTATGTCTAATAAGAGTAAATTATACTTGACTCTATGACTAAAGTTAGAGATATCTACGTTATATTTGAATATTAAGGGCTTCGGATTCAAATATAATTTTTATGACAATACATAATATAATTACATATTATATAACAACATACAACAGGTATTTAAACCCAATGATTTTCTGATATTTTCCTTTACTTATGCCACAAAACCTCCCTTTTCAAGGCTGTAGGTCAGTGCGATATTTATTATTGTATTTGTTGGGTTCAAACTGGAACACAACAGTGTTTACTGCACACTTTCCTTGACTTTCCTTATATAGTACTAGTTGTTGCCCGCGGCTCCGCCCGCGTGAATGCCTATTTCCAGGATTAAAGTAGCCTAGTGGGCGCCCCCGGTGAGAAACCCGCTCGACAAAAATACTAATGTCGCTATTAAAAAATAGGGGTTGATCGTAGAGGATTAAAAATTTAGGGTTAAATGTATTTTTTAATGCTGTATCATAAAAATAAAATAAAAAAAAATTGTCTAAAAAATAAAAATAAATATTTAGACGGCCTCATACATAAACAATTATCTACCGTAAACATAGAAAACGACCAAGTAAACGAACAATACCAACATATAATTGAGTCAATTAAGATTGCAACCAAGAGTTTTAAACCAGTCAAAAAACAAAATAAATTATCTTCACATACTATTGCACTAATTAAAGAACGACAAATAACACCACGGCAGTCTTCGAAATTCAGAATATTAGACAGGCAGGTCAAACGAAGTATTAGAGCAGACACAAGGAAATATAATACCTACCAAATCAAAATGGCGCTGCAAACAAATAGGTCTCTTCGTACAGCAAAACAAGGTATTTCCAGAGGTAGAACTTGGATTACAAGTATGAAAGACAGTTCTGGGATAAAAAACACTAACCGCGATAAGATCACAAGTTTATGCACTGAGTATTACGAAAACCTTTACGCGGGACGAGCAAAAATCGACACCTATCTTGAGTATTCCTGTCCAGATAAAATCCCACCAATAAGTAATTACGAAGTACACTCTGCTCTAAAAACAATGAAATATCACAAGAGCCCTGGGGAGGACGGTATCACTACCGAGATTTTGAAGATTAGTGAGCTTGCTCTTCTACCCCATATAACTAAGCTATTTAACACGATCTTATACACTGGCAAAGTCCCAAATGAGATGTGCCACTCAAACATTATTTTATTGCACAAAAAAGGAGACAAAGCAGAGATAGGAAATTACCGGCCCATAAGCTTAATTTCTCATTTATATAAACTATTTATGAAAATAATAGAAAACCGTATAGCCCCACATCTTGATTCCCACCAACCAGCTGAACAGGCCGGATTTCGCCCTGCTTTCTCCACAGTAGACCACCTCCACTCAATAAACCAAATAATGGAAAAATCTATGGAGTTCAATAAAACATTGTACCTAGCATTTGTCGACTATTCAAAGGCCTTTGACAGCCTATCACATACGGCAATATTTACTGCACTGGAAAATCAAGCTGTAGAGCAAACTTACATCGATTTAATTAAAATAATATACAACAACAGTACAGCACGAATGAAGCTCCATACACCAGGAACCACATTTCCCATCAATAAAGGAGTAAAGCAGGGTGATCCCCTCTCACCCAAACTGTTTATTTCTACCTTGGAGGATGTATTTAGAAATTTAACTGGTTTATGGACAAATAAGGGCATTGTCGTCGGCAAAGCGAGGATAACTAATCTTCGTTTTGCCGATGATATCGTCCTTTTCGCACAGTCAGCACCTGAGCTGGAAACTATGCTACAAGAACTGTCTGAAGCGAGTGCGAGGGTGGGACTTACGATAAACAGGTCAAAGACACAGATAATGTCGAACAGCACCAATATAAAGATCCAGGTAGACAGACAGGATATACAGTACGTAGATGAGTATATATACTTGGGCCAGTTGGTTTCCTTCGAGAGCAGACAAGACAAAGAAGTCGAAAGACGAATTCAAAACTCTTGGAGGAGCTACTGGTCTTTGAAAGATTACCTCAAAGGTGATATACCTATCTGCCTTAAAAGAAAAATTATGGACATATGCATACTGCCTGTTCTAACCTATG
Source organism: Mimas tiliae (assembly GCA_905332985.1). Taxonomy (NCBI): domain Eukaryota; kingdom Metazoa; phylum Arthropoda; class Insecta; order Lepidoptera; family Sphingidae; genus Mimas; species Mimas tiliae. The sequence goes on along the minus strand of HG995256.1, from coordinate 3,909,027 downwards.
GTGCTCAGACGTGGTCCCTGACTAAAAATCAAAAGTCCCACCTGTCTGTATGCCAACGAACAATGGAGCGGAACATTATGAATATAAAACTTATAGACCATGTAAGAAACATCGACCTGCGTTCCATGACAGGTCTTACAGACGTTGGTATGAAAACCGCAAGGCTTAAGTGGGACTGGGCCGGCCATGTATGTCGAATGAATCCAGACAGATGGGCCAAAAATATTACAGACTGGTCACCAACCGATGGTTACCGACGACGTGGGCGACCTAGGAAGAGATGGAGAGACGACATTGTCAACTTTTCTCCAAAGTGGCAAGAGATCGCCCAGGACCGTAGGCTACCACTAAGTAGGCTAAAAAAAAAAAAAAAAAAAAAAAAAAAAAAAAAAAAAAAAAAAAAAAAAAAAAAAAAAAAAAAATTTGACGGCCTCTAGCACACGAGAAAAAAAAGATATCACCAAGTTTCCTAATATTTCCAATTAAAACTTTTTATAGCATACTGATGATATGACACAAAGTAGGATAATTTTTTTATAAATGATAGTTAATTTTTTTTTGGAAATTACTTCAATCGTTTAAATTTTATATATAATATTTTCAAAATTTTCCGTTATCTTTGGAAAAAGCTTGATATGGCCGACGATAATGCTATAGAACCCAAAGCAACTATTAGTAAGAAGACATGCCAGAGAACTGCTTCTGGCCATGAACTACAACACATGAAAGATCGTGATAAACACAGCACTAACAGCGATTCTTTGTCAGCATCCGGCAGTTCCTCAGTGGAGAATAGACTGAACAAAGCTGAAAGCAGGACGGATGGCCGAAAACATACAATAAGCAAGAGACTGAATCAAAAAGAAACGAAGCGTAGAGATAGACGAAGAAAAAGCCGCCAGGGTAGGCGACGCCGAGGCAGAGTTCAGAAAAAAACGAGGTCCGAAGTGCGCAGGCACGGGGCTCGAAGACGTCAGGAACGAAGACCAGACGACAGGCGGATGACACTATCAATATCCAGGATCTCGTCTGGACTGTCTGCAATGTACCCACGCCATGACAGGAGTCCTGAGTGTAAATACTGTGGCCATTGTTCCTGTCACAGAAGGTAGATATTTGAAGTGTCATAACAATTTTATTAAAAGTTTATATTGAGATTTTGTTTTAAGTATTTTAAAACATGAATGTTTTGTATACCCAACAGATGTTTTATAACATCAGTAGGTTTTACAGCGACCTATTTAGTTTTGAAGTGGTGATAATTCCTTGAATTCCGAATGAACCTTAGGTCGACTTTCTCAACGATCCTTAAATCATATTTAGCCCTCAAATATGTTTACTAAATGTATGTCATACAATTTGACGTTTGTGAAACATGTTTACCTATAATGATTACTGAGAAAGTCGGCCTTAAGCGGAATTTGGACGTAGGGCAGGCAGCTTGGCTGTGCTGTTCTGAAGTCCATGGGCGGCGGTGACCGCTTACCATCAGGGCCGCACGCTCGTCTGGTATACCGTAGCAATAAAATACTAGGTAGGTCCCTCGTATGCCAGAGGCCGTCTGTATGGGTAGTTACCACCGCTTTCTCTATTTTTGCCGCCAAGCAGTAGTGTGTAAGTACTGTTGTTTCGGTTTGAAGAGATTAAAGCCAGTGAAATTATTGGGCATTATGAGACTTAATATCTTACGTCTCAAGGTGACGAGCACAGTCCAGTACAATTCAAGCCTCTGTGTGGTGTGTCTGTTTATGGGGAGACGTGGCCCTTACAATCAGGCGAACGACCTGCTCGTTACGTCATATCTAATAAAAAAAGTGGATAGTAATTATACTATCGGACTAATAAATTTTCTTTTTCAAACCACTGTAACTATGGCGATCCGTAGGTGAGCATCAGAATGGCTAGACCAAGGAATATGTTTGCAGTTTGAGATATGCAGATGTTTCGTGCTTATTTGGTATTATATTAACATTTAATGTTTTATATACTAAAGCCTTTGAGATTATGTACGTTAGGCTATTGAAACAATGGTCAAAGGTTCATATTTTTTGAGAAAATCCCGAAAAAGCTTGCACACAGATCGAATACAGAATCTCCTTTTTAAGTCGCCTATAACACACACATAAGTACATTAATCCTGAAAATGTAACACTCCTTTATTGTAGTCGTGTAAAACACTTTAAAATGGTACCAATATTGCAAAATGTCAATGCAGTTTTCACAAATGTTGCCCAGCGCAATAAAGTAAATGGCCGGCCATTGCAGCGGATACTGCCCGTCGCCAATCTGGTATAAGTGCTTGTTTTACTCACGACATCACAGCTGTTATTCGATGGTAATACATACTAGTTTTTTCCATGACGTTACCTGTCGTATATACCTACCTTCGTAAGTTCAAATTCCGCAACGTAATATATGTCAGAATGCAACAATCATAAATTGGTGGTGGTAAATTCTGGAACGAATTAAAAATGTATCTAAGGATTATTAATCGGTCAAAACTGAAAATTGCTCAATGAGCATCAACAAAGTCACTCATCTCACCAACTTAAAATTGTACCACTACATTATATTGAGAAACAGGAGGAAATAATGGACGCTGACAGCAGCGTATACCTAGGCAACCAATTGGTAGCTGAAGCGCCAGTTTCAACGATAGGACGGTCGCGACAGTAGCTGATGTGCGGTCGGCCAACTCCCGTATTCATAAACGTTACTATGATACCTCATAGTAAGCGCGAACATACAATGACGATTTCTCTAAACGTCATTGTTTAGTTTTTGACGTTAAATCAAAACAGACCAATCATGTACACAGAATTGGACACTTGGCAAAGAGCTTACTTAAGTGTTGTTTGTGAATACGGGCCTTAGACAGGTAGTAAAACTCCAGTTTATAATATCACAAATATATTTATTGTATTATTGTACATACGTTGTAACACAAAGGTGACATTTTCATTCACAGCGGAGTACAAGGATCGAATCTAAATCCCAATAGGGACAACTGTTTACAATATAAAACAATTCGGTAGATGTGTCTGTAAGTAGAATGTTTTTGTATTTTTATTTCGAATAAGTAGTATTTAGTTAATGGAAAAATTATACGATTTATTCGGAAGGAGCAGATCTGGAATATAAAAAGCCAAAATAAATTAATTAGAAACACGGTCTTTCATGTTGACTTCGTGATTCCTAAAGCGAAATGAATGTAGTTTTATAGAAAATGATAATGTAGGTTGAAAATACCGAGACACAGAAATAATATGAAAAAAATATTGTTTGGGAATAACAAGCCAGGATCCGAGTCTGCTTCCGTATTGTTTACTTATTAATTAACATTTTCAAAATTCATTTTATAAAATAAATTCAACAGAAGCGAGCGAAGTGGTCGGTAATTTGGTTGTGTATATAAAAAACATTGAATATAAACAAAATGGTAATGATACAAAAAATATACAATGTTATTAAGTTTGTTTATGAGTTCGTGCTCAGGTAAGCATTTTACGGAAGCTCACACGAATTTCCTTTTTGTATAACCACGTGATTTAATACTGCCATATCAGAGACGGCAATTAATTTATTATTCTGCGTATTCGTTAGTAATTTCTTACAATTCCATTATTTCTCGGAGACCTCGGATTATTTCTGTATTCAGTGATTATGCACAAAACATTTTCTTTACTTAGTAATGGATCTTATAGCGTTAACTGGCTCCGTGTACAAATAATTGAATTCTAACCCCCGTATATATAAACGTTACTATGAGGCCTAATAGTGCGCGCGAACACATAGTGGCGATTTCTGTATACTGTAAATAAAAACAGACCAATCATGTACACAGAAATATACACTTAACAAAGAACTCACTTAGTCATTGTGTTGCGAATACGGGCCTAAGAAATGACATACTATGACAAAGTAGATTGGCATTTCCGACTGTGGCAGTAATTAGTATGTACAATAAAAAGTTTTTCACTCACAAAATTAACTAAAATACGCAATTGGATACTTAATTAAATTAGTTTGTATGAAATTGTGCTATTTGATGTTTAAATGAAGTTGTCGTAAAAATATTATAACGCAATCCTATTGCAAGAACTCAAAACATATTTTGAATTCTCTAGATATTGACTTGTTGAAGGAGAAAAGAGTAACTGAATGTCAGGAACTGCAACAGTTAGAAACTCCCTGTTCAGACTTATACACTTAAACCCTGCGCAATTAGAGTTAGCAAAATTATACGCTGACCTGATGATGGCAATAGTAAATAGTAGCTACTCTTACACCCAGTTCCTATAACCAGGAAACTATCCGTTTTGCTTACGAATATTAGTATTTTCTACGAGGCGTAAGTTAAAACTATTCCAATAAAAAATGTTTCGTAAGTTAAGTTACAGGCAGCTTACTAATAAAGGATCGTAGGACAAATTTTAACGTGTATGACCGCACGTGGTGTTGCTATAAACTAAAGAGATGTATCAATTAAATGTTAAAGTAACTAGTCGTATATCGTCGCTTAGCTAACACCGCGCAAGTTAAATTGGCTTAGTTTTCAGTAGAGACATAAAACAATATTTTTTATGAAAGTGTGTGATGTAAGTAACCAATGAATTGCGCGGTGACAGAACTAGTTGAAGTCGTGCTTTGTATAGTGAATTTAATTTTTTTTATAAATTTATTGGATTCTCGGTGAACAATTTATCCAATGACAATATCACATGGCCCATTTTCGAGTTACGCGGTATTGCTAGCTAAGCGACGATATTGCATCGTGAAACAGCCACATGATTTCTGTTCGTAAGATATAGGAACCGGGAATTAGTAGTTAGATCCAGCTGGATCTCAAGAATTATTTTATAGTGGGAAATGTTCGGGTCGAACAAAAAAAAACAGAATTAGAAGGAACAAAGTATACACTGACCTAATGATTGCGATAAAAAAAGAGTAGCTGAATCTCAGGCTGTAATGCAGCTCACAGACAGGGAGCGCGATAAGGTTTCTAGTTGAGAGTATTAATATTGAGTTACGGTAAATTGACCGTAACTTAGTGGTGCGATATCCATGAACCGTGCAGCTTGTCTAGTAGTTTACATTAAAGTCTTTGGTTTGAACTAATATATTGAGAACCCTCAGTTAAATTGAGAAAATTCTAAACACGTAGTCCATTGTCATTATTGCGCTGTCTCCTTTGATCTGGCGGTGTTATAAAGTTGTTTTACTAGCTTGTTTACGGCGATACTAGGTATATCAACAGACTATAGTTACTAGACTATAGGTAGAAAGCAAACACGTATAGATTGCTTTTGTAGAGGACTATTTGTTAGATCTGTAGGCCTGCGTTGGTTCAGTTAAACGTCGCGTGATAACGCGAGTCGTCCCATGGACAAGGCACAGCCAGTTCATGTACATATAGATCACAGAAATCATAGATAAAGGAAATATTTTATATAAAATATTTTTTTGTATTAGCCCTGTAATAAACACGTCCCACTGGCACGGGCCTCCTCTACTGAATTAGAGGAGTTAGGCCTCAGTCCACCACGCGGACCTGATGCTGGTTAGCAAACTTCACATACTTACCTATGAAATTCAGAACTTCTCAAGTATGCAGGTTTCCTCAAGATGTTTCCTTCACTGTTAAAGCAAGGGATTATTAACATCTGATACATTCTTCATTTAGAAAAGTCAGAGGTGCATGGTGGAAAGAAAAAATATAAGTTTGTAATATGAAGTTAAATCTTCAGTACAAACATTAATATATTTTATAGGTAAGCCTTTTCAATTCCAGATCAAATAAACTCGGAATCAGAATGTAATAAACTTTCATTGCTGTAAATTCTTGTGAAATGTACACCACCTAGTGCCTTAAAGTTGGCTAGAAATGGTTTAAAAATTAAATAGTTTGGTTTCTAGGAATCAGCGGTATTCACTCCACGCTCAATGGAGGTTTATCACATTTACTTTGTAGATTGCTTCGTGGGAAACCTTTGAGGAAAATGTATACTTTTAGTGTTCGCAATCTTCGTGAAAATGCTATTTTTGTCGCCGTCTTCGGAGAGACGCGACTGAATTAGTAAATATATATAATTAGGATCCAGTATTTAAGTGCGATACAATTTAGTACAAAGGTTTTATTGTTACGTCATAGTTGATGTTTCAGTATAGTTGAAATATACTATGTTATATGTACTGATAAGAATTAGAGCTCGTCCAGCATCACGCGCTGCTTCATTTTTTTTTTGTGAAAACTAGCATTTACCTATAAACTTACTTTAGTGGCGTAGGGAAAGACTTATGTTATGACCGAGCTGTTGTTGTAGATAAAATTAATGTATCTTTTTATATCAATAAAACCTATACGGCCTTATCAATGTAGACTAACCCTAAGCTTGGTTTATAACAACTGATTACTATGGTAATCCATACAAAATGAATGGCAAATCTAGATGGATAGATGAATAGACTACCGCTATACTATAATAGTACTACCACTTTGTCTATTTCAGCCGTCAAGCAGCAGTATGTAAGCACTGTTGTGTTTCGGAAAGGACATTGAAGCCAGTGATTTTACTGGACATTATGAGACTTAACATCTTATGTCTCGGGGTAATCGAACGCAGTCCAGTGCCATGCAGTGCTTTGTAATTGAAGGTTCTGTGTGGTGTTGTTACTGTTTATGGTCAGGCGTGATGCTTACCATCAGGCAAACGACCTGCGCGTTCAAGTAAATAAAAAGAAAAGATTAAAGTTAGTCTACGTTTTGTAATTAGGCCGATATAGTCCATATTCTATAGAACAATGATTGTTTTTGTTATGCTATTAAATCTGACAGTTCCTCCAACTGTTGATGATTGCGGATTTGGATTTCCATGAATTTAGTTTCATTTAAACTAGGTCTTGTGAAAGACCTTCCCTATTTTTTCGATAAATTAATTGACCAAGATCTATTCAGGCGTTTTATAGCCGTATGATTGAAGATTGGGACCTCTATACCTACACATCATGGATCTGATATGACGGGATTCTGTTATTACTGCATTTTCTACTTAATCGACGACCTAATGTTACTAAAATATTTATTAAAAATCATCTACTATACACAAACGATTCTTCATTATTTCAATTCATTATATTTATATACAAATTTGAATGTATTTATGCATGTAATATGTATAATAAAACGGTAAAACTGGCATAAAATATTTGGTATAATTGAACACATTGTGATGCATTTTCAAAACATGATTCGAACAGTTCAAAATAATTGTTAATATAATATTGTATTATTTGAAAATATTATGTAAGTCGAGGCGTTTAATCGATTCTATAATTATTCCATAATAACATTTTATAACCCATTGATTAAATATGAATAATGGCGAATCATAAGTAAAAAATAATTGCTATTTCGTACCTAAGCGGCTGTAAACCGCGATTATAAACTGCACACCACCGATTAGTGTTGAGTAGGACATACAAGAGGCATTAAATTTGTCCCCGAGACGACGAAATAATGTCAGAGCGGCTCAAATTGTTTGCATGTACTACTTCAAATTTTATGTTCGTTACTTTGTTACCCCATATATTCCCATGACGCGAGCTGCGTGCGTGAAAGACTGAAAACGAACGAGTAAGCTTCAAGACGCCTTGCATCATTTGAAGTGGGACCTTGTACTGGCTCAATACAAAAATGAAGCTACTCTTACAAACTAATTTAAAAATTGTGTCATACTCAACACTAATGATATCCAGCGCAAGCGTAATGCGAGTGTCGCTGCACTTGGAATGAAATTCATACACTACGATTTCTGTGAAAGGAAACTAGTGGTTTGATATGCGGTCTCCGGTCTTCAAGAAACCGAAATATTGGAACAAAGGCGCGCCTATAAGCGCAGTTGCTGCCATTTTTTCGGCCAAAGTGCTATAAGTACAGGCCATCTTATCTGGTGAGGTCATAAGTTAGCTACTTATTAGGTCAATTCGATTATAAAATTTACGATGCGGATTTAAAAATAGAGGTATAAGTACTCAAAATAAAGTGTTACAAAATTTCAAGCCATAAATTAAAAGTTCATTTAAACTTAGTAATAATTCCACACTTCAATGCTAAAGTTTATTTTAATTGGTAAATATGGAAATAAAGAATGAAAAGTGATTAGTTTCGAATTTTAGATCCTTTAGATTTAGTAATAGAATATTGATATGTCGAAAGTCTAGAAATCCAAAGTAGGTAAGTAATAGTGTTTAGATTTATATATAATACATAATGGCAAAAAACAATATCACATTTTTTTAAAGTATATTTTAACTGTAGCTTTGTATATTGTATTTCTTTGTTATCAAAATAGTTTAAGAATGTGGCTTTTGAAAAAAAACGTGTATTTTGAGTCAAATTTTTTTTTAATTAAAATAAGTTTGAAGTTGTTAAAAAAGTAATAATTGATTAATATTCCAAGACGCATCTCAGCTTAATATTTCAAGAATCAAATAGGTATTGAAATTTAGCGAATGTTTTGCAAAGTTATGACGCCTTGTCGTGGGCGAAGTCGAGATTTTTTGAATGTAAAAATGCAGAATGACGTCCAGTACTACGATTTAACTTATGCGCTTTGGTAATGATAGTTTATTAAGAATTAGTACGAATATGCAATTAAAACCCGACCATCCGGGTCAAGTACGTCACTAGGGAAAAATGTATACCTACAAAATCTATATTGTATTAGGTCTACATTAGGCATGAAGCTTGAGTAAAAGAGAAGGCAACAGTTCGAATTTTATATATAAAAATGAAAAGCTAACTTTGTTGCTAAGCGCATAACTCGAGAACGGCTGGACCGATAGTGATGATTTTTTTTGGCTGTGTTTAAGTGGGTTCCTCGATGGTTTATATTCACTATTGGACCCGGTGAGTGGTGCTACAATCGGGTTCTAACTATCAATTTTATGTTGCGGGTGAAACCGCGCGGGACAGCTAGTACTGATAAAACTCAATATTTCAGTTTGTGGGCCGATCTTCCTTACTAATAGAGTAGCACAGATATCCTTGGGCTTCACGAATGAAAGAGACATCGGACCACAAAGAGTGAGATAGCGATACAAAGTTGAGCTTCTAAAGCCCGTATACTGAAACGCAACTTAAGCATTTAAGTTCATATTAAACATGTAACCCTCTTGTCGGTCAAAATTATATGAAAATAAGTAGCCCTTGGAAAATAGGTCGTTAAGTAGCATTTCAGTATTCGGGTACAAGAATTATGAAAGTGTTCATAACTATAACTATACACACCCAACAATCACAGACATAGTCCTGACCCCACACTAGGTTATCCTGTATTGTGGGTATCAGGAACTACGAGGGATTTGCGGTCCCACAACACCCAGACCAGAAACAAATATTTGTGGATAACACATTTGTGTTAGTGTGGGAATCGAAACCACGGCCTCTCGCTTGGCAGTCGGCTACGCCACAGAGCTATTTCTCCAGTATACGATCATTGTCAAAGCGTATAATTTAAATGTTAGTACTGTAATAATTTTTACATCTACTGTATCCTACACTATTATTAAAACTCAGTTCGATTTCTTTTATATAATATAAATCATTAAACACTCTGACAACAGTATGTACATCGTGAGCACTAACACATGTATTGTCACACGTCTTCACCTCAGTTATTCGTTCTGAATCATAAAACTGTACAATTTATTTTACTATTATTATGGATTACTGAGCCATCGAATTAGGTTTATGTTGTAAGAATAAAAACTGGACCAGTGTGGGTCGGACTTGCGCACATGGTTTTGTATGACCCCCCTTAATTTTTATTTTTTGTATATTTTATTATTTATTGGGATATCCGTTATAATAAATACGTATTAAATGTCAATTTGACCAAACTACCTATAACGACTCAAAATGTAGGACAAACAAACAGATGTGCTGACAGACGTAGGCTTAGTAATATAGTTCCGTTGGCACTCTTTGATTACGGAACCCCGAAAATAAATGCAGGTGTAATAAAATGCAGGTTCCATTTGAAGTGTCGGCATTATTACTTTTCTAAATATTGTAATATTTGAATACATTTTTTTTCAGTAGACGTTCAGAAGGTAGTTGAGCGAGTCCTGATCGTGAGGGGCTTTCAAGAACCACAAAAGTAGAGTGCAGGGGTGGCACCGGTAGCAATCCAGATGTACCAGGACACCTCGGAATAGACAAACTTGCTCCGAAGGAGGTAGGATAAATACCCGTAGGTTGCTGGATTTTCCAAGCAGTAAAAAGGGGTAACAGTAACAGCCAATACTGCATTTCGTGGGGCCAGTGAGATATCCAAAATCCCAATAAAATACTATAAAAATGTAAACCTAATTCAATGGCCCTATTTACGAGATAAAAGCTAAATGACATGCATTGGACCGTGTGTCTACGGCACTAACATTATAGCCTATGTACAGCGAAATTAGCGTAAAGTAACAAAGATTAAATATTGTGTATTGGTCTTGAAGTATGTTTCGTGTTTGAGATCCGGATTCAGGGTTTATTTAGGGGCCATCGGCTCTGAACATTCACACGATTTATTAAGAAAGACTTTTTGATTATAATATTAATATCAATATCTAATACTTATATTCAGTAGATAGAAATAAATTAAATAATATAAATAAAGTAATTTAATAAAAAATATTTTAACCCAATTGAATTCATATTTCGAAACGAAACGCATGTATCTATCTAAACACATAAGAAACACTCAAGACATTACGCCCCCAATATAAATCCTGAATCTGAGCCCTGTTCTTATTGGAATAAACTATGAATTTTACATTCAAATCTTCTTTTGCCATCTGTGAAATCACTTCGTCAAAATGTATAGAAAAAAATACCGCAGCGTACGCGACGTACAAAACTCTAACAAAACGTTAAAATCTACTACGATATGGTCAGTTTTAGAATTGTGTACAATTCAGTCTGCTGTAAAACGGTTAACTAAGTCGACAATTGCGAAAGGCGTAGAGCTTCCATACCCATTAACAATAATATTTGGTGTTATATTAATTATAATAATCCTTTCGCGTATCAGTCGAGTTCTTATTTGGTTGTTTGCTTCTTAGGAAGTGATGTCACGTCCACCTGTATACAAAAAAGAAAACTGAAAAAAGAGTTGTAACATAATTTTTTGAGCACTTGGTTTTATTGATATAATATGATAAAAAATAAAAATAAATATTTAATTCAAAGACAAATCGTGAATAAATAGCTTTAACAACTTTAACATAAGTTAAAGAATGTTTGTGATCTTAGATGGCAAAGGACCGCATTTAGTGGGTGCCATTGGGGTATTTTTATTCGAGCTTATTAAAAACTATAGAAAATTGCCTTCTATTCTATTCCAATGCTTTCTTCGCGAGTATTTTGTATACTCACTACTATGTACGTTAGTTTGTTGTTTTTGTATTTTATTAGAAGTGTTTCATTTTAAATACATTATAAATCTAGTGTAAAAACTGCTTTTTGATTAAAACCAAGTTTCCGTATGTCATAGTCAACGCTTTTTAATTACTTTTAAACCACGTTAGTCAGCTAGCACATATGATCTCTGGTCTGGGGAGCACGGGAATCTGCAGCTAAAGGGGCTGCTTGACTAATCTGTGGTGCGACTAGTCCAGTTACCTTTCAAAATTTTAGTGCTTCATATCATCTTAGGTGGTACAGGGTCGCTCTCATTCGGTGTCATTGGGGTGTTTTATCCGAGCAAACGTGTTATGGCTCGCCCCCTACTACGACCATGATGAAGCGTATCATACATCACTAATCTTTTATAAGATTTTTTGTAATTTTCCTAAAACTACAATGTCTTTTACTGATGCCAAGCAGTGTGTAAGCACTTTTGTATTTGGTGTAAAGAAAATTAAGAAATAGCCAGTGAAATGAATGGGCTTTATGATACTTAACATCTTATGTATCGGAATTACGAGTGCAGTCCAGTGTTTTGTAATTTGAAGTTACCACCATGCGAGCGGTATGCTCGTTTCATCGTTCAAGTTAATTAAGCGGTCACCGATGCCCAGTGATTTCAGCAATACCAGGACACAGGCAAGCTGCTGCGTACCGTAAAACGGTACGTTTTAGTTCCGTGATAGTATGGCGGGAGCCTTAGCCTCACCTAGCACTAGCACATAGTCTCAGGTCTGGCGGGCGCGGGCGGCTGCGGCTGCACCGCGGGTTGGTCGGCGGAGCGCTGGCGCGGCAGCTGAGACGAGTCCAGCACGATGGACGGACGCGGCGGGAGGTTCTCACTAACCATGTGCGATAGAGATAGCTCGCTTGAAGCGTTTGTGTCGCCTAGATAAAAAAAAACAAAAACCGGTGACGTGCGTGGCAAAACGCATTGAGAGTTTTGTAACCAAACCCGAAATCTTTCTTCTTCCACTTGTCTTTACCCCATTTGCAGTGGGGTCGGCGAACATGCTTTTTATAACATATTACACAAATATTTTACTTGAAGTTTTGACGACTGGCCGCCTGCTTAACGTCATCTCCTCTGGGGAGAAAACATCCAGACCGAAGCAAACATTTGTCTCGGTACAGGAATCAAGCCCGTAGCCGTTTGCTTAACAGCCAGCTACAGTTCGCTACTGAAACTGGAATCTTTACTAATATTTTTTTATTTTTCTGTTCTTTCGCCGTAATAACACTTTCTATGAAGATTTCCTATAACAGCTTATAGGAAATCTATAGAGCCCCTTAATGGTAGGATAAACTGGCGGTGACATAAGATTACTAAGAACCTTAAGATTGCGCCATATTTTTTAGTGCGCTGGTATTTAAATCACCAAATAAACTTTAATCTTTTGGTGTTAATATTTATTTATCATGCAATGACTAAAGCTTATCGTTTGCTTATCTAAAGCCTAGAAACATTTTACTTGATTTCATAAAAAAAGAATACTTTGATATTATATTTACCTGAAGGTTGCCTCGGTACTGGAAGGAGTACCTCTCCACATGAGTCGTCACCTAACAGAGGTTGTAGCGGCGATGGCAACTCGCGACTATCGATAGCCGATGACCTTCGCAGCGAGTGCCTATAGCAAATATTAAAATTATTGAAAGTTATTAATTTTATCTTCAGACCGTAAAATATTGTTTGATGAGAAAAGTAATAAAATCAAACATTATAGATTACAAAATAAATAACTAGATATATAAAATTAAAAACGAGGTAGTGTGCAATTAAAATACATGATATTGAAATAAACTGTTCTAAAGAATTTACATAAATCATTATACAAAAAAAATAATGTAAAGGCGATAATAACCCCAACAATTTTTTCCAAGTCCGCACCTGTTCGAACATAACTTTCGAAATATACCTTTGATGCGGCAGTCGTCTATCGCTGACGGTGAGCAGCGTAGTAGTCTGTTGTGGCATGGTCTCGTCTGCGCCACTGGTGTTGACGCACACGCTGATGCTGATGCCGCTGACCTCCCCGCGGTCGTCGCCGGCGCCGTCCCCTGCCTCCTCCTCATCGTATCTGTCCAAGACAGACCCCAATTCTAGGCTACGGTTGAAATTCATGTTATAGTTGTTTGGATGCGTAAGTTTTTGGACATCCACAAAAGCTGTTGCATTTATTGTTTACTTTCCCCTTTATGGCATTTAGATATTAACTAAGTTTATGCCTCCATATGACACTAATAATCTCCGAGGGCTTAATGACAATAATAATATGATCAAATTTCCAAATAGATATTGTAAATTTATGCTCTCTGCTGCTTTTTATAATAATGGTAAAATAGTTTTGTTTCTTGCCCGTTCTTCTCTAGTGAAACAGCCTTTCGAACTGGCGGTAGAGTTCTGACGGAATGTATATAATATATAACATTTTATGGATTCAATAAATATTTTGATATTGATTTTGATCAATACTAGGATCAATTTTAGGTTGTGGTATCACGCCAATTTATCACTACATTGGTCTAGTGACAACATAAGTAGGGTGAGAAACCGGCAAGGTCCTGGGTTCAAATCCTAGGTCGGGTTATTATGTTTCAGTTTTGAATTTGAAAAAATATACATGAATTGCCCGGGAGTGGATTTTGTGCACGATGTTGCTATAGTGGGATGGAAAACTGTGTGCGTAGGTACTAGTTGTTTAATGCTTAACTGAACTGATGGTGTTGAAAGACCCTAAAGAAACCTAAACGTAACAGATCCTAGTTAAAATAGTTTCATCATTTTACATTTTAAAAAGCAACACTGCAATATTCCCACCACCTTTTTCCATGACTCACCGCCGCTGTATAAGGTTCTCCATAATGATGTAGTCGTCTTCTTCGGCGCCTCGAAGATGCTCCTTCTCCATGAAGAGGGCGAACTCGGGATTGGACATCTCGCTGGCGTGCCTTCGTCGTACTGATGGGGAAGCGGCCCGAGCAGGTGAAAGAAGTCGAGAGGTGATTGGCGTTCTGGTGACAATAGAGCAGCTATTTTTTATGGACAGGCGTGACGCTTAACACCTGGCAAACCTGGCAAGTGATATTTTCGTGAAAAAATATGTTCAATCAAAGCATACAGTGTCTCTCTATTCTAAAAAAAATAACTGGCGCAGCGCTGCCAAAAGGTTGTCACGCTATCTCCTCCGAAACCGCTGGGGGTATGGGGTCGAGACCGATACCAATCGATGCAGAATAATGTGGGGAAGAAAGTAAGATATGTCTCATATTCGTCGGACTTTATTTGACTTTTTTCATTGACGGCTCTTGTATTAAAATCTCGTGACTCGATAAATTGTTTAAAACGTGATAATTTTTAATTATTTTTGTCATTCATTAATAGCAGAGCATCATTCATTAATACAGAGTAGCGAAAGCTCAGCGGGGAATGGTAGGGATACAAAAATAAATCCAATAGACCTGTAACAAATAAATGACTTATCTAGATATTCGTATATCTCAATGGGTGCCTTTTGATGGCCGGCGGCACCGTGGCAGGCCTAGAAAGAGATGTAAAAAGTAAAAGTTCACGGCAGGGAACAGTGGAAGGAAATGGGGGAGTCCTTTGCCCAGCAGTGGGACACAAAAGGTAAATAATAAAACTAGATATTAGATATTCAGAATTACCTAGGTGTGTGAGGTGGTGAGAACAATCCATACACGGTCTCCAACTCGTCGGTGATGCTGGTGTACTCGTGCATGGCGAGCAGCAAGGACCTCGGCGCGCCTCCAACCCGGCTTCGGCTGGAGGTGAGGCCGGCCGCGCCACCGGTCGCCTCCCAACCTGACTGCTTACCTACTCACGCGAGGAGATAGAGGAAATTTGATGGTTTTACCATTAATTTGACAGCCTCCGTGGCGCAGCGGGCGAGTAGCCGGCTGCGAAGCGAGAGGCCGTGGGTTCGATTCCCACACCGAGACAAATGTTTGTCTAATCCACAAATATTTGTTTCTGGTCTGGGTATTGTGGGACCGCAAGTCCCTCGTAGTTCCTGATACCCACGATACAGATTTAGCTAGTGTGGGGTCAGGACTACGTGTGTGACTGTTGGGTGTATTTATTATGATTATTATGAATAATATACTCTCCACTACTGGCGTCATACCCATACAGCTGCATGATTCATTAAAGACTTTACAATAGGGTAGTTTTAGTACTAGATTTTTTAAATTATTTAAATCAATAAGTTACGTTACTCAAAATTCATTGCAGAAAGAATTTTATAAATCGGACTAAAAATAAATAAGTTAGAAGCCATTTAAATCCTGTAGAAAGGGTAATTGTCAAATGACAGACGACGCAAACTTTGACGTCACTGTGTAAAATGTTCATTATGGTGCACGCGTGAATTAAGTGACCGACACCAAGTAGATTAATAAAAATACTTTATTTGAACAGAGTGACAGCTTACAAGTACAAAAGAACAATAATCACTTAGTCTAATTAGTCTACGGCTTATATACTACTTAAATGCTTACTTTACATTATTCGCCGATGGCGCAAGTATTGCCTTGTTGTTAAGGGCAAGAAGTGCTGGCGAAGGATATTTGGTGGGGGTGGACACCCTTAACTCCTCCCCCCTTAAGAGAGAAATTATCCGAAGGGTTCGCAGAAGGCTTCGGAGAATTTCGATGAAAAATTCTATCTTTAAATTTTATTACAATAAAAATAGCACTTATAACTATTACAAAAATATAGAGACAAACAGTCCACACACTGACGCTAAGGGTCACTTCGTAGTTTTGTTCTTCACTTTCACTTATACTGAACTTTGCACTATTTATGACTTCTTTAACGTCACTAAGATCCACATTCGTCAGATCAATCTGCTTGGCTTCTCTCTGGATGGTGTGATGAAGCTCTGGTATTCGTATCACCGGTAACTGCAGGCTATTAATGGTTTTATTATAGCTTGTTGCTGCATTAATATATATTTCTCCAACTTGTATTTCACAGTACTCATTCTGTGTTAAAATATAAGTTCCTTGGATGTTAAACTTGTGGATTTCCTCCTTACAATGTTCTGTAACTATTAGATTGTCTTCAGTATATATCAGCCAGTTGTTGTTCATTATTTTTTGGATCTTCAACTTTTCAATCCTGATGTGATTTTGAACACATTGGTTATAGTTATTCTTTACCAACATAATTTGTTCGATGCAGGTCTCAGTAGGATATTGGACCAAATCTTCTTCTGAACACAGGAATCTGTGGTCTTCTATTTCTTCACAGGGTTTTGCTACGGGCCTGTATTTCAATCTATTCACCGCTAGGTAGGGATATTTTGGAACGATTATAAATGTTTGCTGGGAATTGAAAATAGGAATTGGGATGACCTTGTAATAAATAAATGTGTCTGATTCTATCAGGGGAACTTCCAATACAAAAACTAACTTCCCTATATGTAAATATGATTTCACTATAATATTATTTTCTAGTTTAATTAGATTATCTTTACTCACTGGGTATATGGTTTTTGCATGCTTTTCAATTAGTTTAAGTGTATTTAATAGTTCTGTGCCATTAATAATAGACTGATGTAACGTATGAAGTTTACTAAATGCTATCGCTGTTTCGATCTCTTGTATATTTTCAAGGATAGTTCGAAAGTTACCTAGAATATGATATAGTGCATTCATCACATGTAATAAGTTATTAAATTTTACTTCATTTTGTAAAAGTGACTCTATTTCGTTGGTCTTAGAGCCTAATTTCTGTATATTAGAATTAATTAAATCAGAAGCGTTGACTAAACTATCGAAAGCTTTTTGAATTGACGATACTTTGCGTTCGACTAAATGCTCCCTATTTCGTAGCCTACCAATTTCATTATTATATCTTATTGCATCGTCTTCATCTAAGTTACCAGATATCACTTTTATCAGAGAGCCAAGGGGTTTTAGTATTGCTCGCTTTTTTCGATTATTATATGGCAAGATTTGATATAATCTGTTATTGGTTACCTTTATTAAATAGTCTATTTGACTTCTTAAACCTTCTAATTCACTACCTAACTTACTATTTTCTATCGATTCATTTAATTTTCTAAAATCTTGAATATTAATATCTATCTGTACTTTTAAAGATTCTACGTCTAATATCCTAAATATAGTCCAACAATTATTCTTCATCGCTGCTACTCCCAACTTGAACGATATTATTCCCGGGTTTCCTTCCAGATTCTGCAGGTACAGGGCTTCCGTCAACGTTGCTAGTGCCAGAAGTGCCAGGCATGACCTGTGGAGGGCGTTTAATATTTTTCATTGCTACTCGTGTTGACCTTTTCTTCAATTGTACGGGGATTATATTCCTTTCTACTTTGTCAATCACTTTAGCCTTTTCATAACGGGGTAGTTCTTTAGCCTTTCTAGTTCGTGTATTTTTCATAAAAATCTCATCACCGGTTTGTATAAGTGGTGGTTCTTCACCGCCTTTCTTTTCTTTAACCTTTACTTTGTCTGTCTGTAGCTTATCGGTTACGTATTCATAAAGGATTTTTAACCTTTTTCTGTGGTCTATCAGTAACTTCTGTGTTAAATTTCTTTCCCTATCTATGTTAAAAGCATTTTCTCCGTCTGTTTGTCCAAATACCAGTTCGAATGGTGTAAAATCAGTAGCTGTATGAATGGTATTGTTGTATGCCATAATGGAGTATGTCATTACAGATGCTGCGTCTTGGTCGCTTCTCTCATATTTTGCTAAGCGGTATATTTCAATGATGGTAGAGTGGAATCTCTCTACGACTGCCATTGAACTAGGGTTGTTAGGGGTCCCTATGTGAAGTTCTATTTTGTATAACAAGAGCATTTCTTTAATGAGTTCATTGTTGAATTCTGTTCCGGAATCGCAATTAATTTTCTTAGGTAATCCGTACATGCTAAAGTATTTAATTAATGCTTTAACTACCTCCGGTGTACTTCTATTTGGAACGGGGGTAGCTTGCCCGAGTTTGCTAAATGCATCCACTATGGTTAGATAGTATTTCCCTTCAATAAATAGCAAGTCCATAAAAACCTCCTGAAAGGGTGCATTTTGACTTTGTGTTAACTGAATTTGGGGCTTGATTGGCTTCCTCTCGTATTTCATTTTTTTACATTTCTCACAAGCATTAATGATTGCACTTATTGTCTCTTTCATATTGGCCCACCAATAATGCCTTTTGAGCTTAGCTAAGGTTTCGTTTATGCCTCTGTGGCAGGTTTTCCCGTCGTGATATTTCAATACTGTTTCTTTCTGGTCTTGTTCCGAATCTGTTAAATTAATTACTCGTTCTGTGCATTCTATAAGTTTTAATGTACCCTTTTTGAATAACCTAGTTACTATGTTCGCAAACGTTCCTCTGAAGTTTGGATGTTCAAAATATATAAAGTACTTATACTTAGGATCAACATATTCCTTCAAAAATTCTTTAGCTAGCTTTTCGTTATTTGTTGGCATATGAACCTCTGTTATGCGTTGCTTATTATTAGAAATATCTTTTACTCCAATTTTGTCCTTAAACCATGAGAACACTAAAATTTGTCTAGGCTTTGTGTCAATGGCTTCGTTCAATATGGGGATACCTTCGTGTTCCCTATTTGAAACGGAATTGGCCGTTGCTTCGTCATCTACTTCTAATTTTTCCATTATTTCTGTTAACCGATCTTCCTCTGAATCCGAGATTTCTATCGTTTCTATTTTGGGTGATCTGTTAACCTTCTTAATGTCTTCTTCTAGGTCTAATATCATTTCTTCTATTTTATCATCATCATCATCTACGTTAACTATAACTGAGTTGTTGTCGTCTTCTAAAGTGTTAAGTTTGATTCGCGAGAGGGCATCTGCGTTTGTGTTCTGAGGGCCCTTCTTATAACGAATCTCGAAGTCGTATTCTTCTAGTCTTAATCGCCAACGCGTTAACTTACTGTTAGGCTCTTTTAGAGAATAGAGCCATGCCAGTGGCCTATGGTCAGTATAAATTGTAAATTTGTTCCCGTATAAATATGGCCTAAAGTGTTTTACTGCCCATATAATGGCTAACAACTCCTTCTCAATTGTGCTGTATTTAATCTCGGTGTCGCTTAAAGTTCTACTAGCATACGCTATAGGTTTGTCAGACCCAATTGACCCTTGTGATAGGACCGCTCCAATTGCAAAGTTAGATGCATCAGTGGTCAATATAAATCTTTTGCTAAAGTCAGGAAACTGTAACAAAGGTGCGTTGGTCAAGAGTTTCTTGCAAGTGTCAAAACTTTCTTTAAATTCCTCATTAATTATAATTTTGTGTCCTTTCTTTAGACAAGCCGTAAGAGGTCTAGTGATTTTGGCAAAATCTCTTATAAACTTCCTGTAATAGCCAATGAGGCCTAAAAAGCTCTTAATTTGTGTTGTTGTTTCTGGTAGAGGGTATCTTAAAATGGCATCAATCTTGTCATTGTTTGGTTTTAAGCCCTCGCTCGTAATTGTATGGCCTAAATATAATACTTCTTTTCTAAGAAAATGTGATTTGTCTAATTGAACCTTTAAATTCGTTGCCCGAAGTCTGTCAAAAACAATTTTGAGTTTTTCTATATGTTCAGGCAATGATTTCGAAAATATGATGACGTCATCCAAGTATACCAGGCAATGCAAGCCTTGTAAACCTCGCAAGACGTTATCCATGGCCCGTTGAAATGTGGCGGGTGCCGTTTTTAATCCAAAAGGCATCCTATTAAATTCGTAATGTCCAGATGGTGTGCTAAACGCCGTTTTAGGTCTATCTTCTTCCTGGACCTCAATTTGGTGGTACCCACTAGCTAAGTCGAGGGTTGTAAAGTAGGTACTTTTTCCTAACATATCAAAAAGATCATTGATATTTGGGAGTGGATATTTATCGTCCGTGGTGATTTCGTTTAAACGTCTATAATCTACTACTAATCTCCACTTTTTTTGTCCCGAAGCGTCCGTTTTCTTAGGTACGAGATGTACCGGGGCACTCCAGGGTGAGTACGATTCTTGTATAATGTTATCTTTAAGCATTTTCTCTACTTGTTTCCTGATTTCTGTCGACTGTATGGGAGGTAACCTATGTGCCTTAATATTAATTGGATCCTCATTTTTCGTTCTTATATTATGTTTCACTTGATTAGTAAATGACAATGGAATGTTTTCGCAATAGAAAATATCTTTATATTCATAACATATATTCTGTATCATTTCTTTTTCTTCCACATTCATATGCTCTAACCTTAACTTATTTAAATTTTCTGCAAGCATACAGTCTATATTCATACTACTATCTATAAAATTTATATTATTCGATAAGTTTTCTATAAAAGGCTCTACCTGAAAAGGTGACGTTACTACTAAGGTCATATGCTCATTAGTATAATTCTGAATTATAGTTGTTGCGATACCTTTACTACATCTTACTAAAGCTGTGGGCATACGAATCCCTTCAGCAAATTGTTTAAAATTAAGGATAGCTTCTCCTTCTACTAAATTAACTGGTAACTTAACTCTAAGCTCACTACGAGGTGGCAAATTGTATGCCTCTCTCATAGGGGGTGTATAAATAATCGGTATGCATGTATTTTTTAAGCATAATAATTGGTTTTTCATATCTATGTTTGCATTTAACTGCTTTAATAGATTGCTACCTATTAACCCATCATATTTGTTATCAACACTATAAATATAAAACTTATGTAATTCATTACTTTTAAAAATTCTCGGTAATGGAATAAATGCTGTTTGACTATGTGTACTTATTGCGTGTGTACTAACAACTTCGAACGGTTCATGACGTAAATACTTTTCATAATACCTATTCGCTATTCTAGGACTTATAAATGACCTACTGCTACCTGTGTCTATCATAAAAATCGCCTGTATCTCTGGTACAATGATATGTGGTAAGTTTAAACGACGATTACAATTTACTTTTATTCTTTCTCTAACGTTGAGGCCGTTATGAAAAAATTTTGTGCCGTGATAGTGTCATCGGAAATGTTATGTATATCATTATTCACTAAAGCCGTGTTATTCTGCGAACGATCGTCGCTATCCGTGTAATTAATGCGCCTTGAACTCGCGGTGCGCATTGTAACATCAGTATTGGAACCTGATGCGATCGGTGGCGGCACATTAAACGGCGATGTGCGCGGTGCATTGTTATAAGAATGCTGACTGTTATAATATTGCCGGCGCGGCGGCGAGTTGTTATGAGTGTATTGTTGGTTTGTATGATTATTTGTGTTATAAAATGATTGTCTTGTGTTTCTAGATTGGAATGAGGTACCTGGTGTGTATAATGAACCAAACGATTGCCTGTTAATCGCATTGTTCGGTGCATGTGTACCCGATATTTCCTGTGACTGTGTCTGCCTAGGTGGATTTGAATGAATGCCTTGTGCTTGCTGCGTTGGTGTACTAGAATTAAAATTATGAGGCCGTGGGTTCCTAACCCTATTGTTCCTATAAATATTATTTTTCGAATCGTATACGACTTGGAAGTTTTGTTCCTCTAATACGATTTTTAAAGCGTCTTCTAAGGTTTTTACACCACGTAGCCGTACTAAGCGGACTATGTAGGCTGGTAAATTATACAAGAAAACATTTAGTGCACTATTGTTATATATTTCACGTTTAGCCTGACACACTGTATCGTCTTCGATAGACTCGTTGACCTTGCAAAATAAAGCACTTCTAATATGTTGAAGCCTATGACAAAAATCGAAATAACTTTCGCTTCTACCTGTTTTCGCGGATTCCAATTCTAGCGCTATGCAATCCTCTGTTCTCGGGTCCCCAAAATGCTGACTAAGCAATTTTTTTAATTCACACCACGTCTGTATTGTGTCTCTTTCGCCTACTAGATTTGCTGCTTCTCCCGTTAATCTACTCGTTACTACGTGATATAAGTATTCATTTTGTATGTTGCCACCTCCAAATGTTAGTAAAATATACTCGCACTTTTTTAGGAATAGCGGCAAAAGTCTAGAATCTCCTCCAAAAATAGGAATGATCTTAATCATCTCCGCAGGGACGCGAACAAGATTCTCTTGGTTCTCCATATTTAAAAATTATAAAATAAAGGTAATAATAATCACAGAAAAATAAAGAAAAACTAAATTGAATAAATGCGAATGTGTAATTTACCTATACACCGAGTATTTAAATATCTAACACGTAATAATAAAAAAAAATATGCAAAATATATTATCAAGGTTTGTTTAATCCCCAATAACGACACATAAATTCATGTACAAGGCTAAAGGAAAGCTTAAAGGAAGGTGAAAAGATTTACTCACAGTCCCGCTGCCATGTCCTTGGGAAGATTGTTCTTGATCCTGACTGCTCCCACTGTTCTGTTGTATTTCGGCGTGGCTTCTTAATAAATTTGTTTGTTCGGATCCCAAATTAACCGTAGAGACGGAAGATAGATCGCGGATGCACGGAGACCGAAAATTATATCGATCGACGCGCAAGGATCTACTTATTGGGATCCTACCGGCTGCGCCAATTAAGTGACCGACACCAAGTAGATTAATAAAAATACTTTATTTGAACAGAGTGACAGCTTACAAGTACAAA
Source organism: Mimas tiliae (assembly GCA_905332985.1). Lineage (NCBI taxonomy): Eukaryota > Metazoa > Arthropoda > Insecta > Lepidoptera > Sphingidae > Mimas > Mimas tiliae. Next base: position 3,885,973 of record HG995256.1, on the reverse strand, counting down.
AGAACAATAATCACTTAGTCTAATTAGTCTACGGCTTATATACTACTTAAATGCTTACTTTACATTATTCGCCGATGGCGCAAGTATTGCCTTGTTGTTAAGGGCAAGAAGTGCTGGCGAAGGATATTTGGTGGGGGTGGACACCCTTAACTCGTGCAAGCGAGATAGTGAGATATCCCTACTACCCACCCACTTTTCCTCTTACCAATATTTTAATTCATAACTGCGGGCACATTTCTTAACCAATTTTGATTGTGTTTTATGATAAGGGTTTCTTTTGCGTATCATTTTCTGTTCCTTATAAAATAATGTATAAAATTCAATATAGAAACTATCCTATTGCCTAAATTCGTATACATCTCCCTGCAGAAAACAGTAATAATAAAGAAAGTTTCTACAGATGGACCAATCTAATTGATACCCACTTATGTAAGGCATAGTTAGCCTAGGCCCGTATGTCTTATTGTATACCGGTTTTTGAAACCGAAACTTAAAAAAGTTAATATAATAATAACCCAAATCCCCACACAATAGCTTATTAGAATTAGGTCTCTAGAAATACAGTTATACAGTACTCTGTAAAACTCTGTTACTCTGTAAAAATCCTAGATACATGCGCAATAGTACGAAGATTTCTAAATAACATTATGAGTTCCAGCCAACCCTAAACACAAACACAAACCACTGATGATAATATCAATTAGATACTGTGAAATAGGGTCTAGAGGTAGGGGTCTTTGGCCCTATACCCGTTCTTACGACACAAAAAAACTGTTAACTAACATGTGTTTTAAATATAAGGTGTTAACTACGCTTCTGGCAACTTAATTTTGACTTGACATGAGAATGAATTAATTTAATATTAATCAGCCTTTCAGAAACCGGGCGGAAATCTACAAATCAAATATAACAAGTGGTGACGAAATTACATATTGGGCAAGGTGTCAGTAGTCCATATATCAAAAATTATAGTCAGCGGTATAGCCCTTGGTTTTTTTTTACTTTAACAATTTTACGCATATGGTGAATACATCAAGAGTTCCTTAAACACGTTGATTACGTCCTTCACCTCGTAGGACCAAAAAAATACTGATTTACCCAAATCATGCCTACACCAAAACACAACCGAATAAAATCTGCAACTCGGCAGTTGTAGTAGATATAATATACGTAGATAATAATTTATTAGTGTTTCAATTACGTTATTATTACATTGAATTTATACGAAAGTTTTACCTAATAAAACACCAACGCCAATAAAATCAATATTGCTAAAGCACTTACCAATAAAAGAATATCGTATAGAGCCGGTATCGAAAGCGAGGTTGAAGGCTCGCGTATGCCTACAGCCTAACTCTACTGTCAATATCGGTAAAGGACATTGGTGATAAAATTAAGCTTGCATTTTTGAGTGAATATAATTCTTTCAGACATCATGACCTAGCTCCCCAGATGCCTTGAAAACTAGGATTAATCTGGGGAAATAATAATAATAATAATTTATTCCACAAATATTTGACAAGATTCATTTCATAATACAATAAGGACGGATGGCAATGCCGTAGTCGATACCGCTGTTTAAGGGCCATTGAAATTATTTTTCCTGGACAATTAAAGTTCTTGCCAGTGACATAGTTCAAAGAAGAAAGAAATACCATTTATTAGTCATAATTGAGAATGCGCATATACTATGTATCTACTACAATAATTATTAACGATGTTGGCATTTGGGCGTCTCGTGGCTGTGACAGGTAGGTGACCACCATGTGTTATGGCGCGTATCACAACACAGTACTGAGTTGAGTACAAAACCCGCATCGACAGCAGAGTTGCATAGTTGTTGGATTGTGTCTGGCTATGTCGTCTCCACGGAGCCAGGTCCTGTAAGAAGTAGGGACCCCCATCCCGTAATCTTTGTCATCAAACAATACACTCACCGCTGACAGAGTTATGTACAGAACCCGCGTCGACGGCGGAGTTGTCTGGCTCGGAGTGCGTCTGACTGTGCTGTCTCCGCGGAGCCAGGTGCTGCGAGGAGTAGGGACCCCCCATGCCGCAGTCGTTGCCTCCCTCCGACCGCCTGTGACACCACCATGCTTACTAGTCAGCTAGATTCGACTAATTGTTACTTCTGTTTTGTTTATCCCAAGTATGTATGTCAATGAATGCTATCTTACTAGGACGCCATGGCGGCGCAACCAGGTCGCGCTGTCAACAAAATTAACCTGGGTTTGGTCTGGGAGATACCCACCATAGAACTGTCTACATTCGCACATTAAAGAGAAGAATGGCGAAAATTCAATTTTACAAAATGGCTGTGGAAAGTTTAAATTTTTTTCTCCTAGAGAAGCCGTTGGCTGCTAAAGCCTTTTGAAACAATAGTTAAGAATGTTAAATATGTTATATTTAGATAATTCACAAGGCTCAGAAATGACTAACTTAGCTATGCCGATCTTGGATTGTGCGACTCTTCTTTTCAGTGTGCGATATTTTGTTGACAGCGCGACCCTCGGATCGCCGCTATAGCATTCCAGATAAATAGCGATCTTGGTTTCATGTACCTATGTGTATAGTGGTTACCTCTTTATTATTAATCCCAAGTGTGTAATAAGTGTCTAAATACAGAATGTGTACGAAGAAATACACGAGTATGACTAATTTATTCCAAGACTAAGTAGTTTGTGTTAATTGAGGTAATGTTTTTGAAATTTAGTTTTTATGTTTTTTAGAAGCGTTTAAGGAAGCTAATTGATACGGAGAAGGTAAAGAAAAATTATTGCTGCTATAAAATAAATTAAATATCTTATTCAGTTTTTTTATGTTTGGAATCTTTTGCGGAACCTTTCTCCATAGACTACACATGGGATAAAGAGATTCTACAAAAAAATATAATCTCAGAGTAAAAAAATACACAAAATAAAATTATAGTCATTTTAAGATACATTATTTATATTTAGTATTTAGTACTATTTACAGAAATGTTTTACAGAAAGTTGTAAGATGTTACAAATAAAGAACTGAGTGCACTAAAGGTAGATTTAACTTATTTAGAATTGAATAATTTGTAAGTGAAGATATGTTCAAAGTGAATCTTTTATCAAAAGTGCGACAAAAATGTTAAAGTTTTAGTTAACGTTTACGACATAGTTATTAATATTGTAAGATGCATCAGTAGGCATTATTTGAATAATTATGATAGAATGCATAGAGCAGACTTATCAGGTGCTAAACTAGCATTACATTACAGATGTCACGTGATGAAGTATGGTGATAGAATAGTTTATACGTGTTTAGTTCAGATTTTAGTTATTGATACATTAGTTTACATGGTTAGGATCAATTTTGACATGATAAACTGTCGGTAAATGATAAAAAACAGTTGAAGCTTTACCTAACTACCTACCCAGCTTTTTGACAATGTTGCGAATTTAAAAATACAGTTATTGAAATTTCGCAATCACTTCGATCGATTGATGAGCGAGCTTGTTGAGAAATTAATGAACTCAACATTTAATTCTTGACACTAAACGCGGTCTTTTCTTGTGAAAACAGATAGTGGTTTAAGTTTTGCATTCTTTTTTATAAATAAGGCCATAGATCTCGGATACGCCGTGGGCTGTGGATAGGGCACTATCCTGACTCTTCCTTCTTCCACCTGCCCTTATCCCACTCGCAGTGGGGTCGGCGGAACATGTTACAGAAAGATTTGACTTTTAGTTTTTACGACCGGCCGCCTGTCTGACGTCAACACCTCAGGGGAGAAAAACATCCAGACCCGAAATGAATATTTGTGGATCACATGAATATTTGTCTCCGGGCGAGAATCGAACTCGCGGACTCTCGCTTCATAACTCGCTAATCGCGTACTGCGCCTCGAAGACTATCCGAACTATTAAATCTTATATTAACATTCACTGATTGACCTATTTCATCAACTAGTCCAGCCTTTCCCAACGTGTTTCAAGGGCGCACCCCTAGAGCCACCTTACCATGACTCGCGGACCGCTTATAAAAGAAACTTTCAAAATAAATATGTTGTTTCTACAAACAACGACTTATGGATGAGTACCTGCTATTACATAATTTATTGTACTTAGATCTACTTTTTCACTACTTTGATTTGTTACTGTCAGTAACAATTAACAGACATGAAAAGAGCTTTCCAGTGATGTGTGGTCTTTTTTGGTTTCTGGGGACAGTATGATCATTTGTTGAAATACTTCTTTGAATGTTCTTTTGAAAGTACATACACATGCACTCACGCCTGCACTCCCCGAAGGGGTAGGCAGAGGTGTAACTAGTACACCCATATTTCGTCTACATACATTCTTTTGAAAGTCGAATCACAAATTATTTTAATAACTTATTAACCCACGAGCGAGGGATCTATTTGCCACAGTATAGTATGCTGCGTCACGCGGTTGTGTTTTCAATGCACGTTCCCATCAAACGCTCGATCGAGATGCTTTCATAACTTTTATTTTGTCCACGGACTCCAAGTTGGGAAACTCTGAATTAGTCGTATTCCATTAATCAGCTTATATTCAATCGAGCTACGCTCGCAAACGGAATTCATAACTCATTCAATTGATGACAGAATTGATCCTAATCACACGTTAATAACATTATGTGCAAGTGTCAGCGAGAATACGAGTATAACAAGTGTACTAGTGTGTAAGCTATGTGTACACACATTGATCTACTGCCACTAACTACAGCTATATACAAGCCAAGCCAGCCGCAATGAGTCTGTTTGACTTACTGTTTCCACAACCGTCTCCTAACAGATGCAAGAAAGTAACAGAAAAATAAATTGAAATTATAACAAAACATTTGATGAATTAGTTTTGTATTAATTTTGTTGGAAATAATAAAGTGTTATTGCCGATCGGATGACAGACTAATCTTTTCGTATTCATGTGGTGATAATGGTCGCATTAAATGAAATTATATACGTGTTGTACGTGTCTTGATAAAACACACGGGAGTTAATTTTATGTATAATGGTACAATTTGGAATACGGGCAGTACCTACTGATCGAAATTTACAAAATGTTCATTGCTAAAATCTAGATAGATTTAATAATACCAGTAAAATTTATGCTTTTTTATTACCGCAACAGTACTCATCATAACTGAGACAAATTTATATTAGACTTGATATTATGTTAATATTGAATAATAAAAATTCCCAGTTCCATAAAGACACGAACGCTACCAGTGGGATATGACGGCCCTGAATACTAAGGCTGGTGGTAGATGGTAGGTAGATGGTGACTTACCGTCGGGTGTTGGCTGTGCGCCGCGTCCCGGCGGATGTGGTGCGCGGGCGCAGACTCTGCAGGTCCGTCGGCATTTCCCGCACTTCAGGGAGAAATGCATCGTCTATTGTTGAGGGAGCTGCGTGAGATAGATCTGGGTTGCGAGAAATATATACCTATATTTTTTTATTATTATTGAGTTTATTTTAAATTTGGTACGCAACTTCTTACAAGATGTTCCAAATTGATGATAGTTAATGGGTAATGTTTGTCTAGAAGAAACCACAGTTAGCGATAAAACCGACAATAATATTTTATTTTATTTTATTGTTTACTTTGTGCTTTTTAATTTCTTGCCTAATAAGATGTAGGTATAAAGTTATTATAAATGACTTTTATCGTATGTATATTTATATTACTCAAACATCATTCAATACTGCTAACAGCTCGGAGATATTTATTCCCTTGAATATGCTTACCACATTACCATAATGTGTTTCAAAATGCCACGCATATAATAAAGCAATATATCAAACACTACCATAGGTACTTACTACAATTGTTAAGCATCCCCTAATCATATTTAATGCTAATATTTTTTTTTAAATATTGGACAATTTATTTAAAGTTTCTGCGATTTAGCTTTCAACTTAGATAAATACCCCTTTTGACACAATATCAGGTTATAAAGTAATAATTACCTTTCTTCTCATCGCTAGGCTCGGTTCTATTGCTATCCGAAGATCGTTGTCTTGCTGGTGTTATGGAAGGCTGAGGTCTAACAACCGTCACGTCGGGACCCACCGCGCTTGGTCCAGACGATGTCGATATCGAGTCCGCTTCTGGCTCTTTCTCAGGCCCACCTTCAGGCCCTGACTGGGGAAGCTCGTCCTAGATTTGAAATACGGTATTGGTGGAGGCTAAAACTTGGTAATCTTTCGTTTAGCCTCTGTTTTACTGAGTTGTTGTAGCTTGATATTCAAAAATATTTAGGATAAGATAAATATTTTACAGCCTTGATGCCGCAGTGGTTGAGTAGCTGGGTGTGAAGCGAGAGGCTGCGGGTTCGATTCCCGTATCGAGACCAAATGTTTGTGTGATCCATAAATATTTGTTTCGCGTCTGGGTGTTCTCTCAGAGGAGTTGATGTCAGGCAGGCGGCCGGCCGTAAAAACTTCAAGTCAATTTTTCTGTAACCTTATTTAAAAAGCATGTTGCCACTGTGAGTGGGATAAAGGCTTGTTGAAAAAGAAGAGAAATATCTTATGTGATGTATTTTTAAGTGGTTACGATATCCGTTTATTAGGATAAAGAATGTGCATGTGACGAAAAAATTAACAGAAATAGCCATTGAGTAAATAAAAAATATTAAAGGTGTACTTGCAAATTTTTAAAAGCGTGGTTTTTACACTGTATGTTGAAAGCAATGGATCAGTGTTCTGTACAAATACTTTCGAAACCTCAGTCGAAGTGTAACTTTTTCAGCGTGTTTAAAATCTATTTGTGTGGATTTAGGAAGAAGAAAAAAATATTGTGGAAGTCTAAACCGCAAATAATTTGTATGCAACATAAACTATAAACATAAAAAATAATTGTTATGCATCATAATAAAAAGTAACAAAAACTAATATTCATAAGTTGTTACACTTCTGAACTGAGACGACGACATCAACATTTAAAGGTGCTGTCCCACACGACACACAATCTAAGAATATACTTACATGTGTCTTTATAAAGATTTTGGTAGATAACTAGTACTCAAATTAGCCAATTATACGTACATCACAGTTAGCTCCGCGTTGCAGTGTCTGAACAAACACAAATGTTGTTTGGTAGTTCTGATAGTTACAGAAACGTTATTTAAACAATTTAATTTTATTAGTTTTTTCTACAAAACGACGAGGTGGCAGATAAACTCGGTTTGAAGCAACCTCGGGAGTATATCGGTTGCAAATGTCTGTACCAGATGGTACCAGGAGTACAATCCCGCGAACGGCCCTAAAAGTGCGGGCTTGATGTATTTGAGAATAATGAGAGCCCAATAATGGTTTCACTACGGAATATGTTCAAAGTCGCGCAAAAGTCTAAGTTTGTAGACGTACCCTGATAAAAGGTGAGGATAATGCCAGGCAATAATAAGAAGAATTCGTTTTACAAGAGACTAAAATCAAATAAAATGTCATATCAATATATTCTTTCGTAAAGTCTAATTAGATATGAATAATGTAAAGTAATTTGACCGGGCAATGATCAAGTAAGATATTATCAACCTCTGTCGAAGGAATTAAAGTTATGAAAACAGTATGTTCCATATTTAAATACATTAAATTTGTTCGGAAAGATTTTGTAATTTCATTTTCTCTTAATTGCTACAAAACCGAATCCTTTACACGTAGAGCGAAATTGTAATTTAATTAAGAACAGATGCAAGGGAAAACGGCACGTAATTGTTGTTTTAATGAGTTAAACAAATATGGGTATTTTTCTTAAATTAATTGCAAGGTTGTATTGAGACTTTCCGTTTGAATTGTTTTTATTTTACATGCATATTGACCATATCCAGCTTTAAATATATTTTATTGCTTTGTTTTCGTAAATTAATTTTTATTGGTATAAATTCAACTATTTTTACTCAGACGTTAAAATTACATTTTTTAAAACTCCATAAAATAGGATTTATTCGTGTATATAGTTGGGGCAACGCGAACGCGGAGCTAAATCCAATGGAAGCGCTTACATCGGAGGGCTGCGAGGCGCGCTCGTCCTCCTCCTGCACGGGGCGCACCGTGAACCGCGCCGCGCCAGTGTCGCTGTCCGACAGCACCTGCTGCGACATCGCTTGTCACTTACACTGACGCATGACGTGTCGGGGAAACGGAGTGGACATTGCCTTGTATGAAAGTGTTTATTTACTGTCACCGCGTCTTTTCCTACCTCGACACTGGCAAAATCATCGCACCCCGATGGAGCCACAATATAAAATTGGAATTGCCTTGTATGATTAGGTTATAGGCTAGACTTGTCTTTGGCTTTGTAACTTGAGCTATGGTTTTAGGGTAATGGCAAATTCTTAAAAGAAATACTTATGGGACCTTACTTATAAAGGTTATTTAAGCATTGATTTTTTATACACTTTTTTGTTTTTCTCTGTCAAGGCGATGGGACGAAAACAGTGTTTGACTAACCAGTGTTTAAAAAAGTTTATAAGAATGGCCCATGATACTTGTTAAGAAAAAAAAGGTGATAGGTATACCTAATTTGAAATATTTAATTGCTGTTGGAAATACTATTTGCTCATTTGAATACAGTATAAATAATTACTGTACTAAACCATATTATATTGAAGGTATAATTCAATTTCCACTCCGTTTAAACCCAGACATCCTTGCATGACACATCCAGGCGTATCTGGTGTTTATATCTGAGTCCTCAGAGTTTCAATTAAGTGCAAGTTTCTTACAGGAAATGTGATTCATCTTGTTAATGTGCCAGTTAAAGTAGTTTACTAATTTATAGTTTACACTACGATAATGCATGTAGCCATTTTATACTGTAAAAGTACTGATAACACAAAAACCGGCCATATTAAAAACGTTCTTGCGCACCGAGGATTCCGTATCTCCCAACCCCCTTTTGACTTTACTTTATAATTTTAAGGATATTCGCCTTAATAACACCATATTCTGTGAAATTTTTAGTTAGTTACCTATTACGGTTAAAAAGATAGAGCCTTTTAGAGGTATGACAGACATACATACAAAAAGATATACCGTAGAATTAGTAATAGGATACCATTGGTACCCTTTAGTTACGGAACCCTAAAAGTAAGAGAATTGTAATACACCAAAAACACCAAATACGCCAAAGCTAAACGAATTGATTTTAGAAATTCGCTCCATTGAGTCGCGACATCGAACATCGATCGGAAAACATATTATAACTTTTAGCTTTAGAGTAAAGGCGATGTTGCAAGGTGATATTGACAACTGTTTTAATAAAATTTTTATCTTATTTGTCGACGACTATCATTTATCTACTAATTTAAACACTTCATTTTTTCTACATACATATACATATGCACTCACGCCTGTAATCCCCGAAGGGGTAGGCAGAGGTGTAACAAGTACACCCACATTTCGCCGAGCGTATCTCCGTCCCATGATTTGATAGAGGGCGAGCCTATCGCCATACCGGGCACAAATTCCAGACTCCGGGCCGATACTGAGCTTTTTGTAAAAGAAAAACCCAGTATCACTTTCACCCGACCCGGGGATCGAACCCGAGACCTCAGCATCAGCCTCAGTCGTAACGCGTACGCATTACAACTGCGCCATCGAGGCAGTTAGTTTCTGCTACTGATTCCATATTAGTAAAAAAATACATATTTTTGTCTTGTCATATCTTTGTCAACATCGCCTTATGACAGTTCTACAATTATAAGTTGGCGAGATGAGTGGCGCTGTTGTTAAAACTTCGTTGGTAAAATTTTGACAGATGATAAGTTAATTACCTACATTTTCAATTAGTTAAAAAATTTGCCACCGCCAACTTATACTTACTTACTGGCGCAATAATGTGTTAACATAAGAACATCGAATTATAATGACATGCTCATGGGTTACACAGAATGTTGCAAATAAGAGGCACTGCTTCAAACCCTTAGTAATATTTAGCGTTCGTAAGAAGCAACGGCTCAAGAAATCTACAAATATTGACATATTAGAAACAAATGAAACAACCTTTAAATAAAATGAACTATTGCTTGTTACGTACGCTTTAACTATTACTAATGTTTTCATACAACCCATGCTTAGTGTGTGAAGCTTCACTCGTGGTATTTGCACGCCAAATATATTTGGGAGCACATCGATATAAAACGTTTTATAGGGAGATTCATATATATAATATAACCAACTGTTGATACATTGAATATTACCGTATATTTCCAGTATTCCCCAGTTTTTATACATCACTGGCGAACAACGGAAAAGAAGCTGCGATGTCCCCCACTGGGGGGCAATGTAACTAAAATTCTCCCATTCTCCCGAACTGGCGGATATCGGGAACGAACGAGTGGCTTTATCCACCAATAGAGGATATCGAAACTAATAATGTAGCATTGTACCTCACTATTTTTTATAGGGTTAAAAAAAGAAAGAGTATGCGAAACCCAAGGCAATAGTTGTACTCGTACTCGTTGGCATTGGGGGACATCACAACTTTTTTCTCGTTGTTCACCAGTGGTGGATAAATGTGAGGGACACCGGGAGTAGACGAATAGTTCGTATATATTTCGTTTTATATAGGACAAACAACTTATTGGACTATGCGAAACAGTGTAAAATGACAATTTCAATATTATTACAATATTCGGAAACATTGCAAACATCGAGAAAGTTCGTTTATTAATAATTATTACTACTATTAATACTTTTAATATGTCAGGAGTTCTTACCTCAGACCTGTCACTAGCAGTTCTCAGTCTGGCGGCCCCCGGCTGGAAGGTCGGAGGCGGAGGTCCCAGCGTGTCGGTAGAGCCTCGGTTCACGAGCGACGGGTGAGTCGCCATGAACCGGTGGATCACCGCCAGATGGTTCATCGTCTGCTCGGCTATGTCCTCCAGTTTACGTAACCTGAACTCTACGCTCTGGAAATTATGGTTCGGTTAGATTTTGTACTGAGTAACAGAATAAGGATTTCGACAACTCTTTTTGTAGGGTTGATATATTTAATTTTGTGGCGATAGCTACGGTGTTTAATTTGTTTTGGTATCATGATAGATGTTTACAATATGGTTTTAAATGTTGAATGAAAATCAGATAAATAAATGGCACCTACCAATCATCTAAAAAAATTGGTAATAATTAATTAATTAATTCATTCTGCGTGATTTAACTAAAGCCGTGCATTTTGATTTAGTATTTTTAGCTCAATTTATTAAAGGATTTTCTAGTTTTTATCGAAAAGGACACCTAAATTTTACAGAAATTTATATCTAAAAATACTGTACCTGTACGGATTGTATCTGACAGTTAGCTTTCTGGTTCAAGTCTTCCATTTTGGTGGTGATATGTTCTACTCTGTCTGTTGTGTTCCTAACTCGCTCCTCTATTGAATTTGATAACTTAACTTCCTAAAAGGAAATTATATTTCATAATAATTTATTATTTATATTGGTCTATATGTAACAGCTAATAGTGGACAACCTCGGTGGTACAGTGTTTGTGGGATTCACAAATATTTGTTTCTGGTTTGGGTGTTTTCTCCTCAGAGGCGTTTATGTCAGGCAGCCGGTCGGTCGTAAAAACTACTAGGCAAATCATTATGTTAAAGCATGTTGCACCTTCCCCACTGCAAGTGGGATAACGGCAGGTGCAAGGAGAGAAAACATATTAGCCTAGCTTTTACTCGTGGCTCCACCCTCGTAAGCGGACTTTTCGGGGATAAAATGTAACCTATGTCTTAATCCAGGCCATGGTACGCTTTTATCCCCGGAGTAGGCAAAGATGCAACTAGTACATTTAAGGTTCACCGTGCTTAGTTCCGTCCCATAATGTGAGCTCAATTCTATTCCGGGTACTAATTCCAAACTCCGGGAAATTTAAGTGCTATGTTTCAAATCGTCAATCTACTATATTTCTACTAGTTCGTAAGAAACAAACATTGCCGAAGCGTTTATTGTAAGTCGTAATACTGTAAGCATTCTACGCCGAAGAATGTGGTAATAAGAGTGCAAAAAAATGATAAACTTACTTGTTCCCTAAAATATCCTTCAACGCATTCTTCTTCAAAATCATACAGTCTTTCCATGTCCTCCTTTTCTAAGAACAATTTCAGTCCATTGTCGTACTGAAACCTTTTGTGGGACACATTTCTCGTCACCCACTTGCACACAGCGTACATGTGGCAGAATATTATTATCGGTGGTGGAAGCACTGGCTTCTGTTCGTATTCCATCACCACTGTAAACCTTTGGAACATCCATACCTAAAGATTGTTTGATTAGTTAGAAATGGTTAACATTAGAAAATTGTTGCTTTGTTTGTGTATTTATTCATTCTATCACGATTAACCGTAAACTTTGCATGTTTTGAAAACAATTTCTATAGTGGATCAATTTTGCAATGAATCAAAGTACTAGTTTGTATTTGGTATCAAGTTTACATATTTTATATTATTAGAAACTTTGTCACGAACTAAGAAATTGATCACTTATGTAAATTGATGTGGCATCTGTATTTTAGCTAATAATCAATTAAATGTACATGTTAAACAAACCACTTAAATTTTAATGGACATAATTTGTTTATGCTATATAAAAATAAACTAAATATACGCATCATTCAACAACATAAAATATAATATAAGCGAATATAAAAAATAATTAGTGATTGACATTTACATTTCCATTCATAAAGTTTTATTAAATAAGCTGTTAGAATGCAAGACATTAAGTTCGTAGAAAAATATGTAAGAGAACCGGCGATTTTAAACGTTGAGCTTATTTTAATTTTATCGGATCTGCTTTATCACATTTAAGGAGTGATGATGCAAAAGTAACACAAATATTGATTGAAGACTGAATAATGTCAACTTTAGTGTTGTTTTAATCTATAGAAAAAGAAGACCACAAACCAAATGCCTCGCAGGAAAATAAAAAAGCAAAACAAAAGATAAACCTGATGCGAGACTTCATTGACTTCGTTAAATATATTGTTAAACACCGCGATGAGAAGGTTTATGAGTAAAATGTTGGCGATCAGCAGGTAAACTGTCATTGCTATCGGAGTGATCCAGCGGCCGGTAACACACTTCTTGGATCCTACTTCCTTGCCGCATTCGGGGTCGATGTCGGAGGCGAACACTTCCCCGTACAACATGAAGTACGGTTGGTAGAACACCTACGAATAATATAATATTCAACTAAAAATAAAATAAAAGTAATAGCTTTTGGTTCGAATGGTTTGGTTTGGTAGTTACGGAATTAGTTTATGCCTGTAGCTACGGTTTGTTTAATTTACAATATTTGCCATTATTTTTGATTTGTACTATTCAAAAGGCTGGCATTTACTCGAATAATATTTGAAGATCAACTTTTTGCATTGAATGGGTATCGAGTGCCAATTATTACACGTGGGCGTACGATTCGCAGTTCAAAAACTACTTTTAATAAACAATAATCAATTTGAATTTATATGAAAATTGTTAAGCTTTTCGCTTGTCATATGTCTTTAGTGAATCAGCGACTGAATTCCCGCAATGTTTAATTTTCCAAAATATAAATGAAACTACTACCACTCGAACCATAATTAACAAAAAAACAAACAAAACTAAATACTTAAAACTAAATACAAAAAATAAACCTACAAAATTAAAAACTAATAAAATCAACGAGCCTACGTTCAACGTCTAACTAAATCTCGCAACAGGTTGACTAGCAGAAATAAATTTGGCCAACATCGAACAACTAGGTACATCGATAACTAGAACGGTCGGAACCTGATGCGATACTCCGTTGACTTCTATGAAGATGTTATTGAAAACCGCTATGAGGAGATTGACGAGTAATATGTTAGCTATTAGAAGGTAGACGCTCATGACCAATGGGGGGACCCAGTGGCCCACGCGGCACTCCTCCAAGCCTGGCAGGCCGCATGGGGGTGCCATCTGCTCGGCAAATACTTCGCCATATAGCATGAAGTAAGGTTGGAAGAACACCTGAAAATATTACTGATTGGATAGCGGTTGAAGCTAGTAATTTCTCGTGCTGATCTGCGGTTTTCCTTGTGCCGTCATTGTTTTCAACCTATACACTTTTAATAATAAGTAATTATAGAACTTAGTTTTAATTTTCATTTAATGAAACACAGTTGACTTAAAATATCACAATTCATGTTTTATAATACCTGGTAACATGACCTGCATTAGTGGTTACCATATAAAATACACTTTTGACTGGATTAAATAATTCTTATTCGCCCTTCATTTCATTGTGAATTACTCTTACAACGTTTTTTCTCAAATCAGCTGTTGAGTTACTTTCTTTTTTCTGCCTGGCGTTATCCTGGCTTAATTCCAGGATACGACTTCCCATCATAATTTGACAGTGGATTTATATGGCGTGACCCACCGTCTGACCCCACAACCCGCAATGGGAACCAAGTTTCGCCATTGCCTCATAGTGTACCACGTGCAGGTGAGGTTGGCTTTGGGCCTAAGATGTTGGTGGATATTTGTTAAGAAATCATCAAGTTAAATGAACATTTCGAACTGTCGTACACATTTCAATATAATTTACTATCAAAAGCATTGTACATTACCTCTCTGATGAGGTACCAGCTGGCTTCTTGCTCCGGGTAGAGTATTGCTTGCCGAGCTACTCCGAAAGACATCAGCACTACTAGCAATAGTACCACGAAGTATATCATGTTCTTCACCATCTTACCCATCATCGTGACTAGAGGACCTAAAGACAAGGGCCATCATGACGGATTAAATGATATTTTCGCGGGCGAAGCCGCGTGTAACTGCTAGTATAAAATATAGTTTGAGTGCTTTTAGGTAAAACGAAAACGACTCTGGGTGACTTTTTTTAAAAATAGGTTGCAATGAATTTTTTCACAGTAGTTTTTTATGCGTTTTTACGAGTCCTTACTTTTGGCAAATGTTTGAATTACTGCTTGCTTGGAGTGTCAAAGCTCAAATGATGTACAAATTACGATTTAAACTACGTTTCCAAACATAGATGATGATGGTTGTTATAACATTACATTATGTACTTGTTTTTCTCTAAAGTTCCTGATAAGGCTCGGAATGAAAGATTTTCGTACTAAACCATAAAAAAAGTAAGTTAACAAGGCGCATAACTATTATTGTAGCCGTTAGAGAGTATTAAGTGTTTTTTATGATGATACATTATTCTCGAAGTTTAGATTAAACTTACCTAAATACTTATTAACGCCCAAAATGTTGAGTATCCTGAGATACCAGTAAATGATATCGACGCAGTAGATGACGCGGCCGACGTCCATGGATCCAGAACGAAGTCTCAGCGTCAGCCCCACGAGGAAGAATATTATGAAACCGGCGTCGTACGTGTTCCACATATTCCATGCCCACACGCTGAACTTATGTCTGAAACAATACGATTATGTACCTACTTATTTATTATTCTGTGGTCTTGGGTTCAAATCCGAGGTTGTGTGATCACAATTTATGTATGAGTGTTCTATACTAAAAATCACACATGAATTATGATGTCTTCGACTGCCCCTGTGGCGCAGCTGTAATGCGTACATGATAAAAGTGAAAACGGGTTTTTCTATCATAAAATGCTGTGTATCAACCCGGAGTCCTCCAGATATCTGACTCACCGTACGAAACGCAGCAGCAAGCTGCTACATTACGTTGGTTGCCTGTGAGACAATGGTAACGACCCGGACGAGCCGGCCCATTCATGCTGTAGACAAAACTGTCTACAGCGTGGCCCTACCACTCCAAAAATTTATAAGTGAGGATCATAAACATAATATTGTAAATCGTTATTTATTAGTATGGTGATAGTAGTTTGCTTAATTTTCGAGCGTGTACTTGGTTTTCTATGAATAGTTATTCTAAGGCCTTAAGAGCCTGTTCCACAAAGCCTGATGTCCGTTTTTATTTCAACAGTCACACACATAGTCCTGACCCCACATTAGAGGAGCCTGTATCGGGGGTAACACGTACTACGAGGGACTTACGGTCCCACAACACCCGAGAAAAATATTTGCGGATTTCACAAACATTTGTCTCGGTGTGGGAATCGAACCCTCGGCCTCTCGCTTTACAGCCGGCTACTCGCCCACTGCGCTACGGAGGCTGTGTTGAAATGTGTTTCATACATTGATTTATAAATGTGCATCATAAACATAATATTATGACTCGTTATTAGTAGAGTGATCGTAATTTGGAGCCATATATGGCCTCACTTGAACGGCTTAAATTTCGTGCGTGTACTTCGTTTCTATAAGTAGTTATTCTAAGGCCTTAAGGGCCTGTTCCGTAATGTCTGATGTCCGAATTCAAATATGTCCATGACAATTTTCATTCCCTCGTCAGCGAACAAACAAGGTAAAATAATCTTTTGACAGTTGAATAGACCCGCGACAAATGGCCCTGGCTTAATAGAGCCCTAATAAAGAAAGGGTTCTGAATTCGAATGTATTTTTTTATTTTTATTTTGTTTTTCCAGCAGACTTAACACTAATATTAATGTCTAAGACTCTTTGAGAGTGATAAGAGCCACGCTGTATACAGGTTTTATGAATTTTTATAATTTTCTCAGTGTGGGCAGACGCGGCGTTTACCATCAGACGAGCGAACTGCTCGTCCCGCTAACCTTATAAAAAAACCAACAAAGCGGGGTTTGTTAATGAAAGATGGTTTATTCTTACTATTTTATTGATTGTACTCAAAATCTTGGGTTCAGATTAGAAATACATTAATATTGTTTTCCGGAGACTTCCAATAACATGTGATGAACATACTATAGATGGCTGAAGTTATTACAGACTACAGGCTACTTACTAGGCTTAGGCTACTTAGGGATCCAGATTTATTTTTGTTAAAATAAATGCTTCCTATGATAAAGAATAGAGGATATTGTAGGTAACCACTTACAATCAGGTGGGCCGTCGCTTGTTTGCTTTGAAGACAAATAACATACATAAATACGCCTATATCTTCGAAGGGGTAGGTAGAGGTGCAACTAGTGATGCACTCACGTTTCAAAGAATTTACTTCAATCCCATGATGCGAAAGGTATCGAGCCTATCACTATATACAAATTCAAATCCAGGGCAACTCATGTCAGATGTTTCTAATCGAAAGACCAAACACGTATTGCGATTGCCTGAACTGGGATGGGAACCCAGAACCTGACGGTTTCTCAGACTAAGTAGGCTGCCACTAGACCAATGAGCAAAGAGACAAATTTAAAGTCAAACAACTTACCTAATAGCCACGGGTTCGGACGTAACAATTTCCCTTATCTTCTCACATAAGAACGTTAGTATATAACAAATTGAATATATCTCGGGCCAAGATGGCGTCGGGTCCATCTTGACTAATACTGTATACGTAAACATCAATAGGAACAATATGTAGGCTATCTGGAAAACAAACAAAACAATTAAGTCACAAAACAAATTATTAGAAAGTAAAAAGATTCTCCCCAGAGGGGTTAACGTCAGGCAGGCGACCGGTCGTAATAATTACAAGCCGAATATTTCCGGATAAGGGCATGTGGGAGAAGAAGAGAAGATCTTAAGCAGCGATAGCTCAGCGGGGAGTGGTACGGACTGTTGAGAACAAAGTCGCCGGTTGAAAACCAGCCTCAAGAGTATACACCTCTGACTTTTCTAAGTAACATGTGTATTATTTGTTAATTATCGCTTGCTTTAACGGTGACGGAAACATCGTGAAACCTGCATATCTGAGAAGTTCTCCATAAGAATTTCGAACGTATGTGAAGTCTGCCAACCTATATTATTCCAGCGTGGTGGATCCTAACCCCTCTCAATCAGTAGAGGAGGCCCGTGCCACTGCTGGGCGTGTTAAATACAGGGCTAGTATTATTTTTATTTTATATTAAGATTTTAACTGGTAGAGCCACGCTGTAGAAAGTTTTGTCTTCAGCCTGAATGGACTCGACCACGGTAGTAACGCTGTCTCACAGAAAACAAAAGTGAATGGCAGCTTGCTACTGTGTTTCTAAAATCTAAAATCCTGCCCCTTTTGTAATCCCATTCCTTTTCTTTAAACTATGCATCGTATCTTTGGTTCTACTGCTAATGTGGGCTTTCATGGGCTGTGGAGATCACTCACTGTCAGGTGATCCACTTGCTTGTATGCCAATCTTAAAACCCCTGGAGTCCATTAGAAAACATGTTAACTTTTAAACGTCTAAACAGATTTTATTCAAACATAGCGGAGTTCTATCCCGAATGAACGAACTTTCAAACAAAAAAAGCGCAATCAAATCAGTCCATTCGTTTAGGACACACACACACATAACACAGTCCAGTGCCATGTAGTGCTTTGTAATCCAAAGCTCTGTGTGGTGTTGTGTTTACGGGCAGACGTGAAGCTTATAATCAGGCGGACGACTTGCTAGTTTCGTCATTCAGCCAAATAAAAAACAATTAAAATCGACTTCATAAGTATAAAGGAAATCGAATGGTCATTATTCCATGTGATTTACAAAGCCATTTCATTATGCTAAAGTCAATAAAACACTAAATAAAAAGCGTTTCACGTTCCATATCGATTATCACTTAGCAAGAACAATGCGCACAGTGATATATTACTTGCAAAGGGAAATTGTTAACGTCACCATTCTCTGCAATGGATGTGGGATAAAAATTCTTTGTTCCCAGAGTTGTGCATTCTGAGTGCATTCATATTGATTTATAATAAAATGGTGCAACTGAACTGAACATCTGCCACTGTAACTCCTGAAAATCAGGATCGACGGTGGCAGTAAGCTCGGCGAGTGTCTAGGAATGCTAAATTGTCTTTGTTTCGCATCGTAATCCATCTAATAGAAAGTTAGGGAATATTAACTGTCCACTTTTTAAGCAGTTAAGCCTGTGTCACGCCAGTGACCTTGGCGATTTACTTCATACAAAAATCTATTAGAATGGAAGATTTGCGCGACCGAGACGCAGCGCGGCGACAAGTGTTTATAATGCTTTTCATTTGTTATTACAACTTTTTGTTTAGAATATTGAAAAGTAATAACGTCCAGTTTGTTTATTCGATCATAAGGATGATTTTGGTTTAGGTTTCATTGAAATTGATACGTCCATTCATTTGACTTTTTATGTCAATCATTTTGCGTTAGTATAATACAGAAATAAAACTTTTTTTTTACGTAAGTTGAGGGAATTTTGCTTCGACAGAAACCGTAATAAATCTATATTATGCAATAGTTTTTGTACATCGATTAGTTCAGCAGGTTTCTCAGATTTGTCTTGTAAGCCAACTTGTTTAATAATTTAGCACGAGTTACAATCTTAAACAGTTCTTTAGTAATATTATCTCTAGCACTTCTATATTATTAGTACTAAAATTTCAATGCCTACTGTTTAATTATGCTTAAAACTAGCTACGGTAATATAATAAGTGTCGCTACTTCAGACAGTTGGAGTATTTCCATTAGAATTCCTAGGACCCCGTATCTAGGTCAATTATTGTGATGTCTAAATTCCTTTGTACCTAAATTTTAGGTTTATTTAAATAGGTACATCTACAGCAAACACATTTAATACACAACTTAGGCTAGGTAGATGGGTTTGTACCCGACAGAGTACCAACCACCGTCCATATGAATATGATAATAATAATAATAATAATAATACACCCAACAGTCACACACATAGTCCTGACCCCACACTAGGTAAACCTGTATCGTGGGTATCAGGAACTACGAGGGACTTGTGGTCCCACAACACCCAGACCCGAAACAAATATTTGTGGATCACACAAACATTTGTCTTGGTGTGGGAATCGAACCCACGGCCTCTCGCTTCGCAGCCGGTTACTCACCGACTGCGCCACGGAGCTGTCATATACATATACATATACATATCGGATATGTTACATATTTACTATAACTTTCTAAATGACATCTGAATATTATGGCTGAATTATTGTCAGAGGCATTTTCGAAGAGTAATCCTAGGAGTGACAACAGAGACGAGAAATGTGTATGTGTGTGTGTATTGAATGTCTTTACTAGGAAAAAAATTGCCTCTGTCCTAATCCAGATACTCATTCGATTCAAATCCGTCTATCCGTTAGACCGTTATTAATTAACAAACATTAAAATTTTTACATTTGCAAAAAGTTTGTAAATGCTGAATTGACTTCATCAGATCACAAAGCCGTGAAGGCAGTTAAACCAATATAATGCCGTCCTGTTATTATCCTGTGCAATTGGAGTTACAAGTTAAAATATATAAAACTCCTGACAAAAAGCCTGATTTCTATAAAAAAATGTCCTGACTTTTCCCAGAACTGAGTGTTTGTATAACATGTATTGTATTCATTAGGTTGAGTAATAATTAGTCAAATTAAAGTGTTTTTTTACGGAGTAGATAATAGATCCTTCTAATATTATTATTTTTTGCTTTTAAAGTGTAAATCCTGTAAAAGAAATTTTCAAAGTTCGGCCGGATTCCTGACAAGTGCCAAAAATCCTGATATCTCAGGAAAAATCCTAAAATCTGATAATCTTATGCGCAATGTACATAGAGAGGATTATAATTGGGGATGCCACTCGACCGGAATGGGGGTTGATAAAGCAAAAATTAACGACCATGTATTATTAACAAATGTTACATTTTTCTAACGAGTTGTCGGATTCTTTGTTGTAGTCAATTCAGTTTAGAGATAAGGTTATTACTCGGGCCTACGCTTGTAAAAGATAAACACTAAATGATTGTGTACATTTTGGTGAATGTATTTTTTAAGTACCATGTGGATGTTATCCTATAACTGTGGTTATTTTAAATGTGGAAGGGTACAAAGTAGTGTCAAAAGAGTTAAAAGAATGTTAATTGCCAAAAAGTTATAGATAGTTCGGCTAATTTGTGCACATCCTGCTACGTGTGCGTGAGTTTGTAAATATGTAGCTTTACTTTGTGTGACAGTCGTGTCCCATACTTATACATAGTATTTTTGTATCCTAACATTGGCGACTACACTGAAGCCGATGGTAAGTAGAATGCAGTACAGAATGCGACTGCTCACCATGTGTATGGTGGTTGCTATCCAGTCGATCATTATGTCTATACAATACACACCACGCACACATAGCAATGTGCACAAATGAGTTGAATTATGTAAATACAGAGAGACCTGTAAGGATGAAAATGATCTTGTTCCCATGGCCACGATGTAAATAATAAAATGAACATTATAATAAGTCGAGGAAGAACATATATTTTTTATTACTCATCTCTGAGAATACGCCATGTGGCAAGGTTAGATACGCTCGCGCCTTTTCAATATAAATCACAAATGAATATTTTTATCAGAAGTCGCACACTCTTCTGGATACAGTTTGATATTTTTAGAGAACGATAACCTATAATATAGAAATTGTTCTTATAATTTATTTACATTGTTGTTATAATTATGTTGACGCAGTATCGTATATTGTTTGAACAACGATCATTTTGATTAATGGCTGATTTCAAAGCGATCTTAGTTCGAGTTTCCGGATTAATCGCACTAATAGGGCCAAAAACAGGCGGTCATGCGTACAAATTAGTTAGTTTTATTGGTTCATTTCCGGGACCGATGTGGAGATCGGATTGAGCTCGTTTATTAAAACCGTGAATCAAATTCAAAAAAATATAAATACTCACCGAATCAGCCCAAAACTTGGTTATCGGCGCTGTAAAGAACTCGTAAATCTTCTTCCTCAGGCGCAAGGGCCTCATCCTCTTAATCTCGGGCGCGTGATGTTCGGGCAGTTCTCTGTACGCGGGCTCCCACCCTACTTTACCAACTTTTCCGTTCTGATCGACTCGCGTTTCGCATTCGGCTCCTGAGCCAATCAACGCCTGCTTGAGTCCAGACAAAACGGTATAAACATTATAAAAATATGTTCACACCGCAATAAATCAAATATATAAGAGATTACATTCACATAGTGAAGCTTGATTCTGATAGATATATAGTGACACAAACAGACTGTGATTCAGCAAGATACGTGAAGCATACAAGATACATTACCAAGCTATATCAAAAGCTGTATCACAATGCACATGAAATCGATATAATTGATAAGAATGCAAAGATAAAAGATAATTATTGTAAGTTGATGTTTATCACAGTAGAAAATACAGCGCAACATTGAAAGTTACACATACTAGCTACTAAACAATACACTGAAATGGAAATTTTGTACACAATTGCCAAAGTAAAGATCCTCTTCAATATTCAGTATCAGTTTTTTTGTATAACTTTTGAAGTCACACAGGAGAATACGAATACTGAATAACAAAGATGCTCATTACATTTTATTTTCCATTTTCACTGCACACTAGGTATTTTCGGTGTTGCATTCTTTATAAAAAAGAAACACAGTATCGCCGATAAATGTGACAACGGAAATTAAAATATCTCATCGCTTATGCTACACCTCGGATTTTTAATACTTTCCATATCACCATATTTAGTGTCGAGGGTGTTGGAGATTCTATTAAAAATGTTGAAGTAAATCAAAATTGAGTCGTAAACATACTATCTTGACATTGGAGAGGATCGTAAAATCCAAGGTGAGCAATAAAAGGCGGTCAATGAAGACGATAGCACAGTCAAGAGTGAACCAAGTCGAAGTGTAACGTCACGAAGGCCTACGTCACGCAAAGCCATTTCATGGCAACAGGTAGTTTTGCTTTGTTTTCTACACATTGCAATACGAACACAATTGTTATTTAATCCTAATATTAAGTTATATTAAACTTCTATCAAGTGTAATTTTCTCTACGTATTGTTATGTAAATTACCATAAAGCAGTTACGGCAGAGAAGTAATATAAAAATATAAAATTATATTTCTATCAGTTACAATATTTTCTTTTCAATATTAAAACTTAACAAATAAAATTGGTTTAGTTGGTATATCTAACGTTATTACTATACAAAATATAAAAGTCTTTGCTGTCCCTGATTCTAAAATAAATCTGCTACTTTTTGTGCTGTGAAAGACTTTATTACTGGTTAAAAAGAAACTAATATAGTAATTACAGTTTATTTCTAGAGAGTATTAATAGAAAATTTTCGGTGAAAAATAACATATTTCGTAATAAAGTCAGCTAAGAAGAGACATTACAATTGTTAAAAAATATATAAACTGGTGACATTAGTTCTATATAGAAAGAACCTTGTGTCACATACTAAATGTCGATGCACAAAGATTTCAGAAAAGAAGAAGATTGAGTAGTTGAAATATATCGCATTTCATTACTATATAATAGGGTTATTGTGTTCGTATCACTGGTGTGTTAATGCATGTAATAAGGTGACAACTGTCTACCTTATTTTTATTCTGTTGGGCCGGTGGTATAATCTTCTTGATAGAAAGCGTTCGCCTTTTCACAACTCCAACCTATATACGTAATAATATTTTTCGTAACTATTCTTTGCATCTTATTATTCATATTTCCATCATATTAAGGTATATAATAGAAATTTATAATATGGAATTATTTTTCCAATTTGTCTTAAATATAGATAAAATATTGACAAATAATTTGTTGATAATAAGACTTGGTCTGTATACATTTGAAAATGAATGTTTAAACGAAGCTACGAAAATACTTTTAAATATCACTTGTGTTGTAAATTGAAAGAGAAAACGAATTTATACCTTTAACATTACATCAACCACGATTAGAATCATAATAATAGAACCATTTGTCTTCCGACCTTAACAGACTGAGGTTCATCATCAGTTCATCTAATAATACTGTATTTTCGTGTACAATACATTAACGTTTGGTTTGGTCGTTGACAGTAAATCGATTTATTCACCTTTGTTAATTGTCATGAATGTGTAAAGTATGTTAGGACGTGGTTGCCAAATCGAAAGCCTTC
Source organism: Mimas tiliae (assembly GCA_905332985.1). Lineage (NCBI taxonomy): Eukaryota > Metazoa > Arthropoda > Insecta > Lepidoptera > Sphingidae > Mimas > Mimas tiliae. The sequence goes on along the minus strand of HG995256.1, from coordinate 3,862,065 downwards.
AGGAGTGTGGATTTTAAATAAAGGATTCAATGTTCATTTGCTTCAATGAACATTTGATTTGTCTTATTGCTAAAACGAATGAAGTTTTTGAAATTGAAATTGGTAAACAATATGATCCAAAAAGGTATCAGTAAAGTTACGGTTACTAAGGGGCCTCCCAAAAAAGTAGACCACAATTTAACTTCGGAGATTAGGTGTTTTATTATCATAGTTACGGAAAGTTAAATCAATGTTTAAAAATAAAGTTTTCATAATTATTGTGATCTAGTTTAAGTGAGTTTCGCTTAATTGGCAAAGTAGCGAAGGTTGAATTAATGTATAGGTAATTACCAAAATATTATAAATTACCCCTGACACACTGCAGATATATTTGGAATTATTTTTCCAATTTGTCTTATACGTACTGAACCAACAAAGCCACAACCAGCAAAATCTGAAATATGAATCTTTGAATATCAGATGAATATCCAAATTACAACAGAATTAACTTTGTAATCAACCGATATCACTAAATGTTGGAAGGTATTCAATAATGACAACCACGTGAAACGCCCACCACCGTAAATGAAATGGAAAGCGACGATGGTAACCGGTAAGCAACCGAACGCAAATTACCTCGGCGTCAGTGGGGTCCTTGGTGCTTCTATCGTCTTCTATGCTCTCATTCTCGAGGTGTTCCTCCTCGGTCTGCGGCATCAGCTGTAGTTCCTCCTTCGACTTGAACTCCAGTCTCAGAATGTACAGCGGAACCAGCAGGCTCAGAATTACCTTGACATGACGACAAAGCCGATGTGGCAAACGAAAAGGACCACGTAACCATCTCACTTAAGCGGCTACATGCTACGTCTAAGGAGCTTCGACGCCGATTATGTGCAAGTGAGATAGCTCTTCACGATACGTGGTGTCTGCATGTTTATGAGTTGATATCGCAACTTTAAAGACAAACAGTTACGAATCGAAATTTTTCAAGAATTGAGTTACTAATGCCATTTTTTCAAAATTACGTAAACTATACGATGAATTTTACATTTTCATTAAAAAAAAACACTTTTAGAGGTAGATGGCGCTAATTTTGACCGTTGACAAAACTAAATAAGATTTGCTGGCTAAATGCAATATCGTGTTTTATACTAGTTGTTGTTTAATTTTATATTTTCGTTTAGTAACGGTTTGTCTTTAAAGGTGCGATATATCAAATTAATTTGTGCTCTTGCATAATCGGCGTCTTAAAACATGCGAGGTCCAATTCAAAGCTCATCGACACACAGACACCGACACGCTTTCAGTTCATGTTATTAATCTAAGTTAATCTATCGCTCATTTCTACTATGATCGTGCCGTTAGATTTCGGAAACAAGGGTGTTTCTATTTCGTCAGAAACATAAATCCGTACTTCATTTTTACTGCACGTAAACTGATATCTGCTGAAGTAGTTATATTTTACTATCTGACGCCTACCGGCTCCCTTGTTTCAGTAATCAAATATCGTGCTAATGATAAGTTGTGCGTTAATAAAGTGGAAACTAAAGAAAGAGAGATAGTGACTGTACATATTTACTTTGAGGTTGGTGTTTTTCCTTGTACGGAGTCCTCCCATCCACAGGTCTGCCAGGATGATTTGGGAACAGGGGTGTGCCAATAAAGCTCGATGGTTAGCTGTTACGGCTAGACTAAGACAGGTCTGTCCAGACCAATTTTGCAGTTCACAGGTGAGCAATTGTTGGGCTTGGTCGTCATCTTGTCGGTAACAGTAGTCTAGCAGCTCCAGTGCTGGGTGCAAATTGTTATATAAATAATTAATAAATTGTTGAGTGGTAGAGCCACGCTGTAGACAGTTTTGTCTTCAGCATGAATGGGTCGGCTCGTCCGGGTCGTTACCACTCTCTCACAGAAAACCGGCGTAAAGTAGCAGCTTGCTGCTGCGTTTCGTATGGTGAGTGAGATATCCGGAGGCCCAAATTACCTCCCCTTCCCATTTCCTTAATTATCCCTTTCCTTTAAGGTCAGCAACGCGTCTCTTATGGTATTGTGGGCGTACATGGGCGGTGGAGATCACTTACCATCAGATGACCCACCTGCTCGATGGCCGGCCTATGCTATAAAAAATATATATAAATAAATAACAACCAACAGGCACATCATAGCCCTGACTCCACAGTGAGATACGAGTCTTGTGTCGTGGGTATCAGGCACTACGAGAGACTTACGGTCTCACAACACCCAGACCCGAAACAAATATTTGTCTCGGTCCGGGATCGAACCCGCGGCCTCACGTTTCACAGTCGGCTAGTCGCCCACTGCGCCAAGGAGGTTTTATAAAGGTAGCAAGACGATAAAACAAAGGGACCATTTAAAGGACCATTTACCTCAGACTAGAAACATCACGTAAAAACTTTTGTTTGACTAGTACGTGGCATAAGATTATTTATCTTATAATACTCGAGACACTTCTTATAATTTATTAAGTTACAGACTTTGCTTTGCAAAAATATTTCTAATCCAACTTCAATAACTTTGTTTACTTTTAGAGGTCACTTGTTCCAAGAAGAAAGTTGTCGATATCAAATAAGTTATAACAGAAGAAAAACATATTTTGCGAGGTTTTAAATCTTTGATGGTCTTTGAACACGAAACGAATGACTTTTATCAAGCAATCATAGCTCCGCTAAAGTAAACATGCAATTTAATCAAAACTTAAGCAGTTGCCAGAGCTGATTCAACTCCAACAAATTATTACGTTTTAATATTTGCATTAGTTTTACTAGTTTGGTACAACCCAATGCTCGTAACAATTTTATGAATAGCCTGCGGGTGTTTTTGACTTTGATATGAAAGTTGCGAGTTTATTTGTTTTATCTGACGCCTATTTGACACAAAACACCAGACAATGGATAAATTTAGTTATATTTACGTGAAAAGTTTATTAAGCGTTTATATTTAGTTTAAGGTTTGAAACACGATTTTCTCGCTGAAACCAAATAAAGACAGTTTGTTTGAAGCAAACTCCGTACAATATTACATTACATATATACGCACTCAAGCCTGTAATAACCGAAGGGGTAGGCAGAGGTTTACACCCACATTTCACCGAGCGTATCTCCGTCCCACGATGTGATAGGGGGCGAGCCTATCGCCATACCGGGCACAAATTCCAGACTCCGGACTGATACTGAGCATTTCGTAATAGAAAAACCCAATACCACTTTGTCCGCCCCGGGGATCGAATCCGAGACCTCAACGTTGGCCTCAATCGCAACGCGTACGCATTACAACTGTGCCACCAAGGCATTCCCAGTTTATATATTTCTATCACCAATAATATTATCTTCTAAATTCTACCATTGTCTAACTCTTATCATAACTCACCTTTATTTTCAAATTCCTTGCCATAATGTCTCAACTCTTCATACACTTCAGTTTCCATATCATCTTCAGCGGCCTCGTGTGCCATCGCTTTGTACAGTTTGCAAGCTACCAAGGATTTTGCAAGTGCCTCTTCCCCATGAGTCCACATTAGCAGTGCCATTTGATGTCGTTTAGTTAGAACAGCCCACATCTATTTGAAAAAAAATGTATGTCCCAATTATAATTTATTTATAGTATAGTCCGGCAAACGAGCAAGTGGGTCACCTGATGGTAAGTGATCTCCAGCGCCCATGTACGCCCTCACACATACGCACTCACGCCTGTAATCCCCGAAGAGATAGACAAAGGTGTAACCAGTACACCCACATTTCGCCGACCTTATCTCCGTCCCATGATGTGATAGGGGCGAGCCTATCGCCATACCGCGCACAATTTCAGACTCCGGGTCGATACTGAGCATTTCGTAATAGAAAAACCCATTATTATCCGACCCGGGGATCGAACCCGAGATTTCAGCGTCACGCGTACGCATTACAACTGCGCCACCGAGGCAGTCCACCATAAATAAATAATATAATCTAGTTAAATTAATTAAAGGTTGTCTGGTAGAGATCGCTATTAGCGATAAGACCGCCTATTGTTACATTTGTAATTGTGTTTTTTTCACTGTAATATTCTACATGGTGTACAAAAAAGATAATAATAATTAGCTGGACCGACGACCTGATAGACGCAGCGGGAAGCGGCTGGATGGGGAAGGCGGAGGACCGTCAAGGGTGGCGCCAACTTGGAAAGGCCTATGTCCAGTAGTGGACGAATTCAGGCTGATGATGATGATGTACAATAAAGTGTTATCTATCTATCGATCTAACTATTTATATTAATTTATTTAATAGAAATACCATTAGGGAATACACAGTACTAACATAATATAAAAATCAAATAAGAAACATATTATGTGCTTACCTTTTAAAGGTATTTACAGCTTACACAAAAAATTACAATGTCATATATAATGATGTTACTCACCAGCAGCTCGTTGAATGGATAGTCGAAGAGCGCCATCTCGCTGGTGACTGGCATGAAGCCGGTGATGAGCGAGAGTCCGCCGGCGGTGTGCCGCGTGAACGACGCGCTGTTGCGGTGCACGTTCACGCTCTTGTTCATCACCTTCGCGTATATTGGACGGAATTTGCGTCGGGTGTAATAGCATCTGATAATCATAAAACATTTTTTTTATCCTGGCTCGGCAAAGTGACTACGCTACACCTGATGGTAAGTATAGCGCAATCCATAAATACTGTCGACCAACGATAGACACTGAATCTATCGTAGATCGGCAGAATTATGCCGGCCTGCTTAGTTGCTTCTTCACACTCCGTTTAAAGGATCCCATGTTATAGGAAGGTGGAAACACGTGGTAGAGCCATGTTGTAGGTAGTTTTGTTTACAGCGTAAATGGGCCGGCTCGTCCGAGTCGTTAGCACTGTCTCACAGAAAACTGACGTAAAGTAGCAGTATGCTGCTGCGTTCCGTGCAGTGAGATATCCAGAAGTCCAAATCCACCTGCCCTTCCCAATCGCTTAATTATCCCTTTCCTTTAAGGTCGGCAATCATGAGTGATTCTTCTGGTATTGTGGGCGAACATGGGTGGTAGAGATCACTTACCATCAAATTACACCCACTTGCCCCTGTCGGCATATGCTATAAAAAAGTGATTAAAATAGACGATCAATGCTGCGATTCCAACACCGAGACAAATGTACTCAACATATTTGTGTGGTCCAAATATTTGTGGACCACACAAACATTTGTCTCGGGTCTGGGTGTTGTGGGACCGCAAGTCCCTCGTAGTTCCTGATACCCACGATACAGGTTAACTTAGTGTGGGGTCAGGACTATGTTTGGATTCGGAATTTAAATTATTTTGTTATTAAAAGAAAAAGAAAACTAAGACAAAGTACAGTAAAGGAAGATGAATAACCCTATTTTATCCTGGACTTGATTGTAATTTGTAAGGGAGATTTTATGTGAGCAAACGCGTCTGTAAAGATAATAAATATAACTTTACTGAATGAGATATTATTTTATAGGCCTCTTTGATGGCAGTGCCATTAAAACAATGCACAAATAGTTATCTTAAAAAGCGTATTTGTTGTTTTTAACACCAATATTTTATGTCGATAACGAAGACTTAGGCCATATTTATCACGTTATACATATAAAATATAAATGGTAAATAGCAATTATCACACAGTCAATATACTGGGTGTAAGGGAAATGTCTCAGAAAATTCAGACAGGTAGCTCTGTTGATTACGGACACGAACACACAAAAAATCGCGTAAGAAATCTACTTATTATATTTCTCGACAGGCACGGCTGCCGCTCGCGCGAGATCTACGGCAGTTAGCCCCGAGCGTCAACTGATTTGTTATAAGCGAGTAGCGTTACATTACCCTGTTAAAAACAATTATCTAAATAAATAATCGTTCCATGTATCTATCCGAATACGTTGCGACGTGAAAAATTAGAGATATGGCGATAGTTCCTGATACCCACGATACAGGTTTACCTAGTGTGGGGTCAAGACTATTTGTGTGATTAATGGGTATATTGATTGATTGATGAATGAAAATTCCACCTTAACAGACAGACAGACAGTTAAACTCAGAAATTGACATAACTATCAGATATCTCAGGATTATCATTGTGGATTGAATAGTAATCGATACTGGATTCTCAACTAATTTAACATCAATTATATTTAAAGCTTACTGACAACTTGTAACACTCAAAATTGACAAATTCTCCAAAGACTGAGTGACCGCATCCATCACAAGTTTATTAAACTTCTTAGATTTGTGAGCAATAATATTATGATTAATAGGAAACGATTTGGTAACAGTTTGCGGCCTAATTAATTTGATAAATGTTGTTAATCTAACAGCCTGTTTGAATCATTGCATTAATATAATAAACACCTGATTGATTTAACATCGTTTGCCATTCAGGTTATGTAGGCAGAATGAGTCAATCATAAATTATACGTTTTGGACTAACTGAAAATGTATAGATAGCTGTTGCCCGCAGCTAGTTGCCCGTAAAAAGTTTCATATAAAGTTTTACCTCGACAAATGTAATTTTCCAAAAATCCATTCTTAGCGAGCCCGATATTACACAAACTATCTTATGACCAAATTTTAATTTCAACCAACTTCAAAAAGAAGGTGGTTATCAATTACTCTCACTTTCTATGTTTGTTACGCAAGAGCACAGCCAAAATTGGATCGATTTTGACGATTATTTTTGTGTTCGGTTTTCTTTAGAGAGTGGTCATAATGGTTAAAATCTAATAACAGATTATACGGGAAAATGGGGAACTTCTCGATGGTAAAGAGCTTATGCATCAGTCATCGGGTTTTGAAGTTTCCAACTTATAGTTATGAGAGAAATCAGTTAGTGGCTATTTTATATTTTATATTTTATATATTTTATATATTTTTTTTTATTAGCTTGAATGACGAGACGAGCAGGTCGCTCGCCTGATGGTAAGCGCCACGCCTGCTCATAAACAGAAATAATGCCACACAGCATTATTTAACAAAGCACTGCATGACACTGGACTGCGCTCGTCACCCAGAGACATTTGGTGTTAAGTCTCATAATGCCCAGTAATTTCACTGGCTTCAATGTCCTTCAAACCGGAACACAACAGTGCTAAAACACTGTTGCTTGGCGACAGAAATAGACAAAGCGGTGGTACCAACCCGGCCGGCCTCTCGCATATGAGAGGCCCACCACCTTGTAAACACTGGGTATACAACGATCTTACCTGTAAGCGCCTCCAATGAGCTTGTTTATCACCAGCCCTATATCATGCAGGGTGTACACATATCCCTTCGGAAGGTGCGGTCTCACATCTCTAAGTATATACCGCAGCGTGTTGCTCGGCCCGCTCTTCGTGTTGTACAGTTCTTCCAACCGAGGTATTGTTAGAAACTTGCGCATGGACACCCCATTCTCCAATAGTAGCTTGACGAAGTCTATCCGATCGTGTTCTAGGGCTTGCATCATTGCCTCGTCCAGTGCTCCTGTAACAAAATGATTTTTAAAGGTTTTTTTATAGCATAGGCCGGCAAACGAGCCAGTGGGTCATCTGATCTCCACCGCCCATGTACGCCTACAATACCAAAAGAATCAAGTGCGCGTTGCCAATCTTAAATAAAGGGGAAATTAAGGGATTGGGAAGGGGAGGGGATTTGTGCCTACGGATATCTCACACACCGTACGAAACGCAGCACCAAGTCGCTACTTTGCGCCAGTTTTCTGTGAGACGGACGAGCCGACCCATTCATGCTGTAAACTACTTTCTACAGCGTGACTCTACTGCTCGTCTCGTCATTCAAGCTAAGATTTTTCTATAAAATTCTCGTCTCAGTCGTGCGATAAACTCTCTCCGTCTAAATGGGGTTTAAATCTCATTGAATGTCAGATTAGATGTTTATTTATCATGAAACCACGTCGAAAGCATGTAAAAGTGACGTGAACGGGGCGACGCGACGCGACGTAGCGGCGCAGAATAAATTTATTCGACAGATGAGGCCAATATCCTCTGAAAGTGACTTGTTTCAATCTAGTTACAGGACACCTGATGCTTACATTTTGCCCTTAATATACACAGGCTTGTATACTGAATGAAAACATACGATGATATATTGTGATTTCTTATGTTTACGCGAATATTACACATTGAAATAAAACTAGTTTATACAGATTTTATCGCGGTTTAGCTTTTAGCTTTCCAAACCTCGGGACTAAAATAAAATTAAACCGCGATAAAATCCGTATAAACTAGTTTTATTTCAAGATGATATGTTGTTTTTAACCCTCGAAAAAGGTGTTATTACTTTGACCCTTTTGTTTTGTTACTCCTCTCTGTCTGTGGCATCTTAGCTCCTAATAGGCGAATCGATTTAAATGTGGTTTATTTATTTATATAGTTTATTTATTATTATATAAAAGATGGCTTAATCGAGATGATTCTTATCTAAGTTTGAAGAAAACTTGTCCAGCCAGTAGGATCGTCGTGCAACTGGACCTAAGATACACTACTATACTGTTTGTTAAGCATACATTGTCATTAGTCGATGCGATAATTCCAGTTACTCATTGTTGTGTTCCAGTTTGAAGGATATTGAAGGACTGCGGACTAAAGACAATTAAAGCCAAAGACTTTAACGTATACTACTAGACAAGCTGCGGGTACATGGAAATTGTACCACTAAGTTGCGGTCAATCGACCGTAACTTAATATTACCATCTCGCTTACTCCCAAGTAGAACCTTTATAGCGCTCTATGTCTGTGAGCTGTCAAACTGTCGCGTTATGTGACGCAATTTTACTTCTAAACAACCCGTCTAGTAGGATTTTCTTTGATTAAAGCCAGTAAAATTACTGCGAATTTTTACACGTAACATCTTATGTTTCGGGATGACTAGGGCAGTCCAGTGCCATGCAGTAATTGGAAGTTCTGATTGATATTGCTTCTCTTTATGTGCAGGCGTGACGCTTACCATCAGGCGAGCGTCCAACTCGTCTCGTTATTTACGCTAATTAAAAAAACTGACTACCTCGGTGGCGCAGTTGTAATGCGTACGCGTTACGACTGAGGTTAACGCTGAGGTCTCGAGTTCGATCCCCAGGTCGGGTATAAGTGATATTGGGTTTTTCTATTATGAAATGCTCAGTATCAGTCCAGAGTCTGGAATGGCTATAGGCTCGCTCCCTATCACATCGTAGGACCGAGATAAGCTCGGCGAAAAGTGGGTGTATTGGTTACACCTCTACCTACCCCTTCGGGGATTACAGGCGTGAGTGCGTATAAAAAATCGATTCAATAGATTTCTCAATATCTTTCAAAATAAATCAAGTACTACAGATGAGAGTCACGTTCAGCTCGTCGGTGCTAAAGCAGTGATACTCGGCCGTATGTTCGAGGGAGTTTTCAAGCCACGCTCCGAGAGCACTTAACTAAAAACTTAACGAGCAATAAACCTAAACTTTGTAAAGTACTTTGTGAGTGTGGGACCCATAGTTTTAGTAGGAGAATTAGAGGTCCGAATTAAATTGACAGTTCAGTTTTTCTTGCTGAAATCGTGACTTTAATTATAAAATCTAAAAACAATCAATTAATTAACTTATGTTTATCAATTCCTAGAGCAGTCAGTCATAATAGGCAATACCTTTATATAAAGTTTAAGTTAAGTTTATATAAAACTAGTTTGTGTATATACCCAGCTTTACAGTTATATAAGTTCTCATGAGTGTCCCCGAAGGGGTAGGCACACACTGTTCACAGATCTTATTTCCGTCCCATGATGTGATATGGGACCATTGCCATAAAAAGCACAAATCTCAATCGCGGGCAATTCTTATGTGGCTTCGAATCGAAAACTTAACATAATATATTGTGATCCCCGAGCTGGGGTTTAGAAATATAAAAATGAGCTATTTCATGTAAAATGTAGAACCGCTTAAATGAATAAGAACTTCTTTGACATTGCTCCAAAAATATATAGTAAAATACCTGATAATTTGAAAAGTATGCCATTACTGAAGTTTAAGGTACTAAGTAAATTATTATTAATTGAGAAATGTTATTATACATATGAACAATTCCTGAATTATCAGACATTATTAATTTTTTGTAAAAAGATTAACTATAGAATGTATATTATATATAATGTATACATTCATTGAGATTGTAAATTGAAAACAATTTTGAGTTATTATTTTATAATAATAATAATAATTATGCAAAGTGATGCAGTACATAAATATTATTTATGATTCTTTGGTATCGTGGGCGCCTATGGGCGGTGGAGATAACTTACCATCAGGTGACCCACTTGCTCGTTTCCGACGTGCCAAAAGAACCGTCTTCATAAAGTTGCAATTTATACAAGTAACTTTTACAAAATAACTTTTTAACGAAAATTAAATGCTAAAAATAAACATATCTGAGTCAGTGCTATTTTAATTTAATGGTCAATAAATAATTATAGGTAGAAAGCACTGACACAAAATTGGTGATTTTAATCTCCAAATTCTTTTTGAGTCGGTATTATTTTTGTTTAGAAGTTATTGTGTGTTTTTAATCAAAGAATCTGTGCATAAAAGACGAATTTTTAGTTTTTTACAACGACTTCATCCCCTTTAGGGTAGAATTACTACTTGAAATATAGGACCATTTAGCGAAGTTATGCGTTTCGAATAATGAGTGAGATATCCGAAAGACCTCTCCCCCTTCCCAATCTCTTTCTTTTAATGTCAGCAACACGTCTATGATTCTTCTGGTATTGTGGGCGTTCATGGGCGGTGGACGCACTTACCATCAGGTGACCCAATTTTTCATTTTCCAGCCTATGCTATATAACGTTTAATAAAATTAAGAAACCGACTTAAATGTAATAGGACATATGTAAATTCCAATACAATAACACAATCGCGACGAATGTACTGTTGTCCGTTGAGGAGATTTTTTTCTTCTCTGTACTCCGTCATCACCACTTAACCAAATTTATATGGGACCACATCGCAGCTAAACTCTATCGAGTGAAATTTTTTCCTACAAAATCGGTCCACAATTGGCGGAGAAATCTATGTACAATAACTAAAAAAGCAAAAAAAAACGGCGAATTGAGAACCTCCTCCTTTTTTGAAGTCGGTTAAGAAACTGTTTAAAATTCTGTAGCACGTAGAGTTGCAGTAAATATTGTTTCTGTATATATTTTCCGGTGCAGTGCGCTTACATGTTTTAATAAAGTGCAAAGCCGGGCGTTTGCTAGCTCGATATACACTGGTGGAATCTATGTCAGCAGAATGTTTACTGGGATAAGTTTTGTAACTTAGGGCCTATTTCACAATGTCCTTTTAAACTGTATCCGCCAGATAACGTAAAAACATATATTTTTTTAAATACCTAGTATACATCTTTATTCCGGTATTTATTTTATGTCAGGGCCTTTTGTATTTCATATTTTATTTGGTACACGTAAATAGCGTTTACTCAGCGGTCGTGAAACAAGCGCTTATTATGAGATCAACAGTAAGGGGTTATAAAACTACGTTCTATGCGAGTCAAACTAAAATTTGAGAGTCAATGACCTCGACCTGTCAACTGGGTGGTAGGTCCCTCGTCCGCGAGATGCCGTCTGGGATGGTACCACCGCTTTGTTTATTTCCGCCACCAACACTGTTATCAAACACTTTGAAGGTTGAATTATGCGACTTACAGCCGCATACTGAAACGCTATTTAAGGATTTAAGATCGTTTCAAACATGTTGAGGCCCTCTTAGCTGTCAATATTGTATGAAAATAAGTAGTCGTTAACTGTCAGACAGTTGTGTAGCGTTGTAGTCGGTTTCAGTATTCGGGTGTTAATAACTGGCTGACAAGCGTTATGCAGTGATGTGTAATTCAAAGTTCTGTTTGCTGTGTTTCTGATTATGAGCAGGTGAGTGCTCAGGTCGTTCGCCTCATGGTAAGCGCCACGCCTGCTCATAAGCAGAAGCAACGCCACACAGAACTTTAAATAAAGCACTGCATGGATCAGGCGAGCGACCTGCTTGTCTCGTCATTCAAGGTAATAAAAAAGGTATTAATTCACTCCGGAGTCATTATTTATCATGTTAGGATACATACGAAATGAATACTAGGTCACGATCGCGATCTAACAAAAGATAAGAAACCTGATGACTGTTATTAATATTGTTTGTCACAAACATGTAAATTTCCTTTGACATCATCTTCTGAAATTATTTTGTTTATGCGTTGCGTTACCTATTCAATATCAATGAACTTATCTGCCGAATAAACCAAAATGAGTTTTAGAATTATTAAACTTTTATTAAAGTTACTTCAGTTAATCACAATTCAGTATTCTCAAGTTCTCATTTAACATGAGAATTCATAAAAGATAAGATTTTAGAACCGAAGGGAATAGCATCCTCAAACATTACACATCTCTCTATTCTAAAAAGAAGTAACTGGCGCCGCCGCTGCCAAAAGCTTGTCACACTATCTCCTCCGAAACCGCTGGGGGTATGGGGTCGAGACCGATACCAATCGATGCAGAATAATGTGGGGAAGAAAGTAAGATATGTCTCATATTCGTCGGACTTTAAGTTTTTTTTTATTTTATGTTTTGTGGAAAAACATGGGCAAAGCCTCTAGTAATATACAAAATATCACCAAATTGGATTATTTGTCTCTGTTAGTCGGTCATCGCTTGAAGCCCTGCAGCCGTTTGCACTCACGTCGGCAGGTATTTTTAATGTATATGTAATAAATACATTCAACAGTTACACACATAGTCCTGATTCCACACTATGTTAAATCGGGATAACGCCAGACAGAAAGAGTACCTTAATGTCCGCATTTTTCCCCCATTCTCACCAGTCCAAACAGTTCTACACTAGCAATTCCCGTCAATTCTTATCAATAAAAATGTTCCCACTTCCAAATCAGACTGTATGCCATTGTTGATATTGAGAGGGTGCGGTCTTTATTACTCTTCGGATTTTGTTTGATTAGCCATATACGTGGGCGCCCTTTCAAAGTGCCCTATATTACGCTGAAAAATCAACAGGTACGAGTAACCGCCGACGGCATTAACTGCGGGATACATCCCTTTGTGGATGTTACTTACTTAATTTCAAATGTTTATTTTCACTCACTCTGAATGTTTAATTGCGTCAGAATTGTGTGGTAACTTTGTTGTGGTGAAATAGGTATATAGTTAAGGCTGGGTGGTAAGGCCCTCGCAAATCATGTGGGTAGGTATCGCAGCTTTGTTTTCTACCACCAAGCAGCATGTAGGCATTATTATATTTCGGTTTAAAGGACATTGAAGTCAGAGAAATTACTGGGCGTTGTAATATTTAACACTTATGCCTCGGTGTGACGAGTGCAATGCAGTGTTAGGCAGTATTTTATTAATCCAAGTTCTGACTAGTATTGCTACTCTTTATGGATAGATGTGGTGATTGCCATCAGACGAATGACCTGCTCGTCACATTGTTTTTGAAGTGACATTTTTATTAGGCGTAATGACGGCAGAAATAAACAAAGCGGTGGTACCAACTCAGCCGGCCTCTCGCATACGAGGGACCTTCCACCTTGTATACCTTGGGTTAGACATAAATCTTTAACGCTTAGAGTACATAGAACCTGATACAATTTAATACTTACAGATGTACAACACTCCCGAAAGACTAAATAAAAAGAATCATTAAAAGCCAAGTTACCTGGAGGCCACTCCTGTCCATACACGAAGATTTCGGACCTGGCGATGTCGACACGGTTCCATGTGAGAGCGAGAGACAGTTGCTCGCTGGGTGTCAGGTGTTGAGCTCGGAATAGTGCTGTCAAGATCACTTGATCCAATTCCTGGACCTCTCCACCTTCGGCTCGCTCTTGGATCCTGAACACAGTGATCTGGGGAAGAACGTGGCTCATTAAGGTCATAATTAGTGGTAAAAGAGCCAATGAGACAAGTATTAAAACAATCTCAATTCTATTGTTTCAGTAATTGGTGACTGACGTTTTTTTTTCATTAGACTTGATAATGACTACTTTTAATTTATTAATTAGTAAGAATAAACCTAAAGTGACTATTGGGAAGAGTAATAATTATGTCATGTCGTTGTAATCAATATGCTGGCATGGAATTTGTCTCCATAGCAGATGTATTTCTTTAATGAGACATTAAAGAAAGTGCTAGGTACAGATTTCACTACCATATCTCTATAAAGTCAGTCAGACTCTTCCTAAATGTAGTCAGAACTTGGTGAAGTGTGTATTATCGCAAAAAATATTTTTGTAAAGGCCGATGTTTTAATATCAGAATAAATGTTATCTGCCAGATAATGCATTAAATAGCCAATTCAAGAATTACTAATTCGATCCTCCTACGTATATATTGCTCCTACGTATATAGTGACAGCGTGATAATTTTGTATTTCTTGTAAACGGATCACCAACACTTTAGTCCAAAAGGCAACTTCACCTGCACGTGGTACACTCTGATGATTAATGCAAGAGGCAATAGCGAAATGTGGTCCCCGTTGCGGGGGTCAGACCTCGGGTCGCTTCATATGATACCAAATCCATCGTCAAATCATAATGGGAAGGCGGACACTGGTATTAAGCCGGGATATCGCCAGGCAGAAAAAAAAGATAGTATAGGCCAGCAAGCGAGCAAGTGAACCACCTGATAGTAAGTGCAGATCTCCAATACCAGAAGAATCATAAACGCAATCCGCACTTTAAAGGGCAGGGATAATTAAGTTTGCGAAGGGGAGGGGGAATTTAGATTCCGGATTGTATTTTGCATTATTTTATTTTATCTAATAAATATCGTTTACTTGTAGATTGAAAACACAGCCCTAAATAAAAGCAGATACGAAAAAAACAGTAAATCCCAGTCATTTTTACTACAATTCAACGCTTCAATCAGGTCCCATTTACTGTTGGGTTCATAGATTTTTGAATAATAGCTATTGCAGAGATGAAACGGTCCTTTACCCTTAGAAAAACCTGCTTAAAAGTCCAGTCGCGTGCTCGGTGGATTGAATAATTTGCATTCCAATATCAGAGATAAAATGTTGAGTTATTACAATGTTCTTTCAGTAATTGTACTCCTTTATCCTTTGTGATGGTAAAATCTTTTGATGTTAGCAGATTTGTTTTGACTCACGTCTGGGACGTCATTAGAGGCCTACTCGATAAAAGGAATATATTATCGAAATAGAATTTTGTCGTCAATTGAAATGGCACTTCTGAGAAACATAGCCGTTTTCGAAAATTGACTGATGTCTATCAGTACTATTCTACTTTATATCGAATGGTTAGTGGCCAACCTAGTGTCAAAACTTACAAGTTACCCGAAGGTCTCCAACTTGGCTTAACGACTGATGTCAGTTTTTTGAGTGGTAGAGACACGCTGTAGACACTTTTGTCTACAGCATGAATGGGCCGGCTCGTCCGGGTCGCTACCACTGTCTCACAGAAAACCGGCGTAAAGTAGCAGCTTGCTGCTGCGTTTCGTACGGTGAGTGAGATATCCAGAGACCCAAACCCCCTCTCCTTCCCAATCCCTTAATTATTCCTCTCCCTTAGGGTCGGCAACGCACCCATAATTCTTTTGGTATTATGGGTGTACATGGGCGGGGGAGATCACTTACTATCAGGTGACCCACTTGCTCGTTTGCCGGCTTATGCTATATAAAAAAAAAGTGGATAACAGCCGGGACAGACTTTACGTGCTTTTCGAAGCACGGAGACATGGCTATAAACACCTCTGCTGCTTGGCGACAGAAATAGACAAAGGTGGTAGCTATCCAGTGTTGTAAATAACAATGTAAATATTCCATTATTCAAATAATCCACGTTAAAACCTAAAAGATACGATTGTTTCAATATCAAATTACAGATTCAATATCAAGTAGATCCGTACGCTTTTTATTACTTCTTTAAATTTTTTTTAGAGAATCATTTTATGTATCAGCATTATTATATCGGGTTTGATCTATCTCGAGAGGACTATCAAAAGTAATTTACTTTTTTCATTTTATTTTCGGTTGTTGAGATAAAGGATTTATATATCGTAAATGTGAGATCTCAGGTGATTTCGGAGTTTAATAAGAAAATGATGTAAATATTTATATCCAAATCCAAACTTATACTGCTTTTTCAGCCTGTCTACTCTTGAAATACGATTTCAATATGGAAACAATTTTAAAGCAACTTTGTTCATTTTTTGTGGCCCGTCTCTTTTTGGGCTTCGAAGCCTTGTCATAGTATGGACGCCCTCGACGTCTTCGTCAGCGCGAGGTTTTCGCACTACCGTCCACCTCAGGGTTGAGTATAAATGCCTGAGAAAGACTCATCAATGGCGCAATTCTATTATTCGCGTTTCCAAACATCTACCGACATATTCTGCACCAAAATAACACCTGAACCGACAATACTAAGTCAAGTTACAAGTTTTCAAAGCATGTGTGTATACATTACTTATTATCAGAGTGAAATGCAACTTTACCTGAACAACTTCTAGTTTCTGCAGTCGGATGTGGAATGTAAATTACAGAACTGTTACCAACTCTCTGTAACTTCTTTTCACTATGATTCAACAGTTAACGTTAATTAGAAATTGTTCTCGTGGAATTCGGGTCGTAGGTGAAATAATTCTATAGCGTATTTTACTAATTTACTAGATGGTATTTGCCTTGCATGCAAGAGGCCGTCTGAGTACCTTCGCTGCGTCTATTCCTGCCGCCAAGTATTATCTGTGTGTAAGCACAGTTGTAGTTCGGTTTGAAAGGTAATGAAGCTAGTGAAATTAGTCGGCATTTTGAGCCATCACATCTAATGTCTGGGGGAAAGTACACAATGCAGTGCCATACAGCTTTTTTTTATTGCCCTAGATAGACAGACGAGCGGGCGACCCTCCTGATGGTAAGTGGTTACCGCGGCCCATGGACCTCAGCAATGCCAGAGCACAGGCCGCTGCATACCGTAAAATTACGTACTTTATAATTCGAAGTTCTGTGTGATTTTGTTATTTTTAATGATGCTCACCATCAGACAAGCGACTTGCTCGTCTCGTCATTCAGGCTAGTAAAAAAAGAGAAGACAGAAAAATACGTCATATATTCTTATCCACATTCCCCCGTCACACATGACGTTTACAAGTTACACAAGTGCCGGGCAAATAATATCAAGCTGTCTTTTTCACGTAATAAATATGAGGAATTCTCCTGGCCCTTGCTTACGAGCGGACCTTTCTCAGACCGTGAGTCTTGGGTCGTGACGTTTCAATTTGCACCCCTGCGCGTTTTCTCGATTTTCCGGCTCATTTTAGGGTTCAGTATGTTACGAACAAAAGATTATACTATTGTTTTAATTGAGACTATGTTGTTTGAAACTAGTATATCTGTTGATTAAAATATACATAGAAATTTTTATGTCAATAATATAGATAGATAGATAAAATATTCTTTATTGCACACTAAATAAAGTAGATAGCTTATAAACGAGGATCATACAGTAAGGGTGATACAATGGGCGGTCTTAACGCAAACGGCGATTTTATTATATTTTTACCTTAATAAATAATATAATAATAAATGTAAAATGTTTAAAAAAAAACACGTAACTTCTTGAAGGAAAGGACAAGTGAGCTATAATTTTGCATATAGTTTCTCTAGCAGCTTGCGAGCTGTAGCTCTCTCTGCTATCTATGTAGTAGTATTCAGAACATGTGTTAGCTTTGATTCCTTCTAACTATTGTCAGCATTTTATTATTCAGATAAAAATATACTGTACGTGGGTTGACGGATTAATGGCATATTTCAAATCTGTATTCACTGATAGATGTACTTATTATAAACTGTATTATGACAGCTCCTTCACGGAAAATATATCAAAGATCTATTAACTGCCTCAGTGGCGCAGTTGTAATGTGTACGCGATACAATTGATGTACTGAGGTCTCGGGTACGATCCCCGGGGTGGGGTAAAAATGATATCGGGTTATTCTATTACGAAATGCTCAGTATCAGCCCGGAGTCTGGAAATGTGGTAGAGCCACGCTGTAGACAGTTTTGTCTACAGCATGAATAGGCCGGCTCGGTCGGGTAGTTACCACTGCCTCAAAGAAAACCGACTTAAAGTAGCAGCTTGCTGCTGTGTTTCAGACGGTGAGTGGATATCCGGAGGCCCAAATCCCCATCCCCTTCCCAATCCCTTAATTATCCCTTTCTTTTAAGGTCGGCAATGCGCCCATAATTTTTGTATCGGGGGCGTACATGGCCGGTGGAGACCACTTACCATCAGGTGACCCACTTGCTCGTATGCCGGCATTGCCAGCCTATGCTATAAAAAAAACACTTTTATCCGACCCGGGGGATCGAACTCGAGACCTCAGACTACGTTACAGTGCAAGGCAGGTACAATATAAACCAATTATAAACATGAATAGATCGGAATCGTAATGTATTTGCTGTTACTCGTTGCGGAGTAGCGTAGTTAATAAAAATATAGCACAATTATATGTGCAATGCTTTTCTTTGAATTGTCTATAGTAATATTCTCCTAGCGATAAATGAACTAATTAATGAAAGCAAACGTGTGATCAGTCAGTCATATTTGTTATTTGAAAACATTTCAACAGTGCAGATACCGAGAATAATATTCAGTGGTATCATGCCATTTATTCCGACTGCGGGCTATATTTCTCAGTAAATTGGTACAAAAATGTTGTTAGCATCGTTATTCTGCTAGTTGGATTTGCATATTACTCTTAAAATATTGCCGTAAATATTTTGTAGGTTTCCCCGGTGCTATACGTATTTGATATTTACTTATTATATAGAAAGAAAGAAAGAAAAGCTATTTATTTGTACAGCCGCCAACGCGCTTATGAGTGTATCGCTACAATCATAGTTCATACACTACAATTAACATAAAAAAAAAAAAAAAAAAATATAAAAAAGTAAATTGCGCGCCGCAGCTGTGACAGGTAGGTGAACACTCAGCATGTTGCTGTGCTGTGGCGCGTACCACAACACAGCGCTGATTTTCAGTGGTCACCTTGTGTGACGTACGGACGCGGACGCCAGCCAGCCGATATCATTAATTGACACACTACTACTAATTATTGTATATAATACTTAAATAAACCACCCATACAATATGTATACTACAATATGTTTACATATAAATTCATACATCTAATAACATTCTTATGATATTAAAAGGGTCGATATAATAAAAAAAATCTTCTCAGCGACGCGGCGCGTGTATTATATCGTATTTAAATTTCCTCGATACAGGCTTGCCTAGTGAGGAAATTAATGGAAACTGTTATGGACAGGATATGTTTTTGTCAGCAAAATACTTATAAATTGTTTTACATTGTTCAACCTGTTTTGTTTTTTGCTGTAATAAATTATATTTCATTTTCATTTTTCATTGTAATGCAGACCTTCACTGTCCTGTGGTCATTACGCTAAAATAAATCCTATTACTAATATAAACTGCCTCGGTGGCGCAGTTGTAATGCGTATGCGGTACGGCTGAGTCTGACGCCGAGGTCTCTGGTTCGATCCTCGGGTCGGGTAAAAGTGATATTGGGTTTTTGTATTACGAAATGCTCAGTATCAGCCCGGAGTCTGTAAATTGTGCCCAGTATGGCGATAGGCTCGCCCCGTATCACATCAGGGGACAGAGATACGCTCGGCGAAATGTGGGTTTACTGGTTATATCTCTGCCTACCCCTTCGGCGATTACAGGCGTGAGTGCGTAGTGTATTAATATAAATGTGAAAGTTTGGATGTTTGTTAGTCAATCACGCCTCAACGGCTGAACGGTTTTGGGTGAAATTTGACACACAGGTAGACCATGGTCTGGACATAGGCTATTTTTTATCCTGGAAAAGTACATTCACGCGGGCGGAGCCGTGAGCATTAACCGCATAAAAAGATATTTGGAAAGTTTTGAGAAGGTAACGCTGCGTAGACGATTGCCTATAAGTACATATTTTCCCCATTGGTCTAGTAACAGCCTCCTTACGCTAAATTCCGTGAGGCCCTGAGTTCAAATCCCGGGAAGTGCTATCACAATTTTCGTTAGAATTTTATGTATGAAAAATTACATTGCTCAGGATTGGAATTTATGACCGGCATGGCGATAGGCTCACTCTCTATCATATAATGGGATAAAAAATAAGCTCTGTGTAACGTGGGTGCAACACTAATTGAAACTCTACCTACCTCTTCAGGAATACAGGCGTGAGCTTATATGTTCTCAACATTATTTTTAGCTTTGGCTTTCCCTTATACGAGTACATACAATAAGTCGCTTTGTTTTATTGGATAAAATAATAGACTTACCAGATTCTTCTTCCTCGTGCACTGCAGCAGCTCGCTGTAGAGGCACTCTGCTTGCTGCAGGCCCACCTCGAAGGTCTTCTGAATGGTACCGATGAGATAGTCTCGCATCGACTCAAGGACCGTCTGTTCGCCGCTTTCTGATGCATATCTGTTTCAACATTGTATATTAGGAAGTACTTTTATTTACCACTTATTTAGGGTGACCACTGAAAACCAGTACAGTGGTGTGGTTCGCGCCACAGCACACAAATATGCTGAGTGATCACCCACCTGTCACGGCCACGACATGCAACTGCGTAATTTGTTATATAAGTTTTTTTTTCTCTTATTGTATTGTATGTTGTAAGTTGTATTTTGTTTGTTCGTGGCAAATAAATTGTTTTTCTTTCTTTGTTTCTTTCTTTTTATATTTCAACAATTATCGGTCATGGTAGATTAAAAGTTTTTTAAATTTCTTTGATACTAGTGGGTGGATACTTGTATCATACTTGTACCCGACTGGTAGTAACCATCATACACTTGATGGCGAGTCATGTTCCGGGATCAGCCAGTGTATATCCAGTAACTTCAGGCCGGCATAATTCTGCTGACCATCGAGAGACAATGTGAGACGTTTTTAGTCAATAAGAATCATCAAAATCGGTGCATAAATAACCAACCAAACTTTTAAAAGACTTTCATCCCCTTGGCGATGGAATTTCTTGAAATTAAAATAGCACACAAGAGTCATCCAAATCGGTCCACAATTGGTGGTGATATGCGAGGTTATATATTAAAAAAAATACACACCAATTGAGAAATATTTTACAGACCCATTTGAAACAAAACCAAAGAGGTTATTATGGTGTGGGTTAAAAAATAATTTAATTAAACTCCTCCAGATTAAAGATTCGATAACCGCATAATATCAATTTAGTATCGCAGGTATTTTGCGGCGGGGTAAATGTAACCTGGAATCTGTATTTTTGGCAAAGCAGTATTTTCTTGGCAGAATAAAATTCGCCCTAGCGTTCCAATGAGCTAATTAAATAACATACTTGTGAACAAATGCGATGAGATCAGCCGCTCGTCCGCTGCCGTCACAAACAACGACGGGCACTGGTGGTGTGTCGGTCACGTATTCCAGCACAGCTCGCACGGTGTTCGTGCCGCCTTCGATCACCAGGCATACGACGGGTGTTGACGAGTGCGTGTCTGAAATTGACACGGTGTTAAGTACGCTAGAAGATTGACAGAGTAGGATAAATAGTGTGATGTATAACAAAACCGACAAAGAAAATTAAAAATGATAAAATAAAAATGACCAATTTTGAGTCGCCGTTTTATCAATTTGCAATATATCGGTCAATCAGAGGTAGAAAACACAGACTCAAAATTGGTTACTTTTATTTATCGTTCATCCCAGATTTCACTCCCTTAAGTGTAGAATTGCTTCCTGATATTTGAATGGGAACAACATCTTATAACACAAAGTTCTGATTGGTGTTGGTTCTTTTCATGGGCAGACGTTATCAGATGAGTGACCTGCTCGCCTCGTTTTCCCAGCAATAGATAGATAAATAGACTATTCTTTATTGCACACTAAATAAAGTAGGTATCATACTCTGTGTCTCTGTGTCCTTACATATATATAACAGATCATATTATAGATTTATAAGAATGAGACTTAATGTCCTGTAACTTTAAGGCCTATTTCACAATATATAATTAAATGTTAACTGTTTTTACCAATTTGAATACAAGCCAGGCAGCCGACAGCGTGATGATTTTGTATATTAGTTCCATTAACCTTTACTTGTTAATTAACTTTTACTAGGGCATAGTGAACCGGGGCCTTAAATAACATTCAAAAATGCCCGTTTAAATTCCTCAAGATTAGCGTTATGTAACTTATAATTATACGACGAGAAATTAACAAAGGAATTTTGGGAGCACTTCACAAGAGAGTTAATTAGTTTTAATTCTTTGAGTTTCTTTTCACAGATTTAAAAAATATAAAGGAGAGTACCTTTGGTATAAATGACGTGTGATTAAATTATTATATCTTTTGACTATAGTGATAGTAATACAATAGAATGAACAAAAATGAACAAAATACAGTATGCTCTATACCTACTTTCTATACCAGTCAGTCACGAATACGTTCACAATTTTCTAATTACTGCAACTAATTAATTCGTACTGTAATAAAAACTAATTAATAAAAAAAGATTTACTCAAAAACTAAAAATAAAACAATAATTTTGAGTCAGTGGTACTGGAGTTTAGCCCATGATTGATACCACCGACTCAAAATTGAATTTCTTCTAGTACGATGCTTCATAGATGATTTTCTCCAAGCGGATCGAACGATCAAGGTCGATTAATACACTTGGTCAAAAATCCCCTAAATTCACCAATTGAAATGATTCCATACACTGTTCATGACAGTCAATTTTTATTGCACTAATTCACTTTTATACAGCAATCATAACTTTTAACTAGTTTAAGAAATTATCATGTAGGCAATTAAAATAGCGCTTATGACAAGTCAGTACAAAATAACTGTCCGAATTCCCGCCTAAAATATCTTCCAAAGATCCAAAGTTTTATAGTCCTTTTTTCTTTCTTCATTATTAAAATAATTGGCAAAGAATTCGTAATACAGCCATATTATGTATCGTGGTGTTAATAATTCTCATAAAACATATTTTACAATGAAATGAGTAGTTGTAAAAAAGTTGTTTAAACTATAAACATTTAAAACAAATGCATTTTTTTGGGTTGTGTGTCACATTTTTATAATAAACGCAATATATGAAACGATCAGCTATTAAATTAATTATTTTTAAGATTATGGTTCTGTCCCTATGGACAATTCCGCCAACATCAAGTAAGGCAAATACACGATAAGAATTGAAGAGTAAAACCACTCAGACGCGAGATGACGATCAGCTATAGGTACTGTTAGCATTCCCGCCAAAAGATTTTTATTTTATTTAATCCTAAAGGAATCAGACAATGGAACAGAAGTTCATTCAGCCAACAAAAAAAGTGTAATGAACGATTTATTATATAAACACAGTAGTATTTATTTAAAGAGATGAGCCGTCAATTTCCATTGGTAAAATATGAAATACAAGGTTTCCGAATGTGGCGTGTTAATAAAAAATCTCAATTTCCGAAATCAATTTAAACTCACAATTGTGTTTTATACAAGACTGTCTAGAACGATAGTCAAGTGTGCATTCATACTGTATGATATGAGATTCCCATGCACAGATACTGTATATTGTTTCATATTGAACTTCACTGTCGCGGTCGTTATCGTGACACTTTCCGACAGACTTATCACAGATGAGCCACTGATATAAAGGCCGTGAACGACCAGCGAGTAAAACCGCGGACTTAAGGTTCACCCGTAAAATTTGCTTGTGTGTCAACAAACCACACTTTTGATTACCGACGAACCGGACTGGTGGCTCGTCAAACCTCATACAACGCGTTATTGCGCTCGCCAGTTGATCAGCATCCTAATTCAGTCGTTGCTAGTAAAACCGTTCGGTATAAAACCGCAGTATTGCCAGATACGTCGATTACTCGCTTAATGCTGTTTATGGTAGGCAATTTTGTTCCCAGTAGGGTGTTGGCACGTTTCAATATTGCTGGCAAAGATTGGTAGCTGCCAACTGGTTTGAGAAAGTTTTAAAGATACATAACAAACATCAACGTCGCTTCGGTGGACATATTGACACTAGGGACGCGGACGCTCTTGGAACTTATAATCCCGGGATTTTGTTTATCGACCCGGGACACAAATTTCCATTTAATGTGAAAGTTTGAAATGTTTGTGAAACAAATCATGATGTAATGATACCTAACTTTTTGGAATTTGTGGATAGATAATACTTAAACTCACGCCTGTATCCACCAAGGAATAGGCAGAGATAGAACTAGTAACTACACCCACGCTTCGCTGAACTTATTTTTGTCCCAAGGTGTGACAGATGACGAGCCTAGAATTTTACAATCCTAGGAAACTCATTCGTGATTTTTCGAACCGAAAACTCAAACACAAATTGCCATTGCCCGATACCAATGTTGCCGGACTTGGGTTTTGAACGCAGAACCTAGACCACTAGACTAAACCAATAAGGTCCAAAGGTTATATAATAGGTAGATAATAATTATGTTACTATTGATTCTATTATTAATGCATGTAAAATTTCTGAAGAGCACTAAAAGTCTTATTGGAAAGCAAAAGTTTACTCGTATATGGTAAAGTCGAATACCAAATATCCATGTAGTAACTAATACATGTACCAACTACCGAAATCTTTATTTGAAGAGTGATAATATTCAAACAAAAATCTTTTGTCAATGTCACTCTCGAAATCAACTAATATTTACGGAGTTTTCAGCTAAACGCCCCAAGTGACCGTATTTTGCAGTCAAGGGTCCCGGATGCCCGGAGAGGGTCATAAAAATGACGTAAAAACACAGCAAGCTTTACGAGCACAAATAAAGGTTGCAATAGAACATAAAACGTTGTGACAGGTGCGAAAATCCATTTGAAAATTTTATTATTCCACTACAGACTGTTTACGTATTGGCAGAAAATAGGATTATATGATCTTCAATTTTATTAATAGAGTATTGTTATAAAATAGGAATAATATATATGACATGGGGTTGTGGTCTGTAAAGCAGTCGTATTGTAAAAGTGATCAATAAACCATGAGTTAAAGTAATTATGACGTTTTGTATTATTAAATTAATATTCTTTTCACGTAAATCGTAATTATACTATATGTGCTAGGTTCGGCCTCTACTAAATCATGGAACGGACAAAAGCTCGGCAAAAACGTGGGTGCAACATGATTGCACCTCTGTTTGCCCCTTCGAGGATATAGATTAATACAATATATACTAAAATTATAAATGTGAAAGTGTGTTTATTTATTTATTTTATTTTATTAAACTTTTTACATTTAAATTAACGTAAAGGCGGACTTAATGCCAAAGGCATTCTCTACCAGTCTACCCAAGGTAGGTAGGTGTTTGTTGGTCCTTTCACGCAACAACGGAACAACGGCATGTTTTTTTACATAGAGGATATTTATGGGCGGGAGGGAGAGTGACCTAGGCAGTAGCCTAGTTAGTCGTTATATTTCCACGATAATGATACACTATCGTGGAAATATAACGAGAAAAGACTTTCCACTTTGGAACCGCGAACCCCAAAGCTAGTACCTTTTATATATATAACAAACAGGAATTTCCGTATTTCTTATGTTTACGCGAACATTAGACATGGCAATAAAACTAATTTATACTGTAAAATAAAATTAAACCACGATAAAATTCGTATAAAATATTTGTTTCAATGAATTACCGGGATTGGAAGTTGTGCCTGATATAGCGATAGCCTCCTTCCTATGACATCATAGGGCGTAAATGAGCTCAGTGGATAGTGGATGCTAATTATAATGGGGCTCGGGGATTCAAGTGTGAGCTTATCATGAATACATGAGACAGCAGAATATATTGATAAAAATTATAAGTACATGTAATCAAACAATAGTTATTTTGTTATTGTTATATCCCAAACACAAATTCCAATCCCAGGCAACCTCATTTATTGCTTCATAAATAATAATTCCGATTCTATACATATATATTTAAGTCAGCAAGGTTTTTATCTTCCATGATATATAACAGGTATGTTTCATTAGCAATTCTATCTGGCGGACAATGAGGGCAAAGCATAGAATATGTAAAAACGAGGGAACGTACATCCCTCGGGACCTTGTACGGTATGCAAAAACGTTTCTAGCAAAACAGAATTTCTTTGCTTGCTTTTGTTTGTTAAGAGATAAGGGGAATCTGTTTGGTTTCTGTAGACTGTAGGCAGTAGGACTTACTTTATATCTTGTCACTTTATTATTTATTAACACAGTTAAAAAAGGAAGGAAGTTTTTAATTCAAATGGTATCTTTAATTGACGAAAATATACAGAGTTTCCCAATAGGACGTGTATATTTGTATTTTCACGGATATCTTTTCACAGAGTAGTATGATTTTTTAATTATTGAATAACACCAACAGTCACCACATAGCCCTGACCCCACAGTAAGATAAGAGTCTTGTGTCGTGGGTATCAGGCACTACGAGACTTTCGGTCTCACAAAACCCAGACCGGAAACAAATATTTGTCGATAAGACAAATATTTATTTCGCGTAAAAGGGTGGCGGTTATTCCTCATAAGGATATTCACGGGAGCGGAGCAGCGAGTAAAAGTTAGTTTATCAATCCAACGTACCAGAAAATTATTCATAAAAATTTATAAGTTATATGAACTGCCTCTGTGGCGCAGTTGTAATGTGTTCGCGTTACGATTGAGACTAACGCTGAGGTCTCGGGTTCGATCCCCGGGTCGGGTAAAATGGTATTGGGTTTTGCTATTACGAAATGCTCAGTATCAGCCCGGGGTCTGGAATTTGTGCCCGGTATGGCGATAGGCTCGTCCCCTATCACATCATGGGACGGATTTCAAGAGGTGTACCTCTCTGCCTTCCCCTTCGGGGATTACATGCGTGAGTGCGTATGTAAATTATAATATTAAAATCACAGCATAAGTAATATACATAAGCACAATATATAAATCTTTTTTTGATTAAGAATGTCAATCACTGATTTACAGAGAGTTGATATGTAAATACAGGTAAGTACCAACGTTAATTCAGAAATATTGAGAAGTTTAATTTTAAATACTCATTATTTATTAGCTATGGGAGTGTAAGTAGGCGACGAACATCTTGACCCAAAGTCAGTCTCACCTGCACGTGGTACACTCTGCCGATTAACGAGGCAATGCCGAAACGTGGTTCCGATTAATTGTAAGACGGCGGGTCGCTCCACATAAAATTAAATCCACTGACAATTCAAGATGGAGGAAGGCGGAACCTGGGATTAAGCCGGATAATGCGAGGCAGAATTATATATTATCTATTAGCTATTCACATTGTTAATTGCACGCAACATTATTCGCCATATATTTTAAATGGATTAGTACACGCGTTTAATTTAACTTTGCCCTGCTGAGTATAAAACTTTGTATGAACTTGGCTAAATCACAAATGAAAATTGGAAAAACTTCGCAGATACACCTCTACGTATAATTTTATACATTTGCCGAACTTTACGTTAAATGTTGTTCGACGAAATTCTTTTAGATTTTCCATTATTATATATTTTTGATCCTGGCGTAGTTTTATGGATTAAGTTTCGATAATTAATGTATCCTTGGTAGCATCGGAATGGTTTTAAGATTTGAAAATTTACTAATTATACTAGCTGTTGCCCGCGGCTCCGCCCGCGTGAATTTCTTTTTCTGGGATAAAGTACCTTACATTCTAATTCATGTCATGATCTAATTTTTTACATTAATAACATAGAAAATTTGACCTTCTCTTGCGGGCGGACTTTTACAAAAATGTGAAACAAAAGTTTCATTATTTTTAAGAGCAATATTAATATATTCAATTTCACAGACCTATACCGTCCCATAAAAACGTTTCATACAAAGTTCAACCCCCATAATTTCTTTCTCCTTCCTTTCCTTAAAATATAAATTTTTTGCCAGGCCACTACATTATACAAACTTTCATCTGACCAAATCCTAGATTGTTCATAGTGCATTTTATAACAGGGGTTCCAAACTACGGAGGCATACTCTAAAATAGAGCGGACGAAGCAGTTGTATAATAATTTCAGTGTGGATACATTTTTTAGATCCTACGTACTATAAGCCTTGTTTACTGTTATTTATATGTATATCAAACATAAGCTTTGAATCCAAGTAGACACCAAGATCTTTAGCTACTATAACCCGTTCCAAAACTTGGGCTAGTCTTGATCCTAGCTTTAGTAATTTTTGAGATATCGTGAGTAATCAGTGAGTGAGTGAGTGGTATTATGCTTTTGTATCTTATATAGATTACGAGAATTTTGCAGTGAATAATAATATAAGTGGAAAGTTCCGATTAGGTTTAATTTTGCGATTAATAACACTATAATTCTTAGGTAACGGCATTTAAGGGTGTAATGGTTGCAGTAACCCAGACAGTTCCGGTGCCAACTTCTGATCTCAAAAAAAAATGGTTAGATATCATAGATCTATATAGATATCTTATCATTAGCTTATCATTATAGAGTAATATAGAGAGTAATTAGGCGAGCGATTTTCAATTAATTTTAAAGCTGTCCACAGCCAACTTATGATCGTCGACTACTAACTCAAACACTGCACGATATTTCATTGATTCTACGCCATTTTTTACGAATGGAGCCAATTTTGTCTCGCCATAACTTTTGCCAATATTTTTTTATCACTCTAGCCGATACTTTATCCGTATAGATATTTTACCAATTTCCCCTTACAATAGGTAGTGGCTACGTTAAATCTCTTTTTATGACCATCAGCGGTAGATTTAAAGGTGGTTCTGTAACCTCAAAAGACCCCGCAAATGGCAAAGGTTTGAGGAAAAGTATGATCTTTACCACATAATATAAAATTGTTACGACGCGATGATTTTATGTTGGACTTTTTTTTAAATACTGGTAGATTAAAGTTACTTAGTGTTTCGTTTTATAAACGCGAGACCGTAGACCCAAAATGAAAAAAAAACATATGTTATGTAAGATTTGTAAATAAAACAATCTCAAAATAAAGTTTTATAAAATTGTTTATAACATTTCAAAATGTCTACCTTCTGTGACAGGAAAGATGGCCACAGTATTTGCAGCCAAGACTCCTATCATGACGTGGGTACCTTGCAGACAGTGCAGAGGAAATCCTTGATATTGATAGTGCCCTTAGTCTTTCGTATGGTCTTCGTTTCAGACCTCTTGGAGCTGTATGCCTGCGCACTTGGGACACCTTTCTTTTCTGAACTCTGCCCCGACGTCGCTTATCTCGTTGGCTTTTCCGTCGTCTGTCCCTGCGCTTCGGTTCACTTTGATTCCGTCTCTTGCTTACTGGATGTTGAGGTTCATCTGTTCTGCTTTCAGCCATGTTTAATCCACTTTTTATTGAGGAGCTGCGGGATGCTGACAAAGACTCGCTGTTTGTGCTGTGAACGTCACGGTTTTTCATGTCATGAAGTTTATGGCCAGAAGCAGTTATCTGACACGAATTCTTACTGGTGGTTGGTTCTGGTTCTATATCACTATCGTCGTCCATAGTCCTTTTTCCGAACGAAAATGATAATTTTGAATCGAACCTCATAAAAAAATTACCTAAATTTAAGCGAAACGAAAAAAAAATGCAAAAATGACAAATTTATCAAAATTATATTGAAGTACCTATATCATTTTTCTTGGTAGTTTCTGTCATATAAGTAAGCAATAAATAGTTTTCATTGAATAAAATAAGAAACTGCATGATACATTTTGGTCGTAAAGTCGTACACTCCCAAATAAAATAAATTCCCTGGGCATCCAAACATACCTCAGATGAAACTTTCAGAAGTGGTCTACACCACTCCCTCGTATGCGAGAGGTCGTCTGGGTTTGTACCACCCGCTTTGTCTATTTCTGCCACCAAGCAGCAGTGTGTAAGCAATGTTGTGTTCCGGTTTGAAGGAAATTGAAGCCAGTGAAATTACTGAGCACTATGTGGCTTAACAACTTACGTTTCAGGGTGACGAATGAAGTCCAGTGCCATGCAGTGCTTTGTAATTCAAAGGTCTGTGTAAAATGTCGTTTCATTGATCTAGTGGTATACTTAGGTTGAGAAAGCTCGATGTTAAATTCCATGTCGGGAAATCACAATTACGCCTGGTTTCTGAAAGGCTGATCAATGTTAAATTAACTAGTCAAATGTCAAGTCAAAATTGAGTTGCTAGAAGCATGATCAACACTTTTGATTTGACACACATGTTAGCTAACATAACATTCAAATTAATATGAAAAATCGTATGTGAAACGGTACTTAAAGAGAGATCAAATATTATTAAGCTTTTCACTAAAGAACGGTTCAGCAACTCTAATTGATTTGACAGCGATGTCAAATCAAAAGCTCTGTTAGTTGAATGTTGATTTGATCAGCCTTTCAGAAACCGGATGTTAGTGTATTTTCGAATCGAAAAATTACACAGATATAATAATAATAATAATAAATACACCCAACAGTCGCACACATAGTCCCGACCCCACATTAGGTTAACCTGTATCGTGGGTATCGGAACTACGAGGGAATTGCGGTCCCACAAAGAAATTGCTCGAGGTTGGAATTTGTGCGCGATAGGCTATTAACACATGATGAGATGGAAATAATTTTTGCGAACCATGGGTGCACTAGTCAAAATACTCCCAACAGTCACACACATAGTTCTGACCCTACACTAGGATAAGAGTCTTGTGTATCAGGAACTACGAGACTTTCGGTCTCACAATACCCAGATCCGTAACAAATATTTGTGTACTCGACGAACAACGGCAAATACATTTTTAAGTCTACTTTAAAAAAAGAGTTGGTCATATATATTTGTAATGTAGAAAACCAGCTTCACGCATATCTGTCTCAATCTTATTTAGATGTAAAATTCAATTTTATAGAGATTAATCTTTTATGAACTTAATTTCACGGTGTCGTCGCGTCGGGTCGCGTCGTTGTAATTTGTAATAATTCGTTAATGTGTTTGACATTTGGCTAGATATGTTATATTTTATTCACTTTTGGTCAATAATTGTGTTCGCAAAATATTCAGGACATATTGAATTTAATTTTTGTCGCTTATACTGCCGTTAATCTTTAAAAGCGCACATCGATCGTTGAGTAGAGTTTCAGCATAGCGTTAAAATAGATAGATAAATGGCGGAAATGAATTGCGGAACTTGGTACTTATTGTGGGTCACCCCACATAATACCAATTCCACCGTCAAATCATGATGGGTAGGCGGCCCTTGGCATCAAGCCGGGATAACGCCAGGCAGAAAGAAAGGAAATGGATAAATAAACAACACCCACCTGAACCCATTACTAGTTAACCTGTATATCGTGGGTATCAGGAATTACGAGGGACTTACGGTTCCACAACACTCAGACCCGAGACAAATATATGTTGATTGCACAAAAATTTGTCTCGGTGCGGGAATAGAACCTACGGCCTCTTGCTTCGCAGCCAGCTACTCCTAATGCACCACGGAGGCTGTTCTATTTATTATAGGAATTATTTATCCATTTTAACTTATGAAACTTCATTAATACAACGGGTATAAATTATTGAGTTTTCTGATCTCCCGGGTATGGTAGGTCGCCCGTGAGGTCAGCACTCCTCCGCTGACAGAGCTTTTGTTTTATAAAACAGATTCGAATAATTATCGAAAAGCCAGTTCATAATTTTTTCAGATTGAAATCAAATTTTATTGTTAAATTAATTTCGGTAAACGAATTCAACCACTTGTACTAAACCAGAATTGAAGTAAAATCAAACAAATTTGCAATTGAAGACGATTAGTGCTCGAACATTTATCTACTGTTTTTGGCAATGGACAAATTCACAGGCGTGACGAGGGTGAACAGGAAAGCGTCAGCGCGGTATTGAGCCAGGTGGCGCGCACCGCTCGTTGGGGTTTGGGCCAACACGTTCAGTGACCTGCCGCCTGCCCTGCGTGCCGCGCCGCTTGACGTACAAGCCAAAATAATGGCCGATAACAATGTTGTGTTCTCGCGACGTTTGCTCAAAAAAATCATACTTTTATATAAAGATCTGCCTTGTTTATGGGACAAGGAATGTGCAGCTTGTTTTTAGTATGAAATTATTCAGAATAATCGATTCGTTTTATATTGACATAGATACAATCACAATTATTATCATTGTATTAATGGGGCAGTATTAATTAATATTTATTCTTGTTTTACAATCAGTATAATTTGTGCAGATATAAAATGGATATCGCCTCCATTGGTCTGATGGCAGTCATACTTAGACTGAATAATGATACGTACTCACGTACTCACGCTTGTAATCCTCGAAGTGGTAGGCAGAGGTGTAACCAGTACACCCACATTTAGCCGAGCTTATTTACTCCCTTAATTGTGAACTCACTATCACTTTTTGTTCAATAAAGATAAATGACTTCGTCAGGATGTTCAAAAGTTTAATAGTCTTTTCACATTAAATGCAATATTATATTTCTGTTCACAAATTTATTACACTTTTTATGATTATTCACAATTCTAATTACACTCTGGCAGCGTTACCACGAAAGAGTACTAAGCACGACTAAGTTCCCTCAAATAATAATGCACCCTCTTATATACCTTAGCAATCACCTCCACCAAATCTCAGTGTTATTATCTACCCGCTTTACTTAGTTATTCCCCCGACTACCTTCACTAAGTCCAATAATGGTGCTATTACTGATATGAGGGTAACATAATGTCATAGGAGGCATGTCTATCCATATCCACCTACATAGTCCCGACTACACAATAAAATATGACACGCGTTTAACGCTTGACGCGATGTTCGGATCTCTGCCTTTAAATATCACGGTCACCACATAACAGTCTTATGGCCGTTCCTTATATACTGTCTATCGACACATTTGCTTTCTATCAGTATTGTTTTGACAGATCTTCCATACAAAAAGTGTCAATATTTTACTGCCAGTAAGCAAATCTGTCGAT
Source organism: Mimas tiliae (assembly GCA_905332985.1). Lineage (NCBI taxonomy): Eukaryota > Metazoa > Arthropoda > Insecta > Lepidoptera > Sphingidae > Mimas > Mimas tiliae. The sequence continues at coordinate 3,829,064 of HG995256.1, read as the reverse complement.
AGATAGAATATTGGGAACGGCCATTAAACAGTGCTTCAAACTTTCATAAGTTCTTAAAAGATAAACGCCTAACATGGCTTCGTAATAAATCGTGCCCGTAAAATGTATCTGTAAGCTGCTAAGTGAAGTTTGTTAGCCCGATTTTATATGGATATTTCTGTTACGAGGTATAGGGAAGTGTTGTCGCCCGAAACAATTATTCAGTGTTCTAGAAGTCCATATTCCACCCGGTAATGACCGTATTTTGTACACTTCGGGACACTGGTATCCGCTATGAATGAGATGTTTCTTAACACACACACACTTAGTCCACTACGCTGGCCTAATGCCCTATGACCTAACTGACTAAATTCTAATCGGATTATATATATACAGGTTTCCTCACAAAATATCTTTCATCGTCAAAGCCAGCGATAAATTAACAATGAATACACACGTAACTTTTAAAATTTAGAGGTATACGTTCTTGGCGGTGGTTTCGAACTTGTGACTTTCGTCTCAGCAGTCTATACCACCGAGATAATACCGCACCGTGATATAATAGTAGTAATAATATTACGTTTAACAAAACTTAGAAACCGACTTCAAGCAATAGCATGTAAATTCCAATACAATAACACAATCGCGAAGAGTGTACTGTTGTCCGTTGAGGAGTTATTTTTTTCTCCGTACTCAGTCATCAGATCTTAATCAAATTTATATAGGACCACATCGCAGCTAAACTCTATAGAGTGAAATTTTTCCAACAAAATTGGTCCACAATGGACGGAGAAATCGATAACGGTACTTACAAGGATGAAGTTTTTGCGCAGCGATATACTTCTCCAGTTTTCGCCGAAGGACGATCTCTGCTCCATATCTCCCAATAGACCCATTGTCTACTAGAAGAAAGTATGCATGCCGGTTGTTCAGGACTGCTAGTTTTGATCTGAAACAAATAATCGGGTGTGAAGGACTAGTTTACTAGGTGGTAGGCACCTCGTATACGAGAGGCCGGCTGGGTTGGTAAAAGGAAGTTCTGGATTAGGACATAGGCTACTTTATATCTTGGAAAAGGCCATTCTCGCGAGCGGAGTCACGAGCAAAAGCTAGTGAGAAATAAACATACTCACGAGTTCTCTTTTGCTAATTGCTTCTTGGATTTCATTTAAAATTCCCTTATTATGCTCAAGGTACAATGATTAAAAAAACGTGAATGTTTCAGTGTACTTTATTTTATAAATTATATTATTGTTCATGAAATTCGAGGAAAATTCATGTTACTTTATACTAAAACAGTAATAAAAGAAAAACAATAGATTCAACATCCATCGTTGTTTATAGGAGAGGCCAGTAAACCGGCGAGCACATCACCTGACGGTAAGCCACACCCACAATATCAGAAAAATCATGAGTGAATCATCAGACTTGCCTAGTGGAATTACGGTATTTCGGCTTCCGACAATCTCACTCACCATGGGAAATAAAACAGCAAACTTCGCGTTGGTTTTCTGTGTGACAGTGGTACCCTTGATGAGGCAGACCCATTCGTGCTGTAGACAGGACTGTTTATTCAGACGTCTTTACTCTATAGACATTAGAAATTTCAAAAGGCTTTCTCGGGATATAGGAATAATGGAAAATGTCTCAATTGTTCTTAAGTAATACTACAGCCATCTCTGCATCTTTGACCATTAATTTGACCCTGATTTATATTAAAATAAATTTGCATAATCTATTTACGCCTGCTGTCCATTCATGCATTTAATAATTAGCCCTATGTTCTTATTTTTGCTCGATTTTGTAGCTTGAGTATCACTCTGGTGATTCGTGTGCTCTGAAATCAATGTAATAGGACCGCTTCTCCTGGATTTGGAGGAAGATGACGACGGCCATTGCTTTGAAACTGGGGTAGACTACGCAGAAGATTACAGCGAATCGAATAACATTGAGGAAGGTGACGACGCTTCGCCTATCTCCAAACGATACTATTCCTTCGATGAAGAGCAAGGAACTTCCAAGATAAAACGGCATTTCACTGAAGTTGAAGATGAATATGATGCTATAAGTATGAGATATATGAGGAAACCAATAATTAAAGTTTGATCATATATGTATAATTGTTCTTGGTTTTAATCCTTCGATTTAAATACCCTGGATTCAACTCCAAGGTTGGTAAAATATCTTGTGAGTTTTACTAACACAATTTGTCCAGTTTAGAGTTCTTCGTAAAGTTATCAGTAAGAACTGTTTATTAAATTGGTTAAAAATGAGGCTGCAATAATTTCTTTTAAATATTAGAACTAAGGTGTGCGCATAGTACGAGTCTATATTCCTCGCACGCCTGTTCCGCGTAATGGCCATGGCGATCGGTAACGTCACGAACCTACGTCATGAGACGTCATATTTGTTCTGTCATTTGAGAAATAACTCTTCTACCAGATTTATTTACTTTCAAGCGGATTTATAAAATATAATATAAATAATAATAATCGGTTTATATAAACAATCGAGTTAACTACAGTTAGAAACGATAGAGTTAACTACCATATAGGAATTGTAATTTGGGGTAATATATGTGAAAATATTATTTCTTACAGGTATAAACGTAGCAGCAAAACTGAGGTACCTTCCGCCTAATACGCGAGTACTGGCAGAGAAGCTCATCAACGACGTACTCTTCCAAGCTCAGATGAACGGTCTTACCTCATCTACTGTGATTGCCACTCCGGACCCTTTTAAACAAGATGGTAATTGATAAAGACATACCTACGAGGCGCACATAGACTGTTAGGAATCTTCTACTCCAAATGGATGTGCTCCACCATTCTATTTAGAATCATATGGTCTGTTGAGACAAGCTATATTTGAATTACAAGCTAGAGGTATTAACGCAGTTTGGATGCGGTTTTGGTGCATTTTTGTAGTAAATACGATGAACGCGGTTAACCTAATACGATATTAACAATCGCATAGAACCAGTTTTGCAGTTTTGTAAACGATTTCGAGACCACTCGAGCTTTACATCAAGTGTGGTGCAGGTGCTTTGCCTTGGTAGAGTAGAAAAAAATACCTGGGTGAAGCTATAGCATGGTAGGGCACGTCCCGACCCTTGCCGATGAGCTCGTTGGCGCCTTCTACGATACCCCAAGGGGCGATGCCGATGCTGACTACTCGACCGGCACGCTGGGACCGCTCCAGCTGCAACGCATCGCCAACTTGACGAGTCACACCTGGGAAGAGAAGGAGATGCCATTGTATATGGAAAGTACAAAGAGTTTTAGCAAAATTTAAAAAAACTGTATTCGTCTGCATAGCGACTACCATATATATAAATGGTGGAATATCCGCCTTAGTGGCTCGTTCCGATGAGTCGCGTTCCAGGGAACAAGGACTATAGAATAAGTATAAAATGTTCCTATAGTAACATAAAATGTATTGTGAACGCAATGTGCAGCTCAATATCCTGAACTAATGTCGTTATGGCGCTTTCACGTCGAATTATATTATGGAGTGCGCGGCCTTTGTTCCGGCTCGGAGGACCCTTTTTATCTACCCAACTTTGCAGAATAGAGATGAAATTAAAACAGTTCGTTGGAAGTTTGTTGTCTTTGGTTCCCATTGTTTTAAAGAAGCATAGTAGAAATGCAAATTAAAGTAAGAATTCGCTTTGTCCTATGTGTACCTGGGCAAACGGGCGAATGGAATATATACTATCAAAAGAATCACGAGCACGTTGCCATCCTTAAAAGAAAGGGGTAATCTAAGGATTGGGAAGGAGAGGGGGATTTGGGCCTCCGGACATCTAACTCACCGTACGAAACGCAACAGTTACCTTTCGCTAGTTTTCTATGAGGCAGTGGTAACGACCCGGACGAGCAGGCCCATTCATGGTCTAGACAAAACCTATCTATAGTATGGCTCTACTACTAATATAAATTATTGCGTTGCAATGTCGCCGGACCCGGCCCCACTGGTGGACGCTATCCTTAAGATGTTAAGATTATAAAATATGAGATTACTTTCAAAAAGTAGCGTGTAAGTAGACTATACCGTGTTTATGGTGTTTATCTAGAACTCAAAGTAAACCTATTTTTAGAAAACTGGCCTTTAAAAATCTAATGGTTTCGCACTTTTATGAAACTCGTTACATTATTATACTCTTCAAATAATAACGATTATGACTTTTACATTATCGTTGCACTAAATTTTCACTTTGATTTTAATTACATTTCTCGGATAAAAAAGCTGCTGCCAACTAAGTGACAACTAAATTCCCTGTTTAAATCTCGAATGAAAATGGACGGGCTTAATGATGACAAAGGTACGTAGTCTGCGTAGAACTGCATTTGGGGAGTATTTTCAACGGTTGAGTACGTCACCACAAAGCTTCTTGACGCTTTTAGAGCTATATAATAAGTCCTTTTATAAATACTAGTTAGTAGTCGCGTAGCGGTCAAATCTCGACCAATTTTTTTTATTTTATTCTGTAACGTCAGCTGCGAGATTTGACATTGAGACATTTTCAGTGTGAGCGTAAACAATTAATGTTTTATTTAATTTAAGTAAATGTATATATTTGTTACAGATATTATAAATAAATAGCTTTATGCATTCCTCCTCCATATAAACCTGAACTATGCCAAATCTAACACTCCTCCGTGCACGCAATATGCTTAAAAAGGAGTTAGAGTTTTCTCTTCACGCATTAATATATAGATTACATACGTACATACGCTCATATCTATACATAAGGGGTAAACAGAGATGCAGCCAATGCTCCACGGTTCGCCAAGCTTATTTCTATCCCATGATGTAATATGGGACGCGCCTATCGTTATACTGGGCTCAAATTCCATCCCCAGGCAATTAATTCTCTCACTCAAATACAAATTGTGATTACGCGGCCATGGATTTACCAGGACCTCAAGGTTTCGTATCCTAAGTTCGTTGCCACTACACCAATGTGGTAAAAGCCAAAAAAAATAGATAAAACCAAACGATCTTCAATTTCTAAAGAGTCAACAATTTACCGGTATTGGTGCCTCCCGTGAAGATCCAAGCACCAGTGGTCTTCGCTGCCTTCAGTAGACCTTTCCTCAGAACCTTCTTCAACTTAGGCTGGAGGTCGAAGTTGGCCTTGCCTCCTTGGATGGTGATCAAGAGTTTCGGTCTGTCCAGCGCCCACTCCCTCGTCAGCAGTTGTACTATGAGCTCCGGCCGTGTGTCGTGTGATAGACGGACATACTAGAATAAATAATTCTGATTAAAAACGAATACAAGATATTTTAGGGCTTTGTAAAAGAGTGGGTTTGGTAAGAATGACCTATTTGTCTGTGCGTGTGTGTATGTGTATGTCTGCGACATCGTAGTGTGCCTGAATCAACGAGCTGATTCAAGCGTATATCTTAAGAAATCATATTAATTTATTCAAACTGTTCCATCCATCCAGTCGTTCCCTCAATGCTGAGGATCGTGACCGTATCAGGCCGAGGTAGTAAGAGCCCTCCATCCGGTTCTGTTACCGGCGAAGTGAATTGCATCGTGCAGTTTCAGTTGCAGTGGCTTATTCAAACTGCTAGTTCTATAGAAAAATAAATGGTTTCTAAGAGTCTACCTATAAGGTCCCTCGAATGGAAGAAGTCGTCTGGTTTGGTACCACCGCTTTTCCGCCAAACAGCAGTATGTAAGCATTGTTGTTTCGGTTTAAAGGAAAAGCAGCCAGTGAAATTACTGGGTATTATGAGACTGAACAGCTTATGCCTCGTGGTGACGAGCGCAGTTCAATGGCATGCAGTGCTTTGTAATTTAAAGTTCTGTGTGGGCGTGCTTCTGTTTATGGGCAGACGTGGCGCTTACTATCATGCGAGCGACCTGCTCGTCTCGTAATTAAGGCTAATAAAAAAAGTCTTACCTGAGCCTTGGTCGGATGCGGCCCTCCCTGGAACTCGACTGTGCCGTACGCGTCGGTAGGTGCCGGCTGAGTGTGCCTTGCTGGCACCCACGCCTCCCCCGGCGTTGCAGTTGCTATGTTGGCACCATGGGCTGTTCTGCTGAGGCCGCACCAGCAACTGTGGAAGTAATTTATAATAAATTGCTAAATAATTCTGATAAATGACTTTCTCCCAACCATCCATGCGTTTGGAACAGATGTTACTGTGTCCAAAATATTTTTATAGGCCGGTAAACGAGCAAATGGGTCACCTCATAGTAAGTGATCTCCACCGCCCATGTTCGCGCACAACTCAAGAACAAGAATCATAGGTGCGTTGCCAACCTTTAAAGAAAGGCATAAATAATAATTAAGGGATTGGGAAGAGAAGGGGGATTTGGGCCTCCAGATATCTCACTCACCGTAAGAAACGCAGCAGAAAGCCGCTACTTTACGTTGGTATTCTGTAAGAGAGTAGTAACAACCTGGTCGAGCAGGCCCATTCGTTTTGTAGACATAACAATCTAGAGCGTGGCTCTACCACTCACAAGGTAGTTATTTTTTTGTGTGCACAAATTAAATAACTGTAAATCCCGTAAAAGACATTGTAAAAAGGTCCTAAGTATTGTAAGCTCAGTATCACTTTTTGTTCAATAAAGATAAATAACTTCATCACGATGTTCAATAAGTTTAATAGTATTTACACATTAAATGCAAAATTATATTACTGTTCACAATTTATTACACTTGGTATGATTAATCACAGTTATTACTGCACTTGGACAGCGTTTCCACGGAAGAGTTCTAAGCACGACTAAGTTCTCTCAACTAATAAACTAATAACGCTTATATTCCTCAGCAAATCACCTCCACCACGTCTCAATCTTATTATCTACCCGCTTGACATAGTTATTCTGCTGAGTACTTCCACTAACATCAAAAAATGGTGTTACTAATATGAGGGTAACAGTATATGTAATGAATGTATGAATCAAATGGAAATCTGTAAACAATGTAAGTTATTTAAAAACATAATAATGAAAGTGTGTTTCACAGTAAATCGTCCCCGAGGGAAGCAACCTTCATAAATAGACTGAGAGTAATTGTTTTAATTGTTCTAAACCTAGAGGGAGTATTAATCCATTGATAATAATTAATATACTGCCTCGGTGGCGCAGTTTTAAAGCGTATGCGGTACGATTGATGTGCTGAGGGCTCGGGTTACAGTGATATTGGGTCTATTACGGAATGCTCAGTATCAGCTCGGAGGCTGGAATTGTGCTCGGTATGGCGATAGGCTCTCCCCCTTTCACATCATGGGACAGAGATACGCTCGGCGAAATGTGGGTGTACTGGTTACACCACTGCCTACCGCTTCGGGGATTACAGGCGTGAGTGCGTATTTTACTTAAGTTGTGTTTAACCCAATAAACCTGTTTAAGATACGTTAAATCGCATGAAATTTGACACAAGTAAATAAGTTTAGTGGTAAATCTTGATTTAAGATCATCGTGCAAGTGAGCCAAGGTGTTATTTGTCGTAGATTTCATACACTATACTTAATAGCGTCGGTAGTACGTGTGTACACCTAATATCAGTACACCACATAAACGAAAAATAAATAAAGTACGTTCCAAAATAGATTATACCCTGGTGGAGGCATCTTCATCGGGGACGAAGAATAATGTGGCTTCCAAGCAAATCTACCGGGATTCGATGAGCTTGCTGTTTATTTCATTGTAGAAATCGATAAAACTGCAACAGCTGAATGTGGATAACATTAGGGTTTCTTATTTAGATATTTTGTATTTGTCTGAATGATGAGACGAACAAGTAAGGCCCAGGCTTGCCCATAATTATCATACCTACACCTCAGTCTCTCCCGTGACCACGAAGGCTGAAAAGCTTTCGAAACGTCGGGACTAAAATAAAAATTAAACCGCGATAACATCCGTATAAACTAGTTTTATTTCAAAGTGTAATATTCGCGTAAACCTAAGAAATCACTATGTTAAGTCTTATAATGCCCACCTTTACAAATGCTTTAATAATAATAATGCTACTTTAATAATGCCAACCGAAACACAGAGATGCTTAATTGAAATACCACTAAGATCCGGTCACCCATCCATAGACTGGACTGACCGCGCCAAGAGTTGCATAACAAATCGTTTACCGAGTATTGAGTGCTGTAATCGTGACTGACTGTGAGCACCTACGTCTAAACTTGCGATATACTACATACATAATAATAATTATTATGAAGTACTAATTTTATTTATTTATTTATTTAAGACGCAAAACAGAGTACAATCAATACATTAGTACAACTTTATAACTATACAATCATTAAAACCAGATTGTATTCCAAAACATGCGCCCTATATATATATATATATATATATATATATATATATACAATAAAGTACTAGCTTGAACTACCTTTTCCAAGATAAAAAGTAGCCTATGTTCTAATCCAGGTCATGGTCTACCTGTGTGCTAAATTTCATTCAAAGGCGTGATTGACTAACAAACATCCAAATTCACAAACTCACAAACATCCAAACTTTTACATTTTTAATAATAGTAGGAAGCAGTAGGATACTAGTATTAACGTTTTGATTTTAAACATTATTTATCTGAAGTTTGATTCCACCATCTTTCCCGAAGGGATCATGAGTTCGTCCGAGGGATTTTGACCATCTATTGGTTGGTGGCAGAGCTGTGCTAATAAAATTCAGTTTGCAACAAGCTTAGCCCCCGGGAACATGATTCGGCTTTTCTTTGCACAGAGATTTACTTGGTTTTCTACTGAACCCCGGGGGAAATTATGCTATTTTAACGTGTATTCGATTGCTGGAGTTTATATTAATGTAACTAAATAAGTGAAGTACACATGTTTTTTGTGTATTCTATTTAGAATGATTTACAGACTTAGGGTGAGATCTCTAGACACGAATTAAGTCTTCTAGAAAGTGACTTTGCGTAGTAAACTTTGATATGAACTTTGATTCAATTCTGTTGAGTTAATTTAAGAATTACGCACTTAAATTTATTGTACATACGCACTCACGCCTGTAATCCCCGAAGGGGTAGGCAGAGGTGTAATCAGTACACCCACATTTCGCCGAGCGCATCTCCGTCCCATAATGTGATAAATTTATTGTGTGTGGTGGTTATATGTGGTGCTGTATCTGTTTATGGACAAGCGTGACGCTTATACGTCAGCCGATCGAATACGTTTCATAATTCAGCTAATAAAAAAAAAAAATACTTACACATGCTCGTCTTTTGCACTGGCCACGAAACATTTGCACTCTCTCTTCTGGAATGTTGTTTCTATCCAACTTCGTGTTGTTTTCTGTAACAAATATAAAACGCTTTATAAAACATGCATAATGCCTATACATTCCACTTTAAGACCTCGGCGTTTATGAAAACCGGGAAAAGTCTTAAAGTTTTTTTTATATCATAGGCCGGTAAACGAGCAAGTGGGTCACCTGATGGTAAGTGATCTCCACCGCACAGGTACGCCCACAATCCACAATAATTTTTCAAATTCAAATGGGACACAACCGAAGTAAACATTGTTAAATACAAAAATAATCATCGAAATGGGTCCACATTTGGCGAAGTTATGCGTGAATATATTATATAACAAATGTTTATATGTATTTTTATATATCTCTACATATACGAATTAAGAATATTTTGCGTCGGTTAAAAAAGCTTGATATATAAAATAAATACACCCAACAGCCACAAAAATAGTCCTGACCCCGCAGTAAGATACGAGTCTTGTGTCGTGGGTATCGAGAACTACGAGACACTTTCGGGTTCACAACATCCGGACCCGAAACAAACATTTTTGCGGATCACACACACATTTGTCTCGGTGCGGGGATCGAACCCACGGCCACCCGTTTCACAGCCGGCTACTCGCCCGCTGCGCCACGGAGGTCGTAAATTTTCCGGATATCTCACTCACCGTACGAAACGCAGCAGCAAGCTGCTAATTTAAATCAGTTTTCTGTGAGACAGTGGTAACGGCAATAAAGTTCCTTTACAATATTACAATTCAGTTCACATAGTTCATTGTACGTCGTGTTATTACCCAGTTTATTTTACGTAGAAAATGAAATGAACTATCCGATGAACATTCATGATAGTATTCATTAAACAGCAGATAAGCGGAATGTGAAAATAAACGGAAATTGTCTTTCACGATATTGTTTATCCTTTATTCGTCTCATTGCTTTACTCAATTTAGGTTTTAGACTCACATAGTTCTGAGTTTGATGTCCTGTCGGTTTTAACTAACTAACGTTAAAGAAGGAGGACTTCAATTCGTCTGAATTTTTATGTTTGTATTTGAATTTGAAAATCTTTATTTCTACCTGGCGTTATCTTGGCTAATGCCAGGGTTTGCCTTCCTTCTAAGACGCCTCCACTTCGCCCGATCTTGAGCATCCTCCGTTGTGAGACCATTAGCTCTCATGTCTCCCTTTAATACGTCACGCCTGCGTTTTTAAGGCCCTCCGCGGGAATTTGAAAATGAAATTCAATAATATAGCAAAATTTATATTTTCACAAAACACATCCAATATTATAACTGTCAGTATCTCATGCTAGTAGTAACCTTAAAGTTTAGCTACTTTTGATAATCTGGTTTACAGCTTGATGTTTCAAATTTGGCACTAATCTGAGCGACTTCTATACATCTCACGATCTATAGGGGTTTTGGTTAAGATGTGTTCACTTTTCATATTGACTGTACAACGTTAAAGCTCGCTTAATTGCCCCAATGCTTGTGCGGAGCCTGCTAATGGGCCCTTAGTACTATAGGAAGATAGTTAAATCTCTCGTACAAAGATTAAAGGCAGGACTGATAACCCTTAAAGTGTGTCTCCATTTGTGACATTTCGCACCGAGAGGCGTGACAGTGCAAACAAACGCGAAAAACTCTCAAGTGTGAACGGTTATCAAATGTTACAAACTAATATCACGGAGCGATCATCGGATCGATGAGACCTCGCAACATTTAGCAGCAACATGTAATTTAAGGTGGTTTATGTTTTTGTTGTAAGTCACTTCAAACTAACACAGTGTGTATACCCATTCACATTAACGTAACAAGATGTCATGGAATTGTAACGGAAAGTGTGGACACATCTTCATATAATTTTGGTACAGTAACTGTGTCAAGGTCTATTGTAATTTCCGTAAGGTTTCCAGCAGGGAATAATAGAACTTTATAATCACAGGGATGTGGATTGTTCATAGGCACTCACGCCTATAATCCCCGAAGGGGTAGGCAGAGGTGTAACAAGTACACCCACATTTCGCCGAGCGTATCTCCGTCCCACGATGTGATAGGGGGCGAGCCTATCGCCATACCGGGCACAAATTCCAGACTCCGGGCTGATACTGAGCAGTCCGTAATAGAAAAACCCAATACCACTTTACCCGACCCGGGGATAGAGACCCGTGACCTCAGCGTTGGCCTCAATCGTAACGCTTACGCATTACAACTGCGCCACCGAGGCACCTAGGATGTCGATTGTTGATTCAGGTATTTTGGCGAACATTTATATTTACGTTAGTAATTGCTTGTTTTGGGTCTATATGTGGCGCGACCGCAAGTCCCTCGTTGTTCCTGATACCCACGATACAGGATACCTTGTGTGGGGCCAGGACTATATGATTATTTTATGCACCAGCTAACCTTGGAACGCTGCACGCCAGAACGAGCCACTTAGTTCTTAAATTTTCACCAGGTGTAAGTAAGATTGACAACCGTGGTTCTACTATTTTTAACCGACGAAAATAACGAAGTTCTCAATTCCACGGGTATATTTGTTCTTGATACATTTTTTAATACACACAAACCACCATTTCCTAAAATATCACCCCATCCCACTCATTAAAAGCTTCTGTATGTCGAAATGCACTCACGTGATGGAAAGGTAAGCGGAACAAAATCTATTTTCTTTGGTGACCGTCCATTCGATCTTGTCGACAGCGACCGAAAATATTACTCTAAAAGGAAAACCTTGTGACATTGTATAGGGATTTTAGTAGATCGGCTAAAAGCTAAATGTTTTTGTTGATCTACGAAGGCAGATAAGCTGACGCCCTACTTGATGCTAAGTGATTTTGTTAAAATGCTTAGTATCAGCCTGGAGTCTGGAATTGTCCCCGGTATGGCGATAGGCTCGCCCCCGATTATGTGTGTGCACTGGTTACACCTCTACCTACCCCTTCGGGGATTACAGGCGTGAATGCATATGGTTTACGTTCGTTTATGTTAAATTTGGTTAAGATCTGATGATGGAGTACGAGGTAATGTGGGAAATTCTTCAATGGTTAACAGCAAGACGATTCGGGTTTTGAAGTTTTGAATTTTATATAATAATATTCTGATTGAAGGAGTCATGTAGGCAATTTTGTCTACAGCATGAATAGGCTAGCTCGATAATTGTGTCATAGAAAACCGATGTGAAATAGCATCTCGTTATTACGTTTCCTATGGTGAGTGAGATATCCAGACGTCCAAATCACCCCTCCCCTTCCCAATCCCTATCCAAGACTGGCAACGCATCCATGATTCTTCTGATATTGTGAGTGTTCATGCCAACCCGCATTAGGCCAGCGTGGTGGACTAAGGCCTAACCCCTCTCATTTAGTAGAGGAGGCCCGTGCCCAACAGTGGGACGTGTATAATATAGGGCTAGTAGTATTAGTAGTAGTAGTAGTAGTAGATGGGAGGTGCAGATTACTAAACATAAGACGTTCATGTTTGAACAAATTTGGATCGTTTTAATAAAAGGGTTTATGTATTTCGTATTACTTTCTGCTGCTTAAAAATAACGTATAAAATTCAACATAGGAAACGACCCTATTGTGACATTAACAAAGGCCCATGGGATCCTCTCACAGCGATGTAAATATAATTTAACCAAATCAAATTAAATCAAATCATTTATTAAGTAATTAGGCCGCCAAGGGCAATTTTACAAGTTGAGTTTGGAATCTACCGGTACTTCACAAATGCCCACGAAGCATCAAGAAACACCGTAGGTCTTTTGAATGTTTGTAATTTTTTTATTAATATACTAGCTGTTACCCGCAGCTCCGCCCGCGTGAATGCCTATTTCCAGGATTAAAGTAGCCTAGTGAAAAATACTAATATCACTATTAAAAAATAGGGGTTGATGGTAGAAGGGTGAAAATTTAGGGTGGTAGGTATGTATTTTTTAATGTTGTATCATAAAAAAATAAAAACAAATAATGTTGTCTAAAAAATTAAAAACCACCCTTAACATTTAGGGGGATGAAAAATAGATGTTGGCCGATTCTCAGACCTACTCGATATGCACACAAAATTTCATACAAATCGGTCCAGCCGTTTCGGAGGAGTATGGGAACGAACATTGTGACACGAGAATTTTATATATTAGATATTTGTTATTACATATAACGGCTCTTCACCCTGGATCACGTATTGAAGTATTCTATATTAGCTTTTGCTCGTGGCTTCACCCGCGTGAACGACCTTATTCGGGATAAAAAATAGCCTATGTCCTAATCCAGGTCACGGTCTACATGTGTGCCAAATTTCACCCAAAACCGTTCAGTCGTTAAAGTGTGGTTGACTAACAAATATCCAAATTTACAAACTCACAAACATACAAACTTTCACATTTATAATAGTAGTAGGAAGTATTAATTTTAATAGAATCCGGATTTTTTATTAAATGTGGGATTGGGCAGATATGCTTTTATGTCAAATTGCCCAAACCGAGTGAAACCAGTCACAGTTGAACGTGCCCCTGTTGTGTTACCATATGTTAGAGGTGTCACAGACAAGATTGGCTACATACTGAAGCGTGCTTCTATCAAAACCTATTTCAAGCCTAGTCAATTTTACCACCTGTCAAGTGTCACATACCTCTACAAGAACAGGGTGTATATAAAATAGATTGTGACTGTGGGCTCTCCTATATCGGACAAACAAAAAGAAGCATAGGGACCCGCGTAAAAGAACACATAGCTGATGTTAAACACCGACGCTCTACGAAGTCTGCAGTTGCTGAACATTCAGAGGAAGGCTCCAAACATTACCTTAGATTTGACAAACCACAAATCCTTGCCAAAGAACACAGATTCCTACCTAGGATGATTCGCGAGGCTATTGAAATTAAAAAACACCCAAATTTCAATAGAGAAGATGGTTGGAAGCTTGCACAAGCCTGGGATCCAATTATACACTTAATTAAATCGGAACCCAAAAGACCAACTGCCAGACCTCAAGACACCTTGAACTCTTTCTGCGTAGATCGGACTAGTGTCAACTAACTTTTAAAATAATTAAAAAATAAATGTATAATTTTAAAATGAAGGTAGCTAATGTAACATTAACTTTTCGAGACGACCTACACCTCAGTCTCTCCCGTGACCACGAAGGCTGAAAAGCTTTCGAAACGTCGGGAATAAAATAAAATTAAACCGCGATAAAATCCGTATAAAATCGTTTTATTTCAATGCCCAAAGTTTTTTTTATATTACTAGGGGCGTTGCCCATGTTTTTCCACAAAACATAAAATAAAAAAAAGTCCGACGAATATGAGACATATCTTACTTTCTTCCCCATATTATTCTGCATCGATTGGTATCGGTCTCGACCCCCAGCGGTTTAGGAGGAGATAGCGTGACAAGCTTTTGGCAGCGGCGGCGGCGGCGGCGGCGGCGCCAGTTACTTTTTTTTAGAATAGAGAGATTATATTAAAATGCAAGTGGTAGAGCCACGTTGTAGACAGTTTTGTATACAGCATGATTGGGTGGCTCAACCGGGGTGGTATACCATTATCATGCCGAATTTTCCAAAAATTCCGAGAATATTTAAACTGATTTCACATCGACAATTCTTGTATAAATCATACTAATATTATAAATGTGAATGTAAGTTTGTTTGTTACGCTTTCACGCGAAAACTACTTAACTGATCATCATGAAACTTTGTACACATATTCGTACTTTTTATTTAAAAAAAAAATCTATTTGTTTGTTATGCTTTCACGCCTAAATGACTGAACCGATTTTGATGAATTTATTTTGATTAATTGATGTAGAGATAGATGGGACTCTGGAGACGGTTATAGGCTACGTTTTATTTCGGAAAAGTCTATTCACGCGGGCGGAGCCGCGGGCAAAAGCTAGTATATCATAAAGCACGACACAGACCGAATAGGTTGTAAAATCTTCTTTACAGAAATACGGTGTGAAAGCGGTCACATTAGAAGCCTTCGCTCGACGACGTGTCGTTGTGGCAACAGTTTCCGGACGAATATCCGGCCATAGCCGGACACTACGGACACTATACGGAATTCCGACTCGGCCCCTATTCCCTTTACAATTAGCCGGTTTAAAAGGAATATGTATGGAATTATTCTGTGATAGGGTTGTCAGATTTGGTTATTTTTTGTTTAATTCATTTTGTAAAATAAAATAGTATTTGTGGTTAAACATTCATCCAAATGTCTATAATGTGATAATTTATTATTACAACCTGAATGAAATTTAATGTTACATATTCTGTGGTACGTATATTTCGAATTAGCTATAGGTATTCAGACGTGGTAGAGCTACGCTGTTGACAGTTTTGTCTACAGCTGCTGGGCCTGCTCGACCGGGTTGTTATCACTGTCTCACAGAAAACCGACTTGAAGTAGCAGCTTGCTATTGCGTTGTGTACGATATCCGGAGGCCCAATCCCAATACCTAAATTATCCCTTTCCGTTAAGATCGACAACACATCCATGATTGCTCAGGTATTGTGGATTCAGTCCCTCAAAACAAATAAAAAGTTTTAAAAGAAGAAAAAAATATATTTTAAACAATAAATAAAAATTAATTAATATTAATAAACAAAAAATAAATTTTTTCAATTTTTTAAAAGGACGAAGCCTTTTCGGACCAGAAATAATAGCTGAAAAATTAAGCATTCAAAAAAATTAATAAAAACTTTCATATTTGGGTCTCGATACTTGAGGAACTAAATTATTTCTTACTTCATCGGCTTTTTTCAGGATTTCAGGTGGTGTGGATTCGTCGCTCGAACTTTCTGGAGTTTCCGGTATTATTTCCGACTCTATATTCATTTTTAAACTAATTTTAATTTAATTACAATTTTATTTATTAAATTAAACTGTCAGACGCGTCAACCTCAATTCAGTTTTAATATGTCGATTGTGTTTTTTTTTGTTATTATTTTTTTAATTTTAGCAGTTTTATTTATGAAAAAACTCACGCGTAATTTTAAAATGGGCAAACGGTTCTTTTTCAAACGTAACAGCGAGCGTCAAGATACTACTTTTCCCGCATGAGTAATACAAAAAATCTTTGACACTCGGCTCGCGCGACAAAACACAATCATCTTTAATGCTTTTGACTTACATTTACTCTTCAGAAAGATTAATTAAATAAACCATTCCACATTCCAGAATATACTGTCATTGAAAATCTTAATGTGGCTCCACATTCATATCTTAACGTAGACATTTTTCCAAGCTTATTTATCATAGCACAACCAAGTTTAATTCAAAACACAAATAACTCAAGCATAAAGTTCAAATTTGCTTGAAAGATTCAAGCGAAACATTCGAGAGTGTAACAGCAGCAATTTTGAATAAGTAATAGTCTACATGAAATTGTTTATCTGAAAATTTAATTCGGTTCGTATTCAACGTTTGGCTTTATTAATAGTTGTATGTTCATTGTAATGAATGTAATGTAATCTGTGTAGATTGGAATGGAGTTCTTGATATTTTACATTTCGTGAGATGTTAATTTAAAACATATTTTTAAGGTTACGATTTTACTCGGAGATTATTAACACTATTTAAATTAAATTTGGATGGTAGGTGTATGCTATGAACCGCTACACAAAGGTGCGGTGAATATAAGAAAAAAGTACGACGTATGAATTATGATGATGATGATGACTGAGATATCCGGAGGCCCAAATCGCCAGACCCACGTCATACAATTTGAAAGTTAGGATTTTATGACGCGTCCTCATATTTTTTTGAAGTGAAACCTTTAGGCTCGTTGAGCACTTTTTGGATGAACAAAAATCATGGAACTCGCATAATCGTCACCGAACGCTTTCCATGAGCTATATGTATATCTATGTACATTAGGGTTTGCCAAAATAAGACGATTTTTTTTTCACTCACACCCCAAAATATCATAGGATATGTCCAAACAAAAATTCTGTCCCAAGGCCAGCTCTTAATTTAAATTTTAAGAGGTTCTCCATCGAACTTTAAGTTTTCCCATTTAAATAACATGGAAAACATGGGTTTTAATACTTTTTTGTCAATTTACCGTAACTCAATATTGCCATCTCGTTTATTCTCAACTAGAACCCCTCTCGCGCTCTCTGTCTGTGAGCTGTCAAACTCCCGCGTTATGTGACACAATTTTAGTTCTAAACAGCCCGTCTAGTAGTATACATTAAAGTCTTTGTCTGTGACGTACGAGAAATCTAAATGGGGATTTAAACACAGACCTCCTAAACAGGTCACTGCAAAAACTACAAATAAGCTGACAACACTGTTTCACACTTTTATTAGTCAGCAACACAAATGGTCATGCAAATCCGAGTCATAAATAACTAGGTCCCATGTTTCATAAAGCTGTGAAATACAAGCGTATTATAATCACAAATATGGAGGTCGCGACAGGGTCGGCCGTTTGAAACCTGGCCATATGCTGGTCTCTAGAGTTTGGCATCAAGCCATATTTGGTGCTATTGTAGCCTCTATTTATTGGACTTTCGATATTTAAGTCGAAAGTAGCCTAAAAGAGGGTAAGTACCTGTAAGAAGGGTCTAAATAACCACAACCTTTTTTTCTGTCTGGCTTATCCCGGATTATGACGTACCCCGCCTTCACATACCATAGATTTGACGGTATTTGATATTATATGAGGTAACCCGCCGTATGACCCCCGCAACCCGCGACGGGAATCACGTTTCGCCATTGACTCGTTCGTTAATCAGCAGAATGTACCACGTGCAGGTGAGGTTGACTTTGGAGCTAAAATGTTGGTGGCCCATTTTCACCTCTTGGATAGCCACCACCGTATGGTGAAAAAAGTCATAGTGGCTCGTTCAAGCGAATCGCTTTCCGGGGTCTTCAGGCTGGCGTAATTCTGGCAACCGATGAGAGACGGAACAACCCATCTTAATTCAACGTAACATTTTCAATATAAACAATGTACGTATTTATACAGAAAATTAGATATAATATCGAGTGGTTAAGAATCAGAGACTGGAACAAACAGCCAACCAATAAATGCTCTGAAAAGGGAGCTAAGTCCGCTTAAATACCATGATTATTATTACTGTGGAATCTGGCCGGCGACACGTGACGTCTGGCTGGAACCCTTCATAAATTTATTCAATTTGCTTATAAACGAGTATTTTTGTTGAATTGAATTGTTTAAATATCTGGTACTTAGCTGGTTATTGACTTGATGACTTAATGACTAAAACCACTGGTGTACTTAATTTTAGTAGGTACAAAAGGAAGTAAAACCTGCTTCACAATCCACCAAATAGAAAGAAAGGGTGTTTTAATTGGAATAATACTAGAGTTTTTAGTAAATTAAGTTATAAAACAAATGAAGTTAATCAAAGCTAAATGCCAATTTATAAGGCCTAAGCAGTACTATTTGAAAGTAAGGATCTTATGACGCGTCCTCATATTTTAAAATTATTTTTAATGGCAAGACGAGCAGGTTGATCGCCTGATGGTAAGCGCTACGCCTGCCCATAAAAGAAATAACACCACACAGAACTTTCAATTACAAAGAACTGCATGGCATTGGACTGCGCTTGTCACCCCGAGGCAAATGCTGTAAACAAATTCGACTACAGCCTGGTCTATAATTACCCCACAATTTGCATGGTCAAATGCTTGCCACTATTAAGCACCTACGAGAGTCAGTTGAGTACCTATATTACAAAGAAATAATTAGCTATACCTTATGCCATTCGTATAATTTAATTCTTTTAATGAATCTACTCGTAGGAATCTTCTCATTTGTAAAATAGTTTTGTCCAAATGCTAGTAATTGGACAGGATATTAAGCAGCGAAGTTTATTAACGAAGTTGTGCGGGGGCGTTGTGAGAATGGAAACTTCACCGATTCGACTGGAACGATCAAAGACACCATTTTCCGATGTTTTTTATTAAAGTAAATGGATTTTTACTAATTGACACTCACTTCTATTTGATTTTGCTTTATCGTTACAATAAGAGAAATAATTAAATTTTTGAGTTCATTATTTTTTGTAACTAGATATCTTGAAAGATAAAAAAGATAATAAACTGGCAGTTTCACCGGAGTGAAAATAATTTGTATATTATTTTTAAATAGAAAAACGTTACTAACAAGTTCCTAATATGGTGATGTCTGGAAGTCTGCACATTATTCCAAGCATGACCATGTGCTGTTATTTTTGAACTTTTTTATTTACAGAACGGCAAACGATACGGCTAGGTCACCTGATGGTAAGTGATCTCCGCCCATTTAATCCCACGCACATACAATACCATGAATGATTATGGGTGCGCTGCAGACCTTAAAGGAAAGGGATAATTAAGGAAATGTGAACAGGAGGGAGATTTGAGCATCCGGATATCTCACTCACCGTCAAGCTGTTACTTTACGTCGGTATTTTGCGAGACAATAGTAACGACCCGGTCGAGCTGGCACTAGACAAAACTGTCTACAGCGTGGCTCTATCACTCACATTATTGCTGTTATAAAGTTTCATAACAGAAGATAAGTAAATATACAACCAACAATGTTTTTGTATAATACATAGGGGGCTTGAAATTAATTATAATGTGTTTACGTAGCTAAGACACGTAGAGGTATTTCTTAATATAAGTCACAGGAGTCAGAGGTAGTGTCACCACAGAGCAATTTAAACTCTTTTAACATAATAATAATATTTATACTAGCCCTGTATTATACACGTCCCACTGCTGCCCACGGGTCTCCTCTACTGAATGAGAGGGGTTATGCCTTAGTCCACCACGCTGGCCTATTGCGGGTTGGGAGACTTCATCATATACCTTCGAAATTCCTACGGAAATCTGTATATCTGAGATTTCCTCACGATATTTTCTTCGCCGTTAAAGGAAGCGATAATAGTCAGAGGTGCATACTCTAGGGGCTGGTTTCGAACCTGCAACTTTCGTCTCGTCAGTCCGTACCTCTCCCCGCTGGGCTATCGCTGCTCATATACTCATTTAACATAAAGCCATAATTTTGCAAAGGTTGAAGGCACAGTTAAAAGAAGTTAAATTGTTAAATCCTATTTTAGGTTTCCAGTGTGAACAAAAACTCATTTTAAATTAAAAAGAGTGCTTGGCACAGACAGCTTTATTCCCGGAAACAACGTGAAATCCCGAGATCGTGACTTGCCCGGCGGAAGGGCAGCTCTGTTATAATCCTCGGCCATGCCATACTGCGCAAATTGTCTGCCACTATATAATTTTTTTGTTAACTGGTTGAAATATTGTTACGGGCAAACTGATACAGTTATTATGTAGAATAAATACTTTCTTCTTCCACCTTACCTTATCCAACTCGCAGGGGTCAGCGCAACATGCGTTTTAACACATGTAACAGAAAGATTTGGCTCGCTCCTCTACAATACACCCTTGACTTTTTTAGTATTGTTTTTTTAGTATTTTTGTATGTGTTGGTGGAGATGACCTCTCAGAAGACCCATTTTATATTAGCCTTTTAATAACATTTGTCTCGGTGCGGGAATCGAACCCACGGCCTATCGCTTCGTAGTCGGTTACTCGCCCGTTGCGCCACGGAGGCTGACTGTTTGTATGTTTGTGAATTTGGATGTTGGTCAATCAACCAAAAAAACCAAATGGAGTGAGGTCAAATTTGGCACACAGATAGATTGGATCTGGATTAGGACATAGCCTACTTTATACACCGAAAACATATATTCACGCAGGTAGAGCCGCGGGAAAAAGTTATCCACTAGATTATTCGTGATAATACCATTCAATCTGCCTCGATGGTGCAATTTAATACGTATGTGGTACGACTGCTGTGCTGAGGTCTCGAGTTCGAGTAGTGATATTGGGCTTTTCTATCATGAAATGCTTAGTATCAGTCCGGAGTCTGGAATTGTGCCCGATATGGCGATAGGCTCGCCCTCTATCACATCATGGGACGGAAATAAGCTCGACTAAATGTGGGTGTACTAGATACACCTATACCTACCCCTTTGGGGACTACAGGCGTGAGTGCGTATGTATGTACCATTCAACCTCGATATGAAAACAATTTTGTTCCGTGTTTCACGTCTACCTTCCCTACCCCCGCAAATCCCTCGAGGCTGGCGTGTGGCGCAAATTGTACCTAAACAACGGTTTAATTTACAACTTACCAATTTGGTGTACATTTGCTGCGAGCGGTCGGGTCGACCTTTATTATAATCGTGTCATATTGCGGTGGTCTCTCCCAAAACCATGTTTATCGTTTATTGGCAAAGACTTCGATGTATAGACCGGCTGCTCGGTATATAGAATTTGCGCACTAAGTTACGGTCAATTAGCCGCAACTTTTTTATGCCACAGCAAACTAGCAAGTGGGTCACCTGAGGGCCAATTCTCGTAATTTTAATTGTTCAAAATATCATTCCGATCTAATCTCAGCGACAAGAAAGTTGCAAATGGTATTCTGCTAAACCAATATTCAAGAACTTAGAACGCAATGATATCGAAAGTAGAATACAAGTTGACTGAACCAAAACGGCATTCTGGTAACAATAATTTTTTTTTTGTTTTTTGTTCCATAAGGAACCGGCTAAGATCAGAGACCATGCTGCCAAGTCATTAGTTATATCTTTTCTTATATTCCAAGAACGATGAAACAGGGGTGTGGCCGATTTCAAGGTCTTCCTGGAGTTTTGGTGATAATTCCTTTCAGTTCAATGCTTCTTAGACGGCTTTCTTCAAGAGAATCGAAAGCACAAGGTCGACAATACCCTTTATCAAAAATCACCCAAATCCACTTATTTCAATGTTTCCATGCACTATTCATCATCGTTAATGATTATTGCACAAAACCACACCACTTTTATACAACAAACACAACTTTAAACCAGTTTAGGAAATAATTAAAACAAGAGAGCCACCGCACTGTCAGAATTCCCGCCAAAACTCCTCTGGTAACAATAAATTTGACACTTAACTATCTTCTTCTTCTTTTAATTGTGTTTGGCTCCACCGTAGATTGGTGATTTCGCCAGTGTCCATTGTGAGACACTTAACTATATAAAATGCATTTCGTCTACAGACAAACGTCAAAATATTGAGAACGAAATGTGACTGAAGGTGAAGCAGTGTTGCCAAGTGCACTGTAATTACAGCAGATCTGCCGTATTCTCATGCCATCTACTGTATTTTTATAAATACCGTATATGGAGACACAGTATTTTTTTACAGTCTAAATTTCGTATTATTATTGTATACTACTAGACAGGTTATTTAGAAGTAAAACTGCGTCACATAACGCGGGAGTTTGACAGTTCACAAACAGGGAGCGCAATAGGGGTTCTAGTTGAGAGTAAGCGAGATGATAATATTGAGTTACGGTCAATTGACTGCAACTTAGTAATACAACTAATTTACTATACTACAATTTATTATACTACAATTTCTATGTTCCGCGCAGCTTGTCTAGTAGTATACATAAAACTCTTTGATTAAACACATTAAAAAAAATAAACCGATATCATCATCATCGCAGCCATCCATTTCTGCAGCGATCGATATATACAAATAAAATGTTAAGTTAGTTTAGGATATAAAGTTTAAAATAAATTTATATTTTATTTAATAATTTAATTATTTCCTTTTTTGTATGACATTTTATTGCACTGTAAAATAGACTGTATTTTTTCCCATCAAGCACTGTATTTTTGACGCAAATGCCGTATTTTAATGTGGACAACACGGTATTTTCAAAAATCTGACTTGGCAACACTGAGGTGAAGTGACTGTGAGTTAACTGCAGACAAATTCAGTTAACTTTATTCTCTTTTACTGCAAACAACTAAAAGTAGTCAAAATTGTTCGACTTTGTGTGCTCGTTATTTCAGTAAAGTATTAGAAATGAGTTTACAGCCTATGTTACTCAGTGATAATGTAGCTTTCTAACGGCCAAATTATATTTGAAATCGGCCCAGTAGTTTTTAAGTTTATTTGTTACATACAAAAATACAAAAAAATCTTTCCTCTCTAGAATATTAGTGTAATTATGAGAGCAATCGCACTGTCAAAATTCCCGCCAAAACTCTCGCACAATTTTTATTTAGTATAGATATGTCCTCAGCAGTGTTGCAAAATAAAAAAACCGCAATTCGGTAGAATTTCAAATTTCAATAAAATAATCGCGATTGTGGTTATTTCCGGAAAGGACTGCCTGAGTGGTGCTGTTGTGCCGTTTTCCTTCAGTTATGCCATGGAATAGATAAATTAATGAAATAAATAAAATACATGGAATTAGTCAAATCAATTAATTAAAAAATCATAACCTCCAGTTACGTAATTTTTTAATCACTGAAATGTGAGTTGGTA
Organism: Mimas tiliae; assembly: GCA_905332985.1. Lineage (NCBI taxonomy): Eukaryota > Metazoa > Arthropoda > Insecta > Lepidoptera > Sphingidae > Mimas > Mimas tiliae. The sequence continues at coordinate 3,805,466 of HG995256.1, read as the reverse complement.
ACATTGATTTTGTCGCTTAGGTCATTTTTAATTTCTAGAATTTAGTCTATGGCAGCTGATACGTAAAATTCGGTAAAATACTTGTCATTGGCGAAATGCATAATAATGCGAAGCCATATTTTCAACAAAAGAAAGACATTGAAAGTTGATCGAATTGACAGTTTATATGCATTTTAACTGAGATGATATCGAATTTTTAAAAGAGCAGAATGCCATATTTTTAATTAATTCAAAATGTAATCTTAGTTCGGTTAAAATTCATTCGCAGTGTCAGTTAAAATAGCAGAATTGGCCCTCTGATTGTATGTGATCTCCACCGCCCATGTACGCCCACAATGCCAAAATAATCATGGGCGCGTTGCGGACGTTAAAGGAAAATGATAATTAAGGGATTGCGAAGGGAGGGGGATTTGGGCCTCCGGATATCTCACTAACCGTACGAAACGCAGCAACAAGCTGGTACTTTACATCAGTTTTCTGTGAGACAGTGATAATGACCCGGACGAGCAGGCCCATTCATGCTGTAGAAAAAACTGTCTAAAGCATGGCTCTACCACGCAAACTCCCTGTTGGCCGTTCCCAATATTCTGACTATCGACAGATTTGCTTACTGGCAGTTAGTTTTGGCAGCAGTAAGATTTGGCTTGTAGTTTTTACGACCGGCCGTCTGCCTGACGTCAACCCCTCTGGGGAGAAAACATCCAGAACCGAAGCAAATATTTGTAGATCACACAAACATTTGTGTCGGTGCTAGGAGCCGAACCCGCTTCTCGCTTCACAGCCGGCTAGTCGCCAACTGCGCCTCAGAGGCTTTATTTTTGTGAAGCGATACTGCCACAAAAATATAAAAAACTACATAAATACACGTTCTCGCGTAACTACTCGTAATAAGACGTGCATAAATTAAACGTAATCTTGTTTTATACACCTCTCTAAGAGAGAGGGTAGAGAGTAGTTTACGAAACAATTCAGAAAACGCACCCTTCCAGTTTCCACCGTCTTTTGATGTTCGGATTTTGAACTATCAAAGAGATTCACAATCTGCTTAATTTTAAGCTGACAACGATAGAGGCATTCACGGAAACAATTTAATTTTAATCAGAAAAAATTTAATTGACATATGAGAAATATAATCATACTAATATTATAAATGTGAATGTAAGTTTGTTTGTAACGATTTCACGCGAAAACTACTTAACCGATCATCATGAAACTTTGTACACATATTCTTGAAGGTATAAGAAGTAACATAGGATACTTTTTATGAAAATAAATAAAATCTATTTGTTCACTGAACCGATTTTGATGATTTTTGATGTAGAGATAGATGGGACCCTGAAGACGGTTATAGGCTACGTTTTATTTTCACGCGAGCGGAGCCGCGGGCAACGGCTAGTAATATATAAAAACGAGTCAACTATGCATTTTGGGTAGGCAGCAATTTAATTTGTTATAGACGTCAAAAAAGGTGGTAATTCGTTTGTATAAACCATCAAATGTGGATCGGTTTTGATGATTGTTTTTTATATTCTACTAGGTCTCCTGCGCGGTTTCACTCATGTGCATTTTACTGCTCCGTTCCCGTGGGTGATTGCGTGATTACATAAACCATATGTATGTGAATATAGCCTCCATTGGTCAAAAGTTAAAAAAATAAAATAAATAGAATCATACGAACTTTAACACCATTTTCATACAGAATAAGATTACCTATCGTACGTCCTATCCTTGTTGTCTAATGGAGTAAACAAACTTCACTTCGCACTAAAATCTCAATTTCCGAATCAATCACACATCATAAGTTATACGAGAAGGTGTCAATCTTTGCAACAAACACATACAATATGAATTAAACTTTAAATTGCTTCAATTAATCAATAAATTACGATATTTTTCTCATAAACAGAATATTTCCAAAAGGCATTTGCATATATTATTTATAGGAACTGTAAATTTGACATTTCGTATTGCTAATTTTTAGTGATGGGAATAAATGAATGAATTAATGATTTTAACATAGGATATACAAGCTTCGGAAATAATTTTAAAATTTAATATATTGTAATAATAAATACGATAAATAACTACACAAATCATTATTTCTCTTTTCTAAACGGGTCATAAAATAAAAATATATTTTACAGATTTTACAGATTTGACAAATGATGCAGCCGATCTAGCTCACCTTAGCGATGTTTTCAATAAAAGTGGCGACTTTTTGCCCCTTTTAGGGATTTATTTCTGTCGTTTATATATTTTTTGCGTTTTATAGGTATAATTAAACCCAATTATTATCATACCTACTAAAGTTTCTTTAAAGTATAGGAAGTAATAGGGCCTTATTAAACGTGGTGAAAAAGTTACGATGCAAAATTAAATTTTAGACCACTATTTTTATTAATCATTTTATTACATTGTTAGACCCCTATTCTAATAATCATTCATTTAAACTTTTTAAACATAAATCAAGGTTATACGTGAAAAGAAATGTCTGTTAGCACTGGCATTAATTATCTTAGCATATGCTAAGTTTGCGGTAATATTAACGTCAAATATCTTTAAATATGAAATCCCAGTTTGTGCTAAGAATAAACTCGGCAAAGTTTAGAGTAAGATAAGTCTAAGCAAAGTTAAAGTGCGTTCTATATGCGAGTTAAATCCAATAGAGTTAATATGGGCACAGCTGAAGTCATAATATGTTGACAAAAATAATAAAAGTTGGAAAATGGCGGAAGTCTAGGAGCTATTAACAGAAAGCTTACGCAAAATTGGTACGTAGTCTTGGGTGCGGTGTATCGAACATGTAAAAAAGAAGGATAAGATGATGCAGCTTGATGGACTTATAGATTCCAGTACTGAAACACCGACCCCGAGTTTTATATTACATGCATCAGAAAGTGACAATTCAAGTAGTGAAAAGTCAGATGACTAAAAATGTTTTTCATCTATTAAAGATTAAACATAATAAATAAACTAAGGAACAGTTCGTTTTATTTCTCGCCACATGACCGAAGTAATTTTTATTACCTAATCAGTAAAATCATTCACTTTCCATTCAGGTTTGCTTAGTTCAGTAGTTCGGTCAGGCGTTTCCCAACCCTATCAGTTGTCATCGGTTGACATACCGCCATATTTGTCTCCTACTTAAGACTCCTAAGAAAAAACGAAATATTTACTTATACTTTATTCACCTTATAATCATAAAAAAACAAATATCTTTTAAAAATATATTTCTAGTAAATGCTGTCTGTATATTGCAGATTTTTGTTTTTTTTTTAATAAAACAGCTCCAATTCGCGCCCGTAAAATACACATTCCTCCTTATCTCTGATAAATGGTTTTTATAAAGCAGACAACAGACATATGATATCGTTAGACAGTTTTATTTCGATGCTTTATTATCAAGTTTATACGCAACAAATAGCTTCTTTTAAAAAAAATACACAATTACTCCAACATACATACATACGCACTCACACCTGTAATCCCCGAAGGGGTAGGCAGAGGTGTAACCAGTACACCCACATTTCGCCGAGTTTATTTCCGTACCATGATGTGATAGGGGACGAGCCTATCGCCATACCGGGCACAAATTCCAGACTCCGGGCTGATACTGAACATTTCGTAATAGAAAAACCCAATATCACTTTTACCCGACCCGGGGATCGAACCCGAGACCTCAGCGTCAGCCTCAGTCGTAACGCGTACGCATTACAACTGCGCCACCGAGGCAGTCCAACAATTACTCCAACAATTCCTCACAAATAACAAAAACACTTAAAGATGTCACTTATAGAGAGTGTCTACCTCCCCACAGCTTGACAAAGCGCAACAGATAGTGGATTTAAGCTGACAAGTGACAGCTAAACCGACGTTACGGACTCAGCGCAAATTTCGCAAAACTTTCCAGAAATCTGACGCTGTTTTTGTTGACGGTGTAAATATTGTTCTCTTTTTGCTAGATGGTTAGCAAAAACGTCTATATTTAATGGCTATGTACAGTAATATGATTAAAGTTTTAGTTTAGTTGGGCCACGCTGTAGGCAGTTTTGTCTACAGCCGGTTCGACTAGGTCGTTACCACAGAACACCGATGTAAAAAAGCAGTATTGTTATAGCATAGACCGGAAAACGAGCAAGTGCGTCACCTGATGGTAAGTGATCTCCACCGCCAAAAATACAAAAAATTATGGGCGCGTTGCGAACCTTAAAGGAAAGGGATAATTAAGGGATTGGAAAGGGGAGGGGGATTTGAGCCTCCGGATATCTCACTCACTGTACGAAACGCAGCAACAAGCTGCTACTTTACATCAGTTTTCTGTGAGACAGTGGTAACGACCCGGTCGAGCCAGCCCATTCATGCTGTAGACAAAAGTTTCTACAGCGTGGCTCTACCACACATATTTTGCTGCTGGCTTTCATACGGTCAGTGAGGTATCCAGTGGCCTAAATGCCCCTTCCCTTTTCTTCAAGGTCGGCAACGCGGCAATGATTGTTCTGGTATTGTGGACGTACATGGACGGTGGAGACTACTCACCATCAGGTGACCAACTTACTTGTTTGCCGGGCTATCCTATACAAAAAGTTATTTATTCCTAGTAGTGTAGTCACAAGTTCGAAACCAGCCCCAAGAGCATTCTCAGGACCACTGACTTTTCTAAATTACGTGTCAATTCATTGTTAATTAAGTGGTGGTTCTCCATAAGAATTTCAAATGTATGTAATGTCTAGGCCTTACGCGCATTAGGCCAGCGTGGTGGGTTAAGGCCTAATCCCTGTTATTGAGTAGAAGAGGCCTGAGCCCAACAGTGGGACTGTGTATTATACTGTCTAAATTACACTTAACATCCAACAGTCACCACAGTCTGACTCCACAGTGATATAAAATTATCTGGTGTCGTGGGTATACAAGACAGAGAGAGTTGAGAAGAGAGTTTTAAACTGAGAGAGATTTTTGACCTCACAAAACCCAGACCCGAAACATATATTTGACAGCCTGCGTGGCGCAGCGGGCGAGTAGCCGGTTGCGAAGCGTGAGGCCGTGGGTTCGATTCCCGCACCTTGACAAATGTTTGTCTGATCCACAAATATTTGTCTCGGGTCTGGGTGTTGTGGGACCGCAAGTCCCTCGTAGTTCTTGATACCCACGATACAGGTTTAACCTAGTGTGGGGTCAGGACTATGTGTGTGACTGTTGGGTGTATTTATTTATTTATTATTATATATTTGCGGATCTCACAATCATTGGCCGGATTGCAGCGACGGGCTGTCCGCATTGTGAATGATGCAGACGTCACAACAAATTTAGAGCCGTTTAAGCTGCGTAGGGATGCTGCCTCACTGTGAGTTTTTGATCGTCTGTATCACGGTGAATGCTCTGAAGAATTGTTTGACCTTATTCCATCCTCACCTTTCCTTAACAGAACCACACGTGCTGGCTTGTGAAACCATAGCTTCGTGGTCTTCTCCATCTCGGCTCGAACCAAGAGGTTCGCAAAATCTAACTTCTGTCGGACCATAAAGCTGTGGAATAGTTTGCCGATGCACGTGTTTCCTCCTTCCTACAACATGGGATCCTTTAAACAGAGTGTGAAGAAGCAATTAGGCAGGCCGGCATAATTCTGCCTATCTACGAAAGATACAGTGGCTGTCGTTGGTCGATGGATTGCGCTACACTTACCATCAAGTGTAGCGTGGTTACTTTGCCGATTAAAAAAAATATATATCTTGGATTGAACCCTCAACCTTCAGTTTCACACATCGCCTACTGCGTCACAGAGACTGTCATACAGACTGTTAAACAAATCAGTTCCCGTAAATCCTATCACAACTTTATTGTGACGTCGATCAACCCTCCAGAACCGATAAAGACCCTTAAATCGGGATTACTTAAAACTTTGATGGGGTTCCAAAGTTATGTATTGATTGAACGAACAGGGGAAGACAATGAAAAAGTTTGGCGTTGATTTAGTTGCGTCAGATAGCAGTTACGTTAATTAGATATTAACCCTTATTATATATGACAGTCTCCGTGGCGCAGCGGGCGAGTAGCCGGTTGCGAAGCGTGAGGTCGTGGGTTCGATTCCCGCACCTAGACAAATGTTTGTATGATTCACAAATATCTGTCTCGGGTCTGGGTGTTGTGGGACCGCAAGTCCCTCGTAGTTCCGGATACCCATGATACAGGTTTACCTAGTGTGGGGTCAGGACTATGTGTGGGGCTGTTCGGTGTATTTATTTATTATTATTTATATTGTTAGCAGTAATTTATTTTTGGGATTCCGTAGCCAAATGGCAAAACGGAACCCTTATAATTTCGTCATATCCGTATTTATCCGTATTTCACAGCCATTTTACTGGGAGACTTTTAGCACTTTAGGATAAAATTAGGATGGTAAGAGTATTCTTTGAACCACTACACGACGGTGTAGTAAAATTAAGAAATAAAAAAATGGGTGTCTCTCCAAATATGTAACTCATACGCACTCACGCCTGTAATAGTACACCCACAATTCGTCGAGCTTATTTCCTTCCTATGATGTGATAGGGGGCGAGCCTATCGCCATACCGGACACAACTCCAGGCTGATTCTAAGCATTTCATGATAGAAAAACCCAACATAACTTTTACCCCAACCGTGGATCGAACCCGAGCCCTCAGCACAGTAGTCGTACCGCGTACAACTGCGCCACCGAGGTATTCCAAACAATGTTGACCTCCTCAGGACGGCAATATAACGGCATTAATATCAATATTTACAAGATTGCAGGAACGGGTGGCAACTGTTTACTATCTAGAAAGCAATTCTCTGAGTTCATAATTGAATTTTATATCTGCATTGAAGTGAAAATGACTTTGTTTGTAACGCGATTACTGTTTAAGTTTTTAGTTTAATTTTATCATTTATTTTCAGAAAAGTGGCTAGTCGTTCACAAAAGCTGAAGTCTGTAGTTGCAAAGGGGTAGACAGAGGTGTAACTAGAGGATTTAATTTTTTCTTATTCTTATCTTCTTAACATATCTATAACTATATTTAATAAATCATCTTTAGCGGCATTATATCAACATACATCAGTAGTGTCACGCTCCTATGCACTTATTTTAAGCTGTGGGCAATGGTGTGGATTATACGTTTACTTATTTGTTTTATCTAATTTTGTATAATATTCATAACTTGTTTTGTTCCAAATAAAAAAAAAGTATTCAAATCGGTCAATTCGCTAAAGGCGCTACAATACAACAGACAGATTGACTACTTTCAAAGGGTATAAACATTATAACAATTTCTTTTTCTTAGTGGTTAAGACACATCTTTTAAAAACTTTTTTGTCATGATACCACATTGATAATAATTCATCTTTATATATAATCACTTCGTTATTATAAAAACTGTTATTAAGTCTTATTGCTTTTAACTACCAAAAATATTAGGAAGCATCTGCAATGCAGACTCAATAAACAAAAGATTCCGGTTACGCACGCGCTGAAGCCCAGACACACCTAAGAAAGCCGTCTTTGTTCTCTATATCTTATAATCAGTACGCCAATTCTCGTAATTTTAAATGACAAAAATATAATTCCTAGATCGGAATTTCCTAGTCTCAGCGTAAAAAAAAGTTGCAAATGGCATTCTCTTAAACCAATAATAATCAACGTCAAATGTGAACATAGATCGTAATGAGATTGAATGTAGAATAAAAGTTGACTGAAGCCAAAACGGTATAATGCTACTGCTAATGCTAGGTGCATCTGACGTTGATTATTATTTTAAGAGAATGCCATTTGCAACGATCTTGACGCTGAGACTAGATCGGAATGATATTTTGAACATTTAAAATTACGAGAATTGGCCTACAGGGCTATTTCCGCATTTTCTTAAAGAAAAGTTTGTCGACGATGTGGCTCTTTAAATGAGTCTTCAAGAATAATTTTACCTTATATTAGCTTTACTGGTGATTCCGGCCGCGCGAATGTCTCTTTCTGGGAAATAAAGTGGATTTTTTCCTAATCCAGGCTATGGTCTACCTGTGTGCCATATTTCATCAAAATCCGTTGCGCTGTTAAGGTGTGATGGTTTTTTTTCATTAGCTTGAATGACTAAATGAGCAGGGCTCTCGGCTGATGGTAAGCGCCACGCCTGCCCATAAACAGAAACATCACTACACAGATCTTTGAATTACAAAGTACTGGCATTGTACTGCGCTCGTCACCCCGACACACAAGATGTTAAGTCATGTCATAATGACATTTGGCGCATTGAGGCGCGTAGGTAATATAAACGGTAATATATAACAAGGTGGTAGGTCCCTCGTTTGCGAGAGGCCGGCTGGGTTGGTACCACCGCTCTGTCTATTTCTGCCGCCAAGCAACAGTGTGTAAGCACTGTTGTGTTCCGGTTTGAAGGACATTGAAGCCAGTGAAATTACTGGGCTTTATGAGACCTAACACCTCATGTCTCGGGGTGACGAGCGCAGTCCAGTGTCATGCAGTGCTTTGTTATTTAAAGTTCTGTGTGGCGTTGCTTCTGTTTATGAGTAGGCGTGGCGCTTACCATCAGGCGAGCGACCTGCTCGTCTCGTCATTCAAACTAATTAAAATAAAAAAAAAATAAAAAATATCAATGGAGGCGCGTGACTGTGACAAACAGTTGTGACAATCTCTGAAATGTGGACGGTTGTCAAATAGTATAACATAATAACAAAGGAACGATCCGCTCTGAGCCCCTGTATCATTTCGCCATAATGTTATTTAGGGTTTGTCATATTATGCCCACGGGAAAATGCCACAGTGCATATTACGTCACCCGTCCACATTAGTGTAACAAGTACACGTGACAGTCACGCATCTCGGTGCAACGAAAAGTCACGGAAGTGTGGATGCACCTTAAGGGGATGAAAGACTTCAACTTCGACATATTTTTACATAGTATAAAACAAATTCGCTTTCCGCGTCTGTCTGTTTATCCGCTAACTCTTAAACCATGCAACGAATTTTGATGCGGTTTTCACTATCATTTAGACAATTACTTCGGGATGATTTATATGTATATCATACTATGATCCATGGGAACAGGGCAGTAATATGCGGGTGAAACCGCAAAGGACAGCTAGTTGTAAAAGAAGTCAGTTAATAAAAACTTTTTAATCAAAATAAACAGACCTATAATGCGTACGCGTTTGGATTGCTGTGCTGAGGACTCGGGTTCGATCTCTGGGTCGGGTAAAAGTGATATTGGGGTTTTCTATCACGAAATGCTTAGTAAGAGTCTACGAGTGGTAGAGCCACGCTGTAGACAATTTTGTCTACAGCATGAATGGGCCGGCTCGTCCGGGTCGTTACCACTGTTTCACAGAAAACCGACGTAAAGTAGCAGCTTGCTGCTGCGTTTCGTACGGTGAGTGAGGTATCCGGAGGCCCAAATCCCCTCCCCTTCCCAATTCCTTAATTATCCCTTTCCTTTAAGGTCGGCAACGCGCCCATGATTCTTTTGGTATTGTGGGCGTACATGGGCGGTGGTGTTCACTTACCATCAGGTGACCCACTTGCTCGTTTGTCGGCCTATACAATAAATAAAAAAAAGTATAATTCCGGAGTCTGAAATTGTGCACGGTATGGCGATAGACATGCCCCCGATCACATCATGGGACGGAAATAAGCTCGGCGAAATGTGGGTGTGCCTGCTGGCTATATCTCTACCACTTCTTCGGGGAAAACAGCCGTGAGTGCTTATGTATAATGTATTTATGTAAACCAACTTAAAAAAAGCTAAAACTAAAATAAATAGTTGAAAATACCGTTTTTACGAATGTTTTGGTAGTAGCAACCCACAGTAGGCTATGTTGCCCCTTTAAGCAAAACTCTGGGTAAACTTTGCACTAAGCTTTGCACGTTCTACTACTGTAGTGCTTTCGTGAAGTAAACAATTATTTTGCCATTTGTTTGCACCAACTTGTTTTAATGGATTAATTTCGTAAATGCTATTGTTTATTTATGCTTGTTCTTGTTTGTATTCATTTTGTTCTTGCAGATTGATAGAATCACGTATTGAATTCATCGTTTTGTTTCGTGAAGGATATCTTTGTTTGTTCTGATTGTTTGAAACTGAATGTTCCTCATCGCCTCATTGATTCAGTGACAGTTGAGTGTGAAAAATCGTGAGATTTTGGGTTTAAATCTCAGCTCGTATATTTTTTTTAAGGCATAGGCCGGCAACCGAGCAAGTGGGTCGCCTGGTGGTAAGTGCTGTACATGCTGTACATGTACACCAACAATACCAGAAGAATCATGGGCGTGTTACCGACCATAAAAAATGGATAATCAAGGAATTAGGAAAGAGGTAGGTAGGATATCTCATTCACTGTACGAAAAGCGGCATCAAGCAGCTACTTTATGTCGGTTTTCTGTTAGACAGTGGTAACGACCCGGTCTTAACAACTTATGTCTCAGTGTGGCATGCTCAGTCCAGTGCCATGCAGTGCTTTGTAATTCAAAGTTATGTCTGCTGTTTATGGACAGACGTGGCGTTTACCATCAGGCGAGCGACCTGCCCGTCCCGTCATTCATTCCCGTCATTGCTAATAAAAAAATAAGCTTTGCGAAACTTAAGTGCACTAGTTACACCACTACTTACCCTTTTGGGATATAAGCGTAATCTTATGTATAAAATCGCACTGCACCTTTCCGAAGAAAATATCAGCAAGAATGAAATAATTCTACTATAACCTGAAAAATATATGAAAACTTTCAAATATAAAAACATAATAACAAATTACTTCTAGAAAATGTTACTTCTTGAGTTTAATACACCCCACGTACAGCCAACAAAGAAAATATGAGTTACCTAGCTTAAATATTTGAATTTATATTAATATTGTACCACCGTGTCTAGCAAATATTCATGTTATGTTGTCGTAAAAGAGTTCGTTGAAGGCGTTCGAGAAAGTGCACGACCAACAGGGTTGCCAACCCTACAGTTTTAACTGTATATTTGCCAAGATTTGCAGTTTTATACAAGCCATCACAGTTTTTTTGCGTAAATCCTCTGCATTTAGAGTTTATTAAGACGCTTTCTTAATTTTTTTTACTTCGCAGTTTTTTTATATCTATAGTGACTACTTTTTTTTACGGGCCTATACAGTTTTAGATAAGACTACCTACATCGTGGCTCTACCACTTTTCTCAAGGAAGCCGTTTAGATTTAGACACATTTTTTTTACAGCATAGGCCGGCAAACGAGCAAGCGGGTCACCTGATGGTAAGCGATCTCCCACGCCCATGTACGCCCACAATACCAAAAGGTATGGGCGCGTTGCCGACTTAAGAAAAGGGATTAGGAAAGGGATTTGGATTTGGGCCTCCGGATATCTCAATCACCGTACGAAACGCAGCAGCAAGCTGCTTCTTTACGTCGGTTTTCTGTAAGAAAACGATCGGTAACGACCCGGACGAGCCGGCCCATTCATGCTGTAGACAAAAGCGCCTACAGCGTGGCTCTACTACTCATGACTCTATTTACTGCGTGTGTTAATTAAATAATAATAATTAGCAATTATAGTGGGTCAGTACCGATGCACACGATGCGATTTATCATTCTCTATCAACTATAGACCTGTAAAGTAGCTAGAAACAGACGAAAACACTGATTTAACTAATCAGTGCTTAAAAAGTTTATCGTTTATATAAGACGGTAGAATACAAAATTATCACGGAGTCAATTGGAGTCAATATACGAACAAGCGTATGTCAAATTGTTTTTTAAAATTAACTGTGTTATGCGTTAATTGGCGGTTAATAAATATTGTAGCTCGGTTGCGCTCCGTAATATTCTTTTGCGCGGGATAATTAACTTAACTAAAGTAAGTAAATTACCTAAGTTGATATGAATGAAAACTTCTAAAGAAACCAGCTCGGAGATTACAATAGATACACAAGGACTTTAATGTATACTACCAGACAAGCTGCGCGGTACATAGAAATTATACCACTAAGTTGCGGTCAATTGACCGTAACTCAATATTACCATCTCGCTTACTCTCAAATAGAACCCCTATCGCGCTCCCTGTTTGTGAGCTGTCAAACTCCCGCGATATATGACGCAATTTTGCATCTAAACAGCCCGTCTAGTGGTATACATTAAAGTTTTTGTAAATACATCAACAAAAGTAGACGGCAATAAAAAGACGCGAACTGACTGTTGAAGAAAGTACCCTCATTTTATTCACATTGGCCATCTCAAGGGAGGCAACGTGAAGTAAATATTGCAAAAGATTTAACTTTATGAGACACTGGTTGAAAGAAATTTAAACGTATAACTTAAAACGCTCTTATACCAACACTGAATGTCAAGAGAATTGTAATAGAAAAGTGACAATTGGTGGAAATATTAAGATACTTTTACTCGATTTTTTTTATGGTATAGGCTGGCAAACGAGCAAGTGGGTCACCTGATGGTAAGTGATCTCCACCGCCCATGTACGCCCACAATACCAAAAGAATCATGGGTGCGTTGCCGACCTTAAAGGAAAGGGATAATTAAGGAATTGGGAAGGGGAGGGGGTTTTGGCCTATGTCGTGATATTGGGTTTTTCTATTACGAAATGCTCAGTATCAGCCCGGAGTCTAGAATTGTGCCCAATATGGCGATAGGCTCGCCCCCTATCACAACATGGGATGGACATACGCTCGGCGAAATGTGGGTGTACTGGTTACACCTCTGCCTACCCCTTCGGGGATTACAGGCGTGAATGCGTATGTACTTTTATTCGAGGTTTCACCTGGGGGCTTAGGATATACAACTCGACATATCTCGCACGCGAGAGACATATCTATCGACGACAAATATCTCTGGTAAAAGTGTCACCATTCGATAAAATTACGTCATGTTAGGGTTCGTAGACAAAACATCACAGCGAGGTTGAAAATACTATTCTCAAATCTTTATATATATGTATATAATTCTACTGTACGTGTGTATGTGACTGAACTCCTCCTAAACGGCTGGACCGATTCGAATGATTTTTTTTAATGCGTTTGGGTGGCGCCCTGGATGGTCTAGATTCACAATTGGACCCGGTAGGTGGCGCTGCTGTAGTTGCGGGTGAAACCACGCGGGACAGCTAGTTTATCTTTATTTTTGACATAACGAGTCGAGTATTCTATGCAGCCATGTTAGCTTTGATAGGCATATCACCGCTTAGTTAACAATACCGCGTAACTCGAAAATTGGCTATGTGATATTGTCATTCGATAGATTTTTTCGACGCGTATGCATAAAATTTACACAAAAATTAAAATGAACCATACCAAGCACGTTATTCAAATAGTTATGCCATCGCGCAACTCATAAGTTAACACATGTTCATAAAAGATATTTAGTTTTTTGTCTCCCCTGAAAACTAAGCCAATTTAACTTGCGCGGTATTGTTAGCTAAGCGACGATATGGCCGTTCCCAACATTGACTGATCTATGTCAATCGACAGATGTGATTGCTGCCAGTAAAATTTTGACACATTTTGTATGGAAGATCTGTCAAAATACTATTGATAATAAGTACATCTATCTTTAAATAGAATATACGGAATGGCCATTAGAGACAATCAGATAAAACTTGTCTTACTTTAAATTCATTCGTATCGGCTGTTTATCATTTAGTGTTGTCCAAAGTTCCAAGTCGAATAACAACATGTTACATAATCGATAAAAACAAGGAAATACTTTCTTTATGACGTAGCAATGCAATCAGATTTAGAACTGCGAAGGGTAAAATACTTATATCGTACTATACGTTGATTAAATTTGACTATACCATTCTGTAACACGTTGTATTTGTTAAACACGTGCTCATCGTAAAGACTAAATTAAGTCGGTTAGAAATGTCTCAAAGAGGACATCTTCTAGTGGTATTTTGCTGTCAGAATTTTCAAGTTACGAATATCAAATGTAATGGTTAAAGTAAATAATTTGGTGGGTAGACAGGCGTGCGTTCAGCTGTGCTTAGGCAGGCAGTTGCGGAGCTTGAGCGGACCTCGTAAACCAGCTCATATCGCACCTGTCTTACATCCGTATAGTTCGAATGGATGTGGTAATCGACATCGTTGAAATATATAAGCTTTGAGGATTAAAAATGAAATTGGATGTCCTTTTTCCACATTTGGATGAAAAAATTTGGGGGTCCTAAATTAGTTTACTACTCTCACTAATTGAATCAAATGAATTAGCTCATTGTGTTTCAGATGAATGAACTGCTGGGTGTATCATAATTTGGTTAAGATGTGGTAACAGGTTACTAGAGAAAGATGGGAAACGCCTCAAAAGGTAATCATATACACTACGATACGGCTTTTGAAATTCAGCTATTAGCACCATAAGTCATATCACGTAAAGTCCTAATAATATTACAAATGTAAATGTTTCGATAATTGTGAGATTGAAGATTTAGATCATTGTTAATCACAGATTAACGGCTGAACGGATTTGGATGAAATTTGGAACACAGGTAGAGCATGACCTATACTAGTATATGGCTATTTTTAATCCCGGTAAAAGGGAACATTCGTGTGGGCGTAGCAAATCTTAGCGAAAATCTTTTCAGCTCAAAATCGGATTGAAGCTATTCTCGTGACGTGACGTGGACTTCACAAGTGTATCGGTTCACTTAAGGTCATAGTAAGTACGCTCTGAGCACTATCTAGTTACTGGACATCCGTCGTTGACCCCGTGCGACCTAATTCACCAACACAGACTCATTTGTCATGTTAATGCAAATGTACCGCCGCAAGACCATTTAGTATAATGTTAAACAATCATACACGTAATTATATAATACTATCTTTTTCTTGCGGAGTCGCCTGTGTTTGTCTTTCTTGTATTACATCCTACGGGAACGTCCAAACATCCTACCGGGATAAAAGTCTATGTTCTCATCAATGTTATGGTGTACTTGTGGCCAAATGGCATTTAAATCGTAATCAATTTATAAAAATACCTTCATGATATTAAGTATAAAAGTACGCCAGAATGAAGATTCAAGTGATTTGGTGATTCAAGTTTAATTAAAAACCTTTAAAAGTGCCGGCTCGACCGAGGTGTTACCACTGTAACAGTAGATAGTAATAGATTATTGTATCGTTTCTTACAGTGATTTAAGTTTCCGGAGGCCTAAATCTCCCTTCTTAAGGAAGGATTTCTCCTAATTCCAATAATTAATGATAGCTCATTCATTTAAAGTTGATAGTTTGCTATTCTCGTAGAATGCTACGATACTACGTATCGCTACATTACTGCTACGTACTGTGTATGCTACAAAATTGCGTAGCACACATGAACGCAATACGTACAGTGTACACGTACGAATATTAAGATTAAATAATATGTAGTATGAAGTAAATTTTTATTTTTTAAACTTAATTTTTTATTTTTATTTTTTAATATAAAGCTTTGTATTTTATTCAAAGAGGCATATTCAATGAAATTCTTAAATTTACGAGTATATCGCGAATGAATGGAGTTAAATAAGCTACAAATTACTTTTTATCACATTGTTTATAACATATAAAGACAAGACAAATCAATATCCTCATATTCAACATTTTTTAATCACCTATCAATATAAAATTTATGAACAAAAATTCCTAAATCAATCCTGAACAAAATTAATTAAAAATATTTGAAACATAATACATACTGGAACAAAAAGGTGGCGACCTTTAATCACGTTATTAACAGTATACGATTAGCTCTGCCTTGAAAATGGGATAAAAACAACTTTTGTCGATCCTACGACAATTAACCGCATTTATTTGACAAGCCGGGCATATGTTTTAATAACCATAGGCCGGCAAACGAGCACGTGGGTCACTTGATGGTAAGGGATCTCCACCGCCCATGTACGTCCAAAATACCAAAAGAATTATGGGTGCGTTGCCGACAGCAAAGGAAAGGGATAAGGATATAATTAAGTGATTGGGAAAGGTAGGGGGATTTGGGCCTCCGGATATCTCACACACTGTACGAAACGCAGCAGCAAGCTCCTACTTTACGACGGTTTCCTGTGAGACAGTGGTAACGACCTGGACGAGCCGGCCCATTCATGCTATAGACAAAATTGTCTACAGCGTGGCTCTACCACAGAATCATATTAGTTATTTGTTGTTATTTCATCTTGTTTTCAAATAAATAAATGCGGACTCTGCTATTAAGCCGGTATAACGCCAGGCAGAAAAAAGTCATTAAAACAACGTTAACGAACCTCATTATTAATTAACACTTAATAGCCCATTTAATAAACAAAATCCTAACAAGAGATTTCCCAGTAAACTCCTAAACTCTTAACTCCGGTGTCTTACTGTTTCTTGATAAAAACACATAAAAGTCTGTATTCATGGGCAATAATTTTGGGCCGGCGCGGGTTGCGTGATGAAGTAGCCTCATTGACCTTCTGCAATTTGCTTTCGTTAAATTATTACAGAGATACCTATACAGACTTTCTTGAATATAAGTTTTGTTCTTTTGTGTTATGCAAGTTTTTGTTTTGCTTGAATGACGAAATAAATTCGGAACTTCGGATCCAAAGTGACAAAGTACTCATCACTTCGAGACATAAGATGCTAAGTCAAAAACGTAAAGAAAAAAAAGTCTTTTAATTCCCAATAATTTAATTGACTTCAATGTCCTTCAAACCAGAAACAACAGTGTATACACACTACTGCCGTAGACAGGATGAAACCACGGTGTAGGTAGGTTCTGTCTACTTCCTTTTTTTTTGGAATGGATTTGTGCTGTTAGCCTATATTGCTTTTACAGTTTCACCAGACAATAAACCCGGCGCTTATGGCGCTCTAGCCAGAAATATGTATAATGTACTTAGTAGCGATTAAGCACTGCAAAGGCGCCTTTTAGAAGGCTAAGACCTCAGCTTGAGCAATCACTGGGAGTATAGTTTAGGGCCGTTTCTGCACATCAGTGTGCCGAGGGCCAGTTGTGGGAGTTCTTCGGACTCGCAGGCGTGTCCTATGTCGGAATCGCGTATTATTATTGCGATTTCGATTGGGCAGGGAAAGTGCTGCTTCGATAGCGACTGTGATGGATTCGTTGGGATCTGCCAAAACATGTTTGGGACGACGACGGAGGAGATATCTACTTCCTACTACTATTATAAATGTGAAAGTTTGGACGTTTGTGAGTTTATGAATTTGGATATTTGTTAGTCAATCACACCTGAACATTTTTGAATAAAATTTGGCACACGGGTAAACCACAACCGGGATTAGGACATAAGCTACTTTTTATCCCAGAAAGAGCCATTCACGCGGGCAAAGCCACGAGCAAAAGCTAGTAAGGAATAAAAAGCTTCCAAATAGTTACTAAAAATAATGGCCCGGCTGGATTTACAACGTGTTATCAAATCAAAGTGTTTTTTTATATTTATTTTTTATTGCATAAGCCGGCAAACAAGCAAGTGGGTCACCTGATGGTAGTGATCTCCACCGCCCATATACGCCCACAATACCAAAAGAATCATGGGCGCGTTGCCGACCTTAAACGAAAGGGAGAATTAAGGGATAAGGAAGGGGAGGGGGATTTGGGCCTCCGGATATCTCACTCACCGTACGAAACGCAGCAGCAAGCTGCTACTTTACGTCGGTTTTCTGTGAGACAGTGGTAGACAAAACTGTCTACAGCGTGGCTCTACCACTCGTAAAACTAAGCAATCACAAACGTCAATATAAACCTGCATAGATACAAGATTTAAAACTGCGCAACGTGGAGTAACTAGTTTGGCTACGTTTCTTTATTATTCTCAATTTGCATGTACAAAGTTATGAACCGCTTTAACAAACAATTTAGTTTAATGAAAACTCAGAATACTAAATGCGGTACGTAACAACGGAGTTATGCACTAAGAAATGAGGATCGTGTTTTGTATTCATTTAGTTCGGTGTCCATTGCTGCTTACACTGAGCTCCTCATTTATATATTTTTTTATATAACAAAAAAACGAGCATATAGAACACCTGGTAAGTGCTTGCCACAACTCAGGGACAAGTGGTAGGTAGGTGATCGGTTTAAACAAAACTTTAAAGGCTCAAATTTACCATTTGCCATTTCCTTACTTTAAAAACGGCAACCCATTCTTCTGGTAACATGGTTTATTTTACATTATTAGCCTGAATGACGAAACAAGCAGGTCGCTCACCTAATGGTAAGTGCTACGCCTACTCCTAAGCAGAAGCAACACCACACAGAACCTTGAATGACAAATCACTGCATGGCATTGGACTACGATCGTCACCACGATACATAAGATGGTCACATAACGCCCACCAATTTTACTAGCTTCAATGTTCTTCAACCCGAAACACAACAGCATTTACACTCTGCTCCTTGGCAGTAGAAATAGACAAAGCGGTGGTTCCATCCCAGACGGCCTTTCACATACGAAGGACCACTTAGTAAACTATTGTCAATATGTCTAAATTATTGTCAATAATACGGTGACAGGCTCGTCCCCCATCACATCTTAAAACTTAAAATATAGTTGAAGAAATATGCACTGTTCAAACTCTGCTTACTCGTTCGAACATACTGGCATGAGCATGTTTAACAGACATTTCTTTATTAATACTTAACAAGCAATGTACAGCGTTCATAGTGATACGGCCCGCCGTGCCGCGCGCCTCGAATAATTTATGTACGGAAGGGCCTGTTGCGCACTCTGAAATATTAACCGACATGTGGCCAACACGTTGTGTTTTGATGAGGGGCGAAATTAGATTCGTTGAACCCGTTTAAGGTCTCGACGCGCCTAACTTTTTACTGAGTACCAAAAATACTAAGGTGAAGTGGTAGTGAACTGTTGCGTTTCATGTAAAGAGTGCGATACTCTGAAGCTCAAATCCCTCCACCCTTCCCCAAGCCCCATGCCTTTCCTTAAAGGTCGGTAACGCGTCCATGATTCTTCTTGTATTGTAGGTGTTCATGGGAGGTCAACCAACGGGTGACATCATTAATGTGTTCAACATTAGTGTTGTGTATATCTTATAAGTGAAATTGAATGGATTTCGTGAAATTGAATGGATTTCTTGAAAAGTTCAATGTGTATATACTGTGTGTATTGTTGAAATAGTGTTTATGTTTGATTATTATTTGAATCGTTTAATTGTAGAATCACTGTGCAGTACAATAGTGAGTACTAAAAAACCATATAAACATGCATATAATTGTTGCTCGGAGTGTCAATAGATGTGAAAACCAGATTGATGTTGATAATTTTAATTCAAACATTATGAAATTTCAAATTTTAATACTAAAAGTTCTACGTTTTTATTTCTATCAGCAGTCTCTACAACTGCCAATTTTTTTATGCTAGATTACATTTACATTTACGACGGCATTTCATAGATAGCCATGAGAAGAAATGCCGAAGCAAACTCATGGGTTATTACCTCTTGTTTTACAGAATTATGCGAGTGTAATGTACAGAAATTCCTGGATTGATCTTTGCAAAAAATCGCCATGAGTATACCAGACATACGCGGCACTCGCACTCACATAAAAAAACAAAATGAAATAATTAATAATTAAAAAAAACAAGTGACGCAATGTGTCGATGGTCAACATTATAAAATATATTAGATGAAAAACCAAACCAAATCAGTGCATTCCTTAATACGTATTTTCTTTTTGATCCAAAATTACTTTGTTGTAAAGAAGAGATTGATCCTCAAAGAACTGTATTAACATTAAAAAGAGTATGCAAATGAGTCTTATAAAGGACAAGATTGTTTACAAAACATTGCAATCCTCGCGATGGAGCCACAATCTTCAATTTGTTTATTCACGTTACGTTTAAAGCTGCTTTTAGTATATTAACCGAGAACGTATTTTTTCTTTGAAATATTATGTAGAACTAATCTGAGGTTTTGCGATGAGCTCGGTAATTGTATAAATATTCTGTGACGTATTCCATAGTGCTATTATCTTATCTACACGGTACGATGTGTAATATTAAACTTTTATAAAATAGTGTAGTGGGACACGCTAATGATAAATGCGCTGTCAAGACTTTTCATTCCCAAATATGCATACATATACAACGTGTTACAGAAAGGTGTGGTCATATTTTAGGGTCATTACATACACTTTACAATTAGTACTTATGTACCGGATCTTTCAAAACCAAGACATCCAGAAATTACACGTTAATTTTAATCACTCGTTTATTAAGATCGATAAGATTGATGACATCACTATTAATTATTATGAACGACACTCACTTTTTAATAAACTTAATTAAAATGTACACAATTCTAAGTACGTAACTTGTAATTTAAACACAAATCAGTACCTAAAAGAGTGTTTGCTGAAGACGATATAGGTACTATCCTCTAGAAGCATTTTAAAGACTACATTCTCGGGTCGTCCATCTATGAATTTGGCTTAATACAGTCGACGATCCTCTTAAAAGCTGTTATCAGTTGCACCAACACAAAATACCAATACATAATATTTGTTTTTAGTCATAACAACATATTTTTGAACTCGTAATCATACTTCATAAAATCAGAAATTGCCGAACTGACTGCGTCAAATAAATATTGACATTTGACAACTGATTAATATTTTTTAATTATAAAATATTTAAATGAAAGGAGGTCTGAAGTATCACTGTTTATCATTTAGTGTTGTCCAAAGTTGAAAGTCGATATCGATATGTTACTCATTCGATAAAAAAGAAAAATCTATAATTATGTCCTAACAATGCAATCGGATTTGGTACTATGGAGTATAAAATACTTTTATCCTACACTATACATTGCTTAAATTTGCCCGCCCCTTTCTATAACACGTTGTATATACAGCATGTTACAGAATAGTGTGGTCAAATTTAAGCAACATAAAGTGTAGTATATAGTTATTTTACCACCCATAGAACCAGATCCGATTGCATTGCTAGGACATAAATAAAGTATTTTTAATAGCATTGACCGTCAAACGAGCAAGTGGGTCACCTATGGTAGTGTTGTCCACCGCCCATGAAAACAATAATACCAGAATAATAAGGGACGCGTTGCCTACAATAATTAGTGCAATCGGTGATGTAAACCTTTCTTTCTTTCTTTCTGCCTGGTGTTACCCCGGCTTAATGCCAGGGTACGCCTTCACATCATGATTTGACGGTGGATTTGTTATTATAAGGGGGGACCCGCTGTCTGACCCCCATAACCCACAATAGGAGCTAAGTTGCCTCGAAGATAATCACGTGTAGGCGACTTTGACCCTAAGATGTTAGTGGTCCACTTAAACTTCTTGAATGTTGTAAATAAATAAATAAAATAATTTGATATTTAAACTATAGCACACGCTAAGGAAAATAGTCGAATAATACAGGCATGAAATCGTTTACGTGGATCTGAGTGAAAAAATCGATTAAAGTAGCAGTTTCCTGGAATAATCGAGTTTGCGCATGACTACATGGGTCCTCTCACGGATACGATGTTACACGGACTAATGGAGCATTAAGTGGAGCTCATAACCTTTCCAAAATATTTTTAAAGGGATTTGATACATACTTACATAGTTACTAGGTGTTATACCTACGTATACTCGCTTTGTGTATTCTGCCACCAAGCAGCAGTTTGTAAGCACTGTTGTATTTGGGTTTGAAGAACATTGAAGCCAGTGATATTACTTGGCATTATGAGACTTAACATCCTGTGTCTCGGGATGACGACCGCAATCCAATGCCATGCAGTGCTTTGTAATTCTAAATTAATTCAGAATGTATTTTCATGGTGAAGATACTAACTCTCTCTTCCACCTGCCCTTATCCCACTCGCAGTGGGGTCGGCGCAACATGCCTTTTAATACACGTTACAGAAACATTCGGCTTGCAATTTCTACGACCGGCCGCCTGCCTGACGTCAACCCCTCTGGAGAGAAAACACCCAGACCCGAAATAAATATTTGTGGATCACACAAACATGTGGCTCGTTTCAAAGCCGGTTACTCACCCACTCCACTCAATCACTCCTTTAATAGCCTCTGTTATAAAAAATATCGATACATCTCTGCTTACTCCTTTTGCATAACCAGGTATTTTTAGAGCCATACTGTAAAAAAACATTTGTCCACATTAACTATTTTGGCTCGACCGAGTTATTACCACTTTTTTTACAGCAAACCGGCGTGAAGTGCATTTCGTACGGTGAGTGAGATTTCCGGTGGCCCAAATCCCCCTCCCCTTCCCAATCCCCTTTCTTTTCCTTTAGTGTCGATAATGCAACCATAGTTATTTTGGTATATTGGGTGTTCATGGTAGTTTGGTCACGTATTGAGGAAACCACAGGAGTATGGTTGCTCGCAAATGCTTAAACCAGTTCGTACCAGATTAACGATCCCATGGTCGGCTCGAAAAGCGCTGGTTTCACTTACAAAAGGGCGAAATGAGAGCCAATTGTGCCACTACGTTCAAGATCGGGTGAAGTGGAGGTGTCTTAGTAGGAAGGTGGACTCTGGCACTAATCCGGGATAACGTCACGCAGAAAGAAGTGGACTGTGATCACTTAACATCAGGTGACTCCGTTACTCAATTGTCGGCTTATTTATAAAAAAGAATAGATCTCCTACTTCGTCTTTGCACGCGACTTACTCTTGGAATCTACACTCTACAAATCTTATTGAAATGTAAAGGATGAATATTCGATATCAGTTTAAAATACTTTCAATATAAAAATTTAATCTTACAAGCGATATTTGAATATCTGAACTTCAGAATTGAGTTTGTCGGCCCCGGCCGGATATCGGAAATCGAGCCCGATCGATGTTAAACTTTAAATTGATACTCAATCGTGATTATTTATAGCGACAGCTATTGGACACCTTTTTAGATGAGAGAAATTGTAGAGGTTGCTTTTAATCGACGATTAATTAGTTGTTTATTAAATTAATGAATTGCTTAAGGAATAGATTTCTTGGAATAGATTGTACATGTGGAATAGTTTTGAGTTGTTTTATTGCATAGGCCGAGCAAGTGGGTCACCTGATAGTTAGTGATGTTCACTGCTCATGAAGACACAATACTTGAAGAATAATGGACGAGTTACCGGCCTTAAGGGAAAAGGATAATATGGGATTGGGAAGGGAGGGTGATTTGGGACTCCGGATATCTCACTTACTGTACGAAACGCAACAGCTGCTACTCCAAATCGGAGTAGAATCGGAGAAATGATGTGATAGGGGGCGAGCCTATCGCCATATTATTTTAATAAATGTTCAAAAGTAACAAAGCTACCTAGTTAACTACCCCAGTCTCTGTAGCAAAACAGTCAACGGGCTTTACAGTCTAAATGCGGTGTAGACTTTGGCAACAGCTAATGCGGTTAAAGTGGACACAAACTAGGGTAGTGTCTATTGCGAATTAAATTAAGACGATCACACAAAAGACTTTAATGTATAGTGTACTACTAGACGGACTGTTTAGAAGTAAAATCACAAAACGCGGGAGTTTGACAGCTCACTAACAAAGAGCGCGATAGGGGTTCTAGTTGAGAGTAAGCGAGATGGTAATATTGAGTTACGGTCAATTGACCGCAACTTAGTGGTACAATTTCTATGTAGCGCACAGCGTGTCAAGTAATAATAATATTATAGTAGTATAAATTAATGTCTTTGAATCACACAGTGTTGATATGCACCAGAACGTACGCTTTAAATGCTGTTAATCAGTTGCACTGTTGGGTGTGTCTGTGTTTGTTTTTGTCCCACTCTTTTTATAGCAGAGGCCGGCAAAGGGGCAAGTGAGCCACTCAAAACGTTGTGTACGTTACAAAGGCCTTCATGACACTGGACTGCGTGTATATTGTCACGTAGGCGAGCGTGGCGGGAGGTGGCGGGAGGCGGCGCACGGCGGTTCGTGTCGTTCCGTTGTGATGCGCGCGAGCTGCGTACTCGACCTAACCACTACAAGGTCGCACAGCGTGAACGAACGCAGTATTTATGACAGCCTCCGTGGCGCAGCGGGCGAGTAGCCGGCTGCGAAGCGAGAGGCCGTGGGTTCGATTCCCGCACTGAGACAAATGTTTGTGTGATCCACAAAAATTTGTTTCGGGTCTGGGTGTTGTGGGACCGCAAGTCCCTCGTAGTTCCTGATACCCACGATACAGGTTTACCTAGTGTGGGGTCAGGACTATGTGTGTGACTGTTGGGTGTATTATTACATATTTTTTTTATTTAAAATAATACCTACGCTACACTAATAATATACGCCACACAGAAAACCGACGTAAAGTAGCAGCTTGCTGCTGCGTTTCGTACGGTGAGTGAGATATCCGGAGGCCCAAATCCCCTCCCCTTCCCAATCCCTTAATTATCCCTTTCCTTTAAGGTCGGCAACGCGACCATAATTATTATGATATTGTGGGCGTACATCAACGGCGGAGATCACTTACCATCAGGTGACCCACTTGCTCGTTTGCCTGTTTAAGGATAATATTTCACTTCTGTTTATTATTATTTTAATTTAACTATTTTTATTAGGCTGACTAATTATGTACTTAAAAGGGCCAACAGGGTTTTGTTACATACTGTATAATTCGGCCGTCAAGCAGCAGTGTGTAAGCACTGATGTGTTTCGGTTTTAAGAACATTGAAGCCAGTGAAATTACTGGGCATTATGAGACTTAACATTTTATGTCTCGGGGTGACGAGCGCAGTTCAATGCCATGCAGTTTTCTGTAATCCAGAGCTCTGTGTGACTTTACTTCTGTTTTTTGGGCAGGCGTAACGCTTACCATCAGGCGAGCGACCTGATCGTCTCGTTATTTAAGCAGATATTTAAAAATAAATATTATTTTGCTTTGTATATACAACGTGTTACAGAAAGGTGTGGTCATATTTTAGGGTCATTACATACACCTTACAATTAGTACTTATGTACCGGACCTTTTCAATACCAAGACATCCAAAAATTTCACATTAATTTTGATCACTCGTTTATTAAGATCGATAAGATTGGTGACATCACTATTAATTATTATGAACGACACTCACTTTTTAATAAACTTGAATAAGTTGTACGTAATTCTACGAACATACGTACGTAACTTGTAATCCAAACACAAAATAACACCTGAAAGAGATTGTGTGCTGAAGACGATATTGGTACCATCCTCTAGGAGCATGTTAAAGACTTCATTCTCGTGTCTTCCATCTGTGAATTTGCCTTAATACATTCGACGATCCTCTTAAAAGCTGTTATCAGTTACACCAACACAAAGTACCAATACATAATACTTATTTTTATTAAATACAACATATTTTTTGAACTCGTAATCATACTTCATAAAATCAAAAATTACCGAACTGACGGCGTCAAATAAATATTGACATTTGACAACTCTTTAATGTTTTTTTAATTATAAAATAATTAAATGAAAGGAGGTCTATAGTATCATTGTTTATCATTTAGTGTTGTCCAAAGTTAAAAGTCGATATCGACATGTTACTCAACGATAAAAAAGAAAATTCTATAATTATTGTACTAGCAATGCAATCTGATTTGGTACTATGGGAGATAAAATACTTATACGCTATACTATACATTGCTTAAATTTGCCCGCCCCTTTCTATAACACGTTGTATATATTTGTAACTACTTACAAAGAAAGAATTACTGTCACGCATGGCGGGTCACAGTTGGATACAAATAACTAAAGGAATAAACTAAGAAAACTTAACCTACGAGAAACCTGCAAATGGCGTTCTTATCTATCCACGATGCCAGACAACGTTTCAGACAGCGACAGATGTTTACATAATTTAGTTTTTGTTTGTAAATGCGATAGGGTTGGGTTGTAATTTCGAGCACCAGGATTTAAAGGTGGAAGATCAGGATACTTCGGTTTATAAATAGGACGCAGTATAATAACAGTATTTATTATACGCAATAAAAACAGGGTCAATGAAACTCAACTCACAGTAATTTCAATCTTTGGTTATAGTATCTCTATAGTGATTTCTTATGTTTACGCGAATATTACACATTGAAATAAAACTAGTGTCACTACAGTTTTAAAAAATAAACAACATACATACATACGCACTCACGCCTGTAATCCCCGAAGGGGTACGCAGAGGTGTAATCAGTACACCCACATTTCGCCGAGCGCATCTCCGTCCCATAATGTGATAGGGGGCGAGCATATCGCCATACCGGGCACAAATTCCAGACTCCGGGCTGATACTGGGGTATTTCGTAATAGAAAACCCCAACACCACTACCCGACCCGGGGATCGAACCCGAGACCTCAGCGTTGGCCTCAATCGTAACGCGTACACATTACAACTGCGCCACCGAGGCAGTCTGTGTAATAAACAAGTAAATGTATATTTTTTTAATAAAGGTAGGCAAACATTAACTTTTCGAGACGACCTACACCTGTCTCTCCCGTGATCACGAAGGCTGTAAAGCTTTCGAATCATCGGTACTAAATTATAATTAAACCGCAATCAAATCCGTATAAATATCAGTATTCATGGTTTGCGCTACACTTACCATCAGGTGTAGCGTAGTCACTTTGCCGAGCAAGGATAAAAAAAAACTAGTTTTATTTCAATGTATACCTAGTATTTTATTTTTTTTACCTTAGCACGGAAAATTTACTACACTGCACCTGAGAATGTCGACTGTTGAGAGACAGTGTGTCCCTAAACAATCGGCTGAATTATGCCGGTCTGTACTTACTAGATATAACACTGGCAGACCGCAAAAAGCAACTCGAAGGCTTTCCTTCGAAAGAGCCGCTTTACCGGATTCTTCACCATATTATATGTACGGTGGTCGTTCCAGTCGAGTACAAATATGATCCAAGTATCCTCTTACCTCAGATTCCCCCACCAACATCGGATGTTTGTGAATTTGGATGTTTGTTAGTCAATCACATCTGTTAAGATGAACGGTTTTGAATGAAAGGTAGATCTTGACTTGGATTAGAAAAATTTTATCCTGGAAAAGGCCATACACTCCGGCGAGGCCGCGAGGAAAAGGTAGTAATTCTATAAAAATAAAAGTATGAGTTATTAAGTTCATTGAGTACGGCATAGTCAGGACTGCAACAAGTAGATGAATGAGGGATCTATTATTATTGGTAGTCATATAAAAAACTCCTATGAACTATTGTAATGCGGCTACTAATAATACATTTCTTTCTCTCTTTCTAATTAACATAAGGGCGGAGTTAGTAGTGGCGCGCGAATTTTAAAGCACATGACCACACCAGCGGGCTGATGACATGCAACACGTTACACGACATATCTCGCGCGCGAGGGATAACTACCGACGACAAATATCTCTAGTAAAAGTGTCACATTCGATAAAATCACGTCGTCATCTTAGGGTTCGTAGACAAAATTACAGAGTGAGGTTGAAAATACAATTTTCTCAACTTTATCTCTACCTTTGACATAACGAGCCGAGTATTCTATGAAACCACATATGCAACACGAGATATACTCTTTAAATACACTATTTAAAGCAATGCAGGACATCCCATAAAGCAGGCCCTGACCTCTGAAATTAGGACGGTTGGCAACCCTGTCGCGACGTCCTTGGCCGACGATAAAAGCAACAAGCAGAGTCTTGTTTAAAATAAATATGAGGCATTTTGACTATATGGAATGAAGATTCACTGGTGGAAGAGTACCTAATCACTTACTTACCGATTACAGACTGGATAGCGACCACAGCACATGGTAAAACACCCGCCATAGTAGCTTGCTCAGGAGTTTTTTTAATAGCATAGGCCGGCAAGTGAGCAATTGAGTCACCTGATGGTAAGTGATCTCCAACGCCCATGTACGCCCATAATATCAAAAGAATTATGGGTGCATAGCCGACCTTAAAGGAAAGGGATAATTAAGGGATTGGGAAGGGGAGGGTGTTTGGGCCTCCGGTTATCACACTCACCGTACGAAACGCAGTAGCAGCTGCTACTTTACACCGGTTTTCTGTGAGACAGTGGTAACGACCCGGACCATTCGTGTTGTAGAAATGTGTCTACAGCGTGGCTCTGCCACTCAAAATCCGTTCCGGGGTCAGCCAGTGTATATCGAGTAACTTCAAGCCGGCATAATTCAGACGACCGTTGAGAAACGCAATGTCTCTTGACGGTTGACAATAACGTTAATTGTTAATTATTGAATATGTCCCCGCCAGCACCATCCATATCGAAGATAGCTTTTTAATTATAACTATTTTCTTCACATTATGGTACACCTAAGAGGTAGAATTTCGGAGAAAAGACACTAAAACTTCTGCTTTTGTGCTCCGATTTTCATGATTCTTTCAGTAAAATTAAAAACCATTTTAGTTTTTCAAAAAATATAACTCTCAAGAATTCAATGCTATGTATCAATAAATGCACTTCAATAGTAACGACCCAAAATTGATAAAATTTGAGTAGATCATTAAATTTTTTGCTTTGCAGTTTTTGTCAGTTGATTTTATTTTTGTAAACATTTTTTTATAAAGGATATCTAACTAACTGTATTGTACCTATACATTATAAAAGTAGATAGAACCATCTACAAATGAACAATGATCACCAAAACATGGCGTAACAATGTAGGGCTATTAGGCTTTCTTTTATATTTTCTTATTCTTTTAGTCACAAAGATAATGAACATATTTTTGTTACAAACAGTTTTTCTCGCAAAATAATTCCAGTTGACAAACAAAAAATCTCTATTTCTCTAGAAAATAGAATAGATTTTTATTCTGAAATATTGTCCGTTTTGTAAAAGAGAGATAAAAAAGTACGGCAAAAGGTAAGTCTTGCGCAAAGGTTATCGTGCTAAGAAAAGCAAAAACCATCCTCGGCTACTTATGAGTTTATTACAATTTCCTTTGATGGGTAAGAAAAAACAATATTACAGTGGGTATATTTTAAGTCTCTTTTTATGACTTTGTTGTAAATGTATTCTGTTTTTATGGGCAGGGTTAATGATTATAAATGTATTAAAATACACGGCAGTAGTATCTATCCCATCAAAAACATAAATGTGAAATGAGAGCCAAGTTTAATATTATGATATGTGCCTTGGTTGTTGACTTCAACGACAAAGAAGTGAGATCTAAATGGGTGCCAAGTTCAATGGTAGCAGTCCAGAAATTTATTTATAACAACATACATAAAATGTTTTATAACAACTTAATATATCATTTGTTCTTATAACTCAGGATAATATATTGTAGCCTAAGGTCTGACTTGGCTAGTTTTCATACGAATCATCTTGAATCTTTTAAATATTTATTAATCGATATCTATAAAATGTAATGTTCTGACTAGTCACTATAGTCAGTCATCATCGTCCTGTCCAAACTGATGAAGATAGATATTTGAAACTTGGTTTCATACGCATTCACGCCTGTAATCCCCGAAGGGGTAGGCAGAGGTGTGACCAGTACACCCACATTACGCCGAGCGTATCTTCGTCCCAAGATGTGATAGGGGGCGAGCCTATCGCCATACCGGTCACAAATTCCAGACTCCGGGCTGATACTGAGCATTTCGTAATAGAAAAACCCAATACCACTTTACCTGACCCGGAGATCGAACCCGAGACCTCAGCGTCGGACTCAATCGTAACGCGTACGCATTACAATTGCGCCACCGAGGCAGTCATTTAAAAATCGATATCTACAAAATGCAATGTTCTGACTTGTCACTAGTCAGTTATCATGGCCCTGTACAAACTGATCAAAATAGAGACTTGAAACTTTGGGACCTGCATTAGGGCATAGGAAAAGAGCGGATCCGTGAGCGACAGCTAGTTTATTTATAAAAAATAGCTTTATTAGATCATCATCATCCATTGTTCGTATCTCCGTAACAGACGAAGATTTCCGAAGCTTATAACTTTAATCGTAGTACTGTACACATCTTTACATACAATACTATAATGCTAAGTTAGCCATAAAAGAAACGTTATGTATAAAGATTTAAGGCTCTATTTAGCTCAAATAAGGCATATTACATACGAAGTTATTTAGGATGCGGAATGTCTGAGGACTTACTAAAGAACTCAAGTTTGTAATAAGCTGTTCGACATTTATTTGCATGTAGTTGAATCTAGAAAGTTCCAAATTTACTTACATATGGGCCGGATTTGGTCCGTGGTTTTTTTTATTAGCTGGGATGACGAGACGAGCATGTCACTCGCACGATAGTAAGCGCCACGCCTGCCCATAAAAAGAATCAACGCCACACAGAACTTTGAATTACGAAGCACTGCATGGCATTGGACTGCGCTTTTCACCCCGAGACATAAGATGTTAAGACACAAATGGTTTCAATATCCTTCACACCGGAACACAACAGTGCTTACACACTGTTACTTGGCGGCAGAAATAGACAAAGCGGTGGTACCAAATGCAATGCTTTGTAGTTCAAAGTTCTGTGTTCTTCCGTTTATGGGCAGCCGTGGCGCCTACAATCAGACGAGCGACCTGCTCGGTTTCGTCACTCAAGCTAAAAAAAATTAAAATATTCTGAGAAGATATTGTACTCTATTCAGATATGTGGCGTTGGCGATACAGACACAAATAAATAAATAAATATACGTAGCTGACTGCCTCGGTGGCGCAGTTGTAATGCGTACGTGTTATGACCGAGGCTGATGCTGAGGTCTCGGGTTCGATCGGGTCGGGTAAAAGTGATATTGGGTTTTTCTATTACGTTTAGCTCAGTATCGACCCGGAGTCTGGAATTTGTACCCGGTATGGCGATAGGCTCGCCCTCTATCACATCATGGGACGGAGATACGCTCGGCGAAATGTGGGTGTACTGGTTACACCTCTGCCTACCCCTTCGGGGATTACAGGCGTGAGTGCGTATGTATGTAAATATACGTAGCTGTATCCGTGCTTATTGACAAATAAATAAGCAGTTCGCCAACACCCACTCAGTCTTCGGGGAATATCGAATTATTTATTATTTAAGTGTAAGTTCGGAATTTATTCGACTCGAGCCCGTCCCTGGAGACGCGGTTCTCACATCGTTACATCCTGACCATACTTGAAAGAGAGCTCAAAGAAATGCTGATATAGTCAAAGTCTTTAATGTATACTCTTAGAGAAGCTGCGTACATAGAAATTGTACCACTAGGTTGCGGTCAATTGACCATAACTCAATATTATCATCTCAACAGAACCCCTATCGCGCTCCTTTTTTGTGAGCTGTCAAAGTCCCGCGTTATTCTTCTTCAAAAGACTTTAAAAGGAGGTTTTCAATTCGTCTGTATATTTAATCTAGGGCGTTAGATTCGCCACTCATAGAGCAGAAAAAGATTGGCGAATCGGTACATTAGTTGTATTTCTGCTTAACCCTTCTGGGATAGTAGAGTGAGCTATTTTAATGTTATGAGTTCTTTGAATAGCTTTTTATTGCTCGAACTGAGACAATTTGGCGGGTAATAAACAAAAATATGCGCTGAATCGGGGTGAGTAGAAAAATAAATGGTTTAAATAGAATTGAGAACCTTCTCTTTTATACTGTACATGTAGTGCTTTGTTATTCTAGGTTCTGTGTCTGTTTATGGGAAGGCGTAGTACTTACCATCAGGCGAGCAACTTGCTCGTTTCGTAATAAAAAAAATCTAAACCATATATTAATTCAATACTATTCTAGGACCAGCATGACGTCAACTATTACCTAGATTCTAGTGGTTATAAAAAACGTAATCTCACCCAGCCCAGCCCTATTGTCTATAACAACGGTAAAATTAGCTAACTATCGTGACTTATCGGGACCTTACTATTGTAAGGTTAAATGAATCATTTATTGAAATTATATTGAATTATGTAAAACTATGGGCATTGTTATAAAATACTGTTATTTCATCATCTTACGCACATTTCCTAGGTCGAAGTTAATAGTTCTTCTATAAGTTCTATAATTCCTTCTTCTTCTACCTGCTCTTATCCCACTCGCAGTGGGGTCGGCGTAACATGTTTTAACACATGTTACAGAAAGATTTCGTTTGTAGTTTTTACGACCGGCCGCCTGCCTGACGTCAACCCTTCTGGGGAGAAAACACCCAGACCCGCAACAAATATTTGTAGATCATACAAACATTTTGCCTCAGTGCGGGAATCGAACACGCGGCCTCTCGCTTCAACAGGTGGTAGTACTCGCATACTGCGCCACGGTGGCTGTCACCGGTGTCATCGGTTATCAGGATAAATAAATAAACATGTGATATGAACAGAAACGTAACGATACAGACTAATAACACTGTGATGTTGGTTCAATTCCCCGACGCAAACATTTTTTGGGTCTGTCGACGGTATCCCTAATACGCTCAAGCCAAGGGCTCAAGTAAACTTGAGGTTAATTGAAGTTAAAACCTAAAACATAATTTAAACTTTTTAAAAGAGGATGTAATCTATTGACACTGACATGAAAATAATAAAATAAAACTACAACTTCGTTAATTCTGAATCCTGGAACGTGTAGATAGATCTCATAAATATAGCAGAATAAAAATACTCACTAATAACTGTAGTTCCCGAAGGGGTAGGCATAGGTGTAACTTATATACCCGCGGAGCTCATTTCCATCCCATGATTTGAAAGGGAGCGAGCCTATAGCCAAACCGTACACGATTCCAAGCTCCGGGTTGATACTGAGTATTTCTAGAAAACCCAATACCACTTACTCAACCCAAGGATAGAATCCGAGTACCTCAACACAGCAGTCGCATGGTATGCATTACAACTTAGAATAATCTATCTTAATTATTCATTTTACTTTTTTATTTATAATCCAATTAAACCACAGTCTAATACAATTATTTAGAAGCATCGACAATCGATAAGGAAAATTATAAAAAAAATCCCATTGATCAAAATGAAATGCATTTTCACAAGGATATCTGCTTTGTATAAAAGGTAAATGATATTAGAATTGTGACAGTACAAGTTAAGTGTTGGAAAGTGTACTTTGAAAATACTTAATTGCAGATCTTAACGCAAGGTTAGTTGAGCTCTTTTATCCCGCGGGGAAAATCGTTGCTACCTTCCGGACCGTTGGGGAAGGGGGGATGGTTATGCCGGACCCATCAGTCTTTCGACCCAGTTGTCTGGACGACTCTTGGATCGGGTCTTAACCAAAAAATCTCACAAGCCGGCAAATGAGCAAGTGGGTCACCTGATGGTAAGTGGTCTCCATCGCTCATGAACGCCCACAATACCAGATGTATCATGGACGCGTTTGACTTTTAAGGAGAGGATAATTAGGGATTGCAAGGGGTGGGGATTTGGAATTCAGGAAATCTCAATCAATAACGAAACGCAGCAGCAAGCCACTACTTTACGTCGGTTTTCTGTGAGATAGTGGTAACAACCCGGTCGAGCCAGCCCATCCATGCTGTAGACAAGATTGTACAGTGTGGCTTTACCACTTACAAAACTATACTTATTTAATATAGAAGTAGAATTAGCTGAAAAGCGTAACAACCTTAATTTACATACAGACCTATTGTCAATCCCCTGCATTAATTTAATATTAAAATATTTTACGAATTTACAAATTAAAGTTGATTGAAGTCTTAAAGTATTACCGATGAAAAGCAATATTTACATATAAATGAACTGTTCGAAGAATAAACGCTAAATGTAAACCATTTTAACCTTTGAATGTTTGATACCTTTTGAATTTAGATGAACTTCAATATAAAAGCATACATTAAATTATTATTTATAGGTGTACCTTTAAAATGAGAAATTCTCATATTGGCTTAGGCACTTTTACCGACTACAAAGATGAGGTTCTTAATTTGTCTGTATTTTATGTATTTAAGCCATAACTAGGTAGCTACGCTTTATCTGTTTCTGTTTCCAAACAGCAGTGTGTAATTACGTGGTAATTTTGAAGGATATTGAAACCAGTGAAATTAGTGGGCATTATGGGACTTAAAAATCTTATGTCTCAGTGTGACGAGCGAAGTCCAGTGCAATGCAGTACTTTGTCATTCAAATTCACCTTGTCGAATTATTATATATTTCGAAGTAGCGGCTAAACCCAACCCAAGCTACTAGATGTTTTAAAAATTATTTTTTATAGCTGTGTACTTATACATTTATATCAATAATATAATGATTTAATACAATTATTTTTCGAGATTCTATAATTCTTATGAAATAATAATAATAATAATACACCCAACAGTCACACACATAGTCCTGACCCCACACTAGGTAAACCTGTATCGTTGGTATCAGGAACTACGAGGGACTTGCGGTCCCACAACACCCAGACCCGAAACAATTTTTTGTGGATCACACAAACATTTGTCTCAGTGCGGGAATCGAACCTACGGCCTCTCGCTTCGCAGCCGGCTACTCGCCCGCTGCGCCACGGAGGCTGTCAAATAGTCATTCCTAGTACTTATTTTTCGCCAAGTTTATAAAGGGGAGCCGGGAGAAATAATCCTTAGGAGCCGTCGACACTGGTTTGAGATAATTTGCTGCGAAGAGGATAATATGTCCAATATAAAACGTGTTTAGCGCTATTATTTTGGGAATGCCACGCACGTCGCCACGACTATCCTATTACCGATCTAATAATAGAAAGAAATTGTAGTCTACGACTTTCTGAGGAATAATTTTATACAGCATAAAAATCAAAGAGTAAAATGTAACATGGATATAACAAAATTGAAAAGTTGTCTAGTTTTTAATGTATCTGGGCGGAATATGTGTCAATACTTATATTGGGCGTGTTTGGACAATCAAAGCCCTGAGTAGCTAAGTTAGACATTCAGCATAAAGCACACAATCGTATTATCAGTTTGTTGTTCTCCCGGACTAAAACTCAGTTAGATATTCTGAAAGTCTAACTTAGATTACTTAGAACTTTGTTCGCCCGAACATGCCTATTAATTACTTACTGGATAAGGCTGTTTATTAATGTATACATACATTAGGTATTATTTGATTTCATAATAAACATCCATTATGTTGCTGCGTGACGTAGTTCCATTATACTCCACTTACCTGAAACAAAATACTTTATAAATTAAAAGAAATAAAATAAAACTTTAATTAGCATTAATTATTTTCATTTAATTTATCTACTAAGTAATTTATTCATGGGCCGCGTAGACTGCATTGATTTATTCTGAAATTCTAAATTTCATGGTAATATTCTTCTGAATTTATATAAATGAGATCAATGAGATTCAACTCTAAATGATTATTGTAAAATAATTAATTTTGCTTTGTTATTTAATTCATTTATCTCCATAACAATTACTCCTCCAATTTTCCGAAGACAAATACCCATTGTGTTACTTTTATTTATTCATTAATTCATTTATTTAATTATCGTCTACCTATATTTTATTATTTGTTCTAGGATGAACCCGATTGTATTAGCTCTGGCAATCTCCCTCAGCTGTGTGGTGCAGGCAGATATGTACACAAATAGATATGACAGCATGAATGTGGATGACGTGTTAGGAAACCATAGACTACTCCACGCGTATATCAAGTGCATGCTGGATGAAGGACGCTGCACTGCTGAAGGGAGGGAATTGAAGAGTGAGTATATGACTAAAATCTCATGCCGCGCACTGACTTTGGCTATGGTGTATTGCGGAATTATAATTAAAATTATAGTCACGAGTGGTAGAGCCACGCTGTAGACAATTTTGTCTACAGCATGAATGGGCCGGCTCGTCCGGGTAGTTACCACTGTCTCACAGAAAACCGGCGTAAAGTGGCAGCTTGCTGCTGCGTTTCGTACGGTGAGTGAGATATCCGGAGGCCCAAATCCCCCTCCCCTTCCCAATCCCTTATTATCCCTTTCTTTTAAGGTCGGCAACGCGCCCATAATTCTTTTGTATTGTGGGCGTACATCGGCGGTGGAGATCGCTTACCATCAGGTGACCCACTTGCTCGTTTGCCGGCCTATACTATAAAAAAAAGTCTATATTCGTATTTTATAGTATTTTATATCCCATAGTTTAATGTCGTTTAGGTTAAAAAACTAAAGGAACTATTAAAGGCGGTTAACTACGGCGCGAAAATAGCGATGCGCGCAATCTCCTTCTGAAGGAGAGGTGACACTTCAAGCGTTTCTTTGACTCTCCTTCTAAAGGAGACGCCACAGGTGAAGGGTTAGATGAAGAGTTTGTACCTTGACATTCGAGAAGAAACCTCTTGCTAAGAGGCCGCGGTATACTTTATGAAAAATGAATCGGATGACGCGAAAATGACGTAAATCGTAAATGACGGCTTTCTGTTGTATTATATCCTATCTAGAAATTAAATCAAAATTTAATAGTCTCCATCTAATCTGATCTGTGATTATAGATGACCCTTTTATTATAACGGTAAAATAATAATAAATAACATGTCCTTAAGGTAGTCTTACCTCGTCTCTAGCATACCTACTTGTAGTTACATATTATGCAAAAATGTAGGATAAAATCATGTCGATTTAACCTATATTTAATGTTAAAAATAGTGAGAAAGTGATTAATTATTTATAACGTTCATTATATTGGCTTCTAATAATCCCGTCAAGGGTCTGAAGCACACGACTTAGTCGTATGTGAATACCCAATGAAAGCGCAGTTGACGCACGCGTTACTGATGCGCGCATCTGTCTCCTGACACCATGATTGGAAGTCTGTCTTAAGGGCATTATTGAGCTGATGGCGACTATCATTCCGATTAAACCAGCTTTCAAACAAAGAAACGCATTCAAATCAGTCCATTCGTTTAAGTGCTACGATAAACACACAGCCACAGACAAATAAAGGGGCAAAACTTACAACACCCATCTTTATGTCGATGGTTAAAAAATAGGAATCGAATAATGAATCTCTAATTCAAATCTAAACTATAAATAAGTCGTTTACGGAACATTTCATATTGCGACAATAACTTACACTCCTGGTGACATATGCAGCGGTACATGTTGACTCCCACATCCCCTAATTATAGACGCCGGGATCCGTAATGTAATTCCACTTATTGTAAGAGTAATTTCGGTAACATGCCACGCCGAAGCCGTTCGAGTTTACGATCAAGGAGTACTCTGAAATTGGGGTGTACTTAATCAGGAAAAACCTTTCTTAGATTCTTATGAGTGCTCTTCATTGGCATAAATTGTACTGAATTCAGAATCAAAGTCAAAATGTATTAATGTAATGCTAATATTGTAAATCAGTTTTGAAAAGAGACTGCCTCGATAGCACAGTTCATTAATACTGCTGTGCTGAGGTCTCGGATCACCGGGTCGCGTAAACTTGATATTTAAATTAAACGTTTTTCTTTACGAAATGCTTAGTATCAGCTCGGAGTCTGGAATTGTGTCCGGTATGGTGGTGAACTCGGCCGCCGTCTGTTCTTCGCAACCCGCAATGGAAACCAAGTTTCACCATTGGCTTGTCCGTTAATCAATAGAGTTTATGTACCACGTGCATGGTAGAGCCACGACGAGTGGTAGAGCCACGCTGTAGACAATTTTGTCTACAACATGAATGGGCCGGCTCGTCCGGGTCGCTACCACTGTCTCACAGAAAACCGACGTAAAGTAGCAGCTTGCTGCTGCGTTTCGTACGGTGAGTGAGATATCCGGAGGCCCAAATTCCCCTCCCCTTCCCAATCCCTTAATTATCCCTTTCCTTTAAGGTCGGCAACGCGCCCCTGACTCTTTTGGTATTGTGGGCGTACATGGGCGTAGGAGATCACTTACCATCAGGTGACCCACTTGCTCGTTTGCCAGCCTATGCAATAAAAAAAAACGTACAGATGAGGTTGGCTTAGGCCTAAAGTGTTGGTGTCCTACTTACACTCCCGATAATTTCTCCTCTGATTTACATAATTGAAATGATTTATTTTTGTAATTCTTTACCTATATTCTTCAAGTTATAAGATAAGAATATCTACCGTTGTATTAAAAAGAGAAAAATAGCGTTCTAATAGTTGAAATTGAGAAATTTAGCTGCTAATCTATCAGGAGACATTTTGAAAAGCATTTGAACTCTCGAAAATATATTATATTTCAGCTAGAATACAGTTTTAAATTTCAATTTCGAAGCACACATGCATTTTGTTCTGTGAGTTATTCGTATCGATCGTATTGGAGTGTTTAGAGGAAACCGGGTGCATGTGACGTATGAAAATTTGGAACATCTCAAAAATCTATCTTAAAAACTAGGATCTATTTACTACTATAGCTAGTATCATGAAATTTGGTCACGTAATAGTTTGTGGAATGTAGGAGCCTACTAGGAAACGCTTTTTGAAAATTTACATTTTAACTAAGTAATAGGAGGAGTTAAAATTTGTATGAAACGGAATATTTTTATCCGAGAAAAAGATATTCATGCGGGTAGAGCCGCGGACAAAAGCTATTATACCTAGTAAAGATATTTTCAAATTGATATGTATACAAATAAATAAAATTGAAGTGTCTGTAATATTAAAATAACCGCTTTTTTACAATTTTTGACTGTCTGTCTGTTTGTTCCGGCTAATCTCTGGAACGGCTGGACCGATTTTTTCGGGACTTTCACTGGCAGATAGCTGATGTAATAAGGAGTTACTTAGGCTACTTAGGTACTTTTGTATTCCGGAAAATGACATTTACGAGGGCGGACAGTCGCGAGCAAAAGCTAGTGAACTAATATTTCTAAAATCTTTTACCAAGATAAATTAGATAGATATTTTTTTCCCCTAACTGTATGATCCTCGTTTTATAAGCTGCCTACTTTATTTAGTGTGCAATAAAGAATATTCTATCAATCTATCTATCAAGTTTTACGAAATGTAATTTTTTTCAGGACACATCACGGACGCCCTCCAGACTGGCTGTAGAAAGTGCACTGACGCTCAGAAGAAAGCCATACGTCACATCATCAAACATTTGATAGAAAACGAACACGACTCTTGGACACAACTTGTAGATAAATACGATCCTAACAGGACTTACACAACCAAATATGAAACAAAAATTAACGACATGACAGAAACGGGCACGAGGCAAACAAAATAAATTTAATAAAAATAAATCAAGTTCCGGCCGTTAACATGAAGTTAACACAAAGAATAATATAATTTATTTAATTAGTCATAATAATTTATTTAACTAGCATAAGAGTGGTAGAGCCACGCTGTAGACTATTTTGTCTACAGCATGAATGGGCCGGCTCGTCCGGGTCGTTACCACTGTCTCACAGAAAACCGGCGTAAAGTAGCAGCTTGCTGCTGCGTTTCGTACGGTGAGTGAGATATCCGGAGGCCCAAATCTCCCTCCCCTTCCCAATCCCTTATTATCCCTTTCCTTTAAGGTCGGCAACGCGCCCATGATTCTTTTGTATTGTGGGCGTACATGGGCGGTGGAGATCGCTTACCATCAGGTGACCCACTTGCTCGTTTGCCGGCCTATACTATAAAAAAAAAAAAAAAGTCTTTTATCATTATATTCCTTCATTAACTTAGCATCTTTTAATTATTTTAGTGTAACATTACTATTTATGAGATTATTTACATATAATTATTATCAACTACCTGTTACTCGTGAGTGCCCGCGTCAGCTCCGTGGCACAGCGGGCGAGTAGTCGGCTGCGAAGCGAGAGGCCATGGGTTCGATTCCCACACCGAGACAAATGTTTGTGTGAACCACAAATATTGGTCTCGGGTCTGGGTGTTGTGGGACCGCAAGTCCCTCGTAGTTCCTGATACCCACGACACAGGTTTACCTAGTGTGGGATCAGGACTATGTGTGTGACTGTTGGGTGTATTATTATTATTATTATTATTATTATTATAAATGTCTTTTACTGGGATAAAAGTAGCCTATGTTTTAATACATTTCTTGGTCTAATTATTTTTTATAAGTAATAATTGTACTCAATTTCACGGCCGTATTTCGTTCCATAAAAAATTTCGTACAAAGTTCAACCTACTTTACTCCCTTAAAATGTAACTTTCAAAAACTCCTTCCTTAGTGGATGGTGGATACTTACAACATAAAAGGCATCAACTGTCAAAATTGCAAGTTTGTATTAGCGGCTTGGGCTCTGCGTTTATTAATCAGTCAGTCAGTTCATGCAAGTAATTATTTATTTATAGATTATTTCATACATACGCACTCACGCCTGTAATCCCCGAGGAGGTAGGCAGAGGTGTAATCAGTACACCCACATTTCGCCGAGCGTATCTCCGTCCCACAATGTGATAGGGGGCGAGCCTATCGCCATACCGGGCACAAATTCCAGACTCCGGGCTGATATTGATCATTTCGTAATAGAAAAACCCAATACCACTTTACCCAACACGGGAATCGAACCCGAGACCTCAGCGTTGGACTCAATCGTAACGCGTACGCATTACAACTGCGCCACCAAGGCAGTCTATAGATATAGATTATTTCAATGATTTTAATATTTCATGTATGTTAATTAATAGCTCATAACATGGTTTCTTGTTAAAATATATACTGTTATTACAATTAAGCCTAGTTACTTTAAATACACAGCAAATTAAAATATAATCCATTTTTTTTATTTAAGTATACTTTTACCATAATTAATTTACTATGTACCAGGTTTCTATCTATTTAAATACAGCATGAAAAAGTGAGTTTTGAACACAAAATCAACATTCTAATGCTGAATTTAATTAACGAAAACAAGCTAAAACATTGTAACATTTGCTATATTGTAAAAACAATTAGGAGCGAATTAGGTTGTTTTTCTATAAAATATTCCCTGTAAACTGCAACCTCCCGAAGTCAAACAAACTAGGACTTTGTTACCCGATGATAGAATTCAAAATCTAATACTTTTTAACATCGTTTGCAGTTTAATAGTAATTAGCGGAGACTGGCTCGGTGCCGAAAGCGCCACTTGGCGGTTTATTGCCTTGGTTTTATTTGTTGTGAAATGTGTTTTCTTTTGTTTATTACTAACAAAATCGACTTTGAATGCCAGATTAATGTTTCTCATTGAAAGTAACGTATAGCATTGAGAAAAGCTTTGTACAGTTTCTTTCATCCTGGATCTAAAATTTACTGTATGAAAGACGTATTAGTATTATGTGTACAGTCCAAGAACCATGTCTAACCAAAATTGGGCGATTTTATCAATGTAATTATCCATCTCTAATCCTGCTCGCGGCTTCGCCTGCATGAAATATTTAAAAAATATTTTACCCATACAAACTTTGCACTTCCTTTTCTCCTCTTAGAGATTGAATTTTGAGTATCCCTTATACACTGCCTACAATATTAAA
The DNA here is from genome assembly GCA_905332985.1 of Mimas tiliae. Taxonomy (NCBI): domain Eukaryota; kingdom Metazoa; phylum Arthropoda; class Insecta; order Lepidoptera; family Sphingidae; genus Mimas; species Mimas tiliae. The sequence goes on along the minus strand of HG995256.1, from coordinate 3,764,165 downwards.
TCAATAACCTCTTCCACCCTCCAATTTTGAATTTCTATCTTTAATGGTTTGGACTTAGCAACAATAAATCAGCCAGGTCTTTACCTTTCATATATTAACTAATAATAAAAAAAATAAGTTTGGATGTTTGTGAGTTTGTGAATTTGGCTGTTCATTAATCAATCACGCCTGATCGGCTAAATTTCATACACAGGTATAGACCAACTTTATAAGTCCAATTTATCGGTAGTGTTCCTACTAATTATTAAACTTGGGGAGAACTCGGACGGTTAGGAGTGTTGTCTTGCGCGCTCTCTTAGTTATTGTTATTTATACGTCTAAAGTTGTTATTTAAGTTTGACTATCAGTAATAATTGTCAGTAAACAGTTACACAATAAAGTGCCAAAATTACAACAAGTTAGTGATTGTGCTTCATATGTAACTAAACAATTTTAACACTTGCGAATCGAGAAATCAACGCATTTTATGTTCGAAAATTGGTGATCGACAAAAACGTGTAAGCGACACTGATTCCACGGCGCTTAAGACCTCTTGTCCGCGACGGTTTATCGCCGGCGTCGATACTACGCACAGGTACATAAAGCTATTTGCTTATTTTGCACTACTAGACGCATCGCATTAAGCGCTCTAAGGGTATTGCCACTGATTCAACACATCAAATACCCTCAACAACAATGCCTCAAAAGTGTGCGGGGTGCATGAATCTTATAAAAAACAAAGATTGCTTACAATGTGTTACATGCCAGCTATGGTTTGATTTACTCTGCGCTAATGTCGCGGAAAAACGTTTTAAATCCATGAAGAGTAATCAAAAAGAGATGTGGAAATGCCCGGGTTGTCACTGTAAGCAACCAAAAGGCGACAACACAAATACGCCTATACGCCCCTCGCAGCAAAGTTACGAGAGTGTATCGAGTCATGAAAAGCAACGGTCACCAAGTCCTCCATCAGAAAACAATATCACCACGCGCGCCAAACGGCCAAATAGTGTACAAAAAGACCAAATTGAAGATGACTTCGTCATAACTGCAGGCACTCTGCGCGCAGTTATCAGACAGGAAATGGAATTAATAATACATGAAGTAGTTAGCAAACAGTTAACTAAAATGAATGACTTAATATCTGAATTTAAAATATCACTTAACTTTTTCAATGAACAATATGAAGATATGAAAGTCTCAATTGAAGAAAAATCGGAAAGGATAAAGAAACTAGAGAAAGATAATATTGCATTGCAGAATTCTTTACTAGACTTAAATAAACGGATCAACTTAATAGAACAATACAATAGAGCTAACAATTTAGAGCTGCAGAGTCTACCGGAAAATAAATCAGAAAATCTAGTTAACACTGTTCTTCAGCTAGCAAAAGTCATTAAACATCCAGTAAAAGACTCAGACATACTTCAGTGTTTGCGACTGGCCAAAAAAGATCCCCTTGGAAAGAGACCGCGATCTGTTCTTATTCAATTTAGCAGCCCACGACAGCGTGATGGTTTCCTCGCTGCAACGAAAAAATTTAACAAGAGCAAGACATCCGATAAATTGAATACTAGTCACCTTGGTATAGCTACTGAAAAACCACAACCAATTTACATCGTGGAACACCTATCCAGCGAGAACAAATCGCTTCATGCTGCAACACGCATACGCGCCAAGGAACTGGGGTACAAATTCGTTTGGGTACGCAATGCACGTATACACATAAGAAGAGATGATAAATCCGAATGCCTTATTATTAATAGTCATCAAATATTAAAGTCGCTTACTTGAACTAAAACTACAACAATGTATTATATTTCATTGCTTTAATGCTCTTATGTAGTCTTCATTCACATTCAATCAATTACTTAATATATACTACCAGAATGTCCGTGGTTTAAAAACAAAAACTAAGCTCTTTTGTCGCAACGTTAGTCTACATAATTATGATGTTATAGTTCTTACAGAGACTTGGCTGAACGGTGGTGTATATGATTCTGAGTTGTTTAACGATAATTATATCGTCTACAGACGTGACCGTGAGACTAGCTCTAATAGCTACCGAAAAGATGGAGGCGGAGTCCTCATCGCTGTACTAAAACATCTTACGTCTTACAGGCTGACCAATTTTGAAAGCCACTGTGAAGACCTTTGGGTTAGCATAGAAATATCGAAAGGTAAAACAAAAGAAATAGTTCATTTGTGTGCAGTATACCTGCCACCACCACTAGGCTTGGACACTCTCCAAATGTTCATAAACTCTGCGCAAAAGGTTATTGATAGGGATAGCGCTAGCATTATCGTAGGAGATTTCAATCTAAGTAACATAACTTGGACTTTTACAGATAACATCCCTGAATCTTGCCAACAACTCAGAAACAACGAGGTTGCTAAAACTTTGATTGACTTTATTACCTTTAACAATATTCATCAATATAATAATATACTCAATAGTAAACATAAAACGCTAGATCTGGTACTTAGCACACAGACCATTATAAATCTTCTTCACCCCCCTAACAGTTTAATTAAAGAGGATCTTCTGCATCCCTCGCTTGAGTTCTACCTTAAAATAAACAAAGATAAGACATTTTTGCCTCCAATACATAACATTAGACCAAATTATTTTTCCGCTGATTACGAAAAAATTCATGGACTACTTGACGCGATAAATTGGGAAACAGAATTCGCAGAATGTGTTTCTATTAATAATATGGTTTCAAAATTTTACGATGTCCTGCAAAAAATAATAAAAAACACAATTCCACTCAAACGGGTTCCTAGCAAAAAATACCCACTCTGGTACTCACGGGATCTCATACGTTTATACAAAGAAAAATATAAATATCATGTTAAAATAAAAAAATATAACAATCCTTTAGACCGTTTATCATTCGATATACTTCGTGAAAGATGCAATAAGCTTCAAATTACTTGTTATAATAGTTACATCTGTAGTATTGAATACGCCGTATCTAAAAACTCTAAGTTATTCTGGACTTTTGTTAAAAATAAGCGAAAAAATTCGAGTGCCTATCCAGCTAAAATGACTTATAAGAAAAGAACTGCGTCCACTGGACATGACATCTGTAATCTATTCGCTGAAAATTTCTCCGAAGTATACAATACCACCACTATCGATAAAAATAGACCACTAGATTCAAATTGCGACTCAACCTCAACGAACCTTTGCACAATGTCGTTTAGTTACGACGATGTATACAGAGCTCTGAAGTCCCTGGATGAAAAGAAAGGAGCAGGTAGCGATAACGTACCCTCTATTTTTATTAAGAGATGCGCAAAATCAATAACGTTCCCTTTAAGAATAATCTTTAATAGATCTCTAGCAGAAGGAATCTTCCCCGATGCTTGGAAGGAAGCTCTTGTAGTACCAATTTTTAAGTCCGGTAATAAACAAATAGTTTCTAACTATCGACCTATCTCGATCCTAGTAATATTTGGTAAAATTTTTGAAAAATTAGTTACAAAGCAATTGACGTGGCACCTTAAACAGAACATATCTGACTACCAGCATGGATTCATTACATCGAGGTCGACCATAACTAATCTTATATGCTACACTTCAACTTTATCGGAGTCAGTCGATAAGCGTATACCTGTAGATGCCTTGTACACAGACTTTAGTAAGGCATTTGATAGAGTGGACCACTCTATGCTTATAGATAAACTTTCTCGACTAGGCATAGGTGGTAAATTAATAGATTGGTTTACCTCATACCTAAGTAACAGGTCTTCTAAAGTAGTCATTAACGGCCATAACTCTAACTCTTTCCCGGCTACTTCTGGTGTTCCCCAAGGTTCACATTTAGGTCCCATTCTCTTTAATGTGTTTATCAATGATATCACTTCTTGCTTTAAATATTCAAAATACTATTTATATGCTGATGATATGAAAATATTGAAATCAATTGAATCTAATCTAGATGTTATCCAATTACAGGAGGACATAAATAGGTTGACCAACTGGTGTAGCAACAATAAAATGTCACTTAATGTCAGTAAATGTTATTACATCCAATTTACACGCAACAAAATTACTAAACCCAATAAATACTACATTAATGGACAGGAAGTTACCCGATTGGATACAATTCGCGATCTCGGTATTCTGATCGATAGCAAACTGAAATTTGATGCTCATATATTAAACACCACTACAAAGGCATTTAAAATTCTTGGGTTTACTATACGCAACTGTAAAGATTTTAAAAAATCCAAAACAAAAATAATTCTTTACAACTCTCTTGTGCTCCCTATTCTAGAATACGGCAGTGTAGTGTGGAATCCACATTACGACGTCTATGTAAAGCGTTTGGAGAGTGTTCAAAGAAGATTTCTGTATCACCTTTCCTATAGTGATCATTTGGCTAAGAGCATATCTCATTACTCAGACCGCCTGAAGTACTACAAAATGCGACCCTTGGCTGCACGCAGAAAAATGATCGATCTGGTATTTCTGCAGAAGATGTTTAACGGCAACTTGGACTGTAGTGAGCTTGTCAGCACTTTGAGTATTAACGCCCCAACTCGTATCCCACGAAAAAGCGCGTATAACCTGCTAAATATCCCCTCATCCAGAACTAATTTAGGTCACTTCGCTGCTATTCCGAGGCTCTGTAGGCAGTATAACTCTCTCGCGAAAACACATGATCTGGACATCTCGGACACTTCTAGGTATAAGAAACAAGTCTTGAAAATATGTGCCTAATTACTATTTCTTCATTGTGTTAATTGTTGTCTATTGTTCCTAATTTCCCTTTTTAAGTTGTGTTGTCTTAATTTTTATTTGCTGTAATCAATTCCATTAGTACTATATAATGCTAATAACAATAAGAATACTTATAATAATACTTTAACTGTCATTGTCATTGTCAAGTATAAATATTTTAACTATGAATGCTGTGGTCTCCTATAATTGAAGGAACGCGTCACACTGCTATAACTGAAAATGTAATAATGTAATAATATATCGTGTACCCTTTGTTGGAGGTCCTTAAATAAATAAATAAATAAATAAATTACCAGGCGAGAGAAGTCCTGAGTGATAAGACGAGTAAGTACTCGTCTTATCACTCAGGTGAATTAAATATAATTCCTATTTTAAGACTCTACTAAATTTATAATCAAATTAAGTCATAATCATTTCGTCAAACCGGAATAAGCTTACAAATACCTTTAATCACATAATCATCATTCGTTTATAGGAAATCTTCGTTCAAAAAGCTCTAAACAGTTGAAATACAAAATGAGCCTTTCGGAGGCCTGCCTCTCGTATATCGAAGTCTCCAAGATATACGACGTCGAGGGGCAATAAACCGCCGAACAGGCCACGGGAGGCCTATTTGGGGCACAAACGAGCGCACTGTAGGAATAAAAAAGTACTCATCTTATTTTCTAGATCTTAGGAAGGTAGATAAGTATTAAAATTTTAATTTAGACTTGGAGATAAAGAATTGGTACATATAACAGACAAAAACGATAACGGCGATAGTAGTGAGGAGTGGATAAATCGCGGGTTCGATCCCAGACCCCAAGACACATATTATTATATGCGAGTCATAAGAGAGCTTGAGTAGTAGAGCCACGCTGTAGATAATTTTGTCTACAGCATGAATGGGCCAGCTCGTCCCGGTCGTTACCACTGTCTCATAGAAAACCCGACGTATAGTAGTGGCTTCATAGTAACAAATTCGAACTTCAAATATATTGTAAATTATCGTGCAAAATAACGTATAAAAGAGAAAAAAACTATTTTCTGATAGATATACTCGCAATTTAATTCTATTAAGCTTTATACATTCATAGTTCATTAAAACTCAAATTCATGTCAACAACTCGACCCCATTTATTATCACATTTTTACCCCAATATTTGGGTAATTTCCTCATTTTTCTGATAATTAAAAAGCTAAATAGCGCAATCCGGCCCCACATTGCACGTAAAATTGCGTGAATAGTTATAATAAAATATAATGAATAATATATAATGTCATGTGAATTTTCGTGTTCAAGTAACTTTTTTGTTTTGTTTACGAGTAGTTTACAAACGATTATAATACATTTTTCCTGACGTGACCAAAATGTTATAGAGATTAAAATATTATTTAATAGATACGAAAGCAATGATTCGAGAGACTTAATAACAAATAATGTTGAAATAAAAGTAATTTATACGGATTTTATCGCGTTCTATAATTTTTATTTTTGTCTCGACGTTCACGACACGACAGTCTCTCCCGTGAACACGAAGGCTAAAAAGCTGAAAGGCTGAAAACGTCGGAACTAAAATAAAAAAGATTGTGTGGTTTTATGAAACCACGGTAAAAGTGAAACTTTTTTTCCACATTATAGACATTTAACTAAACATTTTTGGAATAATATTACATTAAACACTAACAAAAACAATCAAACAAAATAGCGTGCGAACTATAGACGCTGCCATATTGGCCTTGGCAGCTCTGGCGAGCGCCTTTCACTTTATCCCTACTCCGCGGCCGACCGTCACGCGACATGCAACACACAGGCCAAAACATTTGAGACGATCTATCTGAAATTAAAAAACCTGATAAAATGCGTATAAACTAATTTATTTCAATGTGTAATATTCGCGTAAACATAAGAAATCACTAACAATTAATGTGTTGCAATAAATTAATAGTTAAAATACACACACTACACCGAAATGAAAAAAAAAAAACATTATCGAACATGTGCTCTCCGTTCACCCCGTAAGGGCCTTGTATAGCCGCATTTTTTCTCAATAACTAAATTTGATTCACAAATTGATTTTCCTACACACAACACAATTGTCATTTGCCTTTTGTAAAATAAAAATGTATATCTAAAAATAAGCCATTCACCAAAAGAACCCAATTTAAAACATACATGTATAATAGCCTAAGTTCCCAAATGGTAGGATTTTTAATGCGGGCGGAAAGGGGCTTAAATAAAATCCCTTTACCAAATACAACCTAAATAATATCATGATAGAAACCTTGCCATATATACGAGCAACCGTTTTTCTATGGGATATTTAGATTGACGGATAATTTGGTCGCATTTAAGTATCTTTTTTTATTAACCTGAAATATTTTTAAAATAAGTATTACTAATACTGAATACATATTCTTAATTAAAAATTACACCAAAAATACAAGTGATTTTGGCAAAGGACCGTAGCTTGTTTTATTCATAGTATAACAATCATCTTGTTGGTTTAGTGGCATCGTCTAAGGCGGAGAACCGTGTGGTACTGGGTTCAACTGCCAGGTCGGGCACTCAAAATTAGTGTTTCAAGTTTTCGATTGAAAAAAATCACCCATTAATTGCCCGGGATTAAAGATATGCTCGCGCCATATCGGCGGGAATAAACACGGCGAAACGTTGATGCAGCACTAGTTGCCCCTCTGCCTACCCCTTCGGGGATAAAGGCATGAGCCTGTAAATAAATCATACTAATATTATAAATCCGAAAGTTACTCTGATACGTTTTCACGGCTAAAGGGCTGACCGGATTTTAATAGAATTCGGTATGGAGATAGGTTATATCCTGGGGAAGGACACAGGGTACTATTTGTCCGGTAAAAAGAAAATTTGTCCCAGAAAGACATTCACACGGGCGGAGCCACGACCAAAAGCTAGTAAAGAATGAAATAAAGAGTATTTTAGCTTTCAGTATGGGATCTAAATATGACGAAATGGCGGCTCCGCCCGCGTGAATGCTTATTTCTAGGATTAAAGTAGCCTAGTGGGCGACAGCGGTGGGCGCGGCGTGGGGGTGATCGCATCAAGCGAGTCCCGTCATCGCGATCGGTGTGAGAAACGCGCTTGACAAAAATACTAATATCGCTATTCAAAAATAGGGGTTGATGGTAGAAGGATGAAAATGTAGGGTTGTATGTATTTTTTAATGCCACATTATAAAAAAATCATTTGTCAATCAAAATAAATGTTAGGGGTGGAGAACCCTTATCACTTAGGGGCATGAAAAATAGATAGTAGCCGATTCTCAGACCTACTGAATGCAATGCATATAAAATTTCATAAAAATCGGTCAAACCGTTTCGGAGGAGTATGGTAACTAACACCGTGACACGAGAATTTTATATACAAGATTATTTCTCTGAATGTGGCAGTTAGTTCCAAAAAACGATATGAGTATGTACATAAAAGTAATGCAAAGAAAAATTTACAGTCTATACCTACTAGGTTATTATAATATCCCGGACTATCATCATAATAAACAAGCATAACATTATGTTCAAAACGCTTCAAGGACTACATATTTTCTAGACTTTTTCGCCTTTAACCAGGTTTTATATCAGCCTTAAGTGTCCTAAAATAATTGAGTACACAGATAACGAAGCGTGTTTAACGTTAAGTAGATGTTTGCGTGTACGTCGTGGAAATTCGGCTTCAACATACAGTAAATGGGTTAAAAAATATATCGTGTTTTATATCACATACAGTTTTATTATGTTTTTTTGTGGCGCTCATAACGAGTTACACTCACTTGTCGGTACACGATTTGCGTCGTCGTCGGTCTATAGATGGTAGACAGCTTAGTTGTATTTCAACTTATCGTCTCCGTACTTCGGAGGGCACGTGAAAAGTCGGTTCCAGCTGTTATCAACTGACGGCATTCGTTAAGCCAAATCGGAGGCCTTCGGGCGGCTTGAAAACTTTGACACTGGGTTGGCCACTAACCATACAATATAGAATATGATAGACTAGAGATAACTTTTTATTTGTTTTTTTTTGTATGTCATAGACCGGCAAACGAGCGAGCGAGTCACCTGATGGTAAGTGATCTCCACCGTCCATGTACGCCAATAATACCAAAAGAATTACAGGCGCGTTGCCGATCTTAAAGGAAAGGGATAATTAAGGGATTGGGAAGGGGAGAGGGATTTGGGCTTCCGGATATCTCACTCCCCGTACGAAACACAGCAGCAAGCTGCTACTTTACGTCGTTTTTCTGTGGACAGTGGTAATGACCCGGGCGAGCCGGCCCATTCATGCTCTTAATTATCCCTTTCCTTTTAGGTCGGCAACGCACCCATAATTCTTTTAGTATTGTGGGCGTACATGGGCGGTGGAGATCACTTACCATCAGGTGACCCACTTGTTCGATTGCCGGACTTTGCTATAAAAAAAACTAAATTCAGCAATTTGAATACATATACATACTGGTCATCACAGTCAATCTTTATTGCACAAATCCGTACCACTTACAAAAAACAGACATAACTATGTTAGTTTAAGAATTAATTAAAATAAGAGAGCTTTTTGTTTGGTAGAACCACGCTGTAGACATTTTTTTCTACAGCATGAATGGGCCGGCTCGTCCGGGTCGTTACCACTGTCTCACAGAAAACCGACGTAAAATAGCAGCTTGCTGCTGCGTTTCGTACGGTGAGCGAGATATCCGGAGGCCCAAATCCCCTCCCCTTCCCATTCCCTTGATTATCCCTTCCCTTTAAGGTCGGCAACGCGCCCATAATTCTGTTGGTATTGTGGGCGTACATGGGCGGTGGAGATCACTTACCATCAGGTGACCCACTTGCACGTTTGCCTGTCTATGCTATATAAATAGGAGACTGCTCTGTCAAAATTCCCGTCAAAACACCACCGTCCACACTTGAGAGTTGTCACGCGTGTTTGTTCCAGCTACGCCTCTCGATTTGGAGCAATGTCACAAGTCGCACTTTATCTTGACTTACTTTATTACCAAGTAAAATGTTCGTTCAAATAGAATATCGTAGCACATAGCGTTGGCTTTATTTATTTACTTCCAAAAAAAACTTCAAGTCGAGACATGAGCATCACATTTAAAAATCATTCCTAGCATAACAAAAAAAAACTCTAAGACCTAAATAACGTGAAATCGTCTAGACAAAGGCAAACAGTATTTCTCTACAAAGTTTTATTCAGAAAAAACACTGCTAGACATGAAAACGCTGACTTCTCGAAAATGGGACAGCTCTGTGGCGCAGTGAATAATTGTATGCTACAATTAATTAACATAATTCTTTCTTACGATGATATTGACATTGATTTCCTTATATCTTTAGTACAAGAAAGACCTGCATTATGGAACGGCCCAGCGCTGCGCTGCAGCTCCGCAACACCCGTGTGGCACCCTATATCTGGAATTCATTACGGTGCGGCGCCGCACCGCACCTTTAACGCATCTTGTGGCTTTGCTCTTATAATGTATGCTATATGCTGCTTGAATTTCACCTTTCTGTAACACGATGTTTAGTGGCATTGGAAGGCCACACGTGGATATTGTGGGATCGTGGAGGCTGCGCAGCAATAACATGCTGTAGGTTAGTTAAGGAAATCATATAAATTGTCGAGGAATATAATGAAACAATTTAATATGTTGTAAGTTCACATTTTTACCCTGAAGTTGGACGGCTTTATTACAAAAAATCTTAAATTCAATTTCATATGTAGTCGACGTAAAAGCGCAGGCGCTAGGAAAATTTTACAGTTTTAAATCATCTCAGGTTTAAAATAACATACCTAGTTTATTTTTGAAAATTGTGAAATTGCTGTAGAACTGAAGCTCATGCCCATATCCCTGAAGGGGTAGACAGAACTACAATTTGTGCACTCATGTTTCGCTTAACTTGTTTCCGCCCCATTATGTGATATCCCCCATTATGTGATATGGGGCAAGCCGGTCGCCATAACCTAGCATAAATTCCAATTCCATAATTCAAGCTGGTTTTGGTTTGAAGGACATGGATGCCAGTGAAATAACTGGACGATTTTCTAACGATGTTTCCTTCACCTTTAAAGCAAGTGATAGTTAACAATTAATATACATGCCACTTAGAAAAGTCATGGGGCTGGTTTCGAACCGGGGACTTTCGTCTAACAGTCCCTACGACACCGCGCTGCTTTTCATTAAAATTTAAGTCGTATTTATTAGTATCGCCTATCGTATATCGCCACCTCCACTCAAACTATAATTAAGCTCGAATTAATCATCAGTTTAAACGGTCTTTACTCCACGGTAAGGGCTCAGTTTGATAATTAAACGCTTGATTGATAACATGTTGAGTCGAGATCAGATGTCTGCATCACACGTGGCTTACGTTTGGTAACGAGAAATGAAATGGGTTTTGTGATTACCTATTTTCGCCAAACTCTTGTTTAGTTCGAGATATGCTTTTTGAGTTAAGCTGGCGGATTGTAGAGATCGATAACTTAGGAGATCAGGGGGTTAACATATGCGACCCAAGATCATTTTGTCGACACGTTTTGTTTTAAAAACCAGTTTTATCTGGTTATCTCTATATGACTGCCTCGGTGGCGCAGTTGTAATGCGTACGTGTTACGATTAAGCTAACGCTGAGGTCTCCGGTTCGATACCCGGGTCGGATTAAGTGGTATTGGGTTTTTCTATTACGAAATGGTCAGTGTCAGCCCGGAGTCTGGAATTTGTGCTCGGTATGGCGATAGGCTCGCCCCCTATCACATCGTGGGACGGAGATACGCTCAGTGAAATGTGGGTGTACTGGTTACACCTCTGCCTACCCCTTCGGGGATTACAGGCGTGAGTGCGTATGTATGTATCTCTATATTTCTATCGAAGCTAAGATCGTTGCATGGAAGACTCGACTCATTACGTCAAATAAGAAATAAAAGTGGAGAAAATTGTACTTTTTACCTTACCCACGCTGTAGACAGTTCTGTCTACCACTCTAAAAGTAAAATCTCTATTTATTTAAGGTGTCAAAATTGCGGTCATGTACTTATGTATGACACGAATACCTGACTCCTTGATCTACTCTAGAAGTGATCTGGTTGAGCACCACGTCCTGATGGAAGATAGAGCGCGGTTACTAGTGACGTGCAAGGAAAATAGTTTCGGCTTGCTAGTAGATATCACGGCTTGTTTATTAAAGGTCCTATTTGAAAACATAGGGGCTAGCGCGAATATCTTGCGAGAACGTATTCGTATCGAAATGTCAAAAAATTGCTTGAAACTTTATACAAATGCGTTAGCGTTCTCGATTCGAATACTTATTCGTAAGTTGTTCGTGCTCGCCCCCCAGTTTTATTTATCCTAGCTCGGCAAAGTGACTACGCTACAACTGATGGTAAGTGTAGCGCAATCCAAGAATACTGTCGACCAATGACAGACGATGTTGTATCGAGTTTTTGAAAAAGTCAATCAGTTTCCTGGATTGGAATTCGTGCTCGATATGGCAATAGATTTGCCACCTAGACCTATTGAGGAAAATAAGCTTGACAAACTGTGAGTGCACATTTTTTTTTATTAGATGAGACGAGCAGGTCGCACGTCTGGTAGTAAGCGTCACGCCTAAAAAATAAACAGAAGCAGGCACTGAACTCCGAAACATAAGTTGTTAAGTCTCATAATGTCCAGAAATTTCACTGGCTTCAATGTCCATCAAACCGGAACACAACGGTGCTTATACTGCTGCTTGGCGGTGGAAATAGACAAAGTTGTGGTACCAACTCAGACGGGCCTCTATGTATGAGGGAACTACCACCTAGTAAAATTCTTAGGTTTAAAAGTTAATATTGTCTAAATCAATCCCGAATTCCCAAATTCGGCCATACCCGAAAATGTGAAATGTTACAACACTAATATAAAGTGCTTACCGTAGATTTATGGGCAATAAAATTGAACTAACGAGATGAACCGAAAGTAGATGCGCTCTTGACTCAGTTACTGACTTTACTGTGCTTCTGAAAATGGAACATTCCTAAAATATGGATTAGATAAAAAAATCTTACGTCAATTTAATAAATAGCTGTAACTTTTAAATAGCTGAACATATTTCTTCAAGCATATTTAAGAAACATCTTAATTGAAGCTTTCATACAAAAAAACGCGTTCAAATGAGTCATTCAATCGATTAGGCGCTACGATGCCGCAACAGACAAATATATACACACACACACACCTACAGACAGATTCAAACTTACAATACACCTCTTTTTATCGGCGGTTAAACATGCTTATAAATATAGTGACAGAGTCAAACATCTTTTCCATAGTTGTGATACTGTAAATTTTTTGTTTTAAGAATAACCTTTCAAATTAAGATAAAACAGACTCAAAAAATCAATTATGCTACTAAACATAAATAACCAGTTTTAAGTCGTTGCTTTCAATGACCCATAAGCTATAACACCGCCTCAAAATTGTTTTTTTAAGGCGGTGTGCCTACACGGTATGTCTGCTGTGCTGAGATCTCGGGTTCGATCCCCAGGTCGGATAAAAGTGATATTCAGGTTAAGGCCATAGTCCACCAAATGCGGGTTGGCAGACTTCACATACATTCAAAATGCTTATGGAGTACTTCATAAGTATGCAGATTTTCTCGCGATGTTTCCTTCACCGTTAAATCAAGCGATAACTAACAATGAATAAGTACGTAATTAAGAAAAGTCAGAGGTGCATGCTCTTGGGGCTGATTTCGAACCTGCGCCTTTCGTCTCGACAGTCCATACCACTCCCCGCTGAGCTATCGCTGCTAATGGTGGTTAACAATACAAATATACGCGTCTAATTGTGAACCTACTTCGTTTTTTTCGTCGGTTAAAACCACTGAATAAAGCTCTTATGTAGCTGACAATGCAGAATTTTTATACGAGGGATTGCAACCTGTTACACCGACCCCTTATAATGGGAGTTTTTCACCAAATATCACGTCCTAAATAAAGCATTATCAACCATATAATAAAGAAATATGAAGGTGTTTACTTTGGCAAGGTTTTGTCCGAAAACGGTTGCGAAGATTAGATAGACCCTTTCACAGAAAATATTAACCGGCTTCTTATTTTTTCGAGGCTTTATTTTGAAAGTTGGCGTAAATTTTCACACCATAATTCGCATTACATTCTTTAGCCAAGACTCACATGTTGGCATATTTTTAACCGACCACCATAAAAGAGGTTCTCAATGCAGCTATGTTTTTATATTTTAACCGATGACGTCACGTAAATTGCGCTGCGGCGTAAAAGACGTCATCATACGATAATTTATTTTTAAACTATATGACGTGATGTGATGTGTCATGCGATAAAGTCTCTTCGTCAAAATGGGTCTTAAAACGCTCGCTACTCAGAGTATCAAGGCCTTGTAAATTTTTATGGCCGCACTGATATTAAAGCGGGTTCTACGATTCGGTTTTTAAACTGGTTCGATCGATTAAACGGGTGATATTACCTACATTTTTCTATCACGAAATGCTTAGTATCAGCCTGGAGTCTGGAATCGTGCCCGGTTTTTTTTTTATTGGCTTGAGTGACAAAATGAGCAGTATAAACAGAAGCAACACCATACAGAATTATGATTTACAAAGCACTGCATGGCATTGGACTGCGCTCGTCACCCTGAGACAGAAGATGTTAAGTCTCACAACGGCCAGTAATTTCACTGCCTTCAATGTCCTTCAAACCGGAACACAACAGTGCTTATACATGGCAAAAATAGACAAAGAGGTGTTACCACCCCAGATGACCTCTCGCATATGAGGAACCTACCACCGTGTAAATGGTATGGCGATAGGCTCGCCCCCTATCACATCTTGGGACGGAAATAAGCTTGACGAAATGTGGGTGTACTGGTTACACCTCTACTTTCATCGAAACGGCATTCTGCTAAAAAAAAATGACACATAATATCCTTATATAAAAGTAAAAATTGTGACTGAATTGAGATTGAGATGAGACCATATTGACCCTGGACTGAACATAAAGAGGAGAAGAATAAAAAAAAACAGTTAAAGAAGCATTTCGTGATAGATAAACCCAATATCATGCATTTAAAAAAGTTATTATAAAGTTCGCGAAATAATTTTGATGTACGGAAAAATAATATTATTACACATTACGAAAATGGAAAAGATGGCGAGAAATTTTCTAATTTCCAAATGAAACTTCGTAAAGCAAACATTCCGACAGGGCGGCACCCAATAAAAATTTCATCATGTTTTAGAAGAGCATATCATGTTTTAGATGAAATAATTCGGGGTTCGTAGGTTGACTAACACATAATTTGAGAATACGCTGAAGATACGAGTGGTAGAGCCACGCTGTAGACACTTTTTTCTACAGTATGTATGGGCCGGCTCGTCTAGGTCATTACCACTGTCTCACAGAAAACCGACGTAAAGTAGCAGATTGCTGCTGCGTTTCGTACGGTGAGTGAGATATCCGGAGGGTCAAACCCCCTCCCCTTCCCAATTACTTAATTATCCCTTCCTTCAAGGTCGGCAACGCACCCATGATTCTTTTGGTGTTGTGGGCGTCCATAGGCTGAGGAGATCACTTACCATCAGGTGACCCACTTGCTCGTTTGCCGGCATATGCCACAAAAAAATGAGTTCCAGTCCGGATTATTTTCCTAGCACGGCAAAGTGACTACACTGTCAAAAGACATGATGTATGTCGAAGGTTGGCAGAATTATGCCGGCCTGAAGATATTGGACACTCACTGGGTGATCTCGACATGCGATTCGCCAGAACGAGCCACTATACAAGTTTACCTAGTGTGTGGTCAGGACTATGTGTGTGACTGTTGGATGTATTTATTAATTATTATTTATTTAATCCAATTCCGTGATCAACTCAAATGTGTTTTCTTATTAGAACCATAAACACAATTTATAATTGCCCATCCCGGGATTTGAATCTAGGACCTCACCGATATCTCAGCCTAGATACACAGCTACTAGATCAATAAGGCGATACTGGGCCTACGAAGTGTATAAAAGAAATTAGAAATGAAGGTTCCTATTATTTCTGAAAATAGCTAGCCAGAGCTCTGAGGTCGACCGCACCAATCGCAGCTGCACCAAACCGCATGATTGCACACGACATGCGGCTGAATCTAACGAGCGTACACCCAATCGATTGCCATTTCAACCGTTAAAACCAATAATTATTATAATAATACCAGCACTGTATCAGAGATATCTGGAGGTCCAAATCCTGTCCTTCACAGTCCCTTTCCTTTAAGGTAGACAACGCGCCCATGATTATTCTAGTACTGAGGGCGTTCATGGGTGGTGGAAATAATTTACTATCAGGTGACCCACTTGCTCGTTTGCCGTCCACTGCTATATTAAAATCGTGCCAACATACGCTGTGATATTCATAGTGTAAGAAGTCTATTACTTTGCTAATGATTACAACCGTACTTGACCAGCGTTTCCACGTAAAAGTTCCAAGCTTGACTGAGTTATTTCAATTTTTTTTTTTTTTTTAAAGATGGACGCTTGCTGATAGCCTGACAAGAGTCGGCTTTAGTCAGCGACACCGGACTTTCAGGCGAACGCTTTTAGGCACTCCAACCCTAAACCCACAATTAATACAGCACCCTCTTATATACTCACCAATCACCTCCACCACGCCTCACTACCCTACATCTACCCCCTTAATACAGTTATTCCCCTGAGTACCCTCAATAACACCAATAAACAGTTCTGTGTGGCGTTGCTTCTGTTTATGAGCAGGCGTGGCGCTTACCATCAGGCGACCGACCTGCTCGTCTCGTCATTCAATCTAATAAAAAAAAAAAAAACTATTACTATAATAATAATACCAGCCCTGTATTATATACGTCCCACTGCTGGGCACGGGCCTCCTCTACTGAATAAGAGGGGCTAGGCCGTAGTCCACCACGCTGGCTTAATGCGGATTGACAGACTTCACATACCTTCGATTTCGAAGGTAAGAAGTTCTCCGTAAGAATTTTCTTATGGAGAACTTCTCAGGTATGTAGGTTTCCTCACGATGTTTCCTTCACCGTTAAAGCAAGTGGTAATTAACAATTAATATACACGTAACTAAGAAAAGTCAGAGGTATATGCTCTTGGGGCTGGTTTCGAACCTGCGACTTTCGTCTCGACAGTCCATACCATTTCCACCTGAGGGGCTAGCACGGAAACTATCGAAATCGTAATGTAAAGGTATCGAGAGCTCGATAGATAATTCCTTAAATATCATTGGTCTATATTCCATATATATTAGTTTCTTTTACGTACGATAGAGGCGCTGTACTAAAATCTCATAGAAATTGTTGTCGATGACAGCTTGAATAATTTTTCGCAAGTTTCCGTGCTAGCCCCTCTGAGCTATCAATGCTGTACTATTACTATTATGAAGCTAACAATAGCGATCGATCTAAATTCACAATGGTGCAGTTGGTTACTCGTTGATCGCGCCACGAATGCTGGGTTTTTCATCTTCTTACACAATATCGAAACACATTCGAAGTGTAGATGCGAGAGAGTTACCATTAAACGATGTTATTTGTTCGCGAACAGATATTAATCTTTTGTTTGTTGAATCTTTGTGGTAGTTTCCCAAGTTACAGTAAAACAGAAAACAAAGGGTCGGCACAATAACAATTAAGAATATAACTTGCTATCTTTTACTTATAGCTTTATTTTTGAACGCCTCAGCGACAGCAGCAGCCTACTAAGGATAAGATCCGTGAGTTCCTGGGTTCGATTCCCAGGTCGGGCAATCACTGTTTGAGTTTTTGTTTCGAAAAAACTTCGATATTGGAATTAATGCCTGTAAGACGACAGGCTCACCGTGGTTTCCAAACTTTTAAATCTACGGAACACTCAATAAATGACTTTCATTTTAAGGAACCCTAAATTAAATGATCATTACTTTACATGAAATGAGCAAACATATCAGAAGTATAATACGTATGAGTTCATCTTCAATGGGGTTGGTCATTTTGTGAATCCGATCCGACACTTGCCGCAAGTCAGTGATAAATGTAACTAATTCACGGAACCCTAGTGAACCTATTTTAGGAATCGCTGCCCTATCACATCATGGTCCGAAGATAAGCTTAGCGAAATATGGGTGCACTAGTTGCACCTCTGTCTATAATTTAGTTCCCGCGAGTGCGAAGGGGATAGCACGTTGCCACCGTTTCAGCAACTCGCTAATACACGAATTAAGAAGCGACGATTGATTTCATACTTCACATAATATCGCAACTGTATTTAATTTGCGAAATGCTAAATGAGATTTCACATGCTAAAAATTAATGCGAATGCTAATCCAATACTACCTTGTCCGTTTATCAGCAGTTTACCACGTGCACCTGAGGTTCGCTTTAGGCCTAAGATACCCACGTACACTCCACATTTTTTGTTGTTAAATAGGTACTGTTAGGGTATTCCCTTTTTATTGGTGAATTGAGGGTGTCTGAGAAAACAACCTTGGGTAGATTGAAATAATAACTGTCCGGTACAGGGGTAGAATGATCGACGAATCGTATAAAAGATGTTGCCGCCATAACTGGAGCCCCTTTGCCAGTTGTCAGTGACTAGGGCTCAGTCGTAGTAACATTGTAAAAGTGACTCGATAAACCATTTGTAGATTTGATAACCGTCGTTTTGTATTTTTTAAATAATACTCTTCTTGTGTAACATCTAAAAGTACTGTAATTTATAATTGACTGAACAGATAGTTTGAATGCAGTCACGCCTGTAATTCCCGAAGGTGTAGTCTGAGGTGTAACCAGTACACCCATTTTGCCAAGCTTATTTCCGTCTATGATGTGTTATATGCCTATTGCCATAACGGGCATAATTCCAGATACTGGGCTGATACTGAGCATCTCGATATAGAATACCCAATACCATTTTACCCGACCCGGGGATCGAACCCGAGACAGCACAGCAGCCATACCGCGTACGTATTACAACAGCGCCATCGAGGCAGTTTGAAACATACCTAACAACCAATTAGCGTAAACTAGCTTTTGATAGAAAATACCATTTTAATTGGCTACGCAGACAGATAGACAAAGGAATCAAAGTTAACATCTTTTTTTTTTGTTCAGAGGTTAAAACATTTAACAAATTAAATAGTTATTTTTAGTTTTATTCACGAGACCATTAAAAGTTCTTAGATAAATACTTCTTTCACGTGTCTCAAACAAAGAGAACGAAGGAAAAGTTTAGTTTAAAAGAAAGCTGAAATCTGAATTAGTGACATCAGTAATATTCCACACTTGTCTCATTGTGGGTTTTTATATAGCATAGGCTGGCAAACGAGCAAGAGGGTCACCTGATAGTAAGTGGTGTCTACCGCCCATATACGCCCATAATACCAAAATAATCATAAGCTCGTTGCCGACCTTAAAGGTCAGGTATAATAAAGGGATTGAAAGGGGGGGGGGGTGTTTGAGCCTCCGGATATCTCACTTACCGTACGAAACGCAGCAGCAAGCCCCTAAAAAAAACTCAAATAGCTTAAACCGCAATTCAGAAAATAATGAAAAAACCGTATACCAAATAAAAAACTTTAACCCTTTAATGCACTAGTTAAACACTTGAATATTTAACCCTTTAATGCACTAGTTAAACGCTTGAATATTTAACGGGAACATACCCGAAATGTATCCGGTACGGGGTATGTTTAATATTTCAAATAACTTAGACTGTGAAGGTTCTGTTAAGGTCAAGTTTCATTATAAAACATCAGATCGTGTAGTGTACGGACTCGTAAAATATCATACACACATACGCACTCGCACCTGTAATCCCCGAAGGGGTAGGCAGAAGTGTAACTAGTACACCCACATTTCGCCGAGCGTATCTCCATCCCACGATGTGATAGGGGGCGAGCCTATCACCATATCGGGCACGAATTCCAGACTCCGGGCTGATACTGAGCATTTCGTAGTAGAAAAACCCAATATCACTTTACCCGACCCGGGGATCGAACCCGAGACCTCGGGTTAGCCTAATTGTAATGCGTGCGCATTACTACTGCGCCACCGAGGCAGTCGTAAAATATCATGTTTAAGTCAATGGATGGATTTAAAACCTTTACAGTACCTGGTAGTACCTACCATACGGCCTAGATGGCCTGCGAGAGGCCGTCTAGGCTGATACCATCCGCTTTGTCTATTCAGCCACCAAGCAGCAATGTGTAGGCACTGTTGTTTTGGAAATTGAATCCAGTCAAATTACTGGACATTATGAGACTTAGCATCTTATAACTTGGGGTGACAAACGCAGTCCATTACCTTGCAGTAACTCAAAGTTCTGTGTGATGTTGCTTCTACTTATGGGAAAGCGTTGCGCTTATGATAAGTTGAACGAACTGTTTCGTTATTCAAGCTAATAAAAAAACTTACTACAATTTAAGTCATATTATTGCGTTACTTACTGACTTTTCTAAGTTATGTGTGTATTAATTGTTAATTATCGCTTGCTTTAACGGTGAAGGTAACATCGTGAGGAAAACTGCATACCTGACAAGTTCTTCATTAGAATTTCGAAGGTACGTGATTCACGATGAATAGCGCTTCTACGCAGCGCTGCCTGGGAAAGTTTTGTCGACTCATTTTCTAGTGCCATCATGCCAGCCATGCGATAAAACAATGTTGTATCTCTTTTCTTGCGCTATCACTATATCTATACCACATTCTCATCACATCATGGAACGGAAATATGCTCGGCGAAATGTGGGTGAACTGGTAACACCTCTGCCTACCACATCGGGTATCATAGGCGTGAGTGCGTATGTATACAATATGTAAAAAAAAACCCTGTCCGATCCGAAAGCGGCATATAGGTATATCCTAATGACATTAACGGGAAAAATAAAAATAAAATATTATTCATGAAAATGAAAATGTTATTATATTTCAAAATGCACGTTATTAGTACCCAAATTACTCGAATTTCCCTAAAAAGTAGTAAAATTTCAAAGTGTGTCATCACCGTCGTCGCCGTCACTTGTTGTTGTAGTATATATATTTTTATATAGTCTTTTGTTTTTTCTGTTATGTCGCGCGCCGCACCATCATCCCTGTATTGCCATGTAAACTTTCTTGTGTAATTAAATTTTAATGAATTTTATTTGGGGTATTTTTTTTTACTGTTCATGCAAATAGGATTATATTAATAGAACCTTATCTCGATACCTAATAACACCTTCACGGATCGGACAGGGTTTTTTTTTACATATTGTATATAATAGGTAAAAGATGAATTCAACTAAGGATAAAAATCGTCGGACGTCACACGAAGCTTTGAATGACGGCCACTTGAGATCCATCGATACGTTCAGCTCTCTTGGGATATCTATACCGAAATTGAAAAGTTACCTATAAATATTAAAATTTGTAACCTATTTGTGGCCGTATTTCGACATCAATAGTATCGTTGGCCGGATTATTGTATAGCAGAGGGTGTATTCAATGGAAATATTGCGCTGTTAGCTGCTGATAAATACACCCATAGGAGCAATTTAGTTCTAGTACTAAAATTTGCGCTCAGCTCTATTGAAATGGACATATAATCAGAAATTAGGTAGACGCGGATAAATTTAGATATAAAAATATACAAATCATTTTGGGAGCAAATAATCTCTTTGCACAAGATGCGATAGGTCTCTCGTATGCGAGAGGCCGTCTGGGTTGGTACCATCGCTTTTTCTATTTCTGCCGCCAAGTAACAGTGTGTAAGCATTGTTGTGTTCCTGTTTGAAGGATATTGAAACCATTTGTGTCTTAACATCTTATGTCTCGAGGTAAAAAGCGCAGTCCAATGCCATGCAGTGCTTCGTAAGTCAAAGTTCTGTGTGGCGTTGCTTCTGTTTATAGGCAGGCGTGGCGCTTAGCATCAAGCGAGCGACCTGCTCGTCTCGTCATTCAAGCTAATAACAATAAAAAATATTCTATACATTATTTCTCAAAGTTATTTTTTCAACTTCCATAATTGTTTATCAAATTTAATGATTCGAAAATCATTTTGAAGGTTACGTTTGCAGCTATTGCCGAAAAATATAGAAAAATTTTAAAATTGTAAATTTTGCCAAAAAAAAATGATGAAAAATATTACAACTTTATTATATTACGTAACTGACCACTATCGTTGCGAAGTATTCGCACGGGTCACCAGTGCCTCAACCATAAGTTAGTCTTAGTAGAATCGCCAGCGACGACGTAAAATATTTGTATGACAAAATTTAGTAATCAAGAAGACAATCTGCGCGGTACATAGAAATTGCACCACTAATTTGCGGTCAATTGACCGTAACTCTATATTACCATTTCGCTTGCTCTCAATTAGAACCTCTATCGCGCTCCCTGTCTGTGAGCTGACAAACTCCCTCGTTATGTGACGCAATTTTACTTCGAAACAGTCCGTCTATTTGTATAGTCTAAGATTTGTATACATTAAAGTCTTTGGAAAATAGTATAAAAGATGTCACATTGGACGGGCACTGTTCAGTTGTTTTTTTGACAGCCTCCATGGTAGCCGGTTGCGAAGCGCGAGGCCGTGGGTTCGATTCCCGCACTTAGACAAATGTTTGTCTGATTCACAAATATTTGTCTTGGGTCTGGGTGTTGTGGGACCGCAAGTCCCTCGTAGTTCCTGATACCTACGATACAGGTTAACCTAGTGTGGGGTCAGGACTATGTGTGTGACTGTTGGGTGTATTTATTTATTTTAAATTTGTAATTGTTATAGAGTCTGTGGCAGTAATAATTTCTAATATACAAGTATTGCAGTATTATAATATACAAGTATATAGCAGTATTTGGTGTTCATTATTTCTGGAGATCTTAATATAGTAAAAAAATCAAATGTCTAATATTATATTATACTGACTGCCTCGGTGGCGCAGTTGTAATGCGTATGCGTTACGATTGAGGCTAACGCTGAGGTCTCGGGTTCGATCCCCGGGTCGGGTAAAGTTGTATTGGGTTTTTCTATTACGAGATTCTCAATATCAGCCCGGAGTCTGGAATTTGTGCCCGGTATGGCGATAGGCTCGCCCCCTATTACATCGTGGGACGGAGATACGCTCGGCGAAATGTGGGTGTACTAGTAATGTGGGCGGTAATGCCTATGGTCCATATCGACCTTTAAAACAGAGAAAAAATAACAATAATAATAATACTTAATTTAATAGCCTTTTGTCAGGTGGTAACAAAATTCGTGCATTTAACGGTTGGATTATGCCTGTACTCATGTACTCCTTTGGCATACTCAAATGGACTCAGACCGAGTTAGACGCCCTGGATCGAAGAGTTCGAACCCTTATGACTGCACATCGAATGCACCATCCACGACCGTCAGTGATGAGATTGTATATTCCGCGGAAATGTGGGGGTCGAGGCTTACTTAATGCTAAAGACCTGCATAACTGCGAAATATGCAATCTCAGGGATTATTTTCTCCACAGCGGAGTGGATATGCATAATGATGTAGTTACAGTGGATAAAGGATTCACTCCGCTCTCTCTGGCAAATGAGAACTAGCGGGTTCCAGTGGTATTGAGTACTGGTAGTCGCAGGGAGGTATGGAGGAGCAAGGAACACGGGAGATTTTATAAAAATCTAAATGGGCCCGATGTGGACCAACTTGCTTCCGTGGCTTGGCTACGTTTCGGTGATCTCTTTGGAGAAACCGAGGGTTTTGTCTTTGTAATTATGGACGAGGTTATCATTACGAACAACTACAGAAAATACATCCTGAAGGATGGTACGGTCGACATCTGTCGAGCATGCCACCGTCCTGGAGAGTCAATCAGGCATGTTATTTCGGGTTGTTCGTATCTTGCTAACGGCGAGTACTTGCATAGACATAGCCTAGTAGCCAAGATCATTCACCAGCAACTTGCTCTTCAATATTGTCTTGTGTCCGCTGAGGTACCATGTTACCAATATGTCCCCCAGCCGGTTCTCGAAAATGGGCATGCAACGCTGTATTGGGATCGATCTATTATCACGGACAGGACTATTGTTGCCAATAAGCCTGATATTGTGGTAGTTGATCGATTGGTGCGGCGAGCAGTGCTTGTCGACGTCACCATTCCACATGACGAAAACCTCGTCAAAGCCGAAAAAGACAAAATGTCCAAATATTTATACCTGGCACACGAGGTTACTGTCATGTGGGACGTTGACTCGACAATCATTGTCCCGATAGTCGTTTCTGCTAATGGGCTGATACCAAAGAGCCTCGACCAACACCTCCAGAGGCTCTCGATTGGTTGTTGGGTCAGGAGCCAGATTCAGAAAGCGGTGTTATTGGACACGGCACGCATTGTGAGGAGGTTCCTCACTTTGGGGTCCTAACCACCGATGGCTTGGGTCCTAGGCCTCGCCATTGGAAGGTGACACTTTTATATTTTTAAATGTTTTATTTTTTAGAAATGTAATATTTAAAAATGTAAAAATCCTTTTAGAATAAAGAGCACTGTACCAATAATACTTAACAATTCTGGACTAATATAAAAATATTGTAAACTATATAGTTGCCCAGTGTATTTTGACGATGCTATGTATGTTATGTATATATTAGCTGATATGATTTCTGTACTTACATAAGTTTCTTTATTTTGTACTGACTTGTCATAAGCGCTATTTTAATTGCCTACATGATGAATAAAACTATTTCATTTCACTAGTTACACGTCTGCCGACCCCTTCGGGGATTACAGGCGTGAGTGCGTATGTATATTATACTCACCTTTATATACTTCACCATGCTAGTCATTCTAGTAATTCTTCATCGACACTAATAACACAATTAATTCTCATATATCCAAACAAACGTCTGAACACTGTATGATACGAAAATTACTCATATTACTGCAAAAACATTTCATTTCATCAAAATTGTTTCACAATTCACACTCCTATTATTTTTATCATACTCGTATCCAACAAAATTACAGTCTAATCATTTTAAATCACTGATTTAGTCAAACATTCATTACCGGTGATGTTAATATTAAATCAACTCACTCGCATGTCCGTCTGTCCGACAATAACCGACTATAAAATGTAAAGCAAGCATACCCATCTCATTCACTCCCTTGGAAATCAGATCCCAGCGCGCGCTTATTCTGAATCTTGCGAACTTGCAGTTTTGTCATTCTTCAGCCGTTTCGATTTCAGCATACCCAATGTTTACTAGAGTGAAAGGGACGGCAATATTCAACAAATGTTTATGGAACAGGGATTGCGTGAATAAGGGCATTGTTTATAAAACACATCGGCTATAATAGATCCCTCGGATTTGGTTCAGTTATAGCTATGTGGCACAATCTAACTTTATCGACAGGAATTTGAGGGATCAGTATGCCTTTGCAATAAGATGTGTGTAAATCACTGTATCTCGTAATACGTCTTTTACTTTGTAGTCTGTTGGAGTTACGGCTATTATATTTTATTATGAAATAGGAAGAATTAATGCAGTACTTAAAACTGATTACAGCGTGTCTCTACCACTTATAAAAATGAAATATTTTGTAAACTTATTAGGTCTAACAGATTAGGAGAAACAGAAAGGAGAAAGTGTAAAGACGGGTGCTGCTCAGGCACTATGAATATTATCTTCTACTTCCACCTGTCCTTATCCCACGAGCAGTGGGGTCACAGCTTGCCTTGTAACACACGTTACAGAAAGATTTAGCTTGTAGGTTTTACGACCGACTGGAAAAAAAGACTGCAAAATCCTATTTTTTTATATCAGAGACAGGCAAACGAGCAAGTGGGTGACCTGATAAGTGACCTCCACAGCCCATGAAAACCTATAATACTGGAAGAACTATGGACGCGTTGCAGACCTTAAAGAGGCAAAACTGGGGATTGGCAAGGGGAGGAAGAATTTGAGCCTTCGGAAATCATACTCACCATATGAAATGCAACACCAAGCTGCAATTTCACATCGGTTTTCTGTGAGACATCGGTAACAACACGGTCGACCCAGCCGATATTTATGCTATAGACAACGTATCTACAGGGCATTATCCTTTATTAAAAGCTCTGATAAGTAAAAGAAGAAGCAATTACACTTTAGATTAATTCAAAACACCAAGTACATGATATTTTTAAATGTTCACGATTTTACGAAGCAATAAATCCGCATTATGGAGTGCCGCGAACAAACCTGCAATGTAATTGGCAAAAAAACAAAAATAGGTAACTGAAGACGCCAACTTTGAAATGGCTGTGCGGGAGAGAACTGAACGATAATCTAATTTATTTGCAATTTACAAAGTTTTCTGCTTAATCATAATAGAGTTTAATATCTGTGAAATATCTGAGTTTATGAAAATGTATAAAACATTTTGGCTTTATAGTATTTGTTGTCCAATATAATCATAATACGGTCATAGTTTCATTATCTAATGCTACTGACTTGAAAAATACTTGAAATTTTGAAATATGGTCAAGTGCGAGTCGAACCTATTTATTTTCATCAGGTAAGATAATAAAGGGATGACGGACTAACAAACAGACAGCTTAGTCCTAGCTTAGTCGTCGTCGCACGTAACCCAGAAAATGAACCCACTAATTTCTTTCATTACATAAGTAGACTTTCCGGAGCAGGTGCCAGTGCCGGCCAACTAAATTGCAGAGTGCAAAAAGGCTAATCTTTCAAGTCAAAGTGTTATCATTTGAAGTAAGTGGGACACCAACATCTTAGTCCCAAAGATAACCTCACCTGCACGTGGAACATTCTGCCGATTAACTGACGGGGCAATGGCAAAACTTTGTTCCCGTTGCAGGTTATGGAGGTCAGACGGCAGGACGCCCCATATAATACCAAATAACTTCAAATCTATGGCACGAGAAGGCCGGCCCTGATATTAAGCCAAGAAATAAAGAAAAGAAGTTAATTATGGCAAAGTTCAAGGCTGGTCCTGTTGCGTGATAGATGTAAATATAAGGGAAGGGGTAATGGTATTAATTTACGTCAGCATTTTATTTATATTAAGGATAGAAACAGCCTTAAACAATAAGGTTCAATAATATGTAATTAAAACTGGAAGGCCAAACACTGCTTTCCACATACTACGAAAAGAAATAATACACAATTAATTTGCACCCGAGATTCATTCAACGCGTATAATACATATATATATGTACTTATCTATATACATTCATGCATTGTCGCATGCATGTGTGTGTGGTTGTATGTGCGTGTGTGTGTGTGTGTGTGTGTGTGTGTGTGCGTGTGTGAGTGTGTGAGTGTGTGTGTGTATGTGCGTGTACATAAATAGTTAAATGCATCACTTGATCCATCATCGCACTACCAGTTGGCATAAATTTAGTTTTTGATAATATTATGTCACACTGCAAATAGGTTTCTAAACATTGGAAAATATATTCTTGTGTAATTGGGTGCTAAAAGTAGATCATTTGATCGTAAGACAGGTGAAGTTAGATTGGCATCCGAAAGATGTGATGATTTTAAAAGTGGTAGAGATGGTTCGACCGGATTGTTACCACTGTCTCATAGTAGTCTAACTTGAAGTAGCAGTTTCCTGTTACGTTTCGTACGGTGAGTTAGATTTTCGGCCCAAATCCCCTCCTCAATCCCTTAACCACGATCGATCTTAAATAATAATATGTATAAAATTAAAATAATAAAAACCATTTATTGCTACAAACACACACAACATTTTTACAATAATATGGTATTATAAATTGAGTGGCAAAAGGAGTGAACTCAGCTCAAGTTGACAGTGAGCAGTATAACCAATTCACCAGTCTACGCTGGTTTTCAGTTCTCCCCATTTTCTCACTGCTTATTGTATACAATTAATTCAGTGGGTACATTATGCTGAACCGTCTCTGAATCAATTTGCAGCAGAACGGCAACACATATATTACATACATACATACGCTCACGCCTGTAATCCCCGAAGGGGTAGGCAGAGGTGTATCCAGTATACCCACATTTCGCCGAGCGTATCTCCGTCCCATGATGTGATAGGGGGCGAACCTATCGCCACACCGGGCACAAATTCCAGACTCCGGATTGATACTGAGCTTTTTCGTAACAGAAAAACCTAATATCATTTTTCCCCGACCCGGGGATCGAACCCGAGACCTCAGCGTCAACCTCAGTCGTAACGCATACGCATACTGCGCCACCGAGGCAGCCGAGGCAGTCTATATACACACATATATTACGTCACAATCAAAACAGGGTATTTGACTATCTGTCTAACCTTATACATTATTTTATATGCAACCAACAACAATGTAAAAATAGAAACTGTTTTGCGAGAACAGAATCAAAATTGGGTAAAAATATGTGGCCGCAGTTTATGTTTTAAATATTGAACGAGTGATTAAAATTAGTGTGAAATTTTAGGATGTCTAGATTTTGATAACGTACGGTATATAAACACTCACTATCAGGTGGATGTAACGACCCTTAAATATGACCACACCTATCTGTAACACGTTGTATAGATAGTCACAGAACAATACCCCGGAAGCCATCTAATGAAACTCCTCATTCCCTTTAAGACCTTTAGGACAAATGCAAAGCGCGAATAGAGGATTCCTTTCATTAAATCAGCTGAAGCGTAAACTGACCCCACACGTGTCCTTAATTAGGTGTATTTAGTAGTCATATATCATTAAGAGCGGTCAGTGCTCACCCGTATTAGTCAGCATTCAGCTACGCATAATGAAAGCAGCTTGTGATGTAATATAATAATACTAGCCCTGTATTATACACGCCCCACTGCTGGGCACGGGCCTCCTCTACTGAATGAGATTGGTTAGGCCTTAGTCCACCACGCTGGCCTAATGCGGGTTGCCAAACTTCACCTACCTTCGAAATTCTTATGAAAAACTTCTCAGGTATGCAGGTTTCCTCACGATGTTTCCTTTACCGTTAAAGCAATTGATAATTAACAATTAATACATACGTAACTTAGAAAAGTCAGAAGTGTATGCACTTGGGGCTGGTTTCGAACCTGCGACTTTCGTCTCGAAAGTCCATACCACTCTCCGCTGAGCTATCACTGCTTTTAGTAGACGTAATTGTTGCATGTCTCAAAACCTATTTAAAAGTAGTAAATAGTATTGCACACTGGTACCTGGCCCGGTAGAATGTAATGGAATGTGGGTGTGTGTGTGTGTGTGTGTGTGGGTGTGTGTGTGTGGGTGTGTGTGTGTGTGTGTGTGTGTGTGTGTGTGTGTGTGTGTGTGTGTGTGTGTGTGTGTGTGTGTGTGTGTGTGTGTGTGTGTGTGTGTGAATCTGCAGCCTGCGTCGTGGTACGCAATGTCTCTTGACGGACGATATCCTATTTAAACTGCGCTCTAAGTATCATGTTGATTTAGTGTAGACATTTTGGAGTGCCAGGATAAAAATAATTGAAAAATAACCCTGACCTAAATTCATAATTCCACTGTTGAATCATTAACTTATTATTATTATTAACAATAGGAGCGATAGCTTAGCGGGGAGTGGTATGAACTGCCGAAACTAAAGTCGCAGGTTCGACCAGCCCCAAGAGCATACACCTATTATGAGTTTTCTACCAAATTTGTTATGAGAAATAGTTCAAGTAGGTTTTTTAAATAAAGAAGCTAGCTATGCTATATTATCAGAAAAAAAAATAAACGACCATTATTTTTAGTGAAACGAGTAAAAGATATTAACAAACTTACTAGAATTAAATTCTCTATACACTATGATCACGCTATTAGGACGTAAATAACTAAATACATGTAACGACGCTTATAATCTGTGGAAAAATACTCGAACTACGACTGGGAACGGCTGTTTTCTATAACAACTCGAAAAACTTCGGAAATGCGCATTTTTAGTTCTAATCGAGTTCGAATCGAAAAACGTTTGTGTGATCCACAAATATTTGTTTCGGGTCTGGGTGTTGTGGGACCGCAAGTCCCTCGTAGTTCCTGATACCCACGATACAGGTTAACCTAGTGTGGGGTCAGGACTATGTGTGTGAATGTTGGGTGTATTTATTTATTCGCGTAAACATAAGAAATCACTATTCATTGTTTACATTTATACTTCAATGTCTGAATGTCATATCGCAGCTGATGTTATAGAACGAAAAGTATATGAAAGAAGTCGAATTTCGACCACTACGCGCCCACCATTTCAATAAAAATATGTTTTACAGCAATCTGTTGGGGGCGTGCTGTAATGGCCGCCACTTCCGCAAGCCCTGACCGCGGCCACGAACTCGCTCCAATGACGCGGTTCGCGTGCATTACGTTTAAATAACATTGATAGACTCTACCTTAAGTGGTTTGTATATTTATTTCGCTGCAGACGTGGTTATATTTTCTTGGCGTAGTTAATTTTATCCTTGGAAAGTTGGTTCTGCATTAAAATGTATTCTATTATTATAGTTGACGTACTGGGAAATTATATATTAGCACAATGGGTTTGACTTCAGGCAGGCAGCCTGTCGTAAAAACTACGAGCCAAATCTTTCTGTAACGTCTGTTAAAAAGCATGTTGCGCCGACCCCACTGCTGGTGCGATAAGGAGAGGTTGAAGGAGGGATATTAGTAGGTACTTCAGGAAAAAGGTAGTCAATAAATCGTCCCGACACAAAACGCCTAGAAATTATTATTGCTTTTGACTATTTCAGTATTATTTTTTGTAGTCGGTTTTATAGTATTATTTAAACTTATTATTTTATAAACTTATCACCATTAAAGGTGGTAGTTCCTTCGCATGCGAGAAGCCGTCTGGGTCGATACCATCACTTTGTCTATTTCTGCCGCCAAACAGAAGTGTGCAAGCACTGTTGTATTCCGGTTTGAAGTACATTGAAGCCAGTGAAATTACTGTTCATTATGAGACTGAACATCTTATGTATCGGGGTGACGAACACATTCCAATGCCATGCAGTGCTTTGAAATCTGTGTGGTGTTGCTTCTGTTTATTGGCAGGCGTGGCGCTTACTATCAGGCGAGCCAATTGCTCCTTTCGTCACCCAAGCTAACAAACGCTACGATAAAAGCCTACCAAATTACAAAAATCGTTAAATTTGATCGTGTCCTCTCCCTTAATATTAGCAATTTAGTGGCCCAACGAAGTTTTATTTTCGCAAGTCCCATCTTGGCGGAAACTTCGCCTCTTGTAACTTTGTTGTACCATTAAGCCTCGAAACAACCCGGCCCATATGTTTCCTTTCGACTATAAACTAGATTTTGTTGTGATTACTTTTAATGGCTCATTGCTTAGAATGAGAAGATAACTACTTACAGAAGGTAAATGTCCAAACAACGCATACTCACAATCGTAAGCTGAAAATTCGCTAAGTGTCATGTGTTTACTTGCAACGTCACGCACACAAACGCAAAAGAAATATCAGCTAAAATGTATTTTCCAAAAAAACTGTATTTTGTAGATGGGAAAAATGTGTTTCATACATTGATTATAAAGAAGGATCACAAACACAATATGGTACAAACAAATATAACAATTTATTAGTATGGTCATCGTAGTTTGGTATTCGTTTCCAATTGAACGGCATAAAATTCGTACGTGTACTTTGATTCTATATATAATGTAGTTATTCTAATGTCTTTAAATCTTGTGCTACAATTATAACATACTGGGATTTATCGTAGAGATTCTGGAATATATGATGATACATACATAAATGATGTCATATTAGACCAATACATTAAAATAGTAGAGAATAATCTGCATTCTGCTCTACATAAAATGTATCCAACTTAATATCTTGAAATCAAGAAATCCTAATGAGAAGTAAAATGCTGGCCTGCAGCCAACTACGCACTTCCAGTTAATTGGATTGTTTGTCTAGTGGTTATCTTTTATACCTACGTCGCCATTATTAGTCTAGAATTATTTCACTGGACCGTCAAAATTACTCACATAAACACTCACGTGTGTCGTCACGCTTAATGGATTGATTTGGCCTAACATGACGCACGCTTGTAATATCTGTATGGGCCGGCTCGTCCAGGTCATTACCACTGTCTCACAGAAAACCGGCGTAAAGTATCAGCTTGCTGCTGCGTTTCGTACGGTGAGTGAGATATCCGGATGCCCAAACCCCTTCCCTTCCCAATCCCTTAATTATCCCTTTTCTTTAAGGTCGGCAACGCACCCATAACTCTTTTGGTATTGTGGGCGTACATGGGCGGTGGAGATTACTTATCATCAGGTGACCCACTAGCTCGTTTGCCGGCCTATACCATAAAATGGTAGTGAAATTTGGTAAGATGATAGTTTGTGTAATGTCCGTTGTATGCAACTTTTTTATGGAAGGGGATACGACTGTGAAATGAGCTCAAATATTGCTTATTAAAAATAATGAAATATAAGCTCCATATTTTTGGAAAATTCCACTTACAAAAGGGGCGAGGGGGGGTTGAACTTTGTATGGAACTTTTTTTATAGAATGGAATACGACTGTGAAACTATGCACGAATATTGCTTATCACAAATAATGAAATATGTGATTCACATTTCACCAAAATTCCACTTGCACAAGGGGGAAGCGGGGGTTAAACTTACTCACTCACTCACTGATTAATCACGATTTCTCAAAAACTACTGAAGCTGGGGTCATGAAATTTGGCTAGTTGATACTTTGTGTGATGGCGAGGCGTACTAAGAACGGATTTTTGGAAATTCACATTTTAAGGGGGTAAACGGGGGTTTGAATATTGTATGAAACTTTTTTATTGAACGGAATACGACTGTCAAATTAAGCACAAATATTGCTTATCATAAACAATAAAATATGTGATTCACATTTTTGTAAAATTCCACTTACAAAAGGGGGGAAGGGGGGTTTAATTTTTAGTATGAAAGTATTTATTTTACTTTTGAACAACAACCGATTGGAGTGTAATTCACACCGTACATTTGTTTTAAAGATACAATGGTTTATAAATATATATCATCACGCTACGACCCATGTGAGCGGAGCAGTAATCTATATATAAAGCGAAATACCACTCATAGAATAAACATGAAATCTCAAAACTACTAATTCTATGATCATGAAATTTGGTCAGAAGGTAGGTAGTTTGTGTAATGTAAGGGGTCCGCTAAGAAAGGGTTTTTGGAAATTTACATTTTAAGCGGTAAAAGGGGAATTTACTATGAAAAGAAAAACGGCTGTGAAATTGAGTACAAATATTACTTATTAAAAATAATGAGATACGTGTTTCATATATTTGTAACATTCAACTCACGATAGGAGGGAGGGGGTGTTGATTTTTTTAATGTTTGTAGATCAATCACACCTTAACGGATTTGGGTAAAATTTGGCATACAGGTAGACCAAGACATTAATTAGAACATAGGCAACTTTTATCACAGAAGAGACTATTACGCGGGCGGAGCCGCGGGCAACTGCTAGTAAATAAATAAAATAAATACACCCAAGAGTCACACACATAGTCCTGACCCCACACTAGGTTAACCTGTATCGTGGGTATCAGGAACCACGAGGGACTTGCGACCCCACAACCTAGACCCGAGACCAATACTTGTGGATCACACAAACATGTGTCACGGTGTGGGAATCGAACCCACGGCCTCTCGTTTCGCAGCCGGCTTCTCGCCCACAGTCACTGCGTCATGGATATAAGGCTCCAATTGAACGGCTTAAATTTTGTGAGTGTACTTAGTTTCTATAAGTAGTTATTCTAAGGAAGGGTAATGTTTCGAGAACATTCTTATTAGTTCAAATTCAAATTCAAAATATTTATTGAATCTATAAAATGTTATACATTATTTAGAGTCCGTCAAAATTCTACCGCTAGTTCGGAATGCTGTTTCGCTCGAGAAGAACGAGCGAGAAACTCCAGCGTTGCTCTTTTCAAAACTAGTTTACAATGATTACAGCATAAGGTTTTAGAATATTTAATTGGAATTAGAGCAGCTCAATCAAGCAATTACAGAAATGATATCTACGCATTGGATTAACTTGCATGACCTCCATAAGCATGACGAATAAATTAAGACCTTAATATAGTGTTAACAAATAAAAGATATCAGTCCGAGCAGACCAGTCCACACAAGCAGCACCCGTTCACGAGTATGACGCATGTGCCAGCCATCGGCCTCCTCAACCATGTTAAAGGGAAGTGACCGACCCGGCACACGATGCCGCCGCAAGCACAGACATTAGAGCGAGCATGACATACTCAGAAATTAGATGTAAGATAGGTACAGTCATTATCTCCCAACGACTGCCATGAAGGTCACTCAACTCAATATCCATTAAAACAAATTATTTCATTACATTATAAATTTCCCAGTAATAAATAACATTAGTTAAGCAATAGATTAGCTTACGACCAAGCCTTTTCATCATCTAAATATTCAGAAATTTTATAATAGGCCTTAAGACTATTATTTTTATTGTAAAAATGAATACCAAGACACTTTTAAAAGATTTGCTGATTTTGTGAAGCCTGGTTTTATAATTAGCCAAGTTATTTTTATTCCTAGTCTTGAAGTTATGGATATCTCTTAAGTTTAGGAAAAGTCTCTATATTTGTGTGAACATACATTAAGTTAGCGAATATGAATTGTGATTCTACTGTCATTATATTTATTTCTTTGAATTTTTCTCTTAACGAATATCTGGAACTTAGCGAGTAAATAGATCTTATAGCTCGCTTTTGAAGAACAAATATAGGATAAATGTCAGCAGCACCACCCCACGGTAAAATTTCATAACACATTAAACTATGGAAGTATGCAAAATAGACCAACCTGGCCGTGTTAATGTCAGTTAGTTGGCGCACTTTACTCACTGCGTACGATGCGGCGCTTAATTTCTTAGCTAACACTGAAATATGGGGACCCCATTGAAGTTTAGAGTCCAAATAATACCTAAGAACTTAGTTGAGTCCACAAGGCCTAACTCGTTACCATTCACATAAATTTTGGCGTTAACCTTTTTGACATTAGGTTTTAAAAACCTAATACATTTAGTTTTTTCGCTGTTCAGTAACAAATTATTAACGCCAAACCACTGTACTATTTTTGAGAGAGTGTCACCACATATCATGAATACAGACAACATAATTGTTACAAACGGTTGTGAAATGGCAATGAAGACGCGCGTGATGTCACGAAAAATGTAGCTTACATTATCAAAATTTAGACAAAGTTAAAAGTTTCCGTGACAGCCCAGAAACTTAGAAATGAATAGCTAATACTTTCACAAAGTAGTTCAGTAGAACTAAAATTAAACTAGTATTATAATGCGATTTATTTTATTAATATATTATGACGAAATGATTACGTTAAAAATACATGTGTCAAATATGTTGTGCTCTTTTTTTAACATTGGGAAGCCTTTTATGGGTACTACTCCACCGCATGGTCAGCCGGGGCGGTTATGTCCGACTCCCACGGACTAAAACCCAACGCTGTTCCTCCCGGTGCGCTTGTTCGGTCAGGGCTGCGGGGACGCTTTTGTACTCTTCCTACTATCCTACTACTACTATCATAAATATTAAAGTTTGGATGTTTGGGAGTTTGTGAATTTGAATATTTTATGCCCGGTTTCTGAGTTCTCACGCCAACCTCTTATTATTTATTGATTCAATAAAGTTACCTTTAAGATAAACTTAGGATAACTATCGCTGTGTTTCTGAATATACATCGGCCGCTTCAATAACTATGGGATCCATATACAGTTAACTATATGCTCGCTAGATGATTCTATTATAAAAACTTGGTATAAAAACAATATTATTGTCGTATTTCCTAATTATTCATGTATTTAATTATCAATTAATTGTTTCCGTTGCCTAAATAAGCATTTGAGATTAGTTTTTATTTAATCTTACCATGATTGGATATCAAGAAAGAAGTGAACTACACATCACCATTTACCTAAATAAAAAGTCAGATGCAGTTACTACAATGCAGTATTTTTGCAGCGCGGTAATTATAAAACGTTGCATTTTGATTTAACCTATTGGTTGCCGATTAATAAGTACAATAGTTTGGGGTCTATTTATTTTATTTCTTCTAACACAAACAATGTATATTTTTGATGCCTAACGCTTTCCCGGCCACTGGAGCTGACATCAGGCAGGCGGCCGGTTGCAAAAACTTACAAGTGAAATATTTTTGTAATATGTGTTAAAAAGCATGTTGCGCTGACCCCGCTGCGAGTGGGATAAAGGCAGGTGAAAGAAGAAGAAGAAACGGGAGTTCAGGAGGATTTGTTTGATACAATACGTTTCATTTAATAAAAGAAATAAATTCCAGAATTCCCGGTCAAATTATGATAAGCTGCTTGATTCAAGAATATTATTTTCCATGGTTATTATATATTATATTCAGGAATAGTTGCATAATTATTTGTATTTTACTATAAAATAAAGTAAAGTCGCTCTAATTTGAAATAAAATGAAGCACCAAATAGTAATCGAACAGTTAAACGTCCAAAATTGGTCAGTTAAATTAAGCTAAGGTTAATGAGTTTATCTTACAACGCAGTGTTCGGAAACAAATTTCTTAAGTTATCGAACCGATAACACTATCGAATACATAAACCACTGTCAAAAGGACCTCAGAAACCGGGCATTAGTCAAACTGACTGGTGAACCTAGCCTTAACAAGTGAACGGTTTTGAATGAAATTTGGTACACAGGCATACCATGACCTGGGTTGGGTCATAGGATAAAAAGTACATCCTGAAATAGACCATTCATGCCGCGAGCAACAGCTAGTCAATAAAATACATTTATAACAATAATGCTCGTTCATCATACAACAAATTGTTTAATAATTTGTTACCGAATGCTTTCAAACACAAACCAATTAATTAAAATTAAATGGCTAACATATTCCATCAGCCCAAATTCCTTAATTACCCCCTCCCTTTAAGGTCTCCGGCAACGCGTTCATGATGCTTCTGTATTATTGGTGCCCTGGGTAGTGAAGGTCACTTAATTTTAGGTTATACTCTTACTGGTTTGCCGGCCTAATTTCTTTATGCCTGGCGTTATCCCGGGTTGAGGCTGATGTCAGGTTCCGCTTTCCCATCTTCCATCTTCTATCATGATTTGACAGTGGCCCATATAAACAAATAAAAATATCTTATCTTATGTAAGCCACAGTCAAATTGACGGTAGGCGGTATCTAGCATTAGTTATATGAGGCGACCCGCCGTCTGACTCCCACAACCCGCATCGGGAACCAAGTTTCGCCATTGCCTCGTCGGTTAACCAGCAAGGGCTACCACGTGCAGGTGAGGTTGGCTTTGAAGTTAAGATGTTGGTAGTTCATTGACACTAAAATCCGCAAATCAATCAAACCACCAAACAAAAATTTAATACCGGGTTTTACCTCATACGGACGTTCTCTATAGCTTAACAAATAAAAGATAACACCAAAATAGATAAAACAGTTCACGCAATATAAAATGCTATTTGTTTATGATGAACAATACGCTATAAAACTTGATTAGGCGTTGATTGCTTACACTTGACGCACACTAGTAAATTACAAAAATAATTTATATCAAGGTTTGCTTGCACAAGACATTGGTGAGTTAAGGAAAACTTACAAACAAACACACTTGCAATCCCCGAAGGGGTAGTCAGAGGTGTAACTAGTACACCCACATTTCGTCGAGCTTATTTCAGTCCAATGATGTGATTGTGTGCAAGCCTATAGACATACTGAGCACACTTCCAGACTCCCGGCTGAGCATTTCGTAACAGAAAAACCCAATGTCACTTTATCCGACCCGGAGACCCAACCTGAGTCCTCAGCACAGCAGTCGTAACGCGTTCGCATTACAACTGCGCCACTGAGGCAGTCAGGCAGTTTTTGTATAGATCAAAGTAAAATATCGCGTGAGACAATATGCAAAACAACTATAATCACACATTAACGGCAGCACTATTTATATTTATACGTGTAATTTTAAAATGAAGGCCAACTTCACATCGATTTAGTTATTAAACGTCATATATAGAACATACAACATACGCACTCACGCCTGTAATCCCCGAAGGGGTAGGCAGAGGTGTAACCAGTACACCCACATTTCGCCGAGCGTATCTCCGTCCCATAATGTGATAGGGGGCGAGCCTATCGCCATACCGGGCACAAATTCCAGACTCCGGGCTGATACTGAGCATTTTCGTAATAGAAAAACCCAACACCACTTTACCCGACCCGGGAATCGAACCCGTGACCTCAGCGCTGACCTCAATCGTAACGCGTACACATTACAACTGCGCCACCGAAGCAGTCATACAATAGAACATACAAAGAGTATATTATTTAATATTCGTAGAAACAGCACAGAATTTACATTATTCTTTCTATGTTTTGTTTTGATTAGCTTGAGTGACGAAACGAGCAGTTCGATCGCCTGATGATAAGCGCTACGCCTGCACATGGCACGCCTGTGTTTATGTTGGAGATCACATACCATCAAATGACATGCTCATTTACCGGCCTCTGCTATAACAACATAATCCTCTTTCCAACCCCCTCCCACATATTCAGGTTAGTAACGCATCTATAATTCTTCTGGTTTTTTGAGTAGTGGATATTAGGTGACCTACTTACCTTATGTCTGCGATAAACAACACTAAACAAATTAAAATATAAAACTTGTTTCACATTTCACAAAAAGGTTAATCAAATAATCAGCTAAATACACCGTTTACTCCTCACGATAACGTAAGGAACCGATCGCGGTGTAAGAGTCAGAACAACATATTATCTAAATTATTCTCCATTTTACAAGATAGCTAAAAACTATTAAATATCACATCTCCAAAATTTTGCAAGCTTTAAAATGGGGTTGATAATATTATTTGTAGAAGAAATATATATTTTGAAATATTCACACAAATTAAATTATTTAAAGAGCTAAGACTTGTATTGGGTAATACTGATATGGACAGAATAACTATATATTTTAAAAAAAATGGTTTATGTACGTTAGTGTGGCCCTTAATGTTTTCAATTTATATTATCAATGTTGTGTTAGAGGTTAAGATTCAGATTTTCGGACGAAAAACTACGGCAATAGATAGAATTTTAGTTTCTGATCACATTGCGTCTATCTATCTAGATCATGCGTTATTTTCGAGAAATTAGTAAAATAAGCCTAAGCAAAATAATTAAAACTAATATAGTGGTAGGCCATAATACGTGTTACTACCTGTATTGAAAGTGTTTCATTTGTCATTTCGTTTATTATTAGTAAAACATTGACGTCGTTTTGGCATTGCATAAAGGTATTATTACCACAGTCTTAAGCCAAAAAAGAGGCTCAACCTCGGAACGAGAGATAATAAGCTATAAACTAAAATTAAAACTATAAAAAAAATGATATTTGCAAAAACCTGATTTTTGAGACCTTTAACCTTGAATATCTAAGACGCGGACACGAGATTTTATGAGACTTTTGAGTCAATTTTCAGAATGCCAAAAAATAGTTTTAAACAAGTTTATAGCTTATTATCTTTCATTTCGAGGTGTAACCCCTAATGTACTGACTAGTGTAATTACTGTAAAATACTTTCATGTAATGGTGTTTATAACGCGCGATACTTCAATCTTTATTCAGATAAACATATTATAAATCTGTCGCACACGCACGACCACGAGCCCTCACTAGAGTAAAATTGTTCTGTGCGCACGAGCCATTCCGGCCCAAAACATCAAGGCGCGAGCACGTGTGTTGAAAAAAATGTGGGTGTTGTACGCGATTGTGTTTATATTGTGTAGTGCACAGGCACAGGAGTTGCGAGTGAATACCACTGAAGGTGTAGTGGCGGGAGTAAGGGCACTGGACGGGAATTTTTTCGCATTTTACGATATTCCATATGCCGGCCCGACATCTGGAGATAACAGATTTAAGGTAAACAACATTCTTTTTGAATAATAAATTAACCATTTGCAAATTTTAAACGCAGATATGCATAAAATGAACATGAAATAAAATGTAGAGTTATGAATGTATATTAGTATGAAACCTTGTTTTGCCTGTAGATTCCAAAATGAATATTTTTTTTAAACTAATCGGTCAAGTGGACGATTATTGGTTTAAGAGAATTCCATTTGCAACTTTCTTGACGCTGAGACTAGAACGGAATGATATTTTGAACGTTTAAAATTACGAGAATTGGCCTTCAGGTTTCGACCTGTATGCCTAGTGTGTGTTTTGACGTTATTCTAACGACACTATTGAGTTCGCGTTTTTTCTTCAAAATGTAGTCAAACATGGAAAGTGCCTCCAGACCCTGACCTACCGACCGACCCCATGATTCATAAACATGACTATGAGGCCTCATAGTGAGCGAGAACGCATAATGGCAAACGTGTCATTAGTTAGGTTTTGGTGATGGTTTTGGTGCTCAACATAACAAACCAAATATGTACAAAGAAATTTACAGCTAGCTAAGAGTTCACTTGAGTGTTGTTTGTGAATATGCCTTCGTCAACGCTGTCAATGCCGTATGCATTATCATGAAAAGACATGTCTAGACAGTAGTAAGGACCCGGTCGAGCAGCTTCAGTAGCGATCACGTCATCCGTATCATACTAATCATAAGAACTAATATTATAAATGTAAATGTAAGTTTGTTTGTTACGTTTTCACGCGAAAACTACTTAACCGATCGTCATGAAACTTTGTACACATATTCCTGGAGGTATAAGAATTAGGATACTTTTATGAAAAAAAAAATATTTGTTTATTACGCTTTCACGCCTAAATCACTGAAACGATTTTGATGTAGAGATAGATGGGATCCTGGAGACGGTTATAGGCTACGTTTTATTTCGGAAAAGTCTATTTACACGGGCGGAGCCGCGAGCAAAAGTTAGTAAGAAATAAAATAAAGAGACCCCGCCAAGAAAGGATTTTTGAAAATTGAATTTTGGCGTACAGGTAGACCATGCCTAGAATTAGGAATTAGGCTATTAGGACTTTATTCCCGGAATATGCCGTTCACGCAGGCGGAGCCGCGAGCAACAGCTAGTAATTTATAAAAACTGTATGCAAATCCATAGTGGATTGTTTTAGTAACGTATGAACTTGATACATATTTCTCTTATACGGATGATGTGACACACCAAAAGAAACTCTAATTTCATTAAATTATTGGGCGTTATGAGACTTATCAACGTTTCTGGGTCACGACCGCACTGTAGTGCTTAATTTATTTATTCAGTACTTAATGGCTTATATTATATACTTAAAGATATTAATTAATGTTAAATGACAACTCTGAATGAGGCAGTGGTTAACTAAAAATACCTTCCAAAAATAACTACTGTAAATAAGATAAAGCACGTTTTGGGTTAAGGAGAATGTTCCTGATTCTTAGTTTGTGATTTTTATTGCATAGCCTGCTAACTATTAAGCGAGTCACTTGATTGTAAATTTGCACGTCCGCTTTTGGTTACGGGCAGTCAATAATTGTGGAGGCATTGCAGACCTTATAGTAAAAGAAATGGGGCATTGGGAGAACATGCATTGGGCCCTCGATCATTATCACAGAAATAAATAATTGATATATCACTTCATGCTTATTGAAACATTGCAAGTGCGTGCACTCTACCCATAGTTACGACAGCGCATTTACTGATAAATGTATACTTATTCATACCATATCTTATCATATTACACACCTTGATTTTATCTGGTATTTTTTTAGCCTATATAGAGAGCAGGACTTAAGTAATCCAAGACTTATAAAAAAACAACAGCCCTGTATTTTATACTATTCTACTGCTAGGCACGGGCTTCCTATACCAATGAAAGGGAGGCCTTAGGCGACCACCCTCACATATTGCAGTTAACATACTCGTACTTTCGAAATACTTATCGTGTATTTTATTTTCTAGAATATATTCTTATTTACCCTTGTAACAAACATTTGAATCAGTGTTTTAATTAACTATTGTTTTGTCTCTGCCTAAAAGTGTGTTTACAAATAAAGCATTTTCAACTTGCATATTGCGTCTTCCTCAATTGCATGTATATTATTATGTCGCGAAAAGATCGTAAAATTGGTCATAGTATAAATTAGTCGATCATTTCGTTAAATTACATGACCACTTCGCATGCACCAAAGTCATTTTAAATCCAAGAACATAAGTGGTACGAAGACGCATAGATTTATAAATTAAAAGCGCATGCGTGTGGACACACTAAAGTTAGATTTAATTATTGAAGCGTGTCAGAGTCAAGTCTTTAAATTCGATGTATGGTCACCACTTATCAAGATTCTATTTCTATCATCTAATAAAAACTATTTCAACATTTCAGGCTCCAATACCACCACCAGTTCGTTCTCAAGTATTCCAAGCCGTTAACAGGAATACTATATGTGCTCAGCCTACCTCCAGAGGGCTCATCGGTACAGAAGACTGCTTGACTCTTAGCATCTACACTCAAAATGTGACAACACCAAAACCAGTAGTTGTATGGGTAAATGCTGAAGAATATACTAACACACCAGTCTCAACCATGTCCTATAGAAGACTCGTTGAAGAAGGACTAGTGTTCGTGACAATAAACTTCAGAGTATCAATATTCGGATTTCTGTGTCTCGGTGTGCCCGATGCTCCAGGCAACGCTGGTCTCCGGGATATTATCCAAGCATTAAAATGGGTAAAAGCAAATATTGCTAATTTCGGCGGGATGCCCGATAACGTAATGTTGATAGGCCATGGGTCAGGAGCATCTTTAGTTGATCTGATAACAATGTCTCCGAAAGCAGAAAACCTTATGCACAAAGCTGTTGCTCTTAGCGGATCTGCTTTGGCTCATTGGGCAGTGGCTTATGACCCTGTAGGA
Source organism: Mimas tiliae (assembly GCA_905332985.1). Taxonomy (NCBI): domain Eukaryota; kingdom Metazoa; phylum Arthropoda; class Insecta; order Lepidoptera; family Sphingidae; genus Mimas; species Mimas tiliae. The sequence continues at coordinate 3,721,533 of HG995256.1, read as the reverse complement.
CATGCTCAACTCTTTGGCACCAGTTTAAGCTATACTGACAAAAGCAATGAAAAATTGGCTAAACTAATTAAATCTACCACAATAGATTTATTGATGAGTTCCCTTACAAGCTTTAAGTTCACGAATAATACGCCAATATTCGCTCCATGCATAGAAAATGTTAAGCTAAATCCAAATGACACAATACTTGCTGATGCTCCAATAAATATTCTTAAATCTGGTAAATATCTGCAAATACCTTACATCAGTGGGTATACAACAAAAGAAGGGACTATGAGAGCTGCACAGGCTGTGCATGACCACTGGCTAGATAAAATGCAAGCTAACTTCACTAACTTCCTGCCCGTAGACTTGAAGCCAGGTTCGAACATAACAACAGTCACTAATAGCATTCGAAGATTTTACTTCAGTGAGAGTCGCATCGATATGGCCACAATAGAGGATTACTTAGATTATCATGGAGATACCTTAGTTCTTGTCCCTACGATCAGGGCAGCCAAAGAGCGTGCTCTCACATCTAAGCAAAGAGTTTGGTTAATGGAATTCGCACACAGAGGCACATATAACTCTGACTGGCTATTGAATCAAATACCCTTATTGGGGACCAAGCATGGTGCGTTCTTGAACTACCTATTTGATTTCGATCTAAGACCAGCTGATGATACAGTCAGGGATTCGCTGGTGAAGCGCATATCAAGCTTCGCTTATACTAGGTAAGCAAGACTATATAATAGTATGATAGTACCTATATAATTCAGTACGTTGGCTTTTTTGATTTACATCACTTTTATTCAACCACGTGACATTAAGCTGCCTAATAGCATATGAATATTCATAAATTACATATATCACGCACTATAAAAACAAACTTAGCGTGGGTTGGTTAAACCGTCTGTTATTTTAACGGCGTTCGTAAAAGGGCAATGGTTCACGAAATCTAGTGAGTTTGCCGTATAGTTAGTTGGCTCCCGTTTCGGATCGTGGAGGTCAGACGGCGGGTCGCATCACATGATACCACATCATCATGGGAAGGTGAATCCTGCCATTAAGCCAAGGTAATGCCAGGCAGAAAAAAAGAGTAAGTACTTGATACAAACGAAACAACCTTCACATAACGTGAACCATTGGTTATTCTGAACAATTTTAAATACGATTGAAACAATCTTGTAATCATTAGAGCTTTTAATTTGTCTTACTATATTGTAGCCAACTGACTAAAATCACGGCAAAAACATTTTACAGATTGCAGCAAGTGAACATTCTTTACTATTAATTCTAATCAAAACATAAAATACATCGAGCAAAGAATCTAATCTCATTTATCTATATTTTCAGTAATCCAAATTCAGAAGGCTTCACAAATTGGGATGCTGTCATCAAAAGTCACACGTTCTACAATTACCTCGGAGGCAATTCTTTACTCAACGTGAGTATTACTTACAGTGAAGAGGGCAGAGTGAACCCACATCCCACAAGAATGAATTTCTGGAACGATACTTATACCAAATACTACATTCCACCGCCAGCGTTTTCTTCTAGTAATATAATTACCTCGTCGATTGTTCTTACGATGTGTCAGATGTTTATGTACTATATGTTTTAAGTGTTGTGTTTTACTCTTATTTTAAGTTTTGTATTATAAAATATAACCTAACCAAACTCTCATCAAACTACCCTTGAAATACATCCTTTCCAATAAAAAAGGAATCATCGAAATCAGTCGGTTTGATATTGAGTTATTCGTCCATTTGCGCGCACATACTTAATACAAATTTAAGACTTATATGGTTTTCTCATAGATGTCATTGTCAGAACTGGACTAAATCGCAGTGGGGTCACACAGGAAGCTCCAGCTTTCAAATAAAAAAAGAATTATCAAAATCGGTTTACCCAGTCGAAAGTTCTGAGGTAACAAACATAAAAAACACTCGAATTGAGAACCTCCTCCTTTTTTTTGAGACCTTAAAGTCGGTTAATATATTAAATTAGTATTTGGATTTAATTGGCGTTTCAAAGGTGACTTGTTTATAGAAATAGGTAACACTAAAGGTTTCTGCATCAATGTATAAAATTATCTATTCTACCTACTTTATTTGTTTTTGATAAAAAAATAAATATTTTACAATTTCTTACTTCCAAAGTATATGACATATTAAGTAAAAATATACTATAAATCCATTAGTATCCATTACGGCAACACTAATAACTAAATCGAATTTATCAAGATGCTACTATATTCTTCTACAAACATGCTTTGATTGTCCAGAACATCTTAAAAATGTTTAAAACATACCTATCGTATCAAAATTGCTCTACATTTTCGATAATATTCATTAATCATTGTAATAGCTTACAACACACGCTTAAATTGAATAATGTTAGTCTGTATTAATTACATTATGTATACTAAATTTGATATTTGAAAATGATGTTGATTGCTTTTATGCATAAACAGTTTCGATGAAGGTGCTGTTTATTTGATAAATAACAATCTCTTGAATAATTATGATGATAATATTGGATATTAAACAGATCATCGCCTAAATCATCGGCTCAAATTAAATTAAATCATCTTATTAAGATAAAATTGTATTTTTATAATGTTTAGGTAATAAAATCAGTGAATTCTGTTTAATGATTAGACAATGTGGATTTTGTGTAAAAGTGATTATAATACATATTAAAAGGTGTTAATATTTATCAACATATTATATATCAGTTACTTAACATAACGAGTACAGTAGCCATATCTATGATTTATTGTTTCCTTTCTCATAGTTTATATTGTTTTGTCTTTTAAAGTTTGGTTCATTTGTTCATTATATATTAGTTTTTCCTGATGTAAAAACAAGCTGTTTTATTATAGGTTATGGGCCTAGACCATCGTCTAGACCCATATTTCTTCTCAAAACAGTACTAGCTTGTGATTATTAGTTTTAAAGTCTCTAATTAGTTAGCAGTACGTTGTCGTACGAGAAGAGTAATGTAGGTATGTTGTTTTTCTTGTCGACGATAAAAACGGCTACACACCAAAATTATATAAGCGAGAGAACTATTGTAAACGGTGCTTTGCTGTAGAGAATTTCCTAGTGTTGAAAAGCATACTTAGATGTATTAAGCCGGAACCAAGCCAACCAGAAATAGGAGCTACGGATGATGCTAATACCAGAGCCAAATTGATTTGAATGATAGATCCGTCTATATGTATGTGTGCATATCAAGGAAGTAGCGACAACTCAAGGATTTTGGAACAAATTTAAATCATTATACGTTGATTCACTAAATTCCTGGCATATAAAGATCCGCGCTGTCCATGCGGCGCTGATTATATTACACGCTTGAAACGTTTTAAACTCATGTCTTTGGAAAATCGTCAAATATTGATCGACTCGCTATTTCTGCCCAAGATTACATGGCAATTGACGCGCTAAATTTGCTAGCTCAGGATGGATTGGTAGTGCCTAGGAAATCCCAAGGTATCCCTTGAAAGAGTTTTCGAAATCTTTTTACCGGACTAAAATAACGTCTCCTATGAATCGTACTTTAGACACATGTAATACCATGGACGGAATTGACATCTTCAATCTTTCTATGGATAAATTTAAATGCAAAATAAGCGAACTTTTTAACAATAGCATGTAAATAATTATATATAATGTAAAAAAAATATATATTTAATAATAATAATAATGTTGACGATTTTTCATTTGAGTATGAACTTAATTTACTACTATTTGTATTTTATATCAGTAAAACAATCTAGGTATTTAAATAAATTCGTATAATTTGAATATTGACTGTTTGCAATTATTTTATTTTTTTACTTTCAGACATTCAGATATTGTTTAATTTAGGTAGGTATATGGTATTTCCCGCGGAGTCTCCCTCCGCCTATCGCCCTATTGTACTGCTCGATGAAGTCGACAAACTCTTCGAGCGCATCCTCGCAAGTCGACTCATTGATCATCTTGGAGAGGTGGGTCAGGAGCTGTCCGACCGCCAATTCGGCTTCCGAGCGGGCCGGTCGACGATGATGCTGATACTGAGCATTTCGTAATAGAAACACTCAATATCACTTTTACCCGACCCGGGGATCGAACCCGAGACCTCAGCGTCAGCCACAGTGTCAACGCGTACGCATTACAACTGCGCCACCGAGGCATTCATTACATTATTATACATAGGTTAAATTTCGGCTTTCACCCTATCTCCTCACAAAACTTTAAGCATTCTATCTATCTACATTATGTGGGGCGACTCGCCTTGTGGGTCACCCGCAACGTGAACTAAGTATCGCCATTGCCTCGTCCAATAGTTCTCTTTTTTTTATATATTATATTATTTAATATTGACTGCTCTATTGGCGCAATATTAGTATGTAAGGGAATATTGACATTTTGATTTTTTTTGTTATAAATATTTCATTTATTTTTTTAATGTGAGTGCGAGTGCTACGTATGTCTGATATACTTTTGGCTATCTCTTGAAAGGGCCAATCCAGGAATTTCTGTACATTACACTCGCATAATTTCTGTAAAACAATGTCTGGACATTAAAAGAGGCCATAACCCATGAGTTTGTTTCGGCATTTCTTCTCATGGCTAGCCCTGAAATGCCGTCGTAAATGTAATATAGCTTAAAAAATGATTGACATGTAAAAGTGATATTTATGATCCAATTTACAGAATAAATGATTTGAATTTGAATTTGAATTCAATCAAACTTAATTAAATCACTAAAATATGTTGTTCAATATAACAGCATATTCGATTTTCCTCGAATGAGTTTGATACCCTCAGGACGTTTGAATCAACGCGAGCAAATAGGAATCTAAATATCAGTATGTGATTTATACAATATGCAGGCTTAGTTTCACCACATACATGGCGGAAATTGTTTAATCCCTAGAGAAATAACGCCTAGGTGGCGCAGTTGCAATGCGTACGCGTTACGATTAAGCTAACGCTGAGGTCTCGAGTTCGATCCGTGGTCGGGTAAAGTGGTATTGGGTTTATTACGAAATGCTCAGTATCAGCCCGTAGTCTGGAATTTGTGCCCGGTATGGCGATAGGCTCGCCACCTATCACATCGTGGGATGAAGATACGCTCGGTGAAATGTGGGTGTACTAGTTACACCTCTGCCTACCCCTTCGGGGATTACAGGCGTGAGAGCGTATGTATGTAGAAATTTCTGGTTTCATAACATAAGCTGACGCTTTTGCCCTCGAAGGAGTAGGCACAGGTACAACTGGTGCTGCACCTACGTTTCGCTAAACTTATTGCCGTCCCATTATACATATAATAGAGGACGAGTCTTTTTTTCTGCTGGTAAGCGTCACCCCTGCCCATAAACATAATTAACACCAATCAGAACTCCGAAATATGAAGTACCCTGAGACATATAAGGTGTTAAGTCTCATCATGCCCAGTGATTTCACTGGCTTCAGTGTCCTTCAAACCGGAACATAACAGTGGTTACACACTGTTGCTTGGCGGCAGAAATAGACAAAGCGATGGCACCAACCCAGACGGCCTCTCGCATACGAGGGAACAATCACCTAGTAAAGTCTATCGCCATACTGGACACAATATGTTGTTTCCCATAGGTGTAGGCAGAGACAACGGATTTCAACTTGCTACGACCCTTACATACCTCTTTTTTCAAATCTGAATCTCAAACACAAATTGGGATTTCCCGAGCTAGGAGTTGAACCCAGGACCTCACAGTTCTTAACCTTAGGATGCTATCACTAGACCAAAGAGGCGATCTTTGATTTCAGTAACTTCATAAGCATAATGTTTACCTTTTAGTTACTACAGCCCAGTATGGATAGTTCAGCTCATTTGTGCACGCCTTGCTGCTTGGAAATATGTATCCCCGGTGTTACAAATATCTTCGATCAATCTACGTAGCGTACGGAGTATATGTGGGCCACCAACTTCTTAGGCCCAAAGCCAACCTCACCTGCACCTGCTCTGCTGATTAACGCAGATGGTAAGTGATCTCCACCGCCCATACATGGGCACGGTCCATAATATCAGAAGAATTATGGGCGCGTTGCCAACTTTAAGGGTAAGGGATAATTAAAGGATTGGGAAGGGAAGAGGGATTTGGGCCTCCGAATATCTCACTCACCGTACGAAACGCAGCAGCAAGCTGCTACATTACGCCGGTTTTCTGTGAGACAGTGGTAACGACCCGGACGACCCGGCCAATTCATGCTGTAGACAAAAAAGGTCTACAGCACTGGCCAGAAAATTTGCCAGTCGCGTACAGACATTGTGTCCTAGAAAACAAACCAATAAAATTCAGGCTAACCTTGAACCTCTATTTGCGCACAGCTTAATACAGTCCCGACTCCCAAATTACTGGTGCGTCACAATCCTTAGGGACGAATTTGCATACGCATACGAGAAAATATCATTTGGAAACATTTGATTTCATACATCACAAGCGATTCAAAGCCTTACGGCCCTGTATTAAAGTAGAAATTCCAATAGTACACAAAGCAAATCAATCACAATAGGCAGTAGAGCCAATGACGCGTCTGTTTATTTGATCTTTTGAAAACAGAATGAAGTTCAACCAATGTAAAGGGCTAAATACATTTGCGAATGTATTTTCATCGTATTGAGAATAGGCAATGAGTCAAATCGTATAGGTTATGAATGACAGCCTCCGGCTGCGAAGTGAGAGGCGGTGGGTTCGATTCCCGCATCGAGACAAATGTTTATGAGATCCACAAATGTTTTTTTACGGGTCTGTGTTGTGGGACCAAGTCCCTCGTAGTTCCTGATACCCACGATACAGGTTAACCTAGTGTGGAATCAGGACTATGGGTGTGACTGTTGGGTGTATTTATTTATTTTAAAGAGCAATCTAATTCGTTTTGAAAATTTTCTCGAAAGTGTTGTCATCGCGAAAGTACGAATAAAAGGAGTTTTTTTATAGCAGTTGCCGTTAAACTAACAAGTGGGTCACCTGATGGTAAGTGATCTCCACAGCCCATGACCACCCACAATATCAGAAGAATCATGGATGTGTTGGCGACTTTAAAGGAAAGCGATAATTAAGAGATTTGCAAGGGGAAGGATTTGGGCCTCCGGAAATCTCACCCATTGTACGAAACGCAACTGCAAGTTGTTACTTCACGTCGGTTTTCTGTTACACAGTGTTCAAAACCAGGTTCGCCCCAGAGGGGTAGACGTCAGGCAATCGGCCGGTCGTATAAACTACAAGCCAAATCCTTCTGTAACATGTGTTAAAAAGCATGCAGACCTCACTGCGAGTGGAATAACGGCAGGTGGAAGAAGAATGTGCATAATCGATCGAGCCAGCCCATTCATGTTGTAGACAAAAATATCTCTACCAGTTGCAGTTTGCAAATGGTATTTTATTTATCACTAAAAATATTCATTCGACATTCTAATTCTAGATATTTAAATCAATAGTTTATTATTAAATTGACCTTTATCATCGAGTTAATTATACATTAGATGAGATTCGATCGTTTTTATACATACATACATTACATAATAGGGTAGTTGACTAGTTTTTTTTTATTATTTAAATCAATAAGTTACTTTACTCAAAATATATGGCAGAAAGAATTTTATAAATCGGACCAAAAATAAATAAGTTAGAAGCCATTCAAATCCTGTGGAAGGGGTAATTGTCAAATGACAGACGATGCAACCATTGACGTCACTGTGTAAAATGTTCATTATGGTGCACGCGTGCAAGCGAGATAGTGAGATATCCCCACTACGCACCCACTTTTCTTCATACCAACATTTAAAATCATAACATTTCTGAACCAATTTATATTGTGTTTTAATAAAAGGGTTTCTTTTGCGTGTCATTTTCTGTTGCTTATAAAATAATGTATAAAATTCAATATAGGAAACTACCCTATTATGACAGAAGATTTTGCTTTATAAGTATAATCGGGTTATCCATGAATTTTTAGATAACCTTTTATTATTAATTTGCAGCTAAAGGTGCGCCCAGACTTGTACCAATTCGGAGCACCGAGGGTCTGTTACTGTCTCGCATACTTTTTTTTAATTCTCTTTATTTTCCTGGCAGTTTAGTCATAAGATTGACTATGTCACCCTCGTTTAACCAATACAAATTATATTTACATGCTAAGTCTTGTCTACAACCTTCTCATTGATACAATATTTTTGCCATCAATCTTGCCTCTTTTGACAATGGTGCAACTAGGAAGCTATTACACATAGTTACGTTAAAATTAGTGTTAAACAATAGTTGTTGCCGCCTATCTCGCATACTTGTGGACAAGAGGTGCGTCATGACGCGGCAAAATGTTCGTTAGTTTCAACACGGTGTCGCTTGTTGGTATTAGGTTTTTTATACGTCACTCCTGTACGTCATTTTTGTCCTCGACTGGGTAGCGACCACCATAAACATGGTGAAAAACCTGCCATAGTAGCTCGTTCAGACGAGCCGCGTCCCGGGAACAGTTACTAGTTAGTTAAATTACTGGGCTTAACACATTATGTTTTTTTTATTAGTTTGCGTGACGAAACGAGCAATTCGCTCGCCTGATGGTAAGCGCAACGCCTGCCCATAAACAGAAGCAACACCACACAGAACCTTGAATTACAAAGTACTGTATTGTACTGGACTGCCCTCGTCATTCCGAGACATGGTCTGATAATGCCTAGTAATTTAACAGACTTCAGTGTCCTTCAAACCGAAATACAACAGTGCTTTCATGCTGCTTGGTGGTAGAAATAGACAATGCGGTAGTGCCAACCCAGACGTCCTAGTATACAAAGGGACTACTAGTAAATCTTCCACAATCGTGTCTTTGTTGTCGTCACACTGTCACGGAGTCTCGGTGCGTCATGTCACAAACGTAGACACACTTAAAAATTACTTACGTAAGAACATAGTACTTATCTGTAATTACATAAGATGACTGCAACTTACCTGAAAACAAAAACGACAAATTGAAAAACATGTTTAAATTTAAAATATCTCTCGCTTTAACGGTGCAGGGAACATCGTGAAGCAGATACCTGAGAAGGTACCTGAGAGTTCTGGTAGCTTTATGAAGACTATTAAGGTATGTGAAGACTATTAGCCCGCTAAGTATGATGTACTCGTATGTGCTAAGTATTCATGCCTATGCCTGTACGTATAAAGTACAGGCATAACGTACTATAAAATAAAACTAAAACTAGGATCACTTAAATAGAAATCAAGCTATGTAAACGTTATACACAACATACCATGCTATTACCTTGTAATTTCCTCTAAAGTACCTTTCAGTCAGCACTTGAAAGTGCCGTGTCATAACGTCGTAAGCAACAGACGAGATTCCTGCACCTTCCTGCTTGTTCCTAAAACTAAGCAAAAATGAAAGCTATTCGAATAGAAACAACTTTAAAAGTAAGAACACATTGACTGATGCTTACGACGTTACGATACGGGAAGCTTGGGATCCGACTACCGTGCCGTCAATGGAAAGTCTAGACTAAACTAACCTCCTAGTGCTTTTACCCTTCGGGTATTAGACCAATTATCGTAAATGCGAAGTCGCTCATAAAAGTACTCAGCTCGGTCCGCCTGTACAAAGACGCGTTTGAATTAATCAACCTTTGTGAAGATGGCAGGTCGCGGGTTAGACGACCGCGCTTTCAATTTTATTTATGCAAGATGTTTTGAAAGCCTCGTAATAGTTGGATGAGAAGTTTATTTCAGTGGTAGAGCCACGCTGTAGACACTATTGTCTACAGCATGAATGGGTCGGCTCGTCCGGGTCGTTACCACTGTCTAACAGAAAACTGGCGTAAAGTCGCAGCTTGCTGCTGCTTTTCGTACAGTGAGTAAGATATCCGGAGGCCCAAATCCCCCTCCCCTTCCTAATCCCTTAATTATACCTTTCCTTTAAGGTCGGCAACGCGCCCATAATTCTTTTTGTATTGTGGGCGTACATGGGCGGTGGAGATCACTTACCATCAGGTGACCCACTTGCTCGTTTGCCAGACTATACTATAAAAATATTTGAGAGATTAGAAAATTCGAGTACGAAGATCTACTAGTGGTAGAGTCACGCTGTAACAGTTTTGTCTACAGAAAAAATGGAAAGTCCGCAACGAATAACAAAAGCATATGGACCGTATGGAGTAAATGCGACCCATAACATCCATCCCAGATATTTAATCAAAAAATATTTTAATGCCATATAAATAAATAAAATAAATAAATAAATACACCCAACAGTCACACACATAGTCCTGACCCCACACTAGGTAAGCCTGTATCGTGGGTATCAGGAACTACGAGGGACTTGCGGTCCCACAACACCCAGACCCGAAACAAATTTTTGTGGATCACAAAAACATTTGTCTTGGTGCGGGAATCGAACCCACGGCCTCTCGCTTCGCAGCCGGCCCGGCTACTCGCCCGCTACGCCACGGAGGCTGTCAATATATATTTATCGTCGCCATACCGGGCACAATTCCAGACTCCGGGCTGATACTGAGCATTCCCCAATGTCACTTTACCCGACCCGGGATCTAGCCAGAAACCTCCGCACAGCATTAGACATTACATACCGCATGCCATTAGAACTGCGTCAGGAGGCATTACAGATAATATTTAATATTATCAATATTCTATGCATGCAGTTCTCATAAAAGGTTATATCTAGAAAAAACGTTTTTATAGGATAAACTAATAAATTAGATTACTATTTGTCTCTTCTAATAAAACGCAATGAAGTAATGGAATTGTATGAGCGTAAAAACAACGTAGCGCACTTATTTTTATCTGCACCGTAATAACACTATCCTTGAAATCTTCGCTAGAACCACAGAATATTTAAGAAGTATAGTCGTACAGAAGTTTCACTCCGTAAACGCCCTTAAATAAACAGTGACACTCAGCTACTCTAGTGATCGTTAATCATTATTGATACACCTCGAAAAGTTGAAGTTAGTTGAAAAGGGCTCTTTTTTGGGTGGAAGAGGCATGCCTGAGTTTAGCAACCCTAGGTGATCATTAATTGATATAGATAAACCTCGTAAAGTTGAAGTTAGTTCAAAGGGGCTCTTTTTTGGATAGAAGAAAGTCGCCTGAGTATTAGTAACATAACCAGATATGGCATCATCCTAATCAGACACGGTCTTCAAGCTCCAATTCGATCGATTAATCAGGGTCTCTCTAAGGAACTGGGTCCCTATGCTATAGATCTACAAAGAAGCCACGAAGTTCGGAACATACGAGTACATAGAGTAAATTATATATATATTTGTAATGATAAAAAAAACAATATCACTTTTATCCCAGCCGAGGATCAACCCGAAACCTCAGCACAGCAGTCGTACCGCGTACGACATTACAACTGCACCACCGAGGCAGTCATCATTATGATTACTTTAGAACGAAATTTTTAAGCGTTAATATTTTGTACCAGCAGTTAATAAAGCTCTCTGAACCATTACAAGCTTAATTGTACTTGAATAGATTTGAAGAATTCGTACTTCTGGAATAAATTTTTAAGCGTTAATATTTTGTACCAGCAGTTAATAAAGCTCTCTGAACCATTACAAGCTTAATTGTACTTGAATAGATTTGAAGAATTCGTACTTCTGGAATAAATTTTTAAGCGTTAATATTTTGTACCAGCAGTTAATAAAGCTCTCTGAACCATTACAAGCTTAATTGTACTTGAATAGATTTGAAGAATTCGTAGTTCTGGAATAAATTTTTAAGCGTTAATATTTTGTACCAGCAGTTAATAAAGCTCTCTGAACCATTACAAGCTTAATTGTACTTGAATAGATTTGAAGAATTCGTAGTTCTTGAATAAATTTTTCATTGGCTTTTATGCGAAAGAAAATCCATTTTCATTTTGATACTTCTTGCACTAAAAATACGTAATAGCTTCGTAAAATCACCTATAAAGAAATGGGTAGATGGTATTTGGTAAAAATAACACTCGAAACAAAGTAATAATAAAATCAACAGCCTCCGTAGCGAGAGGCCGTGGAATCAATTCCCAGGCACAGACATACAGATAAAAGGGTCAAACTTATAAAATCCTCTTTTATCGGGCGTTCAAAAATATAAGTACCTACCAGAAATAAATATGATATCATCAATTCTCTTACACATACATTCGAGTAAATATATAATATAATAAAAAATATTTATGAAGATAGAATTTCATGCAGTTAAGCAAAGCGTTTAAGCTATTCAATTGCTAGAGCAACATTCATAAATAAATGAAAAGCTTATAAAAAGCTGTTTTAAAACCCGCAACCCAGTTAAACAGCTCAGAAAATATGGTATAATAAACTAATTCCACCTTTGAACTATAACTCGATTTCTATGAAAATTATATTGAGGTTTTATGAAACTCGTGTTTGAACAGTCCAATTTAATTATGAATTTTTCAATGTGGAAGACGTAACTTGATTTGAAATATGTTGTAACGCGTGCGGCGTTACGAATGAGGCTGACGCCGAGGTCTCGGGTTCGATCCCCGGGTCGGGTAAAAGTGATGTTGGGTTTTTTCTATTACGAAAGGCTCAGTATGAGCCCGGAGTCTGGAATTTGTGCCCGGTATGGCGATAGGCTCGCCCCCTATCACATCATGGGACGAAGTTACACTCGGCGAAATTTGGGTGTACTGGTTACACCTCTGCCTTCCCCTTCGGGGATTACAGGCGTGAGTGCGTATGTATGTAAATATTTATGAAGATAGAATTGCATGCAGTTAAGCAAAGCGTTTAAGCTATTAAATTGCTAGAGCAACATTCATAAAGCTATGAAAAGCTTATAAAAAGCTGTTTTAAAACCCGCAACCCAGTTAAACAGCTCAGAAAATATGGTATAATAAACTAATTCCACCTTTGAACTGCTAACTCGATTTCTATGAAAATTCTATAATATATTCAATTCTATAAAATCATAATTTATATTATTTTGACATGAAGTATTAATTATTTAATGATATAATAGCGATATTTGGATTTTGTATTAAATTAAAGAAGTTGGTTGTAATCCTACTTCCAACTATAATTATAAATGTGAAAGTTTGGATTTTTGTGAGTTTGTGAATTTGTATGTTTATTGGTCAATCACGCTTTAACATCTGACCCATTTTGGGTGAAATTTGGCACACAAGTAGATGACCATGACCTGGGTCTTTTTATCCCGGAAATGCCGTTCACGCGGGCAGAGCCGCGAGCAAAAGCTGGTAGCAGATAAAAGTAGAGGCCGAAATTGTCCTCCCCCTCCTCAATCCCCTTCCCATTCTTTATGGTTGACAACGCGTAATTCTGCTGGTATATGGGTGTTCATGAGCGGTGGCGATCACTTACCATAAGGTGACCCATTTACTCGTACCGACCTCTACAGTAAAAAAAAACAATAATTTAAAACATCAAACTATACCCATCTGAGTGATTGATATCTCATTTAACTTTTGAAAAATTAGAGCCTTACACAATCTCGATGATTGGCAATTGAAATGATAAACGATGGCGTCGACGACAGCTTTTGATTAATTGACAATTAAAATATATGCGCGGTCATTGCAGAAATTAATTTTACAAGGTGGTAGGTCCCTCGTTTGCGAGAGACCGGCTGGGTTGGTACCACCGCTTTGTCTATTTCTGCCGCCAAGCAACAGTGTGTAAGCACTGTTGTGTTCCGGTGTGAAGGACATTGAAGCCAGTGTAATTACTGGGCATTATGAGACTTAACACCTTATGTCTCGGGGTGACTAGCGTAGTCCAGTGTCATGCAGTGCTTTATTTAAAGTTCTGTGTGGCGTTGCTTCTGTTTATTAGCAGGCGTGGCGCTTACCATCAGGCGAGCGACCTGATCGTCTCGTCATTCAATCTAATATTAAAAAAAAAATGTCCCACAACTTAGTACCGATTATAAAGATTATTATGGAAGATGTCCATGGCGTATTGGAGACGAACGGTACCCTTGTGTGCCAATTATAAAAAAACTTAGTCACAACAAAAAGTCTCATAATGCCCAGTAATCTAGTGAAATTAAAGCCAGTGGGCTTTAATGTCCTTTAAAACGACACATAAAAGTGCTCATACTGCTGCTTGGCGGCAGAAATAGACAAAGCGGTGGTATCAAACCAGACGGCCTATACGTTGGATGTACCACCTAGTGACAGTATTCCAATTTCCAAACAAGCTTCTCATTACCAGCAGCAAACGAAGTAGCACAAGTAACGTACAATATAATTCCCAGGAAACCGGAATCCATTTGCGAGATTCCCATTTTAAATCCGGTCTATCCGATTAGCAAAATCCCGGCGCCGAACAAACGTGATGTTCAATTTACCACCTGACAAAGTTATTTGAGTGGATGCAACGCCGGATTGTGAACAGAAAGTTAAAAAAATAATAATAGACCGGTGGCGTAGTTGTTATGTGTACGCCCTACGACTTAGTTCTTGCTGAGGTCTCGCGTTCGATCCCGGGGTCGGGTAAAAGTGATATTGGGTTTTTCTACTACGAAATGCTCAGTATTAGCCCGGAGTCGGGTATTGAGCCCGGTATGGCGATAGACTCGCCCCCTATCACATTATGGGACGCAGATACGCTCGGCGAAATGTGGGTGTATTTATTACACTTCCGCCTACAGACATTACAGATATTACAGACGTGAATGCATATGTATGTATGAATGTAGATAAAAGAATAGTCATACTATTTAGATTCAAATAATTAGATTACCGTTCAGCATCAGCGATAGCGCAGAGAGGAGTGAACTGATTACCGAAACGAAAGTAGCAGATTCGAATCAGCCTATCGCCATCTTGGACCCAATTTCCGACTCCGGGCTGATACTAAGCATTTTGTAATAGAAACCCCCAATATTACTTTTAATCGACCCGGGGATCGAACCGGAGACTTCAGCATAGCAGTCGTACCGTGTTTTTATAGTAAATGTATAGGCAAACGAGAAAGTGGGTCGACTTATTGTAAGTGATATCCACCGTCCATGAACATCCACAATATCGTTATATATCCACAATTGCGTCGATTTTCGAGGCAGTGGTAATAACCCAATATAATCTGTGAAGAATGTGGTAGGTTGTACATTAAATTTCATAACTAGTTAATTCACCTTTGTAAATTATACACAATGTATAACTGTTTGTTCTTCCTAAATAAATAAATAAACAAACCCAGTCGAGCCGGCCTATTCATGCTGTAGACAAAGGTTTCCACAGTTTTGCTCTACCTGCACTTTATAAACGTACGCATTACAAGCCACTGAGGCAGTCATGGCAACTAGGTAGTATTTCTCGCGTACGCGAGAGGCCGTCTGGGTTGGTACCACCGCTTTGTTTATTTCGGCCGCCGAGCGGTAGTGTGTAAATATTGTTGTGTTCCGGTTTGAAGGTCATTGAATCCAGTGAAATTACTGAGCTTTACACCTTATGTGTCAGGGTGACGAGCGCAGTTCAGCGTCATGCAGTACTTCATCATTCGAAGTTCTGGTTGGTGTTGATTCCGTTTATGGCGAGGTGTGACGCTTACCATCAGGCGAGCGACCTGCTCGTCTCGTCATTTAAAGCTATTAAAAAAAGTCATGTTATTATGTTTGAAAAGCTATAGTTATACCACCTAATCCTTAGCCTCATTACAATTAGCGATAAATTTTCGGTTGCACAAACTGAACAATGAATGTACTGATAACAGAAAACATTGCTACTGAACGCACGTAACACATTGCACCTGATTACCTACATGATAACGACGCATACGCATTGCATACGCCATTTACTTGCATTAATTTGTCCTGGAGAATTTGTTCGGTATTTGCCTAATGTGGGGACATTAGGCAAATACCGAACCAAAACCTGGAGGCCAAATCTCATATTAAACTGACACTGCGAATGATTTTTAACCAAACTGAGATTAGATTTTAATTTGATTAAAAAATGGTATTCTGCTCCTCTTTAAGTTCAGTCCGGTGTCAATATAATCTCATCTCGATGTCATTGTAATCTCAATTCAGTCATAATTTTGATGTTTATGTAAGGACATGTGTCATTTAAATATGTAAGCAGAATGCCGTTTTGGCGGTTTTGGCATCAGTCAACTTTTATTCTACTTTCGATCTATGTTCACATTTGACATTGATTATTATTGGTTTAAGAGAATACCATTTGAAACTTTTTTGACACTAAGACTAGATCGGAATGATATTTTTAACAAATTACAATAATTGGCCTCCTGGTATCTGATATTAATTTCCAGAGACTTGCTTCGGTGGCTATCAAAATTTGGTGGCACATTTATTGCATGTACGACAGCCGTACTGAGGTCTCAGGTTCTATCCCGAGTCGGGTATAAGTAATATTGGCCTTATCCTGGCCTAATGTTAGGGTCCGCCTTCCCATCATGATTTGACGGTGGTTCTGGTATTATGTAGGGCCCGCCGTCATACAATAACTCAACCTGCAATGGAATCTAGATTCATCATTGCCTAAATAACTATAACTTGTTAATAGCCAGAGATAATTTATTAATTTGTTAATTTTTTATGAGATATCCTTCTGTCACATATGTTTCAAACGCAATTTTCTATAAATGTCGTGTATTTCATCCAAATTTCTCTTGCACTCTGTCATCAGATCGCAACCATATTTTACAGCTATATACGGTTCTACCTGGAGTGTAAGTGGACCACCAAAATCTTAGGCTCACAGCCAACCTCATGCAGGCGGTACACTTTGCTGATTAACGGACGAGGCAATGGTGAAACTTGGTTCCCGTTGCGAGTTGTGGGGTCAGGCGGCGGGTCGCCCCGTATAACAAATCCACCGTCAATTCATGAAGGCATTAAGCCGGGATAGCGCCAAGCAGAAAGAATACGGTTCCACAGTTCGCATACATCACATGAAAAGTAGAATTGAATTGTGGAAACCTCGTCCTTTTTAGATGTCTGATAAAAATTAATACAACATAAGCTCACGCTAAAAATATACCTTACTGTCTGTATTTTTATAAGAAAGGATTACACTCACACACAAAGCTGCCAGCAACAATAGCTGATTACAGCTAAAAAAGAAACGAGATGAAACCTCTTTATATCGTTTAAAATTCAATCCACGCTTAAGAGCTTTTTACAGAAAAACCTAGACAAAGCACGTCTTAAACCCCCACCTTACACTGTGAACGTATATCAGAAACGTATTATCATGTATTCAAAAAATACGCAGTTAAATTCTTAATATAAAAAAAAAACATTAAGGCTGACGAACAACAAGCGAGTGGGTAACCTGATGCTAAGTAAGTCAAAAATCATGGACTCGTTGCCGACCTTAAAGGAAAGGGATAATTAAAGTATTGGAAAGGGGAGGGGGATTCGAGCCCCTGGATATCTCACTTACCGTACGAAACACAGCAGCAAGCCACTATTTTACGTCGGATTTCTGTGAGACAGTAGTAACGACCCGGTCGAGCCGGCCCATTCGTACTGTAGACAAAACTTTCTACAGCGTGGCTCTACCACTTAAAATAAGTTTTGAGCTTTGACATACGCACTCACGCCTGTCCCCGAAGGGGTAGGCAGAGGTTTAACCAGTACACCCACATTTCGCCGAGTGTTTCTCCGTCCTTCGAGCATTTCGTAATAGAAAAACCCAATACCACTTTAGCCGGGGATCGAACCCGAGACCTCAGCGTTAGCCTCAATCGCAATGCGTACACATTACAACTGCGCCACCGAGGCAGCCTTTGAGCTTTGACGTATACGTAATAATTCAACAATAGACTGAGTTCAATGCATACGAATGTAAGCATGGTAACGTCCCACGCGTTACCAAACGTTTTGTTTAGTCATTCATAACACACGTCGTTCCGGCTTTTGTGTTTTCATTTTCATTATTGCAATTCCTGGAACGAACGATTTTGAACGAATAAAGGAAACGCCAGACGGGATCTAATTTTGTACTGCTACTATTCTTCAGATTACTTTATATGCAGTAGTTTTATTTATTTACTAGCTTTTGCTCGCGGGTCCGTCTATAACCGGGGTCACTAGGATCCCAACTATCTGTTTCAAAACTCATCAAGATCAAAAAAGAAAGCGTAACAAACAAACTCACTTTCGTATTTATAATATTAGATAGACCATGATGGACTAGGACATAGATTATTTTTCAAAAGCTAGTACTCTAATCAAATATGATTCTTGGAACTACGAAATGAAACGTAATTTTGAACATTATGAAGCGAGTTCTTGGAAATGAAAATATTTATTTTATGCTTTGCCTTTTCTGTAATAAACAACGCTTGAGGTAAAAGGAAAAAATTATACAGTTAAAAATAAAACATTATCACCCGGTTTCTGAAAAGCTGATCAAATCAACATTCAGCGAACATAATGTATTAAATTGGATATGGAAGAGCAGTGTTTTCTAACACAGGTATTTCATACTTAAAGAGAAACACCAAACCCAGCAAGCTGTTAATAGATTAAGTTGGTGCCAAATAAAATATTTTGTATTTTGTAACTTTGATTTTGAGACCGCCGCGCCGGGCTGTCAAATCAATTTGAGTTGCTGAAACGTTATTTAGTGATATAACATCTGGAAGATAATTCTCGTAATTTTAAATGTGCAAAATATCATTCCGATGTAGTCTCAGCGTCAAGAAAGTTGCAAATGGCATTCTCTTAAACCAATAATCAACGTCAAATTATAGCACCTAGCATTAGCAGTAGCATTATACCGTTTTGGCTTCAGTCAACTTTTATTCTACATTCAATCTCATTACGATCTACCACATTTGACGTTGATTATTATTGGTTTAAGAGAATGCCATTTGCAACTTTATTGACGCTGAGACTAGAACGGAATGATATTTTGAACATTTAAAATTACGAGAATTGACCTTCTGATGTCACTCTAATAGAGCTTGACATACGTTTTTCCTTTCCTAAAGCTGTGTTAACTTACATGTGTGTTAAATCAAAGGTATTGACCACGCTTCTAGCAACTCAATTCTGACTTGACATGAAAATTGAGAGTTGATTAGTTAATTTAACATTGGCCAGCCTTTCAGTAATCGGGCGTAAGTAAAGTGCAGATGGAAACTGATCGGAAAAATAAATTTCAACAATCAAACCGAATTAAAAAAGGAGGTTGTCGTCTGTTTTTTGTTTTTATATATATTACGCGATATTTCCGCCAAATATGGACCGATTTTGTATTAGATAGGGTTTGCTTCGTGGCTTTTATTTGAAATGGTTTAGATCTGATGAGCTAAGTACGAGAGAAAATGGGAAACTCCTCAACGGATGACACCAAACGCACCGCAGTTAGGGTTTTGAAGTCGGTTACTGAAGTTATTATAGAATCTCCAATCGCGGCTGTGCCAATGTTACAGTGCGTATCTACTTGTGAAATTTCACCATACCTTGAAGCATGAATGTGACAAACACGCATGACAAACTAA
Source organism: Mimas tiliae (assembly GCA_905332985.1). NCBI lineage: Eukaryota > Metazoa > Arthropoda > Insecta > Lepidoptera > Sphingidae > Mimas > Mimas tiliae. Next base: position 3,702,051 of record HG995256.1, on the reverse strand, counting down.
CAAGTGTGGACAGTTGTCAAATGTTACAACCTAATGTTACAGGGTGATCCCCGTAACACTTCGCCGTGACTTATCGCCGATTTCAATAAACAATCTTGGTTTGATTCTCCAGTTCGATCCGGAAAATCGAAAAATCAAACTAAGTAATTTTACGCGTGACTTTTAAAGTGTATTCTTATTGGCTCATATGTGGAATCGGCCGGGAGACTTAATCCAAGATCGTTTATTAAAATCAGGCGATATATATATCATTTAAAGGTTTTATAATTATTTTCTTTAATTCACAACAAAATAACTCAGTACATAATGCCCGTCCGTGACAGCCACGCCTATCGGTGCGGCATAATGTCACGGAAGTGTAGACGAACATATACATACAATTGAATTTACAAACTGTACTACGAGTATCCCCTTTCCTCCCCTCAAAACATCTATTTGAATCTTTTCATACTTTTAAATTAAGAACATCAATCTGAAAGATGATGTAATGGAGGAAAATGCGCTGCAACAATACGTAAAAGCGGCACAAACGTTATCGATATATATAACTAAATGTAAAATAAATACCATTAAAATAATGGTGTTGTGGAATTTTGTAATTAAGTCCGACTTTTTTTTTATTTCATTGGATGGACGAAACGAGTAGTTCGCTCGCCTGACGTAAAGCGTCACGTCTGCGGATAAGCAGAAGCACCGTCACACAGAACTCTAGATTACAGAGCACTGGATGGCACTGAAATGCGCTCGTCATCCCGAAACATAAGATGTTAAGTCTCATAATAATTTCACTAGCTTCAATGTCCTTGCACGACGATCCTTAATCGGGTTTAACCACTAAACATTTATCTCAAAGATTTAATGTTTCTTGATCGTTTGGAATCGACGCCAAGTATTTTTTTTTTGCCGACGAATAAAGGAGGTTTTCAAATCGACGTGTATATTTGTTTTTTTTTTAATAATTGATAAATACGGAGTGTAAGCCAACCTGACCTGCACGTTGTACACTCTATGGCGAAACTTTGTTCTCGTTATGGGTTGTGGGGATGAGACGGCGGGTAGTTACCCATAATACCAAATCCACCGTCAAATCATGATGGGCAGGCGGACCCTGGCATTAAGTCAGGATAACGCCAGGCAAAAAGAAAATAATAATTATTACCTTTATATTAGGGTTCAAATCGACGTGCTGCCGCAAAACCGGGTCCAACACATACTTCAACATATTTAAAACAAAACACAAATCATACATTTGTCCGACATTTTTTCATTTTTATAATAAAATAAGAAAAAGTACTCAACGTGCGCACCCGTCGACGTGAATCGTCGGAAAAAAATTAACCTATTTTAAAATAAGATTAAAAAACAACTGAACGGCGATCTGTTAAGGTGAGCGCACTTACTAAATATTTACTTTTTTGTCTAATGTGCGTACAGACAGAGCAATATATCTCGCGGGCATAGGCGCGGATTATTTCGCGAGATTGAATTTTTTATAAAACCGAATTGGCTTTTAGTCGAATTCCTTTGCTTTAGAAATCGATAAAGAACGGACGGTATGTAATAAATTTTTACGACATCTACTTGTGTAAGTTCTAAATCTGTCTGAATAGAGTGCAAACTTCGGGAAGCGACTAGGATAGACTTTCAAACTTTTTTAATAGCAGGGAACAAGTGGTTCACCTGATAGTAAGTGATCTCCACCGCCCTTGAACATCCACTAACCTAAAGAATCATGGACCCGTTGCCGACCATATAGGAAATGGATGATTAAGTAGTTAATAAGTACTTAATAATAAGTGATAATTACTAATAACTCACTTATTTATTAGACTAAATAACTGATATAAAATCGCAAAGAACTAAAGAGAGATAATTATGGAGGAGGACTGTGATTTATGGGCATAATGCCTTCGATGCAGAAGATTTGTCACTTAATCAAATATTGATTTGAGAGCTGCGTAGCAGGTGGCAGAGGTAAGAATATCAAACCACCAAACTTTCGAACACACTTATGGCAACAAAATATATACTTATATTTTAGATAATAGCCTCTCGTATCATCTGTTTTGATCCGAACAATTAAAACAACAAATAGGCGTAGATTTCACACCTATCCCACAAGCCGGCTGTCCGTGAATCTATTTTTATAACTAACAGATTTTTACATCTGACTGTACGAAAAATTCTTTGAAATGATCATCCGTGTACTTTAATCCGTTCTATTATATTATATGGCGTAAGTTGTGAGCGGGCGATGTTTAAGTTCGCATATACAATATGTAACAAAAACCCTGTTGGGAATTTTAACTGTGATACTAGAATCTAAATTCAAACGTAATGAAAAATCTCGCACACGAAAATTATACTATAAAAATAATCATATTTATTATTTAAACTTTAATTAATTTATTGTTTGTTAATTTTTGAAATATGTTAATTTTTCTAAGCTACCTGTGTAATGATAATATCTCGCTTCTGTTTACTATTTGTTTAATTTAACTATATTTATTAAGCTGTCTATATGTATATTCATGACCCAAAAAGGGCCAATAGGGTTTTTGTTACATACTGTATATGCACTCACGTCGGTTTTCTGTGAGACAATGGTAATAACCTGGTCGAGCCGGCCCATTCATGCTGTAGACAAAAGTCTCTACAGTGGAGGTCTACCATTTTTCGACCTAACTACGTTGCCACATGACCAATGAGGTGATCAGATTATCATTAAAGGCGAAACTCAATTAACTCGGTGGCACACTTGTAATGCGTATGCGGTAAGACTGCTGTGCTGAGGTCTCGGGTTCGATCCCCAGGCCGGGTAAAACTGATATTGGGTTTTTCTACCACATAATATTTAGTATCAGCTCGGAGTCTGGGATTGTGTCCTGGTGATAGGCTCGCCCCTTGTCATATTCTGGGACGGAAATAAGCTCACCTAAATGTGGGTGTACTGGTTACACCTCTGCCTACCCTTTCGGTGATTACAGGCGTGAGTGCGTATGTATAACGTAATAAAACGCTGCCGCCTTTACACCTCGCTAGCTCTTATAAACCGTTTGAAAATAGCGCTAGTGGCCTTTTTAAAACGGAACACGGCTCTTTACGAATACGCCATAACAAGGGAATTTAATGGTTTACAATGGACAACACGAACGGTGATTTTAATTAGGTATGTTTATTACCGTATTCAGGAATTTAAGGAGTAAATTATCATTATCAAAAACAATTACTTATGTACGTTTGCATAATTATTTTTTATTTACATTCAGAAATATTTCTAAGTTGTAGAGCCACGCTGTATATTTTGGCCGGCTGAACCGGGGTTTTACCACTGTATCACAGAAAATAGACGTGAAGTAGCAGCTTGCTGTTGCGTTTCGTACGGTGAGTGCAATTATAGGAGATCTCGGTTTTGAAATTATCCGGTACATAGGTACTTACTGTAAGGAGTATGTAATGACCCTAGAATACGACCACAACTTTCTGTAACATGTTGTATAAAGGTACCTACTATTTTATCTTACAGTAATTTTAATAAAAGACAAATTCCTTGTTGGCATCCCTTTTGAAATTATTTACCCTTGGCCACTGCTCAAATGACAGAACAGGCTCGGAGGGTCGGAAATTGATTACTAATTCGTATAATTCGGAAAATACGAAGATCACCGAAGCGCATATCTTTAACTGTAGTAATTTAATTCATTACTTCTATGTTTTACTACCGTCATTTATTACATGTGCCTATTTACTTTTATTACTTGTAACTAAAACAGTGGTACTGCAATTCGTTTTATTAGTTTGTTTGACAGTTCTTTTAATCTAGATAGATTGAAATGGACCTTGCTCCTTCTGATAATTTTATGTGTAAAAAAAATACTTATGGATTATATATTATATACTAAATCAAACATGGGAATGACGCTATTATGATTAAAAAAAACAATTGAGTGGTAGAGCCATGCCAAAGACCGCTTTGGCTACAGCACGAATAGGCCGGCTTGACCGAGTCGTTACCACTGTTTCAAAGAAAACCGACGTAAAGTATCGGCTTTGTGCGTTTCGTACAGTGAGTGAGTGTAACTTAATTATCCCTTTACTTAAAGGTCGGCAACGCGCCCATGGCTCTTCTGGTATTGTGGGCGTACATGTGCGATGGAAATCACTTACCATTACATGACCCACTTGCTAGTTTGCCGGCCTATGCTATTTCACAATGAGTCGCTCAATACGCTATGGAGGCTGTCAAAAACCAGCCAAATCAAATTACCTGATGAATTTGTCACAAACTTCAGTTCAAACACGGTTCCTAATCAATGTGTAAAGTTTGGGAGTTGGTATTTAGTTAGAATGCGAGTATTTTGAGTAGTTTCAGAACTGACAGATTGTTAATTGGGTACAAAAACTGTAAAACTGAGTTGTCAGGTATATCCTCTTTGTATAATCTCATGTAAGTCAAGCCACGTCCACTTTGTATGGAATTTTATAGGTACGTTTAAGGAATCGAGACTGGTCACTGCAACGCGCAACTGTTTCGGGGTGCAATGGGCGATTAGCCCGCTGCGAAGTGAGATTAGCAGCTTGCGTTTCGTACGGTGAGTGAGATATCCGGAGGCCCAAATTCCCTCCCCTTCCCAATCCCTTAACTATCCCTTTCCTTTAAAGTCGGCAACGCATCCATGATTCCTCAAGTATTGTATTCATGGGTGGTCGAGGTCACATACCATCAGGTGACCCACTTGCTCGATTGCCGACCTGTACTATAAAAGAAATAGAAAAATGGTGTCTATAACGGCATGCCCACAAACCTTCAATACGGTATAATTATAGAAAAACGTTCATTCAGCACTTCATTGCTACCATCCATCGGTTACATGCCGAGTATATTTTACCTCTATAGAAATAGCTTGACCGTACAAAATATCAACCCCCGTGGAAAAACACCGTAACTTCACCCACTATTCAAAGAAATATATACGTTAACACCAATGAATTAGATTCAAATTTGATTAAACCCTATATAGAATCTTTTGATACACCTGTTAGATCACACACCATTTTCATACACAATAAAAGATATAACATCGCCAATCATTCAAAAGATTTTACACCCTGATCATTACGCAATAAAGTTTTGATTTGATTCAGAGCGTTGTTCAATATTATTTCAATCAGTTACAGGTTTTTCCGTGCAGGCAAATACATGATCAATTTATTATACCGGCCGCCATAAAAATGCAATAAAATGGCATACTTGGGAAATTGCTGTCAAGGTTACCGATGGAATATAGCTTCCAACATAAAAACACGAGGCGACGTAAAAAACCGATCATTGAACGAGGGATAAAGTGCAAACCCCATTCAGATATACAACGTGTTACAGAAAGGCGTGGTCATATTTTAAAGTCATTACATACAACTTACAGTAAGTACCTATGTACCGGATCTTTTTAAAACCGAGACCTCCTAAAATTTTACGTTAATTTTAATCACTCGTTTATTAATATCGATAAGATTGATCACATCACTAGTAATTATTATGAACGACACTCACATTCTACTATACGTGCAAAACGTGTACGTAATTCTACGGAAATATTACGTACGTGACTTCTAATTTAAACACAAAATAATACCTGAATGAGCTTGTGTGCTGAAGGCGATATACTATATTCTATAAGAAGCACTAAAAATACTTCATTCTCGGGTCTCCCATCTACGAACTTGGCTTAAAACAACCGATGAGCCTCTTGTAAATTATTATCGGCTGCTCCAACATAAAATACCAATTCATAATACTTGCTTTAAGTTAAACACATCATATTTTAAAAATATGTTCATAATCATACTGCAGAAAGTATCGAACTAACTGCGTCAACGAAATGTTGACATTTGACTTATATTTTATTTTATATCATTTAGTGTTGTCCAAAGTTGCAAGTCGATATCGACATGTTACTCATTCGATTAAAAAGCGTATCCTTTTATTATGGCCTAACAATGCAATCGAATTTGGCACTATGTGGGATGAAAGAATTATATCGTACACTATACATTGCTTAAAATTATCCACACCTTTCTATAACACGTTGTATACCTATGATATAACTTGACAGCCTCAGTGGCGTAGTGGGTGATAGCCTCCTAGACGCGGATTCGAGACCGAGAAAAATGCTTGTGTAATCCATAAATATTTGTTTCAGGTCTGGGTGTTTTCTCCCCAGAGGGGTTAACGTCAGACAGGCGGCCGGTCGTAAAAACTACAAGCCAAATCTTTCTGTAACATGTGTTAAAAAGCGTGTTGCGCCGACCCCAGTGCGAGTGGGATAAGGACAGGTGGAAGAAGAACTATGATAATTAACTTTAATCAGCAATTAAACATTTTTAGAGACATTAATTCGATTAATTGTTCCATTGCAGCGTGTTCAGGCTTAGGAACCGTGTCGTCATAGGTTCACATCCCAGGACGGGCTATTACAATAACTTTTGTCTCGAGGTGAAGAGCTCAGTGCAGATTCAAGCAGTACCAACCACCAACATTTTAGACCTAAGGCCAACCTCACCTGCTGATAAACGGACGAGGCCATGGCGAAACTTCGTCCTGGGGCGGTACCGGTTAATTCGCCGTGAACATCGATTTATGACGTCACATTAACTTCATTAAAACCGATTGATTTGAATTAATTAATGCCGCCCGCGGGCGATTAATCTGAATGGACTTGGACGCCGGCAAGTTGATGAAGTTCGGCGAATTAGCCGGTACCGGCCCTGTTGCGGGTTGTGGAGGCCAGACGACGGGACGCCCCACATAATACTAATCACCGTCAAATCATGATGGGAAAGCAGACCCTGCCACTAAACCGGGATTACGCCAGGCAGAAAAAAAACGTATAAAAATAATCATATGTTTAACGTTAAACATAAAATATCCGTCATCGTATCGTATTGACGAGCGGCAATAAAAATGGAGAGCAAACTCCTTGCTCTATTTGATTTATGGCCTATTTCCGCTGATCGATGAAATCATTTTGTCCATATAAAGTGAACTCGTACCTGTTTGATAAGTGTAATATTATAATATGATATGAAAGTCAATGGTAGTATTTTTACACAATATTTTAAAGGTTATATCGCCACGCTGTATACTCGTTTGTCTTTAATAATAATAGCGCTGTATTACGAGTATACACGTCCCACTACTGGGGACGAGCCTCCTCTACTGAATGAGAGGGATTACGACTGCTGTGCTGAGGTCTGTCGATCCTCGGGTCGGGTAAAAGTGATATTGGGTTTTTCTATCATGAAATGCTTAGTATCAACCTGGAGTTTGAAATTGTGCCCCGTAAGGCGATAGGATCGCCCCCTATCACATCATGAGTGTGAGGAAATGTGGGGGTAGTAGTTACATCTCAGCCTACCGTGGAGTACAGGCGTAAGTGTGGATGTATGATATCATGAATGTGCTGGCGCCCGACTGGGGTTATACCAATGTCTCGCAGAAAATCGACGTCAAGTAGCGACTTCCAAATAGACGTAAATAAAGAAAACACATTCTACCATATTGAGAAGACACTGAGAAATAGAACTTAGATATTTCGTTTCAATGTGCGTTCATAAATCTTCGTGATAGCCTCATTTCCGTAGTGGGTGAGCTGGCTGCGAAGCGAGAGGCCGTGGTTTCGATTCCTGCACCGAGACAAATGTTTGTCTGATCCACGAATATTTGTTTCGGGTTTGGCTGTTGTGGGACCACAAGCCCTTCATAGTTCCTGATAGTCACGATACAGGTTAACCTAGTCTGGGGTCAGGACTATGAGTGTGGCTGTAGGGTATTTTTTTTCCAAATCAGCTAGAATTCCTACACAGTGAGCGTCAAGATGGCACAACCAACGCAGATATTTGCAGTTTCAGTAATGCGAATGAGTTTGAATAAAGAAGTTATTTCATGCTGAAAATTTAATAAGGTTTAGCGAAGTCTTTAGAAGTCCCACAACTTGGTAAAACAGATGTCGTCCAACGATCCTGTCGCCAACACGGCTATCTACTTTTATTACTTTTTCTCACTGTATGGAAGTAAATTTTTTTTAACGTCATGTACGTGCGTTGCATAATCAAGTCCTTGAAATAGTTTTTAGATACGAAATTAATATTTGTTTGTTAAAACGTATACGACGTAAAGTGTCTCCTTGCTGTTTTGTTTTATAAGGCAAATGACACTCCCGAAGGCCCAAATCCCCTTATGAGTGGTAGAGCCACGCTGTAGATACTTTTGTCTACAGCATGAATGGGCCGGCTCAACCGGGTCGTTACTACTGTCTCACAGAAAACCGACGTAAAGTAGCGGCTTGCTGCTGCGTTTCGTACGGTGAGTGAGATATCCGGATACCCAAATTCATCTCCCTTTCCTAATCACTTAATTTATCCCTTTCCTTTAAGGTCGGCAACGCACCAATGATTCTTTTGGTATTATGGGCGTACATGGGCGGTGGAGATCACTTACCATCAGGTGACCCACTGGCTCGTTTGCCGGCCTATGCAATAAAAAAACCCCTCCCCAAATAACAAGCCTATTGAACAACTCCGAAAATCTTACATAGACAAAAGTTGAAGAAGAAAGCGCACGAGAATCAGAGTTTTATATAACTACGTGCGTCACATTAATTAATACTTTTATCATAAAAACAAAGGTTCCATTTGACGCCAATGTAAATACACGATTTAAGTTTAATATTTTAATACTGTATGAAAACGTAATGGAAAAGGTAGGTAAGTCGTTCATGTGGTAAGTTCACATGTTTGCCGTCCGTACCCATACGCCCGATTTCTGAAAGGCTGATCAAATCAACATTCAACTAACAGTACTTTGAGTTAACATCGCTGTCAAATCAATTCGAGTTGCTGAAACGTTATTTAGTGAAAAAAAAATCTAGGTAATATTTGATCTCTCTTTAGTACCGTTTGACATACGATTTTTCATATTCATTTGATAAGTTATTTTAGCTAACATGTGTGTCAAATCAAAGGTGTTGAACACGCTTCTAGCAACCCAATTTCGACTTGACATGAGATTTGACATTTGATTAGTTAATTTAACATTGATCAGCCTTTCAGAAACCGGGCGAAAGTGTACCAACGGAACCCTATCACAGAGCTAGGTGGTAGGTGGTAAGTACCTCGTATACCACCAATTTGTCTATTTTTCCACCAAGCAATAGTGTGTGACAGCCTCCGTAGCGCCGAAGGCATGTAGCCGGCTGTGAAGCGAGAGGTCGGGGTTTCGATTCCCGCGCTGAGACAAATGTTTGCCTAATCCACAAAATATATAATGTTTCGGGTGTTTTCTCCCCAGTGGGGTTGACGTCAGACAGGCGGCCGGTCGTAAAAATTACAAACCAAATCTTTCTATAACATGTGTTAAAAAGCATGTTGCGACCCCACTGCGAGTGGAAGAAGAAGAAGCAACAGTGTGTAACCACTGTCATGTTCCATTCATTAAAGCCAATGCAATTACTGAGTATTATAAGACTAAACATTTTATATTACGGAGCGACGAGCGCAGCCCATTGTCATGCAGTGTTCCATAAATCGAAGTTCTAATTGGACATAAAAAAACCGTTCCAACCCACATCAAGTTCAAATTGATATGATGATGGAATGTGATTATTGTACGATTTTGCAAAAAATTACGGAAATCACATTAATTTAATTGAATGAATTTAGCTAATAAATAGCTCAATTTGAACTTGCTGTTAGTTGGAACATTTTTGCGTAAGTACGAGTACGTCCAATCGTTGTTGCTTCTTTTTATGCGATGAATTGATGCACAAACATGCAAGCGACCTGCTTGACTCGTCATTTAATGCCAATGAAAAAAGTACACATTTCATGCGAGATAACCCATAAATCTGAAACGAAGATGCACACTATAGGCCTTACTTATAAATGTTACTTAAGCATTGATTAGTTAAACACTTGTATTTCTCTGTCAACGTGATTTATAAGGTGGCTGGAAAGAGACAAATATTTCAGTGTTTAACTAAGCAGTGCTTAAGAAAGTTTACAAATAAGGCCCTATAAGATTTAAAATCGCATTACGCCCTAACATCCCATGGGTATAACATATAAAATAAATAAATAAATAAATACACACAACAGTCACACACATAGTCCTGACCCCACACTAGGTAAACCTGTATCGTGGGTATCAGGAACTACGAGGGACTTGCGGTCCCACAACACCCAGACCCGAGACCAATATTTGTGGTTCACACAAACATTTGTCTCAGTGTGGGAATCGAACCCACGGCCTCTCGCTTCGCAGCCGGCTACTCGCCCGCTGCGCCACGGAGGCTGTCGATATCACCAAAACATATTGCTTCGCTAAATATGACTAAGATAGAATTGAATAAAAAAACTGTACAGTTTTGCGCATTATCTACATATTAAGAATACGTTTGCCTCGGTGGATGGCGCAGTCGACGCTGAGGTCTCGGGTTTGATCCCCGGGTCGGGTAAAAGTGATATGGGATTTCTCTATTACGAATTTCAAAGTATCAGCTCGGAGTCTGGAATTGTGCCCGGCATGGCGATAGGCTCGCCCCCTATTACATCATGGGACGGAGATACGCTTGGCGAAATGTGAGCGTACTGATTACACCTCTGCCTACCCCTTCGGGGATTACTGGCGTGAGTGCGTATGTATGTATTGAACGTTCATAAATTTTTGTTGTGTGTATGAGTGTTACGTGTGATTACCTTTCCATGTGTAAGTAAGTGGAGCCGTATTTTTGGCAGATGCATATGAGAGTTATCGTTCTAGTTATCTTACTCGTATTTCGATGATTATATACTATGTTTAGACAGAAACAATGTAGACGAGGTTAAGGAGATTTCATTTATTTGCATATTACATTAAGGGGATAAATTCATAATATTACGATTTTCGTGCTGTTTTATGAGCAGATTAAATGTCAAATCCAGACTTCGCACATTTATGACTTTAACTGAAAGCCCAAAGCGTAGAGATTACATATATGGCTAAATGAACCAAACTTAATCAAATTAAAGGGTAACCCCTGTCAAATGGGTGGTAACTAACTAAAATGGAATTTCATTTCTACCTATCCTCTGTTTGTGACGATCGCCCGCTCTTTCGTCTTCTATATCGTTTTCCATCCTAAGGTTGTCTGGAAGAAATAGCAGTTAGCAATAAGACCGTCATTTGTACTTCGCTATAATTTTTAAGGTTATTTCGTTTTTAATTTTCTTTAGTTTTTGAAGATGTACAATAAAGAGTTAATAAATAAATAAAATAAATAAATGGCAGGACTCAAGCAATTTTAGTTTGAGAGAAGTGACACACACAAGCCACTGCTGAATATCTTTAATTTAAAATTGGACTACATTAAAATATACATTAATACGCACTCGCAGAGGTGTATGTAACCAGTACACCCACATTTCACCGAGCGTATCTCCGTCCCATGATGTGATAGCGGGCGAGCGTAGCGCCATACCGGGTACAATTCCAGACTCCGGGCTGATACTGAGCATTTCATAATAGAAAAACCCAATATCACTTTACCCGACCCGGAGATCGAACCCGAGACCTCAGCGTCAGCCTCAGTCATAACGCGTATGCGTCACCGAGGCAGTCAATAACAGGCAAACATTAAAATTTATCTACTTAATTTTGTTTAATTTAATTGGCAGTAACAGAATTGAAATTCTTGAAACATTAGATCAGGCAATCATCCTACTATCCCACTATCCTACTACTATTATAAATGTGAAAGTTTGAATGTTTGTGAGTTTGTGAATTTGAATGTTTGTTAGTCCATCACGCCTTAACGGCTGAACGGTTTTGAATGCAATTTGGCATACAGGTAGACCATGACCGGGATCAGGACATAGGCTACTTTTAATCACGGTAAAGGCCGTTTATGCGGGAGGACCCGCGAGCAAAAGCTAGTTAGTATATAAGGTCCTCGAATCCTTTGCAAATTTGCCGACTTATAACTCGTGAGATGTGAACTGCTGTACATTTGAGTAATTTTAATGTAATTTGAATGTCTTTCAGTCTAATAATAGAGGAAAAAACATACCTTTTTTACAACGATCACCTGCGTTCGTTTCTGCGTGTACGCCGAAGTAAATAGTATGGTGTGGACAGGCGCCTCCGTAGGTATACCAAGTGACGTCATCTCTCTCTCATCTCAAATGTCACTGTCATCAATATTCGTTCACTCTCCAATAAAGTCCCGATGTACCACATACAGAACTACGATTTTAAAATATTTTAGACTTTTGACGAATTTTTATGTCAATAAATATTTCAGGTTAATATTTTTTATTTTATTTTTAAAGCCTAACACCTGGTGATTAAGAGTCAATGATTTATTTTTCTCTTTTAATAATAAATCAATGTAAATACCAATTATTTCGACATAATCTTTAAACCATTTAAAGTTTACACTCTTTACAAATCGACCTATTTTTCATAACATTTTATTTTTATCTCCTTATGAATTACCAGGCAAAGAACACAACAATTATTCTTTTTAATTTAAACGTATGTTACACGAATTGGAACTAACTAATTATCTTGTCTGATAAGAAAGTCTTAAATTGATTCCTACGGCATTAAAGTCACACTAATTAACACATCCACCATCAAAAATTTCAACTAAAACCAAAGAATATTGTCCATTGCTTATTTGATATTAAAAAAGTATCACAACTATTAACACTCTAAATAAGTGTCACACTTTAAGTACGGTTAGGTATAAATCGAGAAGTGGAAATGTTCCGGCGCATCGTCTCTCACTGACTTAACAAACAAACATTATGACTGGCGATATATCTTTGTCATGCAGTAAATGTATTTTTTTTATCGTGGCACGGCAAAGGGGCTACAACAATTCAAATATAGTGTCTACTGTTGAGAGACATTGCGTGAAGTTTTAAAAATTATAAAAAAATTATAATTAAATTATAGTATGTTTTTTAATCGGAAAAGCGTCATCTTTAGGTGTTTTTTTAAATGTACTGAACTTGTGAGATACGAGTGGTGGAGGCACAACGATAAAAATATAACAGGGCTGCCATATTGTATAATTGGATACAAAAACAGTATAATTGGGTTGTCGATTGTACCCTTTTTATATCTATTTAATGAATTCTAACGTAATCAATGGCAAAATAAACGTGAGTTTAAATGATATGATAAATCAATTATAGTTTAATTTATTGCGAGATTTTACCACTGACTGTATCCTGACAGTACTGTCTTACTACTACTCGTATTATAAATGTGAAAGTTTAGATGTTTGTGATTTGTATATTTGGATGTTTTTTAATCAATCACGTCATAATAGGCTGAAGGAATTTGGATGAAATATGACACACAGGCCGATCATGAGTTAAGGACATAAGCTTCTCTTATTCCGGAGAAAGACATTCACGAGGGCGGAGCCGCGAGCAAAAGCTAGGTTTGTATACATTTTTTAGGGTATACTGGCAGCCCTGAAACATAGTTATCGATTTACTACATATAAGGTCGGCACGACTGACGTATTTACAGCGTTTACAAGTATTTATAAAATAAAGTGCTCTTTGAAGCGTATGATTACGAAAATAAACCAAGAGAAAATCCTCCTTTGACTACATTTTAAGTCTTTTTAGCATCCAAATAAGATGACTTTTTAGAGAGAAAATCACGTGAAAGAGATTAAAGGGTTAAAGTGGCACGACTTTTCTTAGGGTTCTCTACCCAAAGGATGGCAAAGGAACCCTATTTCTAAGCCTAAACCATCTGTCTGTCTATATATCACAGCTAAGGCTCTTTCTTCTGAAACACAATTGGTACTCAGCTGAAATTTTCACAGAGTATGTGTTATTACGGGCTATATTAAAAAATAATAAAAAATACAAAAAGAAAAATTATATGGTGTGGGTACGGAATCAATGTCACATCGAAACACAATAGTACTTAAACAGCTGCTAGGCGGCAGAAATAGACAAAGCAGTAGTACCTTACCGGACAGCATCTCTCATAGGGCCTTACTTATGAACTTTACTAAAGCATTGATTACTTAAACACTCTTTCGTCTTTCTCTGTAAATGGGATTTATAAAGTGGATAGAAACTGACGAAAACAATGTTTAACTAATCAGTTCTTAGTTTTTTTATAGGTAAGGGCGATAGTGATGAAAACCACGTCTTAAAGATAACAAGGTGCCTATGATAAGACCGCAATTTGTACTTCGCTATAATTTTTAAGGTTCTATTGTTTTTAATTTTCTTTTTTTTAAGATGTACAATAAAGAGTTTATAAATAAATAAAATAAGGTGTGGGTCGCAATAAGCAGACCAACTATCACTCTCAAAATGAATGCACATTGTATCCCCATAGTTTTTCGAAACGTAAATAACCATGTGGTAAGTAATTTTTCACAAGTCCAACAACCCATTCAGATTAAACAGCAATTTATATTATCCCTAACAGTTTGGACGCACACTTCAAGAAGTTTACTTTAAATTGGCATAGACAAAGCGTCTGATGATGTTTATATGAGCTGAAATACGTTTAAAAACGCCACAGTTAAAGCAACTAGTTAACAGACACATTTACAAACACGGCTAAGATAATAATCTTAGTTTATAATACAAAACAATACTTGACAGCCTCCGTGGCGTAGCAGGCGCGTAGCCGGCCGCGAAGCGAGAGGCCGTGAGTTCGATTCCCGCACCGAGACAAATTGTTTGTTTGATCCACAAATATTTGTTTCCGATCTTGGTGTTGTGCAAGTCTCTCGTAGTTCCTGATACCCTATGTGGCTGTTGAACTGACTGTTGGGTGTATTTATTTATTTACTTATTAGTGACTAGCTTTGGGTCGCGGCTACATCCGCTTGAACGGCCTTTTCCGTGATAAAAAATAGCCTATGTCCTATTCCAGGTCATGGTCTACGTGTGTGCCAAATTTCATCTAAAATCGATCAGCCGTAAATGCGTGATTGACTAACATCCAAATTCACAAACACATTTCCAAAAGTAAAATAACATTGTAGGTACAATAATAGGATAGTAGAATAGAGTAATGGTGTGTACAGTTATGTTTACAGCATGAATAGGCCGGCCCGTGTTGTTTACTTTTCAATTAGCGTTAATGATGAGACGAGCAGGTTGTTCGCCTGATATTCAGCGTCACCCCTGCCCATAAACAGATGAACAAGAACTTCGAATTATGAAGTACTGCATGTCACTGGATAGTGCACGTCACCCCGAGACGTAAGATGTTTTCTCATAATGATCAGTAATTTCACTGGCTTCAGTGTCCTTCAAACCGGAACACAAAGATGCTAACACACTGCTGCTTAGCGGCAGAAATAGACAAAGCGGTGGTATCTATCCAGACTGCTATCCCATACGAATATTCAAGGGCAATCAATTATCTACTTTAAAATATTTTTTTACAGTACTGAATTAAAAAGTGATGTACGCTAAGAGAATTGATTACATTAAGCCCTTCTATTAAAAGTTTTAATTAGAAGATGATTTGATAGTTTAGTTAAAGCGTTTGGCATTAAAATAATTCAGCTAATGTTCGAAAACTAAAGAATTAAGATAAAAAGGTAGAGACTTATGGTTTCAATTAATGATATTTGTTTTGGATAAAACAAAACGTTATTAAAAGTTTTAAATTAAATAAGGCAGTCTTTCTCAACGATCCTTTTTTTAATAGCATAGACCAGCAAACGTCAAATAACCTGAGTATTTAATTCATTTTCTTATTTTACTGCAAACGTAATGCTCTAGATATATTTTTAAACACTTCGTAAATTTTACTACTATTTTAAACACAATTACATTTTACCAGAGGCTTGCTGCCGTGGCTAGTTCCTCAGCGTCATCTCATGAGAGATTATGAGAGACAGTCAAGTAGTATAAACTATTATTTTACATATCGAATGCAACTTATGTTAATCCATTACCTGTCATTGATCGTCGTCTATGGACTTTCCTTGAATTTACCTTTTAATTAATAAAGATGAAACCATTCTTTAGGCACAAGTCTCACTGGCGACGAGTAGCGAGCAGCGAGTATAGCCTGATATATACAAGAAGAGTTTCTTGTACGACGTACGACGGAGTTTCTTGTTGCGGAAAACTCGGTTTGGTCTGGGTTTCGAAGCTACATAATATAATTTTTGTTTATGTTTGTGACATTTCAATTAACAACGGTAGGCAGCGACTTCGATTTGCTCTGGCATTGCTGCGGTACATGGGCAAGCATCGCTCGGAGTATGTTTTTTCTTAGATAACTATTGTCGCTGCGAGAAACTCGCCAAGCGATAATACTCACCAGCGCAGTGAACAGTAAATGATTAATATATAAAACTCTTTTATTTACATGGAATCAGTCTCGTATAGTCATGGGTCAGTCTACTGACACACAAAAAACCGACGTGAATTGAGGAGCCGTCCTTGCTCTTGTATTTCGTATGGTGAATGAGATTCCCGAAGGTACAAATCCCCTCCCATTCCCAGTTTCCCATTCCTATCGCTTAAGGTCGGCAACGGCATCAATAATTCTTATGGTTTGGTGTTCATGGGAGGTGGGCATCACTTACCATCAGGTGACCCACTTGGCTTGTTGGCTGACATCAGCTATAAAAAAGTTCCTAAGCGAAAAATAATAATTGATCGCCAGTACTCGTTAGCAGTGGGACAAGTTCCTTAGGCTTTAAACAGTTAACGACTTGCAACTTACAAGCATGAGTTGGTGTTAAAATTAGCTTAATTACCAACGTCGTGATTAATATCATGACAATGATTGACGAGCAAAATGTTTAACGACCAGATATTTTATAGAACAATACACAGCATGTAAAGCACTGGTAACCTTGTTTCTGTCTGGCGTTATACCGGCTTAATGGCAGCTCTTTGCAGCATGTCTTGACAGCCTCCGTGGCGCAGTGGGCGAGTAGCCGGCTGCGAAGCGAGAGCCCGTGGGTTCGATTCCCACACCGGGACAAATATTTGTCTGATTTGTTTCGGGTCTGGGTGTTGTGGGACCGCAAGTCCCTCGTAATTCTTGATACCCACGATACAGGTTAACCTATTGTGGGGTCAAGACTATGTGTGTGACTGTTGGGTGTATTTATTTATACTTAGGCCCAAAGCCAACGTCATCTGCACGTGGTACACTCTGCTGATTAACGGACGAGGCAATGCCAAAACTTGGTTCCTGTTGAAATATTTGTGGGTCACACAAACATTTGTCTCGGTGCGGGAATCGAACTCACGGCCTCATGAACTCGAACTTGCAGCCGGCTACTCGCCCACTGCTCTACGGAGGCTGTCACGCACTTTTGCTCGGTGGAAAAAAAAATAAAGTGGTGGTACCAACTTAGAACACTTCTTGCATACTATGCTTATGCTATACTTCCATAGTATGTACTATGTTGGTGGTAATTTACACTCCCATGTAATATATTCTGTCCTCTGCTATAAAAATATGTAAAAATGTCCGCCGTAACAAGATCACTTCGTTTCAAAACGAAGTTATCAGTGTAAACAAGTTTACGACCATCAAACAATTTGTGTAATCACAGGCAGTGAACGCGTTTGTACGTAGGAGTCGACTGTTTGCGCACATTATCAGACTGGATGAATTTCCACTGGAAATTTAATTTGTACCCGACACAGTCGGGACAATTTTATAGCTGTATAATACTAGCCCTGTATTATATACGTCCCACTGCTGGGCACGGACCACCTCTACTGAATCAGAGAGTTAGGCCTTAGTCCACCACGCTGGCCTAATGCGGGTTGGCAGACTTCACATACTTTCGAAATTCTTATGGAGAACATCTTAGGTATGCAGGTTTCCTCACGATGTTATTTCACCGTTAAAGCAATTGATAATTAACAACTAATACACACCTAACTTAGAAAAGTCAGAGGTGTATGCTCTTGGGGCTGGTTTCGAACCTGCGACTATCGTCTCGACAGTCCATACCACTCTCCGTTGAGCTATCACTGACTGACGTTATAGCTCTAACGTAACTAATATTTTGAATGACGTGACGTGAATACCCGCCCGCCTATCCATGTTATCAATATACAAACTATAAAAGACTGGCTCAGTGGCGCAGTTGTATTGCGTACACGGTACGACTGCTGTGCTTAGGTCTTGGGTTGAGTTTTTATAGCATAGTCCGGCAAATGAGCAAGTAGGTCACCGTTGGTAAGTGATCTCCACCGCCCATGTACGTCCACAATCCTAGAAGAATTATGGGCGCATTGCCGACTTTAAAGAAAAGGGATAATTAAGGGATTGGGAAGGGGATTTGGGTCTCCGGATATCTCACTCACCGTACGAAACGCAGCAGCATACTGCAACATCACGTCGGTTTTCTGTGAGACAGTGGTAACGACCCGGTCGGACCGGCCCATGCGTGTTGTAGACAAAACTGTCTGCAGCGTGGCTCTACCACTAAAAGTAATATAGTAATATTGGAGTTTTCTATGACGAAATGCTTAGTATCAGTCCGGAGTCTGGAATTATGCCCGGTATGGCGTTAGACTCGCCTCCTATTAAATCATGGAACGATAATAAGCTCGGCGAAATGTGGTTTTTCTGGTTAAACCTCTGCCTATCCCTTTAGGGATTACAGGCGTGAGTGCGTATGTGTCAAATAAGCTTTCAAAGAGATTATTCACTGATATTATACGGAATATGCTTTCAAAAGCTTTAAGTTTTGATAAGTCAGTCAGGCATTTAATTATACATGTATTGATTTAACATTCAGTTTAGTATTACCGTAGTTTCTCGGAACAAGGTTTATATCTGTGTGTATTCAGGAGATTCGTAATCCGAATTAGCGTTTGAAGTTTCCTAGTTAGCTTCGGAACATTGAATATTGAAGTATATTGTACCTAATGTACTAAAACGGACACCGCGAATATTTGTGGTCTGTGCGCACTTGTTTTTTTTATTAGCTTGAATGACGAGACGAGCAGGTCGCTCGCCTGATGGTAAGCGCCACGCCTGCTCATATACAGAAGCAACGCCACACAGAACTTTAAATAACAAAGCACTGTATGACACTAGACTGCGCTCGTCACCCCGAGACATAAGGTGTTAAGTCTCATAATGCCCAGTAATTTCACTGGCTTCAATGTCCTTCAAACTGGAACACAACAGTGCTTACACACTGTTGCTTGGCGGCAGAAATAGATAAAGCGGTGGTACCAACCCAGCCGGCCTCTCGCAAACGAGGGACCTACCACCTTGTGCGCCACGCTTTGCGGTGCAGCACCACAACTGTCACAATTATTTTTATCGTCTTTTTTATGACGAAACAGAGCCTGATAGTAAGCGCCACGCCTGCCCATAAACAGAAGCAACAATACACAGAACCTTGAATTAAAGTACTTTCTGGCATTTGACTATGCTCGTCAACCAAATTTCAAATCTCATAATGCCCAGTAACTTCACCGGCTTCAGTCTTCACACTGCTGCTTGGCGAAAGAAAGACAAAGCGGTGGTACTAACCCAGACGGCCTCTCGCATGAAGAAGCATTAGAAGCTGTACTTTGTGCACGAAACATCGATAAACCCTACCGACTCCGCCGAAAACTGCCAAAAATAAACGACCTTCAAATTTAATTGGGCACAAAATCACCCTAAGTTGATTGATGTGTATATTGTATGTATAACTACGCATTAATTTTTAACCGATGTAAAATCTGAGGAGCTTCTCAGTTCATACATACATAAGCTTACGACTTTATCTTCGAAGGGGTAAGCAGAGGTGCATCTAGCGCACTCAAGTTCGCCGAGCTTATTTCCGTCCTATGATGTGATAGGTGGCGAGCCTATCGCTATACCAGGCATAAAATCCAATCCCGGGCATATCATGTTTGATTTGTCGAATCGAAAATTCTAACTCAAAGGATCGTTGAGAAAGCCGCGTAAAATCCAGTGGTAAAGTAAGCGCACTGAGTTTGTCTAGCTGGATCTTCTCAGGCTGGGTCGCGCCGCGTAATATCCAGTGGTAAATTAAGCCCACTGAGTTTGTTTCGCCGGGTCTTCTCAGGCTGGGACGTTTTGGATCCGGCGGTATTTTTAAAAAACGTGTCGTTTAAGTAATGCCTATGGTCCATATCGACCCATAAAAAATAAGAAAAAATAAAATAACAATAATGCTTAACAATTCTGGACTATTCCGTAATAAAAATATTGTATAATTTATAGTTGCCCAGTGTATTTTGGTGATGCTATGTATGTTATGCATACATTAGTTGATATGATTTCTATACATAAGTTTCTTTATTTTGTACTGACTTGTCATAAGCGCTATTTTAATTGCTTACATGATTAATAAAACTATTTCATTTCATTTCAAAGTCGTCCTAAATTAGTGGTGAATAAATTGCACATTTTTGGTAAAAAAAAGTTTTGTATGTAAAAATGTATGTAAATCTGTTTCAGATTTTAGTGCAAAAACTTATACTTTGACAGCCTCCGCGGCGCAGTGGGCGAGTAGCCAGCTGTGAAGCGAGAGGCCGTTGGTTCGATTCCCGCACCGAAACAAATGTTTGTGTGATCCACAAATATGTGTTTCGGGTCTGGGTGTTGTGGGACCGCAAGTCCCTCGTAGTACCTCATACCCACGAAAAAACAGACAGACAGACAGTTTAGGCTTAGAAATAAAGTGAAAACACGTGTAAATAATATCATGCATGCGGTCCGGGTCGATATACGCGTGTACCTTCGTGAAAAGTATATATAAACTACATTATGTTAGCTACCGATAGGCGATAACCTAGTTTTTATGAAAGTCTTGAGTAGGACACGATTTTTAAATTAGTTTGTACGAGTAGCCTCTTTTTAGTACTGAGCCGGTCAAGGTCCCACTTCAAATGAGGCGATGCGTCTTGAAGCTCACGCGCTCGTTCTTACTATTTCACGCACGCAGCCCGCGTCATGAGAATAGTTAAGAGTAACGTGCCATGAAGTAGTACATGAAAAAAATTGAATAGCTCTTACATTATTTCGTCATGTACGGGACAAATGTAATGCCTCTTGTAAGTCGTACTCAACACTTTATGAAAATGTAAGTAGGTCCCACGCAAACTGGCTCGAAGTGACTGATGTCTCTTATCTGAATACCATCTGAGATATTAACATTATGTGTACTTGAAACTATATACATCGGCAAAGATAACGTCACCTTGTTACCACGATATACGATTTTTTTTGTAAAAACAAGTTTACAGAGTGATAGAGCCACGCTGTAGACAGTTTTGTCTACAGCATGAATGGGCCAGCTCGTCCAGGTCGTCACCACTTTCACAGACACACGGTCGTTTCGTCACCTGTTGCGTTTCGTACGGTGAGTGAGATATCCAGAGGCTCAAACTCCCCTCCCCTTCCCAATCCCTTCATTATCACTTTGCTTTAAGGTCTTTTGTTTCTTTTGGTATTTTGAGCGTACATGGGCGGTGAAGGTCACTCACCAACCGGTGACCCACTTGCTCGTTTCCTGGCCTATACTACAAAAAAAAAACTAAATCAGAAACTGACTTTGCAAATGAACACTGAAAAGTCGCAAAAACATTTACTTATTTAAGTGGTAAATCCACTACCACCAGACAAGTACCACTTAAATCAGATTTGTATAGCTTCTACACTTTTGGACGGATTTATATAAATTCTTTCTAAAATAGGTTTTGGGTCTTCTTCCATCTCAACTTATCCCACTCGCAGTGGGGTCAGCGCAACATGCTTTTCAATCAAAATCAAATCAAGTACTCTATTGTGCCATTATTATTTATAAATAATAATTTTAGCCCAACTATGTGTAATAGCTCGGCTCTGGCTAGCTGAACGGACTTGTAGGACTTGGGCCGAGTGAGCAGTGAGCATCCACATTCCGCCTAACCATGTAGATATGACGGTGGATTGAGTATTGTATAGGGTGACCCGCCATCTGACCCCCACAACTCGCAACAGGAACCAAGTTTCGCCATAGCCTCGTCTGTGTACCACGTGCAGGTGAGGTTGCACTCTAACAGTTTATGTTCATAATAGAATATGTATCACAAAACCCTGTTCTTTAATTCTGAAACATACGCTAACGAGCGATACAAATATGAACGATGTCAATTCAATATGTCGCAACTTCTTGCATTACCATGATAATTCAAATGTTCAATGGTGTAAGAATTTATGAAAAATTGTTGAGTACATATCAGACTCTCGGCTGATACTGAGTATTCGTAATAGAAAAACCCAATATCACTTTTACCCGACCCGGGGATCCAACCCGAGACCTCAGCGTCAGCCTCATTCGTAACGCGCACGCATTACAACTGCGCCACCGAGGCAGTTACTGTTGGGTGTATTGATTAATTATTGTTTATAAACCTACTAGCTGTCCCGCGTGGTTTCACCAGCAACATATAATTGATAGTTAAAACCAGATTACAGCGCCACCTACCGAGTCCAATTGTGAATCTAAACCATCCAGGGCGCCACCCATACAAAAAAAAACATTCTAATCGGTCCAGCCGTTTAGGAGGAGTTCAGTGACATACACACATACGCACTACATACGCACTCACGCCTGTAATCCCCGAAGGGGTAGGCAGAGGTGTAGCCAGTACATCCACATTTCGCCGAGCGTATCTCCGTCCCACTATGTGATAGGGGGCGAGCCTATCGCCATACCGGGCACAAATTCCAGACTCCGGGCTGATACTGAGCATTTCGTAATAGAAAAACCCAATACCACTTTACCCGACCCGGGGATCGAACCCGAGACCTCAGCGTTAGCCTCAAGCGTAACGTGTACGCATTACAACTGCGCCACCGAGGCAGCATACACACGTTCAGTAGAATTATATATATAAACATAGTCGCTCATCAGACAACAAGCCGAATACATGTATGTATACATCAAGTTATGTATTCAATACATGTGTGAACATACAATGCTAAATTAACGCCAACCTCGAGATAATAGTGTACATAACAGGATTGGATCAAATCACTCAACTGATAAGATACGCCTATGATAATGATTAATAACAATGTTTAGATAAGCAACTCTCGTGTAGAGGTTCCAAACCAATATATATCACTAGCCTTTGCTCGCGGCTGTGAACGGCCTTTTCCGATATAAAAAGTAGCCTATGTTACTCAGTGATAATGTAGCTTTCTAACGGCAAAAGATTTTTTGAAATCGGTCCTGTAGTTTTTAGTTTATTCGTTACATACTAAAATACAAATCTTTCCTCTTTATAATATTAGTGTAGATTAATACAAATGTAACTTAGAAAAGTCAGATTATGCTCTTGGTGCTGGTTTCAAACTTGTGACTTTCGTCTCGACAGTCCGGGCCACGCTACGCTGACATATGAGCTTGCTTGTGTAAGTCTCATAATGCCCAGTAATTTCTCCGGCTTCAATGTCCTGCAAACTGGAAAGCAACGGTGCTTACACACTGCTGACTTATAATTATATTAGAGTGTAGAATTATAAATGTTTACTTCTAACACAGATTTTCCAATATAAACACGAAATAAATCAATTATCTGTACTCCATTGTATTCATTGATAAAATCCAATCAAACACAAGCATTAATTTGTTAATCTGGATGTAACGCAAACCAATTCCAAATCTCAAATCAAGCCAATTAGACTGTTATTAATGCCAAATTGAACAGCCGATCAATTTGGCTAAATCTTTCTTTTCATGCAATTCGAAAGCCAAATTCATCCAATTCGTAAAGAAAAGGTCCGAATATTTTTTATAGCATAGGCCGGCAAACGTACAAGTGGGTCATCTGATGGCAACTAATTTCCACCGCCCATGTGCGCCCACAATATCGGAAGAAACTTGGGCGCGTTGCCGACCTTACAGAAATGGATTGAGTTGATTGGATTGGAGTGGTCAATTGAGAGGGATTTGGGTTCCAGATATCTCATTCACCATATGTAACAAGTGGTACAAGACAGTGGTAACGACCAGGTCGAGCCGCTTCTGTTTACAGTGTGGCTCTACCACTCAAAAATATTGCGAACGGCAAACGCGCACATCTGTCAACTTCTTATTTAAAATGTCATCGACAAATTACGCGTGCAGTACAGAGTTAACAGAAATACGCGTTATTGATGCGCGCTCAGTCACATGACGTGATGATTGGAAATATTTACTTCATTGGTTCAACTTTATTAAATACATGCAAAACCAAAGGGTATTTTTCAATATACCTTTAAGCAATGTAAACAAACCGATGTGTACCTACATTTTATTAAATTATCTACATTTTTTGAATATGTTATTCGCAAAGAACGAAAAAGGTCGATGAGCGAATAAAACAACGCCCAACGCGTTGTGGATTCCATAAAATAACCTCATCGAGAAATTCGTGGCGTTATGGCCAACACAAATACCACAAAGCGAAATTTGTGGCGTGTCTTCTAAAGATTTTTCTGTTCCTATTTGATTTTGGTGCACGGTGTCTCTATTCGCTCACTCGGCTCACGCGATTGTGGTCACCGTTCTTACCTAACCTACGGGTGTTTAAGTAGATGTTTAAACTCTTACGACGCGTTGTTTGATCTTTTCAAAGTTTTTAACGAACAAATACCGCATCGTAGACATTTTTATAAGTAAATAAATAAATCAATCAATAAATACCCCCAACAGTCACACACATAGTCCTGACCCCACACTAGGAAAACCTGTATCGTGGGTATCACAAACTACGAGGGACTAGCGGTCCCACAACACCCAGACCCTTTGTCTCAGTGCGGGAATCGAACCCACGGCCTCACGCTTCGCAGCCGGCTACTCGCCCACTGAGCCACGGAGGATGTCACGATGGATGTAAGTGCCACAACATGTTCTTTTTTATAGCATAGGCCGGCAAATGAGCAAGTGGGTCCTGACGGTAAGTGATCTCCACCGTCCATGTACACCCACAATACCAGAATCATGGGCGCTTTGCTGTCTTTAAAAGAAAGGGTTAATTAAGGAATTGGGAAGGGGAAGAGGATTTGGGCCTCCGGATATCTCACTCAGCATACGAAACGCAGCAGCAAGCCGCTACTTTACGTCAGTTTTCTGTGAGACAGTGGTAACGACCCGGTCTAGCCGGAATTAAAGAAGCCACAACGCGTTGTACGATTTTGTTTCGCTCAATGAGCATTTTCGTTCTATGACCCCAACAAAATATATAAAACTCGCAATAACAAAGTGGAATCAATATAGAATAAAACCATTGTTGATGTACACACTATGAAAGCTCATGGTGAAATATTGAGTAGAATGTTTATTCACATTGTCTACGGCTAGTTTTATTAAAAAATAGAGTCTGTGCGGAACATGTGCGGAAAGAATACAGTGTGACCAAGAAGTTTACCTTAACTAATGATTTATTTCTCTTTAAAACATTATGAAAACAGATAAAATCTTAGATGATTCTATAGATAAAACATTTAATATTCTGACGATATGTCAATGGATCAAGATTATAATAATAAATAATAATATATTATATTATATACGTCCCACTGCTGGGCACGGGCCTCCTCTACTGAATGAGAGGGGTCAGGCCTTAGTCCACCACGCTGGCCTAATGCGGGTTGGCAGACTTCACATACCTTCGAAATTCTTATGAAGAACTTCTCAAGTATGCAGGTTTCCTCACAATGTTTCCTTCACCGTTCCTCACGATGTTTCCTTCACCGTTATAATAATAAATAAATAATAATATTTCTTGTCGTACTCCTTGACACGGGCCTACTCTATCAATGAAAGGGTTGGCATTAAGCCCCATTTAGACGGACAGAATTTATCGTATGATAAATATGAGTACATAATTGTTTTATAAATAAATACACCCGACAGTCACACACATACCTGACACCACTCCTGACCCCATACTAGGTTAACGTTAACTATGTCATGGATATTGGAAACCGTCGGTAATGCTTTTTTCTGCTATTATCTCGCCTGTTTTGTAAGAGATGCACTCCATCTAAACAAGGCTTAAGTCAACCATACTGAACCGGGGTGGTAGAGACCTCACATACCTTCGAAATTATGGAAAATTCTCAGTTATGCAGGTTTAAGTTTCAATATTATTATTACTAAAGCCCACTTGTACGACGATCCTAAATCTGGTTTAACCCACTAAACCTGTTTAAGAAACGCCAAATTGTATGAAAAGTTTACATAAGTAAATAATTTTTGTTTAGGATCGTCGTGCAAGTGTGCCTGAACGCTAATAAAGCACAGCAGCGTTTTCAAATTCACTATGGTTTTCTTTCCGCACAGACACTGTTTTGATAATTCGTGCAAAACACCATTTACTGACTTTTTTGTCATACACTGGAATCGATAACGACAGCATCGCCAAGCCAACCTTTCTCAGACCAATATGCACGCCCTGTTGAAAGTAATACCTAATTACTACAAATCAAATCAAAATATTTTATTGAATCCAAAAAATATACATTATTTAGTATTTATCATCATCAGCCTGAATTCGTCCACTGCTGGACATAGGCCTTTCCAAGTTGGCGCCACCCTTGACGGTCCTCCGCCTTCCTCATCCAGCCGCTTCCCGCTACGTCATCAGGTCGTCGGTCCCGCGGGCTCGAGGTCGGCCCTCACTTCGCTTGGATAGACGTGGTCTCCACTCTAGCACCTTTCGACCCCAACGGCCATCGTTGCGGCGACAAATATCATTACTAAATGATTTAATTTGAATTAGATTCAGTAAAATTTAAACTCCACCGCCAGTTCGGAATGCTGTTTTATTAAAGAAGAACGGGCAAGAAAGTCTAACGTTGCTTTATTTCAAAACTGATATTACAATTAGAACAGTTCAATTTATGCCAATGAAGACAATAATAAAACTAAATAATCAAAATATAATGACAAACGAGAACACGAGCCGTCTGTGAAACGAGACGCCGCGAGTTTGATAAAAAAAAGATTTATCACCAGTTTTACCCACTATCTCAGAAATAAATAATGATTAGTACACACTCACGCCTGTAATCCCAGAAGGGGTAGGCAGAGGTGTAACCAGTACACCCACATTTCGCCAAGCGTATCTCCGTCCATTATGTGATAGGGGGCGAACCTATCGCCATACCGGGCACAAATTCCAGACTCCGGTCTGATATTGAGCATTTCGTAATAGAAAAACCCAATACCACTTTACCCGACCCGGGGATCGAACCCGAGACCTCAGCGTTAGCCTCAATCGTAACGCGTACGCATTACAACTGCGCCACCGAGGTAGTAAATAAATAATGATGTTAAATTAATTTCTCTAAAAAATGTTATGAAACAGTAAAAGTTCAATACAAATACTGTACTCATTCGAAGCTGAGTCGGGTAGTACAACGTATAATAAAAGATCGCCTCATCGGTACAGCAGTATACATACGCACTCACTCACGCCTGTAATCCCCGAAAGGGTAGGCAGAGGTGTAACCAGTACACCCACATTTCGCCGAGCGTATCTCCGTCCCTTATGTGATAGGGGGCGAGCCATATCGCCATACCGGGCACAAATTCCAGACTCCGGGCTGATACTGAGCAGTATACATTGCATAGATTATACACTTGGCTGCGAGGTTATATTGGGTCGAGCCATTAAAATATATGCGAGTTTTACGAATTGAAAAATACACATGAATTGCCCAGAATTAAGTTTAGTGCCCTTTATGGTGATATTCACACCTATGGTCACATCATACTAATATTATAAATGTGAATGTAAGTTTGTTTGTTACGCTTTCACGCGAAAACTACTTAACCGTTCATCATGAAACATTGTACACATATTCTTGGAAGTATAAGAAGTAACATAGGATACTTTTCATGATAAAAAATATCTATTTGTTTGTTACGCTATCACGCCTAAATCACTGAACCGATTTGGATGAATTTTGATGTAGAGATAGATGGGACCTGGAGACGGTTATAGGTTTTATTTCGGAAAAGTCTATTCATGCGGGCGGGCCGCGAGCAAAAGCCAGTTATGAATCGTTCTTCTTCTTAGTCGGGCACTCTTGACAGAGTGGTCATGATTGTCAAGATGGTGGTACATAGTCAAACAAGGTCATCAAACGTCGTCAGTCTTCCTGGCGACGATCGCAGATCTAGCAATGCTTCTCCAATGTTGCCGGTTAGTAGAGTTGCGTGTGCACTTTACTATGGAAGACTGTGTATGAATGAATGTGATATAAATAATTAAGAGCCTAAAATATACGCGGCGAGCTTTGAATGGACTAGCTGCGCCTCAGCCTATCCCTCCGGGGATACTGGCGTGAGCTTATGATGAATGAACAATGAAAATAAAATAGGCATAATGAACCATTGATTCCCCTGAAAGACCATGAAAAGAAAGATAAATTTGAATATAATTAAAATCGAACATGAAAAGAAAGATACATTTAAATATAATTAAAATCGAAACAAAATCCAAATTAAAAAAAAAAAAAAAAAAAACATAATTAAATCCAGTGGAAGAGTAAAGGGGAGGCCTTTGCCCAGCAGTGGGACACAGTGTAGGCTATTAAAAAAAACGATACATAGATTATGTTCGTTTATTTCTTTGACTTATTATTATATTACGAGAAGTTATTTATTTAGCCCATAATGACGTTATGATTTTGGGAAATGAATAGATAGTCTAGATTTGCCCATCATGCACAATTTATTTAATTTTACTTATTCTTGGCGCACTTTTTATCAATGTTATACAAACGTGTTTTGCGCCGATGACGATGATGTAATGGTTTTACCTCTAGCCGCCTCTGACGTCAATCTTCCATGGAAAAAATACCAAGGACACTTACATTAAAACGCCAAGTCATATAGCCCACATCGCAATACTTACTATAAATCATTTGCTATAAAATCAAGAGTATTTAATACACATATGTACATATATATATGAATAAATAAAAACTTAAAAAACAGACTTCTAAACCTGCACCGCGGTGTGGTTGCTGTTACTCATTGAAAAGATTCCCATTTTCTTTTGTATTTCGTCATTTAATTTTGACTTAAATAATATGGAACAATATTCTATACATCTATACACTTTTAGCAATATAAGTATGTTGTACAATGAGATATAATAATTTATATATTATATAGAACTAGCATAATATATTATAAGCATGTAATAATATAACAACTTCTGATAAACAAATCGATAAAAAAAATACTCGGTATAAAGAATCAAATCCCATCGAATACAAAAATCTCTCTATCCTAAAAAAATGTAACTGGCGCCGCCGCCGCTGCCGCTGCCAAAAGCTTGTCACGCTATCTCCTCCGAAACCGCTGGGGGTATGGGGTCGAGACCGATACCAATCGATGCAGAAAAATGTGGGGAAGAAAGTAAGATATGTCTCATATTCGTCGGACTTTAAGTTTTTTTTTTATTTTATGTTTTGTGGAAAAACATGGGCAAAGCCCCTAGTAATCATAAAAAATACAGATGAAATGTGGAACTGATTAGTTAAGTCGATGAAAAAAACTGTTCAGAATAAAAAAAAACTAAAATACTTAATAGATCTTGTTATACATTTTGTAAGTGAATATGAGAATTTACATGAGTTTTATAGACAATATACAGTATCTACGTCGGTTGGAAATTATAAGCCGGTATAAATTTATCGGCCACCCACAGTTGTACGTGTTGTGGGAATGTTACGGCAAAGGTGATTTTGAATATATTCTAGATCTACATTATTATTAAAAACATGAGTTTGTTTGCCCGTTTTGGAACTACTAGTCGAATTCTGAAAATGCGTTCACAAATAGCAAGCTAAATTATTTCACTAAGTGCTTTAAACTACAAGAAATGTAATAAGGTACTACTAGTAATAGGTACTACTAGTAAGACTTTCGAACGGGCCGAGGCATGGGTCAAATGTATTGACTAATAAAATAGCTTTCGTTATAGGTATTTTTGAAAGAAAAAAGCAAACAAATATTCGGTGCAATAAATATTGACATATTTAAAAAAGTACAAAAAAGGCATAGACTAAAATAATTGTATTGCACCAAATTTTCACTGGCTTTCTTTTAGGCCACACTTATAATTGTGAATTTTACTTACGTTGCGTAACTGGCTCACATATGTTTGCACCTGGACGAAATTATATATCTCTTATATTATTATCATAAACCTTATGTACCTAATTTAATAAATAATATAATAATATAAATACACCCAACAGTCACACACATAGTCCTGACCCCACACTAGGTAAACCTGTATCGCGGGTATCAGGAACTACGAGGGACTTGCGGTCCCACAACACCCAGACCCGAGACCAATATTTGTGGTTCACACAAACATTTGTCCCGGTGTGGGAATCGAACCCACGGCCTCTCGCTTCGCAGCCGTCTACTCGCCCGCTGCGCCACGGAGCTGTCAATGTAATGACATTACACTAAGCAATTCATATATTTATCATTGGTAATTTTTTCGTGAGTCCACGTAATTAAGTTAGATCTATGTTTTGGTTGATGGGATTAAACTATATGGCGGATGGAGAACGTTAAGGATCTAAGAATTTGGTTATATTAATAGTCAAATCAATCAATATTAAATATACTCAACAGTCACTCATAGTCCTGACCCCATACTAAGTTAACCTGTATCGTGAGTATCAGGAACTACGAGGACATTCTAGTCCCTAAACACACACTCACGCCTGTAATCCCCGAAGGATAAGGCAGAGGTGTAACCAGTAAACCCACATTTCGCCTAGCGTATCTCCGTCGCTTATGTGATAGGGGGCGAGCCTATCACCATACCGGGCACAAATTCCAGGCTCCGGGATGATACTGAGCATTTCGTAATAGAAAAACCCAATAGAACTTTACCCGGGGATCGAACCGAGACCTCAGCGTTGGCGCCAATCGTAACGCGTACGCATTAAAACTGCGCCACCGAGGCAGTAGGAGCAGTTTAGGCAGTCCCTAAACAAATATTTGTGGGTTAACTACTAAGTAGTATGTATCTTATAAGTTTTATCCGTTTGAATAGGTATGTACCACTTTACCTATTTTTGCTCATCATAAGAATGATAACAAGTTATTGTTAACGGTTATATGACCGTTATAACTATTTTTTTTTCAAAACAACTGATACCACAGAACATCCGCACTTAATATACTTAATAACCTAAACAACGAAGCAAAGAGCGTCGCATGCTAATCTTTATAATCATAAAATCTTGGTGACGGGGAAGAAGAATAATCGGAAACTTTTCAATAGAAAATAGCAAATGCACCGCGATTCTGGCTCAGAAGTTATTAACATATAATTATAACTGTTATGATAACTGCTATAATTGAACACTTTCTAAAATAGCTGATACCATACATCACCCGGTACATACAGTATAACGTACTCGTTAACATAAACAATGAAGTAAGGAGCCCGGCGCCGCACCTGCTACATCTCTAATGCATGCTTTTTATAACTATGCTATTTTTAATTAGTCTAAATATACTTCAAGGTCCTATTTGCATTAATAGTGGATAGCTTTTTTGAGAGAGTCCGAATGACGACACGAGCAAGTCGCTCGCCTGATGGTAAGCGCCCCGGCTGTCCATAAACAGAAGCAATATCACACAGAACCTTGCATTACAATGCTTTGTATGCTGCATGACATTGGACTGAGCATGGCTCAGACATAAGATGTTAAGTCTTTTAATGCCCAATAATTTCACTGGTTTCAATGTGAACCATAAACCGAATCACAATACACTGCTGCTAAGTGGCAGAAATTGAGAAAGTTGTGGTACCAACACCGACGGACTTTCGCATATGAGGTCCTACCATATAGTGAACGAAACTTATCGGGGCACGATCAAGTGGACGACCAAAACGGCGCTGGCTTTTGAGAGAGAGCCTACGGTCTCACTAGGAAAGATACTCAAACCCGGGCGAATTGGAAACATGTAAAAAGATGGTCATTAGCAGCCGGGATAGTGTCAGACAGAAAAAAACTAACCAAAAGTGTAAACAAATATTTTACCCATAACCACCATGGGTTCTCATAACATGTTAAGGCGTTCATACCCAGTTGCACTCACTAATCGGTAAACAATGCACTGCATGCTTTGTAATTCAAAGTTCTGTGTCGTGTTGCTTCTGTTTATGGACAGGCGTTGCGCTTACCATCAGGCGAGCGACCTGTTCGTTTCGTCACTCAAGCTAATAAAAAGAAAAAATGCGATTTAAGCTCCCTTGCCGCGGTCAGTCTATGGATGGGTGACCACTTGGTGGTATTCTAACGGAGCGTGTCCGTGCATCGGAGGGGTCGTAAAAATTCGGCTGTTATCAACTGACAGCCATCGTCAGGCCAAGTCGGAGGCATCGGGCAGCTTGGAAACACTTCACCCTAAGTTAGCAAATAACCATGCGATATACAATCTTCTTCTTACTCGGTCTCTTCATTCCTAAGGTCGTGTCTAGCCTGAAGTAGTGATCGCCCCATGCACTATACTCTTCCATGTGGTCCTGTCTTCGGCGGTCTTAATTGCCTGAGATATCGATATACAATAGAACTATATATTATCAGGGTCGGCCCATTCATATAGGCGAACTAGGCGATGGCCTAGGGCACTCGTATTATGCTGGGGGGATGTTTGCCAGCCTTATGTTATTTAAAAGAAAACAAAATTCCTTTTAATGAATACGATTCGCATAGATTTAAATATTCCACAAGGCACAGAAGCCGCATCGCCAAATAAAATAAATATCAACAATAAAACAAACGAAACCACCACATATATCAACTCTATAATGCCGCAGTGAGCATTAATTAAACGAAATGGCTTCGGTAACGCGGACGGACCCAGGAATTTCAATGGGGAGTGTATTCTTTGGAGTAAGGGTGGTAAAGACACACTGACGCCCGGTTTCTGAAAGGCTGATCAAATCAACATTCATCTAACAGAACTTTGATTTGACATTGCTGTCCAATCAATTCGAGTTGTGGAAAGGTTATTTAGTGGAAAAAATTATAATATTTGATCTGGTCTTTAGTACCGTTTGACATACGATTTTTCATATTCATTTGAAAGTTATGTTAGCTAACATGTGTGTCAAATCAAAGGTGTTGAACACGCTTCTAGCAACTCAGTTTAGACTTGACATGAGATTTGACATTTGCTTTTGACATTGCTGTCCAATCAATTCAAGTTGTGGAAAGGTTATTTAGTGAAAAATATACAATATTTGATCTCACTTTAGTACCGTTTGACATACGATTTTTGATATTCATTTGAAAGTTATGTTAGCTAACATGTGTGTCAAATCAAAGGTGTTGAACACGCTTCTAGCAACTCAGTTTAGACTTGACATGAGATTTGACATTTGCTTAATTAATTTAACATTGATCAGCCTTTCAGAAACCGGGCGTGAGAGTTTTATCTACAGAATAGCCCGGGTTAACCAGATTGTTTTTGCTGATAGGCCGGCAAACGAGCAAGTGAGTCACCTAAGGGTAAGTGATCTCCACCGCCCATGTACGCCTAACAGAAGGATCGCACGCTGCTGTGTTTCATACGGTGAATGAGATATCCGGAGGCCCAAATTCCCCTCCCCTTCCTTCATCAGGTGACCCACTTGCTCGTTTGCCGGCCGGCATACTATAAAAAAAGGATCATGGGCGCGTTGCCGACCTTAAAAGCAAGGGATAATTAAGTGATTGGGAAGGGGAAGGGATTTTGGCCCCCGGATGTCTCACTCATCAAATGAAACGCAGCAGCAAACCGCTACTTTTCGTCGGTTTTCTGTCAAACAGTGGTAACGCACCGGTCGAGTCTTCCATTAATGTTGTAGACAAAACTGTCTACAGGCTTACCATTCAAACGCAAGCGGAGCAGCGGGCAAAAGCTTAAATACTAATTTAATCTTTACCTAATAATTCTTCACAGTAGCCCTGAGAGGCCATTTTTATGGCACAATGTAGGTAATAACTAATGTGAAAGTAATTTCGACTATGTAGTTATTTTTTTTTTAACGTACCCCGTCCATAGTGATTAATGTGATGGTGTGAATAACCTATTGTTAGGTCAAAATCTATGCTAGTTCATGGCATTAACGGAGGTCATAAGTCTCTACGTCTCTTTTTACTACGATTTGAATATACGCTTTGGCAATCTTTGTTATTTTTGAGACGGTCATAGCCAGTTGCACTCACTAATCGGGACACGATTAGCGATTTAAGCAACCCTTGCCGCGGTAAGTCTATGGATGGGTGACCGCAGTGGTATATCAACTGAGGGTCTCTGTGCTTCGGAGGGTACGTAACAACTCGGTCCCGGTTACATACATACGCACTCACGCCTGTAATCCCCGAAGGAGTAGGCAGAGGTGCAACCAGTACACCTACATTTCGCCGAGCGTATCTCCGTCCCATGATGTGATAGGGGGCGAGCCTATCGCCATACCGGGCACACATTCCAGACTCCGGGCTGATACTGAGTATTTCGTAAAAGAAAAACCTAATATCATTTCTACCCGACCCGGAGATCGAACCCGAGACCTCAGCGTCAGCCTCAGTCGTTACGCGTACGCATTACAACTTCGCCACCGAGAAAACGAAGATTCTATTCTATATCGATTGGTTAGTGGTGTTGGTGTTGGTTAATGTTGTCGCCCCCTATCACAGCATGGGACGGAGATACGCTCGGCGAAATGGTTACACCTCTGCCTACACCTTCGGGGATTACAGGCGTGAGTGCTATTTTATCTATCTTCGATTTCACGATTAGGTACAAAATCAAAATGGGTACAAATATGCAATCAATGTTCTGCTTTCTAGGCCTAAACATCTGGCAGTAAAATAAAAACTCTTTATCAAAAATAAAACCGACTCTCGGAAGTCTACCTTAAGAGAGATCACGCCCCCCACTTCGTTACTGAATCCACGCTCACATTCCTCCGCTGCTGAGCACTGGCATCTAAACTTCAACAGGTCTCGTGTAAATTTAATCAAAATTGACGACAATGTAAGAGCACCAAGTTAAAGGGCTCTAAAGGGCATGGAGATTCACGAGCGAGAATAACGACGGCGACAGCTGCGTTTTTAATTTGAAATTTTATGCCTCACGTCGCGAACTAAAAGACTAGATAGATAGACAGCGAGCGAAAAAGATTCAATTTATAACAGAAATCTACTTAGCAGCTTACTGCTTAGTGTTTATTGCCCTTCTTTTTCATTGAATTGAATCGCAGCATTTCTTTAGTGGCAGATTGAAACCCTCCGTGGCGCAGCGGGATAGTAGCCGGCTGCGAAGCTAGAGGTCGTGAGTTCGATTCCCGCACTGAGACAAATGATTGTGTGATCCACATAAATTTGTTTCGGCTCTGGTTGTTGTGGGTTGGCAAGTCCCTCGTAGTTCCTGATACCCACGATAGAGGTTTACCTAGTGTGGGATCAGGACTATGTGTGTGACTGTCGAATGTAATTATTTATAGAAATATATTCATTAAGATTATTTTTTTGTGAATTATAATAAAATAGCGTATGCTCGCGGCTCCGCCCGCGTGAACGGCCTTTTCCGGGATAAAAAGTAGCCTATGTTACTCAGTGATAATGTAGCTTTCTAACGGCTTTTTGAAATCGGTCCAGTAATTTTTAAGTTTATTCGTTACATACAAAAATACAAATATGTCCTCTTTATAATATTAGTGTAGATAACATAAGTTCACGCCTGTATTGCCGAAGGAGTAGGCAACTCGCACATTCACGGCTTGGCCTCTCAGTTTCTAAGTGGTAGAGCTATGACAATGCGAGTTTACATACATATTCATTGTTAAAGCAAGCAATAATTTACAATTACTTATTTTTTTATTATTATTATTAGCCTGAATGACGAGCCGAGCTGGTCGCTCGCCTGAAGGTAAGCGCCACGTCTGCCCACAAACAGAAGCAACGCCAAACATAACTTTGAATTACAAAGCACTGCATGGCACTAGACTACGCTCGTCACCCCGAGACATAAGTTGATAAGTCTCATAATGCCCCGTGATTTTATTGGCTTCAATGTCCTTTAAACCGGAACACAATAGTGCAACGCACTATTGCTTGACGGCAGAAATAGACAAAGCGGCGGTACCAACCCAGACGGCCTCTCGTATACCTAGAGAACTAACTTGTATTTAATACCACGTGACTTAGAAAAGTCATAGGTGCATGCTCTTGGAGCTAGATTCGAACTTGTGACTTTCGTCTTGACAGTCCGTACTACTCCCCACTGAGCTATCGATGCTGTCGTAATAGTGACCTTACTAAATATTTAACCGTAACATAGGATCGTATATTCCATAAAGAACATATTCTTTAAATTTAAATCTAATTATGTTACAATAATAACACACACAGGTGACTGCCTCGGTGGCGCAGTTGTAATGCGTACGCGTTACAATTGCGGCTAACTCTGAGGTCTCGGGTTCGATCCCCAGGTCGGGTAAAGTGGTATTGGGTTTTTCTATTACGAAATTCTCAGTATTCTATTTTTTTTTTTTATTGAGTATTTACCCGGAGTCTGGAATTTGTGCCAGGTATGGCAATAGGCTCGCCCCCTATCACATCGTGGGACGGAGATACGCTCGGCGAAATGTGGGTGTACTAGTTACACCTCTGCCTACCCCTTCGGGGATTACAGGCGTGAGTGCGTATGTATGTTAAAATAACAAGGAATTAATATTCAAATAAATAAAGATAAAATTATAAAAAATAGCCATGAGTATATAAGTCTTACATGGCACTCGCACTGACATACAAAAAGATACCGTGTGAAAAATAAACAAAATAGGTAGTTACATTTCCCGGTTTTTTAGAAGAAAGAAATATTATTATTATAAATTTTTTTTCTAATTGTCAGAAATGGAAATAATCAACGACCTTGGACTCAATATTTAATCCTCATAAAAACATTAATTAAGACCCATAACATAAACTCAGTAAAAAAAATATGTTCTTTTGAAATGTTATCTTAAATTTTTGGCAGATATTAAAATTGCATTATTAACAAACAAAAAAAATTACCTCCAAGAAAAATACTCCGTTCCAGTTTGTAATAACATTGTGTAATGCTATTACGCCGCACATTTGGCTCAGGAAGTCAATTTAAATTTTACTCCTAAGAAGCTTTAAAAAAAACACATATTTATGCCAAGAAAAAGTCTGGCCGCACTCTCGTAATTGGAAAGCCAGATTATGCCTACCTAGGTATTTTAGTAGTTTGAACTTATTATAGTCAACAACATTGTTTTGTATTTTTTTTATAGCATAGGCCGGCAAACGAGCAAGTGGGTCACATGATGGTAAGTGATCTCCACCACCCATGTACGCCCACAATACCAAAAGAATTATGGGCGCGTTGCCGACCTTAAAGGAAAGGAAACCGACTCTATAAAAAAAACATGTCTGGCCTAATTCTGCTGACTGTCGAGAAACGTAATGTCTGTTTACGGTCGAATTATATATAGACACCATCGAAATAAGATAACTAGAACGATAACACTCATATGCATCTGCCAAAAATACGGCTCCACTTACACATGCAAAGGTAACATTATTGAACGTTCTAAATCAACTTTATATCATAAAAGTTAAGTCTAAATCGAGATACGACGTTCTGCACCGCGCAAAAAATTAGACGTATTAAGTGTCAACTAGAGATCATGAATCAATTTTTATGAATTGATGAATGAACGAGAAGCACAGACTTTTATAGCCCCGCCCCCTTGCACAGAGTTTTAGTGGGGTCATTTTTTGCTTGAGTTACCTTTCTTGACATATTATTTCGATGATGGACACTGTACTTAACATCAGCCCCAATGTAATCACTATACCGTACCAGGATTAAGAAAAAACACCCCATACTATAAATGATCCGATAATTATCCTATAATGGGTTTTTGAACACTGTGTGATTGATTACTATGTGGTTGGTCGCTAGTATACGAGAGGCCGTCTGGGTTGGTGCGACTGCTCTATTTTTTATTAGCTTGAATTAAGAGAAGAGCAGCCGCCAAGCAGCCGTATGGGCACTGTTGTGTTCCGGTATGAAGGAAATTGAAGCCAGTGAAGTTACTAGGCATTATGAATCAACACACCTTTTATGAGTTGAAGTTTAGGCCAGCGCCATGCAATGCTTTGTAATTCAAAGTTTTGATAGGTGTTGCTTCAGTTTATGAGCAGGTCTGACGTTTACCATCAAGCGAGCGATCTGCTGTTCTCGTCAATCAAACCTATAGCTATCATGACCTACATACGCCACTAAAAGACACCCCAAGTGTATTTACAAATGTTACGGGCGTTTTCAGTCTAATTACAGCACCATATATTGTCACCAGTTCCGTAGGGACCATCGCATGCGTAGGTACTAGGGCTGCCGCCTGCCGGTTAATTATTAATTTTGAATACGTCAACTTCATTACATGTGATAGCAGTTCATGAATATTTCATAGGGTTTTCACGGCCCAAAAATGTCATTGAATGTATTAGGCGTAAAACCGCGTTTATGGTGAGTAGTGAATTTTGTAATGCGATCATTAGAAGTAAGTTTGGATACAGAAAACTAATTAAATAGAAAAACAGCAGGGAGAGCTTGTAAAATATAGGTATAGTAGGCGAAGGACCTAGGTTTTTTTTATTACCTCGAATGACGAAAAGTGGTAGACCCACGCTGTAGACAATTTTGTAATATAACGGCCTGCTGCTGAGCGAGCTATCCGTAGGCCCAAACCCCTTCCGCTTCCTAATCCCTTAGTACTCCCTCTCCTTTAAGGTTTGCAAGGCTCCCATTATTCTTCTGGTATTGTAGGCGTACATGTGCGGTAGAGATCACTTGCCATCAGGTGACCCTTTTGCTCGCTTGCCGGCCTATGCTATAAAAAAATACTGTCCCACTCCTAGGAACTGCTCTACAAATGAGAGAAGGCCTTCGTTTCCTCATGTTCTCCGACTTATGTTTTAATTTATTTTCTTTATGCTATTCAAAGCACAGCTCCTTACAATGATCATGGATTTCAATAATAATATAAAAGCTAAATCGTATTTTACATTTCAAATATTTCCTGTATAGCAACATCTTGTTACTTTACCGACAAAACAATATAGAATAAGGAAATTCGGCCGAAAATGTTTTAGTCTCTTCCTCCATGGTTTTGATAAACAAAAAAACTGGATACAGAAGTGATATTATAATAGTTATTTATACTACATTATCGCGTACTTAACTACTTATCAAGTTTTAAACTAACATAATTTACATACTTTTTACTTGTTCAGATCATTGCTCGCCAGGTATAGATGGATTACTTAATATTTCCTTACAAAGTTCGTGACAGACTTACTTAGCTTGAACTTAAAGAGAATACTAATGTAAGTAATACGTACCGTTTACTGTCATTGAACGATCTAGCGTGCTACCAGCATATTACTTGTATATCACCTAACGTAATATAAAGAGCATTCACTCTTTCACTCAATTTTGCTCTAAAAATAACATTAGGCGCTACTTAATATCT
Organism: Mimas tiliae; assembly: GCA_905332985.1. Taxonomy (NCBI): domain Eukaryota; kingdom Metazoa; phylum Arthropoda; class Insecta; order Lepidoptera; family Sphingidae; genus Mimas; species Mimas tiliae. The sequence continues at coordinate 3,662,433 of HG995256.1, read as the reverse complement.
TTCTTTTTGTCTGGCGTTATTCCCTGCCTTCCTCTATCATAATTTGACAATGGATTTGGTTTTTTGTGGGGCGATCTGCCGTCTGTCTGCAGTTCAATTAATAATTATTTTAACGTTTAGACAAGGTGTTAGAATAAACCCCTTTGTGGAATCTGGCCGCAAATAAATAGAAATAGTAAATTTTTGTCAGACAGTGTTTAGGTTTTTTAAGTTCGTTGGACCATAAATATTATGAAACATTCATAATCAGTTGTATAGTACTCTTTCTTTTAAAAGGTGTTTTTAAATTTTTATATATTACATTTCTAAAAAAATCATTTGATATTATAAAAGTATCACCCTCCAATGGCGAGGCGTAGGACCCAAGCCATCGGCGGCTAGGACCCCAGAGTGAGGAACCAGCAGTATAATAAGGATAGTAGTAGTATAGTTTTCATAATCAGTTTTAAGTTTATGTTCATCACTATTAATGTGGGAATGAATACAATGCCCAGAGCCAAGAGCTGGTCAGGGTTATACATTATAAAAGTATAAATATGTAAAAGTTAATTTATCGGATAATTGTCTTATAATTATGATCGGACAACGTTCTGAGAGATGTTTCAACCAAACTCAGTTTATAATAAAATACGTATTAAATTATCATCAGCCTCCATGACACAGAACGTGAGTAGCAGGCTGTGAAACCGAGACAAATGTTTGTGTGATCCTCACATAGTTGTTTCGGATGTGGGTCTTGTGGGATTGTTAAATCTCTCGTTTAAGTTTAAATTTAGTTTAAGTAGGTACACCCATCAGGCACACACATAGTCTTGACTCCACGCTAGGTAAACCTGTGTCGTGGGTATCAGGAACTACGAGGGACTTGCGGTCCCACAACACCCAGATCTGAAACAAATATTTGTGGATCATACAAACTTGTCTCAGTGTGCGAATCGAATCCACGGCCTTTCGCCTTGCAGCCGGCTACTCGCCCACTATGCCACGGTGGCTGTCAAATTACCCAATACCCATAGGTCATCCTCTGTGCGGGGTCAGGACTATGTGGTGATTATTTATTATCTTCTTTTTCTATCCTTGTTGTTCCCTCGGGAATCCTGACAGAATTACTTCCCACAAATTCTTAAACGTAAATCTCGAATCTGTCCGATTCGCTCAATCTGTTTGGTTCGCTCCTAATTTTATAAGCGGACGTTTTTATGCGCGTCAGTGTTTATGTTTCCAACACGTGCTTGTATATTAGATATTTCTGATAAAAATAATAATTATGTTATTTATGAATACTGTAATCGACTTTCATTTATCTCTGGGTAGACGAAGTCCTAATCAATATTATGAATGCGAAAGTGAGTTTGTTTGTTACGCTTTAACGCATATCGCTGAACCGATTTTGATGAAATTTGGTACAGAGATAGATGGGACCTTGGGATATACACTGGCTGACCCCGGAACGCGCCTCGCCTAGACGAGCCCACTATGGCAGTTGTTTCACCAGATGTACTGTGGTGGCTATCCAGTCCGCTACAAAAATGATCACAGAGAGCGAGAGATATTTATGAGTGGTAGAGCCACGCTGTAGACACTTTTGTCTAGAGCATGTATGGGTCGGCTCGTCCGGGTCATTACCACTTTCTCACAGAAAACCGGCGTAAAGTAGCAGCTTGCTGCTGCGTTTCGTACAGTGAGTGAGATATCCGGAGGCCTAAACCCCCTCCCCTTCCCAATCCCTTAATTATCCCTTTCCTTTAAGGTCAGCAACGCACCCATGATTCTTTTGGTATTTTGGGTGTACATGGGCAGTGGAGATCACTTACGATCAGGTGACCCACTTGCTCGTGTGTCGGCCTATGCCATAAAAAAATAACCTTCCATCAGCCTTATGTCACTAACCAGCAATGTATTACTCAAAGGCGTTCTTATATCTGGAGTCGTTTTATAGCTGAGGCCGGCAAACTAGCAAGTGGGTCACCTGATGTAAAGTGTTTTTCACCGCCCATGAATACCTGAAGAATCATGGACGCGTTGCCAGCCTTAATAAAGAGGGATGATTAAAAGATTGAGAAGGGGAAAGGGATTTGGGCCTCCGGATACCTCACTCACCGTTCGAAACGCAACAGTAAGCTGTTACTTCACATTTTCTGCGAGACAGTGGCAACAACCCGATCGAGCTGGCCTATTCGTGCTGCAGACAAAACTGTCTACAGAAAGAAAAATAAGCAACGAAAAAGCATATTAAAGTCGAAAATTTGGAAACAGTGGTGATTTTATTAGTGTAGTTTACAGCGTTTAAATCGGAGAGCTGCGCCAACAACTATCTCGGAACACATAATTTTACAATGTTGTACTGTGAGAGCAATGCTGGACGAATTAATTAATCGATGTCTGCCACTACTATAAATAAAATTCTACGTACGTATAATTGCGTTTTTTTTTAAATAAGCTTGAGTGACGAAACGAGCAGGTCGCTCGCCTGATGGTAAGCGCCACGCCGCCGGTCTATTAACAGAAGCAACACCATACAAAGCTATGAATTATAAAACACTGCATAGCATTGGTCACCCCGAGACATAAGCTTAAGCAGCGCTGTCTTCAATGTCCTTCAAACCGAAGCACAACAGTGCTTACACTGCTGCTTGACGGCAGAAATTGACAAACCGTTGATAATAACCCAAACGGCGTCTCGCATACAAGGGACCTACCACCAAGTAAACGAAGTGAAGAAGAGAAGTGTTGGTAGTTGTCACCTCTGCTTAACAGACTTTAAAAAAGAGGAGGTTCTAAATTTAGCGCGTTGTTTTCTGTTGCTTTTTTTAAATTATGGCTTCGCATTATTATGCATTTCGCCAACGACTAGTAATAATGTATTTTCAAGTCTTCACAAGAACGACGAAACACTGGTATGCCGATGTCAAAGTTGTTTCGAAGATTTGTTGCCAATTCTTTCCAGTACGATGCTTCATGTAGGTTTTTTTCCAAGCGGATCGAACGATCAAGGTCGATCAACACCCCTGTCAAAACACCAGAGACTTTAATGCGTACTACTAGACAAGCTGCGCGGTACATAGAAATTGTACCACTAAGTTGCGGTCAATTGACCGTAACTCAATATTACCATCTCGCTTACTCTCAACTAGAACCCCTATCGCGCTCCCTGTCTGTGAGCTGTCAAACTCCCGCGTTATGTGACGCAATTTTACTTGTAAACAGCCCGACTAGTAATATACATTAAAGTCTTTGCAAAACACTAATAGATATGTGGACACAGCGAGGACACTACGACCGTTATCACTCCAACTTTAATCAACCGACCTTTCAAGAGTCATTGAATCGCAAGCTTCCAAGATATTTCCGAGAAACATACAAGAAACAACGTAAATCAACCGAGATAGATCTACACATCTGATTTAGTGATCCATGAGTAACGCAATAAACACTTCTTACATTGATATAGTGGAACAAACATGTTGAATTTTATTCTTAAAGATTCAGACCAATGAATAGATTTGAGGCAGACTCGATGGTCACGTATGACGCGGGCGTCAGTAACGTTACGTCTGTGTTTTAATACTACGCTGTATGGCTGTATATAACATTTACAAAATTTACATTCACATTACAAACTAGACTTAATTTCATAGTTTACGTTGTTCTTGTGAAGCGACTACAAACAAATGTACCGGGCGGCGCGCCGCTCGGCAGCTATGTGATGCAATATTCCCGCAGCCGAACTAATGCTCAGCTATAGATGGACAAGATCGTGCGCGACCGTCCTGCGGGGTACAAGACGTTGGGGGGGACGAGGTTCTCTAGATGTTAGCGGGAGCGGTTGCATTTGTTTCCCTTCCCCTCTGCACAAACCACCCCCGCTAACATCTAGAGAACCTCGTCCCCGCCAACGTCTTGTACCCCGCAGGACGGTCGCGCACGATCTTGTCCATCTATAGACCTATTTCTCTTTTTTTTATATTATTATGCTTTTTTATATATTATTTACATGTGTGTTATACTATCTACTCGGTTCGCTGGGATAGACGTGACTTCAAGACGTCACTTTTGGTGGCTACTGAAAACCAGCGCTGTGTTATGGTTCGCCCATAATACAGCATTATGCTGAGTTAGCCACCTTTTGTCACCACGAAGGCATGCAACTATTTGTTTTGTTTTTCTCTTTTTTATATAATGTCATGTTTGCATGTATTTCTTCATGATGACCATAAACCTTTCTTTCTAAATCTTAAAAAAATTTAGTGATCGAGCCACTCTGTAGACAGTTTTGTCTTTAGCACGAATGGGCTGGCTCGACCGAGTCGTTACTACTCTCACAGAAAACCGACGCAATGTCGCTACATTGCGTCGGTTTTGTAGCGACAAGCGGTGCTACAAGCCGCTGCTTGCTGCGGTGTTTTCTATGCCAAGTGAGATATCCGGAGGCCTAAATCCCCGTCCCCTTCTCAATCCCTTTATTATCCTTTTCCTTTAAGGCCGGCAACGCACCTTTGTTTTTTTTATAGAATATGCATACGAGCAAGTGGTTCACCTAATGGTAAGTGATCACCATCGCCCATGAACTTCTACAATGTTGCCGACCTTCAAAGCAAGGGATAATTAAGTGATTGGGAAGGGGAGGATTAGGGCCTCTTGATATCTCACTTACTGTACGAAACGCAACAGCTACCTACTTCACGCCGATTTTCTTTGCGACAGTGGTTACAACCTGGTCGAACAGGCCCATAAATACTGTAGGTTAAACTGTCTAAAGCGTGACTCTACCACATAATAATCTAATACTAAGAGGGGTTAAGGCCTTAGTCCACCACACTGGCCTAAAGTGGATTGACAAACTTCACATACTTTCAGATTTTTGTGGAGAACTCTCAAATATACAGGTTTCCTCACGATGTTTCCTTTAATGTTATAGGCAGCTCTAAATAACATAACTTAAGAAAATCAGAGGTGTATACGAAACATGCGACTTTCGTCTCAGCAGTCCGTAGCACTCCTCGCCGAGGTATCTCTGCTTCTATGAGAATCTATGAGAAAGCATTTCTTATAGCAGCACTGAGTAGGTACTCCAATTCAACTGATGTTGTACCAAGATTTATTAATCATTAACGATGACAGATTATTAAATAATAACTATAACGTTAGTACTAAATGCAATGACAAATAGATAGTAATCATTATTAATATTATGACAGCTATAATAATCAAGACAACAGAATTAATTACATCGTAGGTAATTGCTGATAGTAAATTAGCTGTAGGTACTCTTTTACTTCTAAAACGAGATATGACACTTCCAACAAAATCTACTCATTTATATTTATCTAGATATACACAAATTCTTTAATGTATACTACTAGATAAGCTCCACGGTACATAGGAATTGTACCACTAAGTTGCGGTCAATTGACCGTAACTCAATATTAGCATCTCGCTTACTCTCAACTAGAACCCCTATCGCGCTCTCTGTTTAAGTACCGCATCTTATAAAAATCTAACATTCCACCGTAATTTTAACCGTCGATAATATAACATCCCTACAAATTTAGTGAAGTGTGTGAGCGAGAAAAATAACGCTGAAATGAGATAAAAGCTGTTCTCTGTCATCAGTCATCAAAATCTGTTTATCATTTAGTGTTGTCCAAAGTTGCAAGTCAAATATCGACATATTACTCATTTAATAAAAACGAATATGCTTTATTTATGTCCAAACAATTCAATCGGATTGGAAAGAGGGTGAAATACTTATATCGTACATTAAAGGTTGCTTAAATTTGACCACACCTTTCCGTAACACGTTGTTACGCACACAAAAGCAAAATATCAACCACTCACTCAATCATTCACTCACTGATTAATCACGATATCTCAAAAACGAATAAAGCTAGGATCATAAAATTTTATCAGATTATAGATGATAGTAGGGGAAGATAAGAATAGATTTTTGGAACAACTGAATACATTTTATGGCGGTAAAATGGGTTGGACTTTGTATGAAAATCTTTTTATGGATCGCAATATTTTTATCCCAGAATAAGATATTCACGCGAACGGAGTCACTGGCAACAGCTATTTAGATATATAAGTTGAAAACTACAAACCGACCGACTTTAAATCCAAATCGCTATGCGCCTGCTGTTTTCCGTTAGGGAGGTTTTACTTTTACTCGTACTGCGTTATTTAGATTAAAACAAATATACATGGGACTTCCCTATAAATAAAGTTTTATGAGTGGTAGAGCCACGCTTTAGACACTTTTGTCTACAGCATGAATGGGCCGGCTCGTCCAGGTCGTTACCACTATCTCACAGAAAACCGGAGTAAAGTAGCAGCTTGCTGCTGCGTTTCATACGGTGAGTGAGATACCCCTCCCCTTCCCAATCCTTTAATCATCCCTTTCCTTTAAGGTCGGCAACGCGCCCATAATTTTTTGGTATTGTGAGCGTACATGGGCGATGGTGATCACTTACCATCAGGTGACCCACTTGCTCGTTTGTCGGCCTATGCAATAAAAAAACCCTATGGAATTCAAAAATAATCTACAAATACAAAATAAAAGAAAGATTTACTTATAAACAGTCGCCTAGTAACTCCTATGAATAGAATAAAAATCGACAAGAATTCCATCTCTCTAAACACTATTAAATACACAATTTACGTCCGGAACCTGTTTTTACCAACATAATGCGTTTAAATAACATATAACACTGGAGGAAAATATAATACACAGTTATCAGTTGACATTCATGGCACCAGAAATGCGACCTAGATTGTTGTAAGAAACCAGTCCTGAGGAAACATGTTTATAAAACAAACGAGATATAATTATATTTCGACTTGGCTGATCACCACCGCCCATGAACAAACACAGCCTAAAGAAACATTATTGGTGTAGACAGCGTGGCTTTACCATTTTATATTCATGGAGCTATAAACTGTTCAATATGGGCCGGCTCGTCCGGGTCATTACCACTGTCTCACTGAAAACCGGCGTAAAGTAGCAACTTGCTGGGATTTGAGCCTAATATTGGTGCCATACTTACACTCCAACATTTTAACGGTTTACTAATGTAATTTTCTCCTTCTGCCTCCGTGGTGCAATTGATGAGTAGCCAGCTATGAAACGTGAGGCTGCGTGCCATCCCTGCACCAAGACAAGTTGGTGTGATCTACAAATGTTTGATTCGAGTCTGGGTGTTGTGGGAGAGTAAATAAGTCCTTCGTAGGTCTTGATACCTTCGATACAGGTTCACCTAGTATGGGATCACTTTGAGTGTGATTGTTGGATGTATGTTTTAGGATTTTTTTGTTCACAGCTAATTATGCATACGAACCGGTGACGTTATGAAAAATATTCTAGATATTTTTCAGCGTCATAGAAATAAAAGCGTTAATGTAAACAAACAAACGGTCCAGCTGGCACAAGATTACCGATCTGCGAATTTAATTTTCATCTATAACAACTGCACAAACTAAATAATTCCGAACTAATTATTTTTTTATTAGACTTTTTAATGCCCATGTTTTTCCACAAAACATAAAATAAAAAAACAACATAAAGTCCGACGACATATCTTACTTTCTAACCCACATTATTCTGCATCGATCGGTATCGGTCTCGACCCCATCCCACCAGCGGTTTCGGAGGAGATAGCGTGACAAGCTTTTGGCAGCGGCGGCGGCGGCGCCAGTTACTATTTTTTTGAATAGAGTGATTCTGTTACAATCCTTACTCCAAAGGTTTTCGCAGATGGTTGATGAGTAGATCCGAGGATCAGGTCGGTGCTCTGCTTTATAAGATGTCTAATACTAATTGACTAAATACAGTCTGATGATGATCAAAAATAATATACCCAGAACTTAAGTCGGTAAAAAAGAAGTACCTTTTATCATATTATTCTTTTACCACTGCTCTTTCCTTTTTTTTAATTTTATATACAGTAATAAATATTAACAGTCAATTCCTAGGAGTCGCATCCTCAAGAAGTTCTATAACAGGATATCAAAATAACCTGGTCCTCAATGCTCAGAGCAGGATGTCAGTGGGAAACAGAATTATTCTACATCTAAGAAGTAGCAGATAGTTTGGTTGGATATACAACATGTTACAGAAAGATGTGGTCATATTTAAGTGTCGTTACATACACCTTACTGTGGGTGTGTTTCGTCCAAATATTGAAACGCTACTTAACGCACGTTGTGCACGTACGCACTGTCTGACGGCTACTTATTTTCATACAATGTTAACAAATAAAAGGGTCTTAACATGTTTAACACGATCTTAAATGCTTGAGTTGCGTTTCACCGTAAGTCTTATCAAAATCTAGATATCCTAAAATTTCATGCTAATTTTAATTACTCATTTATTACGATCGATAAGATCGATCACATCCCTATAAATTCAGTGAAATGCGTCAGCGAGAATAACAATGGTGGAGTCAGACAAAAGCTCAACTGTTATTACATAGTGTTGTCCACAGTTACAAGCTGAATATCGACATGTTACCGATTCTATGAAAAAAAAATGCTTTATTTATATCCTAGCAATGCAATTGGATTTGGTACTACGGGAATGGAATACTTAGACCGTGCACTATACGTTGCTTAAATTTGACCACACCCTTCTATAAAACGTTGTATAGTAGGTACGTGGTCCACGATAGACGTATTATAGGAAGACATGAGAGCCAATGGTTTCTACGGAGCTTTTTTTATTACCCTAGATAAACAGACGAGCGGGCGGCCCACCTGATGGTAAGTGGTAACCGCCGGCAATGGACCTCAGCAATGTCAGAGCACAGCCAGGCCGCTGCCTACCGTAATACCGCTTACTCAAGACCGGGCGAAATAGAAGCGTTTACGTAGGAAGGCGGACTCTAACCAGGATAGCTCCAGACAGATAGTTACCCTGCTATTATAAATGTGATAGTTCCATGTTTGTGTTTTTGTGAGTTAGTGAATTTAGATGTTTCTTAGTCAATCACGCCAACAACGTCTGAACGGTTTTGAATAAAAGTAAAGGCACACAGGTAGACCAGGACCAAGATTATATAAGCTACTTTTTATCCCGGAAAAGGGTGTTCACGGGGGCGGAGTCGCGAGCAAATGCTAGTAATTAATAAGTACACTAAACAGCCACACACATAGTCCTGACTGTATCTGGACTATATCGTGAGTGCCAGGAACACTTACAGTCCCACAACACCCAGACGCGAAACAAATATTTGAGGATCTCAAAAATTTGTCTCGATACGGGAATCGAACCCGCGGCCTCTCGCTTAACCGTCGCGGGCTACTCGTTTAAGCGCTTCCATAAATGTCTAAGGCTATATATATGTAAAGGCTATCAAAAACTGTTAAAAGCCATAGTAAGTATGCTGACAAGTTAGTTTCGTTGTTTACGAGTAAATATTTAAAATAGTTATTACAATTAATACGATAACAAGTATGTGCAGTTTCAGATAAGAATAACATATTATGATGATTCAATGTTTGTTATTCAAACAAAACTTTCTTTGGAAACATCTAAAACATAGCTCGAAGATTATATCACCGTATAACTCCTTTTTAGGGTTCCTTAGCAAATAAAGAAACCCTTATACTTAATTTAGCGATGTGATCCTTTTGCGTTTTTTTATTAGATTGAGTGACGTAACGCGCAGGTCGCTCGCCTGAAGGTAAGCACCATTCTCGGGGATCGCGGGCGCGCAGCGGGGGGCTGTTGTAGAGCCCTTTATATTTAACATTCTTGTATGTGCGACCCCGGGATGAACGGCAGCACGGGTGGTTGGCCTCGTTGCTGTCGTTGACGCCGAGAGCGTCCTTCGGTGGCGGGGGCTTCTGAGCCCCCCATATTTGAAGATGGGCCGCAAGGCGGCACCGCAGGCCGTTCCTAATGCGCTGAAGGTAGCCACCGCGGGGTTTTAGTTGGTATGCCGGTATAGGGTGTATATAGTGTCAGGGACTCGGCCCAGCGGTCGCCTGGATGTTTACCATCTCTCCCGGGCGGCTTAACGTTGGGTCGTAAGGCGGGTGAACCCAACATAACCATTCCGCTTCCCCCCGGGGCGGGGCGGTAGCAATAAGTCGCTTTTCCCAAACAACAACACACAAAAAAAAAGCGCCACGCCTGCCCATAAACAGAAGCAACATCACACAGAACTTTGAACTACAATGCACTGCATGGCATTGGACTGCGCTCGTCATCCCGAGACATAAAATGTTAAGTCCTATAATGCCCAGTAATTTCACTGGCCTCAATGTCCTTCAAACCAAATCAAAACAGTGCTTACACACTGCTGCTTGGCGGCAGAAATAGACAAAGCGGTGGTACCAACCCAGACGACGTCTCGCATACGAGGGACCTACCACCTTGTAAAAAATGAATATACGCCACAGTAATTTTTTTGAGAGACCATTACGACTAAATCGCTAAATACTTTGTAAATTTTACTTGCTTTAAAGATGCGTAGGAATATCATATTTCGAAAAAATAACTCAATGAAAAGAAAAAAAATACGAACCCCACCCGATGAGGTATCTTTAAAATCCTAATGAGGAATATTTCCTTATACAACTTTTACAAAATTTTGCCGCGTGTTTGAAATATTTTAGTATAATGTTACTCGTTTGCCGGCCTTCGATCATTAAAAAAGTTTTGTGCAGACTTTATCTTCAACGCAATATCTGAAAAATAAACTAAAATAGATACTGGCACACAGACTGAAATTACCTTTAAAAATATCCCGAAGTACTAAATTCAATTAGTTTACGAGATAAAGTGAATTGAGCGCAAGAACAGTAGGTACGAGTTACAAACACGTTCACAGTTTTCGATTTCGTATAAAATTACTATATTGGAAGTGTCAAACTAGTAATTCACAATGTAAAAAAGGAAAGAATCTCCCGAAAACTAATTTTGTATTCGACTAATATGATATAAAATTAACCATATTATCAGTTTTAATCCATCATAGTTCCCACTAGTAGCTAATACTACTCGATGTACATAGAGATAAATTTGTTATTTTTGAATTTCCAGTGTTATAATATAGTTAGTCGCTACGGAACCCTATACTAAGCATGGTCCGACTTGCTCATAGTAAATAGCAAAACGACATATTTACAAATATGAAAACATTTGCGGATGTTGCTTTTATACTATTCTGAGAACATCATCAAATGCAGTGTAGAGTTTGACGTTCTTATGAAATATAAAAAACCATAATTTCAGTTTGTCGGAAAACGAGTAGAAAAGAAGTTGTTTAAAAAAAGACAAGTAGCTAGAGTCATCAACATTTAAAAGTCTGTCAGATCAACTAAGGTGGAGGCAACAGTTCAATTATTTTTTTTAAACTCAACTTGTATCGCATCTCACTGTATTTGGTACGCCGTACGATCTCTCTTTCATCCAAGCCCAAATCTCAATGTGTGAGTCATCCATGAAGCCCAAGGGTGTCTGGGCTACTCTAATGGCCGTTCCCCATATTTTATCTATCGACAGATCTGACATAGTATCAAGAGTATTTTAAGAGATCTTCCATACAAAATGTGTCAAAATGTTACTGCCAGTAAGGAAATCTGTCGATAGACAGAATATTGAGAACGGCCGTAATAAGTAATAGAGATCGGACCACAAACTGCTCAATTTTGTAATTTTTAACAAATAGCATAAAATTCTATTGCATTGGATATCAGTACTACCAATAGTGTTTCCAACTAAGTGGAATTAGCACTCTAAGTGGTGGTTTGAATCCTCAGCTAGTGGATTGGATTTTGAGATCTAACAGCTTGAATACAACACACACACACTAGCTGTACAATTTATTCCAAAAGCTACGAAACGCGTTTCTGCTAGACTAATTTTATTTATTTATTAATTATGAGAGGTTCTCCATAAGAATTACGGAGGTATGTGAAGTCTGCCAACCGGCATTAGGCCCGCGTGATGGACTATGGCCTAACCCCTCTCATTCAGTAGAGGAGGCCCGTGCCTAGCAGTGGGACGTATATAATACAGGACTAGTATTAATATACAAAGAATACGTATTAAAAACATTTAAAAATATAAGTACCTTTAGTACAATTTCTTCAAAAGTATTCAAGGCAACCATAGGATGGACAATGAAGTAGTCAAGGCTACCATAGGATGGTCAAAGCAATATGCTTCTAACTTAGGCTGATTTTCGAGATCGATCATTGAGTTCCTTAATCATATTTCTTCTTCTTCCACCTGCCCTTATCCCACTCGCAGTGGGGTCGACGTAACATGCTTTTTAACACATTTTACAGAAAGATTTGGCTTGTATTTTTTACGACCGGCCGTCTGCCTGACGTCAACCTTTCTGAGGAGAACCACTTAACATGTTTACTAATATAAAAATTTCATACGATGAGACGTTTCATAAACATATTTAGTCGTTTTAAATACAATTATGGATCAAACATGCTAAAAATTACCATTTAAAACAAGCTACGCCATGAAATAGTTGAACACGAGGAAAAATAAATAAACGGCCAACCTTGACAACGTATTTGTTCACAATACGTGACAAAATTAACATCATCAATACAAATTCAAACAGTATATATATTATCAAACAGTCGCTATCTGCGTCTGTCTTTCTGTCTGTCCGCTTATTTCTCCTAAACTAGAGTTGAGTGGTAGAGCCACGCTGTAGACACTTTTGTCTACAGCTTGAATGGGCCGGCTCGTCCGGGTCGTTACCACTGTCTTACAGAAAACCGACGTAAAATAGCAGTTTGTTGCTGCGTTTCGTACGGCGAGTGAGATATCCGGAGGCCCAAACCCCCATCCCCTTCCCAATCCCTTAATTATCTCTTTCCTTTAAGGCCGCCAACACGCCCTTAATTCTTTTAGTATTGTGATGACCGAACCTCTAAAATAGAGACTATAGCGTTCTAAGCCTTTGATGTCTCAGCTGGTATCAATATTAACTTTACAGTAACTAATGGAAGAAAATTATAATACTTTGTGTCCCGTTTTAGAGTAGTACGAGCCAAAAATAGACTTAAGTAAGTAACTCCAGCTAACAGTAAGTTCAGACAGCAGCTCAGAAGGCCAATTCTCGTAATTTTAAATGTTCAAAATATCATTCAGATCTAGTTTCAGCGTCAAGAAAGTTGCAAATGGCATTCTCTTAAACCAATAATCAACGTCAAATGTGAACATAGATCGTAATGAGATTGAATGTAGAATAAAAATTGACTGAAGCCAAAACGGTATAATGCTACTGCTAATACTGGGTGCATTTGACGTTGATTTTGTCTACGAACCCTAACATGACGACGTAATTTTATCGAATTTTAACACTTTTACGCGAGTGTATTCTACCACGAATTACATGCAAACGTTGCTTTATTTTTAAATGTTTGTGTGGGATTTTTTTTAAACTGCGTCTAATGGTTCAGTGCAACGACGCATGCTTTATTGGTTTTAAAAGAGAATGCCATTTGCAACTTTCTTAACTCTGAGACTAGATCGGAATGATATTTTGAACATTTAAAATTACGAGAATTGGCCTTCTGTATTTTAAAACGAGACCGTGTTTAAAACCGTTTTTAATAGATCCGTCTCTACTGGGTCTCACATTCTCTCGGTTCCTTTCTAAACTGCCGATCATAATTATGTCATTGACATTCTCTCAAGATTGGAGAATAAAAATAATGGAGTATCATGTGTGAAGGCTCCCATGTCTTCATCAATTACGTACGGATCTGATTTATTTACTTTTCCCGCATCCAGTTTTTGTTGACATTACGGAATGGCGCATCTTGGCGGATCGGCAAGTTTTTTGGATGCAGAATATCGTTGTGTATGTGAACTCGCTCGTGTTGCTACATATCCGTGCCGAAATAAAAACGTATCCTTTAAAAACAGTTCTATAAACAGTATCTGTGTGAATGATGTCTTACAGTTCTCAACCTAGATCTGTTTCAGTTACCCTTGGCGTTTACCCTTTCCTAAACGCCAAGAGTTTGATAAAGCATATTTATTCGCTCTACTTGCACGGGCCAACACTGTAATGCGTTATAACATCTAGTACTAAAAACAAAATAATACGAAAGTTATTATCAACCAGCCTTGAAACATTATGGATGCCAATACAAAAAATATACTAAGTACAAATTTACTAAAACAAATGACTGGCGCGACTCGTGTGACGAAAGCGTAATTCCAATATTTGGCATACGTATATATTTATTTTCTGTCAAAAATGTGTTTCAGAATACAATAAATATGCATACGTTAAACGCAAAACATTATGTGACGTTACTTAATTGTAAGTAAATTATCGAATGTATTGCAACAGTCACTAAATAAATTAATATTCGAACGTTTCGCGTTAATTACCGGTGGTAGGAACAGTATAGGCACGTAGCGTATCACTTGTAGCAACATTCAGTATTCTGCAACTAACGTCAGTCGTCAATACGTTCTATATTTGATTTTAATGTTCAATGCGTCATTATTGCTAGCCTACCTTAGTGGCCTACAATTAAATATTTTTAATTTTATTATCTGTAATATGTAACTATTTTCTTTATTCTTAATAAACCTTCAAACTTTATAGCTGTGTAGTTTTACAACAGCTGCAGTAGGTGCCTACCACGCGACGTAGTTTAAATCATGGCAACCCTAAACAATAATTATCATTATTTGGCTTAAAGGACTTGTATCCAGAGCCGTAAAATAAATTTAAAAAAATATCACTATTAGTTTGTTTACTCTTCGCTCTAGTGTAAGGGTACGGAGGTTAATACTTCGTTTTCGAAGTCTAACCTAAAAGAACAAATATTGACAAGTTTGAACTGCTAAACCTAGGTACGTGGAAACTTAGTTTTAAAACTTACCGTTTTTGCCTCATTATTATTGGATTTGGCTGTTGACATCGCCTTTATCATCCTACTGGAGTTGTCCAGGAGGCACTTTTGGATACTCATGGCTCCCTTTTTTACAACACAATGCATTAAAATATTCACATGATTCGCACCGTGAACCGAAGCACGTCACTGTAATTCACTTTCTATCACATCAACGGCCTATTGCGGACGCGATGAGACAACAATATACCATTTTAATCGTTAATTTGCGAAACGCGCGGCGAGTTAGGTTATATCCATTGATTTGACGTAAAAAAGTTTTGTCACGGGAGCGTAGCGTGACGACGTTCTCGTACGACCAATGGCAGTCCCCGACTGCGGCGGGTGACCGTCGACCGAGCGACGGAGCGCGAAACGATGAGCGGCGACGAGCGAGCTCGCCCGGAGCGGAGACAGCTGGCGACGTACGCAGCGCCCGCGCCCCCCGCCGCCGCGCCGCGACAAGCGCCAGCCACGCCGCTAAACAAAGGCGGGCTCGGCCACTGCAGCCACACCTAGCACAAAAAACTATAGTAAACTAACAAATCATTGAACTTGGCCCATGTGTAGCGCTAACAGTTAGCTATTCACGCACTATCCCCAGGCACCGCAGTCCGCGCTACTCGCCAACTACCTACTAAACGTTCCTCGCGCCAATAAACACTGACGAACAGTGTACATTTCCCGCGTATTTGTATTTATTGGACTTTATATTGCCATTTACGAGGAAACATTATCTTTTATGTGTTCTCAATTAACGGGAAGCTTATGGCTCCCAATAAAACCGTTACGATGCTTTTATTTCGGTACTTATCAATATTGTATAATTTACCCCTGTGTGAAAAAATATTAGAAAATGTAAGAAATGAAACATTCAAATTTAAAAAAGTAAAGATTTTTACCGAAAAAAATTAAAAGACATAAGAAAATATTAGAAAACCTACTTACCCCTGGTTAAAATAAACAATGAGGAAGGAGCAAGCCACGTAGAAAAGTAGGTCTCACGCTTAATTTTAAACGAGGACAAAATAAATATAGAAAAAAAATCGAGAACAAAATTCTCTTTCCCCAAACTTAAATGTAGGTAGAGCCCTAGTTGCTCTACATTTAATATTATTATGTATATGCAAAACTTTTTGTAGAAATAAAACCTGAAAGTTACTGTTGAATGGAGTGATAGAATCATCGCATTAGTTTACCTTGTAATAATATTACTGTATTAAATAATGATTT
The DNA here is from genome assembly GCA_905332985.1 of Mimas tiliae. Taxonomy (NCBI): domain Eukaryota; kingdom Metazoa; phylum Arthropoda; class Insecta; order Lepidoptera; family Sphingidae; genus Mimas; species Mimas tiliae. The sequence continues at coordinate 3,646,314 of HG995256.1, read as the reverse complement.
CTTAGGTTTACGCGAATATTACACATTGAAATAAAACTAGTTTATACGTAGCCATACTGTGTATCGGAAAATGACCCATACTGATAAATACTTGAACGGTGAATCTCACCACCATCCAAAACAGTTAGCTACCGTGGGTAAATCCTTGTTTCAGAGAGCACAAGGAATCTGTGACGAGGAACATCTGGCTACTGAGCTACAGCATGTCAAGCGAGTACTGCGAGACAATAAGCTCCAAATTCCACGCCGCCGTCACAGAAACCGAGTGAAACCAGCCACAGTTGAACGTGCCCCTGTTGTATTACCATATGTTAGAGGTGTCACAGACAAGATTGGCTATATACTGAAGCGTGCTTCTATTAAAACTTATTTCAAGCCGCCCAAGAAGATTAGTCAATTTTTACCATCTGTCAAGTGTCACATACCTCTACAATATCGGACAAACTAAAAGAAGCATAGGGACCCGCATAAAAGAACACATAGCTGATGTTAAACACCGACGCTCTACGAAGTCTGCAGTTGCTGAACATTCAGATGAAGGCTTAGATTACCTTAGAAATTAAACATTACCTTAGATTTGACAAACCACAAATCCTTGCCAAAGAACACCGATTCCTACCTAGGATGATTCGCGAGGCTATTGAAATTAAGAAACACCCAAATTTCAATAGAAAAGATGGTTGGAAGCTTGCACAAGCCTGGGATCCAATTATACATTTAATTAAATCGGAACCCAAAAGACCAACTGCCAGACCTCAAGATACCGTGAGCTCTTTCTGCGTAGATCGGACTAGTGTCAACTAACTTTTTAAATAATTGAAAATATATGTATAATTTTAAAATGAAGGTAGCCATTGTAACATTAACTTTTCGAGACGACCTACACCTCAGTCTCTCCCGTGACCACGAAGGCTGAAAAGCTTTCGAAACGTCGGGACTAAAATAAAAATTAAACCGCGATAAAATCCGTATAAACTAGTTTTATTTCAATGTATTAAATAATATGCAATCCGTATGTTATTTTTCTAATCGAAAACTCAAGACAATTATGAGTGCCTGAGAATTGAACCCAGAACCCCATGGTTATTAGCCTAAGTACACTGCCACTGCACCACAAACATAAAGAATCCACAATTTAAGTTATATTCTATAATATTCGAGATACTAGCCAACGCGGCTGGATCTTAAGTGGTAATCTGTCACTGTGCTATAGTAAAGGACCTACAGACATAGATCGTAACAGACAACACATGTGTACCTACTTCACGTACCCAAATTGAAACGAAAACCTTCGCATAATCGTGGTCACGCATAATTCTGATTCAGGCTCTCGCCCATTCTGACGTTAGAGGCACCAACGGTGTTCCATTTTCTAATGTTTGTATAGGAAAATATTAATAATTGAAAACGTAACATCGTTCACGTCATAGTATGCCGCGATGGATCCGCATTTACAATTACCACAATAAAACGTCAAATGACCACTCAAAAAAATGTCTTTTCGTGGTGTAAAGTATTATAAAACCTCCTCAAAATTGGTTTAAGGGTGTTGTACTAAATTGCCATTGTAAGTTGTAGCATTATGATGTTACAATAGCAACAACAATATAGCAAGTAATACTAATTGAAGTACTTGCGATGTCTAATTAATATACGTCTACAAAAAGACCCTTATTAGAACAGATTGGTTGAAACGTCTCGAGAAACTGTTTGATGCAGGCGAAAGACCTCGGCAACGCTTATTATTTATTAGGGTTTGGCTCGCATTATATACAATACGTGCGGAATAACTATATCTGAAGTAAGTCACTTTAACTAGTAACTATTCACTTCGCCGAACCAGGATAAAAAAACCTCCGTCCGGCCAAATTAAATTGCGTTTATTGTACTTGCTGATTACAATTTACTAAATTCATCGCTCAAAAGTATATGGCATTAAAGCAAAATACCCACTCACTGATTAATCACGATATCTGAAAAACTACTTCAGCTAGGATCATTAATTTTTATCATGGTTTGTTTAATACAAGGGGCCGATAAGAAAGTATTTTTGGAAATATACATTTTATAGGGAAAAAGGGGGGTTCACGCTAGCTAGTAAAAAATAAAAGCGAAATACAAATACATTTTTATAAAAAAATTCGCAATAATATCGCCGATCCTTGTAAGCTATTATGAATATTTCATTCTCTGAATTCAATTAAATATCTAATAATCCAATTTAATATGTATGAGAATAACCCATCAGGTTAATTTACCTCAGCGATTAAGCGAAGTGTGTAATTAAACACTAAACGAAAAATAAAAGGATTAAAATGAATAAAAGACGAGGAAAACCGAGGTTATGCCGCTTGCATCGTGTCAGAGTTATTATCTGATAAAAGTCATAATTTGCAAACAGACAATTAAGTAAAGTTTTTTGTATAGTTTGTGGTGACTGAGGAAATACCACAGGTAATAATCACTTTAATGACCTATTTAATTCAGCCAATCTTAAAGAAAAGGAATGTAGATTATGAAGGATTTAGGCTGGAAATCTCACGCACGCTACGAAATGAAAATTAAGTTTATTAAGATCGATAAGATTAATGACATCACTACTATTTATTATGAACGACACTCACTTTTTAATAAACTTGAATAAGATGTACGTTATTCTACGGACATACGTACGTAACTTGTAATTTAAACACAAATTAACACTTGAAAGAGACTGTGTGCTGAATACGATATAGGTACCATCCTCTAGAAGCATGTTAAAGACTTCATTCTCGGGTCTTCCTTCTATGAATTTGGCTTCATATAGTCGACGATCCTCTTAAAAGCTGTTAATAGCTACACCAACACAAAGTACCAATATATAATACTAGTTTTTAGTCAAATACAACATATGAACTCGTATTTTTATTTTTATTATTTTTAACTCGTAATCAATCATACTTCATAAAATCAGAAATTGCCGAACTGACTGCGTCAAATAAATATGTTTTTTTAATATTTAATAAAAATGTTTATTTAATTATAAAATAATTAAATGAAAGGAGGTCTATAGTATTATTGTTTATCATTGTAATGTTGTCCAAAGTTGAAAGTCAATATCGACATGTTACTCATTCGATAAGAAAGAAAAATCTATAATTATTGTCCTAGTAATGCAATCGGAATTGGTACTATGGGAAATAAAATACTTATACCCTACACTACACATTGCTTAAATTTTCCCGCCCCTTTCTATAACACGTTGTAGATGAGCTAGTGTTCATGACCGATAAACGCTCAAACTATAGAAAAGTTGATGAGCTGACAGATAAAGTTATGCCTGCTAAACTGAGGTCCACGCCAAAAAAGGTAGTTTCAGCAGTCGTTTCGGTTGCCGTCTAAAAGTGACCGAAACCTACCATCAGGTGGGCTATAAAATACTAAATTCATAAAATTTATTGAATCCATAAAATGTTATACATTATTTAGATTCCGTCAAAATTCTACCGCTAGTTCGGAATTCTGTTTCGCTAAAGAAAAACGAGCAAGAAAGTCCAGCGTTGCTCTTTTCATATTCAAATATCAATTCGGCTACCTTCAGAGGCCTAAAATAAAAAAATAAACTAGTGTTGATGAGTTAAAAGATAAAATTGGGCCTAAACCTCAGTTCGCGTTCCTCTTTTCTTCCTGCCTGGCGCTATCCTGACTTAATGCCAGGACCTTTTTTTTTTTTTTTTTTTTTTGTCGCGGGGAAAGCGAATTATTGCTACCGCCCCGCCCCGGGGGAAGACGGAACGGTTATGTTGGGTTCACCGGTCTTACGACCCAGCGTTAAGCCGCCCGGGAGAGATGTTAAATCCGAGCGACCGCTGGGCCGAGTCCCTAACACTATATACAACCTACACCGGCATACCAACTAAAACCCCGCGGTGGCCTTCTTTGGCGCATGTGGAGCGGCCCCGGGGTATCCTTAGCTATATCTAAGGATTGCTGCCGGAACCACCCCTGCGCGGTGCCGCCTAGCGGCCCGTCTCCTTATGGGGGGCTCAGAAGCCCCCGCACACCGAAGGACGCCCTCGGCGTCAACGGCAGACACGAGGCCGACCACCCGTGCTGCCGTCCATCCCGGGGTCGCACGTACGAGAGTACAATAATGGACGCTACGACAGCCCCCGGCTGCGCGCCCGCGACCCCCGATGGCCCCAATTAGTCGCCTCTTACGACAGGCAGGGGATACCGTGGTGGAATTCTCCAAACGCCCCCATTCCACAGGGCGGGAGACGCCGGTCAGTCGTCCACCCGACGCCTCCTACGTCTCCTTTGGCGGCGCGCGGGATCGTTCCGCTCACGATCCCGCTCGGCGCTCTCCTTCTGCGAGATGACGCACTCGCAAAAGGAGGCTACTGCCCGCCAAGACCTCCGGCTGCCGACCATGGCAGACACCACGGCCGGCAGCGACAGGTCTCCTCCGACGACTGCTCTGAGAGCGCTGCGCTCGTCACTCCAGGCTGGACACTCCTCCAACGTGTGTTGTGCCGTGTCCTCGCGGCAGTTGCCACAATGGTGGCACACGGCGGAATCCTCTTTTCCGGCTATGCGACACAGGTACGAGCCGAAACACCCGTGGCCCGTCAGCACCTGTGTCAGCCGGAATGTGGGCGCACCGTGGCGCCTGACTAACCACTCGTCAAGGACAGGACGCACTGCCGCGACAGTCCTCACACCGGCACTAGGGCTCTCCAGCCTGGCATGCCACTCCTCCACGGCGGCTCTGCGAAATCGGGCCGCAATCTCCCTCGGAGCCAATCTCTGTCTTCGTTGGGACGCCCCCTCTCGCCAAAAGAACGCGGACGAGAGGTGCTGGGCGTCCAACTCCCAAGGGAGAGTGCCCGCCAACAGGCAGGCCGCCTCATGGGAGACCGTGCGGTAGCCCCTGATAATTCGCTGTGCCACTAAGCGCTGCGGTTTACGCAGTAGAGTGACACAGCGAGCGTTCAGGGACCCGGCCCAAACGGGACAACCGTATAGGGCCATGGAACGCACGACTCCCGCATACAAACTTCGGCAGTGGTTGCCGGGACCTTCCAGGTTCGGCAGCAGGCTTCCAAGCGCACCTGCTGCCCGCACCAGTTTCGGCGACAACTTCTCAAAGTGGGCGCGGAAATTCCACCGGCTATCTAGAACCAATCCTAGGTATTTCATGGTTGAGCCGATGGAAATCCGCACCCCCTCCACAATTATGTGGGCCTCCATAGGTGGCCCCCTCCGAGGCCCATGGAAACACAGGGCCTCGGTTTTGTTCAGGGCCACAGTGAGGCCCAGTCGCCGAATCCTGCCCACCACCTGCTCTGTACCCACAGAGGCGAGCAGGGCGGCATCCTGGAAGGATCTCGCCGTCGCTGTCACTAAAGTGTCGTCCGCGTAGCAGACGACAGCGACGCCCCGAGGATTGGCACCACGGAGCACCCAATCGTAGCCGATGTTCCACAGAAGCGGGCCTAGAACTGAGCCCTGTGGAACACCGCAGGCCATTGCTCTTCGGTGCCACCCGTCGGCGCCCGGATACAACACGTCCCTATCAGATAGGTACGAGTGCACCAGACGCCGTAAATACGGTGGCACCACGTGGTACCGCAGTGCTTCGTTTATGCAGGCCCAGGGCAGCGTATTAAACGCGTTGGCGATGTCGAGAGACACCGCCACGACCACCTTGCCCCGGGCTACTGCATCCTCCGCCTGTGCCTTGACCCGCAAAATCGCGTGCACAGTCGATCGGCCATGCCGGAACCCGAACTGGCAATCTGCCAGGTCCGGCCCGACCCCTTCAAGATGCTCGACGAGGCGAGCATGAACAATCCTCTCAAACAATTTACAGACCTCGTCGAGCAACACGATGGGCCGGTAGGCCGATGGCGACTCTGCAGGTCGGCCCTCCTTCTTGAGCAGGACGAGCTTCCCGGTCTTCCAGCGCGACGGGAAGACGCCCTGCTCCATACAGGCGGAGAAAAGGCCGCGGAGCCTCGCACCCAGGAACTCGAGGGCTAGCACCCAGGCTTTGCCGGGGATACCATCGAGCCCTGGGGCGGTGTTCTTGCCCCGCAGCCGAACCACTGCCGCTCGCAACTCTGCGGGCGAAACCTCGGAAACAACCCCTGCCGAACTCAACGACGATGGCGCCGCTGGACCTGGCGCCATCGGTGGAGGAGTGACATCCTCGGTGGCCGGGAACAAAGCCGCGACGACCTCCTCAACTAGGTCGCCCCGGAGACTCTGCGTCAGCGGGGGCGCCCACGGGCGACACTTCTTCATCGCCACGCGGTACGGACGCCCCCACGGATCGTTATCGAGAGTACTCCGGAACTCCCTCCGAGCCGCAGACTTTGCTCCCGCTATAGCCACATGCAGCGCTCTCTTGGCCTCTTTGTAGAGGCCGTGAAGCAGCCGCTCCTGGTCCTCGTCGCCGGGCAGACGAATCCGGCGACGACGGTGCCTGGCGAGACAACGGCGCGCGGCCACGCAAGAGACACGTAGCCGCGTGAGCTCCGCCGTCCACCAGAACACCTGGCGTTTCTCCGGCCGGCGTCGGACACGGGGCATGGCCGCGTCGCAGACATGCGACATCGCCGCCCCGAACCACGCCGCCTCCTCCTCGACCCGTACCGGCCCCTCCGGTACGGGGAGCCACGCCTGGGCCAGAGCGGCCACCTTCAGGGCCTCGACATCGAGGCGCTTCAAACTCCAACGCGGGCCGTCCGATCGCGGAGCGGTTGGTCCTCCCCCAGACCGGGTAGTAGGGGACGAGGCGACGTCGAACCGAATGTATCGGTGATCCGACAACGTCTCCTCGTCCACCAGGACCCTCCAATCCCGGACACGGCGGGCAAGTGCTGGGGTGGCGAACGTGATGTCCACCACCGAACCGCCATTGTGCCGCACGCACGTGTCCACCGATCCGCGATTCACGACGGCCAGGCTGGACGAGATCGCCCACTCCTCCAGGGCCACGCCGCGCCCGTCAGTCCTCGACGAACCCCAAGCCAGAGACTTGGCGTTGAAGTCGCCGGCGACGAGGACGGGGCGAGGCTGACTGCCTTGCACCACCAGGGCCCCCAGCCGAGTGAGAAAGAGCTCGAACTCGGCCAGGGATCTGTTGGGGGAGAAATACACTCCCACAATCCAGACCCCCCCCCAACAGAACCGCCACGCATCCCGAACCCTTCGCTACCTTTTCGAAGGGTGGGGAGCCGGCAGCGCCCCGAGTGATGACGGCCACCAAACCGTCTAGGTCCCCTGCCCAATCTTCCCTGGCAGGAACAAAATACGGCTCGGCGACCACAGCCACTTGTATCGACCACTGCGCTAGGCTTTGAACAAGCAGGTCCTGTGCTCTGGCGCAGTGGTTAATATTCGCCTGGAGGAATCTCTGCGCCATATTAATGGGCGATCTCCATCGGTGCGACGCGTTGGGACGCGTCCGGCTGGGTCACAGCCCCGCCGCGCCCACCGCGTTTAGAGCGGCGGGGACGGGAGGAAGCGACACAGGTCTTGGCGCCCAACTGGTGCCCCGCGGGTTTTCCTGCAGCTGCGCAGACTGCGCAGTGCGACTCCGCGAAGCACTCCTTGGCCTTGTGGCCCTCTTGACCGCAGCGGTAGCAGATCCCGCTACGGTCACACTCCTCGGTGCAGCGATTCCGCACATGCCCGTTGAAAAGGCACCGGAAGCACCGCATGGGCCTCGGCTCAAGGAGGCGGACCTGTGCCGCTACCCAGCCAATAAGGACCCGTTTAGCCCCCATTATCACACTAGCGGCCTTGGCTGGGCACCGCACCCATGCCGCACCAAGGCCTGAACGGTCGGGGCGGATCTCCCCGACCTTAAAATCTTCCGCCTTACAATTCCCTGCCCCAGCAAGGGCCGTTGCGATCATTTCCGGGTCGGCAGACGCGTCCAACCCGGAGACTCGCAGTTCCGCGGTCTTGAACGGGCGAGAGACACGGACGTCTTCCTCCAGTTCCGTACCGCGGAACACCTCCCTCACTTTGTTGGGGAGGGAGTCAGCCCTCGCCTCCGATTCAGGCCCGGGCACCTCATAGAGGTAGCCGCCCGTGACCATTAGTCGGGCCCGCGTGTCAGCTATGCCGAGGTCGCCGAGGCGCACATTACTTTGCACCTCCCGGAGGATCTGGGCGTAAGTCACACCCCGCGCAAGACCCTCCGGCGTCACCGTCAAGGTGACGGCCGCCCTGCGGTGCAGCCGAAGCTTTGGCTCAGGCTTGTTCTGCTTCGGCTGGGGCCGTTGGCGCGGCAGTGCAGTAGCCGCAGCGCTCGACGCGGGCCGGGGAGCCTTCTTCCCCTTCTTGGCCACCACAGTCCATCCCTCGTCCATGGACGTGGGGGCCGGGGGCAGCGGGCGCGGTTCGCGGGGAGGCGGAGCCGGAGCAGCCTTCTTCTTGCCCTTTTTCCCCCCCTTGCGCGATGACTGCTGGGAGGGATTCGGGGCGACGCCAGGAGCCGGCAGCGATGACTGGCCGGCCACAGGGGCAGGGGCTTTGCGGGGAGCAGCAACAGGCACAGGCTCAGGCTGGGCAGGTTTGCCCTTGCCCTTGCCCTTTCCCTTCGGCGAAGCAGCCGGACCAGCAACAGCGGGCGGAGCCTTTGAGGGCCCTGCCACAGGCACAGGTACCGCACGAGGCAGCGGTACTGGCAGCGGTGGCCACTCAGCCGTCTCCGGCCTGGCCCTGTCAGCGGCCAGAGGAGGCCGAACTGGGCGCTCAGTAGGCAACCGCAGATACACCGCCTCGAAGCGGGCGTCCAAAATATTAAAGAGACGCCGCTGAAATTCCGCGAACGTCTCTCCGGACGCACCCTCCGGTTGCGCTGCCGGCTGCGGCAGCCCAAGCGACCTCACAGTCGCCAATACCTCCTCCAGGACTTTGGCCTGCTCCGCCTGTGCAGCCTTCAGCTTGGCGACCTCATTTGCCAAGGCCGCCTTCTCCGCCTCCAAGCGGGCTACCTCAGCGGAGCCTGATTCTCCCGCCCTCTCCAACAACTCGTTGGCGGCGAGATTCAGCCTCCGCTGCTCTGTCCCCTTCAGATTCCGGGACCTGTGTGAGACGTCCCGGATCGTCTCAGCCAGTCGCAGGCGCCAGTCCAGCTCGTCGGCTGGCGCCTCGGCTAACTCCATTTCCGCGACGTCCAACTCCGGAACCGGTGTTGGACTCGCGGAAGTAGCGACCATCTTTTCCGCTGGCTCGCTATCGCTATCGCTCGAGATCGAGACCACATTGCGAACTCGATCTCGGCGACCTCTCTTGGTGGCCAAGGCTGCGCCACTCGGCCCGGCCTCGGACTCGAGAACCGGGACGGGCGCCACCACCTCGGCAACCTCCTCCTGTGTCTGTTTAGGGCCACAAGTGGCCCCTGAGGCAGACAACCTCTCTACCACCACCACTGGATTTAATGTTTTGTGTTTCAAAATCATAATAAATCCCACGAGAATGGGGGAAATAAACTGTCCACCCAGGCAGAGACCCCTGTACCTGGGTAAGCCTAGGCGTAACCCGCTATCGGAGTTTCGGCTGGACTCCGGCGGGGGTTCGCACTAACGACCGAACTACCCATCGGCCATGCATCCCCTCGCGGTGCGCCGCCGCTTGGGATTCGGGGTAACTTTTTATAGAGGTTTTCTACCTCGCGGCCCAGGCGGTTAAGCCAAGACCCTCGGTCCGATCAGGAGCGCGAGACATAACCACGGACCTCCGTGACCGGATTACGATTTCCGACGGTGACCGCAGTCCTGCTCGGCGGCGGGGTGAGCGCACACCGAGCCCGTCGACACCCCCGAGACAGAACCCGGGGGTGGCCCGAAAAACAGACCCTCACAAATGACGACGGCCGCCGCAACATGCAACAACCGTCAACCACCTGTTGCCAGGATATCAGCCGTCGGTCAACCTTACCGCCGTTGCCCAGGGTGCACCACGTGGAGGTTTCCTGACTTCGCACCCCTGACTTAATGCCAGGACCTGCCTTCCCGTACCATAGATTTGACGTTAATTAATATGATACACAACCTGAAACGGGAACTAAGTTTCGTCATTGCCTCGTCCGTTAATCAACAGAGTGTACTTCTTTCAGGTGAGGTTGGCTTTGGGTCTATTATATTGGTGACTAACTTACACTCAAACTATGCTCTTACCACAATTAACTAAGCCGAAAGTTAATAGTACTAGGTTAACAAGATCGAGTCTTACTTAGTGAAATGTTTCCACATTAGGGTTGAAGCCGATAACGAACAGACATATTCCTTTCTCAGCCGCGGCGGCTCAGAATACATTAATCAGGATTTGGCCATATAAAAAGGTTCACTAAAATACAGACAGAAATATAAGAAAAAAACAGTCGAGTGCAAGTGGGATTGGCGCAGCGACTGGTTCCGTACCCAGACGCTGGAATTTTCACTTTTTGCTATTTTTATGTTAGGATACATACATACATCAGCAGTCACGGCAGTACTCCCCGAAGGGGTAGGTAGAGGTGTAACAGTCCTAGTTCTCTTAGTTATAATTAGAGAACGGTCTCTAGACAATCCTGACATGGAGTTGTTGTCTGTAAAGCAGTGATATTGTAAATGTAACCAATAAACTATGAGTTGTTGTGTGTGTAAGTGATTACTGTCGTTTGGTATTAATAAAATAATACTAGTCTCACGTAACTTCTAACATACGTCTGAAAGAATAATGAATGACTCTGTGAAATGTATGGTGACTTGTGCAAGTTTGACTTTGACAAAGCACGCAATATACAATAGTGGTATTCTGTAGAATTACCTAATGATATGTTTTGAAGTGCGCAACCGAGACAAGAGACAGCGACGCTCGACGACAACACGTTTACTAATGGCCGTTCCCTATATTCTGTCTGTCTCTAGTTTTGCTATACCGGCGATAGAAAATTTTTTCTATTTTCCGTTTTACCGTCCCAATAAACTTACTAATGATAGGTAATCCTATTCTTCATTGCTGTCTACCGATGAGAGGACTGATAGCTGACTACAGATATACAACACTATGAAAATGACAGTTCAAGCGTCCCAATATTTTTTATGTGCTATCTGTCGATAAAGTTATTTAGTTTTTTCTTTATCGGTAGATTTTGACCGATAAACAGATATCCTCGGCTGTAAAAAAACGAAATAAATAACGCATTTTGAAGAAATAGCCATGAGTATACAAGGCTTACATGGCACTTGCACTGCAATACAAAAAACTAAATAAATTATGTAAAAATCTAAAAGAAAATATAAAAAAATCTAAAATTCCCATAATAAAAATAATGCACCGTTTTGATAATTAAATTAAGTGCAAGAGACATATATATATTTGTTAATGCGAACAAAATAGTTCCCCACTTCAGTAAAATCCCCCAAATTCGTTTGGGATTTTTGTGCAAAGGACTTGTATTCAGAGCCGTAATGTATTGACAGTAAAACGTTTCGTTATTACATTGTGTTTTGCAACATAATAAGTATTTCTCGTTATTATTATTTCATTTACAGTGGTAAAAAATTAGAATTATAGATAAATGTTAAATTAAAACTTATATTTCTAATCTAAATCATATCTTCATATTTTCTAACATAAATTAAACAATAGTTCCTCGTTCTCAGCTTGTATGAACATAACGCACAAGAGGGCCCAGATAGACTGCCTATCTATTGCTATCATAGTATCCGACGTGCATATCTAAAAAATAGGGACGTTTCCAAGCAGTAGATAGAACAATACGGATGTTTGACGATAGCTATCTATCGTGAAATTGAAGATTAATATTGGGAACGGCCATGAGTATGCATTAGGGGTTAGGACATGTCATGTCCTAATGACATGACATTATGTCATTAGGACTAAGTTAAATTTTATACATTCAATTTTATTTATTTGTATAGATTTTATATGCAACCCACATTAATACAAAAAACTGTTTTTTTATCCTGGCTCGGCAAAGTGACTGCGCTACACCTGATGGTAAGTGTAGCGCAATCCATGAATACTGTCGACCAACGATAGACACTGAATCTATCGCAGATCGGCAGAATTATGCCGGCCTGCTTAATTGCTTCTTCACTCTTCATCTTTGTTTAGTGAAAACAAACTTGAAATTGGGTACAAAATGAGTTTTAGTGATCTTAGTCTCTGCCGCTAGCCTCTGAGTAAATTAGCGATATTAATTTTAATTTATTTTAGTCTTTGATTCTAATGGTGCTGATAAATGGTGAAAATAATGTGCTGCATATTCATACCAGAGACTCAACATTTAAGCTACGAAACGTGATCGTTCTAGAATTAGAAAGCACGTAACAAGTGCAAGAGAGGCACGTGCTTCACGCTTCAAATGAGCTCTTTATGACACGAGTGGTAAACGCGAGAAAAGATCTTTACGTTAACAAGCTGTTTGAATGCATGCATGTAAAGCTAGTAGTTATTTAATTATATTAAAAGTTATTTAGATAAAGGAATAAGGAATAATAATAATTATTAAGGGATACTAAGATGATTTGGGCATGTAGAGAGGATGGATAAAAGAAGATTGACGAAACAAATATACATGGCGAGTGTGAATGGTACAGGAGGAGGAGGGAGGGGAAGGCCTCGGCGAACTTTCATAGATCAAGTTGGAGATATTCTCGAGAAAGGCCAGGTCAGGAGTACTTACCCTAAACCGACGTGCATGTATGAAAAAATTAATGAGAGTGAATGAGGCCAAAGAGGTATGCAAGGATCGTAGCAAGTGGAAATCCGTTGTCTCTGCCTACCCCTATGGGAAACTAAGAATGACACGCGGTCCCACAACACCCATACTCGAAATACATTATCTTATATATAAAATTCACATGTCACAATGTTCGTTCCCATACTCCTCCGAAACGGCGGGACCGATTTGTATGAAATTTTGTGTGCATATCGGGTAGGTCTAAGAATCGGCCAACATCTATTTTTCATCCCCCTAAATGTTAGGGTGGTCCACCCCCTAAAATTTGATTTTTTTATTTTTTAGACAAAATTTATTGTTTATATTTTTTTATGGATACAGCATTAAAAAATACATACAACCCTAAATTTTCACCCTTCTACCATCAACCCTTATTTTTTAATAGTCATTATTGTTAAGCGCGTTTCTCACCGGGACTCGCTTGATGCGCCCACTCGGCTACTTTAATCCTGAAAATAGGCACACACACGGGCGGAGCCACGGGCAACAGCTAGTAACTATTAAATTAATGTTAACTGTTTGTACTATTAAATAAATCTCTCTATTCTAAAAAAAAGTAACTGACGCCGCCGCCGCTGCCAAAAGTTTGTCACGCTATCTCCTCCGAAACCGCTGGGGGTATGAGGTCGAGACCGATACCAATCGATGCAGAATAATGTGGGGAAGAAAGTAAGATATGTCTCATATTCGTCGGACTTGAAGTTTTTTTTTTATCAGTCATACATACGCACTCACCCCTGTAATCCCCGAAGGGGTAGGCAGAGGTGTAACTAAAACACCCACATTTTTCCGAGCGTATCTCCGTCCCACGATGTGATAGGGGGCGAGCCTATCGCCATACCGGGCTCAAATTCCAGACTCCGGGCTGATACTGAGCATTTCGTAATAGAAAAACCCAATACCACTTTACCCGACCCGGGGATCGAACCCGAGACTTCTGCGTTAGCGTAATCGTAACGCGTACGCATTACAACTGCGCAACCGAGGCAGTCTTTTTATTTTATGTTTTGTGGAAAACATGGACAACGCCCCTAGTAATTTAAAAAAGCAAAGATTTTAATATGCCCGGTTTTCGATTGATTGTTTATACACCCCACACAAAAACGAAGGGTTTTATATAAGTTACTATACGAGTATGACCCGATGAACTTCTACCACCTAAAATTGATTGTAACTCTTCATAAGCGATTAGGTAACAAAATTACCAACATAGATTTTTCGACGTTCCTTTTGCTTCTTCCTGATTTTATATATACAGATAAAGTTTGGCCATAATGTTTCTGTGTGTGTATTTGTGTATCTAATAAATAAATACACCCAACAGTCCCACACATTATCCTGACTCCACTCTAGGTTAAACTGTATTGTGGGTATCAGGGACTACGAAGTACTTGCGGTCCCACAACACCCAGACCCGGAACAAATATTTATGGATTCGTTGGGTTGGTAACCCTAGCTAAAATCTAGCAGTAAACAGTTGAATAATGGAATCGTTCTAGACCGGCCGATTAGCATGTATACATTCTCGTGCACGGTAGTAGTCATTGCGTTTTTTAAACATAACAGCAATTTGCCATTACAAGGTTACGAGTACAATCTAGACAAGAACTAACGACTTTTTAAATGCAGTTTAAAATGTAAATGAATTATAAATTGTATTGGGGGCGGTAATGTATGTTGTGAATTGAACAAAACTTGAAAACATATAATTATTTAAGACTTAACATCTTACAGCTCGGGGTGACGAGCGCACTCCAATGCCATGCAGTGTTTTGCAATTCAAAGTTCTGTGTGGTGTTGCTTCTGTTTATGGGCAGGCGTAGCGCTTACCATCAGGCGAGCGACCTGCTCGTTTCGTCATTCAAGCTAATAAAAAATAAATAAAAAAGAAACAAAATATAACAATAATTTCTTACATAAAGGAAAGTAATTAGGCGACTGTGCTGGTCTTGCACCACCCTAAAAATACCCCTAATTTATTTACTTATAATTTGTGTAATAAATTATAAATTGTGTAGTTTTTTTTAAAGTCGGTTTAATGTTTTGGCTAATCGTATTTGTATTGAGAAATTGTGGGTATACAGGTATTGCATGTGAATTTCAGCACAATCGCGACGTGTATCATTTTTTCGTCTGTATGAGTATAGGTACGTCATCTGATCTTAAACGTTATCAAAATCGGTCTATACTCGGAGGAGAAATAGATTGTACATCAGAAAAACTCCGCATCGAATTGAAAACCTCCTGCTTTAAATAGAGTCGTACTGCCAACGAAAATTATGCTTGGTATTGAAGTACCAGAATGGATGGATTGCCGACTTGAAATTAAAAGAATGGGGATCTGGGACCGAAAATCTGGTTCCCGGAAATCCTGGTTGGGCAGCCGTGACGTCCTAATGAGACAGTGCTCTAAAGAATAATGTAGAGTCAGTGGTTTTAGTCCTCGATATATTATGAATTTAGTGTTCCAAATGGCAACAACGGAACCCTTATAATTTCGACATGCCAGTCCGTCTGACAGTGTGTCCTATGTCAGAGTCATTTTACTATGAGACTGTTAGCACGGCATGGGTAAAATTTGGATGTTAGGTGTATTCTATGAACCACTACACAAAGATGTAGTGATATGAAGAAAAAAAATATTAAAATGGCCTGAGGGATATATTTTTTTCCAGTGCACAACCTATCATTGAATAGGTTAATTTGCGAAATGACTATACAACGTGTTATAGAAAGGGGCGGGCAAATTTAAGCAATGTATAGTGTCGGGTATAATTATTTTATCTCCCATAGAACCAATTCCGATTGCATTGCTAGGACAATAATTATAGAATTTTCTTTTTTATCGAATGAGTAACATGTCGATATCGACTTTCAACTTTGGACAACACTAAATGATAAACAATGATACAATAGACCTCCTTTCATTTAATTATTTTATAATTAAAAAAAATTAAACAGTTGTCAAATGTCAATATTTATTTGACGCAGTCAGTACGGCAATTTCTTATTTTATGAATTATGATTGATTACGAGTTTATTTGTTGTATTTGACTAAAAAAGTATTATGTATTGGTATTTTGTGTTGGTGTAACTAATAACTGTTTAGTAAGAGGATCGTCGACTGGTCGACAATTCATAGATGGAACACCCGAGAATGAAGTCTTTAACATGCTTCTAGAGGATGGTACCTATATCGTCTTCAGCACACAGTCTCTTTCAAGTGTTCATTTGTGTTTAAATTACAAGTTACGTACGTATGTCCGTAGAATTACGTACATCTTATTCAAGTTTATTAAAAAGTGAGTGTTGTTCATAATAATTAATAGTGATGTCATCAATCTTATCGATCTTAAAAAACAAGTGATTAAAATTAACGTGAAATTTTTGGATGTCTTGGCTTTGAAAAGGTCCGGTACACAAGTACTAATTGTAAGTTGTATGTAATGACCCTAAAATATGACCACACCTTTCTGAAACACGTTGTATATATAAGTCATTAGATTGTGGGATATGCGCATCCAAAATCGTGAAAAATATGTCCCGCGTCTAATTATTAAATTACACGGTAGAAAAAATCAAGTATGTAGTATAATTTCAAATTTACTTTAATGAAAATTGGTTTCAATAATGTAAGTTGTATAACTTTTGATATGTGGGTTTTTTAACTGACTATTAAAAAAGAAGGCGCGTATAATTACTTTTTTTGCTTTTATTAATGTATGCACAATTGATTTTGTTACACTACGGAACATTTCACTGTGTGTGGTCCAACACGTACTTGGCCGGTTATAATATATGGCCGGTTTAAAGTACTATTTAGAGCCAGACAGTCTTTTATAGACTGGGAGATAAGCTTTCAAATTATACGGTTATGTTGTTCGGATCTAATTCCACGTCGAATAGTATCTTGTATAATTGAAACCATACTTATAAGAGGCGATCTGTTTACACACTGAATGCAATGCTAGTGCTCCACTTACCTACTATGTCTATGCCTACTAGGTCTATGGTACATACACTAGAAATCTTGTCTGACTCCGGGCTAATCGTCGAAATGGTTGAATCGCTGCTGAATTTGAGTGGTAGAGCCACGCTGTCGACAGTTTTGTCTATAGCATGAATTAGCCGGCTCTACCGGGTTGCTACCACTGTCTAACAACTGGCTTGCTGCTGCTTTACGTACGGTGAGTGAGATATCCCGAGGCCCAAATCCCCCTCCCCTTCACAGTTCCTTAATTATACCTTTACTTTAAGGTCGGCAATGCGCCAATGATACTTCTGGTATTGTGGGTGTACATGAGCGGTGGAGATCACTTACCATCAGGTGACTCACTTGCTCGGTTGTCCCCTCTTTCATAAAAAAGGCGTACCCTGGCACAAAGTCGGTATAACGCCAGGTAGGAAGAAAGAAAGTTTTTCGTGAAATAGATATATAGTTAAATACACCCAACAGTCACATACACAGTCCTGACCTCTCACTAGGTAAACCAGTATCGTGGGTATCAGGAACTACAAGGGACTTGCGGTCCCACAACATCCAGACCTGAAACAATTTTTTGTGGATCACACACACAGTTGTCTCGGTGCGGGAATCGAACCCACGCCCTCTCGCTTCGCTGCCGGCTACTCGCCCACTGCTTACGGAGGCTGTCTAACCACACAGTAGTTTTACTGAACGGAAAACAATTTAAGAGAGCGCCCCAGACTAATTACTTGCACAAAATATATCGCGTCTAACTTCGCTCTAAGATTTACAGTTCAATCAATCTGTCTGTACTCTGGACTAACGTAATTACTAAAAGTGAACATCTACGCCGGGAACAGAGAATATATAAAATACAAACTATTTTGACTGCCTCGGTGGCGCAATTGTAATGGGTACGCGGTACGACTGCTGTGCTGCGGTCTCGGGTTCTTCAACTTCTTACTATTTCATCTCTTACTCTATATCAGTTCATACTTTCCATAACCTCCATTGAACTAGTACTAGTCGCGGCAATTATTTTTCGGTGATGACATCACTCGTCTTGTACTATCTCATCCTGGTAAACAAATCCATTATCATTTCATATTTAACCTATGATAGTATTACAAAGGCACGTTTTTCAAGGAAATCCGACTTTATGGTTAATTTTATCATAATTCGGATTATGTTGTTCCATTTTTTTAGTCACTTCCCAGTCAACTTACTACTAGGAATAATTATCAAACTCAGTACATTATTGCCGATTTTTTTGTCTTTCATCCACAATTACCCACGATACAGGTGAACCTAGTGTGGGGACAGGTATATGTATGTGGCTGTTTTTGAGCCTCCTCCTTTTTTCGGTCGGTTAAAAATCCATACGAACCCTTGATAGTGCTTAAAGTGCGAACTATGATAAAACTCACCATGACCTACATTGTAGACATGCGTGGTAAGTAAGTAATAAAATTATCATAGCACCGCTAAATACTGAACGCGACATTGTGTAGTATCAAGCAGGACAGAAAGACTGTTGAATTGAAACCCATTGACAAGAAGTTTTTTAATTGTTTTTAATTTTTAATTGTATTCCAATCAATTCAATCCAATTCTTAACATATATTTTAATTTTAAAATTAATTCGTATCCATGTTAAATATTTAATTTTTGACATACTTTGTTAAATTTAATTTTATGTAAATGCTGTTTCACACCTATAATTAGTGAGTAGACTAGTCTGTATCTTCATTATATCTTCTAGAAATGTATAGTCTATTAACTGTTGGTGTGCCATTAATATAAATAATAAATAATAATAAATAAATAAGTCAAAAAAATAAAGTACTGCAAAGATAAACCAATTCAGTAACCCTAGTACGAGTTACAAATACGTTCACTATTTTTCAATTCGTATAAAATGACTACCGAGTGTCAAACTAGTAATTTATACGGTACTAAAGGAAAGAATCGCTTAAAAACTAATTTCATACATACGCACTCACGCTTGTAATCCCCGAAGGGATAGGCAGAGGTGTAACTAGGACACCCACATTTCACCGAGCGTATCTCCGTCCCAAGATGTGATAGGGAGCGAGCCTATCGCCATACCGGGCACAAATTCCAAACTACGGGCTGATACTGAGCATTTCGTAATAGAAAAACCCAAACCACTTTACCCGACCCGGGGACCGAACCCCAGATCTCAGCGTGAGTCTCAGTCGTAACGCATACACATTACAACTGCGCCACCGAGGCAGTCACTAGTAATTCATACGGTAATATAGGAAAGAATCGCTTAAAAACTAATTTCATATTCGACAAAATTCATCATAGTTCCCACTAGTGGCTAATAATACTCGTCGTATAGAGAGAAAACGAAAACGTTTTCGAAAATTATTAAAATTTGTACTAGGTCTACAGTTTAGGTTCTGTATTGAGTCGGAATAAGAGATGATGGTAAGCCTCCAGGTGTATTTTCTTGAACTCTAAAGCCCCATTTAGACGGAGAGAGATTCTCGTGCATCTTCTTCCACTCGCCCTTATCCCACTCTCAGTGGGGTCGACGCAACATGCTTTTTAAAACATATGTTACAAAAAGATTTGGCTTGTAGTTTTTACAACAGGCCGCCTGCCTGACGACAACGCCTCTGGGGAGAAAACACCCAGACTCGAAACTAATATTTATGCATCACACAAACATTTCTCTCGGTACGGGAATCCCCTCGCTTCACATCACATCACATTTCATGACTGAAAAACCCAATATCACTTTTACCCGACCCGGGGATCAAACCCGAGATCTCAGCACAGGAGACATACCGCGTACGTACGCTTATTACAACTGCGCCATCGAGGCAGTCGGCTGAACGAATTTGAATGACACTTGACACACAGGTAGACCATAACTAGGATTAGGACATACTATTCATCCCGGAATATGATACGCGGGCGGAGCCAAGCAACAGCTAGCAATCACAATAATAACATTGAGAAAACGACACTTTTTAAAAATATAGCGTCGTATTTCGTACGTTGGCTTTTATTGCTCACCGTAGCATTCTCAAACGTGGCTACGTATGTACGACAGGATCAAAGTGCATTTTAAGTGCATGCACTAAGGTTTGCAAATGTTCATTTTTTGCCAGGCAAGCGTGCTTCATCTTAGGCCACATCATCGCTTACCATCAGGCGTGATAGTGGGCAACCGCGAGCCTATTACGTATGTATATAAAAAAATATACGATCCCTACGTACCCTTGTTTACTATTAGTGTTTTGATAATCTTTAAACGATCGCTTTTGAATGTCGTACTCAGGCGCAGTTCCAGAGGAGAGCGACGAATTGCCCACCCTCTCCGCTGAATCAAGTGTAACTGTCGTAGATATTTTCCTAATTGAAATAAAACTGTAACTGACCATTTGTCTGATTGATAGATCTTGTGGAGATTAGGCGGAATTTCCGGCGTTTTTGCCATAGCTATTATTAAAATCATATTGAACAGCTTACTTGATAGGTCTCACTTAACGACATCCGTGGTGCTTTACATCTGGCTTCTCCAGTTGTTAATGTCTGTGCCTGAGGTTGACACCTCCTTAGTTCATTATTATGTCTCCCGCTTTGCTATGGAAGGAAGTGGACAATTATAATTTCCAACTCCTCCCTAAATTTCTATTTGATTAATTTCGTTGCGGGATAAAAACAGATCTGACAGCCTGCGTGGTGCAGAGGGTGAGTAGCCGGTTGCGAAGCCTGAGGCCGTGGGTTCGATTCCCGCACCTTGACAAATGTTTGTCTGATCCACAAATATTTGTCTCGGGTCTGGGTGTTGTGGGACCACAAGTCCCTCGTAGTTCTTGATACCCACGATACAGGTTTACCTAGTGTGGGGTCAGGACTATGTGTGTGACTGTTGGGTGTATTTATTTATTTAGATTTGCATTCCCAGAAACTTGCCGAGCTTCATTGCTCGGTGTCGAAATATGCGTGCCACCGTCGATCCTGGGTTACAGGAGTTACAGTGGCGTGAGTATGGGCGGGATAGTCTCTATCTGTTTATCTGATGGATCGAGTTTGTGTTAAAATGACTGAACCAGTTGGAATAAACGCACGTTCATAAATCATTATATAGAGGATATTGTTTTATTTCAGATAGCCTAGTTCAGTAATTGGTGGTAGAATAGGAAATAATTTACTAACAAAACGATGTTTTGCACATCGTCCATAACTATGTCATCATAATATACCAATAACATATTACTTATTGATGAAGCATACTTCAAATTATATTCATTAACTTCAAAGTGCTTGTAAATAATGATTTCATTAAACAAATATATTATCAATATTTAAACAAATATCTAATTCCAGACCTCAAGATACCGTGAGCTCTTTCTGCGTAGATCGGACTAGTGTCAACTAACTTTTTTTAAATAATTAAAAATAAATATATAATTTTAAAATGAAGGTAGCCATTGTAACATTAACTTTTCGAGACGACCTACACCTCAGTCTCTCCCGTGACCATGAAGGCTGAAAAGCTTTCGAAACGTCGGGACTAAAATAAAAATTAAACCGCGATAAAATCCGTATAAACTAGTTTTATTTCAATATTCTAACTTTATTATTTTATACAAGTACTATTGAGTTTGTTTGTTACAAATTACAATGTATACAGTTGTACTCATATCATAAGTGGGTCGGTACTTATATTGAGGATTACTGATGTCGGTGATTGATAATAATCATTGTTTCAAAGGAAAAAACTGAACCCTTACCCTATATGATCACTTTAGTGTGTATCCGTCTGTACGTCTCACTGTCTGTCCGTTTGCCAAATTTCTTTCGGGAACGGGTAGGAGTATCAAGTTGAAATCAACATCAGATGCGGCTACGGCCTTGGAGGTGCGGTCATGCTAGAGCATGAGCAACAGGTAGACCTGTTTGCTTAATTTTATTTTATTTTACGGATTCATTTTAGTGGTTTTAATTTCATTTAAAAATATTATTGTAATGGCATTTAAAACCGTTAAGCCGTTAAGGCGTGATTGAATAACAAATATTCCAATTCACAAAGTCACAAACGAAGCATTGCCGTGGCACCGGTAGACATTTCATTGTAATTTATTCTATTATTGACGTGAAAAAGAGCCGATTGTGACCTACTACCGTTTGATTTTAACCTCCTAGCAAAAGTGGTCGTTGAAAAGGCATTTTTACTTATATTCCCCCCTTGAATAAAGTAGATGCGTCCCTGTCATAAATGTTAGACTAATTACGCGTACGGATCTCTATTTGATCTGTAATATCGAGGATTAACCACAGACCTGAAAAAGTGCGGGTAATCTTGAGGATATTGAATTCACCTGTAAATTGTAATAAGAAAATCAAATTAAATCTGTACCTATTTGTGATATTACAATACGCAGATAAAAGTACCCTAAATGGTCATTACATTCCGACTTTAGTTTTAGACCACATATTATATTAAAAATATAGTATAAACTATCCCAAGCACCTTGATTGCCAATAAACTATATACTTTTCCATCAAACTCATAATATCGCCATCTATGTATTTATGTAATAGTATCATATGTTTTATATTAGCGCCATCTATTAATTTCACATACAAATTTTAGTTACACAATTTTTCTTGCAGTACAGTCGACGACCAACAGATGTCACTAGTTTCAAAAAATAAACAAATTGGTTAGATCGAGACATCGGGTTTTTATCTCTCTTTTAAAGAATATTATTATCTATTATGATTATCGTACAGTCTGGTTACAGAGTGGTTTATTTGTGTCGTGGATTTGGTACGTATTACAAAATGAAACTAAAATTGACGTAAAATACAAAAGTAAAGAAGTATACTGGTAATATTAAATTTTATTAGCATTACGTTTATTTGTCTTGTCTGCTTTTTCAAAGGTCAGTAATCCATGAAGTCTCTTATTGTGATCGTAAATCTATCCGCGCCACACAAACCTCTCGCGCCGCAGTCATCCAATTTGTGAATTATAATATCACTAGTTTTTGCACGCGTGTCAACGGCCTTTTACAGGATAAAAAGGGCCGGGATAAAAAGCCTGTGTCCTAATCCAGGTCATGGTCTACCTGTGTGCCAAATTTCATCAGCCGTTACGGCGTGATGGATCTAACAAACATCGAAATTCACAACATCAAAATTACAATATTCTATTTTAAATAACTTCGCAGTGCGCACATCTATGCACGCCGGACGCACCGCACTGTGCTGCGCGGATAGGTGTACGTTTACCATTATGGTGCGTTTCTAGCAGCAGGTTGCTGAAACTATAAAGAGCTACAATAACATTTGTTGACAAAATAGGTAGCCGACTGCAGCCTCGGATCTACGATTTTTTCGAACCGGGCAGAAACTTGATAGTGGCGCCCATCTCTCCAGCGTTTAAGATAAATGACTTAAAAAAAATAAAAGAAAATAAATATTTGACGCACAAAAGGCCTGTGTGGCGCTTTTTTCTTACAAGTCGTCGGTGAGCCAACCAGGTTTCTGTATGCTAGGCGCTTTGTGGAGCAAGTTTTTTATTTTTAATCATATTACATTATGATTTTGGCGCCCCTTGACACTGCCGCCCGGGGCGGGTTTCCCCCTAATAATTAACAATTAATACACACGTAACTTAGAAAATCCAGAAGTGCATGCTCTGCTCGTTTCGAATCTGTGACTTTCGTATCGGCAGTCTGTACCATTTCCCGCTGAGCTATCGTTGCTGGAAACGAATCAAATATTATTTCAAAGATTTAAAATTTGTTTAAATAATCACTGCTTGCCGAAAATACATAATCAAATGGAACATTTCCTGTATTTACCACATTTTAATATTGTTTCATTGTTTATGAAACTATTTGTTTGACCTTTCTCCGTTTCTAGGTTATCACAATGGGACCTATCATGCCGAACCCGGCCAAAGTTCTGCTACGTAATGAGATAGCATCGCGCATCGCAGCGTTGACGACTGAAGAAAAGAAACGACAGTCGCAAATTGTTTACGAAAAGGTATCAATCCATTTCAGTTATAGTTTTTTAAATGGGCCACCTACATCTTAGGCCCAGAGCCATCCTCACTGGAAGTGGTATCATCCGTGGACGAGACAAAGGTGAAATTTGGTTTCCGATGTGGGCTGTGGGGGTCAGACAGCGGGTTGTTCCACATAATACCAAGTCGACCGTCAAATCGTGATGGAGGAAGACGGAGTGGGGCATTAGATAGATAGAATATTCTTTATTGCACACTAAATAAAGTAGGTAGCTTATAAAACGAGGATCATACAGTAAGGGTGATACAATGGGCGGTCTTATCGCAAACAGCGATTTCTTCCAGACAACCTTAAGCCGGGATAAGCCAGACACAAACAAAGATTTGTGCGGTAGAGTCAGGCTGTAGACACTTTTGTCTACAGCATGAATGGGCCGGCTCGCCCGGGTCATTACCACTGTCTCACAAAATATCGACGTAAAGTAGCAGCTTGCTGTTGCGTTTCGTACGGTGAGTGAGATATCCGGAGGCCTAAATGTCCTCCCCTTCCCATTCCCTTAATTATTCCTTTCCTTTAAAGTCGACAACGCGCCCATAATTCTTTTGGTATTGTGGACGTACATTGGTGGTGGAGATCACTTACCATCAGGTGACCCACTTGCTCGTTTGCCCGCCTATGCTATACAAAAAAAAACTCGTATACGAGTCAAATGCATGATTTCTCTAATCGAAAACTGAAAAAAATTATAGCCCGACCTAGGACTCTAACCCAGGATCTGATCCCGGTTGCTCAGTAGTATTCTGCCACCAGATCAATTTGACTATAAAAAAAATACTATACCAAGAAATACTTTAACACTCCTTTGAAGGAAGACATACCATAAAACAATAGTAGGAAGCTAATACCAAAGACTTCAAGATTTATTTTTATTAGCTTGAATGATGAAACGATCAAGTCGCTCGCCTGATGGTAAGCGCCACGCCTGATCATAAACAGAAGCAACATACAGAACTTTGA
Source organism: Mimas tiliae (assembly GCA_905332985.1). NCBI lineage: Eukaryota > Metazoa > Arthropoda > Insecta > Lepidoptera > Sphingidae > Mimas > Mimas tiliae. The sequence goes on along the minus strand of HG995256.1, from coordinate 3,621,557 downwards.
ATTGCAAAGCACTACATGGCACTGGACTACGTTCGCCACGCCGAGACATAATGTTAAGTCTCATAATGACAGCCTCCGTGGCGCAGTGAGCGAGTAGCCGGCTGCGAAACGAGAGGCCGTGGGTTCGATTCCCACACCGAGACAAATGTTTGTGTGATCCACAAATGTTTGTTTCGGGTCTGGGTGTTGTGGGACCGCAAGTCCTTCGTAGTTCCTGACATCCACGATACAGGTTAACCTAGTGTGGGGTCGGGGCTATGTGTATGACTGTTGGGTGTATTTATTTATTTATAATGCCGAATAATTTCAAGTAAGTCTATAATTATTTCAGGTCATCAACCACCCCTGGTACAGATCAGCGAATCGAATATCCCTATACATGAGTACAGACCAGGAGATCGACACAGCTCCAATCATCAAGCATATCCAAAATAGAGGGGCGGCAGCATTCGTCCCACAATATGCTGGAGGGATCATGAAGATGCTGCGGTTGGAACTTGGGGATGAGAAGACCATGCCATTGACGAAGCATGGTATAGCGCAGCATTCGAAAGATCAGCAGAGAGACGATGCTTTGCAATCAGGTAGGTTTTACTAGGTGGTAAGTCGATGGTGTGCGAGAGGCCGTCTGGGTTAGTACCACCGCTTTGTCTAATTCTGACGCCAAGCAGATGATGCCGCTGAGCCGCTGAGCAGTGTGTAACCATAGTTGCGTTCCTGTTGAAGGACATTGAACCCAGTTACTGTTATTATGAGACTTAACATCTTATGTCGGCGGAGCTACGAGGGCAGTCCAATGCCATGTAATACTTCGTAATTTGAAGTTCTGATTGGTGTTGCTTCTCTTTAAGGACAGGCTCGAGGCTTTGCATCAGGCGAGCGTACTGCTCGTCTCGTCATCTAAGCTAATAATAAAATAGGTATAATAGAATTACAGTCATATCGCAGTATATTTTTGGAGGTAGGTACCTAAAGCAGTTTAAGATATTTTTTATAGCATAGGCCTGCAAGCGAGCAAGTGGGTGGCAAGTGGTAAGTAATCTCCACTATGAACGATGATAATACCATAAAAATCATGGGCGCGTTGCCGACCTTAAAGGAAAAGGATAATAAGTGATTGGGAAGGGGAGGGGTCTTGGGGTCACCATATATTTAACTTACCGTATGAAACACATATACTCGTACATTTGTCTCGGTGCGGAAATCGAATCCGCGGTCTCTCGTTTCGCACCCGCTTACACGCCCGATGCGCGGTTACCTAACACTACCTACTACTAAAACTGAGGCGCTCATAGCCAGCCCAGCTGGTGCACGTGTTCACTACTCTGTAAACGATTAGCGAGTTAAGCAACCTTTGGCGCGGTCAGTCTATGGATGGGTGACCGCTTCCTGCAATTTCAACTGATCGTTTCCGTGAAAAATTACGGTCCTTAGCTGTTATCAACTGACAGCTGTCGTTAAGCCAAGTCGGAGGCCTTCGGACAGCTTGAAAACATTGACTTTGGTTGGCCACTAACCATTCAATTCAGTATCGAATAGAATAGACTACATAATTATATTAATAATGCACCATTTAATTCATGAAACAGGAGGACTGGATCTAATAATCGCGCCTGGAGTGGCATTCTCCAGATCAGGACAAAGACTCGGCCACGGTGGTGGATATTACGATAAATTCATCACAAATCTCAGAAACACTCCAGAAACAGCACCAAAGGTAAGCCTCTTGTTTAGCCACGGCCCACAGACATAATATCTAAATAGATGACGCTTGTACTTCAAGGGGTTTTAATCTCTGACTGTATGGATTTGTAACGTGTCCGCGTTACAACCACGTTACATTGACTTTGTGAAATTGGCAGTGAATGGTGTTCGCTAAGCCAATGTCAAAAGCATTGAAACAGCACCAAAGGTAAGCCTCTTGTTTAGTCACGGCCCACAGACATAATATCTAAATAGATGACGCTTGTACTTCAAGGGGTTTTAATCTCTGACTGTGTGGATTTGTAACGTGTCCGCGTTACAACCACGTTACATTGACTTTGTGAAATTGGCAGTGAATGGTGTTCGCTAAGCCAATGTCAAAAGCATTGAAACAGCACCAAAGGTAAGCCTCTTGTTTAGCCACGGCCCACAGACATAATATCTAAATAGATGACGCTTGTACTTCAAGGGGTTTTAATATCTGACTGTGTGGATTTGTAACGTGTCCGCGTTACAACCACGTTACATTGACTTTGTGAAATTGGCAGTGAGTGATGTTCAAATGTCAAAAGCATTGAGGTGCGTTTGGTACTTGTTATGAACATTTGACATTGGTGTAAAGGATACGACTAAGACTACGAGCCCTGTATTATACACGTCCCACTGCCGAATATAGGTATAGTTTTTGGGATTATTGATAAAATATGGAAGAAGTTACTCGTAATAGAAATTGTTGTAATAATACATGCATGGAATTAAAAAGATATTGGACCTTATATGGAATTGATATATACAACAGAAAATATTTATAAAACTTTAAAATATTTTCTCTTCCAGGTGGTAGCAGTAGCGTTCGATGTGCAAGTAGTGGATGAAGTGCCCATTAATGAACATGATCAACTCGTGGACGCTGTTATATTTGCTGAGTAAATTCAATTAGGGTGGGACGTTCACGGGTGAAATAATCATTCATTTTATCCTGTATAATAAGTTATTTTAATACAATTCTTTGTTTGAAATATTTTTGTTTAATTTGGTAATAACTAGTGACTACAAATGATCGTTTCTAAGCAAATATATTACACACTTTGATTCTTGACTCACTCCATCTTTGAATGGTAGAGCCACGCTGTAAACACTTGTTCTATAGCATGAATGGGCTGGCTCGTCCGGGACGTTACTACTGTCTCACAGAAAACCGACCTAAAGTAGTAGTTTGCTGATGCGTTTCGTACGGTGAGTGCGATATCCGGAGGCCCAAACCCCCTCCCCTTCCCAATCCATTAATTATCCCTTTCCTTTAAGGTAGGCAACGCGCTCATGATTCGTTTGGTATTTTGGGTGTACATGGGCGGCGGAGATCACTTACCATCAGATGACCGAATTGTTCGTTTCGTTTGCTATGAAAAATAACACATTTTTACGCCTGTAATCCCCGGAGTAGGGTAGGGTAGGCAAAGGTGTATACCAGTACACAAATTTCGCTGAGCTTATTATGCCATACCGGGCATAATTCCAGACTTCAGGCTGATATTAAGCATTTCGAAATAGAAATACCCAATATCACTTTTACCCGACCCGGGGATCGAACCGGAGACCTCAGCACAGCATTCGTTCCGCGTACGCATTACAACTGCGCCACCGAAGTAGGCATAATTGTTTTATTGGCTATAAAATATAATAAAACACATAGACCACACATAAAATATTTTATTAGTGTAAAAGGCACTCTCAACGATATAAAATATTCCTAAATATAAACACATATAAACACCTTACATTAATTAATTCCGTTCACAAATCACAATTTCAGTAGATCTCTTAATCATAGTCTGAAATACACTTGCCATTAGGAAGCAGTGGGGTTGGCGCAACATGATTTTTAACACATGTTACAGAACGTTACAGAAACATGCTATGTTTTCTGAGTGGTAGAGCCACGCTGTAGACAGTTCTGTCTACAGCATGAATGGGCCGGCTCGTCCGGGTCGTTACCACTGTCTCACAGAAAACCGGCGTAAAGTAGCAGCTTGCTGCTGCGTTTCGTATGGTGAGTGAGATATCTGGACGCCCAAATTCCCCTCCCCTTCCCAATCCCTTATCCCTTTCCTTTAAGGTCGGTAAAGCGCCCATGCTTATCTTAGTATTGTGGGCGTATATGGGGAGTGATGATCACTTACCATCAGGTGACCTACTTGCTCGTTTGCTGACCTCTACTGTAAATAAAAAACGATTTGGCTTGTAGTTTTTCAACCGGCTGCCTGCCTGATGTCAACTCCTCTAGGAGATCATTCCCTTGATCATGGACAGAAATCAGAAATCTAGATTCTGTATTACTAATTAGTTACTAATTAGTGTGACATACCGATACACAGCGTGACGTCTTAAGAAGCTTTTTTGGTACACGCATTATATACTAAACTACGTATCCATTGAATTTAATAGCGATTACCAACTTCGTTTGCGGCCCAAAAACACTCCATCGCGAGCAAACACTGCTTGGTAATACAAAATATTGATGGTAACGGTACCTAGCCACGTCAGTGTAGGCAGTAAAATATGGCACGCTTGATTTTCATACATTGAAGTACTTACAGGGTCCAGTCGCGGATTCAGGATATTGGTTTGGGGGGCTTGACCCAAAATTAAAACGAAAAAAAATGAGAATATACAATATACCTACTTAAAATGGAATGAGTAAGGATAAGCTATGAAAATTATATTGTAGGTTTAGGTTAATTTGTGATTTGTCAGTGGACCCAAATGCCCTGTGGGGGTAGGGGGGTTAAGTCCCTTAGCTCCACCCTGGATCCGCTAGTGACGGGGTCTATTTACATCTATGTCTGTGGTCTTCACCAATCTGGTAAGCGTTAATTAATTATAATAATACGTTTTTTAATTAAATCTAGCACGCTTTCGTTCCACTACGTCGCATGTGTATTCCAAGGCTAATTAAGTGTGTTTAAGCATTATTTTATTCTATGCAAATTGGTAGAAAATAGAAGATAAGTACCCTTACACTATTTAAAATAAAACCTTGTCTAAAAAAATCGTATAAAAATTTAAGCCTCACCGATTTATTTTACAAGTTTACGACCATTGATAAAAATTCTCATGTCGGAGTGTTACGCAATATCACAATTTAATTATTTGTAGCAAAATACAAAATACCATCATATTTTTTTAACAATTATTGTTTTATGATAAAATCCATAATGAATTAGATCATCAAATAATGTAATTTGATACAAATTCAAAATGATAACAATTCTTGTATTTATATAGAAAAATAACACTCTTTTTCGTGCAGTCGGGTAAACGTATACTGTAATTTTAACGACGGTCGGTATACCAATAGGATTTTTTTGTGAGTCAAAACAGACCCGGAACAAATATTTGTGAAATCTACAAAAAGTCCTGGTGCAGAAATTGAATCTGCCTCTTCCCATTTCTCAGCTGGCTTCTCATAAAAATGTTCTTTATTCCTATTTGAATTATGTTTCTAGAAAATCTAAAAATTATTTAATTTTTACAATTTTGATAATCAATAACCTAATATACAATTATAATTAAAATATACAAAAATAAACATAGAATATACAATGGATTCCACTATCAAAGTTGTTTTCTTGTTTTAAAAATGTTTACATAATATTATATCACACTTTCTATACTTACTTAAATATATACAAATGTATACACTAGAAACTTTTTAGAAAAAATATAGTTCTTAAGTAGAGACTCAGAGACCCAACCGAAGTTCAATAAAAACGTATTTATCCAGTAAAAAGTATTAAACACACTATATTAAATGATCTCTGAAACCAGATGTGTATTTCCCATTAAAAAAAATATTCATACAAACCCAACTAGTAAATATGAAGTATCATAGTGCGCAATTACGATTTACGCGATTGGTCTATTTTTATCGCTAAATAAAAACGGACCAATTAGGTATACCGAAAGCTAAGCATAACCAAGAGCTCGCATAAATATTGAATACGGGTGTAGTTACATTATAAGGTACGCGACCAAGACAGGCGACCGCGACGCGTGACGCGAGTCAAGCGATAGAGACACGTTCGCTTTGTAAGAATTGTATGGAAACGGCGCATTCGCGCGTCACTATTGCAAATCTTTTTAGCAGACGTGCAGGTAACTCGCCTGATAGTAAGCAAAAAGTATGTCTATAAACAGTAACAACACCAATCAGGACTTTACCCCGAGGCATAAGACGTTTATCTCATAATGCCCAATAATTTCAACGGCTTCAATGTCCTTCAAACCGGAATAAACCAGTGCTTAAACTGTAAAAAAACTGTGTAAAATCTAATATCACGAGTAAAAGTTAATATAAGTAGAATAAAAATCGGACGTGTGGTTGTCTTCAAGCGTCGCGGTCTCTTGTCTCGGTCGCGCACCTTAAATCGCACTCAAGTAATAATAATGTACCTCAATAAATTTAAAATAGAATAATAGAAGTAGTTTGCTTTTAAACACGATCATTTCACAAAAAAAAATGTATTACATTTTTTAGTACTATTTACAAAGTTACACAATAAGTATACTTATCAACTGACTACTAACAAATATAACACTTCGATAATGGAATCCAAATCTTATGACATGATATTTTATATCCATAATTATAGTAAATAATTGTTCAACTTATTAAATATTAGCTCTACTACAAAGCCACAGAATTCAGTTAATTGCGATTACAAATGTTTGCGTGTTCTATCCCGTATCATAGACAAATATAAAAGGATATGCTTATAATTCATCTAAGCCCGTAGAGGAGCAGGTATAAATTGAGCGTGTTATTGAGATTTTACGTGATACTGCGATTGAAGAATACCGCAGAACGTGATTATTTCATTTTCGTGTGGTAGGAATGAGAAAAATAATTTAATCCGTAGTGAATACACTAGTCAAGTTTTGCGGGAACCAGTAAAATGCAGTTCCTAGAGAACGGCTAAGCGAACAGGTAAAATACATTTAGGAAATAAGTTTAGAAAACATCGAAATTTGCTAATCATTCAAAAAGCATTGTTAATCATACTAATATTATAAATGTGAATGTAAGTTTGTTTGTTACGCCTTCACGCGAAAACTACTTAACCGATCATCATGAAACTTTGTACACATATTCTTGGAGGTATAAGAAGTAACAAAGGATACTTTTTATGAAAAAAAACTGTTTGTTTGTTACGCTTTCACACCTAAATCACTGAACCGATTTTGATGAATTTTGATGTAGAGATAGAGTGGACCCTGGAGACGGTTAAAGGCTACGTTTTATTTCGGAAAAGTCTATTCACGCGGGCGGAGCGGCAAAAGCTAGTAGAATAATAAATTCGAAAAAAATATCGTCGCCCGTCGATTTTGAAGTACAGGAGATCATATTGTAAGCGTGGAATATTAAGTTAAGGCGTGAATTTACAATTATTTCATTTCTACTGCTAAAGATAATGATTTTTATATTTTGTAGTAAAAAAATAATCATTATTTATGATCTCTATGAGTCACAGACAATACGGAAGTCCGTGATATAATTAAATTGTAAAACAGGAGAAATATATAATATAACAAGAGTTTTTGCCAGGTGTTTTTTCTCCTAAGTGCGATGACCTCAGATCACATGTAGGTTATTCTACGACCGGAAAAGTTTAAATTAAATTAAAATTATTTTTATATTTTGTTAAATTTTATGGCATTTACTATCACGTATGTTTGCACAACACACGTATATTACTACGATTTAAATTATGCGCTCCGGCTATCTTCATCTACTTCGGAAATACCAGCGAGTGATGATGATTATTTAATTGACCATATTTTCGTTACATAGGTATTTCGTACTTATTATTTTTACCGCATCCGGATGGCCAGGAGGAAATTCATTGTATATTCATACTAATTCGTAAAAACAAAACGATTGCCGAAAGGTATAATTCAAATCGTATTAATGTGTTTTGAATTTTGTAGGTTTATAAGGTACTAATTTCAGTGGAAATTTCACATAACTATTTTACTTGTAAGACAAACAAAACAGTAAATAGACAATACTAAAAATACTAAAAATGATTTTATAAGATTTATTAACTTCACTAATATTAAAACGCAAATAGTTAATATTTCAGTTTTTAAATGAATAAAGAGGAACAATTTGTTATGAAAATATTTGTAAATTCGTATAAAAATTCGTTGTTGCTTTATAAAATACAATTATTAAAATACAACATATTCAACGTGGTACAGAAAGGTGTGGTCATATTTAAGGGTCTTAACCATCGAAATAAGATGACAAGAAACGTAACTCAAGCAAAAAATTACTCCACCAAAACTCTGTGCAAGGGGGCGGGCTATAAAAGTCTGTGCATAATAATCTCTAGTTGACACTTGATGCGTCTAAGTTTTTGCGTGGTGCAGAACATCGTATCTTGATCTAGTTTAATATTTAGACATTAACTTTTATGAAATAAAGTTGATTTTGAACGTTAATTAATTTTTGTTGCGTGTATAAGTGTTACGTGTGATTTTACCTTTGTATGTGGAAGTAAATGGAGCCGTATTTTTCGCAGATTTATATGAGAGTTATCGTTCTAGTTATCTTATTTAGATGGTCGTAACATACACCTTAGAGTGGGTGTTTATGTACCGTATCTTAAAATCTAGACATCCAAATATTTCACGGTAATTTTAATCACTCATTTATTACGATCGATAGGACTGATCACATCCGTGAAGGGAGTGAGTGAAGTGCGTGAGCGAGCATAACAATACTAGAGTGAGACAAAAACTCAAATGTTTATCGTTTAGTGTTGTACAAAGTTGCAAGTCGCATATCGACATGTCACTCATTTCATAATAAATAAATACACCCAACAGTCACACTCATAGTGTGACCCTACACTAGGTTAACCTTTATCGTGGCCCGTGAGTATCAGGAACTACGAGGGACTTGCGGTCCCACAACACCCAAACCCGAAACAAATATTTATGGATCACACAAACATTTGTCTCGGTGTGGGAATCAAACCCACGGTCTCTCGCTTCGTAGCCGGCTTCTCGCCCGCTGCGCCACGGAGAAAGAAAATGCTTTATTTACGTCCTAGCAATGCCATCGGATTTGGTACTACGAGAGGTTGAACTATTTGTATCGAAGACTCTACATTGCTTAAATCTGACCACACCTTTCTGTATCATTTAGCCTAGAATTAAGTATAAACATTCTATAACTATTATTTAAACGGGTCTTAATCGTGTTGTATTTGAAGGTATAGATACCTGTTTATTTATTTCCCGACGATTACCTTATATACCTTCAAACACAAAGCGATATAAGATGATGATAAGATACAAAAAAATTAGACCCGTTTAAATTATTATTAAGTATAGAATGTATACAAATCGCAAAAGTCTAAACACATTTAAGTATAAAAATACTTGGAAAATATAGATTAGTGAATAGTACAAAAGAATTATGAGAATACATTACTGGCAGACTTCCGCGTCAGTGACGTAGCATCTACGCGTCAGTACTAAGCATTATCGACTATGTAAGTCTATAAGAGACTACTAGAATAGTTATCCTACTCGAAGTCAAGATGAAATTTAGGATGTTGACAAACAAGAGCGTTAGTGACGCCGGCGTTTGACGCTTGACGCCGTAACGTTACGACACGTACGAACACACACGAAAGAACACTGCCCCGGTTTTGGCACGCACTAGTACAATTAGCGCAGAATAACTTAGCCAGACTTAAGTTCCAATTCCAAATTCCAAGGACGTGTATGTCTACTACTAAACAAGCTGCACGGTACACAGAAATTGTACTACTAAGTTACGGTAATTGACCGTAACTCAATATTACCATCTCGCTTACTCTCAACTAGAACCGCTATCGCGCTCCCTGTCTGAGAGCTGTCAAACTCCCGCGTTATGTGACGCAATTTTTATTCTAACAGCCCGTCTAGTAGTAGGTATACATTAAAGTCTTTGGCCAATTCACCCTCCGTTTATGCCTCGCGGCACTCATGTTTTTTTTATTTTTTTAATAATGACGAAACGAACATGTCGCTCGTCTGATGACAAGCGTTATGCCTGCCCATAAACAGAAGCAACACCAATCAGAACTTCGAATTATAAAATACTGAATAGCACCAGACTGCGCTCTTCACCCCAAGACATAATATCTTAAGTCGCTTAATGCCCAGTAATTTAGCTGGCTACAATATAATTCAAACCAGGACCCAAAAGTGCTTGGCACACTGCTGCTTGGCGACAGAAATAGACTATGCGGTGGTATCAATACAGACAACCTCTCGCATACGAGGGACCTACGACCTCGTAAGTCTCTGGAAACAATAGCCGCGACGCCGCTCGTAGCTAACTTTAAGTTGGCCAAGTTATCCTGCGTAGTACGAACAGTAGCGGACTAAGGGGCGGTCGATCGGCCCCGGGCCTCCGAACTTAGTGCCCAAATCTCGAAATCTCACAATGTCATACATATGCATACTCAAATTACCGGCAAACGCAAAAAAAATCACCGTGGACGTAATTAGGTTTGCTCCAAGGGGCTTAGTCCGCCACCGAGTTCGAACTTCATTACCGTAGCACAGTGCCAAACACCCTCTGGCCTCTTGACATGAGGAGTTCCACAGCTCCGACTGAAGCCAGTAGTAGTAAGAGTGCAAGTACTGCAAGTACTGCCCTGCATCTTCTCCGACGGCGCTCGCCTCGTGCTAGTCGGCGGGACAGTGCCTCGCCTCTCGCACTGTCTAGTGTAAACAATGCACTGGCAGCCTGCAATGAGAAAGAAATGCGTTAGGCTCTTAAAAAACTATTCAGCATCAATTAGCATCGGCATGAAACGTTCTAAACAGTTTAGTCTACAGCATGAATGAAGTAACAGCTTGCTGTTGCGTTTCGTAAGGTGAGTGAGACTCCGGAGTACCAATTCCTCCCTCCCTTTCTGAATCAGAATGTCCACCAACTGCTTCGTATATAAATTAAAAGTTAAGAAGCTCTTGACTGAAGATGTGACGGGATCAAAAGCATCTTTATATATTATGTACTGGCTATCCTGCGCGGCTTCACCCGCGTGCATATTACAGCTCCGCTCCCGTGTTTCATACAAAGTTCAACCCCCCTTTTACCCCCTTGTAATGTAAATTTCCAAAAATCTTTTCTTGGCGGGGCATATATTTTATTTCTTATTCAGCACACTCTGCGCCCGCCGACCGCTGCCAACCGGGACAGACGTACGGCCCGCCAGCCGCTCTGCCCCCGCTTTTTAAATCCCTGATATCTTCTAAGATATTCATTTTAATGATATGCTGTAAAGGGCAATTTTGATCTACATGAAATGCACAACGTATCTAATGTATTTTATTGGATCAGGAATAATACTGTATTGTTAAAAATAGCTTGGTAAATAACCCATCTTTTTTATAAAAAAGTAGTTATTGTGACATAACTTTAATAGTTAGACATATGGTATTGTGGACTTTTTTGTAGATATTGATGTCCTATATAAAATTGTAGTGCATCACTTTGCTCTATTGTCAATAATTTCCGCAGAGTACGCGTCTTTATTCGTTTTTCTAATACTTCTAATAATTAATTCGATACAGTTTGGTTACGATGTGGCCCCATATAAGTTTGGTTACGATTTGATGACGGAGTACGGAGTAAAAAAATTAAACTCCTCAACTCATAACAGCATCATTAAGTTTTTTCCAACAAAATCGGTCCACAATTGGCGGAGAAATCGATGTATGTACATACATACAAAAAAAGAACTCGCCTCCTCCTTTTTTGAAGTCGGTTAAAAATGAAGGTTTACACTTTCACCAAAGTCCTTACTGAAGCCGTATAATTTTATTGTTTATCACATAAATTGTGTTCATTAAACGAACATAAACCCATTTTTTTTATTGTATTTTCAACACTCTTGGCTTTATAATGTAGGTCGTGGTGTACTGTAATAGGACCTTTAATTAATATTTATCTATATTAAAAGTAAAGAGTACGTCTGTTTGTCCAATTACTAAAGTTATTATTAGCGATAGGATCGCCTCCTATTACTCCTATCATCTACCATCATCATCAGCCACAAGACGTCCACTGCTGAACATAGGTCTCCCCTAATGCCTTCCAGGCCTCGCTGTTTAAAGCGGCCTGCATCCATCGGCTTCCTGCAACCCTTGTCAGGTCGTCACTCCATCTTGTACGTGGACGGCCTCTGTTGCGCTTGCCCGTACGTGGCCTCCGTGGCAGAACTTTTCTGCCCCATCGGCTATCAGTTCGGCTTTCATCATCGGAAATAAGTTTAGCGAAAAGTGAGTACAGTATTAATTGCACCTCTGCCTACCTCTTCAGGGATAAAGGCGTGAGCTTATTTATGACCCTACGAGGCGCAGTGGGCGATTAGCCGTCTGTGAAGCGAGAGGCTGCGGGTTCGATTCCGGCTCCGGGACAGATGTTTGTGTGATCCATAATTTTTTGTTTCGTATCGGGGTGTTTTCTCCCCAGATGTATTTTTTATTTAACGGTATGCTGCGGCTTGGCTGTGCTCTGGCATTGCTGTGGTCCATGGGCGGTGGTAACCACTTAACATCAGCGCTTCATCATCCGCGTCAGGCAGGTGGCTGGTCGTATAAACTACAAGGCAAATTTTTCTGCAACATGTGTCAAAGTAAGTTACACCGACCCCATTGCGATTGGGATAAGGCAGATGTAAGAAGAACATTATGTTAGTGATTTTCTGTATATCATAATATAAAATAATATAATAATAATACCAGCCCTGTATTATACATGTCCCCCTGCTGGGCACGGGCCTCCTCTACTGAATGAGAGGGGTTAGGCCTTAGTCCACCACGCTGGCCTAATGCGGGTTGGCAGACTTCACATATCTTCGAAATTCTTATGGAGAACTTCTCAGGTATGTAGGTTTCCTCACGATGTTTCCTTCACCGTTAAAGCAAGTGATAATTAACAATTAATATACACGTAAATTAGAAAAGTTAGAGGTGTATGCTCTTGGGGCTGGTTTCGAACCTGCGACTTTGGTCACGACAGTCCACACCACTCCCACCTGAGCTATCACTGCTTTTTCATAATAGCTATATAATATAATATAGTCATAATATAGCTTTGTTTAATATAGCTACATAAGGATAATAATGATAAGGATAATGACAGCTCCGTAGCGCAGCGGGCGAGTAGTCGGCTGCGAATCGAGAGGCCGTGGGTTCGATTCCCACACCGAGACAAACGTTTGTGTGAACCACAAATATTGGTCTCGGGTCTGGGTGTTGTGGGACCGCAAGTCCCTCGTAGTTCCTAATACCCACGACACAGGTTTACCTAGTGTGGGGTCAGAGCTATGTCTGTGACTGTTGGGTGTATTATTATTATTATTATAATTTTTGGAAACCCCTTACGAAAAAACCGTTTTTTTTATTAGCGTTAATCACGATACAAGCAGGTCGCTCGCCTAAAGGTAAGCGTCACGCCTACCCATAAATAAAAGCAACACCAATCAGAACTTCTTTTCTTTTCTTCTTTTTCTTTTGAGTGCCTCGGTGGCGCAGTTGTAATGAGTACGCGTTGCGATTGAGGCTAGCGCTGAGGTCTTGGGTTCGAAACCCGTGTCGGGTAAAGTGCTATTGGGTTTTCTATTACGAAATGCTCAGTATCAGCCCGGAGTCTGGAATTTGTGCCCGGTATGGCGATAGGCTCGCCCCCTATCACATAAGGGATGGAAATACGCTCGGCGAAATGTGGGTGTACTGGTTACACCTCTGCCTACCCCTTCGGGGATTACAGGCGTGAGTGCGTACGTATGTATATTAACAAATCTGCATTGACCCAACGTTATAAACGATTATCCTATATCATAAAATACCTTAGTTCAAGAAGGGGAAATGTGTGACCTGAATATATAATATTAATAATTGTATTATGTATTGCAAAAGAACAATAAAATTTAACGAATACAAATAACATAATAATTAATGTTATCGATAAAATATCGATTGACACAAAATGTTGAACGTGACACACTGCCGGTAACATTGACATGCCTGTTGGCCTGGATATAAGTAATAAAAAATTACAATTTGAAAGTAATTAATTAAATAATTACGTATGCCGAGTTGTTCGAAATGTAAAAATGGAAATAAACGTCAAAATATGATGAAAATGTAAATTATTTTTGTAGTAAGCATTTTATAACAAAATATCACGTCGAAGGACTTATGATGACCATAGTAAAATGTTTTTACAAGTTTTTGCTTTAATGTTGTGATCTCCTGACTCCCAAACGAACTTCCCATCTCATTTTCAATCACCGTAATATTCATTTTCTTGGAGTTAAGATTTCAAAAAGCAGTAGTACCTCACCGGGGTATGGACTGCCAAGACGATTATCGCAAGTTCGAAACCAGCCCCAAGAGCTTGCACCTAAGACTTTTCCATGTTACGTGGGTATTCATTATTAATTATCGCGTGTTTCAACAGAGACCTGTATACCTGAGAATTCTCCATGAGGATTTCGAAGGCATGGGAAATCTGCCAACCCGCATTATACCAGCGTGCTGGAGTATGGCCTAACCTCTCACATTTGAAGAGGAGGCCCGCGCCTTGCAGTGGTACAGTTTAATATAGGGCTCATATTAAAATTTCATATAAATACATACACACTCGCGCCTATACCCCTATGTGATTTCATATGCCGGAATTTAGAAAATCCTATTTGAAATTAAAATATCAATGCAAGTCTTTTGTTATACTTCTCCGTTTTAGCTTTATGCCATGAACAAAATGTATTGTTTATTTTATGTTAAATCCACAAAAACAAGATAGCACAATTGGATACAAAATTGCTTATTTAACCTAATTTAACTATGAATTGCTGAAGAAATAATTATGACTAAATATAAACTAAAGGAAAATTATTAACAAATCATTGTTACTAACTCAACCTATAGTCAGTATTTACACAAAAAACTGTGGAGCTCTCAATTGAGTTCGCCAGTATGTAACATAAACATCATAATAATTAATTTTAATATTATTTATGACCACAAATAAAAAACATTTATGGATTTTGAATAAAATGACGTAACATTTGGAGTCATTCGCGTCGGTCAGTTCGCGTTCACGTTATGAAAGTGCAATGTTTATTACATAACATATAATTACGTTTAAATAAACAACATATAAATCTACATCATACACTTTCTCGTCCAAGTTTACATTGTAACATTTATTGCGGTTGCTGAATTAAAGCAATAACAAGTATAAAGATAAGACTGATTCAGTGGCGTAGTTGTAATACGTAAGCGTTACGACTGAGGCTGACGCTGAGGTCCCGGATTCGATCCCCGGTTTGGGTAAAAGTGGTAGAGACCTCAGTCGTAACGCGTATGCATTAAACTGCGCCACCGCCGAGGTAGTTTTTTTTTTGAGTAGGCCCGCAAACGAGCTAGTGGGTCACCTGATGGTAAGTGATCTCCACCGCCCATGTACGCCCACAATACTAAAAGAATTATGGGTGCGTTGCCGACTTTAAAGGAAAGGGATTGGGAAGGGGGGGGTTTGGGCCTCCGGATATCTCACTCACCGCAGCAGCAAGCTGCTACTATACGCCGGTTTTCTGTGAGACAGTGGTAACGACCCGGATGAGCCGGCCCATTCGTGCTGTAAATTCTGGATCTTTATCTTTCTTGTCCTATATTATAACTAATTCTTGTGTCGCTTTTCAGAAACAACCTTCTGTTTTGGTCGGCACTGAACTCTATCGAACAAGGATTAAAATATTGCCCTGTCTCCACCCACGTAAACGATAAATTCTTGAACAATTAACGGTCAAACATTCAATTTAAGAATGACATATACTCTAATACGTCAACGTACAGACTGACATACAAAACCCACATGGGTTTTAGTTAATAGCTACTAGACAATGCAATTTAGACAATGTTAAGTGCATAATCCGCTTGACTGCTCTAACATATTGTTTAAACGCCTTGAGAATTTAACATACGCTCTCATACATACGCACTCACGCCTGTAATCCCCGAAGGGGTAGGCAGAGGTGTAACTAGTACACCCACATTTCGCCGAGCGTATCTCTGTCCCACGATGTGATAGGGGGCGAGCCTATCGCCATACCGGGCACAAATTCCAGACTCCGGGCTGATACTGAGAATTTCGAAATAGAAAAACCCAATACCACTTTACCCGACCTGGGGATCGAACCCGAGACCTCAGAGTTAACCTCAATTGTAACGCGTACGCATTACAACTGCGCCACCGAGGCAGTTGAGAATTTAATTTTATATTTATCTGTAATTATCCCTATAAATGCCTATAAACTTTATAAAAATAAGGTTTTTTTATAACAGAAGTCAGAAAACGAACAAGTGAGTTACATACATACATAGATTCACGCCTGTTTCCCATAGGGGTAGGTAGAGACAACGGATTTCCACTTGCTACGATCCTTGCATACCTCTAAGTGAGTTAACTGATGGCAAATGTGATATCCACCGCCCATGATCACTCACAATACTCAAAGAATCATGGATGCTTTGCTGATCTTAGAAGAAAGGATTGGTGAACCATGGAGGAGGGATTTGGGCCTCCGGTAAAATCTCACTCCACATACAAAACGTAACAGCGAAGTGGCACTTCACGTCGGTGTTCTGTGAGACAGTGGTAATGATATACTACTTTATAGCACTAATGAGTGATTTAGACAAAAATGTCTACAGCGTGGCTCTACCACTTAATTACACAATATAATCCTACTGCTAATAATCCTAATGTAAAACTTGGGATGATTCTGACTTTGGATGTTTGTTAGTCAATCACGCCTTAGAGGCTGAACGGTTTTGGGTGAAATTTGCCACACCAGTAGACCATGACCGGGATAAGATGCTACATAGGCTACTTTTATCCCGGAAAAGGCCGTTCACGCGGGCGGAGCCGCGATCAAAAGCTAGTATTTAATATTAAGATAAGTACTCGTATTAATATAATTATAATTATTCCTATAAACTTTATAGGCATAGTTTATAGTTTAAAGCAGCAAATCTCATTCAAGCAACAACCAAACAACTTTTGCTTCTACATCTTATATACATCATACCATTTATTAACATATTTGAACGCTTGGCAGCAGAGGTCGTATACAGTGCCTATAGGCATATTTATAAAATTACGCAACACTCGTAGCTCATCAAATTGTAATCAAAATCTTTGTATTACATGCCATGTTATAACCCACGGCATTAAGATTGTAATCTGCTAAAAACGTAAATGTACTGTTATCTCAACATTCTCATACTTTCACAAAAGAATGTCAAGATATGCTTTGTTCGGTGACGTAACCGACACGACCGCGAGTTTTATAATGGCCAGTGTCAAATGTTATAAGGTCGTGACGTGTAACCGTATGTAATACACATTTCGGATTCACATAACTGAATTTTAGGTTTAGGATTTCGCTCTATCATTAATGTAGTACATACATACGCCTGTAATCCCGAAAAACCCAATATCACTTTTACCCGACCCGCGGATCGAACCCGAGACCTCAGCGTCAGCCTCAGTCGTAACGCGTAGCTACGCATTACAACTGCGCCACCGAGGCATTAATGTAGTCTTAGGCTGGAACTCCATCATTATCATTCTATGCCTCCCCTGAATCAAGCTTCCGAGTCCAATCCTGTACACTCCAACCATTTTAAAACAAAGGTACTTTTACTCTTTTACTGTAAAGCTGATTTATGAAATAACTGACGCACCAAATTATTTAACAAAGCTGTCACACAGTCGTAAAATTTGAATATCTGATTTCCGTAAAGGCGACCGAAATTCGATTGAGTTTTGTAACCGGATAATTATTAGAATAAATTAAATAGTTTGTGATAGTGAATTTAATTATTCGGTGCTTTCATCCTATTTATATTGCAGAGGCCTGTAAACCAGGAAGTGGGTCACCTTATGGTGATCTTCACCGTCCATGAACATCCACAATACCTGAAGAATCATGGACGCGTTGCCTATCCTAAAGGAAAGGGATCAAGGGTATGGAAAAGGGAAGAGAATTTGGGCCTCTGGATATCTCAATCACCGTACGAAACGCAACAGTAAGCTGCTACTTCACGTCAGTTTTCTGGGAGACAGTGGTAATAACCCGGTCGAACCGGCCCATTCATGCTGTAGACAAAACTTCAGCGTGGCTCTACCTCTTGTTGTTTTGTGGATATAGGATAGGAGATGATAGGAACTGATAATATCGAAATTAAATAAATATTTCCGAATTCCAGAAACATATTGTGACAAATGTTTCTGGAATCCAGATATATTTGTTGTATTGCTAGGTTTTATGAGACCGAAAGTATCTTAATATTAACGATTAAAGATCAATTTTGTATCTTAGTATAGACTCAGGACTATACAACGTGTTACAGAAAGGTGTGGTCAAATTTAAGCAACGTATAGTATGTATACGATATAAGTATTTCAAGCATAACAAATGAGTAGGTAACATGTCAATATTTGACTTGCAACTTTGGACAACATTAAAAATGATAAACGGCTGAGCTTTTGACTCACTTCATCATTCCTAATTTCGATTACACACTTCACTTAATTTAAAGGGGTGTGATCAATCTTATCGATCTTAATAAACGAATGATTAAAATTAGCGTGAATTTTTAGGATGTCTACACTTTGGTAAGAACAGATACATAAACACTCACTGTCAGGTGTATGTAATGACCCTTAAATATGACCACACCCTTCTGTACCATGTATATCGGCAACAAAACCTCGACTCCTTTGCTATTGTGGGTAACTATATGCATTAGTATTTTGACAGGGATGAAACCCGTTGCCTCACACCCGGTTACAGTTACACCATGTAGGCTGTCATTGTCGATCTGCTTTGCCAAAGAGCATAGTTTTTTTTTTATTGCCTAGATAGGCAGCCGAGCGGACGGCCCACCTGATGGTTAGTGGTTACCGCCGCCCATGGACCTCAGCAATTCCAGAGCACAGCCAAGACGCTGGCTACAGTTAATATTACATTATACCCTTTTTTTTTTGCAACATATATTTGCGATGCAATTATATTAAAGAAGTTAAATGTATGTAGTTGAAGATAAACAGTGCGATGTCGCGTGCTGGAATGCGTTAGCCATTTATAATAATTAAATGGTTGCGAAAACTGGCGACCACGACCGAACAACGCCGCGGCGTGTCAAGATCAGCACGACGGTGTCGCAACCGACGACTTTTACACCATCCGACACGACACAGAAAATCGGATGTCTGTTCTACATCGGACAACAAACAATCAGTGTTTAAAACTTAAAATTAATTATATTTTTTTCCTTTTGCATATAAATTATTTAAAACTACATTTTACTCGGGGCACAGTTCCAGTAAATATTTTTTTGGGCTAAAATATATACTAGGGTTAGTGTAGGTTTTTAAACCGATTCAGTGGCTCCACATATTATCCTTTACACTCTTCTCTTTATATTAATATTTATAAACAACGTAGAAAAGACAAAATAGGTATTAGCTAATACATTGATTTTAATTAGAAGGTACTTAATCACAAAGAAATTGTCCGAAGAATGAATGTAATCTAAGTCTACAGGCTGCAAAGCTACAGTAAATTACCACTAGACCATTGAGACAAGCATAAACATTACATTTTACCCAGTTTATATAGCCATTTGTCAATCGAATCACTTTCCAGCGAGTGTTTTTTTCTTGCTGCCCTGCCTCGAGGTCCTGACTTTTTCCTTAGACGCATCCACTTTGCGTCTTCAGCATACTCTGTCGTAAGCATACGCTTACGCTTTCGCTTTACGCTTACGCTTTTTGGGCAATTCGTAGAATCATACGCCTACAATCTGGCATAGACATCTGACACTTTGCAGCAAGCTATAACAATGATTTCTTTGATACCTCGCTGACTTCTGACTGACTAAAGGAAAATATCGGCGTGCTTAGCCTGTTACATCGCCTTCCTCGTTATCAATGAGTGCGAATTTCCGATAGTTATAACCTAGTACACACTTACATCGTGTCGGATGGTATAAAGTCTGATGCATACGTTTACTGGCTATTGATAAAAAATCTATATATCATTTGATCTTTACACAAGGTATTTTTTTGTAGTGTTTGATCAATAATTTTGTCACTTTAAAGGTTATGTTTAATAATAGGTTTTTACCTATGAAATTGCCGTTTCAATTAATCAAAATACCTAACTAACTAAACATAATCCATGCTATCTATGCATCTTTGCCAGCGCAGTGGCAATTTATCGATGCCCTTCTTGAAGAAATGGGCTGAACGGGAGAAACAAACTCTTGGAAGACATTTTATACTGCCTCTCGGATATTGATTTATTCCCCGCCAAAAAGTTTGAGGACACAGGCATGAGTTTATAAAGAAAAAAATTAATTAAATAAATTGAAAAAAAAACATTAAATAATAGACACAAAAATCTGATTGGGTATCCACGGGTTAATCACTGATTAAAATATTAATATGTAAGGCGGTTTATAACATGTACATACTTACAGGCTACTCACGACGTCTCATAAAAGAAAAAATATCAAAACTTTAATATCAACGGGATACTAAGTGTTCCACTTTCTCCCGAACGATTAACTACATTAAGTACATGTTACGTAACAAGTTTTCACAGGAAATGTCAATACGGAATGCGGACATGCAGTTGCGATATCAAGAGAACTTTGTGTCATTTTAAAAGTTTATAGTTACGCCATATAATGTTACAGTTCTTAGTTGACCGCCTCTTTTCGGTGAATACCTACCTTTTTTTTTTTTGTTTGTTCCTTATGGAACCGGCTAAGATCAGAGACCATGCTGTCAAGTCATTAGTTTTAATCTTTTCTTATATTCCAAGAACGATGAAATGGGGGTGTGTCCGATTTCAAGGTCTTGCTGGAGTTTTAATGTTAATTCCTTTCAGTTCGATGCTTCTTAGACGACTTTCTTCAAGCGAATCGAACGCACAAAGTCGATCGATACCCTTGGTCAAAAACCACCTAAATTCGCTTATTTCAATGTTTCCATACACTATTCATCAGCGTTAATGATTATTGCACAAAACCACACCACTTTTAGACAACAAACACAACTTTAAACTAGTTTAGGAAATAATTAAAACAAGAGAGCCACCGCACTGTCAGAATTCCCGCCAAAACTCCTCGGTGAATACCATTGCTTAATTCCTGTCATAAAGAAATGACACTTCTTTTATGACCTACTTCATAAGTGTTTAATATATAGATGCACCAAGCTAACTGTGAACTGAAGAGCGTTGCTACCGTCGCTACCACTTACCACTTTACGAATAATCAATCATTATGAGGGATATATAAGTTGTTATGACACTCATCTTTCACATTAGGTAATTCGTTTATTTCAGCCAAATTCGAAAAAATATTATAAAAGTGACTTTCAGTATATACCTATATAAATAATAAAATATATCTATGAACAGTGAAATTGTATACCCATGATGCGAAAACCTAGACATGTTAATTTGTTTGTTTAGTGGATGAAGACATTCCTTTCCACCAACTAAGAAGCCTCCTAGTTGACAGCCTCCGTGACAGTAGCTGACTGCGAAGCGAGACGCCGTGGGTTCGATTCCCGCACCGAAACAAATGTTTGTGTGATCCACAAATATTTGTTTCGGGTCTGGGTGTTGTGGGACCGCAAGTCCTTCGTAGTTCCTGATACCCAAGATACAGGTTAACCTAGTGTGGGATCAGTACTATGTGTGTGACTGTTGGGTGTAATTATTTATATAAAAATAAATTAAAAAAAAACCACTAAAACATCCACTAGCCATCCCACCAAATCTAGGGATAATTCAACTAATTTGCGAACACTGTCTATATTTCCATTTTCTGCCATTTCACACTTAACTTGGTACATCTTTTTTATGGTATACGAGCAAGTGGATCACCTGATGGTAAGTGATCTCCACCGCCCATGTACGCCCACAATACCAAAAGAATCATGGGGGCCTTGCCGACCTTAAAGGAAAGGGATAATAAATTGATTGGCAAGGGGAAGGGGTTTGGGCCTCCGGATATCTCACTCACCGTACGAAACGCGGCAGCAAGCTGCTACTTTACGCCGGTTTTCTGTGAGACAGTGGTAACGACCCGGACGAGCCAACACATTCCATTCCATATACCCAATATATTATCATAATACTCATCTACAAAAGTTAACAGACTAAATATAGAACACTAAAATAAAAAAACTGTCACGCTGCAATACACACAGAGAAGCGTATTTCAAACGTGTATGTAAAACAGGCCCTTGATATCTAAATATGAATTACAAATATCGGACACGAGATAAGAACTCATTAGAGACGTAACTGCTGACTAATAAGTGAGCCACTTTCCGTCAATATTTGCATACTAATAGGGTCAATGGGGCGGGTCGCAGGTGGCACACATCTCGGAAATGATAATATTGGTTACGTCACTAGTTTTCCGTTGCGAAGTGGTTTATACGGTAATCTGTGTACCGAGTGCGAGTTTTTTTTGTACGTCACGCGCGTCATTCGTATACGCGAAATTTAAATGAAGTTAAGGCCTTAAGTTACGTTTCTAATACATTCCGCTAGAGGCGCTGTACGGATCTGAATATATATATATATATATATACAAGGTGGCAGGTCCCTCGTATGCGAGGTACACAAAGGTTTACAATTTCTCTATATGCTTATGTATTTTACGCGATATATCCATTTTGAGTAATTAATGGACAGCTTATAAGAGAATTCTTAAGCCTTTCATAAAGTTTAAGGTATATTGACTTAAGCATTTCCTTAATTAAAAACTCGATCTGAAATCTAGTACGAATCTCAAACTGTACAAAGTATATACATACGCACTCACGCCTGTAATCCCCGAAAGGGTAGGCAGAGCTGTAACCCTTACACTCACATTTCGCCGAACATATCTCCGTCCCATGATGTGATAGGGGCGAGCCTATCGCCATACCGGCCACAATTCCAGACTCCGGGCTGATACTGAGCATTTCGTAATAGAAAAACCCAATATCACTTTTACCCGACCCGGGGATCGAACCCGAGACCTCAGCGTCAGCCTCAGTCGTAACGCGTACGCATTACAACTGCGCTACCGAGGCAGTCACCGTTGAAGCGGGCTATAATGCACTCAACTTTCGAGAAGTCAGAGGTGTATGTTCTATGGGTGGAACTGAATCTAAGGCCTACGTGTCGGCAGTTCGTTCCACTTCCCACTAAGCTATAGGGTACGCGACAAGAGACCGCGACGCGTGACGAAAAAACACGTCTGCTTTGTATGCAATTGTGTAAGTACGTTTGATGTATGCAACCGACACAGAACAGCTTGACACGTTCCTCCGTCGTCGTCCCAAACATGTTTTGGCAGATCCCAACGACTCCATCACAGTCGCTATCGAAGCAACACTTTCCCTGCCCAATCCGAATCGCAATAATAATACGCGACCCTGACATAGGACACGCCTACGAGTCCGAAGAACTCCCACAACTGACCGTCAGAACAATGATGTGCAGAGACGGCCCTAAACTATACTCCCCAGCGATTGCTCAAGCTGAGGTCTGAGCCTTCTAAAAGGCGCCTCTGTGCCTAATCGCTTACATTATACATATTTCTGGCTAGAGCGCCATAAGCGCCAGCTTTATTGTCAGGTGAAGCTGTAAAAGCAATATAAGCTAACAGCACAAATCCATTCGAAAAAAAAGCTTGACACGCGACCGTTCCATACAAAGGGTATGTGTCGCGGTCTCCCTGTCTTTATTGCATACCTCAAAACAAGTATTTACTAACTCCGTTAATTAAAACCAATCATATAACCGATAAATATATGCACATTACGACGTAACCCGGAGTCTTGTTCGATTTAACACGGAGTTGTCGCAGCGTTGCATAATTGCGTGGGGCCGGCATTCGATTTGCAATATTCCCCGATAGCCCCGTGTAATCTGCATCTAATTATTTGCGAGATTTCAATGTAATCTTGACTTATAATGTGATAGATATCCAATAATATTCGTATTGCTTTAGATGTGGATGCAGTTAAATTTAGTTTGTTAATTCGTCTGAACTAATTCATGCCAACTCTAAAATCAACTAGAATATTATATTGTGCTCGAGTCATACTTTTGCACGTAAATGATAATTCTAAGTTAATTTCAAAGCCTACTTCAAAAGCAATTGGTAGAGCCACGCTGTAGACAGTTTTGTCTACAGCATGAATAGGCCTATTCGACCGGGTTGTTACCACTGTCTCACAGAAAACTAACGTAATTAAAATAGCGGCTTGCTGCTGCGTTTTGTATAGTGAGTGAGATATCTGGAGCCCTAAATCCTCTTACCCTTCCTGATTTCCCCTTCCCCATTTTCTTTATGGTCGACAACACGTCCATGATTCTTCTGGTATTGTGGGCGTTCATGGGCGGTGGAGATCATCAGGTGACTCACTTGCTCGTTTGCCGCCCTATGCTATAAACATCTTCTTGTTCTCATCTGGTCTCTTTATTGCTGAAGGTCGTGTCTAGCCTGAAGTAGTGATGACGTGAGTACATTTATTCAAAGAGTACTTTTGTACAAATGTTAGCCTGTAGCTATTTAAGGCGGTCTTTAACTAGTTTGATAAAATTATAATGATTAGTCTGGTAACACATCAATGTTTTAAAGAGTGGTATTTGACAATTGATGTACCCACGAAGTTTAAAAATACACGCGCCTAGTTGATTCAAAAACTGAATTTTGTAAGAGTTTAATCGTTAAATATAGTGCATAAAGAAAGTAAAGCAGAATATTATAATATATTCTATTCCAAGTTAAGTTCCATAGTAGAGTCAAGTGAACCAAGTAGTGGATAGCAGTTTCTTACAAGTTAGTTGCAAGTTACGTCTTCGGGGACACAGACGTGAGCTTGTTTTGCTTTGTATGTAAAAATCACTCCTATACCATTTCTATATATTATTTCTCAAAGTGTTTTTGTCGGAACGCCATAACTTCCATAATTCTCCATAAAATTTAATGATTCAAACACCATTTTAAAGCTTATGTTTGCCGCTATTGGCGAAAAATAGATAAATGTTTTAAAATTATAAATTTTTCCAAAAACTGACTGACTGCCTCGGTGGCGCAGTTGTAATGCGTGCGCGTAACGACTGAGGCTGACACTGAAGTCTCGGGTTCGATCCCCGGGCCGGGTAAAAGTGATATTGGGTTTTTCTACTACGAAAAGCTCAGTATCAGCCCGGAGTCTGAAATTTGTGCCCGGTATGGCAATAGGCTCGCCCCCTATCATATCATGGGACGGAGATAAGCTCGGCGAAATGTGGGTGTACTGGTTACACCTCTGCCTACCCCTTCGGGGATTACAGGCGTGAGTACGTATGTATGATTGTATGTATTTTAAAAAAAAAAGTGATCCCTATCGGTGGAAAATATTCGCACGGGTTACCTATTTTTTTAAATAATCCTCCAAGTTAAATGCAAAAAAAGATGACGGTCAACGAAATGGTGATTCATTAATAGCAAGCGTGAGTCGCTGTGACATATTCATTTGTACGGTGGTTGCTATCCAGGTACCAATCTGGACAGGTTTCAATATTTTGAAATATTTGATTAGTCAAGTCTTTGTGCAGTAATTCAACGTCAATCTTACGATTCAATAATGCCGAATAGATTTTAATTTAATAATACATTCACGATTGTTAATCTCCTTGCTCCTTTTATAGATACATCATTAACTGTCTAAAGGTGAACAAAATTAACGTTACACAATAATAAAAATATTCAGACGAAATTATTGTTGTCATTAAAGTCATTAAAAGCTAATACATGTATACGTTCCTAAGAATATCGCAATATCCAAAGAGTTATGGTTACATACTACTTTACTAGATAGGTCCCTCGTATGTGAGAGGTCGTCTGGGCTGGTAACACGGTTTTGTCTTCTTCTGCGGCCAAACAACAGTGTGTAAGCACGATTGTGTTTCGATTTAAAGGACATTGAAGCCAGTGCAATTACTGTGCATTATGAGACTTAACAGCTTATGTCTCGGGGTGACGAGCATTGTCCAATCAATGCTTTGTAGTTTAAAGTTCTGTGTGGTGTTGCTTCTGTTTATGGGCAGGCGTAGCGCTTACCATCAGGCGAGCGACCTGCTTGTTTCGTCACTCAAGCTAATAAAAAAAGGGTACTTAATATATACTTGTACTTAACTGGATATCTGGATACCTAATTTTTGCGCGGGGCATAACGTCGTATCTCGATTTAGAAATTTAATATTTAGACATTAACTTTTATGAAATTAAGTTGATTTTAAACGTTCATTAATTTTTGTGGCGTGGATCAGTGATACGTAGGGTGACTTTTGCATGTTTAAGTATTTTTGGCAGATTCCTATGAGATTTATCGTTCTAGTTATCTTATTTCGATGGTTCCAGTGCCATTTAGTACTTTGTTATTAAAAGTGTTATAAAGTATTCTATCTTTATATATATATAATTCTACTGTACGTGTGTATGTGACTGAACTCCTCCTAAACGGCGGGACCGATTTGAATGATTTTTTTGTATGCGTTTGGGTGGCGCCCTGTATGGTTTAGACTCACAATTGGATCCGGTAGGTGGAGCTGCTATAGTTGCGGGAGAAACCGCGCGGGCAGCTAGTTATAAATAAAATGATTAGTGGCCATCCTAGTGTCAAAGTGTTCAAGCCTCCCGTAGGCCTTCACTTGGCTTAACAACTGCTGTCAACTAATAACAGCCGGGACCGACTTTTACATATATGTGTTATATGGAGTGTTACTTCTGTTTATACCCAGTCGTGGACCGTGGGTTCCATCAGGCGAGCTACCTGCTCGTCTCGTCATTCATGCAAAAATACGTCAAGATCATAAACAGACGTGGTGCAATACGTAAATTATCCACAGTTCTATACGGCCTTCGTCCGTTTTGTCAAACGCATCCGTTCTCTCGGCGATTGTCTAGCAATTTGCAACTAGCTGACGTGTACTTAAATGTTTCGAAACGAACTTAAATTACTAGAGACGGTCGTAAGTGGCAGTTGGATGCATTTCGATGGTTGCATGTTGCGTGATTGCACTGGTTGCAAGCTAGGTAGTGGTAGGTCCCTCGTATGCGTAAGGCCGACTGAATGACTGACTGACTGAACGGAAACACCGCTTTATATATTTTTATCACCAAGCAATAGTGTGTAAGCACTGTTGTGTTCCGGTTTGAAGGTTATTGAAGTCAATGAAATTACTGGGCATTATGAGACTTAACACCTTATGTCTCGGGGTGACGATCGCAGACCAGTGGGCATGCAGTGCTTTGTAGTTCAAGGGTCTGTGTGGTGTTGCTTTTTTTATGGGCAAGCGTGGCGCTTACCATCACGCAAGAAAATCTATTCGTCATTCGGGAAAAAAACTATATCATTAAAATTACGTTGTTTTACAAGAAAATATATAGCTAGCTAAGCTTCATTACGGAACTTTCTGTCGAAGCAGAATTTATATAATTTCGCTCAAAATATGTAAAAAAAATAATTACTGCTTGCTTATAATCTTTGGCGCCAAATTTCTTGTGAATATATCAATTCAAAATTCTTGTGGTCGGATAAAACAACGCTAGCGACTTAAATTGTCAAAGTCATTAGTGTGGGGTACAGCCTTAATTAGTGGATTTCAGGGTTTTATACCGAAAGGATAGTAACGGAACCTTATGACTAAGCCTAGGCAGTTTATCTGTTTGTTTACCTCTATCTTTAGTAAGTAGCTGGGTGAATATTTCCCAGATGAAGTATCATTATTATTAAAAAAAAAATATTAGCTTAAATTATGAGACGAGCAGGTCACTCGCCTGATGGTAAGCGCCACGCCTGCTCATAAACAGAAGCAACGCCACACAGAACTTTGCAAAACACATTACAAAACACTGCATGACACTGGACCGCGCTCATCACTCTGAGACATAATTTTTTAAGTCCAGTAATTTCACTGGCTTCAATGTCCTTCAAACCGAAACACAGCTTTGCTCACACACTGCTACTTGGCGGCAGAAAGACAACCTCTCACTTACGAGGGACCGACCACATAGTAAACGCCTCTACCATCTGCATCCAAAATTTAGTCATCGCATACCAAAACTGCCATTGCGCATACTTTTACCAATAATACCCAACCTTACAAACATGTTTCGATACAAAAATAATTTCACCAGTACAACAATCACGAAATTAATACCTGTTCGTAAAAAACACACACATTAAAATATTTTGGCACTTACACTCGGTACTTGCACTTGCCTACATAATTAATATAAATTATTGTGTACTCGCGATCACACAAAGCTTCACATAAAATAAATACAATACGATTTAAACTGCCTCGGTGGGGCAGTTGTAATGTGTACGCGTTACGACTGAGGCTTGTGGTCTCGGGTTCGATTCCCGGGTCGGGTAAAGTGATATTGGGTTTTTCTATTACGAAATGCTCAGTATCAGACCGGAGTCTGGAATTGTGCCCGGTATGGCGATAGACTTGCCCCCTATCACATCGTGGGACGGAGATACGCTCGGCCAAATTTTGGTGTACTGGTTCGGTATCGCCAACGCATTGTGTACAATATTATCTTAGTAGTCTTAAGCTAAATTTCGTTACAATGTGAGGCGAACACGGCATGCATATGAAGAAGAGCGAATCTTTGTTTATCAACATCCATTCATTTACCAAGCTCTTAGGCCCAAAGCCAACCTCACCTGCACGTGGTGCATTCTGCTAATTAACGGACGAGGCAATGGCGAATGTTGATTCCCGTTGAGGGGTCAAACGCTGGGTCGCCCCACATACCTAATACCAAATGCATCGTCAAATCACGGTGGGAAGGTCGACCCTGGCATTAAGTCGGGATAATGCCTACAAACAGTAACGGCAATGACGGTCATCCAATATACTCTATATTATTAAATTTTGCACTTATTTTATTTCAAATTATATTGTTTACATATTTATACTAAATGGTCTCTTCTTCCACTTGCCCTTATTCCACTCGCAGTGGGGTCGGCGCAACATGCTTGTTACAGAAGGATTTAGCTTTAAGTCCTTACGACCGGCCGCCTGCCTGACGTCAACCCTCTAGGGAGGTGGTAGGCCCCTAGTATGCGAGGGGCCGTCTGGGTTGGTACCATCGCTTTGTCTTTTCTGCCGCCAAGCAACAGTGTGTAAGCACTGTTGTGTTCCAGTTTGAAGGACATTGAAGCCAGTGAAATTACTGGGCCATGTAGAGCTTTGTAATTCCAATTTCTGTGTGGTGTGTCTGTTTATGGGCAGGCTAGGCATGGCGCTTACCATCAGGCGAGCGAACAGCTCATTTAGACATTCACGCAAATATAAAAAGCCGACCCGCCGCCGCGCCACGCGCCGTAGACCAAAATTTCTACTTAATAAAGTAGTAACGATTTATATCGTCGACAGTACACGTCAGTCGGCGCCTGTCGCAAGCGACACCGCCGGCGGCAAGGCAGCTGCCGGTCAGTGATCACCAGCTCTAGCACGGCCACGAGGAACAACACGATCGCAATCTGCCTTACATATCGTTTTCGCAATCGATACTGAGCCATTTTTCTTGCAAGTAAAAGTTGATTTATCGATTAATATTGATGTATTGTTTTACCGCGGTTCTGACCGCGATAGCATAGTAATAATAATAATACACCCAAAACTCACACACATAGTCCTACCCCACACTAGGTAAACCTGTATCATGGGTATCAGGAACTACGAGGGAATTGCCAACCCACAACAACCAGAGCCGAAACAAAATTGGTGGATTACACAATCATTTGCGTCTGTGCGGGAATCGAACTGTCTGTGTCTACAGTTTTTTTATGGTATAGGCCGGGAAACGATCAAGTGGGTCACCTGATGGTAAGTGATCTCCGTCGCATATGTACGACCACAATACCAAAAGAATCAAGGGTGCGTGGCCGACCTTAAAGGAAAGGGATAATTAAGGGATTGGGAAGGGGAGGGGGTTTGGGCCTCCGGATATCTCACTCACCGTACAAAACGCAGCAGCAAGCTGCTACTTTACGCCGGTTTTCTGTGAGACAGTGGTAATGACCCGGACGAGCCGGCCCATACATGCTGTAGACAAGTGTCTACAGCGTGGCTCTACCACTCAAGAAAGATTGTTTTTTCATCGAGTTTATTTTCGAGATAGGCCGGATTTTAGTAGATACTAAAATAGTAATATTTTCAAAACTGCTATGATCATAACTCGAACTCACGGAGCCGATTCGAAGTTCGTTAAATAGATCTGAGCCTAAGATACGACAACCCTGCCAATTAGATAGTTATTATCATTTTATAGCGTATAACTTCCCTTCGACAATTACAACCCCAGATTACCATAAAAAACCTATTAACAAATCCTAGTAAACCTTGTGTGTTCTAATTGGCTCACAATAGTTAAAAACAAGATTGTTTATGAAGAAACAGATCCACGCTGGTACCATTTCAACATGTTACTCAATGTAGCCCACGGCAAGGCAGTACATCGGTCAGCGAGGCTGGTCGGGTCATTGCGATACTATGGTAATGTTATTTACGAGATTACTTAGATTTTTCCACACTTCTTAGTTCTTTCTTACTTTCTGTTCCATTAGTAATATTATCAAAAAGATTTTTTTCTCTGGTCTCGGCGATACAGGCCTAGAGTCTAGTGTAGAGGTCACCATTAAATCGACGAAGTATTTTACAAGGTGGTAGGTCCCTCGTATGCGTCTGGGTTGGTACAACCAATTTGTCTATTTCTGCCGCCAGCAACAGTATGTGTTCCGGTTTGAAATACATTGAAGCCAGTTAAATTATTGACTTAACATCTTATGTCTCGAGGTGATTAGCGCAGTCCAATGCCATGCAGTGCTTTGTAATTCACAGTTCTGTGTGGTGTTGCTTCTGTTTATGGGTAGGCGTGGCGCTTACCATCAAGCAAACGACCTGCTCGTTTCGTCACTCAAGCTAATAAAAAACCCTTTTTTTATTTCTTTATTTATTTCTAAGACGCAAAAGCACATCCTTACTTACATGGTTAGTTTATAACTTAATATACACTTATATTACAATTCCTTAAGTACCTAATACTGATATGTAGAATAGTCAGTAGGTAACAATGATATCTAATATCTTTCATACAGGATCGCTAAAGATTTATATATATGTATAAAAATATTTTTGACTGCCTCGGTGGCGTAGTTGTAATTTGTAGGCGGTACGACTAATATGCTGAAGTCTAGACAGCGATCCCCTGGTCAGGTAAAATAATAAATAAAATAAAAAAATATTTTAATGACAACAAACAAAACAAAATCTACATAAGTAAGCCTTAATAGTTTTAAACGAGTGTTTGCCTCTCATCCAGCCGATTTCTTCAAGAAGGGCGTCGATAAATACTACTGCGCTGGCAAAGATGCATCGATAGCATGGGTGGTTACATTAATTAATAGAAATAAAAAAAAACTTTAAACTTTTAACTTTAACTTTTTCGTACAGAACGGCAATTTTATAGGTAGACCTATTATGTATGATGAAGAGATGTACACACTATATAATGTCATTTATATAATCTCTTAGTGCACCCAAGTTGAAACATTTATACAAACACACGCACACATTAAAACGTGCACAAATGGGCCGAACTATCTATAACGCATTTTGTAGAATAACACATGAGCTGGCAGCTTTGCATGTTATATAATAGTGAGGCAACGCATGTCCATGATAAGTTATCCAATACATTGCACAAGCTCTTCGAATGTTATCGACAGCTGAACAGATCTATGAGTTTTTGAAATTAGTTAACCTATATTTCGCACTCACGCCTGTGATCCCGAAGGGGTAGGCCGAGGTGTAAATTGTACACCCACATTTCGCCGAGCTTATTTCCGTCCCATGATGTTGATACTGAGCATTTCATGAAATATAAACAATAATGAAATAAAACCCAACCCGGGGATCGCACCAGAAACCTGAGCACAGCAGTCGTAACATGTACGCATTACAGTTGCGGCACCGAAGCAGATAACACAATAATAATAATACTAGCCCTGTATTATACAAGTTCCACTGCTGACCACGGGCCTCCTCTACTGAAAGAGAGGCCGATGTTAGGCCTTAGTCCACCACGCTGGCCTAATGCGGGTTGGCAGACTTCACACACCTTAGGAATTGTTATGGAGAACGTTTCGGTATGCAGAATTAATAACGAACAATAAGTACACACGTAACTTATAAGAGGTGATTTAAAACCTGTGACTTACGACTCGACAGTCCGTATCACTCCCCGATGAGCTATCACTGCTTAGACTATTGGTAGAATATTGACGCATATTTATAGTTACTTAATTTTAAAAGCTTGCTTAGGGGAACGCGACTGAAACAGCATATGCCGAGACAGAATGAGTGGTAGAGCCATGCTGTAGAGTGTAGACACTTTTGTGTACAGCATGAATGGGCCGGCTCGTCCGGGTCGTTACCACTGTCTTACAGAAAACCGGCGTAAAGTAGCAGCTTGCTGCTACGTTTCGTACGGTGAGTGAGATATCCGGAGGCCCAAATCCCCCTCCCCTTCCCAATCCCTTAATTATCCCTTTCCTTTAAGGTCGGCAACGCGCCCATAATTCTTTTGGTATTGTAAGCGTACATGGGCGGTGGTGATCACTTACTATCAGGTGACCCACTTGCTCGTTTGTCAGCCTACGCAATAAAAAAAGGATAACAGGAGTCCGGCGATTAAGTCACGTTCGCTTTGTATGAACCTTTAGAAACGGTCGCCTTCTGCCCCGACAGCATAACCTCAAACCATAGAAACGGTCGCCTTCTGCCCCGACAGCATAACCTCAAACCATAGAAACGGTCGCCTTCTGCCCCGACAGCATAACCTCAAACCATAGAAACGGTCGCCTTCTGCCCCGACAGCATAACCTCAAACCATAGAAACGGTCGCCTTCTGTCCCGACTGCATAACCTCAAACCATAGAAACGGTCGCCTTCTGCCCCGACAGCATAATCTCAAACCATAGAAACGGTCGCCTTCTGTCCCGACTGCATAACCTCAAACCATAGAGACGGTCGCCTTCTGTCCCGACTGCATAACCTCAAACCATAGAAACGGTCGCCTTCTGCCCCGACAGCATAACCTCAAACCATAGAAAGCCGACATGTCTCGGTCAGTACAGCTCGCGGCTTCACTATTTTGAACGAATTTGAGAATAGTAAGTAGAAATTTTAGTTGCAACCAAAAAAAAAACATAAATAATCTAACTGTTAATACCCAAACAAATAGGAGAATATCTAGCTGAACATCTATAGCTAATCTGCTGTCGTTCAAGTAAAGAATTATTGTTTGTAAAATTTTATCAAACTTTCCCTAAATTACCTAACTTAAACCTTAAGTCACTATTACCAGTTTTAAAGCTAATCCAAGCTCAGGAAATCTTTTCACCTCATCTTTTGTACCTCAATAAAAAACCAGGATTTGTCCACCTCAGAATTAAATTCACAGCAGCTAACGATAGATGCCACTAAATAGAAGGTGAAATAATACTTAATCATTCGACTGAATCATACTATCGCAATTCCCGCCAAAACTAGCAAAAAATATATAAAAATCAAAAATTGTTCTACTTGTCAAAAGCCTGTGCTGCACTATAAATCAATAATTATCGATAATCGGTTACAGCATAACGACAACCATTAAACATTAGCGATGTCATCGGCATTGTATGTAATCTTTAATGTTCAACCATTAATAAATAATATTTATAGGTGCATACGGCTGTATAGATAGATCTGACAGTAAATATAAAATGTCAGTTATATTTTTTAACACTACTAGACTGGTTTGATTCGATGATTTCTTATGTTATTTTTTGCTGTCCAACCTTATTTTGTAATAGTGTTGTGATGTGTGCCAGAAATGTCAGTTACAGGTCAATTGGTATAAGACTATAAAGCAAATATATATTTTTTGATGCCCAGGTAGACAGACGAGCATGCGGCGCCCCTGATGGTACAATCGGTCACCGTCGCCTATGGACTTTAACAACGCCAAGGCACAGCCATGCCGCTGCATCCTTTATTTTCCGACGCACAAGTGCAAACATTATTATTTGCGATGATGCAAAGTTCACAAAGCAAATATTTTCAAGAAACGTGTCAGAGTCAGATATGCTAAATAAAAAAAACAGCACATGCAAAAAGTTTAATATATTTTTTTTGCATCAAGGTAGAATACAGAGTACTCAAAACAATACAAAAAAAATACAGAGCACTGCAGCACGTTTAAAAATCGAACACAACTATCCGAGGATCGTGTCCAGTTACCAGTTGCCCAATTCACACCAACACAACGTTTCCACTATATTTGCAGTGAACGTATATAGTTCAAGAGCAGTGTGGCAACACTCGAATTTTGCATGTCATAAACACCAAGTAAAATTTGCAGTCAAGTGGTACTCTATAACGAGTATATAAGAGCTATATTCAATTATTTTTTGTGATAGTACTGTAAGTCGTTGTTGAAATTAGCAAAATTAATTTTGCGGATGACTTGAATCTTAATTATGAAGTGTTAGTACAGATAATTGATTGTGATTGATCGTGCGGGTGGTTGTTTTTTTTTTGTTGAATCGGTAGCCCGCGGCCGGATTATATCAAAGGATGTGAGTAGGCAGTTTTGATATTTTAAGTGCACTTATCGAATATGATATGATGTGGGCATGGACAAAAAGCTACCTTTTTACTGATGGTCTAATCGTTTTTTTTTGGCAATACTTAATTGATGCTTTTAACGGTCGGCATTAAAGAAGAACAAACGAATGAACAAGTTTAATGATTGGAATTGTCGGTTCGGAAATCATACACGAGATGCCGGGACGGTAATTTCGTCGCCTACCACATAATGAGACAGAAATAAGCTCGGCTAACTGTAAGTACATTATTATTTATTTATACCTCTGCCTACCCCACCCGGGATCGAACTCGAGACTGAGGTCCCCGGGAACGCTGAGGCGTTAGCCTCAATCGTAACGCGTACGCATTACAACTGCGCCACCGAGGCAGTAATAGTAGGTATGTAGTCATTATTATGACAAATCAAATATAGATCAAATTTCATTCATATCAAAGTGGCCATGAATGGGTACCGTTATTGCCGAAATGTCCGGTTCAATCGCAACAAATCATAATATTTGCAAATATTTGACTAGTCATTCAGAGGAAATAGCTGCTAACACTAATTATTGTCAAAATGAAAATTAAAAATTCCGGCCAAGTGTGTGTCGGACCACGCACAGTGAAGGGTTCCGTAGACCTGGTACGAGTTACTAATACGTTCACAGTTTTCGCCTAATCTTCTTGTATATAAAAATCAATTGCTGTTCGTTAGTCTCGCTAAAACTTAAAAACGGTTGGACCGATTTTGATGAAACTTTTTGTGGGTGTTTGAGTAGGTCCCTGGATGGTTTATATTTACAACTGGACCCGGTAGGTGGCGCTGCAGGCGATAGATGTTGCGGGTGAAACCGCGGGGGACAACTAGTATGAAATAAAATTGACCATATTATTAATTATAACTCATTACAGTTCTCACTAGTGGCTACTAATACTCGACGTATGGAGAGAAAACGAAAACTTTCATTGATTAGGAAAACTATAAAAACTTGTACTAGCCCTACCGTAGTGTAACCGAAAATATTCCATATCTCAAAAACTATACAACCTATGTTATTGAAACCAATTTTAGTAAAAAGTACCTTAAGTTATAGTGCCCTAAATTTTTTCATAATTTTCTACCCCGTAGTTTAAAAGTTACAACGGGGAACACATGAACACAACTTTGGACACGCATATCTCACAAACTAATGGCTTATATAATAAAGTTATTTAGTTACCTCTATATCATATCATATCATATCATATCATATCATATCATATCATATCATATCATACCATATCATATCATATTAAGGACCTATCCAATGAAATATTATGCCCATATGCAGTGGAAAAAAGCATCCTAACTACACCTTTGTGTAGCGGTTCAAAGAATACACCTATCATATAAATTTCAGCCATATAGCTCTAATAGTCACAAAGTAAATTGGCTATGACATAAGGATGGACAGACGGACATACGGACAAGGCGAAGTTATAAGGATTCCGTTTTTCCCATTAGGCAACGGTACCCTAAAATCAATTATATTATATTAGCAACAAATGCACATCCGGCCATGGAACCATATTTGGGCAGAATAATTAGTCCGTTATCTAAAAATGGTTTAAATCCAAACTGCCTCAGGGCATTGGCTCCAATTAATATAATTTATTGAACAGTAAATTATAAACCTAGGGCCCACTTCCACGACGATTCTAAATCGAGATTTACCACTAAACCTATTTACTTATGTAAAATTGGCATACGATTTCTTTCTTAAACTGGTTTAGTACTTTAAACTTGATTTAGGATCGTCGTCGTGGGTGTTGGTCATCCGCGTCAGTTTAAAAAAAATAGATACAGACGAATTGAGAACCTCTTTATTTTTTACGTCGGTTACAATACTGCTTTATACGGCACGTCTGGTTGGTTACTGTCACGTTGTGAGTGGTAGAGCCACGCTGTAGACAGTTTTGTCTACAGAACGAATGGCACGGCTCGACCGGATCGTTACCACTGTCTTACAGAAAACCGACGTAAAGTAACGGCTTGCTACTGAGTTTCGTACGGTGAGTGAGATATCTGGAGGCCCAAATCCCGTTCCTAATCTCTTAAGTCCCTTTCCTTTAAGGTCGGCAACGCACCCATGATTTTTCTGGTATTGTGGGCGTACATGGGTGGTGGAGATCACTTACCATCAGGTGACCCACTTGGTCGTTGCCGGCCTATGCTATAAAAAGTCTGTATAAAAGAATGCCGAACATTTAAGAATAATTAAAAAACGCATAAACTCGAGCAAAATTAACGGCTAACCTACATTTGCGGACCGAAGCGACAATGTACAAAATATTATAATTACTTTGTACATTAAGTATAATTACAACTGCGAATATGTTAACTACTCAAGAGTGAGTACTCAATATCACTTTACCCAACCCGGGGATCGTGCCGCATACCATCAGGCGAGCGATCTGCTCGTTTAGTCATTTTAACTAATAAAAAATTGATTTTTCTAATCGAAAACTGAAACACAAATCTTGATCGTCCGAACTGTGATTCGAACCTAGGACCTCACGGTCTCAGCTCGCCTAAGCCGCCACTAGACCAAAGCAGTGTTATTTATTATAATTAACTGATAATGATACCCAGTTTTACAAGAATCCACACAGCCTTAATACTCATACTGAATTATCTATACACATAAATACGGCAGTTAAATATGCTCATATCTGCATAAAAATCATTAATTACTGACAAGTTTTGCGTAAAATGCTACGCGTTTAACCTACTTAAAAAAAGAGGAGGTCTTTAATTCATCTGTATATTTTTTTATCTATGTTAATGCATAACTCCGCCAATCGTAGACCGATTTATTTTTTATTTTGGATTCAATAAGGTGATGGTATCAATTAAAATTAAAGAAATAATTAAATAATAAATCACATTTATACACTGATTTATGCAACGATTTTGGATAATACTTTCACAATAAAATTAAAAATATATTTATTAACAATAAATAAAAGACTCAAAAATGTTTTTTTTTGTATTTTGAACCGGTTTTAATTTCTGTTATTAAATATTTATGTATATAGACGCATCATTCCGACAAATATGTACCGATGTGGTTAATTATTTTGTTGGTTTGATTTGTGATTTGTTCCTTGCTTTGTCCATATAAATGTAATTATGATCTGATGACGAAATACCAAGGCAAATGGGAAACTCAAAAGCGCCGCGAATCGGATTTCGAAGTCAGTTTTCGACGTTCTTTAACTTATTTTAGGAAAGGTAAAAGAGCAGATGGGTCGCACTTTTTTTTTTTTTGTTAGGGTACGTCAAGTAAGAAAGTCCGTAGCCTGATGGTAAGCGCCACGCCTACTTATTAAACAACACCACACAGAACTTTGAATTACAAAGAAAACGTCACCCCGAAACATAATATGGTATGTCTCATAATTTTCAGTAATTTCAGAAAGAAACACAATAGTGCTTCGATGCTTGGCGGCAGAAATAAACAAAGCGATAGATTCTCATCCATCGCCAAATTGAATTCAAATCAGAACAATTATTCGCAAAGCTAAAAATAGCGAAAGGTCAAATGCGTGTATTGAATTCTAAATTTAGTAATGTATGCGGTTTCCAAGCAATTGTGGTAC
Organism: Mimas tiliae; assembly: GCA_905332985.1. Taxonomy (NCBI): domain Eukaryota; kingdom Metazoa; phylum Arthropoda; class Insecta; order Lepidoptera; family Sphingidae; genus Mimas; species Mimas tiliae. The sequence goes on along the minus strand of HG995256.1, from coordinate 3,583,350 downwards.
ATAAAGTATGAGTCGGTTTACCAATACGAGGCCAGGTTATATTTTTAATATATTTCCAAAGACTACGTGTAATTTTTTTTATTATCTTGAGTGGTATAGATATATATTGGAGTATTTATTATTCCAATAAATAAATAAAAAATAAATCAAAATATATAAATACAAGTTTTGACCGTATTCAAATAGTATTAATAATATCATATTGAGTGGTAGAGCCACGCTGTAGACAGTTTTGTCTACAGCGTTGTTTTGGCTCAACCGAGTCGTTACCACTGTCTCACAGAATACCGACCTAAAGTAATAGCTTGCTGCTGCGTTTCGTACGGTGCGTAAGATATCCAGAGGTCCAAATCCCTCTATTATACCTTTCCTATAAGGTCGGCAACACGCCCATCACTCTTCTGGTATTGTGTGCATACATGGTGGAGATCACTTACCATTAGGTGGTCCACTTGCTCGTTTGCCGGCCTATACTATAAAGAAGAAAACATGACTCAGGCATCGAAAGCTTATGTCCTTCAGGTGCATTATGTGTCCCTACAGCTTGGGTACATTTAATTCGTGCATCAAATCTTGAATGACCGTTGATGACATGCTGAAATGAGACGGCTGCGTGTAAAATAAGGCGTGACTTAGCTAAATTGTGGACATAAGGGTCCATTTAAACGACGCGTAACTGCGCGAGCAGAGCCTAGTAAGGGCGCAGCCTACGAGTACTAGCACTAAAGGTAGGTTTTGAGGTGCGCGTCTGACTCTAAAGATTGCTATGCGTCAGCCGAATTATCTGCTTGTCTTGTCATTTACTTAGTGATGATAAAAATATGTAAAAAAAAACTTTAAAAACTACTTCAACACCGGTGCGTTTGCTGTTTATGATTGATATTGATGATGTCTGATTGATATTGCTTCCCATTTTCCTCGTACTCCCCGTCATTAGACGAGGAGTACGAGTAAGATCTAATGATCTTAATCTTAATATGAAACCACTCTCGTGATAAACCCTAACGAAAACAAAAATAATAAACTCTGTACATATTTTTCTTCTGGCACAGCAAAGTGACTGGACTAGCTAGACACTGAGGACATACTGAACCTTGTATTAAGTGCAGTACAGTCCAAATATAATTACGAACGTTAAGAGAAGTTACGCCATTCGAGAGTCGTCAGAATTATGCTGGTCTGAAATTACTAGATAAATATTAACTGACCCCAGATAAACTTCAGGACAGTCGCTTAAGGTGGTTCGGTCACATTTTGAGAAAACCACAGGAGTACGTCGCATCGGTCGCAAATGCCCGTACCAGTACTGGGTATACTGGTTACACCTCTGCCTACCGCTTCGGGGATAACAGGTGTGAGTGCGTATGTATGTATGTTCTAGCAAATCCACAATCAGATGTCCTAAAAAAATGTGTCTTCTGGCAACCTTCACCGAATAAATATAAATTTACGCCGAAATTACAAGCAAAAGTCTGCAAAAGTCTCTTAGAGCCTGTCAAATAAATGAAGATGTGTCAGAAATGTCCATTATGATAAAGAGGTTATTGCAAAATATCGACATGTTTACGTTGTTATATACACAGCTTGATGTCCGTTTCAATTGCAGAAAGGCTGAGGTCTACAAAAATATTCTTTCGTAATGATGACTTAATGATCCTTTCATTTCGTATGTGTTTTTTTATAATTAAACATGACAATCATGACATTAGAATTGGCCAAGTCCGTCCTAGTTTTGCCGCCCAACTACATATGCGCGTAATTTATAGGACAATCGGGTAAATAAAATAACTTAACTATTAATAAAAATCTCCGACTAGAGAAACATCTGTAACTTATAAATGACTGAACAAATTTGCAATCAATTCATTAATAATTAGCTAAACACCTGGGTTAAAACCAGCCTTCAAACGAAAAAACAACATTCAAATCAGTCCATTCGTTCATCATTCATGCGTTTTGATGTCAGACATATACTCAGACCCACAAGCAGACAATAGGGTCAAACTTGTAACACTCGTCTTTTTAGGGGTTTAATACAAATATATGAATCAAATTCTGTATGCCTTGGTGGTGCAGTTGTAATGCGTACGCGTTACGATTGAGGCCAACGCTGAGGTCTCGAGTTCGATCCTCGGGTCCGGTAACAGTGATATTGGGTTTTTCTATTGGGAAATGTTCAGTATCAGCCCGGAGTCTGGAATTTGTGCCCGGTATAACGATAGGCTTGCCCCCTATCATATCAAAGGACGGAGATAAGCTCGGCGAAATGTGGGTGTACTGGTTACACCTATGCCCACCACTTTGGGGATTATAGGCGTAAGTGCGTATGTATGTATGTATGAATCAAATTACATGCAATTGACGCATGTACATAAGTTAAAGTTTGAATCTACAGCTAGCTATTTATGCAAAGTAGGTAATTAAATATATAGGATTTGTAGTAATTGGCCGTTAAGTAATTGTACAACATAACATTTAAATCCCAAGATTAATTGTTGTAATAAAACAATGTGTTGTAACGAAGACGTTAAGGTCGAGTTGTGAACAATCACTCACGCGAATGTGATGATTCTATGAAAATATTAACCGACAATAGAAAATATGTGGTTGTAAATAAAGTTAATAAACGAGCGACTGTCTCGGTGGCGCAGTTGTAATGCGTACGCGTTACGACTGAGGCTGAGGCTGAGGTCTCGGTTTCGATCCCCGGCTCGAATAATAGTGATATTGGGTAATTCTGTTACGAAATGCTCTGCTAATATCAGCCCTAATATCAGCCCGGAGTCTGGAATTTGTGCCCGGTATGGCGATAGGCTCACCCCCTATCACATCATGGGACACGAGATACGAGATACGCTCGGCGAAATGTACTTGTTACACCCCTGCCTACCCCTTCGAGGACTACAAGCGTGAGTGCATTTGTATGTATGTAATATACAAGCCTTCTATACTCTACTGCTGGGTATGAACTACTCTACTACTGGCAGGGGATTAACCCTTAGTCCACCACGCTGGTCTAATGCGGGTTGAACGTCTATATTTATTTATATAAATTATCCAGAAGACGTAATACTTTATGACCTACTTTAATTCTTAAACTTAACATATCTTCGAAATTCTTATGGAGAACTCTGATGATGAGATGTTTTAAAAGGTATTGAAGCAAGCTTACTTAGTAGCGTACTTACTAGAAAATTAAGTACACACCTGATACAAGACTTTATAAAACTGACTACTATTAAAAAAAAATATCTCACCAGCAAAGACATCTCCGTATTCTTCGGCATCATAGTGACGTCACCAGGTCTGACGCCAGGCCCGCAATAGGGTAGTGAGGGTCCGCGATTGGGAACCCTAGGAGGTGGGTCATGAAGCGCCAGCAAAGCCGCATGGAGACGGGCTCTGGCAGCTGTGATACCACCAGCTCCTCGAACTGCCGCTTCCACCACGTCACCTACGTCTTTTTCCCATCTGAGAGGAATTAGGAAACCATTAGCAATACGGGAAGTGCACATAAAATGAAGTCAACCGTGCATATTGCGGATGCAACAATTTTGTTTTTATTAGTATTTGATGCTAAACTAGTAGGAGGGAACCTGGTACATAATTGTACCCGATTCCTATTTGACTATTATCTTGACTCAAAGCTTTATTCAGTTATTTTAAAATCTGGCTAATAAATAAGGAGATCTTTTATAGTCGCCAAAGCCCTTTAAGACGACCTTGGTATCTGTAAAAATATACTGCCGAATTAAAAAGACATTACAGAATCATCATGATTTATTTTTTCTGAATTAAATATGTGGAATAGTAGTACGACATTGAAATTTCAAGCAAATGAATAATACTAACAGCTAATTCCCACAAATTTATATGGTTTGTTGGATTTATGGAAATTTAATTATAACTACTCGTATTTACTTAAATATATATATATAAATATATTTGGATTCATAATTAACTCTCAGAAGTCAGAACTGTGAAAGTTCCGTGCATCATATTAGAAAATATAACGGTAACCTCTAAATTATTTCATGGGCATACCTACTTATTTAACCTCGCGTTTTTTTCCAGTGAGAGGTAAAATCTTGTAGCAATTTAGTTACGTGAGTGAACAGGGTAGATAATCCAATAATTATAATAATCGTTGACCCATCTAATGTGAAGATTATGAAAGTCTCGAAAATGCTTCCGAGTTATCTATACATATATTAGACATCGCAAATATTATCATTTTCAACAATTGGATTGATAGAAATCATGATAGATTGCTTATCGTCAGCTACAAGAGATGATACGATTGGAAATTTTTGCCCTTTAGTTTTATCAGGCTTTTGTTCATTTCACAACTAGTATTCCTAAATTTTTACTGCAGCGCAGAAGACTGAATAGGTATAATGAATACACAATTAAATTAATTTAAATACCATCTTAGTAAAATTAACAGGGTATTAGTAATTCTAACTACAGCCTCCTAAGCACGAGTATATATCCTTCTTGAGATTCATGGACATCATGCACACGCGACTCTCCGAGTTGGAGGTGCTATGAGATCCGTCGAGCTTGTCGCAGTCGGAAAGCCGCCTGTCAGTCTCCGAGAAGTCGTTATAATAAGGATAATTTGCTAGTGCCTATTCTTCATTTATCCTACCTGCAGCCTCCTAAGCACGAGCGTATGTCCTCCTTGAGACTCCTGGACAGTGTACATACGGGACTGTCCGAGTCGGAGGTGGTGTGAGATCCATCGAGCTTGTCGCAATCGGAAAGCCGCCGGCTGGTCTCTGGGAAGCCGTCGTTCTTTGGTAAATTCGGTGAAACACGGCCATGACTGCCGCCGCCGCTGCCGTAGCCTGACGAGAGAGAAATTAGAAATACCTATAAGATCAAGGACGGAATAGTTATGTATTTGCTAGGTACCTTTGGAATTTTAATGTGTCAGATTAAAAGATAGGATAGTATGACGGAAGTGATCAAGATTCAAGAAGGTAGTAATTTAGTTAGCAGTTAGCGCAACATCCCAAACTAATAACATTATCTAAATTCATCAATTTATAATTCTTATTGTTAATCTATTCATTATGCAAAGATGTTTAAAAAGGAAATAGATTAATGAAGTTAAATAAAGAGAGAAATAGAGTGAGAGAGAGAGAGAGAACCTTGCAAGACTACATCCCAAGAGTAATGGAATACAAACAATGTCCTAACCTAACTGACCTGACGAGGTGGAGGGCGCGCGGTGCGGCGTTCGCTCCGGCTCCGTTGGTTCCACCTCGGGCACATCCTCCAGAGAGTCCACGATTATCACCACCTCCTGCTCTTCTTCCTCCGTGTACAACGGGTTCGACCTAGTATGCAAACAGGTCTATGTAGATATGAATGAAATCATGATAATCATTGGACACTAAAATGTTTAAATGTAAGTTTTTGTCGATCTCTGATTCAAGCTCCAGATTACGCGTGAAAATAAATTTTGTTACTAATCAATACCATAAAACAAGTAACAATGCTATCTGTAAATTGGTTTTATTCAAAATTATATACCTAGCGCCTTTTCAACAGCTTTAAATAAAGCAACCCATAACTCTACGATTCTTATATTACTCGTATTTGCATAACCTACTTATTTTTACATTTTATCATGACAAATATATTGATACAAATCGATCATATTTCTCAATTTGAAACTATTTAACATACCATTACCATATTCCTAACTTCCAACACGCAATACATCTAGATCTGTACGCACAACGAATGCGAAATTTCTTCAAGTCAAAGACCCCACGACGTATCGTGGTTACAAACTTATAATTTTACCCTGTCGCTGCAAATTAAACATTATTGCCTTTGGAAGAAAGGTCATGATGAAAGTAACTGTTTGTATACAGGAATCTCCAGTGATTCAACTTTCCTGGTTATTTTGATGTCGCATTGTTTGGTAATGAGGTTCGGTTATAAAGTAATCCTTTGTTTTCCAAGTTTCATACCACCAGTTTACTGAATCCAAAAACCGTTTAATCGTGACAAAATGTAGTATTGTTACCTTGATTGCAGGAAATTAGCTTTTGCAGGTATCCTGTACTAAACCTTGAAGTAAAAATGTGAGTCAAGGCTACATTGTATATGATACATATTATGATGTAATTACGCAGAATATTAACTAGGTACTCCTATAACACACTAACTTAATTCCAAGATTTTGTTCACGTGATTAAGTAATTATGCTATGTGCGTCAGATCTGTATCGGTATGCATTTTTCTCCCAAGCTGGTTCCCTAATATAGGAAACAGCAGTACTCTTTTCCCAGCAGTAAGACCGAAGGAGTATGTAGAACACTTGATATAAATATTAAGAGTATGTTTGATTTCTTTTCTTGATACTCGCTTGTCCTTCAAAGACTTGCAAACTGCCTAAAATAAGATCGGAATTAAATTGAACTTCACATATTTAAATTATTTTTCTAATGATATACAATTATTATGAGATATTCTCGAGAAAGGCCAGGAGTACCCTAAACCGACGTGCATGTATGAAAAATTTAATGAGAGTGAATGAGGCGAAAGAGGTATGCAAGGATCGTAGCAAGTGGAAATCCGTTGTCTCTGCCTACCGCTATGGGAAACAGGCGTGAGTCTATGTATGTATGTATGATATACAATTACGTAAAATAGTGTTTTGTTACCTAAGTAGTGGCGGCGGCATTTCATCCAGGGCCCGGAGGGGATGAAGGACAGGCGGTGCGGGTTGAGCGGGGTGTGCGAGGTGTGCGGGGTGCGCGGGCGGGGGGCGGCCGCCGCACGCGCACCCCGTCTCCTCACCGCACTCGTGTCGCACACCACCCTGTAAAACAAACAGCAATTCTTTATCTTTATGTTTATTTATTTTGGAACAAAAACACAATACAACAAACAAACAGTGTAAAACGGTGGTATTCGCTAAATAGCTAACGAGACTGTGTCGCTATTAACAACGCCCTCCTCCCAGTGCCAGTAGGTTACAATGTTCCTTAAAATATGAACAAAAATTAGCCAAGATGGTTTGAAGAAAAAGTTAGTGATTTATACATTATAAGAGTACAACATGCGTTAGCAATATTATATATAAATTAATAGATAATTACTACAGATATGTTCAGTTTTATTTATGGTAGAGCCGGGTTGTAGTGAGATTTGTCGTAGTGATACATACGGGGTGGTGCTACTGTTTAACAATAAACCTATGTAAGGTAGTCTTGCGCATGACTCACCTACACATACCGTTTGGCAGCATTGATTTTGCGATTTACACCATTAATCAGATTGTTAAGTTCCTCAATTATACCGCTCTACATTTCCATCATTTCTTCAAAATTAAGAAAGTCTCTCACGATTACGTTGATATTCTGAGTGTCCGTTGATCACATTATCATTAACTGATAAACTTGCTCCCTGTGGTCCCATGTCAGGCATCACAATTTGGGTTTGAGTTTTCGATTCGAAAAATCATCCATCAATGCTAGGGATTCGATTTTGTGCCCCCTATCACATCATGGGACGGAGATAAGCGTATCTAATCGTACACATCCTATAATTATGAGGGCATCATCATAGGATGTAAGTAAGGTCAGTAACCCGTGAGTGGAGCACTAGTTACACCTATGCCTATTCCTTTGGAGATACAGGCGGGAGCTTATGATTCATTTGCTGGTTTTATTGAATTCACTTTTCTGTCCGCCTGGCATTACGCTGGCTTAATGCCAGAGTCCGCCTTTCAATTACTGGATTCACTAAATACCTAAATTATAGTTCGTCGTAAAAGTGAACAAGGGCGTCAGAATAAGTTTATTCTTGGGCAGGTAGGATTTTATAATACTGCGCCTGGTTATCAACGATTGAGGGAGATAAAGAGATATGGGATCCTGGGATGGGCCTGTCCCATCCGGCCCAAAAATGTGGTCTAGCAGTTTCATATAATACCGCACTTGATATGAAGATCATGAAAATAAAACAAATATGAGCTAATAAACCTATCTCAGATCAACATTATTCATCCAAGGTCCGAAATAAATACGATCTTGATTTGCGGTACAATTAGCATCCATATTATACGAAACAAAGACGTGCCCTATCTCTTTGTTTCCATTTCTATCTTCAGATGTGTATCTTACATCATTAGCTACCCTTATTCCACTATCTGGGTTAACATCACATTGTTTCATACTATATTTCGTAATGTTTTGACTTGCTGGTTGCGTTTCTACATCTTCTCTTTTACTGAGGTCGATCTCTTACAAGCAAGGGTCACAGTCATAAAAGTTATACCACAATGGTTTTAATGTAGGTAATGTTGCCAGATGTCCCTTTTTTGGCGCAATTTTCCGCTTTTGAATCCTTTCAAAACGCGTCCCGCAAGCACCCTGAACGGACACCGGAAACCCCGCTCTTTTAGATAAATAAGAATTATTAATTGTTTAGTGTTTGCAATTGTAGTTCTAACTAATATTACTTATAAATACGAAAGTTATTTTGTTTTGTTACGTCTATATAATACAAAACTATTAATCAGTTACAAAATTAGAATGAATATACTAAGAGGGCAGTAAGGAGTACAACACTTATGAAATTATTATCACATAATTACTGGTGTTGCGTTGACATTGTTGACGCCACTTTAGAGACGCAACTAGCCGGGACGCCCTCGTTCCATTTGTCAAAGATGTACAGTATTATATAACACTTACTTCAGCTCTCTAGGGTTACCGTATACGATAATTTTGAAGTGTTTCAAGTTTTAACATTGCAAAATAAAGCTCCGAACGTGAAAAAGAAAGATTATCAAGACAAATCAATCATCCCACTGGTGCTAATACATGATCATCTTTAGCAGAACCGGTTCTACCATATGGCCAAAGGAGCAGCAACTCCAGACGCCGAACCAAGGGGGAGGAGACTCCGCATGTAATATCAAAGTTCAGGCCTTACGTATCCTATTTTTTTTTTTATTTACTATCCCTGTCTTATATACGTCCCACTGCTTGGCACGGGCCTCCTCTACTGAATGAGACGAATTAGGCCTTAGTCAACCACGCTGGCCTATTGCGGGTTGTCAGACTTCACCCACCTTCGAAATTTTTATAGAGAACTTCTCAGGATTGCAGGTTTCCTCAAGATGTTTCCTTCACCGTAAAAGCAAGTAATTCATTCAGAGGTGCATACCCTTGGGGTTGGTTTCGAACCTGCGACTTTCGTCTCGACTGTCCATACCACTCCCCGCTGAGCTATCACTGCTACCAATGTATACCAAATCATGCTAAATATTATGAGGCAAGCGCTGCAATATTTAGTTATAGCTCCATCCTATAAGTAACCTCAGTCTGACACTGATATTTAGAACGAATTAGAACACTTGAAGTGCTAAATGCTTAGTAATTTATTCTAGGTGTAATGTTTTAATCCAGTTTAGTGGACGACAGGACTAGAAGCTACTATTGTGTGAAATTTCAAATTAATATTGTAAGACTAGCTTTTGCTAGCGGCTCCGCCTGCGTGAATGGCCTTTTCCAGGATAAAAGTAGTATGACCTAATCCAGGTCATGGTCTACCTGCGTGCTAAATTTCATCCAAAACCGTTCACCTGATAAGGCATGATTGGCTAACAAATCACAAATATCCAAACTTTGACATTTACATTAGTAGTGGGATTTAAAATTGAAAGAGCAACACCCATGCGGCTTCATGGTAGGGTTTCCACATAAGATGAAAAGCCAAAGGATGAAAGTATTATTATTCATAAATATGTGATATGATATAAAATAAATAAATAAATATCAGCGATAGCTCAGCGGGGAGTAGTACGGGCTGTCAAAATGAAAATCGCAGATTTGAAACTAGCCCCAAGAGCATGCATCTCCGACTTTTCTAAGTTACATGTGTATTAATTGTTAATTATCGCTTGCTTTAACGGCGATTGACATATTGTGAGGAAACCTGCATATCTCAGAAGTTCTTAATAAGAATTTCAAAAGTATGTGAAATCTGCCATCCTGCATTAGCGTGGTGGAACTAAGGCCTAATTCCACTCATTCTATAGAAGAGGCCCGTGCCCACCACTGGAACGTGTATGATACAGGAAAAGTAGCAGATTCATAAAACGCTTCCTAGAATATTAATGACCTAATATTTGCAAAATTACGTGTGTTCGCTTAATGAATTAATTGAATGGAACAGAGCAAACAATGCGTGCTAATTATTAAACTCTGTAAGGCAATTACTTTTAATTCGCAAAGTAAATATACAAGCAAATTGCTTCACTGATTTCGCAATAAGTCAAGTTTATAAACAGGTGTTGTAATTTTTTTTTTCTAGTGTCTAATAAAATATTGCCCTGTTGATAGTCAAATTAAACTTCATTTGTGTTTCATGGAGGCAAAGTTGAAGTCAGTACAATCATAGTATACTTCAAACAAGAATTTGTTATAATATGACAGCCTCCGTGACGCACTAAGCGAGTGTGTGTGAAGCGAGAGGCCGCGGGTTCGATTACGCCACTGAGATTCTTTTTTCTGTGATTCATAAATATTTGTTTCGGGTCTTGGTGTTTTCTCCCCAGAGGGGTTGACGTCAGGCAAGCGGCCGGTCGTAAAAACTACAAGCCAATTCTGTAACATATGTTAAAATGCATGTTGCGCCGAGCCGACCCCACTGCTAGTGGGTAAGGGCAGGTAGAAGAAGGAAAGGTAATATGTAATATAATATAATATGTACAATATTATATCATCAGGCGATGACGTGGCCTTAGTCTAGTGGCAATTTACTTTAATTGGGAGACCGATTGGGTCCTAGGTTCAAATCACAGGTCAAGTAATAACAATTGTAATAACGAGTAAAACAATTGTGGGACGCAAATAAACTCGGCGAACAGTGGGTACAGCACTAGTTGTACCTCTGCCGACCCCTTCAGGGATATACGCATCAATTTGAAAATATTATTACAAGACTAAAACATCTATTTCTTATCTATTTTATCATTGTAATCTTAAAGTGCAAAAGTTCACAATATCTATTTTTTTGGAAATCTCTAAACAATCACAAACAATTAAATCTCAAGATCAATGGACATAAATTCAGACCGCCAAAATAATGGGTTACTTCATCCAACCTTCACTTTTAAATTTTTATTGAATTTTGGTGTATTCTAATATTATGTATTTGGTTAAAATACTGCATATTTTAATTTTTGAATTAATTTAAATGGTTGATTGTAACAATATGTAATCTATACACACGTAACGCTATAAAGCACAGGTGGCTGGTGTTCCCTTACATAATGTATTATACAGTGATCAGTCTTTGTAGCATTTTTAATAAGGAGTTATTGAACTGCCTCAGTGGCGCAGTTGTAAAGCTCCTGCGGTACGACTGCCGTGTTGAGGTATCCGGTTCGATCCCCGGGTAAAGTGATATTGGGTTTTTCCATTATGAAATGTTTAATGTCAACCCGGAGTCTGGAATTGTGTTAGATATGGCGATAAGCTCGCCTCCTATCACATCATGGGACCAAAATAAGCTCGGCGAAATGTGGGTGTTCTAGTTACACCTCTGCCAACCCCTTCGAGGAGTACAGACGTGAGTGTGTGTGTAAGTTTTTTGAAAAGTTCTGCTCAAGATACCGTGGTGGATTTAAATTTTAAACCAGTATAAATATAGCAATCAACTTGTGACCAACAAAAAAATCGTAATCTTGTAAATCTTGAGTGGTAGAGCCACGTTACAGAGAGTTTTGTCTACAGCATGATTTGGGCCTTCGGATATCTCACTCACCGTACGAAACGTAGCAGCAAGCCGTTACTTTACGTCGGTTTTCTGTGAGACATTGGTAACGACTCGGTCGAGCCGGCCCAATCGTGCTGTAGACAAAACTATCTACAGCGTGGCTCTACCACTCAAAAACGATTGAAAACGAACTCATTAAAATTACGTTTATTAAACTGGTTTAGTGGCTTAAACTCGATTTAGGACCTTCGTGTAAATGGGCCTTACTAATTAAAATACAAGTTAAACTAAACAAACTGTTACTTATTTTCTGATAAAATAATATGAAAGATAGTATTTAGTTAAAGAGATATATTATTTTGGTGACCGATGTGTTTTAAGCTATGTCTCCCACTGAAATAAGATAACTAAAACGATAACTCTCATATGAATCTGCTTAAAAATACGGCTCCACTTACTTACACAAGGTAAAATCACACGCAACAAAAAATAATGAATGTTCAAAATCAACTTTATTTCATAAAAAGTTAATGTTTAATTACATTTCTAGATCGAGATACGACGTTCTGTACCGCGCAAAAGTTAAATGTATCAAGTGTCAAGTAGAGATTATTGTGCACAGACTTTTCTAGCCCCGATCCCTTGCACAGAGTATTGGTGGGGTCAATTTGAGTTACGTTTCTTGTCATCTTATTTCGATGATATCTCCGCTCTCACTTAAGTGTTTTTAACTTTAGCTTGCGTCTTCCTTTGGCAAATGCTATAAGCCTTTATGGAATTGCTTCGAAGTAGTCAGAAATATGTAGTGAGAATTCAAACGAACACGCTGGTCCAACATGTATGCGTTACAGAAACACACGAGTTGAATACAAAAACGCACGAGTGGACGCATAGGTATGTATTTTCAAGTAGACTATGCGTAATGTGGCTTACCCTGTCTGAAGTAAATTATAAATACACCCAACAGTCACACACATAGTCCTGAACCCACATTAGATTAATCTGTATCGTGGGTATCAAGAACTACGAGGGACTCATGGTCCCACAACACCTAATCCCGAAACAAACATTTGTGATTCACACAAACATTTGTCTCGTTGCGGGGATTGAATCTGCTGCCTCTCGTTTTATAGCCGGCGCGCCGTCTTTTGCGCCACGGAGACAGTCAGCCAACTTAAATTGCGCGTGCTTTAGTTTCACCCATTGTTTCGCCATCCTATTAACATATTTACTAGGTGTTAGGTGTTCTCCTATTCAAGAGTCTGTCTGGATAGATAACACCGCTTAGTCTATTTATGCCGCCAAGCAACAGTACATACGCAAAGTTGTGTTCCTATTTATAGGACTTTAAGGGCAGTGAAATGACTAGGCATTGTGAGACTTAACATCTTGGGCCTCGGGATGATAAGCGCAGTGAGTGCGTTGCTACTTATGAGCAGCGTGGCGCTTCCTATTAGGCTAGAGGTAGGTAGCTAGAGGCTAGGCTCCCGGTAGATAGCGGTCTGGCTGTACTCTTGGCATTGCTGAGGTCCATGGGCGGCGGTAACCACTTACCATCAGGTGGGCCGCCCGGTCGTCTGTCTATCTAGGGCAATAAAAAAAATAAAAAAGAAAGGATTGCTCGTCTCGACTTTTGTTAATATTTTTTTATTGTTACTTTAGCAACGTTCCACCAGACAAGCGTTCGGCCCGCCTGACAGTAAGCAGTCACCGCTGCCCATGGACTTCAGCAATGCCAGGGCACCACCAAGCTAGTGTCTACCATAAATTCCACCATCATATAGTTGTATAAGATGAAGCTTTCAGAGTGGTAGAGCCACGCTGTAGACAGTTTTGGCTACAGCATGAATGGGCCGGCTCAACCGGGTCGTTACCACTATCTCACAGAAAACCGACGTAGGGTTAGCAGCATGCTACTGCGTTTCGTACGGCGAGTGTTATATCCGGTAGCGGTGGAGATCACTTACTATCAGGTGACCCACTTGTTCGTTATCCGGACTAAAAAACTATTAAAGCTAAAAACGCATCTGTATGGACACAGCTTTAACCTCTATTAAAGTCACGTCTCAATCAGTAAATCGCTTCTGCCGAATTAACACACGGCCTCGATACATTCTATCACAAAAGAACAAAACTATTAACAATTTTTAATTAACAACTCCATTAATATTATGTAAGAAATATTGCTAACCAAACATACTATTGCATGCGGTTTTATCTGTATTACATATAACATTGTATCTATAGTATAATGTTTATTGCAAGTCAGCGATGTTCGACAAACATTAGTGAAAGTGAGTTGGAAATAATAATTGTCCACTTCCCTGCATAGCAAAACGGGAGACAAAGTAATGAGCTAAGGAAGTCTCAGCCTCCGGCACAAGGACATTTACAACTGGAGAGGCCAGATCCCTGAAGGGGTAGACGGAAGTGTAACTAGTACACCCAAATTTTGCCGAGCCTACCTCCGTCCAATGATGTGAAAGGGAACGAGCCTATCTCCATATCGGGCACAATTCCAGACTCCGAGGTGATACTAAGAATTTCATGATAGAAAAACCCAATAAAACTTTACCCGACGCGGAGATCGAAACCGAGACCGCACGCATTACAACTGCGCCAGCGAGGCAACCGCAAAATCAACTTTGATAAACTATTAAAGATGACTCTCGAGTTACCAATTGTAACTTACTTATATTAGGTAAATGATTAAATTTTAAATATATTATTTATTTACACTCCGGTATTGAAGTACACTACTAGCGTACAGACAAACATGAAATCCGACGCCATCTTTAAATCGATTAAACCACTCCGATGTTTCAACTAATGGTTATTCGAGTTGAAAGGTGAATGCTGTGGTACATATTTAAAAAGCTTCTATTCGTTTACTAATCGATAAATATAAATCGATCATGAACATCCAACTTTAACAGTGCGTGACTGTTCGAAAGATTATATTATAGGACCAACTTACAATGTGTCGATTAACAGAAATATTCATTAGTATAATATAGACTGCCTCGTTGGCGCAGTTGTAATGCGTACGCGTTACGGTTGAGTCCAACACTGAAGTCTCAGGTTTGATCCCCGGGTCGGGTAAAAATGATATTGGATATTTCTATTACGAATTGCTCAATATCAGACCGGAGTCTGAAATTGTGCCTGGTATGGCGATAGGCTCGCCCCTATCACATCATGGGACAAAGATACACTCGGCCTACCCCTTCGGGGATTACAGGCGTGAGTGCGTATGTATATATAAGATCTCAATTTAAAGTTTATAGCATCATGGGATGGAAAAAGGTTCAGCTGACCGTGGGCGCACTAGTTACCGTTCTGCCTACCACTTCGGGGATACAGGCGCAAACCTATGTTTATATGCAAATTTAAATGCTGCGAACCGTCACCAAACTTCATGTGAAAGGCCACGAAGCACTCACAAAAGAATAGTGTTTTTTCGTAATAAGTACTTATAATTTTTTATGAACAAAAGAATTGTTGTTGTATATATGTATAACGACATAGGATAAAAATTAGTCAAATGCGAGTGGGGCTCGCATACTGAGGATTCCGTACCACCGCACCCTGAAATTTTTACTCTTTCTATTATTTATTAGGATATGCACCAAAATAAAACATATTTAGTAGACATTTCAGCTAGATAAGAGAGAGCCCTTTATAAGTATGACAGAAAGAAAAAAAATCTGTCATACGGTACGCGAGTCCGACTTGCATTAACCGGTTTTTTAGATTGAGATGTTGATATTACCTATAATTTCAGATCCCAATGGATTTAAACCAGGACATCATGAACTAAAACACTACTCTAGATTACTAAGAAATAAACGCTATCTATCTATAGAATTATTTTTTACTAATGACCTCGTAATCGTTGAAAAAATCCAAAAGGCATGACTAGAATAGACTTCATAAATAGAATAAAAGCAATTGAAGTTAGTTTAAAGACCCACTGACCCGAGAACAAATATTGTCTAAATTAATGTCCATGTGCTTGCAACATTATAAGCGACCTTGCGATTAATTTCGGGGCCTGAATATCTGCATTCAACAGGTGAAACGCTCAGTTAACTTAGGGCAAAAAAAAGGTTCATAATTACATCCTGAGGGGCTAGCACGGAAACTTGCGAAAAGTTATTCGAGCTGTCATCGACAACAATTTCTATGAGATTTTAGTGCAGCGCCTCTATCGTACGTAAAAGAAACTAATATATATGGAATATAGACCAATGATATTTAAGGAATTATCTATCGAGCCCTCGATACCTTTACATTACGATTTCGATAGTTTTCCGTGCTAGCCCCTCTGTTCAAGATGTGACTTTTTCATCCTGGAACGGCAAAGTGACTACACTGGACCTTGTGTTAAGAACAGTGCAATACAAGTAGAATTATGCCGGACTGATGTTACTGGACATACACTGGCTGACCCTGAAATGCGACACGCCTGAACGAGCTACTGTGGTGGGATTTTCACCATGTGTGGTGGTTGCTATCCAATCGTTTACAAATAGGTATTTAGTATTGTATGGTAGTGAACTGCACTCGTCACCCCGAGGCATAAGATGTCGTCTCATAATTTCACTGACTTCAATGACCTTCAAACCGGAACACAACAGTAATTACACAATGCTGCTTTGCGGCAGAAATAACCTAAGACATATCCAAGTGGAAATTGTCTATCCAAATGGCAGGTAGCTTAAACTGGCCCTGATAACCAAATCCAGCCGTGGCAACGATATGTGTTACATTGTCTTAGAAACCATTCAAGAAATATTCAAATTGTACTAGGGTATCATGAACGTATAGAGGAGTTAATGTGAGATCGACACTTCTTAATTGTTCTCAATACAATTTCAAGTATCAAAAACAGATCATAAGATTTCTCAAACAAGGCAGTTGTTTAATAAACTTGTACACTGACGAAGCTGCCGAACTAGAATATCAAATATGAGTTTAAACATGCTATTTTATAAACAAAACATGAGACTGTTCTATGTTTGCAAATCTTCCAGAATGGTTATCGTATAATATAATCTTTGTTGAACTTTACTGTGTTGTGACACCTTGTTTTAGGTAATTCGATGTACCTATAGTTCAATATTTCGCTATAAGGATATCAAACCGCATTCTCCTCCCTTGCTTATCCAGAAATGTCGCAAAGATTCGGATCGTATACCAGGATCTCATGGAACAGCGCCGCTTACGTCTAAGGAGGCTACCGCATGATTTTCGTAATTAGTACATCGACGTAGGAAAATTATTTAGGGCCATGAGGGCATTTGGATGGGAACTTGAAGATTGATAAGTCTGACATAAACATCCCTCCACCCCCGGGTTGAGAAGACATCTGTCAGATGGATTTATCTCGCGGCAAAAAAGGGATTCCGAAAGGCCATTTGCTTCCTTTGGTCATAGATCCCTTACGTCTCTCATACGATACTCTATTAGCGATCACCATATACATGGTATACTAGACAGGCCTTTCAGATATGCTACCTATGAAGTGTAAATAGATTCTATTTTATTTGGTATTGGGAAATCCATTAACAGATTGCTTTGAACATAGCGTTCTAGAAATGTGTGATAAAGATGATTAAATGGTAGAGCCACGCTGTAGACAAGTCTTGTCTACAGCATGAATGGGTCGGAATGGAAGTAGCATTGCATTCCGTACGGTGAGTGAGATATCCAGAGGTCCAAATACCCTTCCTCTTCAGGTTTTGTGGGTATTCATGGGCAGTGAAGATCACTTACTATCAGGTGACCCACTTGCTCGTTTGCCAACTTCTGCTATAAAAATAAAGATATGGACAACGTGTTTTGCTCGGTCCCTAAAACCGAGGAGTATTGAGTACTTTCTATTCCGTAATAAAGTATTAAACGTGGCAAGAGAGGATGAACCTGTGACTCCTACGAGATTTTGAGCTTTTACAGCCAGCACGAAGCCAATTTGAGATGGAGTGAGTTATAAATATGGCGCCTCTTGCCTCATAATACTTAACTTGGTTTGGTATGGAAAAGTCCGTACATCACAAGCGGAAACTATCCCCAGTTCATCTGGAGTGGCCGCTCATTCGAAACATGGTACGGCTGGCCAAAGATTACAAAAGCCAGGGAAGATTGGTGGCTTTTGGAGTTGAATATTTTATTCATTGTTCCGCCTAGTTATTTGCTAAGAACATGCCTTACTTTGCAGATTGATATTCAGAATCAACAGCTTATTATATATTTTCAATTATAAGTGTTCTTTTAAGTACAGATTATCCCAACTAATCTGGTATTATCCTACAAATAGCGACTAAACATAGCGGGTCGAGATATTATCTGGGTATTAGCACAGTTTTAGTGTTGCAAAATCCTCCGTAGCGCGTACTGCGATTATGGCAAGGCCGGCTAGTGAAAATACGTGAAGAATAAACCATAATGATTGAGTTAAATTCCGTACCTATACTGCTAACTAAAAATGTAAATTGCGAGACCAGTTTGAAGAAAGCAGTTATTTGATGGATAAATTTAAAGGTGCCCCTTTTGCCATGACCTGACTGCCTCCTTGGCGGAGTAGGCTAGTAACCAGCTGTAAAGCGAGAAGCGAGACAAATATTTGTGTGATGCACAAATTTTGTTGTCCGTTTTATTTAATCAAGTACAACATAACATTTTAAGCACACGCCTGTATACCCAAGAAGGTCAATAAAGATGTAACTTATGCACTCACAGTTCGCTGAGCTTATTTCCATCCCATGCGTGATTGGCGGCGAGCCTATCGCCATATCGAACAAAATTCAATCCCAATCATCTCATGTGTGACATTTCGAATTAAAAACTCAAAAACAATTTGCAATTGCCCGGCCTGGGATTTGAACCCAAGATCTCACAGTTTCGCAGCCTATATACGCTAACAGTAGACCAATGAGGCGATAATATAAAGCTACGTTAATTAATTTAGCAATTAGCGATTTTATTCAGCATTTGTTTTTATTACAACATTTGTATTGATCAATAGGTTACTAAAGAGCCTCGTTCAAAATCTCCAAAGGCTCTCATTTGAGGAGATACATCAGTCTATGATCCTTACCAGCGGTGTCTTTAGTTTTAAAATAAAAATCCTGAACAAATGCTAGAAATTGTTAATCTATACTTTTTATCGGTTTTACTTATATACTACTAACAAAGAATAAAATGTATAAAAATATATAAATTTCGAAAAATTCTGATCAAATGCTTTCAATCAAATGTTTCAGATCAAATGTTTTAACTAAGTTGATAATTTTATTCATTTTGTTTTAGATAAAGAATGCAAGCCAGCACTTACTTTTCCACAGATTTTGTCTCGGTTTGTAATAGTTTACGAAATTCGCACATCACTTGCATACACACAAATAATCCACGTTCTACACATTTTTAAAATTAACTAAACAATAAATATTTTTCAAAAAATACACCAAAACACTCAATTAAAAAAAAACTATCAAATGGCGGGAATTTTCACAATACAAATTATAAAAATGTCGCTCACGTTAAATTTAGGCGTAGGAAACTAGAATATGTTTATTTAAATGTTTTGTGCTACTTTTTTAATTTATCTTTAGCGGGACATGTCATATAATGCGGGTGTCGATTGCGTAACCGCGTCGCGTGTTCGCAGACCAAGCGAACTATAGAAACTGAAAGTGGGCTTGAGGCTTCTGAGACGATGGCGATGGCTCGACTGTCTTATCCGACGACGGCGGATACCTGTCTATATTTAATGTAGTAATAGTTACTATTATTTGCCTAAACACAGTAATTTTTGATGAAGAGAACTTGTGGCTATGTGCATCACAAGGCTCATATGTGTTATTTAAAAAGAACCTAGATGAATAGAATGTTCCCTAAGCGATACACCAAGCTGCGGCGACGATCCCGCAGAATGGCTCCGTCGCTGGTTAGAACCACCTCATTGTTTATTAAAATTATTAAATTAGGGCCATAAGTTGTTAAAATAAGGTTTGTTAAAATAAGCGATTAGCATTCTTATGGCCACTTTGGACTGTTCAAATAAGAGGTGGTTCTTAATTTGACGGCTATTTTTATACGTATTACATGATATCTTCATATAATGTGGACCGATTTTAATTATTATTTTTTAGAGCGTCTTTCAATAGGGGAGCGAGAAATTGCAAATTTACCAGTAAATAACAGGAAACACATTGCGATTAAGAATGGAAGATTTTATATAAAACTGTATTATCACTATTAGCTGTGCCCGCCATACATTGTAATACATTTTTTTCTTTCCAAGAGAGCATCCGTAGATTTTTTTGCACGAACCTTCACGTGTAGGTGCGTGCGTACAACTTATTAAAGTTTAATCACGATCGAATGAATAGTATAGGCAAGGATATACAAACAAACGTATTTTTTTATTAGCTTGAATGAATTGAATAAATTCACCGGCTTCAATGTCCTTCAAACCGAAACACAACAGTGTTTACACTCTTCTTTGGTGGAAAAAATAGACAAAGCAGTGGTACCAACCCAGATGGTCTCTCGCATACCTCTTAGCATACCGACCTGGCACCTAGTTTTTTTATAAAAAGGAGGTTAAGAGATAAAGTATTATCGGATATCCACGCCTCCAACGTCCCCACCTATCATACCCCTCCGACGATGGCACGTTGTTATGTAACATCACCACTAATCCCCATTTCTCGAGTGCCGCATCTGCCGGTTTTTTTATTGCCTGTAGATAATGATGCTGATGAGTGATTTGTTGAAACATCCGACGCCTGGGGTTCCGCAATATGTAATTGTGGTTTCCATAGGCATTTTTTATACATTAGAACAACTCATAGCATAGACTGCCTCGGCGGCGCAATTGTAATGCGTACATTACGACTGCTATCCTGAGGTCTCGGGTTCGGTCCCCGGGTCGAGTAAAAGTGATGTATGTTGGGTTACCTATTCTATTACGAAATGCTTAGTATCAGCCCGAAGTGTGGAATTCTGACCGGTATGGCGATGGACTTGCCCCTTGCGTTTTGTACGGTATGCGAGATATCCGGAGGTCCAAAACGGGGAAGGGCCTCTTGCCAATCCTTTAAATATTAATAATTACTTTCCTTTAAGGTCGGTAACTCCTCCATGATTCTTCAGGTATTGTCGATGGTCATGGGTGGTGGAGATCACTTACCATCAGGTGACCTACCTACTCATTTGCTAGTCTCTGCTACAAAAAAATACAAATAATCAGCAAAATTCACACTTAGAAAAAATTAACTTACCACTACATTTATTATGCCCATCTTAAGATTTTTGCAATCTAGAAATCCAGTAAATATTGTAACCCAGATCATTAATCCTTTTCTGTTCTCATATCCAAATGCCAATGTGTCACGTTACTTATTTCCTATGTGTCTGTAAATATAGCGGTTTTTGTTCCTACATCTCACGGATATGCCATTCAATTGTTTTTGAATTGTCGTACTTATATAAACAAAAGAGTAACAAATATAGATAATTCAAATCATTCTTGCACGTTGACGCATGTGTATGTAACGTGTTTGTATCATAGTTTAATGTATACTACTAGACAAGCTGTCCGGTACATAGATATTGGACCACTAAGTTGCGGTCAATTGACCATAACTCAATACTACCATCTCGCTTACTCCCAACTAGAACCCCTATCGCGCTCCTTGTTCGTGAGCTGTCAAACTCCCGCGCATTACTGTGTGCATGTCCCAATTGATTTAGATAGAACTAGCTTTTGCTCGGAGCTCCACCCGCGTAAACGGCCTTTTCCGGGATAAAAAGCCTATGTCCTAAGCCAAGTTATAGTCTACCTGTGTGCCAAATTTCATCTAAAAACCTTACTCATGCCACTAGGCAGATTAGTAAAGGCGCTGTCAAAAAACAGCTGCGTCTTCCACTTAGTCATTAGACAAATAGAAAAGCAATGATTTATCTATGATTTAGTAAAAACACTTGTATAGTCGAAGTTTATTTCAAACTTTAAAAACGACTTATAACTCAAATCGCGATGTGTCTGCTGTTATTTGTTGATAAGAGTCCCATTTACCCTCGTACAAATTATATTATTTGCTATTGCTCGCGACTCCGTCTGCGTGAATGGTTTTTTTCGGGATAAAAAGTAGCCTATGCCCTAATCCAGGTCATGATCTATATGGGCGCCAAAACTTCAACCTTAGGGCGCAATACAAAAATTCACAAACCCATTAACATCCAAACTTTCACATTTATAAAATTACAAGATTTGTTTTCGAGTCTGTTTTTTTTATTTTTATAATAGGTAATAATAAGATTTTATTTCCGATCATTTTTTTACATAGTACTATAATATATCCCTCAATTCGGTGTGCCTTTTGGCATAGGCCTCCTCCAACTGTCTCCATTGGACTCTATCAGTATCCACCCTTGTCCAGTATGGCCCCAAGGACAGGCGAAGTTCATCCTTATAATAGATAAGTTATCAAGGCGCAGCGGGCGAGTAGTCGGCTGCGAAGCGAGAGGCCGTGGGTTCGATTCCCACACCGAGACAAATGTTTGTGTGAACCACAAATATTGGTCTCGGGTCTGGGTGTTGTGGGTTGGCAAGTCCCTCGTAGTTCCTGATACCCACGACACAGGTTTACCTAGTGTGGGGTCAGGACTATGTGTGTGACTGGGGTGTATTATTATTATTATTATTATCAATATTTTTTTTTTTTTTACTAGCCCTTTATTATATACGTCCCACTGCTGGGCACGGGCCTCCTCTACTGAATGAGAGGGGTTAGGCCTTCAGTCTACCACACTGGCCTAATGTGGGTTGGCAGACTTCACATACCTTCAAAATTCTTATGAAGAACTTCTCAGGTATGCAGGTTTCCTCACGATGTTTTTCCTTCACCGTTAAAGCAAGTGATAATTAACAATTAATATACACATAACTTAGAAAAGTCAGAGGTGTATGCACTTGGGGCTGGTTTCGAACCTGCGACTTTCGTCTCGACAGTCCATACCACTCCCCGCTGAGCTATCACTGCTTATTATTATCAATAAAACCAAAAAAATAATAACGTAATCATTTATTTGTCCAACTGTTTTCACAAAATATCGCTATTGTGTATTGCATTTATACGTGTTTCTAAATATTATATCGACAAAGTCACGGTGTAGCAAATACATGGAGGTTATAAATTTTTATTGTCATTAGAATTGAAAAAAAAATAGTTTCGATGATGGATTAATAAAACCCGAAAAGCAAAATAAATAGAAGTGCTCAATCTAGGATTTGATCCCAAAACCCCACAGTTTCTCAGCCTGCGTAGGCTGCCACTAGACGGGGCGGTCAAAATGAAGATTTAGTAAAATAATTACTAAATTTTTGCTCATTGATGCACGGCTTGACATGAGTGTGTGAGTTAGTAAATATATAGTTTTATTTTGTGTGGCAGTGACGGCGCCAGTCGTCGTCTACCATTACCAAACATAGTACGACGTACACAAAAGATTCAAATTATCTATACTTTTATTATCCATCTTCAAAACACCGTGACTCCGTCATTACAATAGTAATTTCAAATTCATGTACGAAAATTTAAGAAGCTACTAAATTTTGTATTAATTTTCTAATCGATATGATATTATAATGTTCATATTTGCAGGAAGATCTGCGCACGTTTTACCCATAATTTCTAAACATTTTATTAAATTAATCAATATGGAGAAAAAAGAACATTTGGAACTCGAAATAATTCATACCCTTACTGTAAATAATTCATCCAATCGCCATGAACCAAAAAAAATATATAAAATATAACTTGAATTACATAATTTCACATACATTTTTTATAATCACATATTTTCAACATCGAATCCAATTACGGTAACTTTTTTAAATATCGATAAATTGTGCACAAATCGTGAGTTTTATATTTGGCATCGAGAAAAATAACTTCACATTATTTACATTAATATAATCTCTCTCTATAAACACCATCATGTGTTTATTGTACATCGAGCAGGTACGCTGTACGCAGGTAAGTACGAGGGACCTAGTACAAAAATAATTGCAATATATTTTATTACATTAAAATTATGTTATTATCGATTTACTTACTGAAAAATTATGGGTGAATTATTAAAGAATTACGCCTTGTTTGATGATTTATGTCATGTTGACTAAAAACTATCGATAAAATGGTAATAGACTAGAACCGAAATATCAATCGCTGCTAGACTACACACTTGACAGCCTCCGTGGCGCAGCGGGCGAGTAACCGGCTGCGAAGCGAGAGGCCGTGGGTTCGATTCCCGCACCGAGACAAATGTTTGCGTGATCCCACAATTATTTGTTTTGGGTCTGGGTGTTGTGGGACCGCAAGTCCCTCGTAGTTCCTGATACCCACGACACAGGTTTACCTAGTGTGGGGTCAGGACTATGTGTGTGACTGTTGGGTGTATTTATTTATTTTTATTTACACGAACTTTCATATATTCTTTTAACCACAAAATGTGCCCTTAACTATCTCTAATGTGACTATCTAGTAGTATCTTTAAAAGTGAAAAACAACACATACTTTTTTCTACTTCCGTTAAATCGTACTATAAATGACACAAATCATCACACGAGGATCTGTTTGATATGCAGTTATAATTAGTCGATAACTTCAATATGATTAAAATTCGGCGTCAATATATCGATTAGCGAAAACATAGAAATATCGATAAATAAAAAAGGATTCAGAATCGAAGAGTTTTCTTATAACATAGTTTACATGTTAGGTTTAAAGGTTTTATCGATACATTAACTTATAAATCCCGTGACGATAGGCACCGATATGCCCACATGCGCGATATCGATATAATCAAACCAAATTATCGACATGAATACGTATTAAAAATTGAAAGAGATTAGATCCCATGACATACTTATCGAAGAATATGTTTATTTATCAGAAAATGTTAATTAGAGCTTACAGACTATAATTCGCTGCTCAGAAATGTATAGAAAAGTTCAGTAGAAGGAAGTTAGACATGTCAGCCGCCTACATAGTAGAGTATTTTTTTAGAATTTGCAGATAGTGTAAAATATAATTTTACTTAAAACCTCCTAATAATTATCGTACATCATTGAGAATCTTTCTAACCCACGTACACTTCAATTCTCGTTATCCCTTCATAAAAACACGTAGTTTTTTACACCATCTGCAATTACTATTAAAAATACGGTACAATACTAAGAGAATCTAATATCAGCTGAATAGCATATATCATAGGGTAATTACGTATAGTAAGACTTAAATAAAGAATTAGGCTTCAGGCTGAAGTATTAATTAAAAAATAAAATTATATAGGAACAACAAACATCCTTGAAGAGAAAATTTACATTTTTACATGTTGACTAGAATTTCTTGTTAGTAACAATATATCGAAATTTGTAGGCCACTCGAAATGCCCGTTTTTGTATTATTTTCATAATACTATAGATGTTTAGTGTGTTCTGTGTCGTACTAATATGTAGACATTTGGTTGCGTCATAAGTTATTTTTTTATTGAAACAATTTAACAATTTCGATAAAAAGAGAAATACACGTTGCAATAAATGTCTATCATTATTTAGGACCTATTTCACCACATGCGTGCTTCACAAGTTACCTGAGGAGTAGCGTTCAAATCTCTGTTTAACACGGATCTGATTTACTAATACAGTCATGAATTAATTAAAATTGGAGATATAACTAAAATTTCTTTTAAAATACTACTTCTATTAAGGCGTCGAACACCCGCGAATTTCTATTTTTATGGTAGATTTCTCAATCGAAATATTTTCTTATGTTTGAAAATCTATTCTGATAACGCAGTTGAAAGGAACAAGATTTTGTGATATACAGTATCAGAGACTAGTGGTGAAATTAGCGTTAAGAATTTGTTGATTCGTACAAACTCCGAGTGATATTATATCTTTAATAAACCGTTATGCGTAAAATTGATTATATTCTACCTAATTTCTCTATTTATCTACGAAAAAACGGGCGTTTCGTTATTATAATTTTTACAATTTCTACAATCTCGTAACTATACATGTGCGTATTATCCAACTGGTTATCTACAAATAAATATATACATAGTAATCTATACATGTTATGCATTTATATATCTCTATACATTAAAATAGAGAAAAAATATTTGTTTACATTGAATTTTTGCCTTTGCAAAGGCACTCGGCAAATTTCAAGAATGGCGTAAACGGGTTGCTTAATACAAAAGTCCATTCAATTTTATAGAACTAATACAAATTTTAGGAAACTATATTTACTACGCTTTATTGAAATCTATATTATTATATTTCACTACATGAAATGATCTAAGAGCGATGTCTTTTTCATTCCATTTTTAATTTCCATATTTTTTATACTGGCTAAAATATCTACTAATATTTGCAATAATCTAAATATTCTGCTATTTTACAATATCTACATTTATTATCCAATATAAATAAGATAACCTTCCCATGTTGTATTTCTCAACCCGTCTACGTGATTCTTTAGTCTTAATCTTAAATTCTATACATTATTTTTTAATCTATATTATTATCACAATACGTCCCCTACGATACGTTTTATCGACGTATAAGTATTTGAGCTATCGATTGGACAAAATCGTCTGAACACATTGGAGCCCTGTGTTCATAATTTGAATTCACTATAAACGACATTTTTTAAATTTTAAACTCGAACCAACGCCGAGGAGGTCCACTCTAAACATCGAATATAAAATTCGATAAAATTGGAAGACGAAAGAGTTTGCGCGATGACTAGTTAAACAGGGGGCATAAATGCATTTTAGGCCGCAATAGAATGCAATTTAAATATTATTAATGATCTCTGCCTTTTCTAAGCTTATTTTATAGCGCATAGCTTATATTGAATAATAGATATATTAGTAATCCGTAAACAGGCTAAATAAAGTATAGAAAAATCTTAGAGAATACTGTAAACTATTTAAAGCGATCGAAGTTCAGAAATGACCTCCTCGACACATAGGCATCGAAACTTTTTATCGATATACGAATATTTATATTAAGAGTGCCTTCACACCGGGCGTTGGTTCATCATAGATTTTCCGAAGCAAAAACGTTGACAAAATGGCTGACCAGCGCACAATGTGAATTTAAACAACTATCTCGATTCGTACTAGTATTATTTATACACTAGGGACAGTCATTTTAGCCCAGATAGCCTCATATCGACTCCCACGCGTATAGAAACTTGAACATGTTGAGTAGGTTCGCCACGGCGGGGTGATGCGCGTGGAGGGGAGGTGGCGCGTGCTAGCACAAAAAATATACGAATATTATTGATTATTTTGCTGGTACGTGGGTACTTGATACATTTTTGTAATCGACTGGATAGCGGCCATCGCACTATCGTGAAAATCTATCATACTTCCGGTGTCAGTTAGTGAATATTCAGTACGTTACGCTGGCATGACCATCGAGGATCTCAATGTCTCCCCGGTCGACATTATATTTGGACTGCCCTGTACTTACCAACAGTTACAGTTTAGTGCCAAGATAAACATATTTGGACTGCAATGTATCATCTGTACCATCAGGTGCAGTGTCACTTTGCCGTGCCAGTCAAGTCGTGCTTAAGGTTTTAGTTGAAATAAGTACCTAGTGTAGTGGTGGCACGCCGTGCATCAGCAGGAAGGCGTGCAGGTCACGTGGCACCTGGTCGGGTCGGAACCTCGCGCCGTGTAGAGCCAGCGTGGCTGCAGCCAGACACGTCAGGCGAGGGCGAAGCGCCGCACGGACCAGGGACTCCGCTGGACCTGGACAACGTTCACGTCTTTAACCGAAGAGTACGAGGTACCTAATTCGACGATTATATTTTTTTTCTGAATTGTCCCGCATAACTATTTTAACTTCCGACGCAAACAGAAGGCTGCTATAAATTTTACTCGTGTATCTGTGGGTGGCCTCGTAACGCCTTAACGAATAAGCCTATTTGGATGTGTTGTTTTTTTTTTCATTGTAATAAATTCTTTATTACCAGAAATAATTTATGAGTTACCATAAATTATTTCTGGGGACTCTGACGTAACTGTAGCATAACAAAAGATCAGTTGTATCTTTCAAAGGGTGGGGAGATGAAGTAATGCTCTCACGGTTCGCCGATATTTCCATCTCGTGATGATATAGATAGCGAGCCTCATTTCAATTAGATTTAGGTATGGTTATACTTAAAGGTCGTTACATACATCTGACAGTGAGCGTTTATATGTACCGGATGTTATCAAAATCTAGACATCCAAAAATTTTACGCTAATATTAATCACTCGTTTATTACTATCGATAACATCACACTGACTATAAGTGCGTGAGCGAGAATAACAATGCTGGAGTGAGACAAAAGAGCTTTTTTCTCGCAACATTTGTGCTTTGAGCAGTTGAGCAACTGTTTATCATTTACGCCCAATTTCAATAAACGATCTTGGATCGAGTCTCCCGGCCGATCCCACAAATGAGCCAATAAGAATACACTTTAAAAGTCACACGTAAAAATTACTTAGTGTGATTGGTCGATTTTGCGGATCGACCTGGAGAATCAAACCAAGATTGTTTATTGAAATCGGCCATTAATGCTGTCGAAAGTTGCAAGTCGAATATCGACATGTAACTCATTCGATAAAAAAACAATGCTTTATTCCTAGCAATCCAATCGGATTTGGTACTACAGGATCTGAAATACTTATATCGTAGACTATACGTTACTTACATTTGACCACACCTGTCTGCAATACGTTGTATAACATCACGCTACGACACGGGAGAGGAGCAGTAACATGCACGCATATGAAAGCGCTAAGAACAGTTAGTTTTACTATAAAATATTTTACCTCCAATGGAAGCCACAAGCGGTGTGATTCCGTCCACGTCCATCGCATCGACATGTGCTCCTCTACTGAGTAACTCACACACTATAGCACACAACGCCTCATTCCATTGTTCTCTGTCATCTAGAACATTAGATACGGATATTATTAATGACATGTATTATAAGGTATGGTGAGGACTATGTATGTGAGTGTTCGGTGTATTTATTTATGCTGGTATCGTCTATGATCGAGATTCGACCTTCACGTCGGTTATGTAAGACGGTGGTACCACTCCGGTCAAGCCGGCCCATTCTCCTGTAGACAACACTGTCCACAGCTCTATCAATATCTACCATGATCTAGACCAGCGGTTCCAAAAGTGGGTTCCGCGGATGCCAAGGATTCTTTTTTATCTTGGCTCGGAAAAGTGACTATACTGGACCTGATGTTAAATACAGCGCAGTACAAATATAATTTCGACCGTCAAATGTGATTGATTTAGACTCCTTCTTCTACTTCCACTTGTCCTTATCCTACTCGCAGTGGGGTCGGGTCAATATGCTTTTTAACACAAGTTACAGAAAGATTTAGCTTGTAGTTTTTACGGCCGGCCGTCTGCTTGACGTCAGCCCCTCTAGGGAGGGATTGATATAGACTCATTTAGTATTAAACAATTCCATAATAACAAACTTCAAGCTTAAGTGGCCTTGAATTAAAAACCATTGATGTGTTTGGTGTATGGTGTTGATATTTATTTTTTTTCATTTATTTACCGTTTACAAAGAATTACAAATAATTGTACAGTAATAGCATCTAAGAAACCACTAAGGTTTGGATTAATGCTATCTATAGTTGACATGAGATTTCTAATACATAACAACAAACAGCAATAATAATAAGATGTTAATTATGATGAGTATTATAACTGTTAGCTTATAATAAAATTAGGAGTGTGATATAATTGCTTTGTATCTTGTTTATTTTTTAAATTATTTAGAAAGTACGACTTAAGTTTAAATTTAATATTACTAAGCGTCAGACTATCGCGTAAATCAGGGGGTAGTTTGTTTATTAATCGCGGCACGAGGTAAGTAGCAGTCCGCTCGCCGTACATATTATTCGCACGTATCGTTTCTAGTCGGCTATGAGCAACAGCCCGCGTATATACAGGATGTCTAATTTCTTTTTTAAGTTCGTCATTAAAAAAATATTTAACGAGTAAAGCATACTGAACGTTACTATAGACAGGTAAGATACGACAGTGTTTGGTGTATGGCGTTTGATATTTGGTGTATAGTGTTTGGAGTTTGGTGTATGTTGTACGTGGTGTGGTGTATAGTCACCGGTGGCCAGTTGGTATGCGAGCAGCGCGACGTGTAGCGGACTGCGCCGGTGCGCGTCGTGCGCGTCCACACTCGCGCCGCACTGACTCAGCAGCCGAGCTGTGCGAGCGCACGGGAACCTGAACAACGTACAACGTACAACAATAATATACTCAATAGCTCAATAGTAGAATGTATCAGGGGCACTCACAACTGCACCTAATTATAAATACAGTGCAATCCAAATATATTGTCAATCGTGGCATCGACAAACGTTGCGTCCCTCGACAGCCGGCAAAATCGTGCCAACCGGTATTTTTTATTTTTTCTTATAAGCTTGAATGTGTCGACCGGTCCCTCGCCTGATGATAAGCACCGCTCAGTCGGTAATGTCAGGAGCGCAGCCAAGCCGCTGCCTACCGTTAACAGTATAATATACTCACTGGCACACATCACTGGTATGAAAGTCGTCGACGGGCGTCCTCCTGTCAGCGGACATATGTAACAACGTCTGTCCTGTACGCAGACGCACGTTACGAAGCCGGAATACCGCCCTTCGAATTGAACAGGCTGTGTCTTGCTATAATACAAAAGAAACAAATTATGTATTACTAACGGTTAGGATTAATGCAGGTTGATAGACACTTCGAAATTCTTATGGAGAACTTCTCAGATATGCAGGTTCCTATCAAAGTTTCCTTCATCGTTAACAATAATAAACGATAATTAATAACTTACAAAAGTCAGAAGTGTATGTTCTTCGAACTTGCGAGTTTCGTCTCGGCAATCCGTATAACACGACATCTTCGCTAAATGTGGATCGATTTTAATGCTTTTTAATGGTTAAATAAAGTATTGGTATTACAGCCTCCGTGGCGCAGTAGACGAGTAGCCGTATCGAGAGACTGTGCGTTCGATTCCCACACCGAGACAAATGTTTGTGTAATCCTCAAATATTTGTTTCGGGTGTGGGTGTTGTGGGTTGGCAAGTCCCTCCTAGTTCCTGATACCCACGGTACAGGTTAACCTAGTATGGGGTCAGGACTATGTGTGTGAGTGTTGGGTGTATTTATGTATTTATTTACTAACCTCGCTATTTGTCGCGTTGTCCAACAGTCTCGCGGCGACCGCGACCAGATACAATGCTGTCCGTACGTTGCTCTCATACTCCTCCTGCAACAGCACCGTGCTCGCCAGACTCTACCCACCGGACACAAACCATACGTCACTCACACGGTTAGTCACCGATGACGAGTGACGAGTGACGAGTGACGAGTGACGCGTGACCAATGACGGGTGATCAGTCACTACGGACGAATGACCAATGATGAGTTACAAGTGATCAATGATTAGTTAAAAGTGATCAGTGATTACAGACGAGTGACAATGTTGTGACGTGACCAAAATGATGAGTTACAAGTGATCAATGATTAGTTAAAAGTGATCAGTGACTACATACGAGTGACAATGTCGTGACATAACCAATGATTAGTGAAAAATGACCAATGATTAGTGACAAATAACTAATGACGAGTGACTACTAACGAATGACCAATGACGTGATCTTCCGCTATGAACGTTAAGGACAATTGAACACTACTGGCATGCAATATTTAAGTAATTTCATAAAATAAATATGCCCACACCAGGGATCAACGTCCTTGGTAAACGCTGTATATCCTGCTACTTAAGTAAGTAAATGCTGACCGTGATATCACCCAGGGTTACCATCCGAAAACCAGCGCTGCAATAACACGTTGTAGCTTATAGGCACACTTTGTCTATTATACCCGTTAGCCTATCGTCAATTTGTAATTTTTTTCTCTTTTTGTTTATCGTAATTATATATTATGACAATAGGTATTCTAGCTAAACTATGCAGGTATTAGTCTCAGGCAGTGGCAGATCCAGGATTTTGGTTTGGGCGCTCTTAACACATATTTAGAAAAAAACTTAAGAATACTACTTAAAATGGAATAAGTAAGGATAAGTGATGAAAATTATATTGTAGGTAGTATATAGTAGTACTAAGAAAGTAGGATAATATCAAGATTAATTTGAGAATTGTCAGTGGACCTAAACGCTTTTGAGCCACTTAGACCAGCCCCTCACGAAATCGCTACTGATCTCAGGTATTACCGTAGTAAATACATATTCTTTCTTACTTTCTACTTATTACAAATTATTGGACAATGCACGAACTCGAAATATACCCACTAACTAGCGTGGTTTGAGTATATCAGATAATTTAAATCCCTGATAACTAAGGCACACCGTAGAGACAATGTCAGTGAACGTAGTAAAAATCCGCATCATTATATAGATTGAAGTAGTTACTGTCTAGTTAGACCTTCGGTCACACACAACACAGTTTTCAAGGAGAATTTTTTCATGACTAAAACATCATTTACTTATTTGTGGCTAAGAAGCGAACATATATTATATCTATTTATAATTACAAAGTAATAGTCATTTCACATGTCGATTGTTATAAAAAGAACATGAAATCTATTAACAGTGTACTAAATAAAAACTAAACACAGAACTACCTACTACTCCCTTTATCAATAATGAAATGGAGCATGAATTACTTATATCAACGTACCACTAATGTGTCTGGGTCGTGTATTATCTGGGGTTTTTCCATTCTTTTCATGCCTCGTCGTAGTTCTTCCGCGCAAGCTTCTAGGACGTAGCACACCTGTAAGTCGATATCGATATTAAATCCTAACTAAATCGGTTAGTATTAATCGATAAAATTTATCGACATTTTAAAATAATAAATATCAAAAAATAAATATAAACCACGGCCTTATTTTTTTAAATTATGTGCAATAATAGCGCAACAAATGGTTAGTTTATGTTCAGATACAACACATTATCTTCTTGTCTACGTAAAAATCTGCAACCGGATCAAATTGTTAGTCGACTGGTTGACTGACAAATCTAACAGAAAATCTGATAACTAATTGCCACTGAATACTCAATTTACTTGTTTCATAACTGTAATCATTCCGCACAATTCACCCGAACTTTAGTCATTATCTCAGTGACTCCACTGGTTCTTACATTTTAGATACATACATAAACTTGTGCCTGTATCCCCGACAGGGTAGGCAAAGGTCCAACTAGTACACTTACAGTTGGCCAGGGTTAGTTCCGCCCGTTGATGTGATAGGTCGCGAACGTAACAACATACCAAGCACAAATTCCAATGCGGGCAACTTATGTGTTATTTTTCGAATCGATTATTTTTTAAAGCCACTTATCGAAGTTTTTCAGACCAATTGGTTATCAATTCGGTCTTTTTATAAAATTATATTGAAAAGATATTATTAATACTTACTTGACTAAGCGGTAGTTCTATACCAATGTGTATCATCTGTGAGAAAACTTGAGCAAATCTGAGAAGATCTTTTATTACGGACACCTGTAATGTAAAAAAAAAATATATCATTATAATTATTATGTTTGTGTGACCCATATATATTTGTTTCAGATCTATTTATTTTAGGTCGATTTATTTATTTAAACTTTATATACAAAACATGTATAAAGGCGGACTTAATGCCAGGGGGCATTCTCTAACAGTCAACCTACGGGTGATGCAGAGACGAGACAATGTGGGTGTATATAAGTTAAAAAGAAAGGCAAGTAAAAACAACTATATACATACATACATACATACATACATAGACTCACGCCTGTTTCCCATAGGGGTAGGCAGAGACAACGGATTTTCACTTGCTACGATCCTTGCATACCTCTATGGCCTCATTCACTCTCATTAAATTTTTCATACATGCTCGTCGGTTTAGGGTACTCCTGACCTGGCCTTTCTCGAGAATATCTCCAACTTGATCTATGAAAGTACGCCGAGGCCTTCCCCTCCCAACTGTACTATTCACACTCGCCATGTATATTTGTTTCGTCAATCTTCTAACAAACAACAATAAAACAAAACAACTATATATCAGATACTAATACATAAATCTACTTATTATTAAAAAAACTATGATATATTATATAAATAAATGCAATACATACAAAAATACATAATATATAGATACATATTATATCAATCAATACTATACATTATGTACATACGAGTACATGTGATATATATTAAGAGATGAATCTGCTAAAGTTCTGATCTTGCTACATCATCAGCCATGAGCATCCGAACTTTTAGCTTAAATGTGAACCGATTGGTGCACGTCCTGATTTCGAGAGGTAGCGTATTCCAAAGAAGTATAGATTGGATAGTGAAAGAGGAGTGGATGAAGTCAGAATTGTAAGAAGGATATTGAAGAAGAAGACTGCCTGTAGAGCGAAGGTTTCTGTCATGACTAGATCCAAGATATTGAAAGTTGGAAGTTAAGTAAGAAGATGGATTAGGAGAAGTTAGAATAGAAAATAGTGTAGTAAGGGCGCGCAGATTCCGGCGTTGGCGGATAGGTAACCACTTGAGTTGGGAGCGGTAAGAAGATACATGATAGTACTTCCGGAGATTGAAAATAAATCGAATGCAGTTATTAAGAAGACGGTCAAGTTTGTTAAGGAGATCTGCATTCAGATCATAATAGCACACGTCACCATAGTCGAGGATAGGGAAGATTTAATCTTGACGATGACGTCTTGAAGACATCGTCAAGACACAAGCATCGTCTTGGTTTTACACGGGAGAAAGTTCTTCAGGCGATAGAGAGCGCGAAGGGTGCCAGTGACTCGTTGGCAAACAGAGGTTACTTGGGCCTGCCAATTCAAGGTTGAGTCTATATATAATCCGAGGTCTTTTACTGCGGGACACAGCGCGATTACTGAACCATTGTAAACAATTGGTGGAAGGGTTTCTGTGTCCAGTCTGCTCATCAAACGCGAGCTAGGTACAAGTGGGTCTAAATCACTGTCACAGGGTATTATGGAATTATCGTAATTCCTGATGATACCCACGACAAAAGTATACAGGTTAACCCGGTATGGAATGAGGACTATGTGTGACTGTTTGGTGTATTTATTTATTACTACTTTTTACTCTCGGCACCGCCCGTGTAATTATCTTTTTTCTGGGACAAAATTACCCTATGTCCTTCCCCCAGGATATAATCTATCTTCTTATTAAAATTCATTAAAATCCGTTTAGCCCTGAAAACGAGACAGACAGACAAGCTTAGTTAGTCTTGCATTTATGATATAAGTTAAATATGGTATAGTTGATCACCTCATTCTGATGCCTGAGATGCAGCGCGTGCCTCCACAGCGCGAGACAGCGATCGAACCGCGCCTCGTCTGCGAACACCGCGCCGCGGAACACTATGGGATGCGGCAGATCCGGACACGACGCGCCGAGCACGCGCTCGCGCACGCACAGACCCTCCATGTGCAGCGCGTGCGCGTTACCGCCCAACCGTTCCACCTCCTGCCAACACAACATCATGCACCTTTACATCATACTGAACAACGCCACAGAGCGGTGTTATATGTTAGGCCCCTTTGTCTGATTGCGTATGCGTATGCGTATGCGTGTGCGTGTGCGTGTGCGTGTATATGTTCAAGTGCGCGTGCGTTATTGTGTGTGATTTGAATGCGTTTTTTTTTTAATCGTGTTTAATTGAGATGGTTTTTATCTATGTTTGTAAAATCTGTTCCATAATTTAAAAATGACTAATGCTTTTTCTAATAAATAAAACAAAATAGCTATTTTTATTCCAAAGGACACTAACTATACGCAGTCGTAAGAGACGAATTGCATGAAGGAATTATAAGGCTACACCTTTGACCATAACCTATTATCCTTCCTCTTCGACCATTCCACTCGCAGTAGAATTGGCACAACAGTATCTTTAACACATATTACAGATACATTGACTTGTAGATTTTACGACCGACCGCCTGCCTGACTTGACCTATTATTATATATTTTTATTTATTTATTTAAGAACAAAAGTTATTCAGTATGATATAAATAAAACAGTTAACAGATGGTATTAATATTTTCAAATTAACCCTGCATAAATGATCAGTAACAAAAACTGTCAAAATTCTTTTTTTAATATAATATTAACCGAAATAAACATACCTCTAACGTGGTGGTTTCCCTCCAGTTATCGTAAGCTGGTATTGGTTCGGCAGGTTTCTTGAGCAGCAGTCCGTACCGCGTGTCGTAGCGCATGGCCATAGCTCTGTGTAAATACTGATACGCCATCTGTCGACAAACGGTGCAAACTATAGTATTTTTTTTTATCTTACTTGGGTAATGTACACTGCGCCTGACAGTATGCAGTGCAAATATGTCGACTGGAAACATTGTGTGATCAGCATTTTTTAAATAAAAATATTTTTATGATACAAGCCCATAAGATAACTAGAACGATAAATCTCATATGAACATGCCATAAATACGACTCCACTAATTTACACATGCAAAGGTAACACTCATACACGCAACAAAAATTAATGAATGTTGAAAATAAACTTCATTTCATAAAAGTGAATGTATAAAAATTAAATATCTAGATCGAGATACAACGTTCTGCCGCGCAAAAAATTAGACGTATTAGGTGTCAACTCGAGATCATGAGCACGAATGAACGAGCTGCACAGACTTTTATAGGCCCGCTCCCTTGCACAGAGTTTTAGTGGGGTAATTTTTTTGCTTGAGTCACGTTTCTTGTCATCTTATTTAGATGGTATGAACACACATTTTGCCCATCTTCAAATTACCAAATTTTTTGGATTTTTTTTAGCTGAAGTTTGTGTGCGTGACGTTGCAAGTAAACACATCACACTTAGCGAAATTTCAGCTTACGATTGTGAGTATGCGTTGTTTGGACATATACCTTCTTGTAAGTAGTTATTCTAAGCAATGATGTATTTATATTATTTACTAGCTGTTGCCCGCGGCTCCGCCCGCGTGAATGGCTATTTCCAGGATTAAAGTAGCCTAGTAGGCGTATCAAGCGAGTCCCGGTGAGAAACGCGCTTGACAAAAATACTAAAGTCGCTATTAAAAAAATAGGGGTTGATCGTAGAGGGTTGAAAATTTAGGGTTGTGTGTATTTTTTAATGCTGTATCATAAAAAAACAAAAACAAAAAAAATTGCCTAAAAAATAAAAAATAAAATTTAGTGGTGGACCACCCTTAACATTTAGGGGGATGAAAAATAGATGTTGGCCGATTCTCAGACCTACCCGATATGCACACAAAATTTCATACAAATCGGTCCAGCCGTTTCGGAGGAGTATGGGAACAAACATTGTCACACGAGAATTTTATATATAAGAAGATTATATTTACCCTCAAGCAGTAATATTCCTTGTCGTTAGCGAATGAGGCGCCGAGTAACTCGAACGCTTCTATAGCCTGCGCACGAGTGACGTCGGGACGCGCCGCTAGTATCTCCACGACGGACGCGCGCGCACGCTCCGCCGCGCATTGCAGAGGTGTCATACCTGAAATTAATACATACATACGAATAATTGCCTAATTGCATAGAGAAGACTGCCTCGGTGGCGCAGTTGTTATACGTAAAATGGCCAGTAATTTCATTGGCTTCAATGACCACGATGATTCTATTGGTATTGTGGGCGTATGTTGGCAGTGGAGATCACTTACCATCAGGTGACCTATTTGCTCGTTTGCTAGCCTATGCTATAAAAAAACATATGTGCACAAGCACACAAGGATGCACGCCCGCAAAGACGCACGCGCGCAAGAACGCACGCACGCACCCGCATACGACACACAAAGCAGTCAAACGTCGCCTCCTTTTGTCCGGCGCGGCGTCTTAATAACTATTTTCCAAAAAATAAAACCGACGAAAGAAAACTAAAATAAACAATTTTGAGTCGATGCTATTACACTATAATGGTAGAAAGGTAGTAGATGCACCCGTTTTTGTTTAAAAGTTATTACTTCACTATATTGAGTGAAGGAATTATCAAAATCGGTGCATAAATGAAGTTTGAATCTTTCATCCCCGATTTCATCCAGTTAGGAGTAGAGTTTCTTTTTAAAATTAAAATGGGACCAACTTTGAGTGATAATCTTAGGAATGAAAAAAAAAACATCCATATCAGTTCACATTTGGCGGAGAAATGCGTGGTTATACATAAAAAATATATATATACACGCGTCGAATTGAGAACCTCCTCTGGTTTCGTTGGTTTTTTTTTATAGCATAGGCCGGTAAACGAGCAAATGGGTCACCTGATGGTAAGTGATCTTCACACCCCATGTACGCCCACAATACCAAAAGAATTATGGGCGCGTTGCCGACCTTAAAGGGAAGGGATAATGAAGGGATTGGGAATAGGAGGGGGGATTAGGGCCTCCGGATATCTCACTCACCGTACGAAACGCAGCAGCAAGCTGCTACTTTACTTTGTTGCCGGCGTAAAGTAAAAATAAAAACTTTTGATTTCTGTGAGACAGTGGTAACGAACCGGACAAGCCGGCCCATTCATGCTGTAGACAAAAGTGTCGACAGCGTGGCTCTACCACTCTAAAAAGAAAAGAATCTCCTATAACTGACCATTCTCATTGGTAAGAATCTTCGCATTGTGGTCGAGTAGTGCGCACACAACGGCCGCATGTCCGCACTCCGCCGCGAAGTGTAACGCAGTCGCACCGCACAACGCACGCTCGTCGACGCGCGCGCCGCTGTCTAACAAAAATTGCACCTGAAACAACAAATTACTCATAAAGGTGTTTCGTAACAACGTTGACAGTTATTGTTTTTAAGATTTTATCCTTGATTTATAAATTACTAGCTTTTGCTCGCGGCTCCGCCCGCGTCAGTAGACTTTTCCGAAATTAAACGTAGCCTATAACCGTCTCCAGGGTCCCATCTATATCTACATCAAAATTCATCAAAATCAGTCCAGTGATTTAGGCGTGAAAGCCTAACAAATTTTTTTTTTTTTTCATAAATGTATCATATATTACTTATTATACCTCCAAGAATATGTGTACAAAGTTTCGTGATGATCGGTTAAGTAGTTTTCGCGTAAAAGCGTAACAAACAAACTTACATTCACATTTATAATATTAGTATGATTTTTTGTAAGTTGTTAACAAGCACCGCAAAAAATAAACACTTGTGAAAATACCATCAAACCCTGAGACATCACAACAGCACAGTTAAATATTGTAAAATGTATCTGTAATTGCCTATTGTATTGTTGATGAATGCTATGTATGTTATGTATACATAATTTGATATGATTTCAGCTAGATACTTAATACATACATACGCACTCACGCCTGTAATCCCCGAAGGGGTAGGCAGAGGTGTAACCAGTACACCCACATTTCGCCGAGCGTATTTCCGTCCCTTATGTGATAGGGGGCGAGCCTATCGCCATACCGGGCACAAATTCCAGACTCCGGGCTGATACTGAGCATTTCGTAATAGAAAAACCCAATACCACTTTACCCGACCCGGGGATCGAACCCGAGACCTCAGAGTTGACCTCAATCGTAACGCGTACGCATTACAATTGCGCCATCGAGGCAGTCTGATACTTAATAGGTTTCTTTTATTTTGACTGTGTCTTGTAAGCGCTATTTTACTTGAATACATGATTAATACATACATACATACGAGTAGTAATCTGCAAAGGGGTAGGCAGAGGTGTAACCAGTACACCCACACTTCGCCGAGCGCATCTCCGTCCCGTGATGTGACTATTAATCATGTATGGCGAGCCTGTCGCCATACATGATTAATAGTCGATTTCAATTGAGTTAATTTCAAAAGAAATGAACAATTAAAGGATTGAGAAATCCCGACGTAAAGTATAAATCCTAAATCCCAAATCTCCCTCCCCTTCCCAATCTCTTAATTATTCCTTTCCTTTAAGGTTGGCAACGCGCCCATGATTCTTCTGGTATTTCGGGCGTACATGAGCGGTAGAAATCACTTACCATCAAGTGACCCAATTGCTTGTTTGCCGGCCAATGATATTAAAAAATATAAGCTCATACACACATAGCAAGACGTGCACAAAAGAGCCGAAGTATCTGAGTATATATACACTAGGTAATAGAGCAGCCGCATACGCGTGGATTTGGCTGTTTAATACAGGTATTACACACGTCCCACTGCTGGGCACGGGCCTCCTTTACTGAATGAGAGCGGTTAGGCCTTAGTCCACCACGCTGGCCTAATGCGGATTAGCAGACTTCACAGACCTTTGAAATTTTGAAATGGAATACTTCTCAGGTATGCAGGTTTCCTCACGATGTTTCCTTCACTGTTAACGCAAGTGATAATTAACAATTAACACATACATAACTTAGAAAAGTCAAAGGTGTGTGCTCTTGGGACTGGTTTCGAACCTGCGACTTTTGTCTCGACAGTCCGTACCACTCCCCACTGAACTATCGCTGCGTTTATTACACATCTAAATAAAAACTGTCACAGCATCTGATCCCCAGGTCGGGTAAAGTGGTATTGGGTTTTTCTATTACGAAATACTCAGTATCAGCCCGGAGTCTGGAATTTGTGCCCGGTGTGGCGATAGGCTAACCAACCCCCCCCCCCCCCCCTTATCACATAAGGGACGGGGAGATACGCTCGGCGAAATGTGGGTATGTATTTATTTGCTTGAATGACGAAACAAACAGGTCAACAGATGGTGAGCACTACGCCTGCCCATAAACAGACACAGAACTTTAAAATATAAGGCACTATATGGCACTGAACTGCGTTCGTCACCCCGAGACATAAGTTGAATGCCCAGTAATATCACTGGCTTCAATGTCCTTCAAACCGCAACACAACAGTGCACGCATATTGTTGCTTGGCGGCAGAAATAGAAAAAGCGGTGGTGCCAACCCAGACGGCCTCTCGCATACGAGGGACCTACCACCTTGCAGATTGGTAGACTTTTTTAGCATAAGGCCAGCAAACGAGCAATTGTGCCACCTGATGCTAAGTATCTATACCGCCCATGTACGCCCACTATACCAGAAGAATCGAAAGCGCGTTGACGACCTTAAAGGAAAGGGATAATTAAGGGATTAGGGAGGGGAGGGAGATTGGGCCTCAGGATATCTCAACTCACCGTACGAAACGCAGCAGCAAGTCGCTACTTTAACGTCGGTTTTCTGTGAGATAGTTTTATCAACCCGGTCGAGCCCGCCAATTCGTGTTGTACACAAAAACTGTCTACAGCCCACTTCAAATACATTTTCTGATAAAGAATTTTCAGGTATACAGGTTTCTTCCGTGTTTTCCATCGGCCTTAATCCAAGATAATGAAAACGAACTTACCACATCCAAATGTCCCTTATACGAAGCTATCATCAAACAAGTGTTGTTGTACTTGTTTGTTTTGTGGATGTCTGCTCCGTGTCTCACTAGGTATTTGACTATGTCGAGCCGGCCGTCGAAGCAGGCGGCTCGTAGCGGAGTACTCAGGGTCTTAGTCGCGTGGTTCACGTTCGCACCAGCCCTGACCAACCGTTTCACAATACCGAGGTGACCAGCCCCGGCCGCACACCACAACGCCGTCGCACCTAGGCAGTACAAGAAAAAATTGTCTACACTGACTTTTATGTAATGAAATTCAAATTGGGCAGGGCGGGATATAATCAAATTGTGAATTTTACGATACGAGTCACGGACCATACCAGTAAATTGGAAATAAGCGACAAAAAAAAGGTTTAATCAACTGTTTTTAACGAAGCTCTACATCCCAAAATAACATAACAGAATTCGAAATAACATAAGTCTGAATCATTGTCGCAAATTTATACGAATAAACTTCCGAATAAATATATATAATATTATGTCCATCGATTTCTGCAGAATCATGAACACGTGACATCAAATAAATACCTCTATACATGATGCAAAATATCAAAAATGTGAGCCGAGAGATACGCGTCTAGTCACCGAATGCAGCGTGCACATGCGTCTCACGTTAATTGTGATAAATCATAAGATTTGAAAACAAAGAAGTTTTTGGTAACGTGCCAGAGATTCATTGAAATGGTTCAAGAGTTTTCCGCTCCTTTGTGTGGGAAACGCTTTCTAATCTAAATATAGCGGCCACGCGCGCGCCACACGCAAAAAAGTCAACGTTCCCATTGCGAAAAAAACACTCGTTTTGGACGCAATATATTCATTTTGAGTCTTTGTTCAGGATTTCGAGTTTTCTTTGTACAAAATATGCGTCGTTTTTAAGTATAGTCAACTTGCATACATGTAAACATGGCCAGAAGTGATTTTTACGAATTAGATACCAACTTGGTGTTCAGATAAATATTCAGGGTAAAAGGAAAATAAAATTCCGATAAATTTAAACCATTGTTGATATATAGATATAAGGCACAATATTTATTTACTCTATCTGCAAGGTGTATTAAAATACATAACGCTATTTTGATACTTAAACAACTGTTTAGCCAAATAAATATTTGCGTGAATCGCTGCTTTGTTCCGGGACTCTGTGTGATATAATTTTAATTTTTTCAAGTAATAAATCATTAATTGGCCTTTCTTTAACCAAACTACCCTAAGTAAAATTATAAATGCGAAAGAAGGTTTGTTACGCTTTGACGCCTAAATTGCTGAACCGATTTCAATGAATTTTGGTACAGAGATAGATGGGACCCTGGAGACGATTTTTATTCCGATAAGGCTGTTCAAGCAGGCGGAGCCGCGAGCAAAAGCTTGTTATATTTTAAATGT
Organism: Mimas tiliae; assembly: GCA_905332985.1. Classification (NCBI taxonomy): domain Eukaryota; kingdom Metazoa; phylum Arthropoda; class Insecta; order Lepidoptera; family Sphingidae; genus Mimas; species Mimas tiliae. The sequence continues at coordinate 3,540,686 of HG995256.1, read as the reverse complement.
GAAAGTAACTGTGTTTATCTGTTACGTTTTCACGGCTTAGCCACTGAACCAATTTTGATAAAATTTGCTACGGAGAAAGCTTGAATCCTAGGGAACGACATACATTTTATCCCATAAAAATGCGCATGTTACTGTTGAATGGGAAACCAAAACTCACGCAGGCGGATGCTTGAGCAAAAGTTAATTTATCACACATAACCACTGGGAACAAAAGGCACATAGAGTATGTTTTTCTTTTATGCCATAGGTCGGAAAGTGGTCACCTGATGGTAAGCGATCTCCACCGCCCATGTACGCACACAATACCAAAAGAATCATGGGCGCATTGCCGACCTTAAAGGAAAGGGATGGTTAAGGGATTGGGAAGGGGAGGGGGATTTAGGCCTCCGGATATCTCTCACCGCACGAAACGCAGCAGCAAGCTGCTACTTTACGTCGGTTTTTTGTGAGACAGTGGTAACGACTTGGACGAGCCGGCCCATTCATGCTGTAGACAAAAGTGTCTACAGCGTGGCTCTACCACTCCCAAAAATTCTGCCATCACACTCGCCATTGTAACTCATGTAAACCATGACCGTCTGCGACATGAATTTTATTTGACACCGAGCAGTGAAGCTCGGACTGGGAATTCTAAGCTGTCCTTATCTCGCAACGAAATTAATCTAATAGAAACATAAAAGTGGAGTTGGAAATATAAATTATTCTCTTCCTGCCGGCCATATCAAACCGGGAGAGCGTATTGAAGGAAGGAACCTCAAACATAAAGGACAATTTACACCGGGGTTATAATATGCCAAATGGAAAGTACTACGAATTCAAGATGGGTCTGAAACTCATTATCACACGGACCTAGCGGCCATGCAAGCTGTTTTTGATTCCAATAATAGTTATGACAGAAACGTCGGAACGTACGGGAATAGGGTAGTTTACTATATTGAATTTTATACATTATTTTATAAGCAACAGAAAATGATACGCAAAAGAAACCCTTTTATTAAAACACAAGTTATAACTTTAAATGTTGCTATCACGAAAAGTGGATATCTCACTATCTCGCTTGCACGCGTGCACCATAATGAACATTTTACACAGTGACGTCAAAGTTTGCGTCGTCCGTCATTTGACAATTACCCCTTCTACAGGATTTGAATGGCTTCTAACTGATTTATTTTTGGTCCGATTTATAAAATTCTTTCTGGAATAGATTTGGAGTAACGTAACTTATTGATTTAAATAATAATAAAGATCTAGTCAACTACCCTATTCCTCCTTTTTTTATCCTTGCACAGCAGTGTGTAGTACTAGACCTGGTTAAGTATAGGACAATCCATATATAATGTCAACCGTCAAGAAACATTACGCCCTTCGACGGTCGGCAGAATCATGCCAGCTTGAAGTCACTGACTGACCCTGGAAAGCGACTCACCTGAACGAGCCATTGCGGTGGGTTGAGTCGATGGTATCAATCATTGAATATTAAACTACAGTTTTATTATAGGCATTTTAGTTTTTTGAATCGATTTTATTTTTTGTTAAAATGTTTTTTTGCAATACGAATTACTAAATTGGCACTTAGTCAATAGTATTTTATTACGAAAACGAAAACTGTCAACGTATTTCTAACTCGTACTAAACCTACATTATACCCGTACTGTCTAAATTCTAAGATATCATTATCTTAGAATTTAGACATGTGTTCATACACAGGTACATCCAAAGACATCAATATTTCACAACTAGGCGGCCCCGCGCGGTTTTAGCCTTTGCGAGGTAACGTTCCTATTGGGATCCCAACCTGTGTAATTATTAAAAACCTTTCGGCGAGTAAACATTTAACCTACTTCAAAAAAGTAGCAGAATTTCTATTCGACGGTATTATGATTTATGTAATATTATTTATTGCTCGCTGCTCCGCCCGCGTGAATAGACTTTTCCGAAATTAAACGTAGCCTATAACCGTCTCCAGGGTCCCATCTATCTCTACATCAAAATTCATCAAAATCGGTTCAGTGATTTAGGCGTGAAAGCGTAACAAACAAATATAGTTTTTTTTTTCATATAAAGTATCCTATGTTACTTCTTATGCCTTCAAGAATATGTGTACAAAGTTTCATGATGATCGGTTAAGTAGTTTTCGCGTGAAAGCGTAACAAACAAACTTACATTCACATTCATAATATTAGTATGATGTTGCGCGACATATCCGCCAAACGTAGATCGATTTTTAATAACTCTATTCGTTACCTAGTGATTTTACCTCGACGATGGTGATAATCTGATTAATTGTAGTTAAGATCTATTAAATTATTCTAAACAGAATAAAATAAACTCTAACGAAGTGAACGGTTAGCATGGAAGTAAATCTATATAATACATACATACATACGCACCCACGCCTGTAATGGCAGGGGTATAATAAATGGGGTAGGCAGAGGTGTAACCAGTACACCCACATTTCGCCGAGCGTATCTCCGTCCCATGATGTGATAGGGGGCGAGCCTATCGCCATATCGGGCACAGTTCCAGACTCCGGGCTGATACTGAGCATTTCGTAATAGAAAAACCCAATATCACTTTTACCCGACCCGGGGATCGAACCCGAGACCTCAGCATACGCATACGCATTACAACTACGCCACCGAGGCAGTCTATAAATCTATATAAATAAAAATCAATCGCCGTATGTATTAAAGATCATCACTTGAGAACAGCTCAACCAATTTAGCCGTTTCTTTGTTGTTGTACCTATTCGTAATTGTCAGGTTAAAGTTTGTATGAAAGATTTTTTTTTGTAATATCAACCGGTAAAGTAGGAAATTTTTATTATGTTTTTGTATGGAAATCTTAATAAAAATAATTGATCGCGATAGTTCAGTGTGTTCGGTGGTGATCATATTATCTTTGATGTAGGTAATAGGGGGCCGCTATGAAAAGAGTTTTTGGAAATTTACATTAAAAAGGGGGTAAAAGAAGGAGGGTGGGAGTGAACTTTGTATGAAACACGGGAGGAGAACAGTAATATGCACGCAGGTGAAACCGCGCGGGACAGCTAGTTATATATAATTGTATTAGTTAAGCAATATATGCAATAAAGCAACTTTACGCTATAAGCAATTGTTGGCTTGACCCACATAGAACTCATGAATAAATTGCTACTTAAAATAAGTGCACTACAAATTGTTAATTATTTGGAAACGTTGCTCGTCTTTCTTACATATAACTAACTAGTTTTTGAATGTTTTTTTTCTTGCTCAAATCTATGCCTATGTCCTAATCCAGTCCATGGTCTACGGGTGTGCCAAATATCATCCAAACCTGTTCAGCCGTTAATGTGTAATTATTGATTAACAAATATACAAATTCACAAACATCCCAATTTTATAAAATTAGTAGGAAGCAGGATTTCGTTTCGTTATCAATTATTGGTGATTATTCTTTAGACGCTTACAAAATAGCATATAGTCACGAAAATAGTTATTTTCAGTTGACCGAAAATTATTACACAATATTACATGTTTTATACTTTTGTTGCTAGCGGTATGCATTTATGTCAAGTATCTATGGAATGAAATCTTCGCAGAAACGGATATCTCATTTAAATCAAATATAACCAATTTACTGTACAATAAAAGTACCTACATCATCATACAATTACTGGGCACTATGAGACTTTGCAACATAAATATCGGAGCGACGAGTACTACGGTGGCATTTGTACGATGCAATACTTTTTTATGCCGCGGCCGGCGCCAGACACGTCGGTAAAGTTTGGTCACATATAAAAAAAAAAAGAAAATGTGTGCTCAAACTTTACATACATACGCAAATGGTCGTGCCACACTTGGTGAGTATTTGAAATTTGAAGCTAAGTCAGGCGCCGCGCCGCCATGATTCAAAGTTCTGTTTGGTATAGGCAGGTGTAGCGCTTACCACCAAGCGAACGACCTGCTCGTCTCGTCATTTAAATGAATATTTTTTTTGTGGGTTACTTCGAATTTAAGTGTGTCCGATATAATATTTCCCAACGGTACAAAAATTGATTCAACAAATAAATGTTAACCCTAATGTTATGAAATGAAAACGGTGACAAATCAATCGTTGCAAAAATTACCCTCTATGACGTATTCATCGAACTTGACCGTGCCTTCGGTCTCCAATCTGACGGGTGGCCTGAACTTCTCCAGGAGTATTCTGACGGCACCCTCGCGTCCGTGCCTCGCCGCGGCAATGAGCGGTGTGCATTTGACTCCATCAGAACATACATCCTGAAACAAGAATGAAGATAAGTGCTAGAGTAATGTCGACAGTTTATTTAATAGGTGGTAGGTCCCTCGTGTGTCCCAAAGCAGTGATAGCTCAAGTGGGAGTTGTATGGACTGTCGAGACGAAAGTCGCAGGTCCGAAACCAGCCCCAAGAGCATACATCTCTGACTTTTCTAAGTTACGTGTTTATTAATTGTTAATTATCACTTGCTTTAACGGTGAAGGAAACATCGTGAGGAAACCTACATACCTGAGAAGTTCTCCATAAGAATTTCAAAGGTATGTGAAGTCTGCCAATCCGCATTAGGCGAACGTGGTGGACTACCGCCTAACCCCTCTCATTCAGTAGAGGAGGCCCGTGCCCAGCAGTGGGACATGTATAATACAGGGCTAGTATTATTATTAGGTCCCTCGTACGCGAGAGACCGTCTGGGTAGGTACATCGCTTTGTCTCTTTCAGCTGCGAAACAGCAGTGTTTAATCATTATTGTGTTTCAGTTTGAAGGACATTGAAGGCAGTGCAATTACTGGGCATTATGAGATTTAATCTTGCGTCTCGGGGTGCCGAGCGCAGTCCAGTGCCATTCAGTGCTTTGTAACTCAAAGTTCTGTGTGGTGTTTTGTCTGTTTATGGACAGGCGTTTTATCTCAGGGTTATATCTTGGGGAAAGACATACGGTACTTTTTGTACCACAAAAAAAGACAATCACGTGCCGGAGCCGCGAGCAATATTAGATATTGCAATATAGAGCAATATTATTTTTTATTCTTTTTATAATATACTAGAGTATATTAATTACAAAGGGATGAATGAGGTGGTACAGGATCCTCGATACGCGAGTCGAACTCGCCCTAACCCGGGTTTTTATAGCACAATATATAATTTTTATAGCAATAGGCAGTCGAGAAAGTGAAATTATTAATGTGGTAAAGTCACGTGAATAGTTTTTCTACAGCATGAATGTCTCCAACGGGGTAATAATAACATTTCCAGACCACTCTGACATCTCTGATTGATTATAAATATGGTGACACATCATTTATCATTAATTGATACGATATCTACTCATAAATCACGGTATAATTGTCTATTAATCAAATTTTAGTAAACATTGATAAAACGTAAAAACTATGCTTATCAGACTTATATGTACCAACGGGTCCTTGAATTTGGATGTCCGTGGCGTGTCCTTGAGGTACAAAACTTACAATCTTTTTCTTTCTGCCTAACGTTATCCCGGATTGATGCCAGGATCCACCTTCTTGTAGCATAGATTTGACTGTTTTTTTTAATAGCATAAGCAACTGCTCGGTACGGACTGTGGAAACAAATTGCAGATTTGAAACCAGCCCCAAGAGTATACACCTCTGACTTTTCTAAGTTACGTGTGTATTCGTTGTTTATTATAACTTGCTTTAACGGTGAAGGAAACATCGTAAGGAAACCAACATACCTGAGAAGTTCTCCCTAAGAGTTTCGAAGGTATGTGAAGTCTGCCAACCCGCATTAGGCCAGCGTGGTGGACTAAGGCCTAACTCCCTTCAGTAGAAGAGCCCCGTGCACAGCAGTGGGACGTGTATAATACAGGTATAGTATTATTATTATTTATAGGCTGACAAACGAGCAAGCGGGGCATCTGATGGTAAGTGATCTCTACCGCCCATGTACGCCCACAATACCAGAAAGGTATAATTAAGGGATTGGTAAGGGGAGGGGGATTTGGGCTTAGACTATTTGTATTTTATGTTGTGTAGGGCGACTCGCCGTCTGACCCCATATGTCCATATATAGGCAGCGGAGATCACTTACCATCAGGTGACCCACTTGCTCGTTTGCCTACCTATGCTACATAAAAAAATAAGTTGTTTATTAGTACACAAACGCATAATATGCCTATTCTGTTCTTAATCAGGCATTCTAAGAATTTTAACCAAGCCGAGGCGGTATCCAGGTCTTAAAGCTACGTAACTAACAGATTATCTGATTATACAACCAGCTCAGTAAGTAACCTGCTTGTCTGTTACATAACAGTTAACCTATTCCCGAGAGTTTTCCGCTTTCCAGCTTGTTATATAACCGACTGTAAGAAAAGGTATTGTATATATTCGACGCAGCTTTGTGGGCTCTCACTCAACGATGCATTTGACAACGTTTGCTTCTTGTCATATTGCTATAAAATGTACCTGAGTTTTTAACTCATCGCGAGGAGAAAATAAAACTCTATAAAGCAGATTTAAGTGGCTAGGTAATAAAAAGACAGATGGATTCTAAAACAACGACTTCAAAAAATAACTCTCTCTCTTCCACCTGCCCTATATAAGAAATAAAAAAAAAACAATGAACGGTCAAAATAATTTCTAGGTCTTTTTGGAGTTGGTGCCGGACCCGCGGCCGGTCAACTGAAATTGTTATTTTTGACCATTCATTCATTATTTATTTGAACGTTGTTTTTAATTTTAGTTCAAACTTATTATATTGTTAAATTATTAATAGGAGGTACAACTATGAAATATAAATTGTAATACAATAACATAATCGCGATTATTAAGTACTCTGTTATCCGTAATTTTTTTACACCATACGTCATCAGATCATAACCAAATCAGATTTTTTTTTCAATCTTTTTTTTGCGGATAAAAAACAATACGAAAGGCAGTACAAAATGCCTTTGAAAAGTTTGTTGCCTCCTGTCCAGCCGATATCTTCATAAAGGGCATCCATAAATTGCCACTGCGCTGGCAAAGATGCATGCAGCATGCGTGATTACTTTGATTAATAGAAATAAAAATTACTTAACTTTTTTGTACAGAACGGCGATTACATAAAGACCGATTATAATTTCCTTGTTTACTTAAAACATCACAAGAATATTGTTATAAATGACCCAATACTATAAACTTTATTCATACTATAAATATAAAGAAGATAATTGGCATTTTGTTTACAACATTCTTAACCTTTGCGTATAACAATACTTTATTAATATTACTTCCCTGAGCTTTCTGCACAAATACCTATTTTTTAGAGTGGTAGAGCCACGCTGTAGACACTTTTGTCTACAGCATGAATAGGCCGGCTCGTCCGGGTCGTTACCACTGTCTCACAGAAAACCGGCGTAAAGTAGCAGTTTGCTGCTGCGTTTCGTACGGTGAGTGAGATATCCGGAGGCCCAAATCCCCCTCCCGTTCTCAATTCCTTAATAATCCCTTTCCTTTAAGGTCGGCAACGCGCCCATAATTCTTTTGGTATTGTAGGCGTACATGGGCGGTGAAGATCACTTTCTAACAGGTGACCCACTTGCTCGTTCAAAAACAAAGGATGTTGTTTATTTTTTATCATAAAATCAATCTCTTATTCTATGTTTAACAGTATAAACCAAACAAAAACGTCACATACAATCCATTGCGTAACACATAATTGCATTATGTACTCGTCCATTGTTAAGCAAAGTTGCATGTGCATCGACAAAACAGCATTTCGAGATAAATAGACCGCTGGGCTATCCCTAGCTTTGACTTCGGCATCTGCGGCACTACTTAGCCGAATCCACACTGCTCAAATGGTCTCAGATGGCAAGCTTGTGAGTCAAATTATTGACATAGATCAGGCGCATGTCATCTAAATAGAATCGTTTAAAGGTAAAGATGCCAGCACAAGTCATAAGCATAGTCACCTGTACAGTAAGTAGGTCATATTATAAAAATTTGTATGGCAAAATGAGAATTCGAGGCTTCGACGTATCAAGCAATGGGTTAGTAATAGCGGGTTTGATTTAAGTTGATCATCTGATAAATCGCATGCAATTAGAACCGTCTGAACAGACAATTGAATTTATCAACAAAATTCATAAAGCGTTGATTCTAGTTAATTGAGCAATGCTTAATGAATATTCCGCTTTTTGTATGTAGATTGGGCTCGCACCACCGGCTTCTGCAAGCCAAATCTTTCTGTACCTGTCCGTACTCAAAAGCATATTAAGCGACCCCACTGCGAGTAGGATGAGGGCAGATAGAAGATAGTTAATTAAATCGAATATTTTATATTTCACATCATACCATTAGTATAAAAACTGTTTTTTTATAGCATAGGCCGGCAAATGAGCAAATGGATCACCTGATGGTAAGTGATCTCCACTGCCCATATACGCCCTCAATACCAGAAGAATCATGGGCGCGTTGCCGACTTTAAAAGAAAGGGATAATTGAGCAATTGGGAAGGGGAGGGGGATATAGGCCTCGGATATATCACTCACTGTACGAAATGCATCAGCAAGCCGTGACTTTGCGTCAGTTTTGTGTAGGACAGTGGTAATGACCCGGTTAAGCTGCCCCATTAATGCTGTAGACAAAATTATATAAAGTGTGGCTCTACCACTCACACATAGTGCACATAGTGGGTAGTGTGTGCTGTGTGTGTATGTAGATATAATTACGATATAAATGACTGTAAACACTACTAAATGCCAATGGCTTCTCTTTGTGTGTTATTATTAGTAAATATGCATGACTTGCACTAAACCACTGAATTGTTAAAATGTTTGCAAGGTGTTCACCCAATTTTCAAATTATGGTAGATATGTTATTTCGTCGTTTTCGTATTCGACATAAATTAATATGTTTATCTGGGTCAAGTAATCTCGCCAACAAATACGAATTCAAAAAAATCGACAAACGTATAGGGAATGCATGGAAACAATTCTGGAGTTTGAAAAAGATTATGAAAAATAGAGATTATGAGAAATGAGTATGACCATTAAACTGAGACTGTTTGATACTTGCATATTACCTGTACTCACATATGGTTGCCAAACTTGGGCACTCACTAAAGCCAACAACAGGAAACTTATAATGTGCCAAAACTCCATGGAAAGGAGTATGATGGGAAAAAGGTTGTCAGATAGAGTAAGAACTACAACTATAAAGAAACACACCCAAACAAGACATTACAGTAACCATCAGGCAACTAAAATAGAAATGGACAGGCCATACAATCAGAGGCAAAGAAAAATAGTCAAAACTATTAATGCATTGGTTCACAAGGAACAGGCAAAGGAAACGAGGCAGACCACCCAAGAGATGGATCGATGAGATAAAAGGATAGCAGGTGGTTCATGGTCAAGAACCGCTAGAGATAGGAAAAAATGGTTACAGTTGGAGGAGGCCTTTGTCAAAAGAGGCACACACAGGGTAGAAAAAAAATAAAATTGTAACACTTGTCTGAATAAAGGCTTTTATTATTATTATTATGTATGTCATACCATAATCTCGGGACTACAGAGTCCCGGGCCTTTGGAATCCTTGTATACACTATAGAAGTGTATCCAAGGACAGTCCTCGGTTGGTGTAGGAATATTGTAGGGATGGGCAAAAATAAATATCTACTATTTTATTGAGGTGAGGTGTTGATGGATTGGATAACCAGGTCTATGGGAAGGACTATGGCACCTGCCTGACCTATGTTAAAAACATGGATAAAATAGGCAGGTGGTGACTTGCCAACTCAGGTAGATGGGCTCCCCAAAATAGTCACTAGAAAAAGCGACAAGGGAGCAACACCCAGATGAGTGGCTAAAGGGTGGAGAGGTGTTACTGGGCTTTAAACATCGATCATTTGCTCCCTTAGGATCCCATCACGTTGCCCACTCACCACTTACGTTTCACATCCACCCTTCGAGCATGAAGCTCTCGCGAATCCACTCTGACCGGCCGGTGTAGGCAAGCCAGAGGTGGGGGACCTATTCCTCATCAGTGTTCACTCCAGCGGGCCAGTGAAGGCAAGCCAGAGATGAAGAACAGTAGCCTCCCCCGGGAGCAGTCGGGTACGTAGGGTCGCTACTCCCCAACAGCTCGCCACAAGCTGCCCGGCTGCGCGGCTTATTATTATTTCGTCAATTGTCTTAAGTAACTTTTAAATTTGACATAAGTATATAAGTTTAGTGGGTTAAACCCAATTTAGGTAACGTGCAAGTGGGCCCTTAGTAATAATAACAACTTTTTAATTTGAGGAAACATTTACACATATGATTAAATTTCAATTGTCAATAAAAGACTAAAACTTAATATTTTACGTTTCTTATAATAAAAGTTGAAAAATAATTAGAAAAACAGACCCAAAATACTTTAAAAAAAATATTAGCATTCAGTCTTATCTAACCAATTTTGAGCTACTATAGCTATTATTAACTAAACTAATAAAACTGCAATAGTTAATAGGTTTACTGCATAATGCTTTTTTTGTAAGTTTATTTTTTATAAGAAATATTTATTCTTACATTTCATATATGAATAGGTGAAAACTATTTATTATAATTCATACATGGACAATTTTTATATATTTTGTGTGAAACATCTGGCATAAAATCTCCGAGAATTTAAAAATAAAAAATATATTAGGAACCTAAAATACACACCTTTAGTTTATTGATAAATAAACTAAAATGCTGAAACAAACTACAACACAATAGTGAATTTCTACCTTAATTCTATAAAATTATGTGTTTAATCACTGCCAGCTAAGTAAAACTAAATAATAAACTACCAAATATTAATTATACTATACAGGATCTTGTAAAAGATCCTTTGACTGTAAAATCAAATGCATTATCAGTATGTTCTCAACTCGTGTAAACTTGACCTTATCTCTTAGTATTTATGTTTCTATCGAAGATCGTGTTCACACCAAGGTTGCCCCATTTATAAAGTTAGATTGCGGCGTAAATATTCAGGCGACGCAAAAAAAAAATACTAATACCACGCGTGTTCCCATCAGCCGCGCAGAAGGTAACGCTCCGTATGATTTGCAAGGTAAAAATAGAATGATAACGTGACTGCTTACGAAAAAATTGATAGATGACAGTACCAAAATTGTACAACGAAATGCTTCCATTTTTTACGGTACACAAGCTTTATTGACTGAAATATATCTATAAACACTTACGCTGTTTAATAATTCGTCAATTTCATCCGTACTCTTCTCGTACAGCAAAGCATAAAGAGTTAAAGACATCCCATCTCTGGCAGCGAAGAAAACCCGTTCTCGCAAAGTGGTCGTCAAGTCATCCAACATATATTTATGCTCCATTATACACTTTTATGTTTTATTGAACACAATTTTATTTCAAACACGATACACAGGCACGTAATTTTATTTAATAATGTTTACAACAACCCAAAACACTTCACAATAGTCACAAAGAGAAACTGAGAGAAACTGATTAGTGGTGTTGCCAATTCCCGAACCACGATAATCAAAAGTTACATGAGACTGCTAAAAGAAAACAAAAAAAACCACAATCGTCGATCGTAAATCGATAATCGATTACGAATTTGGTTCGCCTATTAAATAAATCAATAAATACACCCCGACAGTAACAAACATATTCCTGAGTCCTGACCCCACGGTAAGATACGAGCCTTGTGTCGACGGTATCAGGAACTACAAGATACTTTCGGTCTCGCAATATTAATATTATCATTTATTGGCAATCCGATATTAATTCACTTACTAAATAATAAAATATTACTAGATTAATATATTTACTCTGCCTCGGTGGCACAGTTGTAATGCGTTTGTGTACGTGGCGACTACTAAGCTGACGTCTCGGTTTCGAGCCTCGTGTAGGGTAAAAGTGATATTGGGGTTTTCTAAAACGAAATGCAGCCCGAAATCTGGAATTGTGCCCGGTATGGCGATAGGTTCAGCATGGGACAGAAAAAAATTCAGTGAAATGTGGATGTACTGGTTAACCTCTGCCGTGGGGATTACAGGTGTAAATGCGTATGTAATAAACATACCTATGTAATAATATATTATTATTAGCTAATACCGACAAATATCGATATTACCCTTCTGTAAGTATCGGTTTACTGTTTGTGGGCAGTAATTGTGGCACTCAGTAGTGATCTGCTAGATCCACTGACCTCATAAACAGTACAGATCAGTGGCTAGACCTGTCAACTAAACAAGTTACATTGAAATAAATTCATTTTAATGGTATCTATCTGTCAGACGTTAGAAATATTATTAAATGGAGACAAGGTATATTCAATAACAAATTTTAATATAGCATTGTGGCCTATTCGATATTTAATTAAATCGATCTTTCTAAGTTTTTCATATCCCTATTGCCAGCGATTGCCAGTGTACCATCAACCACAGATTATATAGAAAAATTAAAGAACGCATTTTGCCGGTTCAAGAATAATAAAATAAATTAAGACATGTTTAAAATTACAATTAAATATTAAATTTTATTCCATATAAATGGCTTATCAATTTATCTGTAAAAACTGCAATTATTAATAGTCTATTAAACATTAGTCGAAAGTACGCCACGGAATGAAGTTCCTGCCACGTTTTGTCCAAAGTGGAATTATTTGACCAATCACAAAGAAGCTTTCAATTTTCTTTATTTTTAACGCGTTACGTTTTCGTAAATCGAATTGTTTAGCTTTATATAATCTTACTATTCTTTTCATCTCACGTTTTACTAATATATTCATTTCGTACGACGAAATTTAGAAGTATTAAAATAGTCTTTTGTATATATTTTTATGTTTGATTTTGACGTGTAACCTATCGCTTTCTCTTTATTTACAAAAAAAATATTGTTCATAAATCTCAATAATCTCAATAAAAATGTCGAGCGGTCAATGGGAAGTTGTTGGAAAGAGCAAGAAATCTCAAAATGGTAAAATAAAAAATAAGGAGGATGAGAAGAAAATCAAAAATGGTCCGAAATTAGAGGATGTTGGTAGGTTATCTTATTATTTTGTTACATATTTAAATGAATTTCGTTATTGTATTTTTGTACATGATTAATGTTTTAAGTTCCACACTCGCAACTGAAATCGTTTTATGCTGGTATGGAGATAGACAGCGAAAAAAAGCCAGCCAAAGATAAAAAGAAGGATGGCGATAAGAAAGGAAAGAAACAGGATAAAAAAGCGGAACCGCCGAAACCTAAACCCCCTAAAACTGTGGAAGAAGCACTGGAGGCTGTAAGTATTATTCCTTTTAAAAGATACTGATTGTTTACATATTCCTTTTTACTGAAACTCTAGGAATAGTAGAATTATCGGCACAAGTCTGGAGTACAAATGGACAGTAATAGTGGCAGTCGCGAGTCCAATAGCCGATGAGCAGCGACCGACGAACTAATCTCATTGAGCGTTGGTGCCCATGTTCCTTCATTCCTGCAATCGGACTATAACACTGAACTTGAAGTTTGTGCTCATGAGTCGAGCCGGAACCTGTAACAGCAAGAAATTATATAACAATTTTTTTTTTCTTTATTGCATACGAGCAAGTGGGTCACCTGATGGTAAGTGATCCCCACCGCCCATGTACGCCCACAATACCAAAAGTAGCAAGTGTTGCTGACCTTAATGGAAAGGGATAATTAAGGAATTGGGAAGAGGTGAGGGTTTGGGCCTCCGGATATCTCACTCACCATACGAAACGCAGCAGCAAGCTGCTACTTTACGCCGATTTTCTGTGAGACAGTGGTAAAGACCTGGATGAGCTGGCCCATACATGCTGTAGACAAAAGTGTCTACAGCGTGGCTCTACCACTATTTGTTATACAAACGATTTGCTAAAACAGATAGCAAAATATAAATAATTTGCTAGCTAAGCATACATTGAATAAATTCTAATTAGAACCTTATTATATGCTGAGGCTCAACATTCTGTTAAAAATAATATACTACCTTGACATAAAGCTAATTTAGATGGTTTTTATAGTGGTTTATTTTTGCTTTTACTACTGAAATTTCTAAGCCTAGCTTTAACCTTCATGATCACAGGGCTAGACATTAGAAACCATTTTATGTAACAAATATTATTTTTTTATTATTAAAAATACAACATGTTTTCAGATCGACGTAACTGAACTGGCAAACATAATAGCAACAAACAAAATACGTTTCTCAAATGCACCGTTGGTTTGGCTCAAAGATGTTGCCAACTTCCTTAACACCAAGATACAGATAGATGTAGAAGATCCTACATTCTCCCAGCACCCTACGACATATCCTGCTTCTATAGTCCCTGCTGAGCTGAAGAGTATACTGGAAAGTGTCCTGCATGATGCAGGAAAAGCGAACACACAGTTGTTCTTTGATGGCACCCTTACAGCTCTTGCTAATGATATGAGTAGAGGTAAAAAAACTGCTATTATTAATAAATGACTGCCTCAGTGGCGCAGTTTTAATGCGTATGCGTTACGATTGAGGCTAAAGTTGAGGTCTTGGGTTCGATCCCCGGGTCGGGTAAAGTGGTATTAGGTTTTTATATTACGAAATGCTCAGTATCCACACGGAGTCTGGAATTTTTGTCTGGTATGGCGATAGGCTCGCCCCTATCAAATCGTGGGTCGGAAATACGCTCGGCGAAATGTGGGTGTACTGGTTACACCTCTGCCTACCCCTTCGGCGATTACAGTCGTGAGTGCGTATATATATTATTAATAAATATAGGTTTATTTTTGGAAATCAAGCTATGTGTGTGTAAGCTTGTAAATATGTTTGTTATTAATTTGTGCTAGAAATATAACAAACTAAATAAAGTTTTCCTGTATGTCAGTTTTGTCATCTGACCTTATTCTTTACATTAATAACAATTGTACATACCCAAGAGGTTTGTAACTTGTATATAGTGTATGCCAGTAACATATCAGTGGTCATCTGCTAGATATGCCCACAATACCCAAAATAATCAAGAGCGCACTGCCGACCTTAAAGGAAAGGGATTGGGAAGGATAGGGGGTTGGGGCTCTGGAACGTAGCTAAGAACTATCTTGACTAAACCTGCTTTTATATAAAAAAAAAGCATTAAAACGCTGTTCAAGGAAGGATCCAAACATCATTGTTAGCGGTTAAAACTTAAAAGCAATATCATCTCCCAAATATACAATATGTAACAAAAACCCCGTTGGCCGTTTTAACTGTGACATCGGAATCGATGTCCAAACGTAATGAAATAACTCGCATACGAAAATGAGATTGTAAAAATAATCATTTTTATTTTTTATACTTTAATTATTTTACTGTTTGTAAACCGTATTTTGATTGATTACCTCTGCAAGAGCGATGACTCTGAGCCAGAGCGAGATAGCAAGTTGCGGCGTCTATGTGTGCGTGCGGTTTCGTCAATACGTCACATCAGTCAGCTGTTCATCACTTTTCAGATGAAAATATCATTTTTTATACATGTTAATTTTTCTAAGCTACCTGTGTAAGGATATCTCGCTTCAGTTTTTATTTTTTCAATTTAACTTTTTTTATTAAGCTGTCTATATGTCTTATCTTCACAACCTAGAAAGGGCCAACAGGGTTTTTTTACATATGTATTTTGTCGATCATCATTATAAAACGAATAATTATTTTAGGACAATTTGTGAATGGACATAGAATATTGCTGCAAATGCTTGCTCAAGATTACCCTGATTTTTGTGTGGCCTCCGTACAAAAGAATGCCACCCTGAGGAACTCGTACCAAAACAGACCGCCAATTGGATTGTCGTTATTATGGGCATTCGGACAAGGTGGCCTTAGTGATTTTGCAGTTGGAATGAAAGGTAAGTTACTTATAATCAGTTAAAAAGATGGCATATTCTAGAATTGGATACTAGCCTATGACACCTTATAGAGATGTCCCAGTGGGGACATTCTCTGGCACGAAATACAGCTCCCAACACATCTGCTCATAGTCATTGACTGATTGCATGATTTAAATATTAAAAAAAAAAAAAAAAACTTATAATCAGTTTAATAAGGATGCAGGTAAATCGGCTCGATCCAGAGTGGTACTGCCACCCAAACTGGGATTCAAGGGTGAAATGGTTCCACTAATTAGAGCTGATCACACGACAGTGCAACTTGCAGACTTACGGATTTTATCGCGGTTTAATTAAAACCGTAAAATTAAACCGCGATAATATCAGTTTAAACTAGTCTTATTTATTTATTTTTACTAGTCTGGGTGTTGTGGGACCGCAAGTCCCTCGTAGTTCCTGATACCCACGACACAGGTTTACCTAGTGTGGGGTCAGGACTATGTGTGTGACTGTTGGGTGTATTTATTTATTTATTTCAACGTGTAATATTCGCGTAAACCTAAGAAATCACTATGTTAACTATTTTTATTAAGCTGTCTATATGTTTATCTTCTAATAATACTAGGGGCTTTGCCCTTGTTTTTCCACAAAACATAAAATAAAAAAAAAACAAAGTCCGACGAATATGAGATATATCTTACTTTCTTCCCCACATTATTCTGCATCGATTGGTATCGGTCTCGACCATGGGGTCACTGGGGTTTCGGAGGAGATAGCGTGACAAGCTTTTGGCAGCGACGGCGGCGGCGGCGCCAGTTACTTTTTTTTAGAATAGAGTGATTCTCGTAAACCTAAGAAATCATTACCCATATATATATTTTTTTATTTGCTTGAATGACGAGAGGAAGCAGGTCGCTCACCTGATGTTATTCATCACGCATAGCTAGCTGCCCATAACAGAAGCAACGTCACACAGTACTCTAGATTACAGAGCACTGCATGGCACTGAACTGTGCTGATCATCCCGTGACATAAAATGTTAAATCTCATAACGCCCAATTTCACTGGCTTCAATGTCCTTCAAAGCGAAAAACAACAGTACTTACACACTGCAGCTTGGCGGCAGTAATAGACGGTGGTACCAACCCAGACGGCCTCTCGCAAAAGAGAGACCTACCACCATTGTAGGTGAATTTAGTTATTTCCACAGTCAAGTAAATCTAACTGACATAAAGTGGCACCATGCTGTTCATTCATTTCATATGTGGATTGATATTTCCGGAGGGTCGAATTCCCTTTCTTTTCATTTAAGGTGGGCAACACCTCCATAATTCTTGTTATATTGTGAGTGTTTATGGATGGTGGTAATTCCTTACCATTCGGTAAACTAATTGTTTGTTTACTGGCCAACACTATTTAAAATAACGCCCTCTAAGCCCCCAGTTGCCTTTTACTCACTGAAAAGAATAGCAGCGACGCACCGCCTCTCATCAGAATCTCCTCTAACTCCAGAATCAGCCAAATTAAATCAGAATCGTTTATGTATTAATCTGGCCGTGAGAAGCCTTTACAAATAAATATACACCCAACAGTCACACATAGTCCTGACCCACACTATGAGGGACTTGCTAACCCACAACACCCAGAACCGAGACCTATATTTATGGATCGCACAAACATTTGTCTCGGTGCGAGAATTGAACCCGCGGCCTCTCCCTTCACAGCCGGCTACTCGCCCACTGCGCCACGGAGGCTGTCCTGTAAATAGTTAAAATACCTTTAAATAATCAAATAAAATAAAAACTACCGTTCTTTTCTATCATAAATTATTATGGTAGTTTAAATAAGTAAATCTATATAGTTCCTATGCTATTATAAAATTACTAGCATTTACTTGGGGCTCCGCCCGCGTAAGTCTTATTTCTGGGATAAAAGTTGCCTATGTTCTTTTTCTTGTCTCGGTCTACCTGTATACTAAATTTTACTCAAATCCATGCAGCCGTTAAGGCATGATTGATCAACAAACATACAAAACTCAACACCCCCGTCCCCCTCCTTTCGCGAGTTGAATGTTCCAAATATATGTGAAACACGTGTCTCATTATTTATAATAGGTAATATTTGTACTCAATTTCACAGCCGTTTTTCTTTTCATAGGAAATTCAAGCCCCCTTTAACCCCTTAAAATGTAAATTTCCAAAACCCCTTTCTTAGCGGGCCCCTTACATTACACAAACAACCATCTGACCACATTTCATGATCCTAGCTTTAGTAGTTTGAGATTTTGTGTTTAATCAATTAGTGAGTGGTATTTCGCGTTTATAAATATAGATGGTTAAAAATATATATTAATAAACAGCTTCTTTCTATATAGCGTTATAATAGTTAGTTATAATTAATCATGTTATTTTATTACATGGTACTTTATTGTGCCACAAAATTATCTTATTTATACAATGTTAAATAGTAGGCATATGTAAGTTTATCAGCGTGTCACAACAAAATGTTTGGTACACATGTGCAGCTATGACCCCATTATCGAGCGTACATTTTACAGATAAATAAAATAGCTACTTTCCAGAGATAAAAAAATGGTCCATGTAAATATAAGGTTGGGTTACACGCAAAGCGTTACTTGTGCAATTTTACCTACTTGTGCAAAAGTTTTTGCGACGAATGTACTGTTCATTATATAAAATAAGTGATACCTAATTACATGTAAATAATAATGATTAGGACACATGTAAAGCGTTACTTGTGTAATTGAACCTACTCGTAAAAAAGCTTGCGCGAGGCAAATGCAGCTTATTTGTGTTGCCTAACATATAGGGTCAGGAATTGAATTGAAAATAGAGGATGTATTTTGTAGATATTGTATCGATAGTTAATAAAATGAAAAAAAAACAGTAACTATAAAATAAAATCAAACTAGTGTGGATAGAAGAGTCAGTAGATATCGATCGCACCTACATTTTGTTAGCCAATTTGGGACATCCTAAATAACGGACGAGCGACAAAGATTATTACTAGACATATACTATTAGGGTTGTATAAAAGAAAAAAATCTTCACATAATGCGGGAGTTTGACAGCCCATAAACAGGGAGGGCGAGAGAGATTGTAGTTCAGAGTAAACGAGATGGTAATATTGAATTCAATTGACCGTAACTTTGTGGCACAATTTCTATGTATCGCGCAACTTGTCTAGTAATATACATTGAAGTCTGACAAGCCAGGAGTACCCTAAACCGAAGAGATTAATGTGAGTAGATGAAGCAAGAGTGGTATGTCAGAACATTGTAAAGTAAATATAGCCTCTGCCTGCCTCTATGTGATACAGGCGTTATAATATTATGTATACTCCATAGAAATACGACATTGGACTATTTTCAACTACAGTATCATTTGCCAAATTAATTAATGACTCAAATGGAATTCCAACATAAATATGGAGAGCGTATTCCGAAAACGATGCCAATGAGTCAAACAATTTATCTACGCCTTATAAACTGTATTTATGACATTGGATTAATAAAAAAGGATTTATTATTACAATGTTAATACAATATGATAAAGTTATTTTTATCTTGCGTCGTGGATAACAGTACTTTGATATTTCGAAATTGTACTCTACTTGACTGCCTCGGTGGCGCAGTTGTAATGTGTGCGCGTTGCGACTGAAGTTGACGCTGAGGGCTCGGGTTCCCGGGTCGGGTAAAAGTGATATTAGGTTTTTCTATTACGAAATGCCCAGTATCAGCCCGAAGTCTGGAATTGTGCTCGATATGGCGATAGGCTCGCCCCCTATCACATCATGGCACGGAGATACGCTCGGCGAAATGTGGGTGTACTTGATACACCTCTGCCTAGCCCTTCGAGGATTACAGGCGTGTGTGCGTATGTAACAAAAGGTCTAATCGCTTACAACGATCTCTACCAGAAAATCTTTGATGCGATAAACTTTCCAAATAAAAGCTAACTCTAAACAAAACTAAACTAGCTCTTATTTAGATGACATAAGACAATTATGTAGTCCAATTTAAACTTTAATATTCTTCCTATTCCTTCTTAGTATTTCTATATTCTCGCATCATAATTTGCGGATTTTAATGTACGTTCATTCGTATGGTTACGATCCCAAGTTACTTTCGGTGTTGAAACCGAAACATCTGAATGCGTTTGAAAGTGAACGCTCGTGAAAGGCGCTGAAATGAACCAGTTGTCGAAACTCGAAACGTTTGCGAACACGACTTGCCACCGCATGTGATTCTTGCAGTGAATGGTGTATTTTTTTTATCGATTTGGCATTGGTGGCTTTCACGACGGTCAGTGGGTTAACGGGGTTAGTGGGTGTTACAGCGTTAATGCCAAACTACGGTATTTTTTTGGAAATATGGGTATTTTGCTGTTTGTTAGCTTCCTTAGAACATTTCCAATACGGCGTTGTTAGAAAATATCAACTTATCATCTGTACCAATATACATATGTATATTGATAGTATTTTCTTAACTCCATTGGTTTACCAGCCTCCTTTTCAGTAAGATTACAAATTAGTCGATAAAATAGACAGTTTTGTCTACAGCATGATTGACCGATGTAACAGTTTGTGTTGCTTTTCGTATGGTTAATGAAGTTTCTGGATGCCAAAGAACTCCCTTTCCCTCCCTCGCCCTAATTTCCATTTCCTTTGCTCGAAGGTTGGAAAAAAGGTAGTCTAGTATTTTGGGTGTTCATTTTCACTGGTGATGGATGGGTACCTACCATCAAATTGATATTATTTGATACCCTTTCCAATAAGAACAAAGCATACCCCTTCAGACTTCAGACCCATCACTTCTCAGCTATCTAGGTCTGTAAACATATAGTCTGATAAAATTCTAAAATATTCAAAAAGCATCTCGTTTCGCACTGCGGCCATCTTTCTCGGAGATACGTTATCAGCTGTCATTCTGCCACCTCTTAAGGTAGGCCAGTGTGATAACCCGAATCTATCAGTTTTTTCTATGGTACCTTGACTTTTAGTGGTGTTTATTTTTCACTCAGGTGAGACGTTTAATATCGTTTCTTTTTTATTTTGTTGTTCTGTATTCTAATATCGAAGTTTGTCGATCTAATCGATATATCGATAGTAATATTTTTATAGTTCATTAAGATTTCCGTTCTAAGATCAATGTTAATAACGTGGCTAACTTAGTTTTGAAATTAAAAGACTAGAAAGAAATTATGAGTCACTAAATTGTCATCAGACCTGAGTATACTTTTGGCCAAGGAATGTATCCAGCTGTGGAATAGTTTCGGCTGAACAAATATAACAAATTTCTTAAATGATCTTGTAAAATACATATTTTATTTTTACGCTATGCTTTTAAAAAGTTTTTTTATTTTAGTTCGTTCGCGTTAGGAAATTAATACAGTAACTTCAGGCCGGCGCAGCGTGTCCAGGGACGCAATTTCTCTTGAAGATCGATATTATATTGAGACTGCACATCAAGTCCAGTGTAGTCATGTTGAGTTATAACATGTCTTATTCCACCTACCCTTATCCCACACGCAGTGGGGTCGGCGCAAGATGTTTATTTATCACATGTTACATAAGCATATTTGGCTTGTAGTTTTTACGTACGCGCCTGCCTGACGCCAACCCCTCTGGAGAGAAGTTGAATTATAACATGTAATATTATCTATTCATGCTCCATAAACCTTGAACTTGAGACGCATGTCAATTCGCTTTTGACACACAATTTTTTAGAAGCACATGCCTATTACTCTTCGACATTGTCATACTTTTGTATTAGAATGTGTATTTCAGATATAATGGACTGAAATACTTTATTGACAGGTGTTATTATCATTGTAAAAAATGTAAATATAGTAACAAAATATAGGATACGCTGCATGCATGATATCATTTTATAGATCCCGTTATGTAGAATTTTCAATCGGAGCGATACCATTGTTCAGTAAAATTAATATTCTTGCAATATATCGTTGTGCCTTATAATTTAGAAGCAACCTAAATATTTACGCAATCAGTCATATCATACTATTCTATCGTGTTTATAATAATAATAATACCAGCCCTGTATAATACACATTGCACTACTGAGCCCAGGCTTCTACTGAATGAGAGAGGCTAACCTCTCTCATTCAGGCCTAAGCCTTAGTTCATCACGATGGCCTAATGCGGGTTGACAGACTTCACACATCTTAGAAATTCTTATGAAAAACTTCTCCGGAAAACATCTCTGCCTACCCCTTCGGGGATTACAGGTGCAAGTGCGTACATGCGTAGATTCATTAGACGTTCCATTTCAGCCTGGCAAGAATTATTCCTGCCGCTAATAGATTTGAAGAACTACTCGAAATACGTAGTAGGTTACCTGTCGAAGCTTTTAGAGTTGCACGCGGGCATGGACGGGGCTAAAGTGAGCCAGGACCAGCTGTTCTCGATGATCGACACGGTCAACGCGAAGAAGAATGGCCTCTCCAAAGAACTATCAAGTGACCTTATCAAGCAATTAAGTAAATATAAGGTTAGTCATGGTTTTGCGGTTTTGTGATGTCAGTACGGGAGTATTTTTTTTGGCTTTCGAGACGTCTCCAAAGTGTACATATTGAAAAGCATGCGTTTGTATATATGTAAGGTTTTATAATAAAAATACTAAAAAGAAAAAAAAACTAAACTATTTTGATCCGGTTTATCAATAATAATTGACTATTAAACTACAGTACCACCGACGCCAAATTTTATAGTTTTAGTTTCAGCATTTTTTTGAGTCGGTTATTTAAAAAATTTAAAAGGTGTTTTAGGTGTTGAATTCTAAAGTCAGTTTGTTTCGATAAACTTTTTATAAAAGGTTTATTTATAATAATTTACATTTTGGGAGGTTCAATGACCTAGCCCCCACCGCTTTTCCCTCCTGCTAGTTATCTATGTCAAGAAGCGATAACAAATTACCGTCCGTTGTAATGTCAACATTTTTGAGCCACTAATGACTGGCGAGGTTATTGGGCTGGTCTTTAGAAAACTTTGTTTATGGTGTAACGAATGAGTAATCTATGATTCATCTAAAATGCTATGAGCGGTAATCACATAAAAAAAACAGTAGAAACATCAAGAAATAAGATGATGACATAGTTACATAGTGCGATTGCAAAGTACTGCATTCATTTATGATTGCAATAGTAATTTAGTATTATTAATGTAATATTGTTTTAGCCGATAGTGAAACGTGTCATAATTTAATTAAAACCATTTATTTTACGACCCATATGCCTAAAACACAAAAACGCTTAATTTATAGTATCTATCCATATAATCAGTAACTAATTAAGTAATCTTTCTGAGTCAAGCCACACTATAGAAAGTATAGGCACTACGAGTATAGACAGCATGAACGGGCTGGTTCGACTGGGTCGTTACCACTGCCTCACAGAAAACCGACGTAAAGTAGCAGCTTGCTGCGTTTTGTAAGGTGAATCCCCCTCCCCTTCCCAATCCCTTGATTATCCCTTTCCTTAAAGGTCGACAACGTGCCTATGATTCTTCTAGCATTGTGGGCGCACATGGGCGGTGGAGGTCACTTACCATCAGGTGACCTATTTGCTCGTTTGCTGGATATTATTCTATATAGCTATGCTATAAAAAAAGGATATAATGCTCTTCACAGCACAGCAGTTCTTACACGCTGATGCTTGGCGTCAGATATAGGCAAAGTGGTGGTACCTACACAGACGGACACCACACACCTACACCACATACCTACCACCAGTTGACACATTATTCTCTTTCAGGATATATATTTCAATAAATGCACCAATAAATTACAAGTGACCTTTAACCAACTTATGAAGAAGTTGCCCAACCAATACTTGAGTGGGTCCAATTTGGACGCGTACAATTCGGTGCTCGTAGACTGTTTGGTTGACTGTCTGGTCAGAGACGACTCTTGCAATGCGACGTGGCGACAACTGTTCCATAAGTGCAGCAAGCAATCGGCGACGTTGCTCGAGTATATCGGTGAGTTTTACTACATATTAAAAATTATTATGGAATGACTGCCTCGGTGGCGCAGTTGTAATAGAGGCTGACGCCAAGGTCTCGGGTGCGATCCCCGGGTCGGGTAAATGTGATATTGGGTTTTTCTATTACGAAATGCTCAGTCTCAGCCCGGAGTCTGGAATTGTGCCTGGTATGGCGATAAGCTCGCCCCTTATCTCATCATGGGACGGAGATACGCTCGGCGAAATGTGGGTGTACTGATTACACCTCTGTCTACCTCATCGGGGATTACGGGCGTGAGTGCGTATGTATGGACTAAGTTTTTTTTGTATCCTACCTCGGCAAAGTGACTACGCTACACGTGATGGTAAGTGTAGCGCAATACAAGAATACTGTCGACCAACGACAGACGGACCAAGACCAACATCAGTTGAACGAACTGATGCCAGAAACAAAAGATTTGCTGACCATCTATCTGATCATCGATGCAATGGTCTGTTTATTATCACTGGTGCAAGTATGGCCACAGCAAGATGGGAGTCAGGATCTCGTAAACTTTTCACTAAAAATATTTGTGTTAATTTAAATCTGGGCACGTTAAAAAAACCTCGCGGAATTGAGCACCTCTTTCTTTTTTGAAGTCGGTTAAAAGAATACATTCTCATGTAAAACAATAATTCATTCCTGTGTTGGTGTTGTGGACATTTTAGGACGGGTTTTCATTACATACATTTTCTTTATATTAGCTAACTGCAATAGACTAAGTGGTAGAGCCACGCTGTAGACATTTCTGTCTACAGCATGAATGGGCAGGCTCGGCTCGACGTGTCTTTACCACTGTCTCAAACAAACCGATGTAAAGTAGCAGCTTGCTGTTGCGTTCCGTACGGCGAGCGAGATATTCGGAGGCCCAAATCCCCCTCCCAATCCCTTGACTATCCCTTTCCTTTAAAGTCGGCAACACGCCCATGATTATTTTCGTGTTGTGAGCGAACATAGGTGGTGGAGATTACTTACCATCAAGTGACCCAGTTGCTCGTTTGACGGTCTATGCTATAAAAAAGACATTTTTCACAACCATTACATATTATCCATTTCCAAATGCAATTGTGGCGAAATTATAACCATTACTTGTGCTTTTGTGTAACATTTGCACAAGCAGAAACATCTGTGTAGCTCTGCCATTACAATTTATCCAAATATTTAAAAATATATTTTTGTTTTGGCCTTCACAAGGTCACTGCCAACGGTCAAATTCAAATGATTGGCGATATAAACATACACATAAAAAGTCTGTTATCGCTTATTAAAAACAAATTATGCTAATGTTTTAATATCGCAAGTAAAATCTTCCCTCCCTCCTAAATATATAACAGAAACTGCCCGAACGAAATCTTGGAACTATGCTTGGTATCATGTACCCAAATTCATCTAAATGTAGTTTAAAAATAAGATGTTCATTTTTAAAATATATATACAGACACAAACTGGACGGAAATCAGCCCCAGATTGAAACTAAAGTCGCTGAAGGCCACAGTACTCCAGTACAAAGAAGTCAGCGGGGAAGCTCTGAAAGGCAAGAAGAAGGACGAAACAGTTGTAAAAACCAATAAGATCTGCCAGGTCAGTTAATTAATATAAAATATATGTAGTTACTGTGTCCGAAAAGTTGTTACTTATGTATAATATAAATGCTTAATTTGGGTATCGGACTGATAGAACGAGAAATACGTGTTTTTTATACATCCAAAATTTCTATAAACCTGTTGAAAACCGGATCTCAGAGATCATCTAGACGTGAATATTGGCGTATTCGATGTATTTAAATTTTTCATAGTATGTGCGCGCAGCCGTGTTTCAACATCGTTGACCGTTGTATAGTTGTTTATTAGTTTATAGGAATAGGTAAAACAACTTTTAAAACTTGGTATTAATTCAATAATTTATTTATTATTATGATAAAAAAACGTCTAATTTAGTAGAAAATTGTCATGTCGGTAGTCTTTTTACCATATTCTTGGTCACACTAAATCACATTGTCAAAGAAAGAATTGTGGGCAGTGGGCGTCGTATTTTTAAAATTATCGAATAAAACTAACTGTGTAATATAATATTCAAAAGCTTGATTTAAAAGGTAAAGAGGAAAATTTTAATACAATATATAAATAGTTTGTGAACGTTATTTAAATAGTTGTCGCGTGGTGATTTTCCTATTTTCCGCGACGTGATCCCGTAAGCGAAATCAAATTGTAGTAATAAAAACACGCACTCGATTGTTGAATGGGAGTTGGGAAACAGCTTTTTTTTCTATCACCGTAACTCACATCCGCGCTAACAGTAAAAAAAGATGTGTTACACCCGTTAGTTCGCGGGTGGTGCATGCGTTTTCGGTGTTGCTTATTTGCGTTCCGTCGTACCAATTTGATCCGAAGCCACCTGCTGCGATTCTTATTTTTGGTTGAATTTGTGCTGTGAGTGATATTAAATACGTTAATTTCTATGTTATGGTGATTCGCCGATATAAAATCCTCTATATAAACAGATTATATCAAGTTTATGCCATTATTCACTTCTCATTATAAGTGGTTTTATTTAGTGTCCACGTAATATTTTCCCTATTGGATTGGTGATGGTAACCTCGAATTATAAATTTCATGCTGCTTTCATGAAATTACCTAATTGATGTTTAAACGAAAATAACATTACAAGATAAATTATTGTTTCATGTAGTGAATTTTATTGGAGCTTTGTCAAGAATTTTATATTGTCACCAAGAGAAAAGTGAAAGCTGTTAGTTAAATAAAGAAAGTGTGATAATTTTACCTGCAAATGTTCCTTTAATAAGCAAGGTATTCCTAAGTTCAAATATAAAATAAATGTGTGGGGATATAATATAATACACATTTAAAAACATTTGCTACCCACTAAGAGCATTACAAAATAACATTTTGATTAGGCATTTGGTTGCAAATGGAATTTTCCATAGTTTATTCTATTATATATTGAATGTGTAGTGGCCAACCTAGTGTCAATAGTTTTCAAGCTGCCCAATTGCTTCTGACTTGACTTAACTACTGTTGTCAGTTGCTAACAGCCAGGACCAACTCGGTTGAATTGGCCAGCAGTGATAGCTCAGCGGGGAGTGCTATGGACTGTTGAGACCAAAGTTGCAGGTTCGAAACCAGCCCCAAGAGCATGATTCATGAGCATGAGCATGGTCAGAGTGGTGGACTATGGCCTTTCATTCAGTAGAGGAGGCCCGTGCCCAGCAGTGGGATGTGTATAATACAGGGCTAGTATTAGTATATTATTAGTTATAATAGTTATTGCTATTATAATACTCGACATTGGCGAAATCATTAAAAGTCTATGGCGTCATAATCTAAAACTAGAATATAATAGGCTAATTGTGCCAAGGGTTGCTGAACTCTCTAATTATTTATTGATCAGTAAGTGCAACTGGCTACGAGTGTCTCCAATTTCCATAGTACATATTTATGATGTAAGATAAATCTATGCTTATGATTAAACAACTGCACACATACTATGTTGCAGAGTAAACAATGTATTCAGTATCCATCTGTAGACTTTGATAACAAGCTTCTCTGTAGGATACAGACACACATAATTAAACAGATTGAATTTGTGCTACATTGATTTGAATGAATATCTAATGTATGTTTATTTGAATGATGAGCTAGCCACATCAACTTTTTTTTTATATATATTATAGGCCGGTAAACGAGCAAGTGGGTCAGCTGATGGTAAGCGATCTCCACCGCCCATGTACGCCCACAATACAAAAGAATTATGGGAAACAAATGTTTGTGTGTTCCACAAATATTTGACTTGAGTCTGGGTGTTGTGAGATCGAAAGTCGTAGTTTGTGATACCCATAATACAGGTTAACCTAATGTGGGCTCAGGATGTGTGTGGCTGATGTATATTATTTATTTATTTTAAATTCTATATTTTCATCTGCAGGATATTCTAGACAGAATGACAAGCACTAGAAGGTTCCCTTGGCTTTGGGCGAGTTTCTTCCTCTTGGTTGCCATTGCTGGACTGGTGGCGTATGATGTCTCCAGAGTTAGTGGCAACTTCCCCAGTAAGTTGTTTTTATATTTGTCTATAATTTTTTTATTATAGTCTAGTGGCAGCGTACTTGGGCTGAGAAACTGGTAACAACCTGGGTTTAAATCCCAGATCAAGCAATGTTGCCCGTCATTGGAATTTGTGACCAATATGGCCATAAACTCGCCACCCGTCACTTGATGGGATGGTTAAAAGCTCTGTGAACCATAACGGGACCTAGTTACACCTTTCCAGCTTACCCCTTTGGGGATACAGGTGTGGCCTAATGTGTTATGTTTTTGTATTTATTTAATTACATATTTTATACATAAATTGTATAAAGGCGGACTTGATGCCAAAGGCATTCTCGCACAGTTAACCTTAGGGTGAACAAATAGGTATTTATAAAATTTAAGTAACATTCATTTAAGGCGAAATGGTAGCGAAGTTGTCATCGTAGGCCATTGTAATGCTTGCATACTCGGCGTGCGCGCTTCCAATATTTACTTTGCTTTATTATTAAAAAATTAACTTATGCGTTTACAACAAAAAAAAACCATAGAAGTATTTGAATGTTTGTTGGGAGTACACACATTTTTTTGTAAATATATTTTCGATAGAATCTGAATGAAATTAATTCAATCCTTCGACGGGACCGTAAAAATGGGTGTTTTTTAGGAATGTTTACGATTTTTTTCTATGGAGTCAAATATCATTAATCATGTATCGGCGAACATATCCGACTAAAGAATTTTGTGAACAATTA
Organism: Mimas tiliae; assembly: GCA_905332985.1. Lineage (NCBI taxonomy): Eukaryota > Metazoa > Arthropoda > Insecta > Lepidoptera > Sphingidae > Mimas > Mimas tiliae. Next base: position 3,512,024 of record HG995256.1, on the reverse strand, counting down.
TTATACATAAAAAAATAATGTTAATTAAGCCTTTTTAAAGGTCTAGTTTTGAATATTTGTGAGGACGAATCGTCAAATTTGAGGCATATTTCGCCATAATGTATGTTTTTATATAAAACTTCAAAAGTTCAGTATCAGCCAGGAGTCTGGAATTTGTGCCCGGTATGGCGATAGGCTTGCCCCCTATCACATAAGGGACGGAAATACGCTCGGCGAAATGTGGGTGTACTGGTTACACCTCTGCCTACCCCTTCGGGGATTACAGGCGTGAGTGCGTACAAATGTTTTTTTATTTGACATCTAGGTTTTAAAATTTAGGTAATTTTTGTTTTCTTATGCATTGCGGTGTAAAATATAAACCTAGTATATATTTTTATTGTTTTCTTTGTGCAAAAGTAAAGCTATGTAAAATGTTAAAATGGTTTTATCTTTGTGTAAAATCATAGCTGATATGGAATGAAATACAAGACTTTGATCTTAAAATATCAACCGCTTATGTATTGATGTCATTATTTTGAACATTGTACACGTGTTTTTAACCGACGAAAAAAACAGAAAAAGTTTCTCGCATTAGGTAGATATTTCTTATGTATATTCAAGTCTCAACAAACGTAGACACTGTCCAGCGGACTGGTCCACAAGTTCAAAGTAGCTCAGCGTGCTATGGAGTGAGCAATCTTTGCAGCATGAGTGTGAGCGTTGTTTGTCATCTGCCAAAGAACGTTAATATTGCTCGCAAAATTAGCACGCTGAAGTGGAAGTGGGCCGGTCATGTCTGCAGACGGACAGATGGTCGGTGGAGCAGACACGTGCTGGAGTGGAGACCACGGTTAGGCAAACGTAGTGTAGGGCGCCCTGCTGGCTGCTGCACGGTGGACCGACCACTTGAAAAAGATGGCGGGTAGCGGGTGGATGCGGGCTGCTCAACACCGGGATGGTTGGCGCTCACTTGGGGAGGCTTACGTCCAACAGTGGACGGCAACAGGCTGAGATGAAATAATAAAAAAAGTTCAAGCTTAACTCTTTCCAATGTGTTTTGTTTTCACGAATCTGCTGTTTAATTCGCTTCTGACAAATCGTGACTAGAATACAGACCCGACTAGAATAGTCAGAAGTTGCACTTCGTCCTCACGAACAATAAATCTCAAAACTACCCAATTTCCGTGTGCAATAATAGTCTGGTGACACCCATATAAATATAATCTAGATCTAGTCTAGTGTCCGATTACTGAACGCGTGCGAAGGTCCGCGCCCGCGACCTTCACCTGCACTTGCGTTATAATGTTGAACACGACTTGGAACACTTGTGGATATATTTTGTAGGTGTATATTTCCACGTTTACAGGGTCAGAATATAGTGTATATAATAATGATCAGATTCTGTGGTTTGTTGTGTAATAAATACACTGTATTTGAACATGTTAATCATAATCTCACGCCTGTATCCCTAAATAGGTAGGCAGATATACAAGTTGAGATTATCCCGCCCACACACCCGTCATATACAATTAGTGCACTCATGGTTCGCCGAGCTTATATCCGTCCCATGATCACCTATCATAGGTGGCCAGCCTATCGCCATATGGGGCACAAATTGCAACCCCGGGTAATTGTAGAGTGACTCAATTTGTGATTGCCCGAACTAGCTTTGAGTCCAGAAACCACGATGTCTCAGCCTAAGTACGCTACCACTAGACCAATGATGATGAATGAATGATGCGATTTATGAACATAATTTTAATGATAGAATAAATACATGCACTCACGCCTGTAATCCCCGAAAGGGTAGGCAGAGGTGTAACCAGTACACCCACATTTCGCGGAGCATATCTCCGTCCCACGATATGACAGGGGGCGAGCCTATCGCCACACCGGGCACAAATTCCAGACTCTAGGCTGATACTGAGCAGTTCATAATAGAAAAACCCAATACCACTTTTACCCGACCCGCAGATCGAACACGAGACCTCAGCGTCAGCCTCAATCGTAACATACGCATTACAACTGCGCCACCGAGGCAGTCATAGAACAAATCATAAAATATATTTAAAAATCAATCATCCATAGAAGTTAATGTTAATAAACTATTTGTCATCAAATAGGAATTACATTGCACGGTCACTTCCTTGTACGCACTCACGCCTGTAATCCCCGAAGGGGTAGGCAGAAGTGTAACCAGTACACCCACATTTCGCCGAACGTATTTCCGTCCCTTATGTGATAGGGGGCGAGCCTATCGCCATACCGGGCACAAATTCCAGACTCCGAGCTGATACTGAGCATTTCGTAATAGAAAAATCCAATATCACTTTACCCGACCCGGGGATCGAACCCGAGACCTCAGCGTTGACCTCAATCGTAACGCTTACGCATTACAACTGCGCCACCGAGGCAGTCTTCCTTGTAATGTATAAAATACACCAAAAATCCATATATGACAACATTCCTTTATCAACAACAAACAAGTTACTTAGAACTTTATAAGGAAACATATTTCCAATTTGAAAACAATTTATGTATCATTGCAGAGAGCGCAACGGGAAAACTATTCAAAGATCTCGGCATACTAGAACAGAGCCAGCGAGCGTGGCAGAAGACCTTGTCGACATCAGCACGTGGTTACTTGTGGGTGGAAACCAACGCTCCTGTCTACTACTCACAGACCGTTGAGACTTGTAAACCCTACGTACAACTGTCTAAAGATACTTACTTTGTGGCTGTGAAAAAAGCTGGAGTATTATATCTGAATGTAAGGGATTATGTGTCTGAAAAATCGCCTGTAGTTGAAGCCTTTATAGAACAATATGCACCTGGTATGCTGGATACTATACGCAAGCAATATCAAGCGTTTGTTAATGCTGTTGTGAAGTACGCAGCGGATTATTACCAGCTTTCTGCAGAGTACTTGAAAACGAGAGTGTTTATGTAAGTATTGTTTCATTTACTAAGATCTAACGCCCTAATACTGAAACGCTATAAAGTATTCAAGCATTTAGGATCGTTTTAAGCATGTTGAGACCCGCTGCAGCCATTTTTAATAATCTATTTTAGCTTGATTCACCGGATAGATATCACAAATGAGCTAATAAGAATACAGTGTGAAGGTCACGCGTACAAATTACTTGTTTGATTGGTTTGTGGCGGTACGCAGCGCACAATGCAACGCCAATGATCCTAAATCGCGCTAGCAAAGTTTGCGCGACGTTTACTATATATACAGTATGTAACAAGGGTCTTTTGGCCCCTAAACCCCAATCGCAAATGTCTTTGCCCCCCCAGTGGCAGTCCTGGGCCGAGGTCCGTATCCCCCATTAGGGGGGTGCCCGCAGCGAAGGTCACTTAAATTTTAGGGTTGGAGTGCCTAAAGCATTCGCCCGAAAGTCCGGTGTCGCTGACTAAAGCCGACTCTCGTCAGGCTATCAGCAAGCGTACATCTAAAAAAAAAAAAAGGGTCTTTTGGCCCTTTTGGGTCGTGAAGATAGACATATAGACAACCTAATAAAAATAGTTAATTTGGAAAAATAATAAACAAAAGCGATATATTATCCTTACACTGGTAACTTAGAAAATGAAAATGCTTAAAAAAAATAAATTATATATGACTTTCTGTGTGTATTGACGAAGCCGGAAGCGCGGTACGTTTGATGTACGTGGACGCTGCAACATGCTATCTCGCTCTGGCTCCAAGTCATTGCTCTTGCAGGGGTAATCAATCGAAATACGGTTTACAAAACAATAAATTAATTCAAGTTTACAAAATAAATTTTCGTATGCGAGTTTTTTCATTACGTTTGAATATCGATTCTGATATCACGGTTAAAACGCCCAACAGGGTTTTTGTTACATATTGTATACAAGTTCCGAACATGAACTAACGGAGAGGCCGCGGTCTGTCAGGTACTACATCCGTCTGACTGAAGATCTCCCTTTCGCCAGAGGAACATTTACGACCCGTTCCTCCTATAGGTTAATTTCCGAAATCTATCCAGATAATGAAACTAAGATAGTATATTGAAAAGGGCCGTTAGCAGTTAAAATTGTATGAAAATAAGTAGCCATTAGCTGTCAGACAGTTGAGTAGCGTTTCAGTATTCGGGTGTAAGTTAATCTGATGAAATTAAGTGGTGAATCTATGGTTAAGGTTGAGCCACTGTGTAGAAAGTTAGTGTTTTCCAAGATAAAACGCAGATTTTCGAAACGCAAATTTCAAATTGTTATATGGTATTCATGTTATGACAATTTGAGCAAGTCGAATCGTTTTTAAATCAACAAAAGCTTTGTTGCTTTTTGTTGCTTCAAATTGATGGAAAGTCAGTTTAGACGATTCAAATCGTATGCGGTCTAGCAGTTGAACAACTAAAACCAAACCGTGTGAACCCGCTATTAATGAACAAATGTTGTTTCCAGTGGTGAGTGGGCGCCGGAGATACTACAAAACAAAACCCAGTCAGCTCTGAACGTGACCAGGTTCCACATGAGCTCATACTTCCACTGGTTCAGGGAACAAGTCAACATCTACTCGGAGATACCCTGAACACACAGCCGTACTCTATGTTAGTGATAGTACAACTCAAATGCGGATAGAGGAATGTGCGATGTGTTGATTTGTTTACATTATTTATTTTATTTTCCAATGAATTTTAGTAAATCAGTTTTTTTACAAAGAATACTCGAATGTTTGGGATCTACCATTATTTTACAATATTTTTAATGCTGGCCGATTTTTATGATTAAGTGTATAAATAACGTACAATTTTCTAGGTGCATGTTGAAAATTAAGTTCCTAAATATAGATAGCTGCACTGCCACAGCCACGGACCACAGACCTCCGTCCGTACTCTGTACCACTCCCAAGTTTCATTTACAATAACCCAATAGATTTTTTAGCAAAATGTTAGTCAAATACAATCACAAAACTACAGTCGACGACATTCGCTCGTCATCTTCAATGCAATAATTTTTCATATCATTAATATAAAAATACTATCCATGACATTGTAGTAGTATTTCTAAATTCAGTATTCGTGAACATTCCCGATGATGCATTTACGGAATCAACGACTGATTAAATCGCAATCAACTTTTTAGTTACCTTTGATTGTCAACCAATACCAATCATTCATCTAAAAACTAGACATTATAGTCTGTAAGATTTTTTTAGTATATTTATTTGTGTTGAGAGATTGTGTGTTTTACGATGTGAAAGAGGAATGATAGAAATTATGTTTTGTGATCTTATTAAATTTTTATGTTATAATCGAATGGTAATTTTAGTGCTAATCAGTAATTGACTGTAATTTGCTATCATAGTATAAAGTTTTTAGACTTTTCTTCCTAATTCACGAAAGATATGAAGACTTGAGTATTGGTCACTTCCAAGGGTTATGTTTTATAGAACTATACCATCATTCCTCTGGACAATGTCAATGTTGTGTTGTACGAAATAAATATAAGAATTCACAATAAAATATTGTTAGTGATTTCATTTTATGTTTTTATTCAATGGACCTTTTAAAACTAATATAATTTTCTATAATATTTAGCATGCCTAAAGCTAGTTTTTCAAGGATGGTCATCTAGTTCTAATATTAGCAAGCCAATGATTGGTTTCGTGCATAAAGAACGGGTTTAACAATATGAATGACCCGTCAAAATTCGAGCGAATAGAATCAGAACTACTGTTTTTATACACGTTTACTAGGTGGTAGGTCTCATATGCGAGAGGTTGTTTGGGTTGATACCACCGCTTTGTCCAACCCTCCCGCCAAGCAGCATGTGTAAACACTTCGTTTTGAAGGACATTGAAGCCAGTGAAATTACTGGTCATGAGACTTAATTTTGGTACCTATGTTGGGGTGACGAACGCAGTCTAGTGCCATTTAGTAAGTATATTGTAATTCAAAGCTCTATGTGGTCTGTCTAAGGGCAGTCAGTTCACTACTAACCCGCGAAATACAATTTAATTTTGGTTTTTGAAAATTTGCAATCAATTTTTCGATTAAATATGGATAAAAATTATTTTGCGCAATTAATCACCATGGATATACGGAATAATAACAATGAAATATTGCTTCTAGAGTTAATGAATGTCCAGAAACTTAGTTTGATCTCGGATTAGTCATTTTTATCCATATTTATACGAAGTATCGAGATACAATTTTCAATAAAATAAGATTAATTAATTTTCGCGGGCTAGTGCTGCAAATGAAAAAAACAAACTGACCAACAACAAAAAATCTCAAAACTAGATAAAGTTAGGATTTATGTATTATGAATAAAGTATGTTTAATATGAATAAAAATACATAGATTACGTAAAAAATAACAGTCACTTAGAAGGATGTAGGTACCTAATAAAAAAGTGTGTGTATTTTCGTATGTGTGCAAAGTTTGAACAAACATTTAACTTTGCCATTCCGTGTCGGTTTTTGAGCGCACATCAAAGCGTTCAAAGTCCTTCAAAGTTCAAATTGTTGGGTAGATTGCCACACTTACACTTACTTAAAGTCCATTTTACTCAGAATCCATTTCATTTACCTAGGTACCTACCCTACCAATATAGTTTTTTTAAATGTTCAAAATTAATACTTAAGTACTTCTGTTTGGTCGCAACAATGCTTTGGATGAATCAAGGGACAAGAGACTTCTCTGCCCGTGAGGTTTTGTTGTTACACGGAATAAGCTTAGCAACAATAATAAGTGTTAGTAACGTTAATTATATTATTATTAAATAAATTTTAATAAAGCGAGGAATCTCAGCAATGTAAGATATACTTATAATAATCATTTTTTGGGAAATCCTAATGGCATAATCAGTGAATGAATAAAGAAATCAATTATATACTAGTGCGCAAGGTTTGCTGATGAACATCCCTTCTACTAGGTGCCTACCACCGACCGCGCCCCTCGTCTGGTTAGTACAGCCACTACAGCTGATTTATTAGTACCTAGAGTGCAACAATCAGGAGGCCAATTCTCGTAATTTTAAGTGTTTAAAATATCATTCCGATCTAGTCTCAGCGTCAAGAAAGTTGCAAATGGCATTCTCTTAAGACCATGCAGTCAAAAATATTCCCAGCCGTTAGCTACGCCCACCCACCCCGCTACCCGCTCAATTTATACGTCGCGCGGCGTCTCAGCGCTCTTGAAGTTGTAATAGTGAACATAAAAACATGGAGACTTATGCGACTATTTTTTATTAATAATATATGTTGCTTTTAAAGATAAATATTTTGTCGATAATATAAAAAAAATAGTATTCGAGCCGTATTTGAGATATTTAAAAAGTAATGATAAATCAGTCTCCAGAGGGGTTGATGTCAGGCAGGCGGACGGTCGAAAATACCACAAGCAAAATCTTTCTGTAAAATGTATTAATAAAAAGCATGTTGCGCCGACCCCACTGCGAGTGGGATAAGGGCAGGTAGAAGTAGAATGATAAAGATTGACTATGTATTCGATACTGATTACAATTTTTTATTATTTGGTCTATATGTTTGTGCGTATATTATACAAGACCCACTGAATGGATTTGGACAGGACTTTCGCAGTTTCTTACCATATTTCTAAACTTAGAGTATTTGATGTTATTTTCACATAATTTTTTACCGATGGTAATCAATAGTCTGTGAATTATGTATATATTTTTTAAGTATATTCACGCACAACTCCGCCGACTTGGATAAATATTTTGTATTTGCTTACTGAGATGGTGGTACCGTTTAATTATGAAGAAATAAACTTAAGGGTTATGAAATCGAGGGATAAAACACTAAACCGTCGACATTTATACACCGGTTCGGATGATTCTTTCACTAAAAATAGTGAAATAAAAACTTTTTAACAAAAATATTAAACACTCATAAAAAATCCCATATAATTTGAGTTTAGCTATGATGAAAGCATTTTTTTCATTCTGTCGCGTTATCCCGGTATAACACCAGGGTGCACCTTCAGCAGAAGGGTGGTTAAATTTGACGTTATTTGGTATTATATGGGGCGACTCGCCATCTGACCCCCACAACCCGCAACGGGAACCAAGTTTCGCCATTGCCTCGTCCGTTAATCAGCAGAACGTGCAGGTGAGGTTGACTTTAGACTTTGACTTACACTTGAAAGAGTACGAGTAAAAGTTGGCAATCTCCTAGAAAAGTGGGTAAGCCTAAAATGTCAATAAGTTTTAGACTTCTAAAATTTAAACTTACTATCACAAATAACACGAATTTCTTTCATTCAGAATACTAGAGTAGCCCAGTCATCATGAATTCAGTCCAATTTAGTTTTATCAGCACCGGCGATTACAAAAATATAGTTTCATTAAAGAAATTAATGTTAATTGCGACTTTTGAGTGTTAATTTTTGAAGTTTTGATTAAATGTATTTTTATTTTGTGATAATGTGTATAATATGTAAATAAATAAAACAATTTTTTTTAAATTTACTAAAATTTTATTTGTCATTTTCTAAAATATCAGTTTTTTTAAATCATCAGATTCAAATGCATTTTCACGTTCGGAGCCCGTTTCTTCTTGCGATTAAATTTTCCTGCAAGTTACATATTCTGGATCCTGTATCATTATTTTCTTTGGATAGAAGGGATCTACTAACTCGGGTAGTAAACAATCTATATAAAAAGAGACAAGTTTAGGTTCCATTTCCTTTCTCCAAAACTCATCGTCCTTTTCAAAAATTTCCACTTTTAGTTTATTACCTCCATAGCTAACAGCAAAGAGACACTTAATTTTTTTCTGGGTCAATCATAGTTACATGCCCAGGTCTACCTTGCGTACAGTGGTAGTAAAATCGTAAAAAATAAAACAAGCAATATATCTGACAAAAATGAATCTTCTTGGCCACTGTCATTGCAAAGGTGTTAGACGGCATGCTTAATGCTTAGTTAAATAAGCACATTAAAATTCATGAAAATCTATTTGTCTTCGCCCCACGCTTTCAACGGAGAGTTTTATTCTGTGTCTAAAGCATGCTGTCAATTATTACGCGAAGTGCAGTACTTCAGTCTATTGCTGCTTTCTCGACCTTTCCAAAGCCTTTGACCTGGTTCCGTACGATATTTTATGGAAAAAATTGCATAAGTTTAAATTACCAATATCTTGAAATATTGGTACGGATACCAGGTTAATAGCGTATGATGTGCAGGGGCTGTAGGGCGCTCGCATGAGTTGGAATGCGGGGTAAGGCATGGGGGATTAACATCGTCTACGCTTTTAATTTATACGTTTACGAGTTGATCGGAGAGATCAGTGCAACCAGGGTCGGATGTTACATAGATGGTATATGTGTCAATAACATCTCTTATGCGGACGATATGGCATTACTGAGCGCCTCACCCTATGGGTTGCGTAAACTTTTAGCTATATGTGAAATATATGCAAAAGCCATGGGCTCCTTTATAACGTAAAAAAGTGAGATCATGGTCTTTGAGTCTAGGGGTAAAAGTCCGAAAACAATGCCGTCTGTGTATTTGTACGGAACGCCGTTAAGGCGAGTATATGCTTTTAAATATTTAAGCCATCTTTTGACCCCAGGTCTCAAAATGAAGACCTGGAGAGGGAACGAAGAGCGATGTCAGTAAGAGCGAACATGCTGGCTCGCAGGTTTGCGCGGTGTTCAAGAGCGGTAAAGATCACACTCTTAGTAAAGCTCATTTTATACGTGCAGCTTGTGGGCCAGATATACTCAGAAAGTGTACAACGCTCTTCGCATCCAGTATAATAATGCTTTCAGGATACTGTTGGGACTGCCACGTTTCTGTAGCGCATCGGGTATGTTTGCCGAGGCCAGAGTGGACAATTTCTATGCCACTATGCGCAAATGGTGTGCATCTCTGGTGCGCTGGATTAGGGCGAGTATGATCGGGAATGACCATTCTAGGAATGATCGCGGGTAGATTTGACTGTCTATACATGAGCCTCAAGTCCACTCAAGATCATCATAATTTTCATCCTTATCCATTTATTTATAGCATAGGCAGACAACTGAGCAAGTGAATCACCTGATGGTAAGTGATCTCCACTGCTTAAAAACCCACGATAAATAATGAACAGTGATGTGATCAATCTTATCGATCTTAATAAACGGGTGATTAAAATTAACATGAAATTTTAAGATGTCTCGGTTTTGAAAAGAGCCGGTACATACTTACTGTAAGTTTTATGTAATGCCCTTAAAATATTACCACACCTTTCTGTAATACGTTGTATATGAAATTTCTATTCTTTCTTTCCACCTGCCCTTACCCCACCCGCAGTGGGGTCGGCACAACATGCTTTTTAACCCATGTTACAGAAAGATTTGGCTTGTAGTTATTACGACCGACCGCCTACCTGACGTAAACCTCTAAGGGGAGTTAACACCCAGACCAGAAACAAATATTTATGGATCACACAAACATTTTATCTCGGTGCGGGAATCGAACCCGTGGCCTCTCCTTTCAAGGCTACTCCCCCACTGTGCCACGGAGACAGTCCGCCTATCCGCTATCACATTAGTAGCAACTAAATCAAATAATGAGGCGACTTCACTGGCTTTCTTTGTTCCGAAATCATAACGATTTGTCATTAATTATTTAACTAAAAAACACTGTAAACAAGTCATTATTATGATCGTATTAACAATAAGTTCTCATAATGTAAATAATTTAATTCTATTTTAGAAATAATGTTACTATTTGTATAATAATTAATAACACTCGGGCAGAGCGTACGGCATACAATAAAACACGTGTTCTCTCCTTGGCGCACGGGGCGGTACTGAGTTAGCCGCTAGCGAGCACTGCTATAACACACTAAGAGTAAAAACATTAGGTTTAATATTGCGCGCACCGTTGAACCTTAACTATGCACAGAAGTAAATGACGTAAGTCGCAAATCTATTTTAATTTATATTATGAGTTTTAATTGATCTAGGTAAATTTTGGCTTGATGGCAAATAATAAACTGTATTTACTATCATTGAGTATTTTTTTTAAATACAAAACTCAAGCCGTTTATTAGAAAAATGTCAAATTCTCCCGAAAAGACATCGTTTTCGAAATAAAAATGTATCGAGGAAAAATAATCCAATTGCATAACTGGCTTGAAAACCGATAGAATAAGGCCTGAAAAAACATATATCAAAATTTGACATTGATTGGATATATACTTAATGCAGTATATTTATCCAAAGTCACGTAAAATTTTGGGAGCCTCCTCTTAAACCAATATCGACGTCAAATGTGAACATAGATCGTAATGAGATTGAATGTAGAATAAAAGTTGACTGAAGCCAAAATGGTATAATGCTAGGTGCATTTGACGTTGATTATTGGATTAAGACATTTGCAACTTTCTTGACACTGAGACTAGATCGGAATGATATTATGAAAGTTTAAAATGACGAGAATTAGCCTCCAGGTATACGTTAGCGGTGGCAAGGTTTTCAACTAATTTAAAATATTTATACATCGAAGTCGAATATCAGCGCCACTCATTTCGCGGAAATTCGCCAACTTATTATTGTTGCACTGTAACGTTTTACATCAACATCTACGCATGACATCATCGGCAAACCTGTGCACGCCATAAAAAAGTACTCTGTGGGTAATGCGTAGGCTTCATCGGTAGGTAGTTCCGAGTCCCCTTACAGCGACTGGACTGCTTAGGTAATTGCGGTATGATGCAGGGATGGTTCCGGTAGCAATCGGAGGCATCGCCTGGGTCGTCCTTCATGCATCGAGAAGGCCCACCGCGGGGTAGGTATAGTCGGTACTCCGGCGGTGAAGATAGTTGTCCACGACAAACGTGCCTCGATTCCCCGGGTCGTTGCAGGATCTTAAAGTGATATCCTCACGGCAAAAAAGGCTTCTTCAGTCATTGGTAGTACATCATACTATTTAAAATTGTTACCCAATACCTACAAAATAATGCAACAACCTCAACTAAAGGCCACCGGTTCGATTACCTACTATACCGAGACAAATGTTTGTGTGAGCCATAAATATTTGTTTTGTGTGTTGTGAGACCGTACGTTTCTCGTAGTTCCTGATATTCACGGTAGAGGTTAACGTATTGTGGGGTCAAGGCTGTTATTCGTTTATTACTAGTTGTGCGAATCATTTACTGTGACCTTCAAATCTATTTTTATCCATTTATCAATTTGGTATAACAAACAAGCCGTCATCCAAATGTTATTTTATGCGGGGCTTACAGTTAGACTTAGCTTGCAAAAGTAGTTTTTTCTCAGATCGTGTACTGCGTGCTCGTGTAGTGTTATAGTAATATTTTTATTAAAAAGTGAGTATTTTTGGTTATTTCGAATATATTATGCTCTAAAAATAGAATAAATACTTACCTAAGTAAGTAGGTACTATTTGCATTTTGGTAAGTTGAACCTTTCGGAAAACTCACTCATTGCACTAATACATAATTAAAAAATAAATTACTGTTTATTTAAACTTACACATGCAAAGGTAAAATCATACGTAACACTCATACACGCATCAAAAATTAATGAAAGTTCAAAATCAACTTTATTTAAAAGCAATTTAAAAAAGGTTCCGCCGTTCTCAAGTTTTGCGCTTAGCACCAAATGTAGATAAACAAAATTCATTTTTATAGATAAACAATAATAATTAAATAAATAATCTTATATTTTTATTTTTAAATGTTTTTGTTTTTCGTATAGAACGGCAGTTTCAGAGCTACCTAAGTATTACAATTAAATCATTGCTAGACGGTTAAATAATATGTATCGTATTTCCATTGTATTCAAGGCCAGCAGCCATGATAAAAAAATCTGTTTTGAATGCTAATGCTATTCACAACATAATAATATCGCCGCCAACGAAATAAAAGTCTGACATCTATGGCGATTACTTCCTTGCTCTCCAACGTGTGGGAGCGGGATTCTTGGGGTATACCATGAGGCGAACCGGCTCATCGGCGACCGTCAATAGCGCTTCCATTGCGGCCACTCAGCTGGGGATCGTGTTGTGTACTTTACTCAGTACTCAAACTTGGGTTGAAACAGTGGAGAGTAAGGGCGAGGTTCTAGTTTCTACCTATGAGTCTTGGCGTCGCAAAGGCCTTCCATAGGGTCTGGCATGGAGCCTTTCTATCTAAGCTCCCATGGTATAGAATCCCCGAGAGGCTCTGCAAGCGAATCACCAGCTTTCTCGATGACCGGAATATCCAATTCGTCGTTGACCGATATCTCCAGATGCATCACTTTAAATGCTGGTGTCTCTCAAGACTCGGTGCTCTTCTGGCGCGACTTCGCTGCCTGGCGTTATCCAGGCTTGATGCCAGGGTCCACTATCCCATCATTATTTGACGGTGGATTTAGTATTATGAGGGGCGATCTGCCGTCTGACCCCCGCAACGGCAACCAAGTTTTGCCATTGTCTAGTCCGTTAAACAAAGTGTACCACGTGCAGATAAGGTTGGCTTCGAGCCTAAGATATTGGTGACCTGCACTGCCAGTGCAATTGTTGATAGCAGTATTATTATAGTCGTCTAATATAGTTATTTTACAGTGTCGGCGAATTTTAAACGTCGTAAAACAATAGAAAGAACGTCAATTGGAGATGCGATCGACAAGACGACCCTTAAAATATTACAGGTAAGGGCTGTGGAGGTAATCGACGAAATATATTTAAAATAAATTGTATCATCATGCTTCGCTATTTCTTTGAAATGTGCAATTTAAAATGTAGTTTCTAACCCCACAACACACTGAGCCCCAGATAATCGTATCTTGACGTGGGGTCAGTAGTAGGTACTTACATGCGTGTGATTGTTGGGTGTTGTTATTCGTTAAGTACATCAATAACTAGGCAATAATAACTAATTATTTTAATTATATCCATTTCACACCAAGGACTTAGATTTCGTATTATCATTCCATAAGGACGGATGCGCACAAAACTATTAGGAACATTACAGAACAAGCTTATGTTCAGTACGTGCACAGTGCACTGGTGCGAGCCACTCACACTTGACCAGTTTTTATTACTTTTATTTTACTATAATAATATATTGTACCTACACTGTATTCAGTTTGTAGCTTGAACTGTATGCCGTATGTAGTGCGATAGATAAAAACAACAATTTTGAAAAAATAATAAATATTATTTGTGGGTGTCTCATAAATGTTTACTTCTTATTATCTATTAGTTAGCATATCCGCCACAAATTATATTTAGGACAATTTTAGCTAGCCACCTATTACGGTTCAGACAGGCAGGCGCGGCGCGGCGCGGTGTAGGCTAAGCTTAGTAGCTAATAAGCAATCCCGACTCCCGACTCTTGTTGATACTTTTTGGTTAGAGAATAGGTAGGTACTAAAACCGTCAAAATTTTGCAGAAATGTTCGACCAAACTCAATTTGAAAATTTTAAATAAGAATTCGACTTAATATTACCTTAAAAATTTACGTACATTTACGATGGAATGTAAGTATATTATCGTATATCCTGTGTAAACACTGATGTGTTTCGATTTGAAGGACATTGAAGCCAATTAAATAACTGGGCATTATGAGACTTAACACCTAATATTTTTGAGTGGTAGAGCCACGCTTCAGACACTTTTTTCTACAGCATATGTATCTATGACAGCATGAATGGGCCGGCTCGCCCGGGTCGTTACCACTGTCTCACAGGAAACCGGCGTAAAGTGTTAAGTGGTAAAAGGCGTTCGTTTCGTACGGTGAGTGAGATATACGGAGGCCCAAACCCCCTCCCTTTCCCCAGCCCCGGATCTACAATTTTTTTGAACCGGGGCAGAAACTTGAAAGAGACGCCCATCTCTCCAGCGATTGAAATAAAGTTCTTAAAAAAACTAAATTAAAAGAATAATGGGCGCATTTTTCTTACAAGTCGACGGTGAGCCAACCAATATGATATGTATGAAGTATGCTTCCGTATGCTAGGAGCTTTGTGGAGCAAGTTTTTTTTTAAATTATATAATATGATTTTGGCGGCTCCTGAAACTGCCTCCCGGGGCGCGTGCCCCGGTTTGCTCCCTTCCCCCGCTAGATCCGGGCCTGCCCTTCCCAATTCCCAATACCTTAATTATCCCTTTCCTTTAAGGTCGGCAACGCACCCATAATTCTTTTGGTATTGTGGGCGTACATGGGCAGTGGAGATCACTTACCAATAGGTGACCTAGGGACTAAGCTATAAAAAAAACGGGGTGCCGAGTGCAGTTTGTCCAATGGCATGCATTACTTTGTGATTCAAGGTTCTGTGTGTTGTTACTTCTGTTTATGGGTGGGCGTGGCGTTTACTATCAGGTGAGCGACCTATTATTTCGTCAAAAGTAAATACACCCTATCACTTGTAGTGGATTCACATTGTTAAATTTTAGTTATACAATTTTAAATCTCATGCATGATGCGACTTAAGATTCTGGTAATATTTGCCTTAAATTTGTTTTGCCATTTTAGGAGGCATTCCTGTCATCCAGCGACAAGAACGTGATCACGTCGCCACTCGGCGTCATGATGCTATTGTCGCTGTATAACGCGGGCGCCGGACAGGTGTCCCGACAACAGATCAACCAGATGCTGGGCGGCGAGGATTACGAGGAGGCGAGTCTTCAAGCCCACTTCCATTTTTTTAACTGACTTCAGCGATTTCTTTGAGTGGTAGAGCCACGCTGTAGGCAGTTTTTTCTGCAGCACGAATGGGCCGGCTTGTTACCACTGTATCACAGATAACTGACATAAATTAGCGGCCTGCTGCTGCGTTTTGTACGGTAAGTGAGATATCCGGTCCAAAAGTAAGACCCAAATCCTCCTCCCCTTCCCAATCCCTTTCCTTTCTGCATCGCGGAGAAATCTGTATAGGAATTTCAAAAGTGTGTGAAGTCTACCTAGGAATTTCAACACTGGTGGACTACCAAGAAGGAGGAGTGCCCAGCAGCGGGACAGTATAATACAGGGCTAATATTATATTGTTACGCGCATAGAGTAATAACACAGTTACGCGCTAGAGTGTTCGATAGATCAAAATCGGTATTCCAAGTACAAAGTCTTTAATTGAAAAGAAGACGCAGATTAACAAACACACTAGGTACCTACATAACACCGTAAAATAATTCACCTTTGATTCGCTTCGAGTTCGCTGTGTCACCCGGAGATCCGCTTTTTATCGACGGATGGTGCCTCACTTTGTAACAATATTATACCACTATAGATGGACAAGATCGTGCGCGCGGTTTGTGCAGCGGGGAAGGGAAACAAATGCAATCGCCCCCGCTAACATTTAGAGAATCTCGTCCCCCCCAACGTCTTGTATCCCGCAGGACGGTCGCGCACGATCTTGTCCATCTATAGACAAAAAGGAAAAGGATTGCTACAATTAGAATTTTATAAATAAATTAATATTTTGCAGCTGGACGAATCATACAGCGGTTTGAGCCGGATGTTTTCCACGTTGGATCCTAACTACCTGATAGTTGCCAACAAGGTGTACGTGGACAATAAGTATGATTTATCTCAAACATTCGCTGAAACCGCACGCAACTATCACAGTGAAGTCGACAAAATTAACTTCGCGCAATCTACAGAAGCCACTAAAATCATCAACAAATGGGTAAAAAACTATACATCAAATGTCAGTAATTTTAGCGACACATTCTTCCAATATTAATGTCGAAAGTTTTGTTTTATGAGTGGTAGAGCCACGCTGTAGGCACTTTTGTCTACAGCATGTATGGGCCGGCTCGTCCGGGTCATTACCACTGTCTCACAGAAAACTAGCGTAAAGTAGCAGCCTGCTGCTGCGTTTCGTACGGTGAGTGAGATATCCGGAGGCCCAAACCCCCTCCCCTTCCTAATTCCTTAATTATCCCTTTCCTTTAAGATCGGCAACGCACCCATAATTATTTTAGTATTGTGGGCGTACATGGGCGGTGGAGATCACTTACCATCAGGTGACCCACTTGCTTGTTTGCCGTCCTATACTATAAAAAAAAAAAAAAATATTCAATCACAGCTTTTAAAACGGCTTAACGCATTTAGATAAATTTGACACACAGGTAGACCATGATCTGAATGATTAATGTAGGTAGTAGTTAGTACCTACCTAACCTACGTTCCCGAGGGATTATTTTACGTTCATTTAAATGGCGATAAACATCGCGTAGGCGGAGTCGCAAGCGATACGAGAATAAAACCTATATTATATTGAGTAATACAATGTATTATCTTTAACAGGCGGAGATTATAACCAAAGGCCATATAAAGAAGGCCGTCGATGATGGTGTAATTGATCCTCAGGAGACCGTTGCCGCTCTCTTCAACGTCATATTTTTCCAGGTAACGGCTTGCCTTGTACTGGATATGTGGAATTTGTCCCTTGTTTTGCATTATAGAATCCACCAGATTTTCACTCCTGTTAATAAATTACAAATTAATTACAGGGTCACTGGCACTTGCCGTTCGATGCGTCAAACACCAAAGACAAAGATTTCCATGCTGCCGACGGGTATGTCGTGAAGAAACCCATGATGCGTTTGTGTAAATCCCTCAAGTACGCTAAGTGCTCCGACATACCGGCTAGAGTGAGATTTTATTGTTTTATTAAATTAAATTAATTAAAAAATACACACCCAACAGCCCAGCCGTCAGCCACACACATAGTCCTCACTCTTCATCCCACACTAGGTTAACCTGTATCGTGTGTATCAGGAACTACGAGGGGCTTGGTCCCACAACACCTAGACCAGAAACAAACATTTGTGGATCACACAAGCATTTTTCTCGGTGCGTAAATCGGCCTCTCGCTTCGCAGCCCATTACTTACCCACTGCACCACAGAGGCTGTCAAATCGAATAACATTTATTCATGCAGCCTCTTTCGCGAGCCTGGCTTCGAAAAAATTTGGCTGACTCGTTTTCTCGAGCTATCTCTCTACACTGCCGTCGTAACTGATATGGTAGTAAGTAAAAAATGGAGGTTTGGAAAAAATGGCGCCAAAGTTTGTTTTATATTTTTCTGATTGTATTAAAACTATAGTAATTTTTAAGGTTGCTCAACACAAAGGAAAAATTTTGCTTATTAAAATTAAACCAATTCAACATTACGTAGATTGCAGGATATTAAAAAAAACTGTAATCTTTAGAATATATCATAACAAAAGTTAATTTAATAATAAAATTAATATTTACTGTAGATATATCTACTTCACTCTTGCTTAATATTTTTTTTATACTGCCTTAGAGTTTGCCATTATTATTCAATATATGTAATTCAAATAATTATTCATAACAGCAGTCATCTGATACTTAAACTGCTTTTTATTTTAGGTTTTAATCAAAGACTATAATACTGTAGACAGGCTGTTTAGAAGTAAAATTGTATTGCCGGTGGGCGCGGCGGGAGTGACGTCTAAGGCGCGGGAGTGAGAGCCGAAAGAAGTTACGAGTATGCGAGATGGTAATATTGAGACAGCTGTTTAGTTTAGTATTTGTTTACATTCACGGCAAATGCCATTTTCGAAGAAAGCCAAAAATAATATAATTACTTACCTAAAATAATTTCAAATCAACTGAATAATATAGACACGTAAATAATGACAATGTCGTAGGAGTCACAATAAACAATTTCGTGTTAGTTTATCGAATTCAACGTTCACAGCTATTCAAACGACAATAACTTTTTTTGTCGTTCTCTTGCGGGCAAAGACTTTAATGTAGGTAATAATGCTCGCGGGCGACCAAATTGCGCACCTAGTTGGTCAATTGACCATACCTTAGTTCGCAATTTCTTTGTACCGATTAGCCGGTCTCTTTGGTTTTTAAGAAACATTTACGCATTTCTTTACACAGTAAGGAGCGTTAGGTATCTACTGTTTTTATGAGTAGCATATTTTTTAATTTCGATAAGTTTTTCATGTGCAGAATGCTTTGAAATAGGTAGAGGCAAGCACTTATGAAAGTATTAGGTTAAAGTTTTATTTATGTTATGCAAGTTTATGAAATGTAATAAGTTATTGAACTTATAGGTACTTATCATAAGTTATCATCATATGAAAACTTAATCTGAGAGATTAAAAATTGCGTGTTACCTACTTCTTATTTGAAATAAAATTATATTTATTACTTTTATTATTACAAAATAACCTTTTATAATAATAAAGAATGTAATTCTAAATGGTATATAGATAAATGATAATTTCCGCATGTATGAAAGATCACCTCATCATCACTAGAGCACGGCTTGACCGATTTCACATTTTTTTATGTTGTGTTCGTCCAGACCATAGACAATTATGAACACAACAATTCTTTCATACAAATTACGATACAAATGCATTTCAGGTTTGTATCAAAGAGTTGTTTTGTAAAATCAACCAAAAAAAACGAAAAATTGCATGGTTTTTGTATGAAAACTTCATTAAAAAAAAATATGACGCTTAGACGTGACTGCCTCGGTGGCGCAGTTGTAATGCCTACAGGTTACGATTGAGGCTAACGCTGATGTGTCGGGTTCGATCCCCGGACCGGGTAAAGTGGTAACTGATATTGGGTTTTTCTATTACGAAATGCTCAGTACTAGCCCGGAGTCTGGAATTTGTGCCCGGTATGGCGATAGGCTCGCCAATCACATAAGGGACGGAAAGACGCTCGGTGAAAGTGTACCTACTGGTTCCACCTCTGCCTACTCCTTCGGGGATTACAGGCGTGAGTGCGTATATATATATATATATATATATATATACTATGTAATAAAAATATACACGACAATCTAACATACTGCATGCCGTCACGATTACCACGGCATGGCAGTACAATATAATTATTATTTTTATTGAAGCTGTCATGTCGGCTACTGGCTAGTATTCACGCTACTAGAAGATCTCTTTCTCCCTCTCTCTACGCCATGGGAAGCACGTTAAGGTACACTAGTCGTTATCAACAAAATGTAACTACAAAAAAATCCAACTGCTACCACTTTTTCTCAGATGATCGAACTACCCTATAAGGAGGAAGGGTTCCGTATGATCGTGGTGCTGCCTGACCAGATCGACGGACTACCGACAGTGATAGAACATGCTGCGAAAACAGGTCTGCTTGAAGATATCTTCAACATGAATTTCCCTGGACGGGATATTATCTTCGATATGCCGAAATTCCACATCGAAACCTCATTGGACCTTAAAAGTATTCTGTCAAAGGTTTGTCATGTCTAACGCTATATTTTTTTGATAACAACCGATCTTTTAACTAAAGTTCAACTTTGTGCTGATCAAAGTGCAGATTCTTTTCTGCTTGACATTGTCCGGCTTGGTGCCAGAGTGTGTATTCCTACTTCGCCAAGTTTTATGAGTCCTCCATAGTGAGACATTGGCACTCATATCTCCCTCTAATTGGCATTCTCTATATTCTATCTATCGACAGATTTGCTTACTATCGATAGTGTTTTAACAGATCTTCCATACAACATTTGTCAAAATTTTACTGGCGGTAAGCTAATCTGTTGGTAGACAGAATATTGGGAATGGCCATAAGTAAGTCAAACCAGCAGTTTATGGGTCCCGCTACGGGATCGTACCCTCCTCGGTACAATCTGGCACACCCACTTGCCACCGACGTATTATTACGGTTTCCTCAAAACATGACCGACATTCTTGGAGTTTATCTGCCACGTCGTGGAAACTCTAATACCTATATTAACGTTTATGATACTATTATATATACGCACTCACGCCTGTAATCCCCGAAGGGGTAGGCTGAGGTGTAACCAGTACACCCACATTTTGCCGAGCGTATTTCCGTCCCTTATGTTATAGAGGGCGAGCCCTATCGCCATACCGGGCACAAATTCCAGACTCCGGGCTGATACTGAGCATTTCGTAATAGAAAAACCCAATACCACTTTAACCGACCCGGGGATCGAACCCTCGTAGCAGCCTCGTACGTTTGATGCGTACAAATTACCTACTAATGGCCCTTCCCTATATTTTATTTATCGACAGATTTGCTTACTATAAATAAAGTTTTGACAGATCTTCCATACAAAATGTGTCAAAATTTTACTGCCAGTAAGCAAATCTGCCTATAGACAGAATATTGGGAACAACCATTAGTTTGATTGGTTGATATTTGGGATCTATCCGGTTAACCAAAATAACATTGTTTATTGAAAATGCCCGATCCCGATCCTGTATACATAAATTGATGTCAACCTTAAGTAAGTAATATACCTATTCGACTATTCTACACTGGAATGACCAAAACAATACAGATGGCCGCTTTCAATTTGGCAGATTGGAGTATCGGCGATATTTTCGGAGGCAGCCCCGGGCATCGTGGAGGGAGAAACTGTTAAAGTGGACAAGGCTTTCCAGAAGGCTTTCGTGAAAGTTGACGAGGAGGGCGCCGTTGCAGGTGCACTTACTGGTAAGTCAGTTGAACAGTTACATTTTGTAAAGTTAAGGCCTTCGTTGCATTGTGCCGAAACACTGTCATTTTTATGTACAACTTCATGACGAAACGAGCAGGTCGCTCGTCTAATGGTACGCGCCACGCCTGCCCATAAACAACATCAACACCGATCAGAACTTTGAATTCCAAAGCACTGCACTGCGCTAATCACTCCGAGATATAAGATGTTGTCATAAATCATAATGCACTAGTTTCAATGTCCTTTAGACTGAAACACAAGTGTTTACACACTTGTCTTTGGCGGCAGAAATAGACAACGCGGTACCTACTCAGGCGACCTCTACTATACGGGAAACCTACCACTTAGAAGAAAATTACGATACTGCCACATCCACACACTGGCTAATGCGCAGTACCTACCGTAAAGAAGCCGTGCCGTGGATCTGACTCCATCGTGATCATGAATCATAAACAATAAGGCGCGTCGGCCGTCATATCGTCTCAGCGGCACCATCATTTCCATCAAACCGATGACGTCGCGTCGTGATGGTGTAGCCAATAATAGAACGTTAATCTAATTAGCGGTTTGTAAATTAATTCATTGTTCAAATCATCTGTTGTAGATGTGCAACGTGACGACTAGATAGTACACGTAACGAGCACACTCGTAGACCGTAGTAGCCAGTAGCCTTGGCGTCCAGGACGCGCCGTGGTAGACAACATTTAGAAATGTCGCTTATGGTGGTTTGGTCACGGTTTGAGGAAACTGCAGGAGTATGTCGGTCGCAAATGATTTTACCAGATCGTATCAGGGGGACGATGCCTCGGACGGCTCGAAAATAGCGGGTATTAAGGGTGATATGAAAGCCAAATGCCAATGGTCTCACTATGGAGGATGGTCAAGTTCGGGCGGAGTGGAAGCTTTTAAATAAGACGGCAGACCCTAACACTAAACTATTATATATAAATTTATAGAAATGAAATGAAAACATTTATATAAATGATTTAAATATTTTATTCTCATCCGCAGGAGGAGTGAAGATGTTATGTTCTGCATTTTCCAAACCTCCAACACCCATAGTATTTAACGTGGACCGTCCCTTTCTATTTCTAATTTTACATGAAGATAAAACATTATTCGCCGGGACTCTGAGCCATTGACAAACTTGGATTAAATTATATTGAAATAATATGCGTTTTATTTTTATTCTGACGTGGTTGCCTTCGATACTTCGGTATCAGAATTTCAACTCTTAGCGAACTTTATAGACCTAGCTTTTACTCGTGTATCCACATAAATATACATACGCACTCACGCCTGTAATCCCCGAAGAGGTAGGCAGAGATGTAATCAGTACACCCACATTTCGCCGAGCGCATCTCCGTCCCATAATGTGATAGGGGGCGAGCCTATCGCCATACCGGGCACAAATTCCAGACTCCGGGCTGATACTGGGGTATTTCGTAATAGAAAAGCCCAATACCACTACCCGACCCGGGGATCGAACCCGAGACCTCAGCGTTGGCCTCAATCGTAACGCGTACACATTACAACTGCGCCACCGAGGCAGTCATAAATATACTGCTACACATTTCCCAATCCAGGTCATGGTATATGTGTGTGCCAAAGGTCATTAGGCATCTAAGTAGTAGGGGCGGCTGCCAGGGGCACAAATGACTCTAACAATCCCGCAGCCTGTAGGCAGCTGGGCCACGGGTACGTTAAGTAATTACCGAAAATTATAACCACGGGTGTAGGTATGCTAACTAAAACATGATTACAATGGCACTGATGAGAATATTTAATCAAATGTACCTATTTAACAGATTTCTCTACAAAATATTCACAGCCTACTTGCCCTGAATAAATGTATTATTACTACATATATATTTATTAGGTGCCTACACTGGTCTTAGACTTTCACGAAGTCGCCATAAAACATCTCGCAAGTGTATATGTCCGCGCCGTGGAGGTACAGTGGAATGATAATGAAATGGAATGAAATGAAATAGTTTTATTCATCATGTAGGCAATTAAAATAGCGCTTATGACAAGTCAGTACAAAATAAAGAAACATAAGTAAGTACAGAAATCATATCAGCTAATATATACATAACATACATAGAATCGTCAAAATACACTGGGCAACTATAAATTTTACAATATTTTTATATTAGTCCAGAATTGTTAAGTATTATTATTATTGTTATTTTTTTCTCTGTTTTAAAGGTCGATATGGACCATAGGCATTACCGAAACGGCACGTGGTTTAAAACTACCACCGGATCCAAAACGACCCAACCTGAGAAGACCCGGCGAAACAGACAGTAACCACTGCTGAAACAAAGAGACAGAAACAGAGGCAGAGAGACGGTGGTCTGGTTAATCAGCCCAAGATACAATTCAAGAAAAAAGGCTGGTATAAAGTATGGCAAAAGACTCTCTTGAAGATCGCCCTAAGCTATGTACCGAACGGCCTAAAACGTAACTATAAGCGAGCCGTAGCTAAGGCACGACGCGATCATCGGGTGTTTTTTTATTTAAAGCTAGAGACTGCATAGCGTCAAAAGTTTGTTTACCGACTCGCTAAGGCTCGAGAGAAAGCGACACTCGACATAAACAAATGCCGAAGTGTCACTGACTACCGGGGCGTTTTGGTTTATGAGGGTAGTAAGTTAAATGAGATTATGGTGTTCATAATTCCCCAACTTGCTGAACATCCAGCATTTGGACGTGCCTTTTATTTCCTCGTTCGTTGTTAGTTCTATAAGTTCTTCTTCCAGCTGAGGTGATATTTCTGTGTTGACATTTGAAAACGGATCCAACACCCAGTCTGGCATTTCCAAGTCAAAATGTCCTGGTATCGTTCGGTGAAGTCAATGTGGAGATTTTCCAAATGTTGGCAGTAGACAAGTCGTCGTTACTGCAGGACACTGATAAATGCAGAAAATTGTGAAACTCACGTCTGCCGAATGCCGATATTGTTTTTCTGTAGAAGCAGTTGGGCTGCGAAAGCAGCAACGACATTTTTTGTTTTAATTAAATTTAGTTCATGGCCTTGCAGTTGGAGATTCATGTCGTTGATGAAATGAACAATTTATACAGGTCTGTCATGTAATCTATATCATTCTTTGATGTATGAGCTTGTTGCGCAATTCTGTATCTTTGGTTTCCAAGAACTCTATCACAGAGTCAATCAGGTTGTAAAATCGAGTCAGACAATTAATGCCTCTTAATAGTCAACGAACTTCAGTATGAAACAGCAAACTGTTGAAATCTTCGTCATTATAGTAACACAAAGCTGATGAAATAATCTATCATTCAAAGAGCTGTTGCGGATTTTGTTGACTGGTTTGATGACAGATTGCAGTACTTAATTGAAATAGTCGTTACCTTAAATTACAAGCAACCAAACGCTGTCGATGAATAACGCAATGTAAAATAAGGACACCTGGTATTTTATTTTTTAAATACGCTATGAAGCACCCTGTCACAGCCGGAGAGCCCGCGCCATCCGTAGCAGCTGTTTCTCGTAGTTCCAGATAGTCAGGGTCGAGGTTAACTTATTGTGGGGTCAAGGCCTGTTATTAGTTTATTACTAGTTGTGCGAAACTTTTACTGTGACCTTCAAACCTATTAATATCCATTTATCAATTTGGTATTACAAACAAGCCGTCATCCAAATGTTATTTTTATGCGGGGCTTGCAGTTAGACTTAGCTCGCAAAAATAGTTTTTTCTCAGATCGTGTACTGCGTGCTCGTGTAGTGTTTATAATAATATTTTTATTAATCAGTGAGTATTTTTGATTATTACGGATATATTATGCTCTAAAAATAGAATAGTATTTATTCTAGAGCAGGCGCCTCCTTATTTGGTCTCTTCTATAAAAAGTCATTCTTTGGTACAGAGATTTGAGCTTTCGGAAACTCACTCGTTGTACTAATAATTAGAAAATAAATTACTGTTTGTAAATGTAAAAATACTTTTTCCAATAAAGAGTAAGTACCTACCATCGAAATAAGATAACTAGAACCAACTAGAACGATAACTCTCTTATGAATCTGCCAAAAATACGGCTTCACTTTCTTACACATGCAAATTATACGTAACACTCATAAAACACACGCAACAAAAATTAATGAACGTTCAAAATCAACTATATTTCATTAAAGTTAATGTCTAAATATAAAATTTCTAAATCGAGATACGACGTTCTGCACCGCGCAGAAAATTAGACGTTTCGACGATGATTGTTACGTGTAATTATTACCTTTGCATGTGTAAGTAAGTGGAGCCGTATTTTCGGTAGATTCAGAGAATTATCGTTGGTTCTAGTTATCTTATTTCGATGGCAACAACACTAAGAAACAAAATGTTGACTGCAAAATTGTAAAGATCAAAATTTTGTGTAGTTGAGGTTTTTGTGTATTGTCAGACCCTTTGAACTATAGGCCTATCTATGGCGATTACTTCCTTGCTCTCCCACGTGTGGGAGCAGAATTCTTGGGGTATACCATGAGTCGAACCGGCTCATCGGCGACCGTCAATAGCGCTTCCATTGCGGCCACTCAGCTGAGGATCGTGTTGTATACTTTATTTACTCAGCACTTACTCAAACTTTGGCTGAAACAGTGGAGAGTAAGGGCGAGGTTCTAGTTTCTACCTATGAGTCTTGGCGTCGCAAAGGCCTTCCATAGGGTCTGGCATGGAGCCTTTCTATCGAAGCTCCCATGGTAGAATCCCCGAGAGGCTCTGCAAGCGAATCACCAGATTACTCGATGACTGCAATATCCAAGTCGTCGTTGACTGATGTCTCCAGGTGCATCACTTTAAATGCTGGTGTCCCTCAACGGCCAGGGTCCACTATCCCATCATTATTTGACGGTGGATTTAGTAATATAAGGGGCGACCCGCCGTCTGACCCCCGCAACGGCAACCAAATTTTGCCATTGTCTAGTCCGTTAAATAAAGCGTACCACGTGCAGATGAGATTGGCTTTGGGCCTGTGGCGAATTATCGCCATCAAATGTTGCCAGCCACTTTCTACACATTGATAGAAATGTTATAAACTGGCAACCCAAAAACGACGGTTAGAATTAATCCGCCAAAACGAGCTTGTCAGAACACGTTAGAGAGTTAACGGCTACAAAAGTGTAACGGCAGTTATAATATTATAATATCTAAATTGTTAGCCTCTGTTTCTAATTTAAATTGTCCTCTGTATTGTGGCAAGAAAATTATATGTTTCACAAATCACGAAGTTGTTTCCTTGTCGAGCTACGAACTGAAATACCCCAAAGGCCTAAGAAATTGGTGACCTACACTGCCAGTGCAAGTGTTGATAGTATTATTATAGTCGTCTAATATAGTTATTTTACAGTGTCGGTAGAAAGAACGTCACTTGGAGATGCGATCGACAAGACGACCCTTAAAATATTACAGGTAAGGGGTGTAGAGGTAATTGACGAAATATATTGACAATAAATTGTATCATCATCAAATAGTTTCTCAACACCCACGACACACTAGATAATCATATCTTGTTGTGGGTTCAGCAGTAGATACTACATGCGCGTGTGACTGTTTTTCGTTACATCAATAACTAGGCAATAATAACTAGGTAATTATTTTATTTATATTTCGCTTATCCATTTCACGCTTATTCATTTTCTGAGTGGTAGAGCCACGCTGTAGACAATTTTGTCTACAGCATGAATGGGCCGCCTCGACCGGATCGTTACCACTGTCTCACAGAAAACCGGCGTAAAGTAGCAGCTTGCTGCTGCGTTACGTACGGTGAGTGAGATATCCGAAGTCCCAAAGCCCCTCCCCTTCCCAATCCCTTAATTATTCCTATCCTTTTAAGGTCGGCAACGCGCCCATGATTATTTTAGTATTGTGGGCGTACATGGGCGGTGGAGATCACTTACCATCAGGTGACCCACTTGCTTGTTTGCCGGCCTATAATATAAAAAAAAACACCAAGAGGGACTTGGATATCAGATTATCATTCCATAAGGACGGATGCGCACAAAATTAGGAACTTTACAGAACAAGCATATAAAACCGGCCAAGTGCTAGTCGGACGCGATAGCTCCGAGAGTTACATACGACATACACAGTACGTGCACAGTGCACTGGTGTGAGCCACTCACACTTTACTATAATATACTGTACCTACACTATATTCAGTTTTTAGCTTGTATTGTACCTATGCAGCATGTAGTATGATACTTAGATAAAAACAACGACTTCGAAAAAAGAATATAGGTAAGTAATATTATTTAAGGGCATCTCATAGATGTTTACTTTTTTATTATCTATTAGTTAGCATATCCGCCACAATAACATATATTTTAGACAGATTCTGCCAATATTCTTTTCGAGTTTGTTTTACCATTTTAGGAGGCATTCCTGTCATCCAGCGACAAGAACGTGATCACGTCGCCACTCGGCGTCATGATGCTACTGTCGCTGTATAGCGCGGGCGCCGGACAGGTGTCCCGACAACAGATCAACCAGATTCTGGGCGGCGAAGATTACAAGGAGGCGAGTCTTCAAGCCCACTTCTATTTTTGTTAACTGACTTCAGAGACTTCTTTGAGTGGTAGAGCCACGCTGTAGACAGTTTTGTCTATAGCACGAATGGGCCGGCTCGTTACCACTGTATCACAGAAAACCGACGTAAAATAACGGCTTGTTGCTGCGTTTTGTACGGTAACTGCCAACTCGTATTACGCCAACGTGGTGGACTAAGCCCTTACCACTCTCATTCGTAGAGGCGGTCGTACCCAGCAGTGGGGCAGTATAATACAAGGCTGATATTATATTGTTACGCGCTAGAGAGTTCGATAGATCAAAACCGATATTCCAAGTACAAACTGCCATGACAGCCTCCGTGGCGCAGCGGGCGAGTAGCCGGCTGCGAAGCGAGAGGCCGTGGGTTCGATTCCCGCACCGAGACAAATGTTTGTGTGATCCACAAATATTTGTATCGGGTCTGGGTGTTGTGGGACCGCAAGTCCCTCGTAGTTCTTGATACCCACGATACAGGTTTACCTAGTGTGGGGTCAGGACTATGTGTGTGACTGTTGGGTGTATTTATGTAAACTCTTTATTTGAAAATTGCAGATAAACAAACACACTACCTACTTAACAGCGTAAAATAATTCACCTTTGATTCGCTTCTAGTTCGCTGTGTCACCCGGAGATCCGATTTTTATCGCTTCCGAACAGAAACTGTATTTCGTCGACCGCGGCCCTTAAATGTACCTATACCGGCCACGTTCCTGACCGAAACTTGTAGGTTATTTCAGAGGAATTAATTTACTTGACACAAGCGGCACCGGCAAAGTGTAGTTTCGCTACTCGAACGGATGGTGCCTCACTTTGTATTGACCGATGTAACAATATTATACCACTAGACAAAAAGGAAAAGGGTTGCTACAATTAGAATTTTAAAATAAACTAGCTGTTGCCCGCGGCTCCGCCGCGTGAATGCCTATTTCCAGGATTAAAGTAGCCTAGTGGGCGCATCAAGCGAGTCCCGGTAAGAAACGCGCTTGACAAAAATACTAATGTCGCTATTAAAAAATACGGGTTGATCGTAGAGGGTTGCAAATTTAGCGTTTTATGTATTTTCTCGATTATTGGTATTTTCATGTTATTTGTGTAACTCCCACTGATAATTGAAAAATAAAATAACTGTTAACAAAACTTAGAAACCGACTTCATAATAAAAACACTCAAGTTAAAATATGTCTATAGTCAGTTTCTAAGTTTTGTCTCCTCCTCCTCCTCCTCCTTGCGTGTGTGAAACCAACAAACACACCCCCCCTCCCTTAATGCTGTATCATGAAAAATAAAAACAAAAAAAATTGTCTAAAAAATAAAAATAAAAATTAAGGGGTGGACCACCCTTAACATTTAGGGGGATGAAAAATAGATGTTGGCCGATTCTCAGACCTACCCGATATGTACACAAAATTTCATACAAATCGGTCCAGCCGTTTCGGAGGAGTGTGGGAACGAACATTGTGACACGAGAATTTTATATATAAGATTAATATTTTGCAGCTGACCGAATCATATAGCGAATTGAGCCGGATGTTTTCCACGTTGGATCCTAACTACCTGATAGTTGCCAACAAGGTGTACGTGGACAATAAGTATGATTTATCTCAAAAATTCGCTGAAACCGCACGCAACTATCACAGTGAAGTCGAGAAAATTAACTTCGCGCAATCTACAGAAACCACTAACATCATCAACAAATGGGTAAAAAACTATACATTTCTAATAGATATGGTATTATTATCAATTAATGTCAGTAATTTTAGCGGAATATTCTACCAATATTATAGATTCGAAAGTTTTGTTATTAAGTAGGTAATTATTATTCAATCATAGCTTTTAAAACGGCTTAATTAACGGATAATAATTATATATACGGTAGATAAATTTGACACACAGGTAGACCATGATCTGAATGAGTAATGTAAGTAGTAGTTAGTACCTACCTAACCTACGTTCCCGAGGGATTATTTTATTTATTTATTTATTTAAAACTTTATATACACAACTTGTATAAAGGCGAACTTAATGCCATTAGGCATTATGTACCAGTCTACCTTTGAGTGATGCAGAGACGAGATGATGTGGGCGTATAAGAAAAGTGATAGAAAGAAGTAGACAAGACACAAAACTACATAAATTTACTTAATACAATGATTTTACGGTCATTTAAATGGCGGTAAACACCGCGTAGGCGGAGTCGCAAGCGATATACGAGAATAAAACCTATATTATATTGAGTAATACAATGTATTTTCTTTAACAGGCGGAGATTATAACCAAAGGCCATATTAAGAAGGCCGTTAATGATGGTTATTTAGATCCTAAATCCGTAGTCGCTCTCTTCAACGTCATATTTTTCCAGGTAACGGCTTGCCTTGTACTGGATATGTGGAATTTGTCCCTTGTTTTGCATTATAGAATCCACCAGATTTTCACTCCTGTTAATAAATTACAAATTAATTACAGGGTCACTGGCACTTGCCGTTCGATGCGTCAGACACCAAAGACAAAGATTTCCATGCTGCCGACGGGAATGTCGTGAAGAAACCCATGATGTATTTGTATCAATCCCTCAAGTACGCTGACTGCTCTGACATACCTGCTAGAGTGAGGTTTTATTGTTTTATTAAATTAAATAAATAAAATTAAATACACCCAACAGTCACACACATAGTCCTCATCCCACACTAGGTTAACCTGTTTCGTGTGTATCAGGAACTACGAGGGACTTGGTCTCACAACACCCAGACCCAGAAACAAAAAATTTTCTCGGTGCGGGAATCGAACCCACGGCCTCTGCTAAGCAGCCGGTAACTTACTCACTGTGCCACGGAGGCTGTCAAATCGAATAACATTTATCAGGGAGCTTTTTAAAATACTGTTTTCAGGCAGCCTCCATCGCGAGCTTAAGATAAGGCTTCGAGAAAATTTGGCCGACTCGTTTTCTCAAGCTATCTCTCTACACTGCCGTGGTAACTGATATACTGGTAGTAAGTAAAAAAATATGGTTTCGATAAAATGGCGCCAAAGATTTTTTAAAATATTTTTCTGATTGTGTTAAAACTAGTCATTTTTTAGGTAGCTTATATCAATAAAAAGGAAAAATTATGTTTATTAAAATTAAATGAAACTAATTCAACAACATTACGTAGGTTGCAGGGGCATATTAAAAAGAACTGTAATCTTTAGAATACTCGTGACAGAATTTAATTCATATTTAGGTAAGAGGACAGTAGCTATTGTAGATAAGTACTTCACTCTTGCTTAGTATTTTTTCATACTGCCTTAAAGTTTTCTATTCATAACAGCAGTAATCTGGTACTTAACTGCTCTTTATTTTTAAGTTTTAAACAAAGACTTTATTACTATAGACTGGCTGTTTAGAAGTATAATTGCGTTGCTTAAGCAGGCGCAACGGGAGTGACGTCTAAGGCGCGGGAGTGAGCCATGCCATTTTTGAAGAAAGCCAAGAAATAATATAGTTACTTTAAAGCCGGCAACGCACCGACAATAGGGTAGTTGACTAAATTTTTTTAATTATTTAAATCAATAAGTTACGTTACTCAAAAATGTTGCAAGAAAGAATTTTATAAATCGGACCCAAAATAAATAAGTTAGAAGCCATTCAAATCTTGTGGAAGGGGTAATAGTCAAATGACAGACGACGCAAATTTTGACGTCACTGTGTTAAAATGTTCATTATGGTGTACGCGTGCAAGCGAGATAGTGAGATATCCCTACTACGCACCCACTTTTCCTCATACCAACATTTAAAGTCATAACTGCGGGCACATTTCTGAATCAATTTTGATTGTGTTTTAATAAAAGGGTTTCTTCTTTTACGTACCATTTTCTGTTGCTTATAAAATAATGTACAATCTATAGATATATATAAAAGCGAAATAATACCACTGACTCACGATTTCTCAAAACTACTGAAGCTGGGATCATGAAATTTGGTCAGATGATAGTTTGTGTAATGTGGACGTCAACTAAGAACGGATTTTTGGAAATTCACATTTTAGGGGGGTTTGTAGTTGTACGTTGTATGCAACTTTTTTATGGAAGGGAATACGACTGTGAAATTGAGCGCAAATATTGCTTTTTAAAAATAATGAAAAATGAGAGTTATATTTTTGGAAAATTCCACTTACAAAAGGAGGGTGGGGGTTGAACTTTGTATGGAACGGAATAAAACTGTGAAACTATGCACGCACATTGCTCATCACAAATAATGAAATATACGATTCACATTTTTCTAAAATTCCACTTGCAAAAGAGGGGAAGGGGGGTTGAACTTACTCACTCACTCATTGATTTATCACGATTTTTTAAAAATAACTAAAGCTGGGGTAATGAAATTTGGCTAGATGATACTTTGTATAATGGCGAGGCGTACTAAGAACGCATTTTTGGAATTTCACATTTTAAGGGGGTAAAAGGGGGGTTGGAATATTGTATGAAAATTTTTTATTAAACGGAATACGACTGTAAAATTAAGCACAAATAATGCTTATCATAAATAATGAAATATGTAATTCATATTTTTGTAAAATTTCAGTTGCAAAAGGGGGGAAGGGGGGTTGAAATTTGTATGAAAGTACCTATTTATTTTAACTTTTGAACAACTTGATCGATTGGGGTTATATTCACACGGTACATTTGTTTTGTGAAGACAATGGTTTATAACTATATAACATCACGCCACGACCCATGGGAGCGGGGCAGTAACCTATATATAAAGCGAAATACCACTCACTGATGCCTTAACGTGAATGGATTTGAGTAAAATTCGGCATACAGGTACACCAAGACATGAATTAGAACGTAGGCAACTTTTATCCCAAAAAAAGACTTTTACGCGCGCGGAGCCGCGGGTAATTGTAGTATTCAATATAGGAAACTACCCTATTCCTCTGGTATTGACGGTGTCCATGGGCGGCGGTGATCACTCACCATCAGGTGACCCCGCCAGCTCTGATGCCGAAAATAACTTTACAGTAAAAGCTCTCTATTCGCGGGGTATACGTTCCGTAAATATGCCGCGAATACAGAAACCGTGAATATGGAATGGTAATTTATATGGGATTATAGGGGATACGTTCCTAGGTGACAAAATAAAAAACAATTACATATATTAAAAAAAAAAAGTTTTTGACATTATTGATTAATTATTATTAACTTCAGGCTTAAGCAATCATTTAAAGAATTTCGTAATTTTTTAAAATAATTTATGCATTGAGTAATAAGATTGATTTCATTCTTTTTGTTTACATTCTCAAAAACGCCGACCGCGGCGAAGGCGGCTTATGTCAAAGGCGGAACCAATACAGCGGCGATATCATTTAACAACATACTTTAGGCAAAGTTGTAATAAGGTCTATTTTACTTTTTTTATTAGTCCATTCCAGTCCATAGATCCGCGAATAAAGAAATCTTTAGCCGCGAATATAGGAATTGAGTCGCAATTTTTTAATTCGCGAAAAGTGAAAACGCGAATGAAGGAAGCGCGAATAAGGAGCTTTTACTGTATATCAAGATAAGTAATAATCTAAGCATGTTGGTCAATTGACCGTAACTTACTCCACATTTTCTTTGTACCGAATAGCCGGTCTCAAAACATTTAGGTACTTACGCATTTCTTTACACAGTAAGGGGGTTAGGTACCTACTGTTTTTATGAGTAGCATTTTTAAAATATGTACTGTTTTTATGAGTAGCATTTTTAAAATATGTACTGTTTTTATGAGAAGCATTTTTAAAATACTATTTTTATGAGTAAAATTTTTTAAATACTGTTTTTATGAGTAGAATTTTATAAAATACCTACTGTTTATATGAGTAGCATTTTTTTAGTATTTTTCGTTGTTATTCATGTGCAGAATGATTTGAAATAGTAGAGACAAGCACATAAGAAATACAACAACTCTTTCATCAATGAATTTGTCATTTCAGGTTTTTATGAAGTTGTTTTAGAAATTCCACAAAAATCGGAAAAATGGAGGGTATTTTTGTATGAAAACTTTAATAAAAAAATATGACGTTTAGTTTGACAGTTCTACTAATATCACATGTTGACATAATAATAATAATTTACGCATTGCTTATCGCATGCATAAAGCGATAACTCAGTGTGTTATCAATGGTGATTATAGATGTAATACAAACGATATAAAACGTTTTAAATAAAATGTTGCCGTTTTAAACTCCAAATAAATCGTTTTAAACGGTTGAAAACTCGCATATAAAAATAAAAGAACTGTGTTTTACACTTCATTATGGGCAAATTTTGGTCACCTGTCGTTATGTTTTTAATTAGTTTGTAGAAAATCAATTTAAAGTACCTACTTACCTACAACACGAAAAATTAAGTTTCTATACTTATTTACTATATTACACACACTAGATTAGAAGACATCATTAATTATTTAAGTATATCGTTTGAAAACAATGAAAAAAAATATTCTAACACAGAGTTTTTAACATAACAATAGAGTTTTTATAACTTGGTAGGTAATACCTACGCTTGGTCGGACGGACCAACTAAAACTAATCACGCTAAGTATATCAATATCAGTATATCACACATTTAAACATCTTTACACAGTTTTAGGTACTCCGTTATATCCCTACCTCGGTAAAATTAAGAAAATGTAGTTATAGTTCAGAAAAACATAGTCATCAACACCAACCGTTTTAAATCGAAAAAATGGTTTATACGGTTTTAAACGGGTTTTTTTCGTTTTAAACGGATTGGTTTTAAACCAGCCTTACATCTAAAGTGGTGATCATATTTTTGGTGTATGAAATTCACCCAGGCGACGCCGGGCATGAACAGCTAGTACCTATGTAATAAAAAAACACGAAAATCTGACACACTGTCCTCTTGATTACCTACCACAGCAGTACATTAAATTATGTTTATTGAAGCCGTCATTTTGGCCACTGGCTAGTATTCACGCTACGAGAAAATCTTTCTCCCTCTCTCTCTACGCCATGGGGAGCACGTTAAGGTACACTAGTCGTTATCAACATAATATATCTACAAATAAATCCAACTGCTACCACTTTTTCTCAGATGATCGAACTACCCTATAAGGAGGAAGGGTTCCGTATGATCGTGGTGCTACCTGACCAGATCGACGGACTACCTACAGTGATAGAACATGCTGCGAAAAAAGGTCTGCTTGAAGATATCTTCAACATGAATTACCCTGGACGGCATATTATCTTGGATATGCCGAAATTCAACATCGAAAACTTATTGAATCTTACAAGTATTCTGTCAAAGGTTTGTCATGTCTTACGCTATGTTTGTGGTCTCTGTGGTGCATGAACGACCTTTTTTGATAACAACCGATCGTTTAACTCAAGTTCAACTTTGTGCAGATTATTTTCTGTATATCTGCTTGACATTATCCCGACTTGGTGCCAGAGTCTGTATTCCTACTTCGTCAAGTTTTATGTGTCCTCGCTAGTGAGACTATTGGCTCTCATTTCTCCCTCTAAGAAGTAAGTCAAGCCAGCGGTTTATGACCATAACCTGGATTAGGAGGGCATATGCTATTTTTTATCCCGGTAAAGGTCGTTGACGCGGGAGAAGCCGCGAGTAAAAGCTAGTGGTCAATAAACTATCTTAGTTTGATACCCCAGACATATTGCGCTAATGAGCCAATCAGTTTGAAGGTGATGCGTACAATACATACGTAGGTACATACGCACTCACGCCTGTAATCCCCGTAGGGGCAGGCAGAGGTGTAACCAGTACACCCACATTTCTCCGTCCCTTATGGGATAGGGGGCGAGCCTATAGCCTGGCACAAATTCCAGACACCGGGCTGATACTGACCATTTCGTAATAGAAAAACCCAATACCATTTTTCCCGACCCGGGGATTGAACCCGACAATGCGTACGCATTACAACTGCGCCACTGAGGAAGTTTCGTACGTTTGATGCATACAAATTACCTACTAATGGCCGTTCCCTATATTCTATCTATCGACAGATTTGCTTACTATAAATAGTGTTTTGACAGATCTTCCATACAAAATGTATGAAAATTTTACTGCCAGTAAGCAAATCTGCCTATAGACAGAATATTGGGAACAGCCATTAGTTTGATTGGTAGATTTTTAGGATCTAACCGGTTAACCAAACTAACATTCTTTATTAAAAATGGACGATACAGTATACATAAATTGATGTCAACCTGAAGTAAGTATATACCTATTTGACTATTCTACAATGGAATGACCAAAACAATACAGATGGCCGTTTTTAATTTGGCAGCTTGGAGTATCGGCGATATTTTCGGAGGCAGCCCCGGGCATAGCGGAGGGAAAAGCTGTTCATGTGGACGATGCTTTCCAGAAGGCTTTCGTGAAAGTTGACGAGGAGGGAGCCGTTGCAGGCGCTTTTACTGGTAAGTCAGTTGAACAGCTACATTTTGTAAAGTTAAGGCCTTCGTTGCGTTGTGCCGAAACACTCATTTTTATGTACAACTTCATGACGAAACGAGCAGGTCGCTCGTCTGATGGTACGCGCCACGCCTGCCCATAAACAAGAACACCGATCAGAACTTTGAATCCCAAAGCACTAAGGCTAATCACTCCGAGATATAAGATGTTGTGTCATAAATCATAATGCACTAGTTTCAATGTCCTTCAGACTGAAGTATTTAGCACTGCTGTTTGGCGGCAGAAATAGACAATGCGGTATCTACTCAGGCGGCCTCTCGTATACGGGAGACCTACCACTTAGTTAATTTTATACGGAAATTACGATACTGGCTCATCCACACACTCGCCACTGTGCCTATTCTAATGCGCAGTACCTACCGTAAAGAAGCCGTGCCGTAGATCTGACTCCATCGTGATTATGAATCATAAACAATAAGGCGCGTCGGCCGTCATATCGTCTCAGCGGCACCATCATTTCCATCAAACCGATGACGTCGCGTCGTGATGGTGTAGCCAATAATAGAACGTTAATCTAATTAGCGGTTTGTAAATTAATTCATTGTTCAAATCACAATAGTTAATTGTTCTCCTCAGAGGGGTTCACTTCAGGCAGGCGGCCGGTCGTAACATCTACAAGCCAAATCTTTCTGTAACAAGAGCATGATGCGCAGACTCCACTGCGAGTGGGATAAAGGCAGGTGGAAGAAGAAGTGTTTACGTTTGTGAGAACTAGGGCGGCATTAAGCTTACCTAAGTGTCAAATCTTGAAGCTCTTCGAACGCGCCTTAAATCTAGGTTCCGCCAAGAGTGTCATATCATAATAATGTCATGATGCTACTTTAATTTCGAAATGGCACCTTGGACTCTTATGTTGAGACATACAAGATGAAAAAAGTAGAATAACTAAGTATGTACTTATAGAAACTAAATACCTACATGCACAAAATTTAAGCCGGCTGCTTGCAAACTACGATCGCTCTTATACCAAATTACATTTTGCCCATCTACAAAATACCAATTTTTAGGAATCATTTCTTTTGAGTACTTTTAATTTTGCAAGAAAACACATCACACTTAGCGAATTTTCAGCTTATGATTGTGAGTATACGTTGTTTGGACATTTACCTTCTGTAAGTAGTTATTCTAAGGTCTGCATATTGCTTTTTTGGTATTTGCAGAAGGCTTTGGTCGGTGTGCCCCGATAGGCGATTAGGTGGCCGCTAAGGATCAAGGGGTGCCAAAGGCCTATGTTGACATCTTCCAGGATATGTACCTCAGATCCGAGTATCTGGGTTCGGCAGTGGTATAGGGGATACCAATCCCGTCTCGATGACTGTTGGTGTCCACAAGTGTTCAGCGCCGACTCCGCAAGAACAAGTTCGCAAAATCATACTGCTATCGGACCATAAAGCTGTTATTCCACAGCTTGCCGGCGCACGTAATTCCCCTTTCCTATAACATGGGATCCTTTAAACGGAGTGTGAAGAAGCAATTAAGAAGGCCGGCATAATTCTGCCGATCTACGATGGATACAGTGTCTATCGTTGGTCGACACAAATTCTTGGATTACGCTACACTTACCATTAGGTGTAGCGTAGTCACTTCGCCGAGCCAGGATAAAAAAAATGAAAATATTTTATTCTCATCCGCAGGATTAGTGAAGGTATTACGTTCAATACGAGCCAAACCTCCAACACCCATAGTGTTTAACGTGGACCGCCCCTTTCTATTCCTGATTTTATATGAAGATAAAACATTATTCGCCGGGACTCTGAGCCAGTGACAAACTTCGATTAAATTATATTGAAATAATATGTGTTTTATTTTTATTTTATTTATTCGGACGTATTTTAATACGCTTTTATTAGCTTCGTACGTACTATGTATGAATGTAACGGAAACTTTGAACATGATTTTGACCCCCTCTAACTCTAAATTTGGCATACCTATCAAGGATCGACAATTCAAAAAATTAAATTAATTTAAATTATTACTTACATCTATATACGCGAACATTCATCACTGCACTCATGACGCGAACTTTCACGTTTTGCCTTATTTCGCGAACTATGAGACTATTGCATGGGGGAGGAGAGACAGGGTAGTTTCGTTGGTGGGGTGGTTTGGGTGGTGGTGTATGTGTATATGTGTGTGTAACAACCACCACTTACCACTGCCAATAAATAATAGTTTAAAAAAACTAAACACGCTTTTATAGAAAAATAAATAATCTTTTTTTCTTCGGCTACTCTCGTAACAGTTTTTTTTTTAGTTTTTACTAGCCTGAAGAAACGTGCTGGTCGAGCGTTTCATGGTAAGCACCACCCACGCCTGCCTATAAACAGAAGCAACACCACACAGGAACCTTCGCCGATTACATGGCATTGGACTGCGCTCGTCACCTCGAAACATAAGAATAATGCCAATCAGTCAGTCTCATAATGCCCAGTAATTTCACTGGCTTCAATGTCTTTCAAACCGATACACATCAGTGCTTACACTGATTGCTGATGCTTGGCGGCAGAAATAAAGTGCAGCTACCACTCCAGACGCTCTCTTGCATATGAGACCTACTTTACATTAAAACAAGAGTGGTAGAGCAACGCTGTAGACACTTTTGTCTACACCATGAATGGGCCGGCTCGTCCGGCTCGTTACCACTTACCACTGTCTTACAGAAAGCCGACGTAAAGTAGCAGCTTGCTGCTGCGTTTCGTACGATGAGTGAAATATCTGGAGGCCCAAAGTCCCTCCCCTTTGCGATCCTTTCATTATCCATTTCCTTTAAGGTCGGCAACACGCCCATGGCTTTTTTGGTATTGTGGTCGTACATGGGCGGTGGTGATCACTTACCATCAGGTGACCCACTTGCTCGTTTGTCGGCCTATGAAATAAAAAATAAAAAAGTACAGATTTATCGCCTGAGTGACTGACCTTACCCGGATGGCCGGATATTCATTGCGTATTCGTAAAAAATAAAAAAAACGGTAAGTGCGAGTCGGACTGGTGTACACTAAAATTACTTTTTGTCATAATTTTTTTAGGTATCTACTAGTTTTGCCCACGGCTCCGCCCACGTGAATGTCTTTTTCTGGAACCTTTCCCATGGATATAGGTTAGGTATATCCTAGGAAATGACATGGCGTACTTTTACCCTTACCAAATTTCAGTAAAATCCTTTCAGTCGTTTCACCCGTGAAAACGTAACAGACGGATAGTTATTTTCGCATTTATAATCTAATATATAAAATTCTCGTGTCACAATGTTCGTTCCCATACTCCTCCGAAACGGCTGGACCGATTTGTATAAAATTTTGTGTGCATATCGGGTAGGTCTGAGAATCGGCCAACATCTATTTTTCATCCCCCTAAATGTTAAGGGTGGTCCAGCCCTACATTTTATTTTTTATTTAGACAAAAAAAAATGTTTTTATTTTTTTATGATACATCATTAAAAATACATACAACCCAAAATTTTCAACCCTCTACGATCAACCCCTATTTTTTAATAGAGACATTAGTATTTTTGTCAAGCGCATTTCTCACCGGGGGTGCCCACTAGGCTACTTTAATCCTGGAAATAGGCATTCACGCGGGCGGAGCCGCGGGCAACAGCTAGTATTAGTATAGATTTATTGGAATATCCACCATACTAGAACTGAATTCCGTTGGCACCCTTCGGATTGCCGAAGCGTATAAAATACATACCATTGTACATACTTACACAGAACATGTGTAGAGTTTGACAGCCTCCGTGGCGCAATGGGCGAGTAGCCGGCTGCGAAGCGTGAGGCCGTGGGTTCGATTCCCGCACCGAGACAAATGTTTGTATGACCCACAAATATTTGTTTCGGGTTTGGGTGTTGTGGGGCCGCAAGTATCTCGTAGTTTCTGATACCCACGATACAGGTTAACCTTGTGTGTGGTCAGGACTATGTGTGTGACTGTTGGATGTATTTATTTATTTATTTATTTTACATAGCAAAAAACACCCTATTTGTATTGTTATAAACAGCGGTTGCCAATACGTCCGGGTTCTCGTTCCGTATTGCTGATAAAATCTCCAGGACTTGGCTGAAAAAATACCAATACACTCGGTAACTGTTCTTTACTTTCTTTCTTTTGCTTAATTGAGGCTTCGCATTATTATATATGTATTTCGCCAACGATAAGTATACAATATATTTTCATGATGTGATAGGGAGCGAGCCTATCGCTATACCGGGCACAATTCCAGACTCCGGGTAGATACTGAGCATTTCGTAATATAAAAACAAAATATGACTTTTAACCGATCTGGGGATCGAACCAGAGACCTTTTGAGTGATAGAGCCACGCTGTAGACACTTGTCTACAGCATGTATGGGCCGGCTCGTCCGGGTCATTACCACTGTCTCACAGAAAACTGGCGTAAAGTAGCAGCTTGCTGCTGCGTTTCGTACGGTGAGTGAGATATCCGGAGGCCCAAACCCCCTCCCCTTCCCAATCCCTTAATTATCCCTATCCTTTAAGGTCGGCATTGCATCCATGATTCTTTTGGTATTGTGGGCGTACAAGGGCGGTGGACATCACTTACCATCAGGTGACCCACTTTTTCGTTTGCCGGCCTATACCATAAATAAAACCCCCCAGCGTCAGCCTCAGTCGTAACGCGTACAACAACTGCGCCACCGACGCAGGCATACACATTCATTTGACATTATATTTGGACTGCACTGTACTTACCATCAGTTAGACATTGTACTGCAGTCACTTCGCCGTGCCAGGATAAAAAAAATACTTACACAATATTCACCGGCTCATTTCTACCCTTGACTTGGCTGTTGGACTCTGGGTTATATTTTTCTTTCTTGACCGCAGCGAACTTTGTTACCACATGCCCATATCCAGGGTGTGTGGGTTTCACTTCACACCATGGACTGTCCGTTTCTATCATGAGTCTATCAGTTGGAATTTTTGACGCCACATCCAAATTTTCTTTACTCCGGAGTGAACTAAAATGGCATTTTCATACTTACATTCTAATAGATATTTTAGACTAACATGGCCACAATAGGGTAGTTGACTAGATTTTTTTTATTATTTAAATCAATAATTTCCGTTAATCATAATCTATGGCAGAAAGAATTTTATAAATCGGACCTAAAATAATTAAGTTAGAAGTCATTCAAATCCTGTAGAAGGGGTAATTGTCAAAGACAGACGACGCAAACTTTGACGTCACTATGTAAAATGTTCATTATGGTGCACGCGTGCAAGCGAGATAGTGAGATATCCCTACTACGCGCCCACTTTTCCTCATAACAAAATTTAAAGTCATAACTGCGGGCACATTTCTGAACCAATTTTGATTATGTTTTAATAAAAGGATTTTTTTTGCGTATCATTTTCTGTTGCTTATAAAATAATGTATAAAATTCAATATAGGAAACTACCCTATTAAATAAAACAATTGACGCCTAATGTTGGTACAACGGTACAGGCACAAACTTCACTCACATAGTAGTTCATTTATAGTTCTTTTTGACGGAATGATTCGAAACATACCACTTGCAAACAAACCAGGACTTCACGTGATTGGGTCGTCAGTCTGCTCTACGCCTATTGGACTTTCAACTACCCTCATTACTGCCCATATGGGCTCACATGTACCCAATGCACAAACAATGCTAGTTATAGGTTAAAGATAGTTCAACTCATTTGTGCGCGCGGTGCGGATGTATTTGTATCATACTAATATTATAAATGTGAATGTAAGTTTGTTTGTTACGCTTTCACGAGAAAACTACTTAACCGATCATCATGAAACTTTGTACACATATTCTTGGAGGTATAAGAAGTAATAGGATACTTTTTACGAAAAAAAATATATTTATATCTATTTCTTTGTTACGCTTTCACGCCTAAATTACTGAACCGATTTTGATGAATTTTGATGTAGAAATAGATGAGACCCTGGAGACGGTTATAGGCTACGTTTTATTTCGGAAAAGTCTATTAACGCGGGCGGAGCCGCGAATAAAAGCTAGTATTTAATATATTATTAATTATACATAATCTGTGTGCCTGTCTAGGTTAGTAGACGAGATTATAAATACACTAGGAAAACAACAAACTGACCATCCATTAATACCTATATACAATCCAAGGGCCAATATCTTCTGTAGTGCCTCTTCAGGCCCATCAAATGAATGAACAACGCCTCCGACCACTTTGTCTTGATTTCTAGTCAGAATATCGACGAGGTCATCGGCAGCAGCCCGACAGTGCAGGAACAGTGGTAAGTTAAACTCGCGACTTAACTGCAACTGGTATTCAAAATATCTGAAAATGTTAATAAGTTATTGTATCTCCAAATTGCCTGAAGCTTCATTTTTATGAGCAGAATTTATAGGATGACTGGCGACAATAGAACTGAAAACTGTAATTTATGGGGCCGAATCATACAACTTCATATGAATAGGGCACGAGGTTCATATATGGCCTAAACCTTATTTAATGGTAAATAATACCAAAAAAAATGTTTTACTAATCTGACACTACCCTAAATAAGGCGAATTGTCATTATTGTTTATAACCTATGTAAGCTTATGATGAATTCCTATGTCTCACTGGGGAAAATACTTGTTCACACTGTTTCTAAATTATATAAATGAGAGTACTTATAAAATAAATTGCGAAAATCCAGTACAAATGTACTTGGTGCTTTTGAACAGTTTAAAAAAGCATATTGAGGGTATCATTCTATGGTAATGTCTTTATTTTTAACCAATTAAGGGCCAATTTTTCAGTCTCCAAGTAAAAGTTATTCATCAGATTTTTTTATATTAAAATTGTTAATCTTCTTAGCTGTATATCTTGTATACACTAAAGGTTAAATAAGTAAAGATACAAGTAAAATTAAACATGACAAAATATACGAAAAAAATATCATGTTCTCGAGGTGAGAAGTTTTGATCTGAAGATTGGAAAAGTAAATTTATGTATTTTGCAGTCTTATGTACTTAGAGATTAGAAACTCAGCCCTTAGTCGACATTTTACAAGACATTCGTTATTCGAGATTCTAAGGGGCTAATAGAATGATATGGGAAGCATACTTGAGCTGCACATCCTTTTCACAGAAGTGTAATCTTTCATAATCCAATCCACACTCTCCGATCGCCACCACTTTGTCCTTGTTTTCACTTATTAAATCTCTGAGGCTGTTTAAATAGTTTTCTGGATTCTTCACAAAATCATTGCATCTAGTTGGATGACATCCAACAGTTGAAAATAATCTTGCTAGAAGTAAACAGGATGTCACTGCAGTAATTGTTAGTACCAAAAATTGGATAATTTTTAAGCGCTGGTCAATGATTGAAATAGTCACCACAGGTAAGTTGAACCTACAATGAATCTTAGTGTGCCAATTTTTAACATGTTCACTAAAGTTATCACTACAGTACATGCTGGTAATACACACACCTTGGCACATTGCCCAAGTTGTCAGCATGCAAAGTAGTGAAACATATGATGTCTATTTAAATTCTTGTCTGCTATGCCTCTTTTTGAATCTTTTATTCTACTAATACTTATGGTACTTAATTAAAAAATATA
The DNA here is from genome assembly GCA_905332985.1 of Mimas tiliae. Lineage (NCBI taxonomy): Eukaryota > Metazoa > Arthropoda > Insecta > Lepidoptera > Sphingidae > Mimas > Mimas tiliae. The sequence goes on along the minus strand of HG995256.1, from coordinate 3,467,999 downwards.
TCTTTTACTCATTGTCATATATTCTTCAATACTCAAAACTAACATTTCAAGTAGTAACTCTCATAAGGCAATTCATATTTAAATTTAAATTGTGGACGAAAACAGAATCACAATCCTCAACAATGAAGGAATAAAAAGCGGTGGAGTATACTAAAAAAACGAATTGGTTTATCAGAAGTAGTTCAAACTTGGAATAAAAAAAACATGAAAAGGACTACATATTTCAAAAAAGAATATTTTTTGCTGTACATTATAAATTGTATTTTTACCTGCATATGTATGAGTTAAGTGCATTCAAGTTTAAAGCACCACTCTGATGGAGATACTTTCTCATGACCCAGGAAATAACAGAACAGAAATTATTGAGTTGAGTTTTGTATGGCATAATTGCTTTTTTTAATAGTCGGAATGATCACTGATAAGATAGGGTCACTCATCTTAGGTCAGTACTGCATCTACCCATTAATGATATTAACACCAAGATTTTTTTATTACAAACTACTGCATGGCAGTGCATTTGCTTGTCACCAAAATACATTAGATAATGTCTCATAATGCCCAGTAATTTCATTGGCTTTAATTTCTTGTATACTAGTTAGTACACAGCAGTAAAAACAAATGGCGTACTGGTACCCAAATGGACTCTCATACCTACCACATATGAGACGAGCTCAGCAGTACTTTAGTATCTGTGCGGTATAAACAAAGACTATAATGTATACTACTAGACGGGCTGTTTAGAAGTAAAATTGCGTCACAAAACGCGGGTGTTTGACAGCTCACAGACAGAGAGCGCGATAGGGGTCTAGTTGAGAGTAAGCAAGATGGTAATATTGAGTTACGGTCAATTGACCGCAACTTAGTGGTACAATTTCTATGTACTGAGCAGCTTGTCTAGTACATTAAAATTTTGAGTATAAAGAAATCTCCCTCACCATCCAAACGAGACATGTCTATAGCCTTCTTGCTGTCTTCTAAACTACCTCCTGTTATAATCATCTTTTCCATTCCACCAGTCCAAGCGCGCTGTAATACCACATCCAAATCAGGCGTATGTTTTTTTGATCCATGGTACACACCTTGATACATGTCATCAGTGAGGTTGGCGCCAATGTCTAAATTAATTAATAATAAAATACGCACAATTTTAAATTGCACTGTGTGGAGAATAACTTAAATTTTAATTTATCTAAATATGTAGTACCTAGATATATTCTTAAATTATATCTTACCCATATATTTTCTCAAGGAGTTCATTCTTCTCATTAAATAAAATAATACCAAATTTCTAGTTAAGACTGAACAGTAAATAAATCTGGCAATTAATATCACAGAATATTTATTTTACTCCGCCGATTTACTATTGTTCATGTTTTGTAGGTTATGTCCACAGATTAATATTAGTAGCTAGTTATGTCCACAGTTAAGTCCATGTCCACAACAATCCACAGAAGTCAGCTGTCGCCTGTCAGAACACTATTTTTTTTGGAGTTTTGGCGGGAATTCTGACAGTACGGTGGCTCTCTTGTTTTAATTATTTCCCAAACTAGTTTAAAGTTGTATTTGTTGTATACAAGTGGTGTGGTTTTGTGCAATAATCATTAACGCTGATGAATAGTGTATGGAAGCATTGAAATAAGTGAATTTAGGTGATTTTTGACCAAGGGTATCGATCGACCTTGTGCGTTCGATCCGCTTGAAGAAAGTCGTCTAAGAAGCATCGAACTGAAAGGAATTAACACTAAAACTCCAGCAAGACCTTGAAATCGGAAACAACCCCGTCTCATCGTTCTTAGCAAATAAGAAAATAATATAACTAATGACTTGGCAGTATGGTCTCTGATCTTAGCCGGTTCCTTATGGAACAAACAGACAAAAAAAATTATGGAACTATTCATCAGCGTTGATTATATTTATTTACAAAACCACACCACTTTTATACAACACAACTTTAAACTAGTTTAAGAAATAAATAAAACAAGAGATCCACCGCACTGTCAGAATCCCGCCAAAACTCCAAATCAAATCAAATCAAATCAAATCAATATTTATTTGTGTGATTTTTGGTGATGAATACAGTAGATCTTAAATAAATGATAAGCTCCTCAAAAAATCTACCCATTGGGTTTACACATTTTCAAATTGTCGACAGCACATTATAATTAATCAATTTACTGGTACATTATTACATTATTTTATTATTTATTATATACAATAATTTTTTATTTCGTTTTTTTTTTTTTTTTTCTAAATATATCCTCTAATAAATCCTAAACCTATACTTGTAATCTAAAAGTTGTCAAGAAGGAATTCCTCAATTGTATAATAACACTTGTTTAATAATAAACTAAATAATTTCCTTTTAAATTGTATCACATTTAAATCCTTAATCTCAAATGGTAACTTATTAAATATTTTTGGAGCCATGCACAGTATACTTTTATGCATTAAGGCGGTTTTTGAGGTTCTGATGGATAAGTCATAGAGATAGTTTCGTCTTATACTTGCATGACGTTGCTCAAATGCTCTTTGTTTGTAGATGTCACTGTTATTTTTTATAAACAGTGCAGTCTCATAAATGTAAAGACAAGGAAGAGTTAATATTTTAAGTGACACGAAGTGTGGCTTACAGGTGTCAGTTGTTTTAAGTCCGCATATGGACCTAATGCATCTTTTTTGTGCTTTAAAGATGGATTCTTTTTCACACGAGTTTCCCCAGAAAATAACTCCATACCGCAGTATAGAGTCAACATACCCATGATAGGCATGATAGGCACCACAGCTGCTTGATGGACTACTTTGCTCAATTTGTAGAGAGCAAATGCAAATTTGTTTAGCTTTTTAATGAGTGCTGATGCATGGACTTTCCAGTTTAATTTATTGTCTATTGTCAAACCTAAAAATTTGGTATGTGTCACATCTTCAATTTTCTCATTATTAAAAATTATAGTAAACCGTTTGGCGGTGTTGCCAATCCGTACCACTCGCGGCCGTCTTCCGTCGCGTTTCCGCGAATAGCGCGTATTGCCGTCTCGCTCCGACTCGTTAAATGTCCCGCTCGACGGTGCGTTGTTGCCAAACCATCGTCCACAGCGTCGCGGCGAGTCGCATGCGCCGCGCCCGCCAGTACTGTGGGAATTGTCGTCCGGATCACTCGCGTGTAGTGACTAGGTAGTACGTGGGCCTAGCAGCCCGAACCAACGAACTTTTAGACATAAGATTATCTAGATTGTGATTGTGCTTAATGTTTAATAAAAACTGTCCATGAGAGTTTCTTGTGTTTTAATAATATGAGTACACACCTCATATATGGCGCCCAACTTTAAAAGTGGCTGCCCGCGTGCCGCGTATTTTCATGTCAGTATACCTAGTGTAGTGTATTTGTAAAGCAAATAGTGATATTCTCGTGTAGACTGTAGAGTAATTGTGTACCTGCAAAATGGAAACACGAAGTCGGAGTCGCCAGCGTCAGGACGAGTACGTTGCCAGTCCGGACACGTTTACCCCTTCCGCCCAGACCGCGCCTCCCTCAACACACGACGATCCCGTTCATGGTGCTCCCACCAACCCCGGCCCCAGCGACGATCCGACACCGCAGCGCCCACGCCGCGTGCCCGACATCGCTGGCCAAGCAGTTACGTCGACTCCAATTATCCCAGAAGCGACGTTTAGTCAAGACAATGTGACGGCCATTATATCCGCACTGCAAAGATCGCAATCAGAAGCCCTCCGCGACATAATGGAATCAGTGATGCGAAGTTCAGCACCTCCAATCACCAACGACTCGACCTTAGCTCGCTGTAAATCTACTTTCAGCGGCTCGACGACAGAGTCGGTGACAACGTTTATAGACAGTGTCGAAAGCTACATCGATTGTTGCAAAGTGTCAGACGCGAATGCAGTCAAAGGCCTCTCAATGCTGCTTACAAAGGATGCCGCAACTTGGTGGCAAGGAATTAAGGGCCAGATTACCGCCTGGTCGGAGGCGAAGAAATATTTGATTAGCGCCTTTGGAGACCGCCGACCGCCGCATAGGATCTATATCGATATTTTTAACAATCCACATCGTGACGAAAATACCGATTTATTCGTATCAAAAATTAGATCATTATTTGCGAAACTACCGAAGGACGATTTATCAGAAAATGCCAAGTTAGATATGACTTACGGCCTTCTAAATAACAAAATAAAGAAAAGACTTCGAAGGGAAGAGTTTTCATCATTCGACCAGATGTTGAAACTAGCAAGAAGCATAGAAGATGTTCGTCGAGAAGCGCAGGGTACCGCGCAAAGCGATCACGCCACGCGGACACCCGCGCAAAGCGATCACGCCACGCGCACCCCCGCGCCGCCGCTGCCGCGTGTTGCCACGCGCCCCCCGGCCACCGCGCCGCGCGCAAGCGCCGCTGCGCTGCCGCACCGAGCCGCGCAACCGACACCGGTCTCCACAACGCCACCAGCCGCCACTTCGGGCTCCGGTGATGCCAGGAAGCATCGTCCTCAGTGTACAGACTGTCGGCGATACAACCATACAAGGCACCAATGTCGTAAGTTGGCAAGTAAAGGTGAGTCCAGCTTGACTAACTTTTCCGCGCAGTTGTGTGATAATGGTGAAATAAATAAAGAAAGCTTCTATAGTGTCGAATTTCCGCGTTCGCATAGAAATGCAAGTTCGCTAAAGTGTTTAAAAGGTGGTGGTTCGTCAAATAAACATTTGAACGCTAGTGGCACTAACATAAATACTGCGCATATTGCTAATTTAAATGATAATGACCATTCTATGTGTTCACATTTGCCTGTTGTGAATGTTGCATGTAATAATTTACAAAATTATTGCTTTAACCGCCGCAATTACGTTTTTGAATGCCCGTTTATGGATGCACGTTTGCTAGAATCAAACCCGCAATCGGCGAAGTGTCAATCGAACATTGCTTCCAACATTCAAAACAGTGCTTTATGTTACCAACATCGGGTTCCGCATAAAACTAAGTGTGCATTTACTCGTTCAGGAAAAACTTGTAATTCGGATTTTGTATGTAATGATAAATCAAAACATTTTCGTTCCCACAGAATCAATGATGTCACATGTAATAATACAAATTATAGTCTAAGAGACAGACATGTTTTTCGTCGTACTAAATATAGTAAGAGAGCTAGTTCATTAGATAAATCACTTCAATGTGTAAATTATAGTTCGAAATTTGTAAATTATAATGCCCCAAGAGAAAAAGTATGTAACTCAAAAATTAAAAATTTTCGGAATTTGATAACTAGTAAAAATGTTATAAATAATTTTAAAAGTAATGAAAATTGTAATGACTGTATATGTAGCGGAGATATTGTAACGTCGGAAGACAGTCGTGAGAGCCCCATTTCATGTCGCGAAGTACGTCCGATTTTCAAAATCGAGATTTTAGGTGTTAATGGCACAGCTTTAATAGACACAGCCGCGAAACATTGTATTGCTGGTCACACACTGTATGCTCTCCTTCTACGAAAAGGTCAACCCCTCGTTTCCTCAACGCGCCAGATAAAGCTTGCTGACGGTGTTGTACGGGATATGGAAGTTCTTACTACTACTTTGGCGGTAAGTTTAGACCATAAAGTCATTAAGATATCATTTTTGATTTTCCCCGATTCCGACAATAATGAAACACTACTAGGCATCGATTTCATTACGGCTGCAGGAGTAGTAATCGATTTCAAAAAAGAAGTCTGGTATTTTAGTAATAATAATAACATTAAACATAATCTGCTTTTTGAACCTACTTCAAGGCAAATAAACTGCTCTACTACGAATGTTCTTCGTGATGATGAAGGTTCCAAACTTAATCCAGCTGAGCGTAGTGCACTCGCTGAAGTCCACATCAGACACGCGAATATTTTTTGAAGCAGGGGGAGGTCCAACTTCATATGCTGAGCACCGCATCGACACAGGTAATCATCCACCTATAGCAGTGCCGCCGTACCGGCTTACTCCAGCGAAAAAGGAGTTGATGAAGCAGGAAATAAACAAAATGTTAGATGATGACATCATCGAAGAGTGTGAATCAGCTTGGTGTGCCCCGGCACTGATGGTGCCGAAGTCGGATGGTACAATTCGGTTCTGCGTGGATTACAGACGCCTTAACGCAGTCACCAAGTCTGACAAGTACCCGATGCCACGTATCGATGAGCTCTTACAGTCATCAAAGAGGAATTGTTATATGAGTACTTTAGACCTTCGTTCTTCGTACTGGCAAGTAAATATCAGGGAGTCTGATAAAGACAAAACCGCCTTCATATCTCCTCTCGGCACTTACCGTTTCAAGAAGATGCCGTTCGGCCTTAAAAATGCGCCGGCGACCTTTCAACGTTTAATTGACCGACTCCGTTCCTGCGCAGCTCTGAAAGAGGTAACCATTCTAGCGTATCTAGATGATATCTTGGTAATCTCTGAGGGTTTCCAGCAACACCTGGAAGACCTGGAATTGGTGTTGAGACGTCTGGAAGAGTTTAACCTTCATGTAAATCGGCAAAAGTGTGCTTTTGCGAGAGAGAGCGTAAGATACCTTGGGCACATCATTACCCAAGATGGTATTTCCACCGACCCTCAAAAGGTAAGTGCAGTTTTAGATATGAAGGAACCCGTCAATTTAAAACACTTGCGAACTTTTCTTCAAACGTGCTCATGGTTCAGGAAATTCATTCCTAATTTCTCTAAAGTCTCCGAGCCTTTAACACGTTTGACTAGAAAGAAACAAATTTGGACCTGGGACTTGGAACAATCCCAAGCCTTCAGTGAGCTAAAACGGTTGCTCACCTCCGCACCGATACTGGTTCAACCTGATTTTAACAGCCCTTTCATTCTACGTACAGACGCAAGTAACTTCGCCTTAGGTGCAGTCTTACTACAGGGAGAAGATAAACAGGAAAGACCCATCGAATATGCCAGTCGACTCCCAAACAATGCGGAGCGCAACTACTCGACTACAGAACGGGAGGCGCTTGCCGTTGTCTGGGCAGTCGAACGCTTTCGGTCATATCTCGACGGCCAACCAGTAATCATCGGAAGTGATCATCAACCACTTCGTTGGTTACTATCTTTAAAATCGCCAACAGGTAGGTTAGTCCGTTGGGCCTTAAAAATCCAGTCCTTCGATATCAAGTTCGAGTACACTCCGGGAAAAGCCAACGTCGTAGCAGATACACTCAGCAGACCAATCTGTTCCAGCGAAAATCGCAACGATTGTGGTATTTGCTCTACTATTTGTAATTTACCGACGAAGCCGCCTAGTCAGATAAGACAAGAGCAACTGGCCGATCCTGAGCTGATGAAGATCATTAATGAACTTGAAGGTGCTGATGAGGTCAGTTCACAAAGATGGTATGAACGTGGATACCTCATGAATCAAGGCGCTTTGTATAGGTACAACCCAGATTCAGACAGTGAGTCGCCTCAGCTCGTCATTCCAGCTGATCAGGTGGAAAATATTCTCAAAGAATTGCACGACTCTCCATTAGCAGGCCACCCCGGAATCGACCGAACGTACCAAAAGGTAGCTCAATTATATTATTTTACAGGAATGAGGCGAATAATAGCCGATTATGTTGGAGGCTGCATTCACTGCCAACGCTATAAAGCATCAAATGCCAAACCGCCTGGTCTTTTGCAAACCCCGGTTATGAATCAACGGAACGAAGTGCTTGCTATAGACCTTTTCGGGCCCTTACCAGAAGGAGACCAGGGGGAGCGTTGGGTTTTTCTCATAGAAGACACAGCTACGCGCTGGGTAGAATTGTTCGCCCTCAGAGACCCTACAGCTGAAGCGTGTGCTCATGTCCTAATCGAAGAATACTTCTTACGATTTGGTTTGCCTCGTCGAATAATATCCGACAACGGAGTGCAGTTCGTTTCTGCAGTCATGCGCCAATGCATGTCCGTCCTAGGTGTGAAGCATAACTTCGTGCCTCTCTATCACCCCCAGGCAAACCCGGCAGAACGCAAAAATCGAGATTTGAAGGCAATGTTAGCATATCTAGTGGAAGAAGATCACACATCCTGGCCAAAGAAGTTGCCGCTTACCCGCTTTGCCCTAAATAGTTCCCAATGCCGAACAACAGGTAAGTCACCGACATATTTGACCTTTGCTAGAGAAATGAGATCCCCCACTGAAGTGACACATGACCTTTGTACCATCCTCGACAAAGAAAATTTTGTCCCACAAATAACACCCTATCTCAGGAAGTTCGTCAAGTCACTTTCGGCTATCCGTAAGCGTGTTGAAATACAACAGGACAAGTCGAAAGAGTATGCCGATCTATCTCGCCGACCTGCAGCAATGTTTCAGGTAGGTGATTTGGTACTACTCAAATCCCATGTGCTCAGCAGCGCCACGAAAAATGTAACTGCAAAATTTGCGCCAAAGCGTGATGGGCCATACCAAATTTTAAAGAAAATAAGTCCAACAACGTATATGTTGTCACATGTGGAACAGCCTAATAAAATCCTTGGTAAATATCACAATCAGGATCTTTCTATCTACAGGAGTAAAGACGACCGCTCTCCGCCTAATCCCGTCATCCCGAAAAGGATGCGAGGACGCCCTGCTACTAAAGGAAAAGTCCTAGTCCAGGAGCGAGGACGTTCCCCTGAACTAGAGGGGGAGTATATAGTAAACCGTTTGGCGGTGTTGCCAATCCGTACCACTCGCGGCCGTCTTCCGTCGCGTTTCCGCGAATAGCGCGTATTGCCGTCTCGCTCCGACTCGTTAAATGTCCCGCTCGACGGTGCGTTGTTGCCAAACCATCGTCCACAGCGTCGCGGCGAGTCGCATGCGCCGCGCCCGCCAGTACTGTGGGAATTGTCGTCCGGATCACTCGCGTGTAGTGACTAGGTAGTACGTGGGCCTAGCAGCCCGAACCAACGAACTTTTAGACATAAGATTATCTAGATTGTGATTGTGCTTAATGTTTAATAAAAACTGTCCATGAGAGTTTCTTGTGTTTTAATAATATGAGTACACACCTCATAAAATCAAATTAATATCAGGGGAGAAAATTCTCTGTTTGAAAGTCATCATTTTGGTTTTAGCTATATTTAATAACAGATTATTTTGTTCGAGCCATCTTACTGATTGGTGTAAAGCATTGCTAATGTCATCCCTATAGTCTTTATTATTCTCATGTCTTATAATTAAAGTACTATCGTCAGCAAAAAGAACCATAGGATAGGATACATGATTTGGAAGATCATTTATGTATACTAGAAATAGCAACGGTCCCAGCACACTACCTTGTGGGACACCATGCGAGATATTACGTTCGCGTGATACAAATTTAAGTTCTTTTCTGCTATTTTTACAAACGCGTCTAATTTCCGTGCATTGTGTTCTGTTGCTAAGGTAAGACTTTATAAGAGATAGTACATTTCCTCTGACACCATATATGTAAAGTTTTTTTAATAGAATATTGTAGTCTACTAAATCAAATGCTTTCGTCATATCCATAAAAATAGCACTAGTTAAAATTCTATCGTTCATATCTGTCATTATAATTTCAAGGAAGTCATAGATAGCCATATTTATGGAACAATTTTTCCTGAAACCTTGCCATAGATAAATTATTGTCCCCTAACACAGTCCTCCCTAGAGTAAAATTGTTCTGTGAACACAGTACTGTGCTATTCTCTAAAAACCGGCACGCGCCATGAAATAAAAGAATCATATCGCTTTATCTTATTTCTTTTTTTATGATGTATGCACATGTTGTTCTCTTTTTTTCTATGAATGCGATGGAAGCTATCTTAGGTGTCTAATGACTCCACGGCGACACGTTTCTTTACACAATCGTAATGTCATCATTCAGTAGAACAAATATGTTTCTTACTAGTTAACTTTTAGACCTCTGCCTATCCCTTCGGGGATTACAGGCGTGAGTGCGTATGTATGTAGATAATTTTTTATTTAAAAAATGATAATATTACTCACCAAATTTATATGGGACCACATCGCAGCTAAACTCTATCGAATGAAATATTTCCCGACAAAAACGGTACACAATTGGCGGAGAAATCGATGTACTACATACAACTTCATTTCGGACAATATGTGGCAGGATTTGCCAATTTTCCACCGAAAGCAGGGCAGGATCTCTAATTTTTGGTTGGTCACCACTCTCACTGCTCGCAAAAAATACATCAAAATAGATACAATCATATGATACAATAGATAGTCCTCAGGCAGGACGTGTGTTGGCGTCGTATTAGTATTTTTAACCGACTTGAAAAGAGGAGGAGGTTCTCATTTTTATACAAATCAGTAAGTAATTTGATGATTATATCAATTACTTTAGTTTAATACCATACCGCACCCATCTTTGCTTAAATAAATATTTAAAATTAATTACTTACGTTAAATGAATTACGGCCTCATTTTTGATTTTAGTTTTTACAGAAGGGTTTTCTGTTGTGTACATTGTACAAAATTTAAGGATATGCTACTAGTCTTTTTATTCTTTGTTACTTATTTTATTCTCTTCAATCGATATATCGATACCATAATGGCTAGATATGGTAACACCCTTACCACAGGTTTGTTATTAGCGCAATCTACTGTGTGATAGTTAAATTGTGTTCTATACTTCTCTTTGCTATTCAAAACTAGATAGCGTTAGTGGCGGTCAGGATTAAAGTTTGTGTATGAAAATGTTTTCCAATGGCCGTTCTATATATTTTAATTCTCTTTGGAAATTACATATCGTTATTCAATGTTCATTACTCTAAGGAATGTTCCTAGGACATGAAAATTATTGAGAATTCCGGGATCGTCTTATTTTTCCCAGGTCCCATGAATACGAGGCTCATACCAAAAAAAATACATTCTTAAAAATTATTAAATTTATTACAGGTAGGCTTCGAATTTCTCAAAGTATTCACCATGGACACTAATTTTCCATTCTTCTAAACCACTTCGAAAATGCCGATGACCACTCTTCTTTAGACATCTCAGAAATCTCAAAGTTATAAACAGCAAAGACATATTTTGCATATATTTGGCAGAAGTGTACGGAGCGGCGTTGTCGTGATGCCAGAGCTGTTGTGATGTCAGAGGAGGTGCCGGACAACACTATTGTGGTCACAAACTATTACATACCATTCAGAGTTATTCTTTAATTCTCTAGCATTAAAGTAGCAATAGGTATATCCCGTTTTGCAGAAAAATTAAGCGGCCATTTGTTTCGCCGTGCTTCGTGCAAGACATTTCGTTGGAGTCGATCCATTTTCAAAGCACCATACCGTGAACTGTTGTTTTAAGGATCATAGTTATTAAATAACCAAAACATGTTTCGTCATCTATCAGTACCTATATTAGTAACGTTTTTTGTCAGCGTGAAATTTATCGATCATAAATTTGTCCGAATCCACGCGCCGTTCTTTCTGCTTAAGGAGACAGTTGTCTGTGAATAACAGTCCGCAATGCTGCTGATACAATGTCCAGTTTTGCTCAAGCTCAACATATTATGTAATTCGTCGTTTTTCGAGAATAACAACGTCTGCCTTTCCATAACTAAGTAGTAGGTATAATACTCTTCGGGCACGAACCTTGCGTCGCGTCGTAGGAAACGGCGGGGAAAATAATAAATGAATAATTTTCCCAGGTGTTTGTAACTTGTAAGAGAGACAGGGTACCGACATAAAATACTGCTAATAGTACATGCGAAGCTACGGTCAAAAACTACCTAGATATGTGATAACATACCATATCCTGAGGTACTGGGTCATACACAATAAATAAGTACACACAAGATTTTTATCCCATAAAATATTTTATCTAGTACGAGAATACGTTACTATTAAAATTATAAAATATTTCTTTGTGCTTGGTGCTATTCCGGCCCAAATGCTCCAGGGTCCTCCTTTCTATCATGATTTGACGGTTGTTTGGCATTATGTGGGAGCGACCTGCCGCCTACGCGTAAAATTCAGTTTTGTAAAAGGAGCTTTCACACTTGTTTCAGTTTCATAAACCTCCAATACGTTGCTCCATACAAACTTTGAACCTCTACGTGACCTTCATATGGGTTGAATAATCCTGATATATTAATTTTAACTTTCATTAGTCATTATTTTGCTTATGCATGTTTAGAGCGTTCATAAAGTTTCACAAGAATAAAAACTCACTTAGATAAAAACCTTTAGCAATCGCAAACCCTTCGTGCAAATCGGAGATTAAGTATTTGTTTTCATTTTAGGATAAATCATAATACATAAGTACTTAGATTATTTTACAGTTTAAATTAAATGTGAACGTGTGGCCCCAAAAGTGGGGAATCTCTTTTCAGCTTACCGGCATTGGAAACAGAACCGGGAATACCGTCGATCATGTAAGAAATTATTAACAATATTTATGACTTACACAAATACGCACTCACGCCTGTAATCCCTTTGCATTGTTAATATTTTAAGTTGGTTTAGGGTGCCAACGGAATCTATTACCTACATAATCTACGCCAGACAGTCCGTCTGACCTACTTTTATAGTTGTCTATCTCTATAAAGCCTAAACTAAATATGAATCGATGAGAACTAATTCTTGTACCGCGTCGTATACCTATATAATTTTGAATAGAATAGTCAAGTCAAGTGGACCTTAAAGAAAATTGGCACGAAGCTCCTTGCATGCTCCATCGAAATAAGATGACAAGAAACGTAACTCAAGCAAAAAAATGACCCCACCAAAACTCTGAAAGGGGGCGGGGCTATAAAAGTCTGTGCAGCTCTTTCATTCATCAATTCATACAAATGGATTCATGATCTATAGTTGACACTTATACTGACCGTAAAATACTGGATTTTGTCATAGGAACGAGCCAATTTGTTTTTTAGCGTCTTCAAATGTGGAAAAACGTTTCCAACTTTCTAAAACCATAGAAAGAAAAACACTTGGAGATGCGATCGACAAGACGACCCTTAAAATGCTACAGGTAGGTTACCTATTAAAGGACCATAGAGGTAAACGACGAAATATACTTATATACTCACTCAACGCAGTCCAGTGCCCAGTGGTCATGCAGTGATTTGAAATTCAAAGTTCTGTGTTGTATCTGTTTATGGGCAGGCGTGACGCTAACCATCAGGTGAGCAACACAGCTTTCCGTCAAATTAAGTTAATAAATAATAACTAAAAAAACAAAAACTATGCGGTTAGGTAACTCTATTTTTTTTTGGTAATTTATACATTTTATCTGACATTTCTTATGCGTTTGTGTGTGTGACGTTGGAAGTAAACACATCACAAAGCGAAAGTTTTCAGAACGATTGTGAGGAGGTATAGCGTTGTTTGGACATCTAGCTTATGTAAGTAGTTATTCTAAGACTTTTATGTAAGTATATAAGTAAGTACTTAGTAGGTAATGATGTTTATATTCTAAAAGGGTGCTAAACGGTGTTCCTGGAGGACAGCATGGCCTATTATTATATATTCTGCCAATATTCTCTTTGAGTATGTTTTACCATTTTAGGAGGCATTCCTGTCATCCAGCGACAAGAACGTGATCACGTCGCCACTCGGCGTCATGATGCTACTGTCGCTGTATAGCGCGGGCGCCGGACAGGTGTCCCGACAACAGATCAACCAGATGCTGGGCGGCGAGGATTACGAGGAGGCGAGTCTTCAAGCCCACTTCTATTATTATCCGATTTTAAAAAAAGAGGAGTATGTCAACTCGAAGCGTATCTGACAACCTCTGTGGCACAGCGGGCGAGTAGCCGGTTGCGAAGCGTGAGGCCGTGGGTTCGATTCCCGCACCTTGACAAATGTTTGTCTGATCCACAAATATTTGTCTCGGGTCTGGGTGTTGTGGGTCCGCAAGTCCCTCGTAGTTCTTGGTACCCACGATACAGTTTTACCTAGTGTGGGGTCAGGACTATGTGTGTGACTGTTGGGTGTATTTATTTATTTATCTTTTTCCAACGAACACGGATCGATGTTAATAAATAGGGTATATTTGGTTCCATAGTAATTTGGTTAATGCTGTTACTAAGGTTAAATCGTAAAAAATACGTTGGGTTACAAGAACACATCGAGAAACCTAGTGAAGCAATCGCAAAAAAGTGTGAAGAAAAAATACAATATCAGCCGTATATTAATACACACATACATATACACGCACTCACGTCTGTAATCCCTGAAGGGGTAGGCAGAGGTGTAACCAATACACCCACATGATGTGATAGGGGGGCGCCTATCGCCATTATACAACTTAATTACGGATATTTCTTTATGACCAAAGTCGTAATCCAGCCTGCCAGAGTAGGTATACATATACAATATGTAACAAAAACCTGTTGGGCGTTCTAACCGCGATATCAGAATCGATATTCAAACTTAATGAAATAACTCGCATACGCAAATAAGACTATAAAAATAATCATATTTTTTTTAATACTTTAATTATTTTATTGTTTGTAAACCGTATTTCGATTGATTATATCTGCAAGAGCGTAATCAATACGTAACGTCAGTGAGCTTTTCATCCGTTTTCAGATGAGAATAACTTTTTTTAAATATGTTCATTTTTCTAAGCTACTTACCTGTGTAAGGATATCTCGCTTCTGTTTATTATTATTTTAATTTTATTGTTTTTATTAAGCTGTCTATATGACAATCTTCATGACCTAGAAAGGGCCAACAGGGTTTTTGTTACATACTTTAAAGTCTATATTTCTTAGAGTTGCTACAACTCGACTTCATAATATTTTTAAAAAAATCAAGGACTTTGTTCCCGTTGCGGGTTGAGGGGAATCAGACGGCGGGTCGCCCTGCATAATACCAAATCCACCGTCAAATCATGATGGGAAGACGGACCCTCGCATTAAGCCGAAATGGCAAGTCGAAAGAAATGAATTAGTTTTTTTAATAAAGTCGGTTGATTGTTTGAATTTTCCAGTTAACCGAGTCATACAGCAGTTTGACCCGGATGTTTTCTACGTTGGGTCCTGACTACCTGACAGTTGCCAACAAGGTGTACGTAGACGATAAGTTTAACTTATCTGAGACATTCGCTGAAACCGCACGCAGCTACTGCAGCGAGGTCGACAAAATTAATTTCGCCCAATCTACAGAAGCTACTAACATAATCAATAAATGGGTAAAACATATGTTTTAATTTTTATATTTTATAGCAAAGGCCGTCAAACGATTAAGTGCATCGATCTTCAACCATCCACATACCCAATAAATCATAAACGCGTTGCTAACCTGAAAGGAAAGAGATAATTAAGGGGTTAGAAAAGGGAGGAAGTTTGGGCCTCCGGATATCCATTCACTGTACGAAACGCGACAGTAAGGTGCTACTTCACGCCGCGTCGGTTTTCTGCGAGACAGTGGTCACAACTCGGTCAAATTGGCCCATTCATGCTGTAGACAGCGTGGCTCTAGCACTGGTTAGTCATTTAGACAACTATAATAAATCTATAATTTTACAAAGACGTTGAAATAAAACAATTCATTAACTTTAACAGGCGGAGAATATCACCAAAGGCCATATTAAGAAGGCCGTCGATGATGATGTAATAGCTCCTGGGGAGACCGTCGCCGCTCTCATCAACGTCATATTTTTCCAGGTAAAGATTTATACCATGTATTCTCGATTTTTTTCAGAGAACTCCGTTATATTGAAATCATGCTTCCATTGTACTGGGTATGCGGTAATTTTAGCTCGTTTTGCACTATAGATTCCACCGGATTTGCTTTATTTATAGGGTCACTGGCACGTGCCATTCAAAGCGTCAGACACTAAAGACAAGAAATTTCACGTGACCGGCGAAAATGTGTTGAAGAAACCCATGATGCATTTGCAGAAATCCCTCAAGTACACTGAGTGCTCCAACATACCGGCTAGAGTGAGTTTTATATTATAATCTTATGGGCGTTCCCAATATTCTGTCTATCGACAGATTTGCTTACTGACAGTAAAATTTTGACACATTTTGTATCGAAGATCTGTCAAAATACTATTGATAGTAGGTAAGCAAATCTATCTATAGATAGAATATAGGGAACGGCCATTACTAGTTACTAGCTGTCCCTCATGGTTCAGCCTCGTTACTGATCCGCTGCCGTAGATCGTAGCGTGAATAACCTATAAGAATAACAAATACATAGTGCCGTGGAAATCCAAGCTAATCCAACCTCAAACTAGTGTTGACATACGAGAGGCATTAAATTTGTCCGGTACATGACGAAATAATTGATGTAAGAGCGGCTCAAATTTTTTGCACGTTGGTACAGTCAACGCCAAAAGTCAATGAACGTGGACAAAACTCCACAAATCGTGTACTCCATAAGCATCAATAGTAGCTGATCAAGTTCCGCAACATAACGCGGTGTGCAACTTAAGTTACAAATATCAGTTGACGCCATAGTAACGAATTTGGCGAACATGCTCATAATACATAATTTGGTGAACTTTTATAAAATGTGGATTCTAGCTTCAAGTTCACGGACTTTTGTTAAATTGGTGTGCTCATGTAATTTTGTTGTTTACAAGTATATGATACGCGATATCTCTGCCAAATCTGCACTGATTTTTATGATTATTTTTGTATTCGATAGGGTTTACTCCAAGAATTATTTCATTCCAATTTGGTTAAGATCTGATGACGGAGGACCAAGTAAGAAATAGAAACTCCTTAACGGATAACAGCAAACACATCGCGTTAGGTAATTGCATTGAAGAATACATACAATACATGTTCCCAGCGCTAAAAATTGTAAATAACTTAAGTTCGCATATGTATCCCCAAAAGAGTAGGCAGAGGTGCAACTAATGCTGCACCCACGTTTCAACAAGCTTATTTCAGTCTCATTATTATAATAATGTGTTAGGAGGTGAGCCTATCGCCACATCTGACACGAACTCCAGGCCGAACAACTCATGTGTGTTTTTTTTATTGAAAACTCAAACAAATTGTGATTGCTCGACATGGGATTTGAACCCATAATCTCACAGCGGAAAATTCATAAATATAAATGTATAACAATAAGTTCAACCAAGCTTAAATAACACAATTCAAAAATAAACCACATATATGCTAACGTTACACATTACAACGTTATAAGTCATTTGTTACTTTAAATATGTCTATTTTTCAGGGCTCCACATTTAATCTAGGATCCATTTGTTAATGATAATAAATAAAAATGAAAACGAATTATTTGTTTAATTTATTTGCTTATTATTAACATCCACATACATAAACATAATATAACCCACATAAAATCAAACTATTTCACATAGGTAAAGTAGAGTTTGTGGATTTGAAAATGTTTTAAAATCTTATGTGACCTCCATTTGCGTCAATAACGCTCTGCAGTCTTTCGCGCATATAGTTCGCTATGTTTTCATACGTGTTTGTCCCTCTGAACGATTTCCATATCCGAAAAACATGTGCGCGAAAGCCTTCTTTTGTCCGTGGTGTATCGGCTTCCCAGGCTTAGACTATAAGACCCCATAGATTTACAGTGGAGTTTAAATCCGGGCTTTTTGCCGGGAATGGCAGCTCTATAATTTCATTTTGGTTATTTTGAAAACATACCCGGTATCTTCTGGCTCTATCCGCTTTGGCTAAGTGCATTCTTGCTGTTGGAAGCAAAGTATTTTCAAGAATTTCTACATAAGTTTCGCTATACAGACGACCCGACACTTCAATTAGTTCACCGGTACCCAAAGTGCTTATCTACCCCCAAAATCCTATAGAAACACGACCACTAGATTCATTAAATCCCAGGTCGGGTAATCACAATTAGTTGAGCTTTCGATTTAAAAAATCACACCTGAGTTGTTCGGGCCTAGAGTTCATGTCAAGTGTGGCGATAGGCTCACCCCCTATCACATTATTATATTAATAAGTCAGAAATAAGCTAGGTGAAACGTGGGTACAGCATTACTTGCACCTCTGCCTACTCTTTTGGGGATACAGGTGCGAGTTTAAGTTATTTCCAATTTTTTGCGCTGGGAACATGTATTGTATGTATTCTTCAATGCAATAGGGTAGTTGACTAGATTTTTTTTATTATTTAAATCAATAAGTTACGTTACTCAAAATCTATTGCAGAAAGAATTTTATAAATCGGACCAAAAATAAATAAGATAGAAGCCATTGAAATCCTGTAGAAGGGGTAATTGTCAAATGACAGACGATGCAACCTTTGACGTCACTGTGTAAAATGTTCATTATAGTGCACGCGTGCAAGCGAGATAGTGAGATATCCCTACTACGCACCCACTTTTCCTCATACCAACATTTAAAGTCATAACTGCGGGCACATTTCTGAACCAATTTTGATTGTGTTTTAATAAAAGGGTTTCTTTTGCGTATCATTTTCTGTTGCTTATAAAATAATGTATAAAATTCAATATAGGAAACTACCCTATTACCTAACGCGATGTGTTTGCTGTTATCCGTTAAGGAGTTTCTATTTCTTACCTGGTCCTCCGTCATCAGATCTTAACCAAATTGGAATGAAATAATTCTTGGAGTAAACCCTATCGAATACAAAAATAATCATAAAAATCAGTGCAGATTTGGCAGAGATATCGCGTATCATATACTTGTAAACAACAAAATTACATGAGCACGCCAATTTAACAAAAGTCCGTGAACTTGAAGCTAGAATCCACATTTTATAAAAGTTCACCAAATTATGTATTATGAGCATGTTCGCCAAATTCGTTACTATGGCGGCAACTGATATTTGTAACTTAAGTTGCACACCGCGTTATGTTGCGGAACTTGATCAGCTACTATTGATGCTTATGGAGTACACGATTTGTGGAGTTTTGTCCATGTTCATTGACTATTGGCGTTGACTGTACTACCTACTTCAAATTTTATGTCGCATTACTCTGTTACTATTCTCATGACGCGGGCTTCGTGCGTCAAACACTGAGAACGAGCGCGTGAGATTCAAAACGCCTCCCCTCTTTTTATATGGGACCTTGTACTGACTCAGTACAAAAAAGAGGCTACTCTTACAAAACTCATTAAAAAATTGTGTTCTACTCAACTCCACTTCAAACGGTCAAGTCGTTCAATAAAGAATTTGTCAATAAAGACGAAGGAATTATTTTTTTTGCCTTTATTGCCGATTTTGCCATCAGATTGTGGTATGACAGCGGCTTTCTGAAAAGACTGCCAGTCTTTCTGGTTTTGGGTTAGTCTTTGCTAGTTCGGTCCTGCCACTTGATATTCCTATCTTTTCTTCGCCTTCCGCTTACTTTTTTCCATTGTAACATTCTGTTGGGTTATTCATCCATTTCCTTCTGCTGTCTTTCATCATATGGCTTCATTTCAGTCTTCTTATACTTCTGTCACATCCTTTAACTTAGTTCACTTTCTTAAGGACTTTAGGGACTAACAATTGAGCATCTTTTTAAAGATGTCTACGTTTTGATCTTTATTGCTATTTTAATACTTGACATTGGCGAAATCATCGAAAATTGATGGGGCCATAATCTAAAAATAGAATAGAATTAAGGGCTTTAAGCTGTTTCTATCATTCTGTTTCACATCAATCATGCTCCTCTCTATTCCAAACTGAAATAATTCTTCCCAGAGGGGTTGAGGGCAGGCGGCCGCTCGTAAAAAGTAAAAAATACAAGCCAAATATTTCTGTAATATGTGTTAAAAACATGTCGCGCCGACCTCACTGTGAGTGGGATAAGGACAGGTAGAAGAAGAATCATGTCAAAACTAGTACATGAACCAATGATTCTTTTCACTGTATGTGCTTACAAATAAATTAACTGTTAACGTTTCTTCCCAGATGATTGAACTACCCTATAAGGAGGAAGGGTTTCGTATGATCGTGGTGCTACCTAACAAGATCGATGGTCTTCTTACAGTAGTCAAACATGCTGCGAAGACTGGTCTGCTTGAAGATATCTTCAACATGTATTACCCTGGGTCAGATGTTATCTTGGATATGCCGAAATTCAACATCGAAACCGCATTGGATCTCAATAGTCTTCTGTCAAAGGTTTGTCATGTCTGAAGAACAAAGGTCTATGGTGCATAACAGCATGTCTTATGAATTTCTTTTTCAACTCAATTTCAGCGGTGTGCGTATAAGTTTCATCCGCAGATTTTTCTTTTACATTATGTTTGGCGATATTTCGACTTGGTGCCTTAAATATGCTTCTTCTTCACCCGTAGCCTTAATTACCTAGAAGTTAGTAATCGGCGATAATCCATCACGCCTAACGCCATAGTCGTGCGATGGACCGTTTAATCCTAGCATCCTACTACTTCCTACAATCTTTTCTTGTACTATCTTTCTACTTCTACTATATACTATTAAATGTGAAAGTTTGGATATTTATGAGTTTGTGCATTAGGATGTTTGTCAATCAGGCAAGCTTTAACTGCTGGATGTATTTGGATGAAATTTGGCACATAAGTACCATAGTGAAGGTCATGACCTAGATTGGGACATACACATAGGCTATTTTTCATCCCGGAAAAACATTAATGCGGGCGGCCAAAAACTTATACCTGTATAAAAATCGTTTATCCCAATCGTTTAGTCAAAATAGAGAAATATAAGTAACTGCCTCGGTGGCGCAGTTGTAATGCGTACGCGGTACGACTGAGGTCTCGGGTTCGATCCCTGGGTCGGGTAATAATGGGTTTTTCTATTACGAAATTATCTGTCCATCATAAGTAACACAAATAGCCTGATCTGAAAATTTGGCAGATTGGAGTATCAGCGATATTTTCGGAGGCAGCTCCGGGCATCGTGGAGGGAGAAACTGTTAAAGTGAGCAAGGCTTTCCAGAAGGCTTTCGTGAAAGTTGACGAGGAGGGCGCTGTTGCAGGCGCATTTACTGGTGGGTTATTTGTAATATTACGTATATGTTCTCCCGTAGACTGAATGCATAGACCTGCCCGCTTAACATAACGCCTTGAGAAAATGTTGTCCATTTGTGCTATATCTCTACGATGACACGATTAATTTGAATTGACTTTTTCACGAAATATATGTACTTAATCCATGATACAAAATTATCTTACTGACAGAAGTTACGTAAGACGATTATTACTTATTTAATTAAAACACAAAACGACAGTTATCAATACTACTAATGGTTTATTGGTCACTTTTACAATGTTACTGCTTTACAGGCCACAATCCCATGTCCGGATTCTCTAGAGACCGCTCTCTGATTAATTATAACTAAGACTCCACTAGGATTGAATAGTAATCCAACAGAGCTACCACACAATGAACTCTTGGACTGTCGAATGAAGACTGACTAAATTGACCGAACTGACTGCACTCCCAATGGAGAGGCGCTTTTTTATAATAGGCCTGTCGCTTCCACCAGCCACACAACTGGTTTGTCAACCCTCCATGATTATTATCATGACTAATATTTCCAAACACCCGACCTTATTTTTCTCGGATACCCTAAAAATAACGATATTGCTTTTTATCCTCACTGCTA
Source organism: Mimas tiliae (assembly GCA_905332985.1). Classification (NCBI taxonomy): domain Eukaryota; kingdom Metazoa; phylum Arthropoda; class Insecta; order Lepidoptera; family Sphingidae; genus Mimas; species Mimas tiliae. The sequence goes on along the minus strand of HG995256.1, from coordinate 3,446,511 downwards.
ACACGGCCTCTTTTTATCATTGCCCAGATAGACAGAGTATCAGGTGGCCGACCTGATGGTAAGCGGTTACCGCCGCCCATGGACAACAATGCCAGAGAACAGCCGAACCGCTGCCTACCGGCCTCTCCTCTACGGGATCGTCCTCGAGCATCTATTGTTTTACAAAATAGACATCATCCACAAATTGCCCTTCCGCATCACTTCCTATGTGTCAGATCTAGCCGGGTAAAAATGACTACTCTACGTTTGCCTAAACGCGGTCTCCACTCAAGTACCCGTATACCCCACCGGTTGTCGTTTGTTCGTGATATATGGCCAGCCCACTGCCACATGAGCTTGCTAATAATTTGAGCTATTTCAACCACTTTGGTTCTTTGTCAGATCACTTCATTCCGAAGTTTGTCCTTCAAAGAGACTCCGAGTATAGCTCTCTCCATAGCTCGCTGAACGACGTTTAGTTTGTGGACTAGCCCCACCGTGAGTGTCCACGTCTCGGTACCGTCGGTCATGACGGGTAGGACGCACTGATTGAAGACATTCGTATTAAGGCACTGTCATAGGCAAGACATAGTCTATCACTGATACCTCAAAGTAAAAAAGCAAGTGTTTAATACAAAAAAAGTACTGAGTTGAATATGAGGTCCAAATATTTGAAGACAAATCTGTCACGTACCTCTTTGCGATCCTTAAGGCACACAAAATATATTCAAATGTTTTAAAAATGTGTGCCCAAACTTTACTCATGTTGGTGTCAGCATCAGAAGATGCAGGCGTAATGTATATGTATCTGTATATTTTATTCTCATCCGCAGGAGGTGTGATGATGTTATATTCATCAAATTCCAAACCTCCAACACCCATAGTATTTAACGTGGACCGTCCCTTTCTATTCCTGATTTTACATGAAGATAAAACATTATTCGCCGGGACTCTGAGCCATTGAACTTCGATTAAATGATATTGAAATATTATTGTGTTTTATTTTTCCTTTGGCGTGAATACCCACCTCTGGCTGCTTTCGTATCGCTGCCTTAAGCGACCTACGCTTAAGGTTAAGCGTCACGCCTGCCCATAAACAGAAGCAACACCATCACAACTTCGAATTATGAAGTACTGCATGGCACTGAACTGCGCTAGTCATCCTGAGGTTTTAAGTCTCATAATGCCTAGTAATTTCACTGGCTTCTATAACTTGTGTAATTTGAACTTAGTCTTCTGTTAGCTTGAAAAATCATCGGCTTTGGCCTGACCTTCGGCTGATTTTTGTCCGAAGGTGGCCAAGGCCGAAGCCGCAGGTTCAGTCGGACACTAGTTGTGTGAAAATATATTATTATTTTTTTTACTAGCCCTTTATTATATACGTCCCACTGCTGGGCACGGGCCTCCTCTACTTAATGAGAGGGGTTAGGCCTTAGTCTACCACACTGGCCTAATGTGGGTTGGTAGACTTCACATACCTTCGAAATTCTTATGAAGAACTTCTCAGGTATGCAGGTTTCCTCACGATGTTTTTCCTTCACCGTTAAAGCAAGTGATAATTGACAATTAATATACACATAACTTAGAAAAGTCAGAGGTGTATGCACTTGGGGCTGGTTTCAAACTTGCGACTTTCGTCTCGACAGTCCGTACCACTCCCCGCTGAGCTATCACTGCTATTAAAAAAAAATACAGACGAATTGAGATCTTGGGTTTTTGGCGTTGGCTAAAAATAAAAAATAATATTTCACTGTCTTTAAATATATAATTTAAAAAATAACGTTATGACATCACCAAAAAGTTAATATGGAATGATAACAGTTCGATACACAAATAAATCGGCAGCTAACGACAAAAATAAATTACATAACCTAACACTATTGTCTTTTATACGCGAACATATATTTACACTACGAATTAAGTTTTGCGCTTTGACAATCTTGACACATGAAGGGCAAACTCACCACGTCCCATGGCCCAACCAACCTCACGAATATATGGGGGACACGAAGGGCAATGATTAATGATTATACAGTATGTAACAAAAACTTTGTTGGCCCTTGCTAGGTCCCGAATAGAGACATACAGCTTAATAAAAATAGATACTTAAATTAAACAAATAATTAACAGAAACAAGATATTATCCTTATACAGGAGCTTAGAAGAATGGACATATTTAAAAAACATTATTTTCATCTGAAAACTGATTAACAGCTGATTGATGTTACGAATTGACGAAACCGGGTGCACACGCGGCGCGGCGCGTTTGATGCACGTAGACGCCGTAACTTGCTATCTCGCTCTGGCTCCGAGAAATTGCTCTTGCAGAGGTAATCGAAATACGGTTTACAAACAATAAAATAGTTAATGTATAAAAAATAAATATGATTATTTTTATAGTTTTTTTTTTCGTATGCGAGTTAATTATTTCATTAAGTTTGAATATAGATTCTGATATCGGTTAAAACGCCCAACAGGGTTTTTGTTACATATTGTATATTGAACAGCAGTTGTAAATTACATTAGGTATTTATATTTCTATAAGTGCCTGATGAGACGTGGAAGGCAGGACATTGTTTTAATATTCGTAAAAACGAAGATTGCTGAAGCGCGTAATCTTAAATGCAATCATGTGTAATAATTTAATGGCATTAGGAAAGTAAAATCACAAGCAGTAATATTTATAAAAGTTACTAAAACAGTCATTGCAGTGCTTGGAGGCAACCTACTGGCAATATTCTAGAAGTGTAAGAATACACGGTAAAATTTTAATTATCAAAAAACAAAAAATAGTGGTATCCAAAAACTTTAATGTATACTAGACAAGCTGAAGCTACATAGACATTGTACCACTAAGTTGCGGTCAATTGACCGTAACTCAATATTACCATCTCGCTTACTCTCAACTGGAACCCCTATCGCTTTTTGTTTGTGAGCTGTCACACTCACGCGTTATGTGACGCAATTTTACTTCTAAACAGTCCGTCTAGTAGTACACATTAAAGTCTTTGGTGGTATCACATCACTTAAAATTTGAAAAAACGAGGAAAAAGTATCATCATGCCAAGATGTGGAACCAGTTTCCGGTGCCTTTGTCCCCCGATAAATATAATCTGGGTTTCTTCAAGTCGCGAGTGAATTGTTTTTTGCAAGGCAAGTGTGTTTCATCTTAGGCCACATCATTGTTCACCATTAGGCGAGATAGTGGCCAAACTCAAGCCTACTATGAAAATAAAAACAAAAATATACATACGCACTCACGCCTGTAATCCCCGAAGGGGTAGGCAGAGGTGTAACCAGTACACCCACATTTCGCTGAGCGTATTTCCGTCCCTAATGTGATAGGGGGCGAGCCTATCGCCATACCGGGCACAAATTCCAGACTCCGGGCTGATACTGAGCATTTTCGTAATAGAAAAACCCAATACCACTTTACCCGACCCGGGGATCGAACCCGTGACCTCAGCGCTGACCTCAATCGTAACGCGTACACATTACAACTGCGCCACCGAGGCAGTCTAAAAAAAAAAATATAGTAATTAGTTAACGAGTGCGTTTGAGATGGGCAATGGTAGCAATGTTTATATGTAATCTGTTGTGTAGGTACCGGCATGAATCGTGAGCACAAACTTCATTAGGTACTAGGTGGTAGGGCTCGCGTATGCGAAAGACTCTGGTGTCACCGCATCGTCTATTTCTGCCGCCAATCAGCAATGTTGTATGTCGGTTTGAACGACACTGAAGCCAGCGCAACTACTGGACATTATAAGTATTAACATCTTAGGTCTCGGAATAATGAGCGAAGTCCAATGATATTCAACGCTTTGTTATTAAAATTTCTGAATGGTGTCATTGTTTATGAACAGACGTGACGTTGTCATCACGACAGCGTCTTGCTCGTCTCGTCATTGCGTTGTATAAACTTCATCTGTGGGCTAAGCATATGTATAATGTGATAATTTTGTCGACTAGATAACGGCGTAATTTTATCGAATGTTCGACACTTTTACGCGAGATATTCGTCGTAAATAGTTATGTCTTGTGCGCTAGATATGTCGTGTTGCATATGCTAAACGCCTTGAGCAGTAATTAATTTATAGTAATGTTTGTCGGAATGAAGGATCGCGTGGTGTCGGAGCTTCACGCTTATCGTCGGTAAGTCGATGCTCGTAGTCTATTCGTTTCATCAACTACCCCTACTATTGTCATCAGTGGTCACGAGTCACGACTCGTGCCGTTACTTATACTGTAATAATATTTTTTATTATGTTTGCATACAAAACTAACCTTTATTTAGAAAAGTTATGACAAAGCATTTCCAACTACCTTAAATAGTATTTAAAATTTAACCGTGTATTTTTGTACAGCGTTTCCTATATTTATATAATGGTTATTGATACAAGATACATCAGTCTGTAATTGAAAAAGTTAACCTAAATAGGAAAATATTATGTGTAATCGAGTATGTTTATGGGTAATTATAAAGAAATAGGCCAAGTGCGAATTGGACCCGCACCGAGTGTTCCGTACACACTTGTTATATATGACATTGAAGGTTAACTTATTTTTACAGTAGAAAAATACAGGGTCGATGCTCAACTGCAAAAGTTTCGAATCGCTAAAAAAACTTTTTTTTTAGCCGAAAGCGGCAAAGCAAGTGCGTCAACTAATGTTAAGTGATCTCCACCGTCCTTGAACATCCACAAGACCAGAAGAATCATGGATACACTACCGATCTTATAAGGAAAGGGAGGTGGGATTTGGGCCGCTAGAACTTGAAACTGTGTGTTACGGAACTAATCTATGATTATTAAATAAGTAACTAAATGTACCATGTTAAGTATTTAGCAACAAAAAAAAGTCAATTATACATTATTTTTAGAATTCTGACAAAATTCGGTAATATAGAACAGTATGTACTTATTTATTTCGTGAATGTATTTTTTTTACTTCTCATTAATCGAACTTACAAGGTACATTTTCAGAGTATATTATTCTAATAAATATTTTTTTAATATTAGCTATAAACAAACTCGTCTATTCTTAAATTATACTTTTTTTCTGTAATGTTCGCTTTGACGTAATCAAAATTCCCTGAAGTGATTTAAATAATAATATGTTATATTGCACCGATAATAATAAAATGCTAAGACCAATTTTCGCCGATCTTTGCTTAATAATTTTAGTCGACCTCGCATTAATTTTCGGCATATATGTATTAGGTGTCAGTTATCGACTAAAATCCGATAGTCTATTGAACATTAAGTTGAAAACAGCGTCCGACCCTCTGAAGGAATAATATGCTTTTTAATTCAATAAAACCAGATGTATTTGTAGTAATGGTTTGATCAGGCAATAAGTAAAATTGGATTAGCTCTTGGATCTTTTATATAGCAAAAGGCTGGCAAATTGGTTAAAATTGTTTTTTAGAAACGGTAAAACACATTTCAATTTATCGAAGAAGCAAATTGAGCAATATATGAGGACTAGGTCAAACAAAATCAAGAAAATCACAAAATGGTGCCCGCACCAGCAATTCATTAATAAGACCCAACACTAAAGTTGGGCCGGTTTCCACAGAATCAATCAGAGTATGTGGATAGTTCGGTTCATTTGTGCACATCTTGCAAGTATGTTTTTTTTTAAATTAGCTTGAATGACAAGACGAGCAGGTTGCTCGCTTGATGGTAAACGCCACGCCTGCTCATAAACAGTAGCAACGCCATACATAACTTCAAATAGCAAAGCACTGCATGACATTGGACTGCACTCGTCACCCCGAGACATAAGGTGTTAAGTCTCATAATGCCCAGTAATTTCATTGGTTTCAATGTCCTTCAAACCGAAACACAACAGTACTTATACACTGTTGCTTGGCGGCAGAAATAGACAAAGCGGTGGTACCAACCCAGCCGGCCTCTCGCAAACGAGGGACCTACGAAAATATAGTTTGTTTTGTGTGGTACGACACAGTGTGTGTCAATACATTTACAATACATGCACAATTGATCCTCGGTGTGTATAGATGGGCCCAAGTTGGTCAAGTAAGAGGGCATAAGCCGCGGCTTAAGGCTGCGTCTCGACGGCGACGGATATTTGTATGGCGCACGCGTTGTCGCCCACATCCTGCCGGAACAGCTGCGCGTGTTGCCACGATACTTCGCCCACGCCACCGGACAATGTCGCCACGATCTCCACCGACTTGAATATACGCTCCAACTTTGTTGGCGTTTCTGTGAACAACATTCATGGGTTTAAAACACATACAAAGGGTAAAAATAGACACCGGGCCGTAAGTAATTCAATATATATGAAATATAAGCGTGGCAATGTTCACTATGAACTGACTGATTTACGAGTGGTAGAGCCACGCTGTAGACAATTTTGTCTACAGCATGAATGGGCCGGCTCGTCCGGGTCGTTACCACTGTCTCACAGAAAACCGGCGTAAAGTAGCAGCTTGCTGCTGCGTTTCGTACGGTGAATGAGATATCAGGAGGCCCAAACCCCCTCCCCTTCTTAATTCCTTTCCTTTAAGTTCGGCAACGCACCCATGATTATTTTGGTATTGTGGGCGTACATGGGCGGTGGAGATCACTTACCATCAGGTGACCCACTTGCTCGTTTGCCAGCCCATGCCATAAAAAAATAGTAGTCTGTCTACCTCCAAAGTGAACGTGCAGCGGTTGTTCTCCGTCGAAGCTGACGCTCCACTCGACACGACCGGTCTCGTACACGGCGGACGTGAGCGCCACGCACAAGTACCTGCACTGCAACTTGTGCAACTTGTGCTCATTCACTGACATCTTCCACGATATAGTGCCACTTGTGTCGCCGTCTGTACGAGTACATAACCATTAACATACTAAATTAAATAAATACAACAGTCACACATATTGTAGGCGAAACGGCCCATTATTGTTAGTAGTTTTTGGAATGTAAAGCAGCACAGCGGGGCCACAGTCCGCAGCCCTCTGACTCCCGAGCGCATCGACGCATCGGCGCATCGACGCATCGGCGCCACGCCATTTAAGGAAATCGATCAGTTGCAGTACCGACGACGTCACGGGTGTGACGTCAATACGTGTACATAATTTGTATTGATTTTAATAAACAGTTTCTTATTCATTTGGACTCGGATGTTATTTGATATCCACACTACTCCGCGCCAATTCGCTTACACATACAGTCCTGACCCCACAGTAAGATACGAATCTTGTAGGCATCAGAAACAAATATTTGTGGATCACACATACATATATGTCGGTGCGGAAATCGAACTCACTACATTTTGAAGTCAGATTATTTTTTGTTGAAAAGTACTATTTTTTTCGTGAAAGTAATATTGATGCATAAATCACTGCATAATTGTCTTGGGGTGACAAGTGCAGTCCATTTCCATGCAGTGCTTCATAATTCGGTATTGTTTATATTTATGGGCAAGCGTGACACTTACCACCAAGGCCTGGTCGTCTCATCAAAGCTAATAAAAAAGACACCGAATATTTTTTTGAAATTGGTTAAATATCATGCACATACCTTCCCTCGCCAGGTAGACCTTGTGCCAATCATTCTCAACTTTCCTGAAGATGTTGTTGTAATCGTATACCGCCGCTATCCAGGTGTTGATGAGCTGTAGTTCCTCATTGTCCCGGAACACGAGGTACTTGTCCAGTCCGCAATAGTATCGAGCTGAATATTCCCCGGGACGGTCGAGGTCGAACACGTGTCCCTTCTCGTTTGATTTCATCTCACCACGCTCTAGGCGCCATTGTTTGGAACCAGATATACGACCGTGGGATTCGTAGTCGCTCGGTTGTCTGTCATTAATAATATCAATAGGTTTAATGCATGTAATTTTGTAATGATTTTATTTTTATTATAGTTCACATTGTCCATAATTCATAATAGAAAGATTTTTAGATTTGTAGACAATTCTGTCTACAGCATGAATGGCCGGGCCGGCTCGTCCGGGTCGTTACCACTGTTACCACTTTACCGGCGTAAAGTAGCAGCTTGCTGCTGCGTTTCGTACGGTGAGTGAAAGGCTTGGGCAAATCCCCTCCCCTTACCAATCCCTTAATTATCCCTTTCTGTTATGGTCGACAACGCGCCCATGATTTTCCTGGTATTGTGGGCGTACATGGACGTCATCATCCAGAGATCATTTGTCAGCAGATGATGGGTTCCTCAATTGCCAGCCTATGATATGAAAAATGTACGCACTCACGCCTGTAATCCCCGAAAGGGTAGGCAGAGGTGTAACCAGTACACCCACATTTCGCCGAGCGTATCTCCGTCCTATGATGTGATAGGGGGCGAGCCTATCGCCATACCGGGCACAATTCCAGACTCCGGGCTAATACTGAGCATTTCGTAATAGAAAAACCCAATATCACTTATACCCGACCCGGTGATCGAACCCGAGACCTCAGCGTCAGCCTCAGTCGTAACGGGTACGCATTAAAACTGCGCTACCGAGGCAGTCAAAAAATGTATGTAATGATAAAAAATTGTCTACAGCGAACCTACCAAACTGTCTGTAAGTCGTACCTTTCCACCATCATCTGCACCATTTCCTCGAGAGCTCGTTTGGTGAGGTACTTCCGTCTGGCTGCAGTCACCTGCCTGTACCTCTGCTCCCGAAGCGTCATGATGCACCAGATTAACTCGTTTTCCGTGCACAGGTTTCGTCTTTTTAATACCTGAAAAATTTTACAAATGTTTCAGGAATGTCAGGGAGTCTAGCAGGACACTTTACAGTGCATAAATGTGAAATATCGGTCCATTATCGACCCAAAACATTTAACAATTCAAGACATTTCCATAATAAACCTATTATGTATAGTTGATATGATTTCTATATTCTAGACATAAGTTTTATTTATGTACTGACTATGTTATAAGGACTATTTTAATGGCCTACAGAATTATTTCATTGTTCAGTATTCGAGCGTGACATCCTGCAGGTCGTCCCGTGACACTGCGATCACGTAGCTCAGTTTGTTCTGGCTAAGTGTATTTAATAGTTTTGTGTATAGTCACCTCCTTATGATTGGTGGTGTAGCGCCACGTGACATCCTGCAGGTCGTCCCGTGACACTGCGATCACGTAGCTCAGTTTGTTCTGGCTAAGTGTATTTAATAGTTTTGTGTATAGTCACCTCCTTATGATTGGTGGTGTAGCGCCACGTGACATCCTGCAGGTCGTCCCGTGACACTGCGATCACGTAGCTCAGTTTGTTCTGGCTAAGTGTATTTAATAGTTTTGTGTATAGTCACCTCCTTATGATTGGTGGTGTAGCGCCACGTGACATCCTGCAGGTCGTCCCGTGACACTGCGATCACGTAGCTCAGTTTGTTCTGGCTAAGTGTATTTAATAGTTTTGTGTATAGTCACCTCCTTATGATTGGTGGTGTAGCGCCACGTGACATCCTGCAGGTCGTCCCGTGACACTGCGATCACGTAGCTCAGTTTGTTCTGGCTAAGTGTATTTAATAGTTTTGTGTATAGTCACCTCCTTATGATTGGTGGTGTAGCGCCACGTGACATCCTGCAGGTCGTCCCGTGACACTGCGATCACGTAGCTCAGTTTGTTCTGGCTAAGTGTATTTAATAGTTTTGTGTATAGTCACCTCCTTATGATTGGTGGTGTAGCGCCACGTGACATCCTGCAGGTCGTCCCGTGACACTGCGATCACGTAGCTCAGTTTGTTCTGGCTAAGTGTATTTAATAGTTTTGTGTATAGTCACCTCCTTATGATTGGTGGTGTAGCGCCACGTGACATCCTGCAGGTCGTCCCGTGACACTGCGATCACGTAGCTCAGTTTGTTCTGGCTAAGTGTATTTAATAGTTTTGTGTATAGTCACCTCCTTATGATTGGTGGTGTAGCGCCACGTGACATCCTGCAGGTCGTCCCGTGACACTGCGATCACGTAGCTCAGTTTGTTCTGGCTAAGTGTATTTAATAGTTTTGTGTATAGTCACCTCCTTATGATTGGTGGTGTAGCGCCACGTGACATCCTGCAGGTCGTCCCGTGACACTGCGATCACGTAGCTCAGTTTGTTCTGGCTAAGTGTATTTAATAGTTTTGTGTATAGTCACCTCCTTATGATTGGTGGTGTAGCGCCACGTGACATCCTGCAGGTCGTCCCGTGACACTGCGATCACGTAGCTCAGTTTGTTCTGGCTAAGTGTATTTAATAGTTTTGTGTATAGTCACCTCCTTATGATTGGTGGTGTAGCGCCACGTGACATCCTGCAGGTCGTCCCGTGACACTGCGATCACGTAGCTGAGCTTCTTGTTCCATCCGTGACTGTATAGAAGTGGCGCATTTAGTTTCGCCTCGCACGGGTCTGCGTGAAGCCACGTGTTCGAATCGTAGTCAAATATCTGTTGAGGAAAAAATATTTTTTATGTTATACCTACAGTTAAGAGCGCACTGGATAATATAGCTCAGCTGTTTATCATTTACTGTTGTCTAAAGTTGCTAGTCGAATATCGACATGTAACTCATTTGATAAAAAGAAAATGCCTTATGTCCTAGCAATGCAATCGGATTTAGTACTGTAGGGGTGAAATACTTGTATACTATACGTTGCTTAAATTTGACCACACCTTTGTGTAACACGTTGTATTACGTGTTGCCGGAGATGTTGCTCCAGTAGCTACACAGTACGCACATACAATACGCGCAAAATAACTTGACTAGAGATGAAGCTAACTTCAGGCCCAAAGTGAATAATCACTTCTCCCCCTCCCTCTCTACGCCCCTTCCCCCCCCCCTCCCCCGTCGCCCTTAAGTATCTGCACACAATAGCCACCTGCTCGTGATGAACTTCAGGCTTGACAATTGTTTCGCGGGTTTTATACTGTGCCTGTTTAGATCTTCACTTACAATAAAGCCCGGTTCCTATAGCTTACGAACTACACGTAAAATCTAACTAACCTACCGGTTGAGCGTTACCGAACGTCATCTGATTGATACATCGCTTTTGTTTATAAAAACATCACTGTGTTTTGACTTATATCTCACAGCAAATACCATTATTCGTAAGCAAAAGGAATCGTTTGCTGTTTATAGGAACCGAGTGTTAGAGGAAAACATGAGGGCCAATGGTCTTACAGATGAAATCGAAGTGGAAATATCTGAATAGGAAAACGAACTCTTCTAGTAATTACAAGGTGGTAAACCCCTCATATGCGAGACCGTCTAGGTTGGTACCACCATTTTGTCTATTTCTGCCGCAAAACAACAGTATGTTAGCACTGTTGTGTTCCGGTTTGAATGATATTGAAGACAGTGAAATTACTGGACTGCCTCGGTGGCGCAGTAGTAATGCGTACGCGTTACGATTGAGGCTAACGCTCAGCGTCTCGGGTTCGATCCCCGTGTCGGGTATAAGTGATATTGGGTTTTTCTATTACGAAATGCTCAGTATTAGCCCGGAGTCTGGAATTGTGCCCGGTATGGCGATAGGCTAGCCCCCTATCACATCGTGGGACGGAGATACGTTTGGCGAAATGTGGTTGTACTGGTTACACCTCTGCCTACCCCTTCGGGGATTACAGGTGTGAGTGCGTATGATATTACTGGGCATTATGAGATTTAACTTATGTCTGAAGGTGACGAGCACAGTACAATGTTTTGTAATTCAAAGTTATGACGTTGCTTCTGTTTATGGGCAGGTGCTCGTCCCGCCATTGGAACTAATACAATAATGTGTGGCTGTGGCGCGGTACATACCTCACACCAGACGTGGTCCGTGGTGTCGTACACGAACCTGGTGTCGTAGCCGAGCGCGCGACAGAACAGCAAGAAGCAGTTGGCCCACTCGCCGCATCGGCCGCGCCGCGTGCGCAACAACGTCACAGGGTTGTTGTGGCGCGGGAACTGCGAACCGCCGTACTTGCATTTCGTGCATTTAAATAACTGCGGATAGATAGATACATAGAATATTCTTTATTGCACACTAAATAAAGTAGATAGCTTATAAACGAGGATCATACAGTAAGGGTGATACAATGGGCGGTCTTATGGCAAACGGCGATTTCTTCCAGACCTTAATTTGCGGAATCAAAATTATTATCATATTTTTCTAATGTTACGGTTATGTTTGGCTTTTTTTTGTGTCCGTCTTTTATTATGCTTTTGGATATATGTATATACAACGTGTTATAGAAAGGGGCGGCCAAATTTAAGCAATGTATACTGTAGGGTATAAGTATTTTATCTCCCATAGTACCAAATCCGATTGCATTGCTATGACAATAATTATAGAATTTTCTTTTTTATCGAATGAGTAACATGTCGATATCGACTTTCAACTTTGGACAACACTAAATGAAAAACAATGATACTATAGACCTCCTTTCATTTAATTTTTTTATAATTAAAAATACATTAAACAGTTGTCAAATGTCAATACTTATTTGACGCAGTCAGTTCGGCAATTCTGATTTTATGAAGTATGATTACGAGTTCAAATGTTGTATTTGACTAAAAACAAGTATTATGTTGGTGTAACTGATATCAACTTTTAAGAGGATCGTCGACTGTATTTAGCCAAATTCATAGATGGAAGATCCGAGAATGAAGTCTTTAAAATGTTTCTAGAGGATGGTACTAATATTGTCTCCAGCACACAATCTCTTTCAGGTGTTAATTTGTGTTTAAATTACAAGTTACGTACATCTTATTCAAGTTTATTAAAAAGTGAGTGTTGTTCATTATAATTAATGTGCAACACTCACTTTTGTGATGTCATCAATCTTATCGATCTTAATAAATGAGTGATAAAAATTTACGTGAAATTTTTGGATGTCTTGGTTTTGAAAAGATCTGGTACATAAGTACTAATTGTAAGGTGTATGTAATGAACCCCTAAAATATGACCACACCTTTCTGTAACACGTTGTATATATGATTTGAAAACTGATTCATTAGTAAATAACTAGTAAACAACTTTAATACAAATCTATCTTTTTTATTATAAAAATGATATCTGGCTTTCAAATGGTATGTTTTGGCTTTCAAACAAGATATATCCGTTTTTAGGGCAAAATGTCCGGCCGAATACAGCGCTGAGTCCGGCTTTTTTATTTTAGGGCCTAGCAACCTTTGGTGTGGCATTTAATACCAGGCGAGCGTCTTGTAAATTAGGTGGTTTATAAAACTTACTTCGATCCTGCTGGTTTCCTTGTTGTCGTCGTGGCAGGCAGTCTTGAGGTACTGCGTGGGTCCGCCACAAGACTCACACGGCGGCCGATCCACCCATGAGAAATACTTGTGCTTGAACCAACCCATCAGCTCCATTAGGAGGGCCACGTCAAACGATAGGTCTTGGGCTTTAGTTTCACCTATTTGGAAACAATACTCCTTTATTTTTAACCGACACAAAAGTATAAAAAGGTTCTCAATTTGTCTGTATTTTTATATATGTTCACGTATAACTCCGCCAAATATGGACCATATTTGATTCATATGATTTGGATGATTATTTTTGTATATGATAGGATTTACATAAATAAATAATAATAAATACACCCAATAGTCACACACATAGTCCTGACCTCACACTAGGTTAACCTGTATCGTGGGACTCAGGAACTACGAGAGACCACGTAATACGCTGCAATAAAATCAACGCGCGCAAGTTATTCATAAGTTCATAATTCAAGAGGTAGGGGTACCGTGTTTTGTATCACGACGCTCGACAGCCGAACTATGCAGCACAGTGCTAAGTAAACCAGATCTCACGGGTATGCACTTTTATTTGTGAAGAAAAATTAAATGGAAAATGTATGAGAGGATGGTTTATGTGTTAAAATAACTCATAATAGGGTATTTGACTATGTCTAATTTTATTCATTATTTTATATGTATCCGACAATAATACGATAAAGAAACTGTTTTGCTAAAACAGAATTAAAATTGGATAAAAAATTAGGCCACAGTTCATGTTTTAAATATTGGTGTGTAGTGGGAAAGTCTCACTAACTCTCTCGCACACGTGCACCGCTAATGGCGTGACCTGTCTTGTGACGTCACACGACATGTTGTGCATCCTTTTTCCGTCATTTGACGATTACCCCTTCCAGCAGATTTAAATAGCTTCTAACTTTTTTATTTACGACTTTATTTTGGGGAATGTATCACATTGTTTAAAATAATAAAAATAATCGAGTCAAATACTCTATTAACGATTTCGACGATATTTGACGACATAGGAACACCCTTATATGTTTAAAAATCAATAATAAAACATGCGCTTTGTTGTGTCAACAACTCCTTTAAACATTAATAAAAAAACCGATTAGAAATTAATTTAAGATATTTATTCTCCCATCTGCCCTTATTCTTTTTGTGATGATTGATAAGTAATGGAGTATAATTTAATAGAAACCACGGCACAATAGGTGAGACTCTGGTTGTGAAACTAGTCACGAACTCTTAAGAAATGTTTAGTGGTCAACCTAGTGGCAAAGTTTTAAAGCTGCCCAAAGGCCTTCGACTTGGCTTGTATTCTATTGATGGCGGGGACGTCTGCTAGTTGCAGATACGGGTGATCAGGTTAAGGGAACCATTTCACCCTTTTCGACTTTGCTTGACGACTGCGATCCGTTGATAACAGCTAGGAATTGGGACTAACTTTTTATGTGCCCTCCAAATACCACTGATCGGTCACCCATCCGGTGTTGTCATTGATTGTGACCGAGCCAAGGGCTGCTTAATTCGCTAAACGTTCGTCTATTAGTGAGTGCAACTGGCTATAAGCGTATGATTATGTGTAATTTTCATAATGTCCAAATGGCCCTCACCTGCCTTGATCTTCTTCTGGTGTTCCCTCATGGTGTCGAGGGCCATCAGCTGCAGCGTCACGAGCGGTATGTGTTCCCGGGCGAGCGCCTGTATGTCCTCATCCTCATATAATAACATGTTGTTGAAAAGTATCTGTATTTTCTTCAGAAAATCGTTATTTGTCGACTGCAAGATAATTATCAGAATAATTTTATTATCCACTCAAAAATATTAAAGTTAATTATATATAGGCTATAAAAATCTGGTGGAGTGCATGACTGTCAAATGACAAATAGATACACACCATAAATAATGACATCAACCTATACAATGGTCATGACGGAATATCATGCTGCACGCGCCAGAGGGAGATAGCGAGATGGTCCTACTACTGTTCTAATCAATAATATGTGTGGTCTCAGTTGTCAACTAATTTTGATTCTATTTTTTTAATAGTGTTTATTATGTCAGTTGCATGAGAACATACACGAGAAATAGGCATACCAACAAATTAAGAATGCCATTCTTTTGGAAATTGATTAAAAATAAATTGCTTACCATAATTTCAACAGGGGTCAATTCATTCCTTGTAACGAAGCTCCGATTCTGACTAGATCCTATTGACATCCTGCTGTTATTCAGAGATCCACAGCAGAAGTTAATTTTCCTTTCAATTGCAAATTGCGCAACCCTCAAATTACTCAATGTCAACTCTTTTGGGTAAATGAAGTCATTATTTATCTGGAAATTTGTAATAGACTATATGTAATCAATGTTGGAATCTGTTTGTATATTTGATACAAAAACTTTGTTAAAATTAAAAATGGGAACCAGCGAGAATAATCTATACCCTATAGATAACAATTTAATTTAGAAGATACACGGGTAAAATAGAAAACATGAATTCTCGCAACCCAAACATACCGTCCTAAATCCAAGGTATTTCAGATAGTCGCTGAAAGCATCATGTTTCAGAACATCTTTTAGTATATTACTCCTTATTGTCCTTAGGTCGTTGTCATGAGGATTCTCTAAAATATGACTGATATGGTGTAACAGCTCGTACAGGATTTTACTGAATGTATCCATGTCACGAACACTCTGTTCCACCAGTGCTAGCCGCGCCATGTCCTCCATTTTTCTTTACAATCGTAATTCCACGTAAATGTAAACTAATTCACAATTTATTTATTTATCACCGCAACGAACACTATTTCTCTAAAGTCACTTGTCAAATTTTGATAAGTCATTACCGTTCGGAAAGCAGGTTATCAGTAAATTTCGTTTAAAAATTTTATAAATTGCTCTCACAACGCAACGTGACAACGCGACCGCATAGCAAAGAGTATGTAAAAAATCCCGACTGATACACAACGGATAACACTGAAAATTGACGAAAAACCCCGAGTTGATACATTGATAAAAATTATTCTTCATTTCCATATCACTAATACTGGGACTGCGGTCAAGTTATGGAGAATAATACACCCAACAGTCACACACATAGCTCTGACCCCACACTAGGTAAACCTGTGTCGTGGGTATCAGGAACTACGAGGGACTTGCGGTCCCACAACAGAGAATGAACTATCTATGTTCAATAAGATTATGTAGGTACAGTATGAAACTGGCTATATGAATACTAAAAACACATGAAATCACGTTTATGACTTGAAACAGAAACTAAGTAGGTACAACCATGCTCACATTTTTAGATTTAACTAGCTGTTCTGCTGCTGGCTGCCCGCGGCTCCGCCCGCGTGAATGCCTATTTCCAGGATTAAAGTAGCCTAGTGGGAGCCCCCGGTGAGAAACGTACTTGACAAAAATACTAAAATGACTATTCAAAAATAGGGGTTGATCGTAGAGGGTTGAAAATGTAGGGTTGTATGTATTTTTAATGCTGTATCATAAAAATATAAAAACAAAAATTTTTGTCTAAAAAATAAAAAAAATATTTTTAGGGGTGGACAACGCTTAACATTTAGGGGGATGAAAAATTGATGTTGGCCGATTCTCAGACCTACCCGATATGCACACAAAATTTCATACAAATCGGTCCAGCCGTTTCGGAGGAGTATAGGAACGAACATTGTGACACGAGAATTTTATATATAAGATTATATATTATTATGTAGGTACCTACCTAAACGTAGTTGTACTTATTTGCTAAAGTAAGTACCTAATAATAATGATTTTAGAATATCTTTAACACATTAATAATTTATTTAAAATCTTTAAGCTGCAGAATCTAGGTTTGTAAACTGAGAAGCGATGCGCGTCATTTTAGATTTAACTAAATTAAAAGGGAGGAATATAGAAATAGACCTATATTTTAGCAACAGTAAAATACTTGTAAACCCTATTGATTTGTTAAATAAACGCAGGTATAATTACTGGGCTAGGCATATAGCCATAAATACAGTTATGTAGGCAGGTTCTTATGAAGTATGTACTTACGGTTACTATGATACTGCCAGTACAAACAACATCGAAATCAAAACATAACCAAAATATACTTTAGCTTAAATCATGCGAAAGTATTCGCTAGGTGATCATTTAGCCGAAAATGGTAGGTACCTAGTTATATACGGTTTTATTTTTATTATTTAAGTAAAGACATGCATCAATACCTATAACTTTGTCGTTTTGTGTAGTGTTTGACCGAGGCTCTCGTAACTGGTTGTTGCATGCTCGATACGTGCGGGGAGAGCATTCTGTGTGCCTCGACCTGGCTGATGAGTTGCAGAAGCAGTATGACAATAAGCACAGATATGCGTACTACATAAAGGTATTTACACTACTATGATTAAAGTTAGGCGTATCGGCAATCTTCAGTTTTATACGAATATACAATCGATATTTATGCATCCGAACCTGGCAGTCACTTATGAGATTATAGTACTTAGGTTTTTTTTATGGTATAGGCCAGCAAACGAACATGTGGGTCACCTGATGGTAAGTGATCTCCACCGCCCATGTACGCCCACAATACCAAAAGAATCATGGGTGCGTTGCCGACCTTAAAGAAAAGGGATAATTAAGGGATTGGGAAGGGGAGGGGGTTTGGGCCTCCGGATATCTCACTCACCGTACAAGTCCTTTGAACAAAAATCCCAAGCGAATTTGGGGGATTTTACTGAAGTGGGGAATTATTTTGTTCGCATTAACAAATATTTATATGTCTCTTGCACTAAATTTAATTATCAAAACGGTGCATTATTTTTATTTATGGGAATTTTAGATTTTTTTTTATATTTTCTTTTAGATTTTTACATAATTTATTTAGTTTTTTGTATTGCAGTGCAAGTGCCATGTAAGCCTTGTATACTCATGGCTATTTCTTCAAAATGCGTTATTTATTTCGTTTTTTTACAGCCGAGGATATCTGTTTATCGGTCAAAATCTACCGATAAAGAAAAAACTAAATAACTTTATCGACAGATAGCACATAAAAAATATTGGGACGCTTGAAATGTCATTTTCATAGTGTTGTATATCTGTAGTCAGCTATCAGTCCTCTCATCAGTAGACAGCAATGAAGAATAGGATTACCTATCATTAGTAAGTTTATTGGGACGGTAAAACGGAAAATAGATAAAAATTTCTATCGCCGGTATAGCAAAACTAAAGACAGAGAGAATATAGGGAACGGCCATAAATTGAATGTAAAAAAGTGAAATTTCTTATGAAGAGGCCAAACTGTATTCCCGTTCTACGAAACACAGACTTATCGCAATAACAAAGTTAGATATATAGAGTATTTTTATTGTACACCAAATAAAGTACCTATATTATAAGGCTTTTGAACTGCGAAAGTAGTATCAAAATGAATTCAGGACTTTTTGCAGGAAACCTATAAAAAGCAGATATTTGAATAAATGTACTTTTTTTTAAATATTTTATGTAAAATTATGTTTGGACTGCTTTGGTGGCGCAGTTGTAATGCGTACGCGGTACGACTACTGTGCTGAGATCTCGGGTTCGATCCCCGGGTGGTAAAGTGATATTGGGTTTTTCTATAATGAAATGCTTAGTATAAGCCCGGAGTCTGGAATTGTGCCCGGTATGGCGATAGTCTCGCCCTCTAGCACATCATGGGCTCGGTGAAATGTGGGTGTACCTCTGCCTACCCATTCGAGGAGTACAGGCGTGACTGTGTATGAATGTATTTTTTTTCCGAAAAGGGCTCGGTGTTAGCAGACGCCGGCCGTATACAAGAGGCTTTGGAGAAGTTCCACAGTTGTCTGCGACTGCAGCCTCATGATCCGGAGCCACTAAAACAAGTCGCGAAATGTTTGTAAGTGATAATGTTTATTTTTAACCAACTTCAAAAAAGAAAGAGGTTCTCAATTCGGTGCGTTATTTTGTTGCAATGTATGTACATCGATTTCTCCACCAATTATCGACCGATTTTATTGGAAAAAAATTCACTCTATAGAGTTTAGCTGCGATGTGGTCCCATATAAATTTGGTTAAAATCTGATGACAGAGTACGGAGAAAAAATATATAACTCCTCAACGGACAACAGTACACTCGTCGCGATTGTGTTATTGTACTGGAATTTACATGCTATTGCTGTAACAAACACTAAAAATTGAAAAATAATATAACTTTTAACAAAATTTAGAAATTGGCTTCAAAATTAAAAGTAAAAACACAAAGTCAAAAATAATAAATTCAGTCAGGCATAAGTCCAGTTAATCTCGTTAACTCCTTGTAGGCTTGCCGCATTGTCGGATTTTGGCTCCATGGCGTCCACTGTGTGGTAGTTTTCGCCCAGAGCTTACCGAGTATGCGGCAGGTGTGGCTAGCCCAGGCTCATAAAGGTGACATAATATAATAATTGATAAAGTATTTATGAGTGGTAGAGCCACGCTGTAGACACCTGTTTACAGCATGCATGTGCTGGCTCGTCCGGGTCGTTACCACTGTCTCACAGAAAACCGGCGTAAGCAATTTTACAGCACCTTTGGCACTTAGGACAACATATTCCTTTTTATGAACCTGATTAATATTCTTGATAAAATATGATCTAATTTAAATTATATTACAGATTTCATCAGGGGCGGTTCCAACTGGCTCTGGAAGCGTATTTAGAAGCAGACAAGATTACGAAACATCCCGATGCTGATATTTATTGCGCATTAGGTAATAGTGCAGCTAAACGACGCGTTATAGCTCGAGCCGAGACACGGACAACGCGCGAACGGGGCGCAACATACTCATGTGTGCATGACGGCGCCGGATACGAACAAGTCACTGCAAATAAACAAGTAAACGGTGTGGGAGTTGTCTACACTAGTAAAATGCGCTTCGTCCGTAATTCGGGTCGCGCTATCACGAATCGTTTAAATGCACCTTTATATCTTTGTCAATTTTGAATTATACAGGTTGGTCCATATTCAGTAGATCAACAATTAGTGTAGACTGATTGACAACTGTGGACTTTAATACCTATTGATTTATCATTTACCCTTATGTACGTATTAACACAAAAAGATTCCTGAAAATGGGTATTATGGGCCTAGTTAAACGACGCCTGTTAACGTAAACAAAGCTACGTATGAGGTTCCATTTCATTTAATTACATGACGTGGCACATCTCTAAAAAAATCACACTAATGACATAATATTATACCACTACACGTACCTACATGAGTAGGCCGTGCTGCTATGCCGCGCTGCGCCGCCTCCATGGCTCTGCTCGCGCTATGACGATTCACGCGTCCTTTAACTGCACCATTACACTTAACTTTGCAAATGATATTATATTCTACACTAGGATTAGACGTAGATATTACTATTCAGTATTCTATGCTACTAGTTCGTGAATGTTCTAATCTAGTGTCGCAGCTTATCACATCATGGGACAGATGAATTTCGTAGGTGTACTAGTAGTACCTTTGCCTACTCCTTTGTGGATACAGGCGTGAGACTACGCTATGTTGTTAAAACAGTTAAAATTTGTCAGCGTCTGCCAACCCACATTTTTTCTCTCCGTATTTCTCTGAATTTAGTTGTGCGAGTTGGTGGGAAGTGTCGTGGTGTAGAGATGAGTTCTGGCGAATATGAGGACTGCGATATATGATATTTAATTAGTTATGATATATAGGTAGTTGCCAACCCGCATAAGGCCAGCGTGATTGATCAAACGCTAACCCCTCTTATTGGTCCTTGGCCAGTAATGGAAACATTTAATTTTTATAGCATAGGTCTACAAACGAGCAAGTAGATCACCTGATGGTAAGTGATTTACACCGGCCATGTATGCCAACAATACCAAAAGAATCATGAGTGCGTTGCCGACCTTAAAGTAAAGGTATAATTAAAGGATTGAGAAGGGGAAGAATTTCGCACACCGTACGAAAAAGCAAGCTGCTACTTTAAGTCAGTTTTCTGCGAGGCAGTGGTAACGACCCGGACGAGCCGGCTCATTTATACTGTAGACAAAACTGTCTACAGCGTGGCTCTACCACTCGAAAAAGTATAATACAGGACTGATATTATGATTTTGCCAGCGGAGTGTGCGTGGCACCTTGGTGACACGGAGCATGGCGTAGAATGGGCCCGGTCTGCTGTCCAGGCTGGCGGGGGAGAGAGGGCTGGAGCGTTGTTAGCGAGGCTATTGCTGTCTTCAGACAATATTAACGGAGCTTTGGCCGCATATGACGAGGCCTTGGCGTAAGTATGTTTTATATTTTGATAGTCTCCGTGGCGTAACGAGCAAGAAACCGGCTGTGAAACACTGAGGGTTCGTCCCTGCACCGATTCAAATGTTTGTGTGATCTACAAATAATTGTCTCGTGTCTGGGTGTTGTGAGACCGAATTCTCTCGTAGTTCCTGATACCCACGACACAAGACTCTTATCTTGCTGTGGGGTCAGTACTATGTGTGTACAACTGTCAAGTGTATTTATTTATAATATACTAGTTTTTGCTCGCGGCTCTGCCCGCGTGAATAGACTTTTCCGAAATAAAACGTGGCCTATAACCGTCTCCAGGGTCCGATCTATCTCTACATCAAAATTCATCAAAATCGGTTCAGTGATTTAGGCGTGAAAGCGTAACAAACAAATAGTTTTTTTTCATAAAAAGTATTCTATGTTACTACTTATACCTCCAAGAATATGTGTACAAAGTTTCATGATGATCGGTTAAGTAGTTTTCGCGTGAAAGCGTAACAAACAAACTTACATTCACATTTATAATATTAGTATGATACTACTATACCACACGAGCAGGTCACTCGTATGATGGTAAGCGCCAGACCACCAGTCAGATTTGCTTCAATGTCCTACAAACCGGAATATGACATTGCTCACTACTTGGCGGCAGAAATAGACAAAGCAGTGGTAGCTACCCAGAGGGTCTCTCGCTTACCAGATATATGTATAACCCAGTACGATTCCTTAATCAATAGTGAAGGAGTTTTTAAAGTTCAAAATAACCTCGACATACGATTATATTGCTGGTAGATCCCCATAAATGTCTGCCTTAAAATCCTCAACAGCTCCCACGCCTGCGGGGCCGACACCTTAGCAGCAGCAGGCGCGCTCCGTCTCCGAGCTGGTGACCCTCGCCGCGCGTTCCAACTCCTCGGCGCAGCTCTAGCTCAGCAGCCGACGCAACACGCCGCGGCGCTAGCCCTGGCCGCCATGATGCTGCAGCATAAAGACCTAGACGCTGCCCTAGCAAGGCTGAAGACCGCGCTTGCAGCACACTCTACTTGTGTGGCATCTCATGCTAATCTGGGCTTGGCTTTGTTAGCGAAGAAGAAGTATGTAGCTGTAAGTTCTCATATACCCAAGTGACTAGTCCCTATTATGGCCTATTACAGAAATTGCCCCATAGAATGAAGTAGGTAAAGTACACGCCAAAACCTTTATGATATAGGTTTTATATAATTGTTGGCTTGGTATCAAGCTTATACAAATTACCTACTCATTATTTATTTGGCACAACCATTAAGTTTACCCTATCCAGAATCGGTTCACATATGGCGGAGATATCGCGCAACATACGAAAAAACTGAATTGCGACCCTCTCCATTTTGTCTTTGTTTCTGCCTGGCGTTATCCCGGCTTAGTGCCAGAGTCCGCCTTCTCGTACCACAGATTTGACGGTATTTGGTAATATCGACTCGCCGTCTGACCCTCACAATCCGCAACGAGAACCAAGTTTCGCCATTGCTTCGTCCATTAATCAGCAGAGTTTACCACGTGCAGGTTGGTGGTCCAGTTAAATTCTTTTTTTATTTAGTTAATTTAAAATACTTATAAATGATACGTCATATACAGGCTCTGACGTGTCTTCAGCGTGCAGTTTGGACAGCACCACTGAGTTCGCGAGCCTCTCATAACCTAGGCCTGGCTCTGCTCATATGCAAAAGAAATACTTCAGCGTTCTGCAGACTCGCCACCGCAGCAGCTTTGGAACCTTCACAACCATATACCGTAATAATTAATAATAATAAATACACCCAACAGTCACACACATAGTCTTGACCCCACACTAGGTTAACCTGTATCGTGGGTATCAGGAACTACGAGGGACTTACGGTCCCACAACACCCAGACCCGAAACAAATATTTGTGGATCACACTAACATTTGTCTCGGTGCGG
Source organism: Mimas tiliae (assembly GCA_905332985.1). Taxonomy (NCBI): domain Eukaryota; kingdom Metazoa; phylum Arthropoda; class Insecta; order Lepidoptera; family Sphingidae; genus Mimas; species Mimas tiliae. Next base: position 3,423,102 of record HG995256.1, on the reverse strand, counting down.
GAATCGAACCCACGGCCTCTCGCTTCGCAGCCGGCTACTCGCCCGCTGCACCACGGAGGCTGTCAATTAGTATAATAAGATTCTTTTGTTCCAAGTTCCTTTATTTGTTTTAATTCTGGCAAGATACAGTGCAGTCCAAATGTAATGGCGACCGTCAAAAGGCAATCACAGTATATCGGGTTTTCCGCATGTGTACGGTGGTCGCTATCCATTCGGGTACAAGAATGATCAGGTATCTTCCTACCAGTCATTCATCCGATTGCGAAAAAACTTTGGTGAGTTGTGCGCATGTCCCCGATTATTAGTAGCAAAAATAATAGTAAAAGAATCAAATTATTTTGATGTGTAGGTAAGTATACTTATCTGTAACTATTCTTACGCACTCATACGCACTCACGCCTGTAATCCCCGAAGGGGTAGGCAGAGGTGTAACCAGTACACCCACATTTCACCGAGCGTATTTCTGTCCCTTATGTGATAGGGGGCGAGCCTATCGCCATACCGGGCACAAATTCCAGACTCCGGGCTGATACTAAGTATTTCGTAATAGAAAAACCCAATACCACTTTACCCGACCCGGGGATCGAACCCGAGACCTCAGCGTTGACCTCAATCGTAACGCGTACGCATTACAACTGCGCCACCGAGGCAGTCGTAACTATTCTTCTTCCACATTTATCTTGATCAGATCAAATCGAACGCGCTGCCTCTCGTTTCACAGTCGGCTACTGGCCCTGTACCATGGAGTCTGTCAACTAACGGCCATTTTTAATAAACGATCTTGTGGTCAACTTATCTATTTAGACTGGTTGATTTCCTGATAGGGTTACCTAATAGATGAAAAAATGTAAAGTCCTAAAAAGCCTGATTTCTTTAAAAATACATTTCCTACAAGCGCGTGTGATTCTAACGTACATGTGTATTCATTGTGTTGATTATTGTTTAGGTAGGTACTTTATGAAAGTAGATTTATTTTCTAAAGAAGAGATTATTTAATTATTTGAAATATTTTTTCCATTACAAGTGTTTATTAAGCAATCATTTTAACATTGTCAAAGTCCGACCAGAATTCTGACAAGTAAAAACCCTGATATGTCAGGACAAATCCTGACATAACACTTTATCCGGATAATCAACCTAAAATCGTTAATTAAATGGATGTTACGTGTTTTAGGTCCTGCTGATAGCAATAGCATTAGAACGTTTGGGAGACAGCAGGTCTGATGCAGCATACGCCAGGGCGGCCAGGCTGGCGCCAAACAATGCGCTCGTAAGGATCAACCTGGCGGGGAGACATGGCCGAGCTGGACGGATCGCAGAGGCTCTGGAGGAAGCCGAGGTTACTGCACAACTGCTACAGAGAGACGAGAAACCGGATGCCCATGTATGTTACTTTAACATATTAAAGGTGCGGGCCAACAGTGGGTCATTTGATGACAAGTGATCTCCACCGCCTATAGTCACCCACAATAACTGAATTATGGATGCGTTGATGAGGAATGTAATGGGGATTTAGGCAAGATTGTGGCAGATTCCAAAAATCTTACTTGCCGTACTAAACGACAATAGCAAGCTGCCGCAACACGTCAATTTTCTAATTTTCTGTGAGAGTAGTCAAACCGGCCCATTAATGTTGTAGACAACCACAGTATTTGCTAGATCTATTATTGTACCTTTGATCACTAGATGACTTTGATCTGGCCTTGTCCTCTTCTTCTGCTTGCCGCTATCCCACTCGCAGTGGGGTGGGCGCAACATGTTTTTAACACATATTAAAGAAAGATTTGGATTGTAATTTTTACGACCGACCGCCAGCCTGACGTCAACTCTTTTGGAGGGGGGGACTATGATATGGCCTTCCATCATACATAATTTCATTTCATCATAAATAAGGCTCCACTCATGTAGACCTCGTTTTTTTTGTGACATTATAGGTTTTCCAAAAACAAGCCAAAAGGTTTTAAACTCGATGTGTACCTATAATATAACCCCAATAAAAGTGCTAACTCAAAGCTTCTTTTAGGATGGATATGATGGTTATAAGATCTAGATATGCTTCCCTAAACCTCATTATTTAGTGCAGTTTGGTAAGTATGCTTAAAGCTTGAACTCAATCAATCAATTACATGCCGAAGCGCCTCTCCTGGTTCAGTGCCTTGAGCCGGAGTCACTTGAGTCACTTTAACAAACATAATACTAGGCATGCCTCGTAATCTCTCGTAATGGTAGGGACCGGCACTGTCAAGTCAAACATTTTAGTTCAAAAATAATAATAAAAAAATAATAATAGCCCTGTATTATATACGTCCCACTGCTGGGCACGGGCCTCCTTTACTGAATGAGAGGGGTTAGACCTTAGTCCACCACGCTGGCCTAATGCGGGTTGGGAGACTTCACATATCTTCAAAATTCTTATGAAGAACTTCTTAGGTATACAAGTTACCTCACGTTGTTTCCTTCACCGTTAAAGCGAGTGATAATTAACAATTATTACACACATAACTTAGAAAAGTCAGAGGTGTATGCACTTGAGGCTGGTTTCGAACCTGCGACTTTCGTCTCGACAGTCCATACCACTCCCCGCTGAGCTATCACTGCTGATTTTAGTTCTCTTCATACATTTAACATTACTGTTACTTTTAGCTGGCGAGTTCGTTGGCATCTTTGCTAGCTCTGCTCCGAGATGCTGGTGTAGGACTACTTCAGTTCCCTGCAAGTGGGTCTGATGTAGACGCATCTGTGTCGGCTATACAAGATTCAAACCCACCTGAAAACAATATGGCGTCTGATGAAGTTTAATATTATTATACTTTAAGATCTGATGACGGAGTACGAAGTAAAAAAATGAAACTCCTCAACGGACAACAGTACACTCGTCGCGATTGGTTATTGTATTGGAATTTACATACTACCTATTGCTGTAACTACCACTAAAATTGAGAAATAAAATGCAATTTTACTTGACTGGTAGCGACATATGACATAGGCACCGACTCCAAAGAGACTTTTGACTTTCAATGTTTTTATTTTGAAGTCGGTTTCGAGTTTTTGTTAAAACTTCTTTTATCGTGTTGTAATTTTTGCATGGAAGAATTAAAAATGCCCGTTTTATGCACACGAGTGTATAAAATATAATTTAAGCATTATCATAATTATCTTTGTCATTTGTTTTTAAAATATAATTAGGTATTAACTTTTTTGATGTGACTTATCTTTTCATACTTGAATTCATTGTATCAAAATGATCAAAAACATGATAAATTTTTTACTAGAAAAATGTAGTTATGTTGTAGTAATGTCTTCTTTGGTTGCGCCATTGAAAATACATAATAAAATGTTTATGAGTAATGCGATAATGGTTGAACGATGGAATTATTTTTATTTTTGTTCATTGTTAATATTATTTTATACTGCTAAGGTTTGTTTATTTTATTTGTTTTATATAAATACAGCATGAACGGGCCGGCACGATCGGGTTGTTACCACTATCTCACGGAAAAACCGACGTGAAGTAGCAACTTGCTGTTGCGTTTCGTATGGTGAATGAGATATCCGTAGGCCCAAATCCCTTTACTCTTCCCAACCCTTTTATCATCTATTTCCTTTTGATTAATTTGCTTGTTAGCCGTCCTGTTATAAAAAAAAATACCACCTAGTATAAAGGTAACCACTGCTTTGTCTATTTCAGTCGCCAAACAGCAGTGTGCAATAAAGCCAATGAAATAACGGCATTATGAGACTTAACATCTCATGTCTTAGTACAAATGCAGTGCTGTGCAGTACTTTGTAACACAAAGTTCAGAGTGGTATTAGGGATCAACTGCTCGTCTCATCATTCAGATGTATAAAAAAGGTCAAAGATCTTCAACCCCTGTGGGGGATAGATGAAATGTAAAACTAACCAACTCCAACCGACATCATCGGTCAACAACGGGCTAGAAGCGTATGTATGAAAACAGTAAGGCGGGTTTTAATGGTAAATTTATTTTGTGTTTTTTTTAGTGCGAAAATAAGACAAGAACAGCAAGCTTAGTTGTTCTGCCGCCATTGGTTTTAGGGTACGATGAATTGTATGGGGACGAAAATGTTCATATGGAAAATTCCAACATACCAGCAGAAACTACTGAATATGCGAAAGTCAGCCAACCATTGAAAGATGATAGACAAAATGTGACCGAGGATTATTATGATTTTACTGGAAAAGAAACTGCTAGTGATGGAAAAGATGTTCCTGAATATCCTAATACTGGTGTTGTTCATGGGAAAGAAAATCATCGTAACGAAATTAATGGAGTGCCGATGCAATTTGTAGGCAATTTTATTGTACCACATGACTTCTTTAATTGCCCTTGTCATAAGCAGAATAAAACATCACATTAATAGGGTAATTTCCTGTGTTGAATTTTATACACAACAGGAACCTCCTACGACAGGAACTGATACGAAATAGAAACACTTTTCTTTTAAAATACTATCAAAATTGGTTAGAAAATTGATCCCGCAAATAGGTTTGATATTGGTATGAGTAAAGGTGGGTGTGTAGTGGAGATATCTCATGTCTCGCTTGCACGCGTAGACCGTAGTCATTAATGGTCATTTTACACGGTGACGTCAAGGATTGCATCGTCTCTCATTTGACAATTATAGGCCTCTCGCATCAGATTTTAAAATATTATTTATTTTTAGGCGGAATTATAAGATTCTTTCTGCAATAGATTTTGGGTAACGAAACTTAACAAGTTTGCAAAAATATTGTTATAAGTAGGTTTTGGCTATAAGAATAATAAGTAACATATTTAAAGTACAAGTTTTTAATGCTATACAACACACTATTTAACCTTTAATTGAGTTTTGTCATATTCGTTGTTTTTCGAATTTATTTAAACAAAAACAATTGGTGACTGGTGAGATTTTATGAAGCTAGTCCAGTAAAATAAACCTTTAAAAAATATTTCGTAATCTACGGATTTTTCTAGACAATCTACGGAACTCTATGGATTTTTCTGCATCATATTACGGATTTTTGAATATCGAATCTTACAACACTGTTATTATGGCGGCAGTGTGGCGGTGTGGCGCTTTTTAAATAGGAACGACCATTGGAACGACTATACGAACCTTAATACGAACGGTTAGGAAAATAATCTAACGTTAGGACCCAGTGTGGCATGTGCGTGGATGTCTTGGACCTTGGTGGATGTGGACTAGTGTTGTAGAGCACAATTTTCAAATGAGTTTAAGCGTAGCCTCTTTTTGTACTGAGCCTACTGGCTCAGTACTCAAGTACTTGTACTCAAGGTCCACTTCAAATGAGGCGAACCGTCTTGAAAGTCACTCGCTCGTTCTCCCTATTTCAGGCACCTAGCCCGCGTTCCTATTATCCTGGCAGTTTACCGGTAAATGACTTTGACAAGCAGAATTCAACCTTACTGACACTCATCAACCTTATTGACACTCATCAACCTTATTGACACTCATCAACCTTATTGGCACTCATCAACCTTATTGGCACTCATCAACCTTATTGACACTCATCAACCTTATTGACACTCAACCTGCCCTTCAAATTTTAGACTTAATGAATTAATAATAAGAGCTATTATGCCATAAAAATATTTCTGACGTTTAGAGAATCTACCATGGAATAATATTCTGCCGCAGGCCTCGATCGGTGGAAATAGAAAATGGGAATCGAGAAATAAAAATGTAAGTAGTACATGTAAAAAAATTGAGCTGCCCTTACATTATTTCGTCATACACGGAACAAATGTAATGCTTCTTGTATGTCCGCCTACAACATTAGTGTGGAGGGTCAGTGGAGATGAGTGGTCAGTGTTGTATTGAGTAGGACATAATTTTAAAATGAGTTGGTAAGAGTAGCGTCATTTTTGTACTGAGCCAGTACGAGGTCACTTCAAATGAGCTTAAGCGTCTTGAAGCTTACTCGCCCGTTCTCACTCTTTCACGCACGCAGCCGCGTCTCGGGCAGAATAACGCGACATAAAATTTTAAGTAGTAAATACAAAAAACACCGTCCTACATTATATCCGTTGACTAAGATTATATCGTATAAATAAATGTACTCGTTGATTATATCGGACTCGTGTCCGGATTGACTCCGGACATGAGTCCGGGACAAATGAAATGCCTCTTGTATGTCCTATTCAACACTACTGTGGACAGTGGAGTTCAGTGGACTGGACTAGGGAGTTTTGGCGGGAATTCTTACAGTGCGGTGGCTCTCTTGTTTTAATTATTTCCTAAACTGGTTTGAAGTTGTGTTTGTTGTATAAAAGTGGTGTAGTTTTGTGCAATAATCATTAACGATGATGAATAGTGTATGGAAACATTGAAATAAGTGGATTTGGGTGATTTTTGATCAAGGGTATTGTCGAACTTGTGCTTTCGATTCTCTTGAAGAAAGTCGTCTAAGAAGCATTGAACTGAAAGCAATTATCACCAAAACTCCAGCAAGACCTTGAAATCGGCCACACCCCTGTTTCATCGTTCTTGGAATATAAGAAAAGATATAACTAATGACTTGGCAGCATGGTTTCTGATCTTAGCCGGTTCCTTATGGAACAAAAAAACAAAAAAAAAAAAAAATGGACTGGACTAGATTAAAAACAAGTTTGCTTTCATTTTTCAAGTCCTTTCCTTTGAATTGGCGTATTCAGTCCACAAGAATTTTACAGTTTACTCTACTGAATTTAGTCTTTCTGCCTTTTACGTTCCGCGTTCAGTATTTTCTGAATTAAAAGAAGTGCGATTACGAGTATAAAAATATGTCGTATTTATCTAATAACGAGTATTATGAAATGATGCTTTGTGTTGGTGCAGCTGATGGTAGTCTACGAGAGGCTCGTAGGCTGTATAAAGCCAAGTTTATAGATGGAAGACCAGATAATGAAGGTCGTCGTCTGCCATCTTTAGAGTGTTTTCGGAAGATGGTACATCGCCTGCACGACTCAGGTTCTTTCCGGGGCTTCCGCCAAGAAGGCAGGCCGTCTGGCGTATCCGCAGAACTGAAAGAGAGCATAATTGAGCATTTTGAAACGCACCCGAGGACCAGCATGCGGCAAGCCGGGGCGGCTCTCGGAGTTAATCATGTTCAGGTGTGGCGCGTGCTGCGAGAGAATGCCCAATATTCTCACCATTTTCAACGGGTACAGGACAATTCCTGCGAATCGGCATGTGTATTGTCTCCTGATTTCTCAGCACGACTAGACTTCTGCAAATGGTATCGGGATCGTGTGGCAGCATCACCGAATTTCGAGTCGCGCATATTATGGACGGGTGAAGTGTCATTCACTCGTGATGGTATCAACAGCCTCCACAACGAGTATGAATGGCCACAAAATAACCCAGATGCAGCGGCTGAAACTAATTCCCAGAACCAGTGGTGTATCAACGTATGGGCGGGAATTGTGGGTGAAAAACTTATTGGCCCCATAATCCTCCCGAGAACATTAAATGGAGAGACTTATTTGTCATTCCTCACAAATGTTCTCGAGGATGAATTAGAAAATTTGCCAATTGCTGTCTACAGCAATATAATATTCCAGCATGAGGGGACTTCGGCACATTTCACAGGACATGTATGCAAGTACCTCAACAGTCACTTTGAACAATGGATTGGTCATGATGGTCATGTCACTTGGCCGGAGCTTTCACCAGACCTCACCCCGATTGTTTTTTTTCTGTGGAGCTACATAAACAACTTAGTATATAGTAATGCTTGTAAGACTCAAGAGGAAATGGAGACAAGCATAATTGCTGCATTTAATACTGTAACTCCACAAATGCTGCGCACAATATCTGGGAATGTATTACGTCGTACTGAATTGTGTATTGTGCAGAAAGGTGGACATTTTGAGTCTCTTTTATGATTTGCAAAGAAAATTACTTCCCTGAGCCTGTAAAAAAGTATTGGTGGTGTTGTTTCTTAATTAATTTGTAACATACAGTGTTCACCTTGTACTTTTGTAATTCATGGTCATTGTAAAGTGAGTATGATGAACAAATGACAGTTAAATTAACTTTGAAATTAACCACACAGTTTTCCATCAGTTCATTTTACTTTTTTAGCTCCTTTTATGGTGAACTTTCGACTTTTCTTTCGGAGCATACTTGTGGGTATAAAACAGATGAAAAGTTGCTATGTTTGACAGGAATCAACAATTCTTAGTTGACTACAAAAGAGACATTTTTATACATGGTGGGCTTATTTTGATATAATTATTACTAGTTACCATTGTTATAAATGTTATTAAAAACTCATGGATGTATGTTGCAAGAATAGAGAGTAACAACATGATCTTGACCGAGCCGAGTATCCTGCTGAGACTTTTCCAAAAACCTTTGTTTATGTATGTCTTTGTAAGTGGAAACTATTACATATTTAATATATTTAATATTTGACAGCTCCGTGGCGCAGCGGGCGAGTAGTCGGCTGCGAAGTGAGAGGCCGTGGGTTCGATTCCCACACCGAGACAAATGTTTGTGTGAACCACAAATATTGGTCTTGGGGTCTGGGTGTTGTGGGACCGCAAGTCCCTCGTAGTTCCAGATACCCACGACACAGGTTTACCTAGTGTGGGGTCAGGACTATGTGTGTGACTGTTGGGTGTATTATTATTATTATTATTGCCCAGAAAAAAACTAATGGAATGGAGTAAATGTCTAATGGAAAGAAACTGGTACAGGATAGCTTCATGCCACAGACCAAATATCCATATAGATACCATATTATTATGTGTGTTACATACAGACATCTTGTGAAGCTTTTGGTCATGAGATTCTCTCTTCACATTACATGACACATTATTCCTGGAGGCAAGGGGGATGCTTGGTTTACTACACATTGAGGTATTAAAAATGGACTGTTTATATCTATATCTTTGCTTCTTCTAATTTAATTGTATCAAGGCCATAATTCTAGCCAGTCATACTATCTGAATGTACATTCAACAATTTCATTCAATTACAATACCAGCAAAATAACTTGCTGGCCTGAAGTTAGTTACAAGTGGCGTCCCGGCTATTGTTTTCAAAGACTACATAAATGGTGATTGGAGGCATAGAGGGTTGCTGAAGTGACTAACTTCAGTCTGGCCTAGTTTTGCGCATATAATTCAATTCAATTTTATTCCTTTCAGATAAATAAGCCATTGAAAGTCCATCAGGTAATAATTTATATTAAAAAAATGTTCTGTACAATGAATCATATTTAAAATCTGAACATATTATAAAACATTCACATCCAGACATTAATCTAGATTCGAAAGTGGAATATATGTCATCAATGGGTATTGCAAGATTTGAGTATTTTACCCACATTATGAACTAAAATTTCTAGATAAATCTTATTATTTGCAGCTCCATAAACATTTACATTCTCCAGAAAATGTATAGGATGAAGTTCATTTACATCGTCGAGAAAATGTTGAAGATCCATCAAATACAAAATTGATATTTATTTTAAATATTTATTTATTTAAGGTAAGGAAATGGTTTTAAAAAGCATTAGGTCTATTATTTTTATGTATGTTGTAGATTTTTTGAATTAATTCATTTAAAATTATTTATAAAATTTAACTTTATCTCATATAGTTGTAATTTTGAGTATTTTACTTCAACAGGGATTCTGGAACTTATTTGAAAGCTGCTGGACCTTTTATGAAGATAGATACAAAGCAAGGTAGATATTTCCAAGAGAAAGAGCCTTAAAAAGCAGTTCAAGGGTATTTCCTATCACTTAATTGCTTCTTGTCATATCACAGCTGGTACAAATAATGTGTCACATTTAGTTCTTGTCTTGAAGTACTTGCGTCGTCTATTAAGATTTATGTCTGATTTCAGCAATAATCAAAGCATACTAGCCTACGCATATCCGGCCCTGAAATTAGGAAGTCAGTCCCATTAAGAGTAAAATCCCACAGTTCAATATGGAACAACAAAGATCGACAATTGTTGTCATATGTGGACATAGAGAAGTTATGACAAGTAAGGAATTATTGTACTACCTATTAATATTATAAATGTCAAAGTTCGGATGTTTGTTAATCAATCAAGCGACAGATTTTGGTGAAATTTGGCACCCACGTAGACCATGACCTGGATTAGGACACAGGCTACATTTATCCGTAAAAGAACACTGGCGAAGCCGAGAAAAAAGCTAGTTAGAAATACACATTTGCAATTGAATACAGAATAAGTTAAATTAAATAAGCTGATTTTTTTGTAGTATTTAATAAAATAAATATTAGTCATACCTTATCTTGCTGGGACATCCAGAGCCGAACATTAACCTAATAATAAATACTCCCCAACAGTCACGCACATAGTCCTGACCCCATACTAGGTAAACCTGTATTGTGGGTATCAGGAACTACGAGGGACTTGCGGTCCCACAACACCCACACATCAAATAGACATCTGGTTCCATACAATTGGGCCCGTGGCATGCAGTGGCTGATTTGCCCTATGGCCCAGTACGTAGGCCCGGGCCTAGGGCGGCCAGATATTAGGGGCAGCCAATCGTGACAAAAAATTACCTGATGATAACAAGAGTCTATATGATGGGTGCTGAGAAAGGGGCGGCATGCATGGCGTAATGCATCGAATTTATTGTTAGTAGATGTAATTTTATAAATTGTAGTTTTGTGTTTGTTTTAAATATTACAGTATTCTAGCCGTTTGTGTTAGTGTGAAGGGTACCGTAATAAAATCATTTTCTTTCAAATCCGCCACTGGTGACACGTCTTTATATTGGTACCTAATACATCTGACTAGACCGGCGAGTAGTAACTTCAAATGCTGACTGGAGGCAGAGGCCTCCCGCATGTCCATTCCCTGAGTTCAGGCGTTATTATACCTCAATGCAAGCAATGGAGGCGTCCCACAAAATTTGGTTTTGTCATTTCACCCCATGAGGCTGGGGATGTATGTATTCAATTAAAAACATTATTAATATTGTTTTAGGTATGTACTCTGCATCGGCCAAGACAACGTAAATTTTTTATGAACGACCCAAAGTGAAGCCCATCCTGAATTGCGATAACTTATCAAGATACGCTAATATTCACTGGAGAAAATGCTCAAGAGTATAACGTATGAGATATCAATAAAGAGTTTGTTAAACGCGCCGCTCCACCAAAGCGAAGCTGCCACGTTGATATTTCCTTTTTGCCATGCCATATGTATTTATTTATTTCGTGTTAATTCATTTGAGATTATAAGTCATAGATTCTATTCTGTGTTTTATTCTCCTTGTTTTACTCAGAATCGGGATAGAATAAATTATTAACACACAAGCTCACGCCTTTATCTCCAAAGGGGTAGGAGGTGCAACTAGTTTCGCCGAGCTTATTGCCGTCGCATGAAGTCTATCGCCATACTGGGCACAAATTCTATTTCCGGGCAATTCATGTATGATTTTTCGAATCGAGAACATTGTGATAGCTTGACCTGGGAATTGAATCCTGGAGCACACGGTTCCTTAGTATGCTGCCATTAGACTAATTGATTTTATTCATTTCAGTGTGTTACCGTGCGCAACATAACACATTTATAAGGGCTACCGACATGTTAGTGAAGTGTCTTGTATTTAAAAATAAAAAAGTGTGTTCCATATTAAAAAAATAAGTAATAAGCGTGCTTTTAGACGAGCAAACGAAATATAATTTTCTCACCTCACTGCCACACATTTGGAGTGTAAACTTGGACCACCAAGTGTAGTGTTCCGTCTCTGTCGTGTTTGTATCGCCGGCAAACGAGCAAGTGGGCCACCTCATGGTAAGTGATCTCCACCGCCCATGTACGCCCTCAATACTAAAATAATCATCAAATAGTATCTGGGCTTGTCCGTCCTCTACACCCAGTCCCGTCGCACACCACGTGAGAACACTGACCACGTTATTATATATATACACACGTCATGGGTACCTCGCCAGCCGGGAGTGAACTGCGTTCCCCGTAGTGACGAGCGTATTTATAAGGTGCCATCTGACGTAGATGTCATCCTTATTCTTATCTACCGCCACTATCAACTTGATACAGTTAAATGATGTGTGAGATGGCAGAATCTGGCTTTAAGTCGGGATAATGCCAGGCAGAAAGAAAGACTGTAGGTAAATGTGTAATAATCCAGAAGGCTTGGCAGCGATATCAAGAGACCGGTTCCGTCAATAGAAGCCCTAGTTCAGGAAGAAAGCCATGCACTGAACCACGCGATGGCCGCTTTTTAGTGAGTCAGGTGTATAGGTAGTTGTATAAGTATATTATATGAACAGTATTATAAAAGTGTCGTAACTAAGCACTCAATCTTTCAACACGTCTCCTCGAACAATAACATTACAAGGCGCTGAAGTCAAGATGAACCGAGAGGAAGTGAGATGTGTACAAATTACCTTATGGACAGTTAGGAGGCTTCTCGCTGGCTATATACGTAGTCACCGTACAGCCCGTGGCCCTAAATTACTCCGTGAGCACTTAATTAGACTGGTTAAACTAAGTCTGGTTTCGCCTGGATTTGTGCGACATGGACTCGAGAAGACTGGGGTAGAGTATTGTTTTGCAATGAAGCTTGGATATCGCTAAGTGGCGTAGTGGCGAGGATAGGCAGATGATCGTCAGTAAGTACCTACTCTGTGGTAAGTACTTACTATGAAGACCAGAGGAACGCTTTGTGGAAATGACCCCATATTTTGTTGGGGGCTTAATAACCTTATAATTCTATGGGCGGCGATTAATTTGTTGGACCGTATGAAAACTACAGTTGAAACTGTCTCTGCTTCTTATTTTCCAAGATTCTGAAGATACGACTACTTAGAATACCTGATCAAATTAACTGATGGAGCGATGGATGGAGCCGATGCTATTGAAGTAGGTTATTTGGTTAGGTACTAGTTTTTTGCAGGAGTAAGCGTAAGCATCTCTAATGGCCGTTCCCAATATTAATCTTCAATTTCACGATAGATAGATATCGTCGAACATCCGTATTGTTCTATCTACTGCTTGGAATCGTCCCTATTATTTGGCATGTGACGATGCACAGCATCTGTTAGAGTGCGTCATACTTCCCTTGTAGCATTTCCGGTCAATTTCTAATGTTTCCGCTCCGTTTCAGCCAATCAGCGTTAAGTAAAATGTCACGTGGTCACAGGGGATCGCTTGCGGTGCGCTTGCACCATCTTGCTTCATAGCGTCATTTTTCATGAAATAAGCAACATCGATTGCGAAATAATATTTTTTTGATAATTGCAAAATAAATTATCATAATTATATTTAAATTTTTAATTATAATGGTAAATTGTTTGCTTAAAAATATAGTTACTACATTTTTTAGTATCAATAAATAGTGATATCGGCAGTGGAAAAAGCAGTGTTTCGGTGGGTAGTGTTAACTAATGTTTAGTTATGAGTAATCACAAGTATAGTGATTCCGGGCGCACGATTGACGACGGCGCCAACTTGCCGGCGGATGACCGCGCCGCTGCACCGACGCGCCGCTGCTGCTGCCGTTAATAGCTATTGGAGCGCCAGGATAGGTTTCCGACTCTGCGCGAGCGACGATTTTCGACGTTGAGCGTCTCCAGCGATTCAAGCTTCGCAGATATCTGAATATTTTCAGACTCAGGTAAAGTGAAATCGACGTGGTAGGTAAATCACAAATTGAATATTTAGCTTATAAAGTGAGCTTTATTGTTGCATAAATACGGTTCGGTGTCCACGGCGGACCGTAACACATCTCGCGGGTACCCGCGACTGACGCATCTATGCTATTGCCCTACACTAGTATTCAACGTTTTTTATATTTATTCGGCTTGCCGCAGTTATCGCTAATTATCCGGTTGATGCACTGCATTTAAATTTGGGCTTATTTAATATGATCATGTAAAGCAACTCACAAGTCCTCCAACAAATTGGCAATTCGGTTTGGAGAAATGTGCTGTAAACTTATAATGCATCGCCGGGGTTCGTCGTTGAGACACATTGTTACGGGTTCTTACCCCTAACAATTTTTAATCTTTTACGTGGTTAATTCAGAGAGGATCGTGTAGGCACTAATCAAAGCCCTACTTGCACAGCGTGAATTCCTAAATTATAATTTACAAATAGTCGGTTGGACAGCTGCTTCGAACACAGTTTTTATCACCCTCGACCGTGTTTGACAAAATATCTAGGTTATTCTAACCTGATTTAAAAATGTCATAATAAGGAAGAAGTGGTGTAGCTTGTTTGCGGAAAACGAGCAGAGTAGATAGATAATCGTCGGGAGCGTATGCTGAACGAGTTGTCTAATAAGAACTGCGAGACACATGCTGTGCATTGTCTCTGCTTAATGATAAAAGTTTTATTGTTACGTAAAACTTTTACTATTTCACGTTAAAGAGTGTGAACAAGTTAATTCGAGTGGCTTATGTTAAGTCCCCTGGATACAGCATAGCTTCTAGCATTCTCTAAACGTTGCTGTCAAACCAAGCTCCAGATATATTTTAATCAGTCTTAGCTACAAATATATGTATTCAAAACAAGTGGCACCGATAAGTCAATTGGACCTTGGTACAACCGAGAGACGACCGCGCATGAGCGGATTTTGGGAGGCTTCCTGCGAGCGTATCGCAGGGAGTGGCCTGGCGCTTTGGGCTCCGGAGGCCCTTCTCGACTGATTACGGGAACGCGCTTGCCATTTACCTCCAAACCTCTGCTGATCTACCCATCACAGAGGCTACTACGCCGGTTCATACGCACTCACGCCTGTATTCCCCGAAGGTGTGGGCAGAGGTGTCGCTAGTGCACCCACATTTCGCTGAGCGTGTCTCCGTCCCACGATGTGATGGGGGGCGAGCCTATCGCCATACCGGGCACAAATACCAGACTCCGGGATGATACTGAGCATTTCGTAAACCTCAATACCACTTTACCCGCCCCGGGGATCGAACCCGAGACCTCGGATTTAGCTTAATCGTAACGCGTACACATTACAACTGCGCCACCGGGGCAGTCAATATCATACGCCGGTTAAATACCAAAAATATACCTCTTTGATCACGCGAACTCAAATCTACATCGCCAAGCATTTTCCTGCAAGATACATGTAATTCTTTGTGAGGAATGCTCAGACAAGCAAAAGGCGATCAATAACTCAGTAACTCGTCCATGCAGGAACGGATTTTACGGAGGCTGAGGATTTGTCAGCGTATCGCAGGGAGTGGCCTGGCGCTTTGGGCTCCGTAGGCCCTTCTCGAATCGATAACGAGAATGCACCTGCCATTTACCTCCAAAAACTGTTGGTCTACCCATCACGGAGAATACTATGCCGCGCCGGTCGGATACCAATCAGTCAACCGGCATGTCGCAATGAATTGAGGTAGTTATGGAATACCATCAATGTGTGGTTGGGATGTCTGTGACTTAGCCTTTTGTCGTCAATGCTTCTGTAGAATGTCATCAGCGATCTCTGAGACTGGTGTCTCCAGGTGATGAGCGCGGACTGTTATGCGCACCAAAGAGTTTTTCATAGCTGACGAACTAAGGAATGTGGATAATCGTCTACTTGGACGAATTCCTGATAGTGGGACAGTTGGTTAATCTGCTGCAGTCATAGGTAAATATACCCCTGGAAACCGTTTACTGTCAATACATTACGGCCCTGAATACAAGTCCTTTGAACGAAAATCCCAATTTTCCGAATTTGGGGGATTTTACTGAAGTGGGGAATTATTTTGTGCGCATTAACAAATATTTATATGTCTCTTGCACTTAATTTAATTAACAAAACGGTGCATTATTTTTATTTATGGGAATTTTAGAATTTTTTTATATTTTCTTTTAGATTTTTACATAATTTATTTAGTTTTTTGTATTTGCAGTGCAAGTGCCATGTAAGCCTTGTATACTCATGGCTATTTCTTCAAAATGCGTTATTTATTTCGTTTTTTTACAGCCGAGGATATCTGTTTATCGGTCAAAATCTACCGATAAAGCAAAAACTAAATAACTTTATCGACAGATAGCACTTAAAAATATTGGGAAAATGACAGTTCAAGCATTTTCATAGTGTTGTATATCTGTAGTCAGCTATCAGTCCTCTCATCGGTAGACAGCAATGAAGAATAGGATTACCTATCATTAGTAAGTTTATTGGGACGGTAAAACGGAAAATAGATAAAATTGTCTATTGCCGGTATTACAAAACTAGAGACAGACAGAATATAGGGAACGGCCATAAGTAATCTGTGGCAGGAGTTTAATTATATGTTTACGTTTTTAAAACAGCGAAGGTGTAAGATCAAATAGCAATATTTTAGTCGTATTTACAGCGCCATCTCTTATTACTGTTCGTAGTATTATTACATAGTGTAGATGTCGCTGATCACCATACAGCATGTAGTAGGTGTATATTCCAATTAGATTCTTTCCTTGTATTCTTGGAGAACCATAATGATGTATAAATATTCTTTTTAAAAATTGTTGAGTCTATATATACTATGTTTACATATTTTTCATACTTACAGTTTACAGGTTAAGAAACATTCTCAGAAAAGAAAACAAAAAATATTTTTCAATTATTTATATTGAAATTATCACCTTCTTTATACCAGCACTGAAGGGTGTCCACGTTTAACGTACAACACAATTACAAATTATAGCCACTGACATTGTTACTGAATACAAAATATAAGAAAAGTAATCAGAGCCGGTCTGATATTAATTTGGACTCGCCTGAAGGCACTTGAGGTCAAATATTATTTGCTTGTATAATTTGGCAAGTCATAGTCTAATCATTTACATTTGTTTTGAAACACACTTGTACATTTATTATTGCGAACAAATACCTACAGATTATACTGCTGATATTATACAATATTTCTGCGTTATAATTAATATGATTATATAAATGGTGTGTTCCAAAATAATTGTACTAGATTCCAATATTCTAAAATTTATACAAAAATCAATCACACAGAATTACAACAGACCGGCCGAAGGCTAAATTATTGCTCGACATCGAAGTTATTTGCTTAAATCAACACTTTTCGTGTAACAACTCATCTTTACATGTTTGTTGGTTGTTTATCAGACTGAGCTATTTTGAGTTATGGATAAACGTTAATTTTTATCTATAACTTATATTTCTAACGGAATGCAAATTACAAATGTTTTTAATAAAATATTTCAGCCCAAGCATCGCCGCTTCCTAACTGTGTATTTATTAAAGCGGTATTATATTAACATACAAATGTTAGATTATTTCCGTTTGTCTAATATGTACTGTCGTATGACATCCTAAGTACTTTAGTAATCTCTTGCAAGGAAGATGTTGTTAGTTTGTCTACGGACTCACGTCGCACTAACTAATCTTTATATAAATATTTACATTCTATTCCAGTTGGAATTTCATCTCATACTCAGTTGAGTATGAGATGAAATGTCTTGCATTATTTTTATTTTTTTACATTTTGACACACTTGAGGGTTGGCAAAAATTTGTCATTTCGTATTGTGCCAAATAATAATCAAACCCGGACAATATATTTACAAGCCGAGCAGCAATGAGAAACAATACAATGGGAAGGAGAAATTAAAACCTTTTAACTGCGTTTTAATCAATTATTTGTGTTAAAGTGATCTTATTTGTATTCAAACTCATCGGCTTTGTTTATCATGAACACAATATTATAATTGCTGGTAATATATAGAACCAATTTACTCGTATAATAATGGCAAGAATGTTGATTTGCGGTTTTCTGCACAACCCTTTCACACAAACAGTACAAAATTCATTCATAGCAAGTCTTTTTTTAAATCCCTAATTACAGATTCACCTATACTCTGAACACTATCCAACCCAATGTCGCCTCTATAAAATATTCTATTTAAATGCACTTCATGTTAAAATTTTACATACATACTAACCTAAACAAATCAACAGTTATTTTGGGCTTGTATCAACGAATCATATTATTAAATACGATATGGCGTAAGATTAAACATATTTTCAAATCATAATAGTAGAACATTGAGTGCTTAGTGCCCGTAAATGTACGAGTTAAATTTTGCAAACAAAGCTATTGAGTGTATACAAAACATAATTTAATTCTGTAGTCATTTCACTTGCGTGTGTAACAGCAAACAGAAAAACATTCAAATTATCGGAACTGAAATGAGAAAAATTCCTTTAAATTTATGTGTACGAGTTACGTCCCTAAAACAGTACAGATAACAGGCTTATAGAAGATACAAAATTAAACAATAACTAATGTACAGCATACAACTAAAGATACTGAATACTCAAGAATACTGAAACAATGATGGCATTGCTTAACTCACGTCTGGACTTATGATAATATTTCTTTGGTGTTATGTCATTTAATATCTTCCACTGCTATTGGACGCTATATGAATGGCGAGCTATGTGTCTACTGTCACGGCTCGTACTGTCGTCGATGAAAAGGAATAAAATCTAATGCAACCACAGTACAAGCCGCCGCACAACTACTTACATTAATTGTCTAGTTTTCAGTACTAAACTTACATTACTATTTACATCACTTACATCTATTTACACATATGGAATCATTGAGATCAATACACATTATTACTTACATATAAAAAACGACGTTACGAGGTCAGTTATATTTTTCCGTTTAAATAAAAATAATACTTTAGAGTAGACTGGTTTGGTACACGACCGGTACGAGATGTACCACTCATGGGGTAATTATTTTACCATACGTAGCGTCTGTCTTTAGTTGAGATGTCGCAATTTACGAGAATAACTTTATTTACATGCTTATTTATTGCACGTATCGAGGCCAAAGATATAAAAAAAATAAACATAAAAAAAATATGTCAACTCCATTGCACTAATTTTGATAAAGAGAAACATAACTTGAACAATATAAAATGGGAAACAAGTGTTATTTTTTCTATATTAGTCGGTTTTTACATTTAGCATCTTGTGTAGCTTTTCAACGATATTTTCTTACTGTCATAATAAACAATGGAAGCCGTAGACAAGTGATTTCTTATCGACAGCCGTATAAATGATATTAAATATGTATCGTAATACTTTTAACAGACCGTCGCGAATTTTAACCAAACCTTTCTTTGACGAGGAACATGAGTTTCTTCTTGCCTTTGTATTTGAGTTTGATTTCTTGCAGAAGCGCTGCAAACTGGTGCGGACCGTCGTGGGCTAGAGCGAACGTGTCACGAGCCTTGCCTGTTTACCATTATAATAAGTTGTTATAGAAATATTAAATTTACAAATATTTCATTATAATTCTACTACTATTACAAATGTGATATTTTGGATGTTTGTGAGTTTGCCAATACGGCTTAACGGTTTTGGATGAAATTTGGCACATAGGTAGATCATGAAATTACACTAAATATAATAGATGATTGAAAAAGAGGTACATATTTTTTAATATTTCTGGAGTAGGTATAGCAATTACATCTTAGTCACTTTGCTATGTACAATAGTAATATTAGCGCTGTAATATACACGCCCCACTGCTGGGCACGGGCCTCCTCTACTGAATGAGAGGGGTAAGACCGTAGTCCATCACGCTAGCCTAATGCTGGTTGGCAGACTTCACATATTTTCTAAATTCTTATGAAGAACATCTCAGGTATGCAGGTTCCCCACGATGTTTCCTTTACCGTTAAAGCAAGTGAAAGTCAGAGGTGCATGCATTTGAGTTTGGTTTCAAATCCACGATCTTCATAGCGACAGTCCATACCACTCCCTGATAAGTTATCGCTTTGTGTTTGTTATATAACAAGATAAGATATAGGTATATATATATATATGTGAGTAAGATTTGGGAGTGGTAGAGCCATGCTGTAGACACCTTTGTCTACAGCATGAATGTGCTGGCTCGTCTGGGTCGTTATCATTGTCTCACAGAAAACCGGCGCACGGCTTACTGCTGCGTTTTGTACGGTGAGTGAGATATCCAGAGGCTCAAATTCCTGTTCCCTACCCAATCCCTTTTTATCCCTTTCCTTTAAGGTTGGCAACGCGCCCATGATTCTTTGGCGTTGTGGGCGTATATGGGCGGTGGAGGTCACTTACCATCAGGTGAACCACATACTCGTTACCGACCTATGCCATAAAAATAAATATAAATTGTTTGAAAAGTGTAAAACATTAACCGAGAAAGTCGACGAAGTCCGCGTAATGTCTGGGCGAGATGTGTGCGAGCCGCGCGTGCGTGGTGGACGCGTACGCGCGCAGCGCCGCCTCCAGCAGCGGGCGCAGCGGCGTGGGCGGCCGCGGCGGCGCCGGCGCCGGCCGCGCGCGCGAGCACCCCGCCGCCGCCACGCAGCACCGCCGCAGCACGTCCGACTGTACACAACACCACACTACATACTACACACTACACACTACACACTACACACATACATACGCACTCACGCCTGTAATCCCCAAAGGGATAGGCAGAGTTGTAACCAGTGCCTCAACCATGAGTTTGTATCGATAAAATTGCTGGCGACCACGTAAAATATTTGTATGACAAAATTTAGTTTCTCACGTATCCGCTAGAGGCGCCACTGAGGTTTTCATATATATATATCTTACGTCGTCGCTAACGATTTTACCCAGACAAACTCATGGTTAGTCTGCTGTACACCCATATTTCGCCGAGCGTTTATCCGTCCCACGATGTGATAGGGGTGCGAGCCTATCGCCATACCGAGCACAAATTCCAGACTCCGGACTGATACTGAGCATTTTGTAATAGAAAAACCCAATACCACTTTGCCCGACCCGGGGATCGAACCCGAGACCTCAGCGTTGGCTTCAATCGTAACGCGTACGCATTACAACTGCGCCACCGAGACAGTCTATACTGTATCTATACTATAATTTAAACACAGTGAATTGACAGATCGAAATATCACTTTGCAAATTAATGGTGCCAACTTCCAAATCATATTGACAAATCTAGTTCAGTTTTAATCGTTCAAAAGAATAGAACTATAAATTAAATAAACATTAAATTAAAAAATACTAACAATATCGAAATCTTCTATACACCAATTATTTGACAGGGAAATCAACATTCGGGAAAAAATTACAACTTTTAGTCAAAGACTTTATAATGTATACTACTAGACGGGCTGTTTAGAAGTAAAATTGCGTCATATATCGCGAGAGTTTGACAGCTCACAAACAGAGAGCGCGATAGGGGTTCTAGTTGAGAGTAAGCGAGATGGGAATATTGAGTTGCGGTCAATTGACCGCAACTTAGTGGTACAATTTCTATGTACCGCGCAGCTTGTCTAGTAGTATACATTAAAGTATTTGTTTTAGTAGACTAAACTATTATAAGTGATTGAAACGAAATCTTTTACCACAGTATTATCGTTATTAAATAAAAAAACTGACAACACTGAAATGTCACCTGATTGTATTTAAATATCAATTCAAATAAAGTAATTATTAATGTCTACGCTCTACAAATTCGGCATAATACAACATTTATGCGTAGAGCGAGTTACGGCAATCATTAGAATTTTAACTATTCTTGCCTCATTTTCACTTTTTCCTAGATATAGCCATGAATCTATATAAAATTTTATACATGTATGTATGTAAAATTATTCTTTTTTAATATATGCAAAATTATCTAGAACAGACTATGGTAACATTTTGGAACCAATTTTTATAACTAGTGTAAAACTCACCAACACAGGCGCGCACTGTACGTTTTTAACTAACAACGGCAACATTGCTTGCAACTCTGCTCGCCCCAACGAATGAGCTAACGCCACCGCCCAGTGGATGTCTGCTATCGCTGGGTGACTGTCCTGTGAATGAAGAAAGGTATTTACAATATTGTGGCGTTTAAGGGTCACAGTTAACAGATGGCGTTGTACGAAGTGTTACATTTTGTAAGCCATTGCGCACTACACCTCTGTTATAAGGGCCGACGGAGTAACAACATAAAAGAGATAGACGGACAGATGTTTCGTAAATTAGCAATAGGATATCGTTGATCTTTTATCTCTCCGCTTAGTTTTTATGGATACTGCTACACCGCTCCTCTTTTCTATCTGCCCATAAACACACACATAAGAACATAGACTACTTTTATTTCGAAAAAGACTGTTCACGCAGGCGGAGCCGCGGGCAGATGTTTGCCTAAATGACGTTGATGGTTTAACATCGAGCAGTAAGCAACACCGGATCTTGGGCAAGCCAGGGCACACGCTCCGGGCAGGTTTAGGGGGCGTCAAAATCATAATGTAATAAAATATAAAAACTTGCTCAATAAAGCGTTTAACATACGGAAGCCACGAAAAGTGCTAGCCATTATTATATTTGTGAGTTTTTTAAGTAATTTATCTGAAACGCTGGAGAGAGGAGCGTCACTATCAAGTTTCTGTCCTGGTTCGATAAAATTATAGATCCGGGGCTGCCAGTAAGGTAGCAAGTAAGTCCTCCTTCTATATCGTTCCCTCATTGTTGAGGACCGTGACTCCGTGCAAGGAATTTAGCAATGGTTTTTCTCCATTTGCTATGGTCTTTGGCTTTATGGATTGCGACGTTGACTGGTTTCTCCAGCTGTTCTGACACCTGGTCAGACCAACGTTTCGGGCTCCTTCTTCTAGGTCTTTTGCCTATTAGCTTTTCCATGTTATCAGCTGTTCTTCGTGCGACATGTCCAAAGTATTGGAGTATTTGATGCAGGCAGATAGAAGACAGGCGTTTGGTAAGGTCAAGATTTAGTTAGTTCAGTATAGAGACGTTGGTTGTTTTGTGTGTCCACGGGTCTCCAACACAACATAAGTAAGTACCTGGTTGTAATGTAGATGCAGGTTCCGCATGGCCAGCGTGGCGAGTCTCATGGCTCGCGCGGGCTGGCCTCGCTGCTCCATGTAGCGCGCGACGGCGAACAGCTGCGAGGAGGCGAGCGCGCCGCGCGCCGCCGCGCCGCCCACCGCCGCGCACGCCGCCTCGAACGCGCCCGCCGAGCCCTCGCACACCGACAGCGCCGACAGCGCGCAGCCCGGCGGGTCCTGCCAGTACAACATTACAACATTACACAACATATCAACATAATAATAATAATGACTGCCTCGGTGGCGCAGTTGTAATGCGTATGCGTTACGATTGAGGCTAACGCTTAGGTCTCGGGTTCGATCCCCGGGTCGGGTAAAGTGGTATTGGGTTTTTCTATTACGAAATGCTCAGTACCAGCCTGGAGTCTGGAATTTGTGCCCGGTATGGCGATAGGCTCGTCCCCTATCACATTGTGGGACGGAGATACGCTCGGCGAAATGTGGGTGTACTGGTTACACCTCTGCCTACCCCTTCGGGGATTACAGGCGTGAGTGCGTATGTATGTAATAATAATACACCCAACAGTCACACACATAACTCTGACCCCACACTAGGTAAACCTGTGTCGTGGGTATCAGGAACTACGAGGGACTTGCCAACCCACAACGCCCAGACCCGAGGCCAATATTTGTGGTTCTCACAAACATTTGTCTCGGTGTGGGAATCGAACCCACGGCCTCTCGCTTCGCAGCCGACTACTCGCCCGCTGCGCCACGGAGCTGTCATCAACATACTACATTGCCAGTTACCACTTACCACTACTTAAAGAAAGAAAAAAGAACACTTAACATTATGAGCGATTATAAGACTATCGCCTGATTTCTGAAAGGCTGATCAAATCAACATTCAAATAACAGAACTTTGATTTGACATCGCTGTTAAATCAATTCAAGTTGATGAAACGTTATTTACTGAATAAATTAATAATATTTGATGCCTCTTTAGTACCGTGTGACATACGATTTTACATATTAATTTGAAAGTTAGGTATGTTAGCTAACATGTGTGTCAAATCAAAGGTGGTGATCACACTTCTAGCAACTCAATTTCGACTTGACATGAGATTTAACATTTGATTAGTTAATTTAACATTGATCAGCCTTTAAGAAACCGGGCGTTAACAACTTATGTCTCGGATGACGAGCGCAGTCCAGTGCCATGCAGTATTTTGTAATACAAAGTATTTTTTTTTCAATAGCTTTTTTGATCGGGAAACCTAAACTGGTTAAACATTTTTCATTAATTTAGTAATACGTGTAAATATATACCTTAGCAGCGCACTGCAGTGCGAGCGTCCTGGCGCATGCGCTGAGCTTCTCCTGCTGTTCGAAGGAGAGTCCGAGTCGCAGTGCAGTAGCGTGAGACATGGCGGCCGCCGCCACTGGGCCAGTCGCCTCGGTCGGTGTGAACAGCTCGTACCTGCAACGAAACATTGTTTTATACATTGATAGCTTTTGCTCGCGACTCCGCCCGCGTGTTTTTTTTTTCCGGGACGGAAGTACCCTATTGTCCTTCCCCAGGATATAACCTATCTCCTTACCAAATTTCATTAAAATCCGTACAGCCATTCAGCCGTGAAAACGTAAAAGACAGCTTGAGTTAGTTTTGCCTTTGTAATATTTTTTTTACATCTTGGGTTGGTTTTAGTAGGGATTTCGAATTTTTTCTAGTAATAAATATAACTTATGTTACTCAGTGATAATGTAGCTTTCTAACGGCAAAATAATTTTTGAAATCGGTCCAGTAGTTTTTTCGTTACATACAAAAATACAAATCTTTCCTCTTTATAATATTAGTGTAGATTAGCTTTTGCTCGCGGTTTCCCCCGCTTGAAAGGCTTCTTTCTTTCTGGCGTTATCCTGGCTTAATGACAGGGTCCACTCTATCTTATAATAGATTTGTCAGTATTTGGTATTACATAGGCCAACCCGCCGTCTAACCCCACAACCCGCAACGGGAAACAAGTTTCGGCATTGCCTTGCCCGTTAATCAGCAGAGTGTACCAGGTAAGGTGGGATTTGATCTTAAGATATTGGTGGTACACACAACCCGCAACGGGAAACAAGTTTCGGCATTGTCTTGCCCGTTAATCAGCAGAGTGTACCAGGTAAGGTGGGATTTGATCTTAAGATATTGGTGGTACACTTAAGCTTCCGTGAATGTCTTTTTCCGGAGCAACATTTATTCTTCCATGACTAAAAGTATCCTATGTCTTATAGATATAGCACGAGGAAACGAGATGGCACTATTTAAATAACAGGCATCGGTATTTTAGCTTCGATACACATATAGAGTACATTTTTACATTTACAACATACATTTTTGTAACCCTAAACTGCAAATCCATATCAATTCCAAGTTGTCTGGTAGAGATCGCTTTTTACGATAAGACCGCCTTTTGTAACATCATTTAGTTGATTTATTTATTTGCATTTGTATCGCCAACGCAACGTACATTAATTGAGTACAATATTTTCTATTTAGTTGTAAGGTTCATAGAGTATAATTTTATTTTTGGTGTACAATATAGAGTTATCTATCTATCTATAGAGGTAATCAGATAAAACCGGTTTTTCATGTTCGACGAATGTTGAGCCCACTAGAAGATGTAGTAAGGGTATTTACCAGTTTTGCATAATAGAGAGCAATGCGTCAAGTCCTAGTTCTGTGGCGCACGTGACTAGCCAGCGGACCATCTCTCGTCTCCGCCAGTTTACTGACGATAGTGTCATCCTTAGAACCTATAAATAAATGTAAAATGTGTTAAATATATATTGACAATAACTAATGATGATGATATTTGGGATAACCATTGACAAAAACTCCCGATATCAAATTTATAACACCTTTTTTTTGTCGGGGATTGACATGTTATACCTGCCACCAAAGCGTGAACGCAGCAGCGAGATCTCTTATGATGCGGTGCATCTCGTGGTACAGTATGTCGCAGTGCGTCCTGTGGTATAACACCACTATGAAAACTGTTTTTTTGTTACATGGTGAAAATCCTCTTGGATTCCCGACCACCTTAAAAAAGATAGACGGGGTATGCCGGATTATTACCGGTTAAAAACCCTATGGTTGTCGCCGTCTGCATCATGGATGGGTTTCGGGACCTCCAACAGAAACACGTCGAAACCTCTCCAAACCACTGTGAACATCAAAGCGGTGGAGTGCACGCGTCGTCGCGCTCTTTTTTTTATCGTCCTAGATAGACAGACGAGCGTGTGGCCCACCTGATGGTAAGTGGTTACCGCCGCCCATGGACCTCAGCAATGCCAGAGCACAAGCAGGCCGCTGCCTACCGTCCACTTGCGTTAATTATATATTTTAACACGTACCTGTAACCCTAATTCGAAGGCAGCGGCGAGCAGGTCCCTGTGATGGTGCGGCGCGTCGGGCGGCGCGGCGTGGCGCAGCGCGTCCTGCGCCAGGCGGAACAGCTGCGCGGCGGAGCGCACGTGCCGCTGCGCCGCCGCCAGCGCCGCGCGCAGCCGCGCCGCCGAGCCGCGCGCCGCGCCCAGCAGCGCGCTGGCCAGCGCCGCCTGCTGCTGCTCGGCGTGCTGCAGCGTGTGCCACGCGCCCGCGCCGCCGCCCGCGCCGCCCGCCACACCCGCGCCGCCGCCCTCCAGCGCGTACGCCTCCTCCACCATCGGCAGTCTGTACCCACATGTATAATATATTACATTAAACACCTCATCACCATTACGAACATTCTCGCGTACATGTAATACAAGTAGTACTTTCTTCGCGGTTTAAACCATTTAAACGGTAGAAAGAGGGAAAGAGAAAGAAAGACAGTTTTTTTTTTAATGAAATAAAGATATGAAATATCGACATATATATCGATAAAATCACGATAAAACTACCGCTCTATCAATCGATAATTTAGTTTGATAGACTTATATCAATAAAAAACTTAACAAGGAGACTACTTTGTCCATGTCTAAAATTAGAATGTGATGTTTGAAACGTTACATTGCAGTTAAATTCTAGCAAACTAAATATCCTCAATGCCCCCAATAAATTTTAATAAAATAAAAACATAAGAGACAAAAAACACTTATCAGAATTAGTATAAAGCACAATATAATAAACTATATGTATTTCGACAGCTCCGTGGCGCAGCGGGCGAGTAGTCGGCTGCGAAGCGAGAGGCCGTGGGTTCGATTCCCACACCGAGACAAATGTTTGTGTGAACCACAAATATTGGTCTCGGGTCTGGGTGTTGTGGGACCGCAAGTTCCTCGTAGTTCCTGATACCCACGACACAGGTTTACCTAGTGTGGGGTCAGGACTATGTGTGTGACTGTTGGGTGTATTATTATTATAATCAATTGAATAGAACATATCGAATTAACTATCTGCACGAAATTAACCAATATACCATACCTCATAGCACGCAATCCGACGCGATACGCCAATTCGGGATCAGAAGGCAGCAGCGTGAGGAAGAGATACCGCGCGAAGGTGTGCGCGGGCGCAGCGCGGGGATGCACGCGCGCGCCGAGGCACGAGGCGGGCCCGCCCAGCAGCAGCGCACGCGCCACGCGCCCGCACACGCCGCTCGCCGCCTCGCCCTCCACCCGCTGCAGCTGACTTATCAGCCGCTCCTCCTGACGCACGATAAAAACATCATACTAATATTATAAATGTGAATGTAAGTTTGTTTGTTACGCTTTCACGCCTAAATCACTGAACCGGTTTTCATGTAGAGATAGATGGGACCCTGGAGACGGTTATAGGCTACGTTTTATTTCGGAAAAGTCAATTCACGCGGGCGAAGCCGCCAGCAAAAGCTAGTCTTCTATAATTACCTAAATTGATCGAAGCGAAAAATAACTTGTCCGACGTGAAGTTTGTCATTACACTATACGCCTCCCGTCACCCTTTAGTCTATGAACACTATAACTGTAACGTCGCGAAAGGCTAACCTCAGCCCAGCTATGTTATTTTCACTACCAATAATCATTAAAAAATAGTTTGGTAATTCATATTTAAGTAGAATTCAAGTCTACTTCTTTTGAACCCCGACAAAGACAACTATAAAAGAGCCACTGCCCCTACGAGCTATCAAACGCCACTGTATATTTATGGTCCTTCGAGCCAGATTAAATTAAACATAATAAATACACCGAATACTCATACACATAGCCCCACACCCTGAGATAATACTATAGATACTGTAGTCACGAACTTTTTATGTTATCCTGTTACAGCAAAGTGACTACACTGGACCTGATGTTAAGTTCAGTGCGGTCCAAGTTAAACTTTACCAAAATGGTTTACTCTTTTCCATTTGTTGGTAATTAAAATTATAAGATTGACATACACTATAGACTAACACGCACATAACACTATAGACCAACTTAAAACTTAGTAAGTGGGAGAGTTACACAGTAGAGAATTTTATCTACATCAGGAATGGGTCAGGTTATTTATTTTTTATTTTTTTATTGCATAGGCTACCTGATGGTATCACCACCGTCCATGTACGCTCACAATACTAAAATAATGATAGGCGCGTTGCCGACCTTAAAGGAAAAGGATAATTAAGGGATTGGTAAGGGGAGGGGGATTTGGGCTTCCGGATATCTCACTCACCGTTTCGTACGGTGACCGTACTAAACGCAGCAGCAAGCTGCTACTTTACGCCGGTTTTCTGTACAGTGGTAACGACCCGGACGAGCCGGCCCATTCATGCTGTAGGCAAAAGTGTCTACAGCGTGGCTCTACCACTCATAAAACCATGTTACCACTGTCTTACAAAAAACCGGCGTGAAGTACCAGCTTGCTGTTGCTTTTCATACGGTAAGTGTAATGTGCGGAAATCCATATACCCCTCGCCTCCCGTTCCACTTAATACCAAGATCTTACGTTATCTTACGGAGCGTTAATTATTATTATTTTTCTGTTTTCTTCACTAACCTGTTTACAATACCGTTCTTGTGCATACAATCCGCTGGGCAGCATGCGTTGAACTCCAAGTCCTAACAAGGCAGCTTCTAACGCAAGCGCTAGATACGTTTCCTCGGGGTTTTTACTGCTCGCTACAGGCACGTGTTGGTATCTGTGAAATAATAGTACTAGATGGTAGCTCCCTTTTATACCACTGTTTTGTCCATTTCTGCCAACCAACAGTGTGTCAGCAATATTATTATTTTATAGTACATGGAAACGTGGGTCATCTGATGGTCGTTGAACAGGTTAGTTGTTTCGTATTGACATTTGAATTACTGAGGTTTATGAGACTAACACCCGGTTTCTGAAAGGCTGATCAAATCAACATTGAACTAACATAACTTTGATTTGAGTTGCTGAAACGCTATTTAGTGAAAATATTATTTGATCTCTCTTTAGTACCGTTTGACATACGATTTTTCATATCAATTTGAATGTTATGTTGGCTAACATGTTTGTCAAATAAAAAGTGTTGATCACGCTTCTAGCAACTCAATTTCGACTTGACATGAGATTTGACATTTGATTAGTTAATTTAACATTGATCAGCCTTTCAGAAATCGGGCGTTAACATTTTGCGTTTCAGTGGATGAGTACAATGCAGTGCTATGCGGTACTTAGTAACCTAAAGTTCTGGGCGGTGTTGCTATTGCTAGTCTCGAAATTTAGATTAGAGATAATCATAACTACGGGTCATATACGCCTCGTCTCATAGTAATATGATTATGTACCGTGGAGGTAGTCCAGTGTTCGGTTCCTCGTCGAGGTATGCAGTGTGCAGCCGCGGCGAGGCTCGCTGATCGTCAGGCGCGAGACACGCGTCCGCGAGACACTCGTACACGCACCAGATCGCCTCCAGGGTCCAGCCCGTCCAACATCTGCTGTCTGGATACAGAAACATATATACTTAGTATGTGGCGCAAACAGCCAGCCAGGGAGTGAAATGGACCGAAGATATCCACCATAATAAAACAAGTTCAGTTCAGTCGATTAAGCGTTACAATTCAATACATAAATTCCTTTAAACGTAGGACAGATGGACAGGATTGTAGGCTATTAGAACACTAAATCATTTCGTAACCGTTCTGAAACGGTTAATACTGCGTCAGTGCCATGCTTTATACAGTTTTGGCCTGGTTTACTACTTTTCTGGTCCGGAGCAAGTACATGCGTGTTGGTGACTCACCGCGTCCGATGCACCGCTGCGAGTGTGACAGCGCACATGTAGCGCCGCTAGTGAGACACGCGCCGCTGTCCATGTGCGCACACACTAGTGACAGCTTCACACGCTCGCCGCATGTGCCCGAGCAGGATTCTGGTCCGGAGCAAGTACATGCGTGTTGGTGACTCACCGCGTCCGATGCACCGCTGCGAGTGTGACAGCGCACATGTAGCGCCGCTAGTGAGACACGCGCCGCTGTCCATGTGCGCACACACTAGTGACAGCTTCACACGCTCGCCGCATGTGCCCGAGCAGGATTCTGGTCCGGAGCAAGTACATGCGTGTTGGTGACTCACCGCGTCCGATGCACCGCTGCGAGTGTGACAGCGCACATGTAGCGCCGCTAGTGAGACACGCGCCGCTGTCCATGTGCGCACACACTAGTGACAGCTTCACACGCTCGCCGCATGTGCCCGAGCAGGATTCTGGTCCGGAGCAAGTACATGCGTGTTGGTGACTCACCGCGTCCGATGCACCGCTGCGAGTGTGACAGCGCACATGTAGCGCCGCTAGTGAGACACGCGCCGCTGTCCATGTGCGCACACACTAGTGACAGCTTCACACGCTCGCCGCATGTGCCCGAGCAGGATTCTGGTCCGGAGCAAGTACGTGCCGAGTCTCCGCTAGATGAAGCCTCGCCAGCTCCTACTTCTTCCCAACGTTGCTGCGCTACTTCCTACAATCACATAATATTCATTATGATGTTCCTAGTAATGTTAGATAAAATAATGAGTGTAACTAGGTATGTCAGAAGTTAAAAAAAGTATCGATATATTATCGGCTTGACATTTGGCCGAGGTAGGGTACCTATTATAAAAAATATCAAAGTGTCCTTGGGCGACTTTTTAGTGTCCTATAAAAATATTGATTTTGATATGAAAATATATTGATATTAACAAATCGGTATTTTGTAAGTACACTAGGAAATAGAAAGAAGTCGACTATTCTTTATATAATCCTGAACATCTTTACTTCTACGACTTTTAATAATTCATCTTATTTTTCTTTAAACAAATAAATCAAAATATCGATATTTTCCAGCATGCTTAATCGAGTGTTTTCGTCGTAACTGCGATTTAATTCGTGATTAGTAAGTATAAGGTGGGCTAGGAGTCAGTTCAGTAGGTCGGTACCTGTCGATGTCTCATGGCTCGTGCAGCGCTGACGGCTAGTCGCAAGGCGGCGGGAGCGCGGCCGTGCGCTCGTAGTGCTTCGATACGAGCGCCCACTACTGGCAAGTGCTCTGTAACAATACATACTGCATTAGTACTGATCTTTACTCAACTTTACATACATACGCACTCACGCCTGTAATCCCCGAAGGGGTAGGCAGAGGTGTAACCAGTACACCCACATTTCGCCGAGCGTATCTCCGTCCCATGATGTGATAGAGGGCGAGCCTATCACCATACCGGGCACAAATTCCAGACTCCGGGCTAATACTGAGCATTTCGTAATAGAAAAACCCAATACCACTTCACCCGACCCGGGGATCGAACCCGAGACCTCAGCGTCAGCCTCAGTTGTAACGCGTACGCATTACAACTGCGCCACCGAGGTAGTTTATTATATCAATATTAAAAAAACCATCCTCAAAGTATGTAGATTACTTTAGTGAAAAAAATATCTAAATTGACTTGATTAATTAGTAGTCATGACAGCCTCCATGGCGCAGCGAGCGAGTGGCCGGCTGTGGGGCGGGAGGCCGTGGGTTCGATTCCGGTACCGAGACAAGTGTTTGTGTGATCCACACACACATTGTAGTTCCTGATACTCACGACACAGGTTAACTTAGTATGAGGTCAGGACTAAATGTAACTGTTGGGTGGATGTGTTGAGTTTCCAAGAAAATTGCGGACATGCATATAGGTCGAATAAAGAACCTAAAGTCGGTAAAAAATATGCGTCCATTTGAGAACCTCCTTTTTTGAACTCAGTTAACAATATCCCGGTGAACTGACCGTGCCACAGTGGTTGTCCGAGTTCGTTGAACTTGGGGTATGGCTGCAGCGTGGTGGAACTGGACGACGAGCCGCTCGCCTTCTCCGGCTTCTCAGGGTCACAGTACTCGTCACTGCTCAGAATGTTCTTCAAGTGTTCGTTCTCCCACGATATGTCCACCGCGTCCAACGCTCTGTTAATATAAAATGATTTCTTATGTTTATGCGAATATTACACATTGAAAAAAAAAGAATCATCAAAATCGGTTCACCCAGTCGAAAGTTCTAAGGTAACAAACATAAAAAGAATACAGTCGAATTGAGAACCTCCTCTTTTTTTTGAAGTCGTTTAATACTACTAGCTTATACGGATTTTATCGCGGTTTAATTTTATTTTAGTCCCGACGTTTTGAAAGCTTTTCAGCCTTCGTGGTCACGGAAGAGTTTCAAAACGTCGGGACTAAAGTGTAATTAAACCGCGATAAAATCCGCATAAACTAGTTTTATTTCAACAATTGAAAGTGTTAGTGTAGACAACATATATGAGTCCTAATCTGTATCCTTGAATGGGTAAGCAGAGGTGTGCATCCACAGTTCACTGAGCTTCTTTCAGACCCAGATGATGTAATAGGGGTGTCCTATCCCTATACCGGACCACAAATTCCAATCCCGAGCAATTCGAGTGCGATTTTTCGAATCGATAATTCACAGTTTGTGATTGTTAAAACACAGATCGCGTTGCGCATAGATTTGGAATTGCTTGATATAATTTTGCGCTGAATGTTGCTCTTAACCACGGCACGAGAAGTACATATAGGTACGTCTACAGTGGCGGATCCATGATTTTGGTTAAGGGAGGCTTGACCCAAAATGACAATTAAAAAAAATGAGTTTATACTATACCTACTTAAAATGGAATAAGTAAGGATAAACGATGAAAATTGTATTGTATAATAGTAAATACTAAGAAAGTAGGATATCAAGATTAATTTGAGGTTTGTCAGTGGACCCAAATGCTTTTGGGCTTGAGCCCCTTAGCAGGATCCCTTACTGTACATCTATATCTTGTCTATGGTCATGGTTGATTCTCACTTGGGGAGGTCTACATCAAACAATGAAAAGTAATAGGCTGAAATGATGATGAGCCAAAACTCACTTGTGGAAAACGGTCCGCGGTGTCAATTGCGTCGTAGTCCTTTGGTTGTGCAGTCTTAATCTCTTACTGGCTCTCCTGTACTCTCTCTCGTAACTGAAAAACAAATATATTATTAAAGTTTGGTGTAAATATTATCATTGACACTATCTTTTAAGCACTTCTTTTAACCAAACCTATATTATATCGTACACTATAATAGGGTAGTTTCCTATATTGAATACTATTCATTATTTTATAAGCAACAGAAAATGATACGTAAAAGAAACCCTTTTATTAAAACACAATCAAAATTGGTTCAGAAATGTGCCCGCAGTTATGACTTTAAATGTTGGTATGAGGAAAAATGAGATATAAATCTCACTACCTCACTTGCACGCGTGCACCATAATGAACATTTTACACAGTGACGTCAAAGTTTGCGTCGTCTGCCATTTGACAATTACCCCTTCTACAAGATTTGAATGGCTTCTAACTTATTTATTTTTGATCCGATTTATAAAATTCTTTCTGCAATATATTTTGAGTAACGTAACTTATTGATTTAAATAATTAAATAATCTAGTCAACTACCCTATTAACTTAGACCACACTTTTCTGTAACATGTATAATATGGGGCTGGTAATATTTTTTTTTATTTTTTTTTATTTAATACACTTTATACACAATATGTACAGGCGGACTTAATGCCAGAGGCATTCTCTACCAGTCAACCATTGGGCGGTGCAGAGAATAAAGAAGGCAGGTGTATAAAAGTAATAAGAGATGGTGGTGAGGTAATAATTAAATATAATGAAACACATACTAATACGTAAACTTATCGTACATAATAATATAATATTATTTTTATTATAACCTTACTTGTTAGGTCTGGATTCTTCATCTGAGCTCTCGGAATGGGAATGCATCTCTCTCCGTTGTCTTTCTCTGTGCCTCTCTCTGGAATTCAACGATCTATTTTACACTATAAATATCGTTGCAATTACTGTTAGTGAGCATTGGCAACATAAGGTCACGCTTATATACATGGGGGAGTAGGGAGAAGTTCAACTACGATCATGCCTATATCCCTGAGGGAGTAGGCAGAAGTGCAACTAAGCTTACAATTATATGCCGGATGAAGTAGGCAGAAATGCAACTAAGCTTACAATTATATGCCGGAGGAAGTTGGTAGAAGTGCAACTAAGCTCATGCCTATATCCCAGAAAGAGTAGGCAGAAATGCAACTAAGCTGATGCCTATATATTTAGGGAAGTAGGCAGATATGCAACTAATAATAATTATTGCACTTATGCCTACTCCTTCAGGTATATTAGCGCTAGCTTATTACGACCCAGGGTTAGACGAGCTTATTTTCGTACCATGATGTGATCGGTGGTGAGCCTAACACCATACCGTGCACTAATTCAAATACCAGGCAACTCGTGTGTGAGTATTTACAAACGGAAAATTTAACTACAATGTTTGATTGCACGACCTGGGATTTGAACCCAGATTTCTCAGCCATGAATGCTGCCACAGTCAGCAATGAGGCGATTTATTACTGAATCTGGTACTAAAATACAGTTGGATTTTAAATTAAGCCTCATTTACATGGAGAGAGTTTCTCATACGACATAGGCAATATAAAAAAGAAAACTGTTGTATTTTACGAGGTGCCGTCATAAGATTCAGTTTTCAAACTATATGACGCGGCTTCGTAAAGAAGATTGTTCTGTTATATTCTCGTCTGTGTCATGCGATAAACTACATACACACTCACGCCTGAAACTCTCGAAGGGGTAGCCATATTTGTAACCAGTATATTCACATTTCGTGGAGCTTATTGACTTCCATGATGTTATAGAGGGCGAGCCTGACGCCATACCGGGCACATTTCCAGACTCCTGGCTTTTACTAAGCATTTCATGATAGAAACCCCCAATATCACTTTTTACTTGACACGGGGATTGAACCCGAGACCTCAGCACAGCAGTCATTCCGCGTATTACAACTGCGCACTGAGACGATAAACTCTCCTCATCTAAATGAGGCAAAGGTTTAAATAACAGCAAGCATTATATACCTGTCTCTCTCCTCCCGCTCCCGTAGTCTCTCTCTGTCCCGCTCTTCCCTGTCCCTATGCCTCTCTCTGTCCCTGTCTCTGTGGTCCCTGTCGCGATCTCTCTCGTTTCTTTCTCTTTCCCTCGCGTACTGAAATAAAATACGTAATTAATCTCGTATAAGTTAATTTTGTTATCATACTCGAACTATTATAATTGATGTTGAGTTCGAAGAAAAAATTTATGATAAGGAAAGTTTACTTCAACGACTTATAACATTTATTTTGGGTGTACTTTTCTTTATATAGTATATAATAGATATTCATTATAGATATAGTACATCGCAAGAGTATATGCACAAGGTGGTAGGTCCCTCGTATGCAAGGGGTCGTCTGGGTTGATACCAACGCTTTGTCTATTTCTGCCGCCAAGCAACAGTGTGTAAGCACTGTTGTGTTCCGGTTCGAAGGACATTGAAGCCAGTGAAATTACTGGGCATTATGAGGCTTAACATCTTGTGTCACGCGGTGACGAACGCAGTCCAATGCCATGTAGTGCTTTGTAGTTCAAAGTTCTATGTGTTGTTGATTATGTTTAAGGGCAGGCGAGAGACCTGCTCGCTTCGTTACTTAAGATAATAAAAAAACTCACCAAAGGAAACGAGCGATAATCAGGATCTTCAGTGGGGCAGACCTCGACAGCTGACCATTTCTCCAACAGATGCCGCCACTGCATCCTGTGATTCTTGTTACTGCCAGGGTCGAGGACTATGCTGACCCACAATGCCCCCAACTGCTCCCACAGTTGTCGACATTTCTCGGTCATGGGCGTGTTCTGGTTACGCCACAGCAGCAGCCGAGGGTCGGAGAGGAACTGCTCCGTCATCAGCATGAGCATTCGTGGGCCGTTCGAGTCCTGCGCTCTGAGCATTTCGCGAACCTGCAAGGGGGTTGGTTAGCTAATCTCAATACAGTCTGGAAAATACATTAAATTAGTTCAGTCATGACTGCCTCGGTGGCGCAGTTGTAATGCGTACGC
Organism: Mimas tiliae; assembly: GCA_905332985.1. NCBI lineage: Eukaryota > Metazoa > Arthropoda > Insecta > Lepidoptera > Sphingidae > Mimas > Mimas tiliae. The sequence continues at coordinate 3,386,882 of HG995256.1, read as the reverse complement.
GATACGATTGAGGCCAACGCTGAGGTCTCGAGTTCGAGCCCCGGGTCGGGTAAAGTGGTATTGGGTTTTTCTATTACGAAATACTCAGTATCAGCCCGGAATCTGGAATTTGAGCCCGGTGTGACGATAGTCTCGCCCCCTATCACAAAAGGGACGGAGATACGCTCGGCGAAATGTGGGTGTACTGGTTACACCTGTGCCTACCCCTTCGGGGATTACAGGCGTGAGTGCGTACGTATGTAGTTCAGTCATTGTAAAGTTTAGTGTGGACAAACGCACAGACAAAAATTGTTTTTATGATGTTATTATGACAGAAGAAGGGGTAGGCAGAAGTGTAACTAGTGGACCTATGGTTCACCGAGTTTATTACCGTCTTATAATCTGACAGGAATTATATTATATATGTACGTCAATGACTTCAATTTCAATACTATTAGACCAGCTGCTGGGCGGTACATAAAAATTGCGCCACAAAGTTACGGTCAATTGACCGCAACTCAATATTAACATCCCGCTTACTCTTAACTACAACCTTTCTTCCGCGCCTTGTCTGTTATGTGGCACAATTTTACTTCTAAACAGTCCGTTCAGTAGTATACATTGAGTGGTAGAGTCAGGCTATAAACACTTTTGTGTACAGCATGAATGGGCCGGCTCGACCGGATCGTTACCACTGTCTCACAGAAAACCGACGTAAAGTAACAGCTTGCTGCTGCGTTACGTACGGTGAGCGAGATATCCGAAGTCCCAAAGCCCCTCCCTTTCCCAATCCCTTAATTATTCCTATCCTTTAAAGTCGGCAACGCGCTCATGATTCTTCTTGTATTGTAGGTGTTCATCGGCGGTGGATTTACAATCAGATGACCCACTTGCTCGTTGTCCGGCCTATGCTATAAAAAAGTATTTGATAAATGTATAGAAAAGGACTTTTTTATTGCCCTGACAGGCAGACGGGCTAGCGGCCCGCCTCATGGTCAATGTTGTGTACAATAAAGAATAAAGATAGTCAAGTTTACCTTAGAAAATAATGAGTTTAATTGCTTATTTGCATTGTAGTAGGTCCCTTGTAGTAGATACGCTCGCACTTGTTCGCATACCTGAAACAAAATGTTTTCTTCTATCATCCTGGCGCGGCAAAGCGACTACACTAGAATGCGCCCGTTAATACATTGCGTCCCTCAATGGTCGGCAGATTAAGAGGCCTGAAGTTATTGGATATTCACTGACTGACCCTCTAAAGTGACTCGCCTGAATGAGCTACTGGATTTTTCATCATGTCTACAGTGGCCCCACCAGCAATTCAATAGTAGGGTAGTTTCCTATACTGCATTTTATACATTATTTTATAAGCAACAGAAAATGATACGCAAAAGAAACCCTTTTATTAAAACACAATCACAATTGGTTCACAAATGTGCCCGCAGTTATGACTTTAAATGTTGTTAGTACCTATGAGGAAAAGTGGGTGCATAGTAGGATTGCTTGAACAACCTTTATAAGTAAGGCTGTATTAATAGAAGCTATGCTCACTTGCTGCTCATCCAAATGCCAAGCATGATGGGCGTCAGGCGGAGGTCCTGCGGTAGGATCTGGCGCGCCGCATATCCTGTTGATTGCTGACCGTGCCTGTAGAACTTCGTCAGCTAACCGCTGCGCCGTCGGCAGCACCTCCGTATGGTGCTCGGCGATCAGGTACTGGACGAACTTCTGGAGTTGCTGCCGATCCATTTGGAGGAGGGTTTCTGGAAGATGGATAATGCTATATTAGAACGGTAAATAACAAACATATTTATTTACAAGGTTGTAGGTCCCTCGTATGCGTGAGGCCGGCTGGGCTGGTACCACCGCTTTGTCTATTTCTGCTTCCAAGCAGAGGTGTGTGGGCACTGTTGAGTTCCGGTTTGAAGTCCGGAATGAAGTCTCATAATGCCTACTATTTTCACTGGCTTCAGTGTCCTTCTGAAATGAAATGAAATAGTTTTACATGATGAATAAAACTATTTCATTTCAGAAGGACATTGAAGCCAGTGAAATTACTGGGCATTATGAGACTTAATACCTTGTGTCTCGGGGTGACGAGCGCAATACAGTGTCATGCAGTGCTTTGTTATTTAAAGTTCTGTGTGGCGTTGCTTTTGATTATGAGCAGGCGTGACGCTTACCATCAGGCGAGGGACCGGCTCGGCTCGTCATTCAAGCTAATAAAAAAAACTGGTCTCTGATAGTACTCACCGGATATAGGCACCCGGAGCCGGACTGAATCTGCGTTCCTGATGCGGTAGAGCGCGAGCGCGACCACATGCTGGCACCAGAAGATGTCGCGCGCCTCGCAGCTGCACGTCACGCCTGTTATTTTGCATCTGGCAACACAAACTTTGTGTTTAAGCACAACATTCCATTCATATTGTTATAATATTACCAGTGCCTCGTCTTTTAGTTTAAAATTCAATACCCTAATAGTTTACTATGATAAAAACTTAACCACTATCAGATGAAGTCGCTCGCTTGCCAACCAAAAACGAGGAGTTTCATGATAGGTAACAGTTATCATTGTCTATGATACATAAGACAACCGTAATACCCTTCTACCGCATATATTGCATCAAATTTATGCTTTATAAATGTATATTAATCATCTTATTTTGTTGTACTATACTCGTATGTATGTATGTGTGTAGAAAAAATAAACGTTTTAAATGGCTTAATATTCGTGAACGGGTGCCGCTTGTGTGGACCTACAATGGTCTACTCGGACTATTATTTAATTAATGTTTGTTTAGATTTTTATTCATCATGTTTATGGAGGTCATGCGTAGATATCACTTCTATGGTATTAATGGAATAATAGTCATAAACTAGTATTGAAAAGAGCGCCAGTTTTTCTCTAGGGGAAAAAACAGCCTTCCGAACTGGCGGCAGAGTTTTGATGGAATCTAAATAACGTATAACATTTGCGGCTACGTATCTATCTACGATTAATAATCTTGTGACTCGTGGTATGAAAATAAACTACTATATCGAGCCAATGAATTCTATAAAAACTTATAGTAGTTGGTAGTTACCTACTAATGGCGGGTGTTAATGAGGTCCGTGGGCAAGGACATAAACACATAATCTAAGTTGATGACGTAAATAGGTAGGTAACTGCAAACTGTATGAAAACCAAGCGTGCCTTTTTTGTGGCTGCTGTGACGTCACAAGAGCAATTTAGTCATGAGAAATGTTTCTGTTGTTGTTACAAGATTTTACACCTAGAATTAAAAAAATTACCGTGTACAATTTATGCCCTTTAATGTTTTTTAATACTACAATGTTTTATAATATATATAATACTTTAATGATAAATGGCTTCGAAATCATAATAAAATCTGATTGTTATTGTATCCAAAGAAAAATACGATGTTCTAATACAACTATTTACCGTGATATCGATTGCTCATCAAGAGCATCGTCTAAATACAAAAACGCATGAATTACAAATTGAAACGTATTGAAATAGATTTTCCAAAGTACAACATTAGTGTGTACTCAAACGTGAAATTACTTTTCTAAAAGCAATATCTTTCGCGGTGGTGAAAGCTCAGTACAATACGAAACTCTTTCGGCTTCCTTAAACTTCTCAAAAAGTAAGTACTTACATACAGTACTATATACGCACTCACGCCTGTAATCCTCGAGAGGTTTAGCAGAGGTGTAACCAGTACAGCCACATTTAGCTGAGCGTATCTCAGTCCCATGATGTGATAGGGGTGGTCCCCTATCGCCATATCGGGCACAATTCCAGACTTCGCGCTGATACTGAGCATTTCGTAATAGAAAAATCTAATATCAGTTTTATCCGACCCGGGGATCGAACCCGAGACCTTAGCGTCAGCCTCAGTCGTAACGCGTACGCATCACAACTGTGCCACCGAGGCAGTCAGAGACATACAATACTAGGATTTAAATTACGCGCTTCGGTAATTAATAATAATGAATGCCCGGCTATCCGGGGATTTCCCGTAAATGGGTCAATCATTTACCGGAAAATAAGTACGTAATTAAATTAGTATAAATGACATTAATAACGTTTGAGAAACTCGAATTGATTTGACAGCAGTGTCAAAATCAAACTTCTGTTACTTGTATGTTGATTTGATCAGCCTTTCAGAAACCGGGTGTTATTGAAGCAAACATATTGATAATATGGATTGCAAGCTTTGTTTTTTGTCCTGGCGTTATCTCGGCTTAATGCCAGGGTTCGCCTCATAGATTTGACGGCATTTAGTATTATATGAGGCGACCCGCCAACTGCCCTTGCAACCCGCAACAGAAACCTAGTTTCGCCATCGTCCGTTAATCAATACGTTATTATTGATTGTAATTAGTAGCAGAAATTGTATAATTTTGTGCAATCAATATTTAACTAAGGTAGGCTTCGCTTATGAATGATTTTACCCTTCGCCACGGATCCTACGCAAGTCTCAAGCCGAATCGGATGACTGTGGCTTTTCATAAGAACGACAAAGTTTTCTGACAAAAGCTATTGTGTTCGTACATCGGAGTAAAATACCTTTCGTACAACAATGGACGCAACCCGGTGAACCCTACGTTTGTTTTTTTTTTATTATTCTGATGTTTACGACCCGTGTAAAGGGTGAATAGTTATGCTGCTTTATTGGTATCATGTTAGGTTCCGTATTTTATATGACGTCATGCAAGATGGTATCATTACATTATATAAGCTCGTCTTTATCCCCGCCTGGACAGTGCTGCAACATGTTTCGCCGAGCTTTTTTGCGTCCCATGATGTCATAGGAGGCGAACCTATCTCCGGGCACAAATTCCAAGCCCGAGCAATTCATGTGTGTTTATTCGAATTGAATTTATAAAACTAATTCTATCACTAATGACCATATCTATCTCTGCAATAGTTATATACAGTACTACGATAAAAATAATGCATGATATAAATAAATACTTTGTACTGGTAGAGCCACGCTGCAGACAGTTTTGTCTACAGCATGAATGTCCAAGTCGTTACCACTATCTCCCAGAAAACTGTCTTAAAGTAGCGGCACGGCTTGCTGCTGCGTTTCGTACGGTGAGTGAGATAAAAGAATACAAACTAAAATTGGCAGAGTAAAGCAATTGTAACTAATGGTACAGGGTACAGATACCTAAGCTTGGTGGGCGAGGTGCTCATAGCCAGTTGCACTCACTAATTAAACGATTAGCGAGTTAGCAACCCTTGGCGCGGTCAGTCTATGGATGGGTGACCGCTTAGTGGTATTACAACTGAGCGTCTCCGTGCTTTGGAGGGCATGTAAAAACTCGGTCCCGGCCGTTATCAACTGACAGCAGATGTTAAGCCAAGTCGGTGGCCTTCGTGCAGCTTGAAAACGTTCACCTAGTTTGGCCACTAACCATTCGTAATAGCTTGGTGGGCATTAAGTTAGGCTAGCGCCAGAAAGACAGAGAGGTGGGCAACGAGACTATCCCCCCTACACACCCGCCACTGTAACTTCTGTGCACCAGGATCGACAGTGGCTCGCATTTTTGTTAACACCAAGCAGTGAAGCTTGGCGAGTCTCTCGAAATGCTACATTGTCTTTGTCCCGCAAAGAAATTAATCAAATCATGGTAGAGAGGTAAGAGGTGGGCAGGGATATTCTTTAATTATAGTTACCTGTCAAAAGAGACAGTGACCCTGTAGAGTCTTTCCGGTTCGGAGCATGGCGGGACAGCAGCCGGTGCACGTACCACACCGCTCAAGTGAAAACCTAAAACAAACAAAAAAAAATTTAATTACATTAAATTTATTTAAATTAATTACTATATTTATGCTCCTGTAGTCCCCAGAGGGGTTGACGTCAAGGAAGGTGGCCGGTCGTAAAATCTACAAGCCAAATCTGTAACTTGTGTCAAAAAGCATGTTGCACCGACCCCATTGTGAGGAGTAAGGGCAGGTGGAAGAAAAAGAGGTAGGCAGAATTGCAACTAGTACAAGCAAGGTTCGCCCAGCTTATGTGCGTCCTATGTTGTTATAGGAGGCAAGCTTATCGATAACTCATATGTGATTTTTTACTAGCCTGAATGACAAGACGAGCAGGTCGCTCGCCTGATAAACGTCACGCATGCCCATACACAGAAGCAACATCACACATAACTGAATTACAAAGAACTACATGGCATTGGACTGCGTTCGTCTTCCCGAGACATACTCGTAAGATGCTAATCGCTAAGTCTCATAATGCACAGTGATTTCACTATTCTCAATACCCTTCAAACTAATAACAGTGATTACATATGTTCGCTTTCGGATTTTTGGAATCTAAGCTCCAGCTCCGTGGCGCAGCGGGCGAGTAGCCGGCTGCGAAGCGTGAGGCCGTGGGTTCGATTCCCACACCGAGACAAATGTTTGTGTGATCGATAAATATTGGTCTCGGGTCTGGGTGTTGTGGGACCGCAAGTCCCTCGTAGTTCCTAATACCCACGACACAGGTTTACCTAGTGTGGAGTCAGGACTATGTGTGTGACTATTGGGTGTATTTATTTATTATTATTATTAAACACAAATTGTGACTGCCCAAAGTAGGATTTCAACCCAGTACATCACGCTTTCGCAGCTTTATACGTTGGAAATAGAGCACTATGGCGATTATACAACACTTTCATTTGAATACTCGGTTAGAGGAAGTACAGTAATCAAGACTGGCGATATACCGGTCGGCGATCGCGGTCGTGGTCGGACGGATATTATATGTCTTTCTCACGGTGTCACCTCATTTATACATATTCAACCAAATCAAATCAAAATATTTATAGAATCCATATGCATACGCAGTACGACCGCTGTGCTGAGGTCTCGGGTTCGATCACCGGGTCGGGTAAAAGTGATATTGGGTTTTTCTATTTCGAAATGCTCAGCATCAGCCCGGAGTTTGAAATTGTGCCTGATATGACGATAGGTTCGCCCTTTCACATCATTGGACGGAAATAAGCTCGGCGAAATGTAGTAGTAGTATGTACTTCAAACAGTCACACCCCACACTAGGTATCGTGGGTGTCAGGAACTACGAGGGACTTGCGGTCCCACAACAACCAGACCCGAACCAATTTTTTGTGCATCACACAAAGCGGGAATCGCACCTACGGTCTCTCGCTTCGCTTCCGGCTACTCGTTCACTGCGCTGCAGAGAGTGTCTACATCTTCCAACGTGGCATTACCACTTAACAAAATTACGTGAATTTAAGAATCAAAACAGGAAAGCTATATAATCATTCAAACATAACGAGCAAACACGGAGTTTTTATCAATAAATTTTAACGACTGTTAATATTTGGAAAACGGCTACAATAGTTACAGTTTACAAAATGATTACGAAGTTTACCGTTTTGTATTATGAATTCCTAGTATTTCAATTATTGGTTCACACGATTCGTGCGATTTGAATCGTCTGGACAGATTTTCCATCGAATTGATTGACAAAAACCACAGATTTTGTTGATTCGCGGTTTATGATTTCATGTTACATTATAAGCATTAATATAGGAATCGATCTTAAAACGATAGCCGTTCGATCACTTGACAAGAAAGCGACTGTTACGTTGGCAAGAATGTTCGTTGCATGTTTCTTACGCCACATTCTATCTCCGCAGGATTCCCAAAGCGTACGTAAGGTACAATAACACGCACCCCAATTTTGGTACGGTCCAAAAAAGTTCACGCTGTTTTCTACGAGCTCGAAAGCAATCGATTCCGATTCGTCAAGCTTTGAAATACGAACTATTATACTCTTTGTACGAACTGGATGATTTGGCGCGCGGCGTGATTTTTTTTCCTAATTTCTTTTTATTGCTAAAAATGCTGCCAGTTTTGTTCGCTACGAAAAAGGTCGATAAAGCGAAAATAATGCGATTCGTTCCGAAACCGTTGTAATGCTTATTAAAATTACTAAACACGCATTTATTGTTCGGATTTGTAATACGCATGTTCAATTGCAACACAAAACAATTTGAAGCCAATTTATTTACATTTCTAACGTATTTAATGTATACAGTTTGTATAAATACAAAAAAAACACAATTATCGGTTATCGGGTACCGAATAAATTCCGTTTTTATGCTGCGCCTGCGTACAATCAATCAATTACTCAAGTTTGCAAAACCACTCGGTGCGATAAATCGGAACGCACCAGTGCAGCGACAAATCGATTGTGCGACAAAAATAATGAGCGTTCCCATTGTGTCGCAAAAACTGTGATTTAAAATTGCCGCAATAATGTTTTTACTTTAATACGAACAACCTCTAATACAAATTATAATCGTTATTCAGAAGAATCGATTTTGCACGATTTTTTTTTGTTAAGGCCGAGATATAAACCTCCTTTGAGTGATTACAGAAACTGGCAAAATGACGTTTAAAAAAATCATATTTCAAAAAAGGAATACTTAGTTGTACAGCTGCATTTAAAGGATGTTAAAGGATCTTGTTAGATCCATTAGCGCGTATAAGTTTTGTTAGTATTCTGTTACACATTGTTACTGTTGGTGCCATAGATTGGATGTTTTCGCAGCTGCATCGCGATAGAACCGATTTTTATCTTTATAATGGTATCAAAATGGATAAGAGTCTTTCCACCATAATACCACGTGTTAATTAAAGCGAATTTAATGGATTAACATTTTATTTATTAATAGCTAATCCGATTTATTATTGTGATAGGACAATACAATAATTAAAGTAGATCAATAGATTTTTAAGTTGTAGAGCCACGCTGTAGACAGTTTTGTCTACAGCGTGAATGGGCCATTATGAAATGCTCAGAATCAGCCCGGAGTCTGGAATTGTGCCCGGTATGGCGATTGGTTCGCCCCCTATTAAATTATGGGACGGAGATACGCTCGGCGAAATGTGGGTGTACTGGTTACACCACAGCCTACCTCTTCGGGGATTACAGGTGTGAGTGAGTGCGTCCCTCGTATGCGAGAGGCCTCGTATGGTACCACCGCTTTGTCTATTTATGTTACCAAGCATTAGAGTGCAAACACTGTTGTGTTCCAGTCAGTGAAGTTACTGGGCATTATAAGACTAACAACTTATGCCTCAGTCCAATGGCACTCAGTACTTTGTAATCCAAAGTTCTGTGAGGTGTTGAGTCTGTTTGTGGTCAGGCGTGGCGCTTACCATCAGGCGAGCAAATTGCTCGATTCGCCATTCAGGCTCAAAAAAAACTGACAAAAATACAGCGACCCGCTCTGCACTTTACAAAGCTGATTCCAATAATTAACTACATGTTTTACATGTAGAGACAGATCACACATGCAACCTTTTATGGCCCACTAACATTTGGGAGGAGGTTATGACCGAAATTGCACGAATTGGCTCGCACGAGTGCAGTTTGTGAAAGCAGTTATTTTTTTCTTTTTTATCCTTGTCCGGTAGAGTGACTACACTCGACCTAATGTTAAGTACAGTGTAATCCAAATATAACCTGAACCGTCAAGAGACATTGTGTCCTGGACGGTCGGGGAATTATACCGGCTAAAGCTTTTTTTTATGTACTAGTAGTAGTATTTTAAACGATCATAAATTTTTGGTGCGTGTGATTTTACCTTTGCATGTGTAAGTTGTGCCGTATTTTTGGCAGATTCATATGAGAGTTATCTTATTTCGATAGGTGCAGTGCAGTTGTAAGGATAGACAATAATCAAGTCCGTCCCAATTAGAATATATTCAAGTACTAGATCACAATTAAAACATTATCCTCATAATCTAAACAGAGAACAGCTGATTACTGTTGCGGCCGGCGGTGATATGCAACAATAGAACACGCCTTGACCCCGTCCGCGTCAGTGACCTGGTTACAACTGGGTCAAATTACATAATTCCAAAACAAACCACCTATGTACAACTCGATGTTAACGAGCGAGTCTAGACACATGGTAGGGGTTTTTAGGAAACCTATTGCAAGGAGAAAATCGATTAAGTTATGAACCGACGCAAATATTCCATCCCTTTAGTGGTGGTGGTGTACAATGTGGTAGGTCCCTCGTAGGTATGCGAGAGGCCGTCTGGGTTGGTACCACCACTTTGTCTATTTCTGCCGCCAAGCAACAGGGTGTAAGCACTGTTGTGTTCCGGTCTGATGATCATTGAAGCGAAATTACTGGGCATTATGAGACTTTACATCTTACGTTTCGGGGTGACAAGCGTAGCCCAATGTCAGGCCGTGCTTTGTTATTTAAAGTTCTGTGTGGCGTTGCTTCTGTTTATGGGCAGGTGTGGCGCTTACCATCAGGCGAGCGACCTGCTCGTTTCGTCACTCAAGCTATAAAAAAGAGGTAAAATGTAAGGGGATAAAATCGGGGATGAAACTAATACTTCGACATTTATGCAACGATTTTAATGATTCTTTCACTAAGAAATAGTAAAATTAAAAAAAAACAACTAAGAATAAAATTGACCCAAAAAACTTAACAATTTTGAGTCGGTGGTATCAAATATCTATCATTGACCTTTAAACTGCAATAGCATCGACTCAGAATTGTTTAGTTTATTGTAAACTTTGTAGGTTTTTGACAGGTTTAATTTTTAGTTAAAAAGGTTTTTAGTGTTCCGTGCCCAGAAAGAAGTACCCAATGGGTGTCAACGGAACTCTAAATAATCCTTCGTCGTCTATTCGTCCTACCGTTAAATAACTTTTTATATTTTCAAATAATATGCAGCAGACTGAAATGTTCACAGAATATGTACTATTACGACCATCCAGGGAAACCAAAACGGATGGCAACTCTGGATACAACAGGATCCACTTCCGCCATCGCATCTGGCATCCTCGGATGTCAATGTTCGTTTAACTTTCATTGTACGTAATAAATGTTACTGATCAGCAATTTCATCTGCGTCCGTTGCAGGTGCCTGATTGTCGAAGTATTTTTGTACGGGGATATAAAAAATAGATTATCTTGCATTGTGGAGGGTACTTTTGACATCGTTTGGGTACGGAACTTTAAAAACGACTCCAAATGCATTCGTTAGAGATTTTAAATACTCATGCAGGACAACTGCGAGCAAAAGGTAGCATAGCCATAAAAGCAAGCGCCCTATGAACATCTAACTATAATGTTAGTTGCTTTAATCATAGATAGATCCTTCAGACCGATGATAATGAATTTTTCTTAGGTCAGATATAACCCTTTCCTTAATCCGTAGAAGGCCAAGATAGTATACTTTTATTTAGTCTGAATGATGAAACGAGCGCCGCGCCTCCTCATAAATAGACGCTACACTACAGAGAACTTTACAATACATTGCATGGCACTGGACTGTGCTCGTCACCCGAGACATAAGATGTTAACTCTCAGTGCCCAGTAATTTCACTGGCTTTAAAGTCCTTCAAACCGAAACACAACTCTGCTTACACATTGTTGCTTGGTGGCAGAAAAAGACAAAGCTGTTATAAACCTCTCTTATGAGTTGGCATGTTAGTGAGTTTGTGAATTTGGATGTTTGTTAAGCGATCATGCTTTAACAGTTGAACGAATCTGGATGAATACAGGTAGACCGTTTGTCCATTTCCTCGTTTAGGACATAGCATACTTTTGTACCAGAAAAACATACAAACGGACGAAGCCGCAAGGAAAAGCTAGTTTTAAAAATAAAACGGGCAAATTTCGACAATCCATTTAAGGAGACAGACAAAAACTCGTACGAAAGGAAGCTCCTTCTGTGATATTGTGAAAGCTGTATTTGCAACTTTCTAAACCACAACGTGGGCTTTTTAATATGTTGAAAACACTTAAATATTCGTAATAATTTGATTGTCACGAACTAAATTTAACAAAAATGTGATAACAAAATAGTATGAGTTTGACAGGAGTATCAAACGCCGGAAGAATTGAAAATGGACTAAACTAAGAATAACTTAGTTTTAATTTAGTCAGTGACAATATAATGGACATAATTTTGTGCACTTTAATTAATATTTTGGTTACCAACTCATCCTACTTTAGGAAGTTTGTATGTCAATCACGCCTTAACAGGTGAACGGTTTTGGATAAAATTTGGCACACAGGTAGACCAGGACCTGAGTCATATAACGTTAACGTTTTTTGAGTACTTATTGCATAGGCGTATTGTTAGGTGTAATATGTAAACTATGTTATGAATTGTCAGCTGTGAAGGACCTAAATGAAATAAATAACATCTTATGTATATAGTGTCGTAATGATCCGTAGTTTTAATGACTTCAGTGTCCTTTAGCTGGGAACATAACAGTGCTACACACTGCTGCTTACTGGTGAGGTAGACAAAGCGTACCATACCTCCCAGACGGACTATCGTATAAAAGGGACTTGCAACCTAGTAAGAGAATATATGAGCGAGGCCTTCTTTGAAAAACAAGCTAATATATCAGTATTTATCTCAGCAAGTTCAGACGCCCACTCAAAATTAGCAAGAGGTTCGATTAGTATCATAAAATCTGATGATAGAACTTAAATTACTCATGCCCCATCTATCGTTGTAAAATAGCAGGAAGGGCTAATGCCAAAATGGCCGAACGCAGGTATCCGGTCGTAAACCGGTTGAAACTGGTAATTTTTGGGTGAATGCAATAAATTATCGTGTAATAACCGAACGTTCCGCCGCGAGCCATTCGCTTTTATTTACGACTGTACTTGTTTCACATCCAGCCAGTACTTTTGTGCGCGACTGTATTGTGATTTTTATTTAAATTTCCATATCTCGCAGGCCGCATTTATTGTCTTTTGTTTTTGAACGTCGTGTTTGAATTGTTATGACAATTTACGATTACACCTCTATTTTTTATAAGACTATTTTTTTTTATAAAGAGCATATTTTTTTATATCGAGTCTTTTGTACGTTTATGCTGTAACAGGTGATATCAGTTTGTTCTTGACTTTTTATGTAAGTATTCTTTGTAAGTAACTTGATATTATTATTTTAATAGACCAGGATTGAACACTAAAGATTTATAGAGTAACAGGTTATACTTTTATAAAAGTAGGTGTGCTAGTATTGGATTAATTAGCATTCGCATTAATTTTTAGCATGCGAAGTGTCATTTAGCATTTCGCGAATTAAATACAGTTGCGAAATTATGTGAAGTATAAATACATTCGCGCTCTGTAATTCGTAATGTAAATGTAATTTATTTAATTGTGTGTTAGAGCGTCGCAGCAACGATGGCAACGTGCTATCCCCTTCGCACCCGTGGGAACACTGAATTATTGTGTCATATTAGCAAATAACATTAGCACGAATGATTCAACGTGCTAAGACACGCGAATTCACATGCTAATTAAATGAAATGGTAATAGCATTAATTGCCATTACTAGGCAGTTACTATTATAAAACAATACTTTCAAAATAACTTAGCTGAGTTGAGTTAGCCACTTCACTATTCTACATCTCCCGTCACCCTTTAGTTTCTGAAAACAATAGCCGCTACGCGATGCCGTGCCGTGCCCCTACACGACGCATTAGTTTGACCTTCATGCCCGCCAGATTATTTTTATAAGTTATTTTAAGCTCGTATTAAAATAAATCATAGTATATTAGGCTTTCTATTAATTCATTTCTAGATAGAAACAACTGTGCCTGTTGTTTACGTGTTTGTGAGTTACTCGATGAGCTGTCGTGTCAACAGTATTTAAGAAAACATGTATGCGTACAGTTTGCCTAGCGGATGTTATAGACAACGCATAAGCTTCATATTTGGGTCATACTCAGAAAAAGTGTACATTTGGTATCTTTTCTTGTCCCACTACTTCATAATTTAATAAATATCTTATTTTATAAATATTATACATTTTTTTCTCCCTTATTTTTAAATAAGTCTATTAATGTGAAGATTTTTATAGTATTTTAACTTGATTTTTTCTTAAAATAGTAAATTTCTTGAGTCAAAATTTGTTTAAAAAATCCTTTCATACATTTTTTTGTGTCCCAGTGACCATTTTACTTGTTCGAAGATTCATTGTTACGATTATTAATCGCTTTATTTAACTTTGACTGTGGCCATATTACTCTTTAAGCAATTAAATAGGAACAATTTTTATTCGTAAATCATTAAAAAAATGTATATTTTAATTAAATTAATCTTGTTCCAAAATAATGAAGTTTCGTTACTCAGGGTTAGTAACATGCTATATAATTGAGAACGCAGTTATTTAAAATGGTATATATAGGTATATATTGTTTTCTATTCTGTAAACACTATTGTTTATTGCAAAATCACTGTCGGCGGCGGTTATTGTTTTCGCCGTAGTCATAGAGTCAAAACGTATATCATCACTTTATTTACAAAAATATATCTCAGGATGATAAACGACTGTTATTTTGTTAAGTATATTATAAAGTTTGTTTATTAACTATGTCCTTTTGTTATTTTTTGTAATATCTCAAGGAATACGCCCAATGCTTTTTTATACAGCATGTGGTTTACGTAAAAATATTTTTAGAAGTTATAAATTCTGAGAATTCTTTCTTAGTTTCGTTATATTGCGGTACGTTATAAAACTGAGGAATTGTTAAGCTTAGGTCACAAAAACAAAAACTTACGTAGGTACCTGTATATGGGAACGCTCAGCCGTCGGGACGATGTACCCTGGGCATCAGCCAGCTCTTCCGCAGGAATTGCTGGACGGCTAACGACCTGATACGCAGAATCCGCTCCTCGACTTTCTGACCAGGAGAGAGTTGAAGGACGCGGATAAAGACAAACTGTAACCCCGACTGCTTATCAGGAACGGGGTTCGCCTTCGTGGGGATCGCGAGGAAGACAAACTCTATAAAAAAGCACGAGAAAAGGCCGTGGGCCCAGTGCGACGTGTTTGCCAAGTGCACCCGACTTTGGTCGGCGCCGGACAATCCTTCACCCCGGTTATTTGCTGAGCACGGGGATCGTCGGTAGGGGACCTAGAGGAGACAACCTCCTCAAAAAACTCCAATCTTAAGGCTCTGGTGCCCGCCGATGGGATGAATGGCTGGAGGGAGTCCAGTCCCGAGGGCGCCACAAGGGATAGGTCACATCCAACCCCCTCGTATCAGTATCCTTGCCCTGCCCGTCAGGCCAGCGTATGCGGAAGTCCTAATGGGATCGGATCCCGAATCCGTTGGGAGTTTGGAGACGGTGGAATCTATGAGGACTGCCCCCGAGGAAGCCACCCCTTCCAATTATAATTGCAGGTAGCTTGGGGCGACTGAATCCGACCACGGTCAGAAGCGGTCGCTTAATCACTTGCAGCCGCGATGGGATCAACGCCTCCTCGAGCAGAGAAGAATCCCCAGCGCCTAAGGTCCCGACGGCCAGAAGAGGCTGAAAACGTCCGCCGACCACAGCCCACTTTACTATGTGTACTATGCCTTATGACATCAGTTTCGTAACGGATATTCTCAGTATCGTTATCTATCAGTTTAGTTACAAATTTAAAATGTACACTTTTTCTGAGTATGACCCATTTCTCGTATTCGAATGACGTGACGCTATCGAAAACACTCACACAACAGCTATAGATTTTAATTCGCCAAACACATTATTATTAGAAAATTCCAATTTCATAACCCAGCCAAAATAAGCCGTGCATTACAAAGAGAATTACATCACCAGACAGTTTAGTTTAACGCCATACAATCGACATTTCAAAAATAGAACAGTACACTTGCGTACACAATTAGATAATACGAAATATCTACGGGACGAGATCCAGATGGCCCACTTTCGTGGCGCAGTGTACTCGGTACAGTGCGGACCGGTTTTGTTTACATTATCATCCGAAGGCCGCGCTAGTGTGCATGACCGCGCGTCTGTGTGAGTCATGTCACTACGTCACTTTGTTTACATCCGTCCTAGTGTGCGTTGTGTCGAGTACACCGGATTACATTATACAAATGTGCGTGAGGTATTTTATCTGGGATGCCAGGTATTTGATTTATATTTGGGATTTTGTTTGCTTTAGATAAATGGGTGGCGGTGGTGTACATTTGTAAAATATGATTGTAATTACCGCTTGTAGATTAAATTGGCAATAAAAAATAAAAAAAATACAATAATAATATTTACAATTTGCGAGTGAGACACAAATTCTAGAGTAGAGCACCTGGTAGTCTTTACAAATGGAAAGTGTTCTCATATTATAATTTTCTAATGTTATTACTTGTCTCTTTATAGTTGTCAATCTTATGAGGTAACTATTTTTGGAACGCGAAGTTTTTTTTTTATTTCTCTGTTAACAAAAAAAATTAGCCTTATTGGCTTCAGGGCTTTGATTTTGAATGATTGATTAGTTATGTATTAAGGTTTTAATTTTTGACATGAGAATTTAATTTAAGAAATTAAGAACATTCATGTTATAATACAAAAAAGTGAAAATATGACAATAATAATAAAGATCACCTAAACATTTGCTGCACTTTAATTCTAAATTTTACTGCATACAACATTAAGTAGCACCCGCACTAGTATTGTCGGAGCGTGATATTACAGAAGAGAGAGAGATGTCAACAGCTACAAGTTTATTACATTGATTACGTTCACATTCTGAAATTTCTCGGATTATACTAATCATAATCAGGTAACCCCGTATACGTCACACGATGCGGGCGGTAACTGGCACGTGAGCGTGTGGGTGTGTTCGCGTGCCGCGCGTGACGTCACACGGCGTGTCGTCACGCGCAGACCGCTGTGTGCGCCCGTGTACGTACATGTAATCGCGGGTGTGTGCGCGCTGACTTCGCTCGCCATCTCTTGAACAACGTTGAATTTTGTGACCTTAACCGTCAGTCGCGTACATCGTATTTGAATTATTATTTAATGCATTATATATATAGTTTTGGTCTAGTTTATGCCCGTGGCGTTGCTCATTGTATACATTTTTGAAATCTCACGCGTGGGCAGGTCAATGGGGATGCATTATAGGCATTGGACATTTGTAAATTATATGACCGATTTCTACAGGAAAAATATGTCTTAGATAAACCCCCGTACTACGATGGAAGGTACACCCATGGTTCTTTTGGTATTGTGAGCGTACATAGGCGGTGGAAATCACTTACCATCAGGTGACCCACTTGCTCGTATGCCGGTCTATACCATAAAAAACAGACCAATAACCGATGTTCTATGTTCAAGGTTTTTTCCCACACAACAATTTTAAATATGGAAGCCCGACGATTCCGTTCCGTTCCGGCGTAATATAGAAGGAACCTAAATATTCTATTCTAATCTAATCATAATAGCTGATCAGATCCTGAAGTGGGAGCTGGGTATGCCAGCTGGATGTGTTTAATCCAACCGATTAGTATTCTTGCATTAGAATGTTTCCGGGAAACAAATCTTCGATCTTCGTTCTGGTGCCAAGTTTCTTGGAAATCAATTGATATTTGGTCATCAATCATCTGTCTTATGCGCAGAATCGAAATGTTCATATGAAAATGTTGACTTGAAATTATTGTTACAAAATATTGCGAGTAAAATGTTCTTGTACAGTCCAAAACAAAATTCGATGAACAAATTCAGGCTTTAAAAGGACTATTCACATTTAAAGAAAACGCATTGCCTTTTACTAAATACTTTTTTTTATAATAAAAGCCAAGGTCTTGACTTCATTGACTTATCATCCCAAACCTCTAAGGGCAGAAATTTGAAAATTTTGGAGGAAGTTCATTTTATATTGCAGGTACAGTTTGAGAAGGGATTTCTCTAAATTTAATCCTTAAGGGGAGAATGGGGCTTGCATAGTTTGGGAAATTAAGTATATAAATACACCCAACAGTCACACACATAGTACTGACCCCACACTAGGTTAACATTTGTCTCGGTGTGGGAATCGAACCCACGGACTCTCGGATATTTCTTGGTTAAATATACAAGACGCGAGTGAAGCCGCAAAAGCTAGTTTTCAATATATTCATACAAACATTAATATCAGTAGATAAAACATGAATTTGCGAGCGCGGCGTGACTTTTGAAGTTTGCACGATACAATGATAAGTAGACACAGACAGATTAAACTATAAGACGCCACATTACAGGGTACCCCGCTCACCAAAATTGGAAGTGAGGTTTAATTCACCAAACTACTTGGCACAAAGTACTACTACCTAAGGGTAAGGATGATCACACATTATTTTTCCATGTTCCATGTCTATTTGACTGTCAAAATCTTAAATTTAATATGATAGATATCAAATACAGATCAAATGGAATGAAGACACATCTTTATGGTTAATGTTAGTTAGTATCTACTGTAATAGAATATGTTTTGCATGCTGAGATTACCTTTAAGTGGTTGTGCATTTAGTTCAATTTATTTACTTATATGCATTTTTTTATTACATGTATCAATGTGACAACTGTTGGGTTTAGGGCTGGAGTGCCTACAAGCATTCGCCCGAAAGTCCGGTGTCGCTGACCAAAGCCGACCCATGTGTCAGGCTATCAGCAAGCGTCCATCCCAAAAAAAAAATAAAAAACTGTTGGTGATCCATATAAATAAAAAAAAAACAAGACTGTTGATGTTAATCACGACTTCATAAGTGTGTTTTAACTTTTAATGAACTAAGGCTCACGCCAGATCACGCCATATGGAAAACATACAATGTTCCATTTTCAAAATAAATGGGAAAATTTAAAAAATCTTAATGAAATATTGTTGGCTTCAAATACTCTAGCTAGCCTGGCGCATGGCTCTGTCTGTGAGACGTCTTTAGCGTTATTAGCGTGTGTAAGTAGATAAACGTTATGAGAAAACGTGCGACATTATCAGGTGGCCATCTGCTTTGTTAATTGATTAGTTCTACATTTCCTTTGTTGTGGTAAAATATATGACTTGGGACATATTGTAACGATTGTTGATATACAGGAATGGCGATAGGCTCGCCCCCTATCACATAAGGGACGGAAATACGCTCGGCGAAATGTGGGTGTACTGGTTACACCTCTGCTTACTCCTTCGGGGATTACAGGCGTGAGTGCGTATGATATACAGGAAAATTTAGTCACAAGTTGTGTGCAAGATGCACAGTAGTGGGGGCAATTGAGAAACCAATACGCGTGAGGGTCGGCGCCCCGTGCTCATATATATATGTATCCCACAATCAAAACTACAATAAATTAATTACAATACACACGAAATAACTTAGTCACACTGGCATTACATCGCTTATTAAGATCGGCTCTAAGGTAGAACAGACGGACAGATAGCGTAGACTTTTGGCCGTTCCCTATATTCTATTTACAGATAGATTTTCTTATTATCAATAAAGTTTTGACAGATCTTCCATACAAAATGTGTCAAAATTATACTGCCATTCGTATATATCGTATATTCATATCGTCGTTCATATTACAATTCGTTCTATGTCATTTTTTATATTTTTTTGTATTTTTGTTGAAACGGACCTAAATCTAATATTAAACGCGTCCGTAAAATAAATAAATACAGACAGGTAACAAGCCTATAAAACAACGATTGCTGCAACCCGATAGTTTCTACAAATAAGTGTTATTCGCCTCTCCTGTAAAGTGCGCCAAAACTGACATGAAACGTATTTCAATATCAACGACGATATTGGGAACGGCCATTACTGTGCCTTGTATTAGTTGCTGTAATAAGCAATGGTTAACGCAAAAGCAGCGATAGTTTAACGGGGAGTAGTACGGACTGCAGATGTAAAAAGTCGCAGGTACAAAACCAGTCGCAAGATGCACCTCTGTTTTTCCAAGTTATGTATGGTTTAATAAATTGTGTAAACCAAACTAAGTATGTAGAAAATGTTATTTGTATTACTTTGTTTTAATTTTTTTATAAGCTTTAGATCCCATAAGTAACTACTTAATTTAATAGCATAAACGCATTATTATCTTCATTATATGAATCATAAGTTATTTGCTCAGAGTAAAACTTTTTATTTTAATATATTTTTCTTTTTTAGTCATTGGCGAAATCGCCGATCTGTAGCGGAGCCAAACAGAATAGGGTAGTTTCCTATATTGAATTTTATACATTATTTTATAAGCAACAGAAAATGATACGCAAAAGAAACCCTTTTATTAAAACACAATCATAATTGGTTCAGAAATGTGCCCGCAGTTATGACTTTAGATGTTGGTATGAGGAAAAGTGGGTGCGTAGTAGGGATATCTCACTATCTCACTTGCACGCGTGCACTATAATGAACATTTTACACAGTGACGTCAAAGGTTGCATCGTCTGTCATTTGACAACTACCCCCTCTACTGGATTTGAATGGCTTCTATCTTATTTATTTTTGGTCCGATTTATAAAATTCTTTCTGCAATAGATTTTGAGTAACGTAACTTATTGATTTAAATAATAAAAAAAATCTAGTCAACTACCCTATTAAACGAAGAAGAAGAATAAATTGTGAACGACGGTTGGTGCAACCCATGTAATAAGGTTCGTTAGCACTTTTGGGTGGAGATTACGAGATATGAGACTATCCCGCTCACACACCCGCCACGTAACTCCTGTAAACCAAGATCGACACTGGCACGCATATTTCGACACCGAGCAATGAAACTCGGCGAGACTCTGGGAATGCAAATCTGTCTTTATCCCGCAACGAACTGAATCAAATAGAAAATAGATACATAAAATATAGTATTTTTTATTTTATTTATTTATTAACTCTTTATTGTACACCATTTGCACGGATATATACAAAGGAAAGTAATATAAAAAGTGTGTTACAATAGGCGGTCTTATCGCTAATAGCGATCTCTGCCAGACAACCTTAGGATGGAATAGTGGCAAAAGAAAGTAATAAGTGGGGGTGTACATACTTATATATATATATATATTATAATATATAATGATTATAAAAATAAATAACAACTTTTGAAATAATAAATAACAATATTATTACATTTAAAATAACAATGTGTATATACAATATATGTGAATGCAATAAATGAAACAAACTATTGTTGCGACGAGAGGTAAAATAGTTTCAGCTGTCTCTTGAAGCTACTTAGTGATGGAGCTTGTCGAATAGACACCGGCAAAGCGTTCCACAGACGGACAGCTTGAACGGCAAAGGAACCATCAAAGAAAACACTGCTGTGTGCCGGAGTCTTCAGAGCCAGATTCTCTGACGATCTTAAAACATGCGATCGCGGTAGACCGCTGTGAAGGAAATTGAAACTTTCCTTCAGATACTGGGGAGACGCAGGATTAAAGAGAATATTATAGAGTAGGGATAGAATATGAGTATTCCGACGAAGACGAATAGGGAGCCACTTGAGCTTAGAGCGAAAATGAGATATATGATCATATTTACGCAAGCCAAATATGAATCGTATGCAGAAATTTTGAAGACGCTCAAGTTTATCAAGTTGAACTTGGGTAAGGTCAAGATAGCAGACGTCCGCATAGTCAAGCACGGGAAGAAGTAAGGATTGTGCAAGCGTAATTTTAGTGGCAGTGGGCAAGAAGTTACGTAGTCTCTTTAATGAAGCAGCTGACGCAAACAACTTGCGGCTCGTAGCTGCAAGCTGTGGGTCCCAGGACATTTTACGGTCCATTATCACTCCAAGATTCCTAACAGACTCACTGAACGGAACTGTAACCCCGCTAAAAACTATCGGAGAGAGCAGTGACCAATCTATTTTGGCAATTTGCCGAGAGCTTCCCACAACTATGGCTTGAGTTTTAGCAGGGTTCACTTTCAGACCAAAGCGATCGCTCCACTCAGATATACGGACTAAGTCGGAGTTCATAGTCCCGATAGCTGTATTTATTTCATTGAGTGGAGCTTGACAGTAGAGTTGTAGATCGTCTGCATACAGGTGGTAGGAAGAAGAGAGATGTTGGGATATGGAATTTATAAAGGTCGCGAAAAGTAAGGGAGATAAAACGCCGCCTTGTGGTACACCAGCTGATGTGTCGCACCATGAAGAAAAGTTATCTTCAAGGCGAACACGTTGCCGGCGACCGAACAGATAACTGTGAAACCAATCGATTACCGTAGGAGATATGTTAATCGAGCGAAGTAAAGAAAGAAGAATATCAAAATCTACTGTATTAAAAGCATTACTAAAATCTAATAACAATAGTACAGTTAACTGCCCATTTTCCATACCTAGGCGAATATCATCGGTGATTTTAACAAGAGCAGTCACTGTACTATGGCCAGGACGAAAACCAGATTGATAAGGATTTAAAACCTGCTGCTTGCAAAGGAAAGTACTCAGTTGAGAATGGACAAGGCGCTCAAGGACTTTTGATAAGAAAGGAAGGATAGAGATAGGTCGATATTCAGAAAAAGATTTAGGATTCGATTTTTTAGGAAGAGGAATAATCTGAGCGTCTTTCCATATAGATGGAAAACTACTACTTTCAACAGAGAAGTTAAGAATATGGCATAGTGTGGGTAAAAGGATATCCAAAATAGGTATTAACATGTTACGACTGATACAGTCTACACCCACTGAATTTGAAATTACGGAGAGAATGCTTGTCTTAACATCACTAGCGGTAAATCGATTAAAGACAAAAGGAGCATAACTGGGAATTGGTAAGGAATTAAGAAAGTTGATAGTTTGATATTTCATTGACACGTCAATGTGGAAAGAAGATGAGAAATATTTATTGAGAAGATTTAAATTATGATTCGGAATTACGTCTTGTCGAGATTTACCAATTCCCAGAGACCTGAGGAACTTCCAGACTTTAGCTGGATCTTGTTCTGAGACTGAATCGTGAATATGGCGACGATAGGCATCCCTACACATCCTGTTGCAGCGATTTCGCAGGGCAGAGTATTTGGCCTTGGTTTCATCATTGGGGTGACCCTTATATTTCGACCTGGATGCAGCTTTTTTTCGCATTAAACATTTGAGGTCATCTGTGAGCCACGGCGCAGGGAGATGTTTTAGTTTTATGGAGTGAAGAGGAGCGTGGATATCGTATAGTTGCGTGATTATTGAGTTGAAGACCACAACTTTGTCATCAATTGACTTGGCCCCAATGACTGAAGACCAGTCGGTGTTCTGTACATCTAAACGAAAAGCTTCCTGATCCATTCCACCAAAATTACGTTGCAAAATGATTTTGGGTTTGTGTTTAGGCGGACGAATTTTGTACGATAAAAAGAGCAGATCATGGTATGAAAATTCATCAGCCGGGCATTGGCCGTGCTTGGCAACATGCTGTAAAGAGGACACTAGCATGATGTCGAGGAGTGATGGTACGGAGTTGGGAGTATGATGTGTAGAATTCAGGGGTAAAATATGGAGGTTGCAAGAATTTACCACGGTGACCAATGAGGAAGTTCGGTGATCCTTTTTTAAAAGGCACGTATTGAAATCTCCCATAATAATAGTATGCTCGTAAGAAGGGACAAGGTCTTCTAATATCTTTTCAAATGTTGTGAAATAATCAATACGTAAGGAGGGACTATAATAGACTCCGAGAAGAATTTTGGAATGGGAAAGAGTAAGTTCAATAAAAAGATGCTCGCCAGCGTTAGGAGGTGATGGATGTGGCGACAAGTTTACTACAGAAAAAGGAATATGTGCTCGTAAATATATAGCAACACCACCACCACCCTTGCCGATGCGGTCATTTCGAATAAGACGGAAACCGGGAAGGGAATAAGACGTAGAAGGAAGACATGGTTTAAGCCAGGATTCGGAGACTAATACAGCGTGAATATTTTTCTGATCGAAGGACGTCAGCATATCGGGGAAATGGGCCGGAATACTTTGTGCATTGATATGAATGAGGTTAAAATTTTTAGGAACGTCAGAGAAGTGAGTCTCGAGAGTGTCGGAAAGCGACGGAAAACTAACAAAACTCGCATCACTAGTGCTATCAGAGTCAGATGACACAGAAGTGTAATGTTCACTGTCGCTGCAACTGCCAGTATTCAGACTGCGCAACATTAACTATGCGTGTGTTTGTCCTTTAAATATATATTATACAGAAAGCAATTATATAATAGAATATGTAATATTATAAATAATAATAATATTTTATAAATATGTACTAGTATAAATGTATATATTTTATTAGGCCAATACTTTTCACTAAAATTTTCTCATCTGCCGGTTGTGTTACCAGTTATATAAATATAGAATACTAGAATGATTATACAAATATTAAAACTAGAGTTTGCTAATATAATATCTAGGTCTTATATGTACTCCTTGTTTTAACGTATGTGCCTACCAATAGATGAATACTATACACATGACTAGACTAACAACTTATGAATCGATAAAAAAAAAAAACAAAAATTGTTTTTCGATGTGAAATCGCGAATGTCATCCCATCTTTTTATGCTTGATGTCAACTTGACAGTTAACAATAAATGAACTTGACAGATGAGAGCAACCACAGAGTATAGCAACAAACACTGTCAAGTTATAGAAATAAAACAGTAGTGTGGGTAGTAATCTAGTAGGTAGGCACTCAAAAGTTAGAAATATGTAAGTAAGGTCATAACTTTAGTACGCAAGACACAACGAGAAATGTTATAACACGATTCTCGTCACTTTTTGTTGGCAACTTTTCTTTTGCTCCTGGTGCAAGGTGCTGAAGATTCATTAGGAGCTTGAGCTTGTTTGTCCGATCCTGTGGCATGTGCGGGCGCAGGTGCAGGGATTTCGTCCAGGTCACTGGAACAATTGGCCCTGTGACGAACTCCATCCGATCCCAGTATGAAGATGGATCCTTCCTTCGTCCAGCACCGGGTCACACCGAACTTTTGCCGTGCAGCCATGAAGACGTCGTGCCTTGATTTTGTCAAAAATTCGGACAATGTAATACCTGATCCCCGCAATAGGGTCTTGGCGTACCAAATCTTGTTCCGTAGTTCCAAAACACGCATCTTCACAAGTATGGGCCTGGGACGATGCTGGGCAGATAAACGACCCATTCGGTGGCAGCGACTGATGTCCACTCCACTAAAATCGGTGATTTTAAGGCGGTTCACAACAGTATCTGTGACTAAGGCTGTAGTGTCTTCGTCTTTGCCCTCCGGAACACCATGAAGCAACAAGATCTTGCGTCGCTTGTGCATGTCAAATTTGTCAAAATTGTTTGAAAGGATTGCTATCTGTGCTTGGATTGTTTGGAAAGTAGACAAAACGAAATCCTTGAATTGGTAATATTCAGATGCCAAATTAGCGGTACTCACTGATGAAGGAGGACTGTTGGCCTTCTTGAGCTCACTTTCCATTTCGGTCATTCGGTGCATAAAGAGAGCCTGAAGCTGGGATTGACTCTCCAAGATGGACTCCAAGTTGTTTTGTGATTGTGCCATAATTACAAAAGTTGAAATTCCTGTTATAGTGTTTTATTTTTAAAGATAACACTTCCCGGCATGTGCGAAAGTTTAATTATTAATTAGACATATACAGTTTTATTAAAAAGTTCATTAAATATAATTTAATTTTTATTCGAATCAGATGTTCATAAAACAGCTGTTTCGTTATTCGCACCTACCCCCGAAAAAGTAGTATAGTACTAACTCCTAATCCTTTTTACATGTATGCGTAATGACGATGCGTTCCCCTTCAATTGTTTTCAGCACCTGCCCACACAGGTGGCAGGAATCTATTATCGCATGTCACTTGTACGTGCTGTTTGTTACTAACGCCGCCCGCCATCTTTGTTCCCTTTCTTGCACGTTTGGTAAATATAAGATAACGAGTTTTTTTGTAGAATAAGCTATGTCAGGACGTGATTCAAATGTTTAGGAGTGCTCGAATGTAAGTACAATACATCTACTTGTTCCATCTGCCCTTATCCTACTAGCAGTGGGGTCAGCGTAACATGCTTTAAACACATGTTACAGAAAGATTTGGCTTGTAGTTTTTGCCTGCCTGACGTCCACCCCTCTGACTCGATACAAATATTTGTGGATTACATAAACATTTGTCACAGTGCGGGAATCGAACTCGCGGCCACTCGCCCATTGCGCCACTGAGACTGTGTAAGTGTAAGTACAATACAAACAAGTGGTTTTACTAGGTGGTACGTTTCTCGTTCCCTGATTTCAATGTGTTTCGGACTGAAAGACATTGAAGTCAGTGAAATCACTGGGCAGTTTTTACGATCGGCCGCCTGCCTAACTCTGGCGATTATAATTAGCTAACACATAAATTATATATTTAACTAACACATAAGTGAGTTTTGACAGACATGCTGTAGACACTCTTGTCTACAGCATGTATGGGCCGGCTCGTCCGGGTCATTACCACTGTCTCACAGAAAATCGGGGTAAAGCTTGCTGCTGCGTTTCGTACGGTGAGTGAGATATCCGGAGGCCCAAACCCCCTCCCCTTCCCAATGCCTTAATAATCCCTTTCCTTTAAGGTCGGCAACGCACCCATGACTCTTTTGGTATTGTGGGCGTACATGGGCGGTGGAGATCACTTACCATCAGGTGACCCACTTGCTCATTTGCCGGCCTATGCCATAAAAAAAAACATAAAAACAATGAACACTGAAAGGTCTAACCTAAAGGCCTAACTGCTAAAAAACCCGGTCACGAGTAATGTCAAATGCAACAGTGTTTAAAGCATGTTGCACCGACCCCACTGCGATAAGGGCTGGTGGAAGAAGATTTAACTTGCTCATTAGTGCCGATTGTTTATATCTAGAAAGGATGGTAATCGAAGGCTTCCCCCTTCAGTCGGCCCTTCGCTTCCCATCTGTCACCACACTCCAGGCACGTACTCATACGCAATGCAAATGACCCCCCGCATTATCATTTCTATCCGGACGGCCGCTAATTTATCGCTGGCGTGTGCATTTTATTTCACACTGAGTGTTCTTGTGTTAATTTATTGCTACTTTTTTTACAAATGAGGTTTTTAGTGATAAAACGTATTAAATACATATTACTAGATTGGTAATCATCGGATAGGTCTATGAATTTGTTTCACTAAGTAGTTATCTCCGTAAGTCCGTCTGGTTCTTAGTCTATTTCTCGCGCCTGTGTGTAAGAATTGTGGTTTCGGTTTGAAAGACATTGAAACCAGTGAAATTATTGATAATTATGAGACTCACCATCTTATGCCTCTGGGTAATGACACAGTCCAGTGCCATGCCCTGCTTTATAACTTAAGATCTATGTGATGTTGATTCTGTTTATGGGCTCGCCATTTTTTCTTTATATAACTTTGAAAGACGTAAAGAGTTATATGATTCAGGCGTGGTCGTAGTGGACTTTGTAGAAGTCACGTTCGCTTCTATTCAATGGATTTTTTAAGCACATAAACATTATTCATATCGGCATTTAAGTATAAAAAATTTAACTTATTTCATTACTTTAATTAACTATTTAAGGAAAGGTTATTTACTTTATACACTGCACGGTCAAGGTAATTTAAATACTATGAATAAATAATTCAACCGCCATTTGCGCTAGCATAAGACTCTTAATACGTTATTATTATACATTTTAAAAGGAAGGTCGCCTCATTGGTGTTGTAGCAGCGTACCCTGGCTGCAAAACTGTAAGGTCCTGGGTTCAAGTCTCAGGTCGGGCAAATACAATTTGTGTCTCGAGTTTGTAATTCGAAAAATCACACATGAATTACCGGGGATTGGAATTAGTGGCCGATATGGTGCCATCTTACACAGATGCCATCTACATACCACTTATGGGACGGAAATAAGCTTGGCGAACTGTGGGTATACTATTCGAACGTCTGTATACCTCCCGTCATGGATGCAGGCGTGAGCTTATGTATGTTAAAAGGAACTACATTACAACAGCCTGTGTGTGTATGTATTTCACGTAATGTTGAAATAATATGTACCCATTGGAACAAGTTGCTTCCGGCCCTATGTACCTATAGACCAGATGTCCGAGGTGCCCTCAGCGGAAGACTGTGCCCTGGCCCCGTGTATATCTCTACGTGTTAAATGTTAATGTATTAAGTGTTTAGCGAACAATGTTTAGACAAAAAGTAAGTACAATTAATATAATTATACTATTTTCCATATCATTGAACACGTTATTTATAGTCAGTAGTATTTTTAGAGTTTCATACTTAAAGGGTGCCAAGTGCCAACGGAATTTTAATACTAAGCCTTCGTCGATTGTCTGTCCTTCTGTCTCTCTATATGTCTGTTCTATCTTTTGAACTGTAATAGGTAGGATATTGTTTAATCAAAATGTTTAATTTTTCAGATATACTAACAAATATAAAAAAAAAACAAATCGAAACATATATACATATAAGAGCGTGGTTGTACGAGTATAGTATCCTGGGTGTTCAAATCCGATTCGCACTTGGCCAGTTTTTATGTACTCTACCAATAATTAAATTATTTCCAAACACACAAATGAGCAGACGTCTAACAAAGGAACGGATTATAACGCTATCGAAGTTAATCTATCCAAACGACTTTATTAACACAGTTAAACAAACGCAGTAATTATCTTATGAGAATGGTAGTTAACCTCTTCTTAATTTTACATTAACACATCCGGGTTTGAACATGAGCTGTTAAATTAAAAACATATCATTATAATGTGTAGATAGATGTACCAACATAATTGTGAATTGAAGAGCGTCGGTCTGAATGCTCCAGTATTGTCATTTTTTTTTTTTTTATTACTTTGAATGACGAGACGAGCAGGTCACTCGCCTGATGGTAACCGCCACGCCTGCTCATAAACAGAAGCAACGCCACACAGAACTTTAAATAACAAATCACTGTATGACACTGGACTGCGCTCGTCACCCCGAAACATGAGGTGTTAGGTCTCATAATGCCCAGTAATTTCACTGGCTTCAATGTCCTTCAAACCGGAACACAACAGTGCTTACACACTGTTGCTTGGCGGAAATAGACAGAGCGGTGGTACCAACCCAGCCGGCCTCTCGCAAACGAGGGACCTACCACCTTGTAAAATGTAAATTTGACGAATAATCATTCATTATTAGGGGTATATCAGCTTATGATATACATATATTTAATATTAGGTCATTCGTTTCAGCCACGTTCCAGAAATTATACCAAAAATATATATCTTCAACGTCAGTATCGTCATTCCTTATAAAAAAATTGCCTGGATATTTATGATCAGTGAAATTGTATACCCATGATCCCACAACTTAACCATATCAATTTGTTTGATTAGTGTTTTTTTAAACTAGTTTTGTTAAACTAAGTAATTTTTATGCGTAATCTTCAAACTGAATGCTGATTCGCTCTTTTTTGAGAAATGAAATGCAATAGTTTTATTAATCATGTAGGCAATTAAAATAGCGCTTATGACCAGTCAATACAAAATAAAGAAACTTATGTATAGAAATCATATCAAATAATGTATACATAACATACATAGCATCATCAAAATACGCTGGACATCTATAAATGTTACAATATTTTTATTAAGGAATAGTCCAGATTTTTTTTTTATTTATGGGTCGATATGGACAAAAGGCATTTTGGAGACCTGGAATCAAACCAAGATCGTATATATTTCTGAGAGGTAGAGCCTCGTTGTAGACAGTTTCGATTACAGCACCAATGGGCTAATTCGATCGGGTCGATACCACTGCCTCACAGAATACTGACGTAAAGTAGCTTGCTGCTGCGTTTCGGTTGGTGAATGAGATTTCCGGAGACCCAAGTCATTCCCTATTCTCTTCCTTTAAGGTTGGCAATGCACCCATGATTCTTTTAGTGTCGGGTGACCGACCCTAACTTGACATTTAACTTGCTTATGGCAACTAATGCCATAAAAAAAATCAGCAGTTAAAGAGTCATACTTTAATAACACTGAGGAACAAGCCGACCAAGTCATCGTCCAGAAGTTCACGATTCTCATGTAATTACTACTACTACTACCAGACAACGCCATACTGTGAAGCCATTAAACACATTCGTACAATGTAAGTGAATGCTCTCGTATTAGACTATATTCAAGAGACAATGAACCTGCCGCGGCCGTGTAAACGTTTGCGCATATTTTTTTATACGCCTCATGTCTGTTTAATGAGAAAAATCCTTACATCTTTCGAAATATTTTCATCACTTCTTTCTTACTTCTATAGTTTATTTGGACTAACTAATCATTTACTAAGTGGTAGGTCCCTCGTATGCGAGGCCTTCTGGGTTGGTACCAACGCCTTTGTCTGTTTCTAATCCAGACCAGTTGTTAACAACCCAGACGGCCTCTCGCATACTAGGAACCTACTACCTTTATATACAATTATACGTGTAGCTGTTTCTAAGTTATAGCTATATTTATAGGAACCGGGCACGTAAAGACTGATAAATACTTTGTTCGTAGTTCCTTGAATCGATTACGAAGTTCCTTGCAGTTACATATTTAAAGTAACATGCCCATATGCAAATAACCCGTACGCGGTCACACGTCGTCGGTTGATCGCCGGACGCGACAACCGACAGCTGGCGATACCGCGATACTGACGCTTTCCGAGACGTCTAATTAACTATTAATTATTTCCTAGCCCATACGGGCTTCCTTCGTCATGTCGGTAACTTAACCGTTTCACTTTTTTGTACGCTTGACAAATTATATGGTAACATACATACGCACTCACGTCTGTAATTCCCGAAGGGGTAGGCAGTGGTGTACAACCAGTACACCACATTTCACCGTGCTTATTTTTTGTACCATGATGTGATAGGGGACGAGCCTATCACTATACCGAGCACAATTCCAGACTCCGGGCTGATATCTAAGCATTTCGTGATAGAAAAACCCAATATCACTTTTATCCGACCCGGGTATCGAACCCGAGACCTCACCACAGCAGTCGTACCGCGTACGCATTACATCTGCGCCACCGAGGCAGTCCGAGAAATTATATGGAAAAATATGGTATAAATATGTTGGGTTAAACGTCAACAATTTGCATAGATACCTCCCTTCCCTAATACCTACTACTTTCTTTTAAGGCCGGTAACGCATTCATGGTTCTTTTGGTATTGTAGTGTAGGTGTTTATGGGTGGTGGAGATTACTTAACATCCGTTGACCCACTAGCTTGTTTGCCGCCATAGATTTGCCGCTATTAAAATTAGAAGATAATCTCATCGAAAAATAACCTTTGTAAAACAGATAGCGAACTGAAGTCGAAATCCCGCTGTATCGGCTATAAGCGACACTGATCACTTACCATCAGTATACCCAACAGCCTTTGCCCCCTAATTCAGAAAAAAACTAGTGCACATTTAGAGTATCAATTTGCAAAAACTAAAGCAATTTTAGGCTCACATAACAAATCAAGTTACTATCTGAGTAAGTATGAAAAACAAATTCTTCGAACAGTCTCCATGAGACTAGTGGCTATGATGACACGAACTGGTTTTTATAGGTGTGGGTCAGGTATGTGACGTCACCGCTGTGTATTGCACGACACGGTAGTGGGACATACTTGAAACGTGGCGGGGGCTATGACCTCCCTACGGATTGTCATTTTTAATCGTGTTTTGATTGATTATACACTAGCGATAATGAATTGGACTCTATGATATGATAGAATTTTGCGTAGCCGTCTGAATGGCGATTTTTTTATTAAGTAATTGGTTTCTCAAAAACTGCTCGACTGATTTGAGTGTTTTTGTGTGACTCGGTTACCCAAGTGCTATCAATAAAAATAACAGATATATCTATGGAATTATAGTAATTTAACGAAATGCATAATAATATCATACTACGATTAAAGTTATACGGTTCGACAGACTTCATTTACATTTAGATATATAGGATATTATACGATTTTGTGATGATGATGACAATAAATACCTGTTACAACATTAAGTTAGGCGTGATGGATGATATCTATCATATGTTAACACAATGTAATAAGTATCAACGAGAGAGGTATTTACCTACATACACACTCACGCCTGTAATTCCCGAAGGGATAGGCAGAGGTGTAACCAGTACACCCACATTTCGCCGAGCGTATTTCCGACCCTTATGTGATAGGGGGAGAGCCTATCGCCATACCGGGCACAAATTCCAGACTCTGGGCTGATACTGAGCATTTCGTAATAGAAAAACCCAATACCACTTTACCCGACCCGGGGATCGAACCCGAGACCTCAGCGTTGACCTCAATCGTAACGCGTACGCATTACAACTGCGCCACCGAGGCAGTCACCGAGAGAGGTATTAATTTATGCAAAAATATTAAATCAATAAATATAATGTTGGGCCGTTTATAAATACATACATACGCACTCACGCCTGTAATCCCCGAAGGGGTAGGCAGAGGTGTAACCAGTACACCCACACTTCGCCGAGCGTATTTCCGACCCTTATGTGATAGGGGGCGAGCCTATCGCCATACCGGGCACAAATTCCAGACTCCGGGCTGATACTGGGGTATTTCGTAATAGAAAACCCCAACACCACTACCCGACCCGGGGATCGAACCCGAGACCTCAGCGTTGGCCTCAATCGTAACGCGTACACATTACAACTGCGCCACCGAGGCACCGTTTATAAATCTTTTATCAAAACTAAATAGTGAAGCAGGAATATTTCTTTCTAGCTGGCATGATTTTGCATAAATGAATACCTTTCGTTTATTGCTAGTAATTTAGATTAGGATATGATAGGGCTGCCATGTCTTTGTGGTAAGAGGCCTCAAAATAAAATTGAAATAAAAAAGCAATAGGTTATGTAAGTACCTAGTTAGATTAGAACAAGTACATTACATTAATTACTTTTTCTTTTAAAATTATGAATTATTGCATAATCGTAAAAGTATACGAAGAATTTTAATCGTAGTACTAATAGCAAAACTTTATACCAAACACGTGGGCGTGGATTTTACCGACTTCACAGCTGTGTACATACCTGTAACAAATGTAAAAATATACGTTATTAGATTTTCCAATACTGTAATATAATTCATGTGTATCATATTTTCCGGGTTTCATTTGTGGCGTATTTTATAAATAAGAACGGTATATTACTATACGGATACTAAAA
Organism: Mimas tiliae; assembly: GCA_905332985.1. Taxonomy (NCBI): domain Eukaryota; kingdom Metazoa; phylum Arthropoda; class Insecta; order Lepidoptera; family Sphingidae; genus Mimas; species Mimas tiliae. The sequence goes on along the minus strand of HG995256.1, from coordinate 3,353,911 downwards.
TCTATAAACAAATCATTTATAATAACTGCCTCGGTGACGCAGTTGTAATGCGTACGCGTTACCACTGCTGTGCTGAGCTCTCGGGTTCGATCCCTGGGTCGAGTAAAAGTGATATTGGATTTTTATTACAAAATGCTCGGTATCAGGCTGGAGTGTGAAATTATGACTGGTATGGCGATAAGCTCGGCCCCGGCGAAATGTGGGTGTTGGTTACACCTCTGCCTACCACTTCGGGGTTTACAGGCGTGAGTGTGTATGTATGTAAAATTATAAGTGCGAGAGTGTGTTATTCTGTCCTTCGTTCACGCAGCCGCTGAGCATCCCATGTGATAGACAGGGAGCCTATCGACTATATAGACTGGGCTCAAATTACAATGCTGTGCAACTCATGTATGATTCTAAGAATCAAAAAGTCGATTATGTTACTTAGGATTTGAAAATCAGTACTTCACGGTTTCTCAGCCTAAATAAGCTGTAACTAGACTAAAGAGGCGATGAATTATATGCTTATACGCGGCTCTATGTGAATGTCATTATTTCTCCCGCTTTACCTCTTAAAATGTATATTTAAAAAAAATCTTTTCTTAAGAGGCCCCTACATTACACAAACTATCATCTGACTAAATTTCATGATCCTAGATTTAATAGTTTTTGTGTCGTATGTAGTATATTTCGTGATTAATCAGTCAGTGAATGAGTGGTATTTCGCTTTTATATTATAGGAATATAGATGTGTCTTTGAGAAATATAATAATATTATTTTGAAGCTAATTCCCAATTTCACAAATTAATGTTTTAATTAGATCCGTTTAAAAATCTCCTTCGATATGGAATTACTCATAAAGTCGATGTCTCACACAAGTTAAAATAACGGTAACAGAAGTCGAGTTTTTGACTGATAATAGTATGCAACGAAAACCCGCGAGACCCGCCACCGTGAGAAAACATCTCGCGGTTTCAGTAGGGCTGGTAGGCATCTTATATTTTTAATAATTTCCCTAATGATAGAAATAGTGGCTTTATAAGTACTACAGTCACGCTGTAGACAATTTCCTACAGCATAAATGGGCAGGCTCCGGGTTGTTACCACTGTCTCACAGAGTACCGACGTAAAGTACACATTTGTGTGCTTTTGCGTGAATGAGGTAACTATAGATCCAATTCCCCCCTCCCCTTTCCAATACCCTAATTATCTTTTATCACCATTTGGAGTTTAAAATTAAACAGAAGTACCCATTGTTGAAGTAAGAAGAACCTATGTGTTGAAAAAATATAGTATTAACTTTAATTTACCGACTGCTCATTTAATCTACGACACATAATTAAAAACATATTCCATTAAGCTTTATTGGATATATATTTTAATTGTTATTGACTAGTGACAACCCTAATTACGTAAAGGTCCCGTTACACCCGCCTGGACATCAGCATGTCAACCAGTACGGACTGAAGTCCCGGAGAAATATGAATACTCTTGCGACAAGCTGTGTGTTACCCACAAACGTCATATCTTGGAAATATTAGCGATAGCTCAGAGGGAAGTTGTACGGACTGCCCAGACGAAAGTTGTAGGTTCGAAACCAGTCCGAAGGACATACACCTCTGTCTTTTCTAAGTTACGTGTGTATTCATTTTTAATTACAACTTGCTTTAACGGTGAAGGATGGTGTCAGATGTGTTTAAGGAGGACCATTCCATGTTTCTGACAACCGTAGTCAATGTCATGAGGGAACTAGAATATTGAATAAGTAAGTCGTTGTTTGTTAGCCGAGGGTTTGGTTGCACAGTTTCAGTAGTAATAAATTCAAATTCAATATATTTATTGATTCCATAAAATGTTATACATTATTTAGATTCCGTCAAAACTCTACCGCCAGTTCAGAAGGCTGTTTCGCTAGAGAAGAACGAGCAAGAAACTCCAGCGTTGCTCTTTTCAATACTAGTTTACAATTATTATTAATTGCATTAAGGTTTTACAAATATTTAATTGGAATTAGAGCAACTCAATTTACATTAATAAGCAATCACAGAAGTGATATCTACGTATTGGATTAGCATTTATTACCTCCATAAGCATGGCAGATAAATTAAGACCATATGAAATAGTTCACCCGAAACTTATATGATTTACTTAAAATCCATATAATATAAGGGCGGTGCTTGTTCGACGACATCCAATTACTAGAACACCAGTGAAATCACAGGAATAGATCAACATAGACTTTACAAGGATGTCAATCTGTATGAAACCAAACGTGTCATATTTATAGTATATGTTGTAACGACACAAGAACAATTTAGTGACGAGAAAAACCTTTGAAACACTAGAGCAGTTTTTACAATACTTTACGGTACGAGAAGGCATTTGGTCCTCCGGATATCTCACTGACCGTACGAAACGCTACAGCAAGCTACTCCTTCACGTCGGTTTTCTGCGAGATAATGATAACAACCCGGTTGAGCCGGCCCATTATTAGTGTGGACAAAACTGACTACAGCGTGACTCTACCACTGATTAATATATCTTTGAGTAAAACGTAAAAACAAGCGCTCCGTCACGTATGCAGTATGTAGATGTCAACATGGATATCTCGTTTGTTTGCTTCCACGATACCGCTTTAAACACGTTTGCTACGTTTGAATGGCTCTTTAGAAAAATATATTTGCTGGGGAAATGAGACTGGATTTTTATCCGCCTTAGGAGGGTTATTTTATAACTGATAGAACCATGCTGTAGAAACTTTTGTCTACAGTATGAACGGGCCAGTTCGATCATTGTCTCACAGTAAACTGACGTGCTAGTTAGGAATATTCGGGGGTTCTCAAAAGCAATTTTTAGTGATATCAATGTCAATTCGGTTATTGTGGACTAAACATGGTTTATAAGATGAACTTCTCAGGTATGCAGGTATCCTCACGGTGTTTCCTTCACTGATAAAGCAAGCATTAACAATTAATACACACGTTACTTATAAAAGGCAGAGGTGTATGCTCTTGAGGCTGGTTTCTAATCTGCGACTTTCGTCTCTACAGTCCGTATCAATCCCCGCTGAGCTATCGCTGCTACTATTGTAAATTGTCCGAAATGCCATCTTACGGTGTAATTTTCCACGATTTAAATTGCATTATGTAGCACGAGGTCCAACTTGTGTATATTTTAAAAATACATGTCACAAATAGGCGTAGGTACCAACTGAACATGTTTACTATAATAGACATTTTATAGGTTTTATAATACTGGTACTAATTAAAATTATAGTATCTAATCAAAGATACGCCAGAAAACATCCCAAAAAACAGTAAACCGCAGATGCACCTCACGCCGGGCGCGGTCCGGCGATTGATCAGCGGGGTCGGCGACCGCTCTCCCCCTAATTTGAATTCGCGGCGTTATCGCACGGGACCGTAATTGGATAACGATGAGGGCGCCAGGACTCGACATGTGGCGCCTAAGGGACCTCACGAACGCTCTTACCGCTATTGTTCCTGAATCATATAGATTCTATGATAAATAGGTCAACTGTACATTTTACTCTAGAATGAATACGTAAAATGGAAGAACTACGCTGTAGACAGTTTTGTCTACAGCATGAATTGGCCGACTCGATCGGGTTGTTAATTTGAATGTTTGATAATCGATCACTCTACGGCAACGGATTTGGATGAAATTTTACACAAGTAGACCATGACCGGTATTAAAAATAGCCTATCTTTTTACCCTAGAAAAGAACATTCAACACGGACGGACCCGCGAGCAAAAACTAGTGTATAATAAACACCATTACATCATAAATTGTCAGTCTAAATTACAATAATTCATATCAACAAGCCAGTGGACGGAAATACATAAGAATGATGATCAGATGATGATGATAATGATATCCACAAGCCAATTTAAAGCAAGTCTCAGTATCAGCGACATCAAACATAATCGTCAATCGTAAAGCTCGACAGACTGATGCAATTAAGAAGTAGGCTGGATGGAGGCAGTCGACGTCCCGTGCGTAACTTGGTAACGTAGTCAGTGGTACATTATACGTATATGATAAGTTAGGGCTCGGGCAGTATAAAAAGTATAATTAGGTTTTAAAAGGTAAAATGGTCCGGGAGTACCCAGGGCGGGCGCTGGAATATCTATGAGGAAATTAGTACTGTGTGCCTCTGCATAATAAATAAATAATGCGATACTCTTCTTTAAGAGTATCGATATTTTTCGATCGAAAAAATGACAGTAGAAAACTTTGTAGTAAGTGCCCTGTAGTGCAAAAAATAAGTATTTACATACATAACGCATTCACGCCTGTAATCCCCGAAGGGGTAGGTATAGGTGCAACTAGTACACCCACATTTCGCCGAGCTAATTTACGTCCCATGATGTGATAGAGGGCGAGCTTATCACCATACCCGGCACAATTCCAGACTCCGGGCTGATACTAAGCATTTCGTGATAGAACAACCCAATATCACTTTCACCCGACCCGGGGATCGCTCCCAACACCTCAGCACACCAGTCGTTACGCGTACGCATTATAACTGCGTCACCGAGGTTTTTTTTTTCAGTTTTGAAATCATGATTTCAAGTAATTAAAAGGTTTATAATAATTCAGTAGATGACGAATTCAAAGCAATCGCACACCTCAACGTGCCGCAGTTATAATTTATTAGAATTCGATTGTATGATGTAAATAAAATGCAACCTAGCACGCCCACACCCACACATAGCACAAGCCGCGCATCTTCTTTCTTTTTCTTTCTGCCTACCGTTATCCCGACTTAATGCCGCTGCCTTCCCATCATGATTTGACGGCTGATATTATGTGAGGCAACCCGCCTTCTGACACACAAAACACGCAACAGGAACCTATTTTCGCTATTGCCTCGTCCATTAATCAGGTTACTCTAAAATTGTGCGACTGCTGCATCGCATGCGTCTTTTGCGGGAAGTTTAGGCGTACGCTCACCCTGAATATTTACGTATTTAATTCAGTTTTGTCCCCAACAAAAAAATCCTGATTACGTCCCACTAGATACAACCTTAAAAATGTACTAGAGTGTTAAAAGTACAGTCATCGCATTAAACCTCCCGTTGTCAGCTTGATTATTGTCATAAGGCTCATGGTTCTGCGCATGCGTACGGTTAACATCGTTAGATGCCCACTAAAGTAGACAAGAGGTGGCGGATGGGAGGGGGAGGTGAATTCTATTACGCGTTTTATACGCTTCCCGTGCCTTAATATGGGAGGGAGGTATAAAAGCGGCCGTTATAAGAAGACACCTCGTTTGACAGTGTTAGTGGGGATACATGTGTCTATGTAAATTGGTTCGTGTGTGTGGAGGGACGTCGGTTGATTCGTTTCGCGCAGTTTATTTTAAATTATAACAGACGGCGAGGGGGGTGATAAGCACAGCGCCAGATGACTGTTGACAAATTGATTTGTTGTATATTATATAAAAATTGGAATAATGCGATCATATAACAAAGTTTATTTTATAAGATACTAGCTTTTGCTCCGTCTGACTCCGTCCGTCTCCAGGGTCCTATCCCATCCCATCTACCTCTGCACCAAAATTCATTAAAATCAGCGATTTAGGTGTGAAAGCGTAACAACCAAACAAACTCACTTTCGCATTTATAATAACTTATATTAACCTAACGGGTATACACCAGTAAGTATTTGAAACTGATATTTTTTTTTATATCATAACTAGGCAAACGAGCAAGTGAATCAAATGATGGCAATTGACTTCTTCTCATGAATACCTACAATATTTAAAGAATAATAGATGTGTTAAGGAAAAGAATAGAGATTGGGGATGGCAATTTTTTTTTCCTAAGCCTTTGGCTGAATGGAAACGAAACCTAAGCCTCGATCCTTTCGAAGCCTAAACTATAGTAAAAAGGCAGAAATGACTGACTGTAGCTAAGAACGTCTAGCATGTCAATCTAGTTACGTTATCTAGGCGTGATAGTGCCCAACGTGAGGGTTTAAAAAAAAAGTAAATTGAATTGTGTAAAATCAAATTTTCTAATAAAATTGTAACAAGAGAAAATTAGAGCGGCCGGCACAGCAAACATCGGGACGTGACGCGGCGCAGACGGACTGGTACGGCCAGCTTAACGACGAACTCGGGACAATTTGATACGGTTCTTTCCTGATAGTAAAGAGGAAACTGGTAAAATTGTCCTTTTGATAATACTCAGATTTCTTACCTATTTATTTAGGTAAGAAAATGTACTCAAAAATAGGACGTAGTAAAACTTAAAGCTAAGATTGAAATTAATAATTTATGAAGTAGTTTTTTCGTCTATGTTTTAAGTTTCTTTTTTTTAGTATTATAAGGAATTTCGCTGCGTTAGACCTATAGCGATGAAAGTATGGCAAAGTTATTGAAATGTCAATTCACAATACAGAAACTCCTAGAACGAGTGATATGTAAAATTAATAATTTAAAAACCAAACAATTCCAAATTCAAATCCTCAATTTTAAATTCCGAACTGAGCGGTATCCACTGGCACGGATGGGAATCCTACGTGCCGGGAGTGGCGGTGTCCCACGATGGGATTAGCGGAGTTATGCCGCGCCACGGTCCACAGATGGCACATTATGCCCAGACATGTTCGCAGATACCCAAATACGCCGCACTTTAGGAACGGATTGATTGAATAGGAATTACATGAAGTTTGCGTAATCTGGTTAACTATATTGGTAATATTATGATTTAATGCGGCCATGCCAGTATTGCCAACTTGGAAAAAAAATTGATGCATTGAATTTAAAGCGAACGGATATCAATTATTGTTTATTTATTATATGTAAAAGAGAATAGATGATACACAAAAGGATGCAGTTGTTTAAACACTTATAATCATAGTACGCAGTAGGCACACACCGCTATACACGGAGGTCAAATCGTAATAAATTATATTAACATATAAAATAAAATAAAAAGTCAAAATGGGATCATTATTTGAAAAGTAATGCGTGGTTATAAAAAAAAACAAATATAGCTTCGCATCGAATTGAATAGCTCCACCGTTTTCTATTAGGCAAAGGACATCATTTGCCGCATCACTACTGTCACACAAATAAAAACCACATTTCAATCACGCACATGGCACCGCGTACACATATGAGTTGAACTACATTTATAATGACGTCACAAAACTTTAATCGACAATTACCCATACACAGCGAACTAAGCTAATTCCACGCATGGCCTACCTGCGATGACCAGGCCATCCCCGGGGCGTCATTCCAACCCCTATTACATCTAATCACGAATTATATCCTCCACAACGGCTTTACCGCACAACTTCGGTGCTTTTTACCGTATATTATCATTTGAAAAATGCTGAGTTACTTTTAAAAGGTTTGTTCTCGTTTCTGTTAATTTAATAAAGAGAAGTGTTCTAGGTAGTTAAAGTGAATGTATAATATACTAACACATATAGTCTTGACCCCAAACTAGGTTAATCTGTATCAGGGTGGTCAAGAACTACGATGGACTTGCGGGTCAACAGCATTGGACCCCAAATATTTGTAGATCACACAATCATTTGTCTTCGGGAATGGAATATACCTCTAGTTTCACAGCCAACAACTAGCCCACTGGGCTAGGCTATCAAAGTTAGTATAGTACTACGAATAGAGCTATGCGCTTTTGTAAAATATTTATAAATTAAATCCTGTTTAGTTTCGCCTACAAGCAAAACCGTTGACCGCGCGCACTTTATCCCAATAATCCATTGTACAAATAAAGGGTGCGTTTTGCATTTGTTTTTGGGATCGTTATATTTTCTTTGCCGCTACATTTTCTATTGTAAAATAAACTTAATCGTAATCTATTTAAGTTGAGAAAATATGAGCATTATTGTTATGCCCATCTACAAAGTCATGTTCACTGATCACACGATGTTACTTTCTCTTTTTCATCCTAGAGCAAGCATAAAAATTGATAATCAAATAAAAAACTGTAATAGTTCGTCCATCAGAAAAATAGTATTCTAATAAGTAGCATATTACCGCAGCTATCTGTCTGGAATCAAACATTATTGCAAAAATAAATAGCCTCAGTATAGATCAAGCAATAAAATATTTCCACGATGCGTAGTATAAATCGAACGCGCATTTCGAACTGGCAACATTCTATCCGGTTATCATTATCACGTTTGAAAATAGAACGCACGCGAGGCAGGCAACCGAGTAATCGGGCAAAAGCTTTTATACATCGACCAACGGACTATGAGCTCTCAGTTTATGCGCCCATTTCCCTCTATGGCCTGTTTTATTACTAACGGCGGGAGGCGGTTGAAGCCTATTTATGGTGGCGTAAGTTTGAAGGCCCCAAGGCACGAGCTCACATGTGCCCGAACAGATAAGCGGAGGCATCCCCACTCGAAAACTTGTTTAGTCGGACCCGATAAGTTTGTATTGTCTGCGGGGGACGGCTCCAAGCCCCGAGCTGTTTGCTCGTACGACTCACCAGTCATGACTAGTATCTAACGATATTTCACATGAAAAAACTTTTGGCAAAACATGACACGGAAAAATAAACCCATATTTGTGCAGGATAATAATAATTTATTATTTATAAGCGACTAAAAATAACCAAGATTGTCGAGTAGATGGTATAAATAGTTTACTAAGCTCCAACTGAATTACGCGAAGTACTGAGGCGCAGACGTCAAATCAATTTCTCCAACTCCCAAATCAGTTGCCGTCAAAGTTTAAGCCGGGCACGCTGTATCCCTTGGCTATAAGGCCGTAACATAAATTCGCCCTAATTCAGCTAAGACTCAGGGGAGAAAACAAAGATCGATATCAAGTGCCCATGGCGCCAATGTGAGAGGCCCCTACGTCAGACTACCATTTTATATAGATCTTTTAAATCCTGTTACTAATTCCCCTTTAGGGTCTATGTATAAAGGAAAAGAAGGCGGGGTGTAGCTCAAGTTATATCAGTAAACAGCGGGGTGCGTACCGTTTATGGCGAAAGGATCGTGACGCATCTGTTACGTTGCATAAAATATTCCAAATTTAAAAACAATGGGCTGCGCGCACGAGTGGAACGGGGTGTTTGAATATAGAATACGACTTTTGTTACCAGCCAGTATTAGGAGGTTCTAAGAGGACCTTTTTTCTTTGAATCGTTTCCCTGCGGGGCCCTGCACATAGCTGTTTATAACGAAAAAATATCGTAAAATATATTGTTATACCGATGACGGTGGTTCGGTTATTTTATCTTTTTGCTACTGGCAACTTAACTAGCATAGTTTAAAAAAATATCACGTCCCGTGTTATTTGGTATTTGAAAAACGAACGATGATCCCGTTTGATGTTTTGTCACTCAACCTTGTTGGAATTATAAAATGTTTCGTTTTTTTTGTGGCCCCAAAATAAGTAACAGGATTCATTTCGGGTTGTAATTAAATTGAGACGTAAAATATAGTAATATAACAATGATTTCTCATCTGCACTTACTGCTAGCATCTATTTATGTTGTCAAAGGCAATCAAAAACTAATATGGAACACATAAAGTGTAAATGTATGATAAATTCCGTCCCCAATCATGGACACATCGATTTATCAGAATCGATATCTAGTGTCGTGAGTTAAGGGCACATGGGCCCACTAGAGCCGGTGCCGAGCATCTCAAGAGGCCTAGGAAGTAGGCCACTTAAGAACACGCGGCTCCTCTATCTAATATTTAATAGAGACACTACCCATTAAAGTGCTATTAGGTTGCTTTGAGTGTAGACTCAAATTATGAGAAAATTTTATATAATTGCTGCTATGGCTGTTTAAAACTGCTGGGAACGTGTTTTACAAATTAAAGGTAGGTTGTTTCTTGAATGGCCTTAGGTTTGCCAGTTTAAGGATTCATGGAAGGTGATCGAAGTTAAATCCATGCCGAAACTATCAATGGTTTTACTGTAAAATTGGTTTCTTTTTTTTTCTTTAGTGGTAACACATAGACTAAAACTACAACTCAGTGACGTAGTGGATTCGATTTCCACGCCAGGTAATTAAGTAAGGGTTAAGTTTTTCAAATTCGAAAACACACTAACACCCGGTTTCCTGGTTATTCAGTGAAAAGTTTAATAATATCTGATGACTCTCTAATAACGTTAGACATACTAGCATGTGTGTTAAATCAAAGGTGTTGACCACGCTTCTAGCAATTTAATTTCGACTTGTTTATTAGTAAATTTATGCATTGAGCAGCTTTTCAGAAACCGAGCGTAAGTGGCTGATATGGCGATAAGCGTGCATTATATCAGAGGACAGAAATATTCTCGGCGAATAGTGGGGTAACTGATTGTACCTCTGCCTACCCTTTCGGAGATGCAGGCGAGATGGCGAGATCTTGTGCAGGTGTATATGTTTATTCATAATTTTACACTTCTCTGATGCTGACGTCAAATCAACATAACTCCAATGATGGATAAATCAATTCATCATTATTAATCAAAATACTAAAATACTTGCTGATTGATACAACTGATATCTACAGTAGTACGTTTAAAATACTGCATTGTTTTCTTCTTCTTCCACCTGCCCTTATCCCACTCGCAGTGGGGTCGGCGCAACATGTTTTTTAAGACTTGTTACAGTAAGATTTTGCTTGTAGTTTTTACAACTGGCCGCCAGCCTGACGTCTACCGTCTAAAGGGATTGAGAAGGGAGATTTCTAGCAGGATTTCTAGAGGTCTTTCTAGCAGGTCTAAATGTGAAGACACATACAGGAGGCCCCTGTCCAGCAGCAACAATACTGGGCTGAATAAAATACTTACCATATTTCCCAGATTAAGAATGGAATTGCACTCCACTCCATAAGATCTCATCTTGCTTAGGATTACTGCCTTCCCGAAGACACGCACGACAGAGGTCATAACAGAGCTCGGTTGGAATTAAATTAGGCGTGCTCTGAGCCCTTCCACTGGCATTAGATTAACCAGATTAGTGTCGGGCACACCCTTGCATAATCATAGGGTTCAGTGATAGTATTATAGTAATAAAACTTTAATAGATATTCGTATAACCTTAATGGAATATATTGTGTACTAAATTTTGCTCGTGGCTCCGCTTTTCCGGTACAAAAGGTACCCTATATCCTTCCCCAGGATATAACCTATCTCCTTACCAAATTTTATTAAAATACGTTCAGTCATTTCCATCGTTAAAGCGAGTGAGTTTTAGTTATTTATTCCAATCGTTTCCAGTTTCGATTCAATCTCATTATAATTTGACTTTTGCCGGTCTATCGAGTATTTAATAAACATTCTTTCAACAAAAATAACAAAACCAAGCTTGTATGTATGGCGGCTGGTAAAAACCCAAATTGACGCAAGTTGTTTGCTTTTTAAGTTTTTGCTTGGGACGGGTTCCGTTCCGATTGGATCCGGAAATGCTCGAGCTATCGGACGATCGAAACATTGTATTAATCGATTATTTTGCGACAGGTGTTGGAAACTGTAGATAATATGCCCATTATGTTGTAGAATTATATATAAATTATAGCTTTGTAGATTATTTCCTCCTTTTTTATAGTAGAGGCCGGAAAACGAGCAAGTGGGTCACCTGATCGTAAGTGATCCCGTCGCCCTTGAACATTTATAATACATGGACGCGTTTACGACGACGACGAATTAAACCGCGATAGAATTCGTACAAATTAGTTTTAATCACTAAAATAGGTTTACATAATAATATTTAGTTTTTAAGTAGGGTTAAAACCAATAACCCCGTATTCATAAATTCTACTATGAGGCCTCACAGTGAGCGCGAACGCATAGTGACGATTTCACTGAATGTCATTAGTTTAGTTTTTTGCGTTAAATAAAACAGACCAATCATTTACACAGAAATCCACACTTATCAAAGAGCTGAAAGGCCAGGTCAGGAGTACCCTAAACCGACGTGCCGACGTGATGTATGAATTTTTTTATGAGAGTGAATGAGGTATGCAAGAGTCGTAGCAAGTGGAAATCCGTTGTCTCTGCCTACCCTTATGGGAAACAGGCGTGAGTCTATGTATGTATCAAAAACTCACTCACTAAGTGTTGTTTGTGAATATGGGCTTGGGCCTAAGACACAGTATAGTCTCAAAAATTTTATTTATGTACCTACGTACAACTTTATTTACTGTTTTAACTGAAGACAAATTGAACGTATACAATGTTTATTTTGAATCATTAAATCAGCGCCATTTTGGTATTCCACGCAACATGGCGGCTATTTGACCAAGACCTATGTAATCAATTTACAAATTTAAGTCAGGCATTAAGCCAAACTTCAGTGATGCCAACTTTCGACAAATAAAATAAATTTACATTGGTTTAATAACTGTTCTTTACACCCAATAATAAATAATAATGACAATATAATAATAGCCATGTTTTATACAAGTCCCACTGCTGGGCACGTGCCTCCATAACTGAACCAGAGGGGCTTAGTCCACCAAGCTGGCCTAATGCGGTTTGGTAGACTTCACATACCTTCAATATTCATATGAAGAACTTCTCTGGTATGCAGGTTTCCTCACGATGTTTCCTTCACCGATAAAGCAAGCGATAATTAACAATTACTACACACGTAACTTATAAAAGTCAGAGGTGTACTTATGTTTTTGGGGCTGGTGTCGAACCTGCGACTTTCGTCTCGACAGTCCCTGCCACTCCTCGCGGAGCTATCGCTGCTGATAATTAATAAGAAATCGAATTTATCGTTTTAATACTTGCATTGGAATTGGTTATCGCTTTGGGCCAAGCATAAAATCAAGTCATTTGAAAATTAAATTACAAATGGTTTGCTGGAAAAGGTTTTATAACAAAACCACAACATTTTTAACAACCACAACATAATTACGCCACCTAACTCATCTATATTACTTTTTTTTAAAAGATAAAACCGAAATACCACTCATTGACGGATTAATCACGAAATCGTACGTGGAAAAGAATAAGGCCGACTTACACGACGGTCTTAAATCGATACACGAGTACATCACTAAACGTTGACGTTTCTTAAACATGTTTAGTGGATTAAACTAAATCGAGTTTCGTGTAAGTGGGCCTAGAAGAATAAAACCTTTTATTGATCATGTTTGTAATTAAAATAGCGCTTATGACAAGTCAGTACTAAAATAAAAGAAATATGTCAGAAACCACAATATTGTTTATGTTTTACAATTATACCGCAAAAAGACTTTCACACGGCGGAACCGCGAGTAAATCCTGGTATTTTATAAGCTAAACATTAAAAACTCTCATGATAAATTTTGCAATTTTTAAATAGCTGTACATACAGATATTAAATCTTAAATCGTTTTGATTAAACCATAATCGATCCATCGGTTTAGACGCTAATCACAGCGTGACATCCATCAGGATGACACATCACACACAAATATACAAACACACTGACAAACAAAGGGGCAAACTTATAACATCCGCCTTTTTTGTCAGGGGTTAAATCCTTGTTAAAAACACTGTTCTAAAGAGGTATCTATAATAATAACCCAAGGTAAAATGTATTTATTTTGTAAACAAATGAAACTAGTTACTTATTACTTGTTAGTTCGCAGAACAATGAAAATTTTAATTTTATACTTATTTTATTATATTACCAATTAATACTATTATTTTCAAACGAAAGTTTGTAATCACAGCCGCCATTTTGTTGTAATTTCAAAATGGCCACCACAGTTGTCGCTATGAAACATCACTAAACAGAGTATTTACTCTCAGAATTAAAATTAATATTAGCATGCGAGAAAATAATGGAATCCAAACATCCAACGTAGTTATATCGGAGTGTCAGTCGCAGTACCGAAGGGTACGCGGCAATTTGTTCAGGACTGAGGCCCTTTCAAATGCAAAACGGCGTGCTGATATTGGTACGTCCGCTTTTTATGCTGGCTGGCTTCAGAGTTCGAAATTCGAATGTAACATAACAATAAGTTTTGGCGGGAATATTGGCGATGTAATCGGACGCTCGTATTTTATTATTTGTAACTTAATATTAATTCGATTTTTCGTTCTTACTTATAAAACGAACTTATTGAACAGGAGTAGTAAAAAAATTGAGTACGTCGGTTTATATCAGACTTTAATAAAGTCTTTGGTATATATGGGACTTTTACTACCTTTATTAAATAAAACATCGGGTTTTTATAGAATGAGGAAATTCAATGTTCAAATTATTCGACATTACATTTATAAATACTGATGAACGGTTATGAATCCGGGGGAAAACCTAAAGGTATTTTAATATACATTGGAATCGAAATAATACAGCCATGTAATAATAAAATAGAAATTATTAATTATTGTATTGTTTAGTACTATATTTAAAGCTAGCTATTGCTCGCAAAAAAGGAGGAGGTTCTCGATTCAGCAAGTTTTTGTGCTTTTTAGAATACGAATACGCACTCACGCCTATAATCCCCGAAGGCGTAGGCAGAGGTGTAACTAGTACACCCTCATTTCGCCGAGCGTATCTCTGTTTCGTCGTCGTCGTTTTTTTTAATGATAAAAGTTTATAATAATTAAATAGCTAAACTGTCTATTATCAAATCGGGATTCCCATACGATTTATCACATGGCCATGAACGATTCAAAAGGTAAAGCAAATATGATATTCAACCGGGTTTTCCTTGGGGAAAAAGTTTCTTATTTTTGGGTGTTATCTGTGCTTGATAAATTGAAACGTTTAATTAGGTTTTAGAGTAATATCGATATGAATAAATGAACCAATTCATTTACATCATTTACACATATTTTTTTAATGTGGGTATGGTAGTATCCATCACATAGTTTTGTGTTACTAGAAGGATATAAAACTATAACTTCTACAATAGAAAATCCTCTTCTCCTTCTTCCACTTGTCCTTATCCCATTTGCAGTGGGGTCGGCGCAACATGCTTTTTAACAGATATTACAGAAAGATTTGGCTTGTAGTTTTTACGACTGGCCGCCTGCCTGAGGCCAACCCCTCTGGGAAGAAAATAATATTAGAAAATAATTTGATTATTGCTCACGGCGGCACAGTTGTAATGCGTACGCGTTACATCTGCTGCGCTGAGGTCTCGGGTTCGATCCTCGGGTCGGGTAAAAGTGATATTGAGTTTTTCTATCACAATATGCGTAGTATCAGCCTGCAGTTTGGAATTGTGCCTGACATCCCTGAGATGCCGCGCCCCCTATTACATCATGGGACGGAGATAAGCTCGGCGAAATGTGGGTGTACTAGTTACACCTCTGCCTATCCCTCAGGGATTACACGCGTGAGTGCGTATGTATGTATAGTTTGTTTGCTTTTTAGGTCTAACAAAAATGGCTAATCTGCTTCAGTTTGGCATCAAAAACAATCATTGTTTTATGCGTCTTTACATGTACTTACTCGCAGTGTCTTCGCTACTTATGGCCAAAGAAGATTTCTTCTGTCTCCTTTTCTCTACCCTTGCATCTTACATAATATTAGTCATAAGCCAACTATTATTATAAATGTGAAAGTGGATGTTTGTGAGTCTGTGAATTTGAATGTTGGTTAATCAATCAAGGCTGAATGGTTTTCGATGAAATTTGGCACACAGGTAGATGACCTCGATTTGAACATATGCTACTTTTTATCGTGGAAAAGGCCGTTCACGCGGGTGGATCCGCGAGAAAATGCTAGTATAAGACATATAAGAAAGAAAAAAAAATATTCGTGACGTATCAAACACACTCGGTGGGGATTTTGACAGATCTGGTGTAAATGATGGTAAAGCTGGTATTTTTATTAGCTTGATTGACGAGACGAGCAGGTCGCTCGTCTGATGGTAAGCGCCTGCCCCACAGAACCTGACACAATACAGAATTTTGAATTATAAATTACTGATGAGACATATGATGTCTCATAATGCCCAGTAATTTCCCCGTCCTTCAAACCGAAACACAACAGTGCTTATACACTGCCGTTGGCGGCAGAAATAGACTAAACGGTGGTACCTACCCCGACGGCCTCTTGTATACTAGGTCCCTAGTAAATGATAGTAAAGATACAATAAAAAAACAATCATACAAACTAGCATAAAATGTTTTTATTATATTTTTTTTGTATTACAAATTAATAGCTATATGACCACCAGATTAACCGTAAAATATTAGTCCAAATCATTAGTCTATGTCCAAACAAAATGACATCAATCGCTTGCTTTGTGGGACGTAAATAAAATTAGATATCACACAAAACTCAGTATGACTAGGTAATTTATAATCGATTTATTTAGTTGATTATTGAGTCTGTTCCGAATATGTTATGCTAAATGATGGCCGTGAGGCTTTATTTGTGATTTTGAATTTGGAATAATCATCCATGCGAGAAAGTAGAGCTGGCCATTTCGCGCAAAAACAATAATACGTGGCTGTGTAAAAACTTTCCTTTGCATTTTAGAGAATTGGTGTATTTTTAAATGACTGAGGAACTAAAAAAGGCAATGACAGTAGACTTGCATAAATAAATGAAACAAAACATAGTTTTTAATCGTATTCTTGAGAATCATATTATGTATTTAAAACTACTTAACAGGTTGCTACTTTAACCCTAAATGGTCCCGGAAGGTCCAAGAATCCCCACATGCAAACATCCGGATCTGAAACCTCCAATCGATCAGGCAACTCAATCGACTGGTATAGACGGCCATGTTCAATAGAACACATCATTGGCGTTATTGCAACGGAATAGTTTATTTTAGCTTGATTACTAAACAAATTTGATGAGTTGCGTTTACTATAATATTTAAATTTTATTAGACTGGTCTTCATTATGTTAGTTTTGTACAGATTAGTAGCGAATTATTTTAAGCCTTAGTAGAATCGGCAACTTTAGTTATGATACTACACAAAAAAATGAATTTCGAAGTCCAAACTAGTCGCCGTCGTCTTTTCGCGTCATATTATTGTCGTCTTTTCCTATCGGTGGCAATAAACCATGATTGTACAATGCGTTCAATGTTAGATGTTATATAGAACTATCTCTCCACGTGGCGTTACCGCATCTGTACTCGGCCACACCGCTTTTTGTCCATGCAGCAGGTAGAAACGGCCCAGAGAAAAAAACGCATGAAAAAGCCCTTCTCTCCCGTGGTTTATAAAATATCGCCGACATTAACAAACAAAAATGCTCCTTACACCATACATATAAAGACCGGAATCGATTACAGTCCAATTTCAATTCAACACTGCCACAGCCACCCGGGGGTCATAATGACACGCGAGATTTTTTCTACGACTTTTTTCGAGTTTGGTTAATTAGAGTTGAAGTTCACGTTTCTGTGTTTTCACTAATTCTCTTTTAATTGGTAAAGCTGTGGAAACATTTTGAGAGGCGCCTCGTTTTAACTCCCTGTTTCGGACGCGGTCTTGACCGTTGTGGTTTTAGATTTTTTGAAAAAATATAATAATTAAATAAAATATTATAATAGTTTTCACTTGACAGTCTTCGTGGCGCAGTGGGCGAGAAGCAGCTGTGAAATGAGAGGCCGCGGGTTCGCTTTCCGCACCAAGATAAAATGTTTGTGTGTTTAACAAATTGCTGTTTAGGGTCTGGGTGTTTTCTCGATAGAGGGGTTGACGTCAGGCAAGCGGCCGGTTGTAAAAACTGAAAGCCAAATCTTTCTGTGATATGTGTTTAAAAACCATGTTTCGCCGACCCCACTGGGAGTGGTATACAAAGATTATAGTTTTTACTTATTGCCATAAACATTAATAGTTATAGGTAAAGTTTCGTTGCATTGGTCCAACAGCGCACTTAGGTTGAGAAAACCGATGATGCTCTAGAGTCTAGGTTAAACCCAAGCTGGGCAATCACTTATTGTGATTGATTTTTATGAAAAGTCACATTAGTTGCTTTGGATTAGAATTTATGGCCAATATGGCGATTGACTTGCCCCCTATCACTTTATGTCACGGAAATAATCTCGGCATACCGTGGCAGCATTAGGTATACACTTCTTCGTACCCCTTCGGGGACATATGCGTCAGATTAAGTAAAAGATATTAAAGGTCCAATACGTCATAATAAACTGTGAATATTCTATAAATAATTGTCCTATACAAGCCCTATGTTGATTAAGTATGTCTTACATGGAACACTCTAGTTATATGTTCACGTTGGCTTGCCAAATCTGCCGCCGAATCGAACGCCGCACATTGCCAGTAGAATAAAGGACGCCAAGATTGCCAAGTGGCATCGACCGGCCGATGTTTGCCAGGTACTTTGCCAACTGCTAAATCTCTAGATTTTTTCCACTGATTCGAAAACGAAGCCTATTGCAGATCCAGGCAATAGCGATTGGACCAATATTGGTTCAGTTTCCAATGAATAATTCTGTAAGTGTTTTGCCAAAGTAAATGATGTTGTTCAAAATTTTTGGCCTAAAGCGTGCGGGCATTCGGCCAATGGTACTAAATAACAACGTATAAAAGTAATATTGGGAGACACAGTAAACTATCACAAAATTGTTTATGTAACATTGAGGTCACCTTTTTCCATAAAGACAAAAATAATTTGCATTATTATAATTATATATTTTTTTTCTACTTAAAGTTGATTCGATTTTGTTTTTTTTATAGCATACAAGCAAGTGGTTCACCAGATGGTAAGTGATCTCTACCACACATGTACGTTCACAATACCATAAGAATCCTGGGCGCGTTGCCGACCTTGTTGGAAAGCGATATTTAAGGGATTGGGAAGGGGAGGGGGATTCGGGCTTCCGGATATCTCCCTCACTGTACGAAACGCAGCAGCATGTAGCTACTTTACGTCGGTTTTCTGTAAGACAGTGGCCCATTCTTCGGACAACAACTCACAGGACTCGATGCTACTATCGGAAATCAGCCCTTAAAGATAGTAATTGCGTTGATATTTTAGTAACTTATTGAATATTTTGTGTTTTTTACATAAAAATATTTACCGCAGTAAATCTAGATAGAAAGTAGTAGTTTCTTTATTAGTGCTCATATTTCTTACGTTTCTAATTAAAGCCCAGACTTTTATTACTAATTTTCAGCATATACAAGCAGCACGAGAAAAGAGAAAAGAAAAGTTGTTTATGTGTGTAATATTCACTTAGCCGCCATTATTTCACTCGTATATTGAACTTAGAGAATATAAAAAGTAATTGTGAATACATTACGATTGAAACAAAGGATAAAACGAGGAAACATTGGTCAGGCAAACTCATTGAATAACATCCGAAATTCTCAGCGGTACCAAAGACAATACGCCGTACCGCATCGAGTTTGGGCCAGGTGAATTGTAAATAAAGACTTATCTTTGACCTCCCTGTCGGGTGGCACGTGGGACGTGGGAGGGAGGCATTCAACTTTTTAAGCCTACTGCGGCCAAGTTGCGTTGACTTGGCCAGTCCGGCACCCAGTACAGTTTCCGAACTGAGAACTCCTGCCATTAGCAGCGTTGTAGGGTTATTGTTAAATTAATACGTTTTTACATTGTTGTTTATTGCCGCGCGTGAGATTGCTTTACGGTTACGGCTGCTATATTATCTTTTGATTGATTTACCGAGGCTTATTTTGTATTCTTGGACGCGCGTTGCAGTCAACATATTATGAGCGTTGTATGGGCGCGCCGGTTTATAAGCAACGCGTGCAATTATTTACCGTTTGAATGAATGCTTAGCGTTTCAAATAATATTTTTGTTGCGTGGTTTTAGCTTAATGTCCTGCTTACATTAGGGCTAGACAACAGACGCATAATGCAGTCATGTCTTGTTAAAGCTTCATTGTTTAAGTATGAAGAGAAAATAGAATGTACCAATGCCTCACACAGGACTCTATGGAAATACTGTTTATTTCTCCTGCCGAGTATGTAAGCACTGTTGTGTTCCGGTTTGAAGGACTTTGATGCCAGTAAGTTTACTGTCCATTATGAGATTTATATCACGGGGTGACGAGCGTAGTATAGTGCCATGCAGTGTCTACTTAATATTTAAGTTTCTGGTCTACTGCTACTGTTTAAAGAGACTTCATTGCTACTGTTTAAACACGTTGCGCTGGTTTTTAGTCGAGCGTCCTGATAGTCTTATGATTCAAGCGTCAAAATGCCTTATTTGTATTATTTATGAATTCCAAAACACTGACTGCACGAGCCAGCCAAGGTTTAAATAATTTACAAAATTACGATATAGAATCGCCAAATAACAGCGAGATATCAAATAGTGATTAAAATTACAATAATAACGGTGTGCCGAACCAAAGGGCGGGTAATTTATTTTAATATTGATACAATGTTATTGTTCCAAATTACAGATGATTGGCGTGGGCCAGGCGCGGGCGCGGGGCGGCCGCGGTACGTGAGTTTGGGTCGGATTAGCCCTCGGTCGCGCTCGAGGGTTATTTATACATTTGATTGCTTACACACCGACAAAGGAAAATTGTGGCTTTTACGACCTCCGTCGATACATTTGTACTGCTAAATTTAAAAATATCACGTATTGCTAAGGCTTATATGAACAAATCTTAGAACACTCCCCTTTACGTTAGGGAGTCCGCCATATTGCTAATTCCCGCATTGGAACGATTTATACATATGCTCAAGCGTGTGTCTTCAAAGGGGTAAGCAGAGGTGAAACTAGTGGACTCAAGACGTCAAGCTGATTACCCAACCGTCAGTCATTTTGATTCCACCAACTGAAGATCTAGCCAAAGACCAAAAGCGAATGCTCCAAGCGGTTGTACCGAACAGAGGAGAAAGCGTCTCCATATACACATTCTCAGAGTTCAGGCTTCCTTCCTACCAAACCACGCTATCGCTTCCTAAAATTGTCTCGGACAGGCACTGCTTAAACTAAACCAGGTACACAGAAGAGGCTACGCCAATACTCCTGCATTAAAATAGTTTATTTGTTTAGGAGTGTACCTACGAAAGCAAGGTTAATAGGGACGGGCTCGCCTACCTGTGGAATAGACAATACGTTAATCCTACAAAGTCACAAAGTCTCTGTTGTTTGTGTACAATCATGTCAAAGTATGAATTAGGAAAGAATAGTGGAAGAGATTACGTTGGGGATGATTTATTTTAACATTAGGGTGGATTTGGGCCTCCGGAAATATGTTCAAAACGCAGTTTTCTGTGTAACAGTGATGTACTACAGCGGTTGACCCGGCCGGCTTCATTCTGTAGATTGTCTACAGTGTGGCTCTACCATCTATCATAAATAAGGGGACATGACTTAGTCCGCCAAACTGGCGTAATGCGGGTTAGCAGACTTCACATACCTTCGAAATTCTTATAGAAAAATTCTAAGGTATGCTCATGATGTTTCCTTTACAATAAAAGCGCGCGATAAATAAATAAATACACCCAACAGTCACACACATAGTCCTGACCCCACACTAGGTAAACCTGTATCGTGGGTATCAGGAACTACGAGGGACTTGCGGTCCCACAACACCCAGACACGAGACAAATTATACTTGTGGATCATACAAACATTTGTCTAGGTGCGGGAATCGAACCCCTCACGCTTTGCATCCGGCTTATCGCCTACTGCGCCACGTAGGCTGTCGTTTAACATAAACAACAAATACACACGTAACTTAGAGTTAGAGGTGCATGCACTTCGGGCTGGTTTCGAACCTGTGACTTACGTATAACAGTCCGTACTCCACGCTGACCTATCGCTGCTTATTCGTCATATTAACTTATCCGAAACGGATCTCGAGATATTCAGCGAGAGGGTTCAATGTGGAAGCGGTCTAACTTACAATACCTATTCTCCTTACATTGTTTCTTGACTCATGGTCATTATATCGCAAGTTCAAAAACTGAGCCTTAACCTCGCGCCGTATCACATAACAATAAGAAACATCACACTAAATTACACATTACAACAATACATTTCCGCCCGTTCCGGGATTGCACTCAGCAATAAGACAACTTATCTTTAGGTTTTTTATCTAAAATTTTAGCGTTAAATAAACTTTTAAAGCGAACATTACGATGGAAGGAACACCACCGAATTTCAGTTTTGAGGAGAAATGACGGTCTTTAAGGGTAAAGAATATGAGCTCTGTGTGAAAATGTGAATGACGGATGATCGGCGGTGGGGCTTCAAATCCATAATAAATAGTATGGTGGTAGTATACATACGTTATGCAGGATGCATTCTGCGTCATGTACAACGCAGTAGTGGTTACATACATTTAAGAAACTTTGTTTTATACTTCAACTTTGAAATATAAGTATGTATTACTTACACAAATGAGTCTCTGTAACTCGAATAAATAAATAAATTATTATTATTATACGGATTGCACATTCCATTTAAATTATTTGCGAGTCTTGTCGCCGTTTAAAATAGTTATTGGATGTTTTAGGAGTGTAAGTGGGATTCCAACATCTTGGATCCAAAGTCAACACCACCTCGTGGTAGTCAGACGGCGGGTCGCCCCACATAATACCGAATCCACCGTCAAATCATTATAGAAAGGCGGATCCTGGCATTAAAGCCAAGCATCTAGGCTAAAAGAAAAGAATTGGATGACGTTTTAATGAGTATTGAAATCTGGTTATGTTTTCCTATTTACAGATAAGCTGTGACTTGTTGTGCTCTGAGCAACGCAGTGTTCGGTCAATATTTAAGCAGTTTATTTCCTGACCTGGGCGCGGTGTGTACATTTTGAAATTGTTGGCACTTAGTTTATTGTCCCAATTTTCGACAGTAGCAACCTCATGTTTTTCGGTGGCATTGCGTAAGTGGGTAGTAACTGTCTCAAGTGTTTCGATTTTACATTTCGGAGAATCTGGGATCGGAAGTGAGTTTACTTTTGCAAGCACTTGGAGATATTCATTCATATTATTTTTGTATTGGAAGTAATATTGAAAGAGCTTTTAACTTACCCTTACTACCGTGGCAAGAACCTTGTATGCAGAGGCTGTTTGGGTAGGTACCGCGGCTTTGTCTATTTCTGCCGCTAAGCAGCAGTGTGTAAACACGGCAGTATTTCGGTTTGAAGGACATTGAAGCCAGTGAAATTACAGGGCATTACTAGACTTAATCTTTTAAGTCTCGGGCTGACGAATGCAGTCCAGTGCCATGTAGTGCTTTGTTATTTAAAGTTCAGTGTGGTGAGCAGGCGTGACGCTTGCCATCAGACATATTTTACTATATATTTTTTGATGACCCCAGTCTGCCGATCTCAAAATATTACCTAGTAAAGATAGTGCATTTGACGAAAATGTGCGGGCTTTTAATTGCCAACTCCACTTTACTTGTGTTACCATGTACTGGCACATGATTCCGACTTAACCAAGCTGACGTTGGGGACATTTGAAGTGGTCTCTATTCAGATTTGGACCACGAAGATAGCAGCCATCTGGCTTCTTCCGTATTCTCAAACCTTTCTTGGAGGTCCGCCGAGGTGTAAGCATATGTAGGGTTGCCAGGTGTTCAGTTTTAGCCGGACATGTTACGCCATTTTAGTTCAGCTTTTCTTACAATTTTGGATATATGTATTAATATTGTAAAAAACTGAGTTATTAGTAAATAGTAATTAATAAACAACTTCAACACAAACCTGAGCCGAATCTGGCTTTTTTATTTTAGGGCCTGGCAACCTTAAGCACATGACATATTTTACTCCCAGTTTTGAGTGTTTGTTTACGGGAACCATCGACGAGAACTATAATTTCTGGATTGGGCAATATTTACAACATACGCAATTCTACATTACTATAAAATAACTAGCTGTTGCCCGCGGCTCCGCCCGCGTGAATGCCTATTTCCAGGATTAAAGGCGAGCCCCGGTGAGAAACGCGCTTGACGAACATACTAATGTCGCTATTGAAAAATAGGGGTTGATCGTAGAGGGTTGAAAATTTAGGGTTGTATGTATTTTTTAATGCTGTATCATAAAAACAAAAAAAAAAATGTTTAAAAAAAAAAAATTAGGTCTGGATCACCCTTAACATTTAGGGGGATGAAAAATAGATGTTGGCCGATTCTCAGACCTACCCGATATGCACACAAAATTTCATACAAATCAGTCCAGCCGTTTCGGAGGAGTATGGGAACGAACATGGTGACACGAGAATTTTATATATAAGATAAGATATATTATACATACACAAACCTTCCTCAGAGTAAGTATGTGGTAGATTTGTAAGTGAAACATATATCAAAACTGATTTATTTTTGTGAAAGTTGCGGACATTTAAGCTCATCAGGGTTCCATTTATTTTCGACGAGTTCGGACGGAGACACACATAATATGTAGTAGAATATAGAAAATCCTTTTTTAAGTTGGTTTAACACCGCATAGCAACACCAACATTGCGAGTAAATAGCGAGATGTGTGTAGTACATGGTCCGCGAAATATTACCATTGTCTACAGCAAGGTCGGCGGATGTTCCCACTTGCCAGCGATGCCTTCCTTTGCTTTATCTGTATTTTTTATTGCAAACTTGGTGCCGTACGAAGGTCAGAGCATAAGCTTCCTAAATATCGTCTAATATAAAAAAAACCCGTTGCCGCTCAAATTTGAACTCAACATTGAGTGGTGCAAGGGTCATTTAAGATTTAAAGTGTTCTACTTTTTTAACCTAGCACGGCGAAGTGACTTCACTGGACCTGATTTCAGTACAGTGCAGTTCAAATATAATGTCGACCGTCGAGAGACATTGCCTTCTCATAATTATGCCGGCATGAAGTTACTGGATATATACTGGCTGACCCCGGATCGAGACTCACCTGAACGAGCCACTATGGCGGGGTTTTCTCCATGTGTTCAGTGGTCGCTATCCAATCGGATACAAAAAAAATCAAGTACCAGCAAACCTTGTTCTGAGAAACCAGTTAAGTCTAGCGCGCTTAACATAACACCTCGAGAAAATCCTGTTGTCTCGTTTTCTTGTACTATATCGGTATATTTTTATCGTTATCTCTATGTCGTGGAGTGCATGTTACGGTATAAGTGAGAACCTGAGCAGTATCGATGAAAGTTGTCTCTCTGATGGGCAACGACAGTTACGTGTTCGAGTTTTTCGATACGAAAAAATCACACAGGATTTCTTGTTATTGGATTTGTGCCAAGTGATAGTCTCACCACCTATCACATCATAGGACGCATATAAACTCGGCGAAACGTGGGTGCAGTAGTGACCTACCCCTTTGGGGATAACAGCAGAGCTTAGACATGTATGATATTATGAACCTCATTTTTTGTGTTATTTCTGTGTTTTACCAAATCATATATTCACATAATTTGACAGCCAGGCGACTAGTCGGCTGCGAAGCGAGAGACCGTGGGTTCGATTCCCACACCGAGACAAATGTTTGTGTGATCCACAAATATTTGTTTCGGGTCTGGGTGTTGTGTGACCGCAAGTCCCTCGTAGTTCTTGATACAAGAATACAGGTTAACCTATTGTGGGGTCAGAACTATGTATGTGAATGTTGGATGTATTTATTTATTTATATTAGTATGATGTAATCTAAGTGTATACAAGATTTTGACACAGTTCTACTATCGGCACGATAGTGTATTGGGTCAAACGGTCCGCTCGTCGTTTAATCGATACACTGATACCTTATCATTAGTATTGCAAAATGTGATAAGTTTGACGAAATTTGACGTGTGCTTAAGTGGATGACGATCGTGGAATGTTATGTGAAGAGAGTTTACGAGAGTGATGCCTGATTATTTTTCAAGTGACGAAGCGAGCAAATCGCTCGCCTGATGGTAAGCGCCACTTCTATTTTTTTGTATTTATCTTCTATTTTTTGCCAAAGAGACGCAACACTACACACTACGCTGCCTTCGTCACACCTACACATAATGTTGATTGTTGATTCTCACAATGCCCAGTCATTCCAATGTCCATCAAACTGGAACACAGCGCTTACTCAGAGTTGGCAGGCGACAAAAAGCGGCGGCACCTGCCCAGACGACGCGACGTACCGACGCGGAGGTAGTAGTAGATAGACTTTATTATTCACGACTTACACCGAAAGTATAAATAAAGATGAATTTAATAGTGTCTAGATAAGTATATTTCAGTGGCTTTGTTAATTACCAAAAAGTCTAGTTGTGGCCATAATTTTACGATATATATAAAAGACCACGTGCGCAGAGACGTCAGATGGTAAAGTTTTTTTTTATTACCTTGAGTGACGAAATGAGCTACAGGTTAACCTAGTGTAGGGTCAGGACTATGTGTGTGTCTGTTGGTTGTATTTATTTATATTGGACACTGTTCTTCATATAATAAAAATACTAATATTCAATTCAAATATCTATTTATAACGAACCGGAGAACCAGATAAAAAAATGAAACGTGTCACATACAAGCTCACTGGCTAGTCCACAATGGGCCACGGTGGACGTCAAGCCGACTCCATCATTACATTTGACAATAACAAATGATATTACAAAACCCGCTGTTCACAGATTGATGGATAATGCCCACTATTGTATCGGAACATGCGTGATGCTAATGGATGTATTTTTTTAAAGAAACATGCGCATTTTGCATCGACTCTTCCAAGAGTTATGAAATGTATGTTACAAAAAGCACACAGAAATTTGTTACAAAAAGCAATGCATGGCACTGGACTGCGCTCTTCACCCCGAGACAAAAGTTGTTAATTCTCGTAATGCCCAGTAATTTCACTGGCTTCAATGTTCTTCAAATCGGAACACAACAGTGCTTACACACGTTGCTTGGCGTCAGAAATAGACATAGCGGTGGTACCAACCCAAACGGCATCTCGCACACGAGGGACCTACCACCTTGTAAAAAGCATAAGTTATGTCGTGTGCATTATTTTATTCTATAGTAGCTAGGTTCGAATCGAGCGCGGAAATGTTGTTTTTGTATAATAATTGGCAGGCCGGCATAATTTTGCCGACCTACGATAGACTATTACGATAGATATATTTGTGACCACAGGTATCGATTTAGTTTCGATTTGTTTTAGAACTAATTTCTGGAACAACTAAACCGATTCTGAAACTGCTGTTATTATTAGATAGCTACATTATTTATATTATTAATAGCTACATATATATTCAGGTTGATTGACTTTAAAATCGATATCCGGGACGCCCGTGGCCAAAAATAGTAGATCTCATGTTAGAATTGAAAAAAGTCCCTGTCATTTTGTTTTAAGGCCCATTGGCTTCATAATCGATATCTAGAAGGCCCCGTTGTCGAAAACGGTAGATCCTATGGTAAAAGTGGGCGCCATTTTGTTGTTCTTTATTTTAAAGTCGAATGACTTCAAATTCGATACCGGAGTCGGAAATAATATGTTATTTAGATCCAGTGTTAGAGCGTCATTATCATACATAAACGTGTTTGTGTCATTGGATTTCCCATAAATATTTCCACCAGGACTTGATCACCCTGATTATCCTGCTATAAAATAATCCAAGTAACGCGGGCGGAGCGGCAGGCAAAAGTTAGTTGAAATAAATGAAGGTATTTTTGTAACTATTTTAATAAAGTAGGTAGATCTTGAACTGTAGATTTTTCTATCTTTGATGTTGTGTTTTGTATCATAGGTCTAGTGGATCATATATATACTGAGAACAAGTAAACTGCGAAGCCATGAGTTCAAAACCCAGGTCGGGAAAACAAGAGTTGTGTTAGAGTTATCGTTTCGAAAAATCACACTGGAGTTACCCGTGATAGGAATATATACCCGATATGATGATAGGCTCGCCACCTATCACATGATAGGATGTAAATATCCGAGGCTGCACTAGTTGCCGAATCGTGGCTGCACTAGTTGCACCTCTGCGTATCCCTTCGGGAGCAACATAGGTGTGAGCTTATACCCATGCTTATGTACTTCAGCGTTTGACACGAATTTTGCACTCCTCACCGTCCACACCATCGGACTCATTAAAACAACAAACTCCTTTCAAAGCCGTACAAAAAGTATGAAAATTGAGTACATGAGAAGTGGTCAGAGTCAAAGCGTCCCCGGTAATAGCTTAATTTAGTCTTCCTGGCCGTCTGATTGGGGCTAATTGCGTGACACCCGCGACCCCTCCTCGTACCCCCCGTTTGTGTCGTTAATTGGGCCCTGACCCACGGCGGGGTATTTGACTCTTGCAGTGTTAAATATAGATTACGGCGGTTTTCCCGCTTCATTTGTGAATTGTGTTGCGATGGAATTGTTTCCGTGTTCACACGCAGTTCCAATCGGAAATCCACTTTGCGGTGTTGTTTCTATACATATTATAATAAAACAGTTGACCGCGCGTCACGTATAACGGCTGAACGAATTTTGATGCAGGTTTCACTATTACGTTAAGAAAAATTAAACTTATTATAGGTAAGTTAAAAAGCTCAAATACCCACTTTAAAACCCGAATAGCGGTGAATTTGCAGTAATTCGTTGATGAGTTTCCTCAATTTCCCTCATACTCCATTAGATCTCAACCTTTATATGGAACCACTGTAAAGTAACCCACCCTATCGAATACAAAAATAATAATTATCAAGATAGGTCCGGTCCACATTTGGCGGATTATCGCGTACATTTATAAACAGACGGACATGATGAAGTTATAAGGGTACCATTTTAGTCTTTGGGGTCGGAATCCTAAAAATTACAGCACATGAGAACCCCCTTTTTAGATTGAAAAATGTGAACAGAGCAGTCGGCTATTTAATAATAATAAATAAATAAATACACCCAACAGTCACACACATAGTCCCGACCCCACACTAGGTTAACCTGCAGCGTGGGTATCAGGAACTACGAGGGACTTGCGGTCCCACAACACCCAGACCAGAAACAAATATTTGTGCATTAGACAAACATTTGTCACGGTGTGGGAATCGAACCCACGGCCTCACGCTTCGCAGCCGGCTACTCGCCCACTGCGCCACGGAGGCTGTCAGCTATTTGAGAGCGAATACTGTGAATTACTAAGAATATTAAGCCTCCTTTCTTTGTTAACTAAATACAGCTGAATTGTCAGATATGCATTGCTAACACAAACTGCCAGTACAAACATTTGCAGAGTGCAATGTCGATTCTCGGTAAGCGACTATTTATTAAATAACGCGCGTTGGTTCAACCGATGTAGTACTTATGCCTACTGCATAACGTTGATGTAATGACGTACATATATAAATATAACTTATATGCAATTGTTATCATACAAAGAAATGAAACAACATTGTTTTTATTCTGTATATATACGACAGACTAAAGCATTAAAATTTTTAAGACAAAAAAAACAGCTTAATAATTATTTAGACCAGCAACACTGTTGACACCCTTTTATGAATCAACAACACGGTTTTCCCAGTTATAAATTTAAATCGTGTAAGAAGTATTGTATGTTGTATTGGAAGGAATTGACACCAAATCTCTAATATTGCCTTCGAATCGAACATACTCGTATTTCATCGTTCTTATGAATACTTGAAAAAATATTAGATACTTGTAGAGTGTTTTTACACGATATTACAAGGTGTTAGGCCCCTCGTATGCGAGAGGCCGGATGGGTTGGTACCACCGCTTTGTCTATTTCTGCCGCCAAGCAACAGTGTGTAAGCACTGATGTGTTCCGGTTTGAAGGACATTGAATCCAGTGAAATTAGTGGGCATTATGAGACTTAACACCTTATGTCTCGGGGTGACGAGCGCAGTCCAGTGTCATGCATGCTTTGTTATTTAAAGTTCTGTGTGGCGTTGCTTCTGTTTATGAGTAGGCGTGGCGCTTACCATTAGGCGAGCGAGCTGCTCGTATCGTCATTCAAAGTGTATATATAGTATATATAGTTATATATAGTAGTGTCAATTCTGTTGTCCGAGTAAATTTAATATCAAGACTAAAATTTAAGTTTTTATTATTTACGAACACATACGCACTCTCATCTGTAATTCCCGAAGGCAGAAGTGTAACCAGTACACCCACATTTCGCCGAGCGTATCTTCGTCCCATGATGTGATAGGCCTGTCGCCACACCAGGGACAATTCCAGACTCCGACTAAGCATTTAATAGAAACACCCAATATCACTTTTACCCGACCCGGGGATCGAATCCGAGACTGACGCCGAGCAGTCTCAGTCGTAACGAGACAGTTAGTATAGTCCAAATATAATGACCAACCAGAGAAGTTGCATCGGTCGCGAGACTACATCGACTCGAACCTAAAATACCATTATGCATTCGTCTCGACCAAAATATCTGACCTGGCGCCAGCCCTATTTAACACTAGCTTTTGCTCGCGGCTCCGCCCGCGTGAATGGACTTTTCCGGGATAAAAAGTAGCCTATTTCCTAATCCAGTTCATGGTCTACTTGTGTGCAATTTCAGCAAAATACGTTCTGTTTTTGAAGCGTCATTGACTAACATCCAAATTCATAAACTCACAAACATCCAAACTTTCACATTTATAATAGTACATAGTAGAATTAACATGTCAGAACGTAGGAAAATAAGTAAGATAAAAGGCCTGTTTCACAATTTGCGATTTTTAACCGCTAAATAACGCACTAGCAAGTTTTGAATGTAGCCATACATACGGTGCTTTGTGTATTGGCCGCGTGGCAATTTTGTATTTTCCTGTAATTATTTAGAGTAACGTTTACTTGGGCATTGTGAAACAACTAATGCAATATTATCACTCTTACTACCGCACTCATTGTCACTTAGTCATTTCTTAAAATTCGATATCTCCATACTCAGCCGATTTTGTATGCTCAGTAAAAAAAAAACTTATTTGACGCACGGTAGTTATAAACTAACTTGCAATCTATATAACAAAGCATAAAAAATAACATAGCAATGGTTATTTTCGCCTTTGTCATTTAACTATTGATGAATCATGAAGTCTTCGAAACAGCAATGGCAATCAAAATGCGTTTACACGAGCGATCATTAGTATCTAGGTCAGCCTGACCAATTGTCGAGGGCCCTTCGATGTGACCACTCGCCACGTGGAGAAAGGTCTTCCGCGTTTGTCGGTGCAGTGTGTGAATCACAGTATAAAAGTATAGTTTATCAATACATTTAATGTAGACGGGAATGTTTTAAAGGGATTAGGGTGTGTACTGCCTGCGTCTTAAGCGGACCGTACACTAGAGCAACATACAGCAATCACACAGCAGGCACTATAGGGGCACTGTTTGCGTCACCATATTTGTAATTAGAAGAATTTGTGGTCTAAATATGAATGATAAGACCGTATTTTGAGGCAAATTGTATCGAGAAGCAAATGCTGTTCGTGTATGCGTATAGAAATAATGTACGGGCACATTAACTGTTTCATAAAATATTTGCTCTCTACTGCTCTGGTGTGCAGTCAACCTTATGCTAAAGACACACGACTAGGCTGCGCTTTGTCCATGCTTCCGGCTTGAACTATTAAGCGTCGTATAACTGGGCCGCACGGAACCGCTCATTTGTCATGTCTAAACGCCTATTTGACAGACTGTATCGTTTTTAGACTGTGATATGAACATAGCCAGTCGCCACAATTAACGCATGTTTGCGTTTCTCACACGTAATTTAATCATTTATGTATGTAGACATTTTTTGTTAGTACTTGTCGTTTTGTTTGTATTAAACAGTAAATTTTTGGGTTTATTTGTCTGCATAACTTTTTATGCAAAAGTAAGTTACGCCTCACATTACATTCACCATATTATGTATGTACTTTTTAAACCTCAATAAGTGTAATGAGATCGTCCGAATTAAATAATAACGTCGTCCTAAACTAAATACTACATTTCTGCAGTGTTTAGTTGACGAGACAACGTCGACGCACAGCGCAGAGGTGGCAGCAATCTAGAGTATAATACACTCACTCATACACTCTCCTGGGACTGATGTTACAGGGTCCCCCACTTGCACTTTGCAATTTGGTTAGGGATCCCGATCAGGTAACCCTATACCTGATTTAACAGGAAAAACTGGAACTGGCAAAAACTCTGATATCTATAAAAAAAAGTCAGTCATAGTAGTCAGGAGACTACTATCCCATATATCTCAGCCTGTTGCCGTCCACTGTTGGACGTAAGTCTCTCCAAGTGAGCGCCAACCATCCCGGTCTTGAGCAGCCCGCATCCACCCGCTACCCGCCATCTTTTTCAAGTCGTCGGTCCACCGTGCAACAGCCAGCAAGACGCCCTACACTACGTTTGCCTAAGCGCGGTCTCCACTCCAGCACACTCTACTATCCTATGTATTGTAGATATTCGTTTGATTATTATATAGTCAAATTAAAGCTGATTATTCCCCAAAGGAGAGAATATTTAGGTTTTTTTTTACATTACATGTGTTCATAATTCACAAATCACATTTTCAAAATCCGGTCGAAATCTGGTCTGGTAACACTATACCCGATCAAACAAATCGACAAAAGATTTATTTTGTTATTAGTCATCCTTTCTCAAATTGGATAATAATGTCAGCTATGAATAGTTATTTAGTAAATCAGTATTATCATTCTTCTTTCTTGGTTAATCTATTCCGCCAAGTATTATCATTAATTTTGCGAAAAATTAATGAATCCATAAATTATGTCACTTATCTTGTCTATTACTAACCAAGATGGCGTTTGTCAAACATTATGCAAAGATAAGCTCGAAGCAGTTCCAAAATTCCGCGTACCCCTGAACGGGCCCTTTATACCTCTAACCTCAAACAATCAACATTTATCCACTGACCATCAAATCAAGCATTCACGTGCACAATCCTGTTTGCCTTCGAACGCGTCGGCAGCACCGCCATAAACAGCCTTCATGATTATTGCAAAATAACCCTTAAGTTCTATCACAGTGGGTCCTCATAAACCGCAAAAGTGATGTTGCAAATTGGCTCTAAAATGTGGCGGTGCTTTCGGAACTTACAAGCGCGTCTTTGTGGATGCGACCAGCGGAGTAAGATCCCTCACAACGTTTCTGTTATACAGGTTCACAAACCATAGAGGTACCAACCTCTATATACACTCAGAATGGTCACGTTAGGCTGGTTTACGCTACGAGGTCGGGCGACAGAAACGGTCTTGTGTAGACACTATGAAACTCTGTTATTGGACAGAAGAGCATTCAGGTTGTTCAGTATATTCTTTGTTGCTATGAATCGCGATTGTATTGACAGATGTTTTTTTAGGATACGACGCTTTGTGTGGATGTTGTAAAAATTCTTGAATTCTATAGGTGTTTAACTTGTTTTATGGATATAAGGTTTAACCGCCAGAGGCATGACTTGTTTTATGATTGCTTCGGTTAAGTAAGGTTGTCTCGAGTAGAGGATGGCGTAAAATTATAATATAGAGGTTAGTAGATTCTTTTTTAATACATATAACTCCGTCTATGACTACGAAGTCGGCAGATTCACAAGGTAGTATAGGTCCCTCGTATGCGAGAGCCGTCTGGATTAGTACCACCGCTTTGTCTATTTCTGCCGCCATGCAGCAGTGTGTAAGAACATTGAAGCCAGTGAAATTACTGGGCATTATAAGTCTTAATATCTGGTGTCTCGGGGTGACGAGCGCAGTCCAATACCTGCGTAATAAGTATTGCATATACTTTATAATTCAAAGTTCTGTGTGGTGTTTCTTCTGGTTATGGGAAGGCGGGGCGCTTACCATCAGGCGAGTGACCTGCTCGTTTTGTCCACTCTAGTGTATTACTACTACTGACAATTACTAGTGTCTATAGAAGTGAGCAATTGTAGGACAGGCACTCGGAAAATATTAGCGACTAACCTTTGCTCGCGGCTGCGCCCACGCGAGGCTTTTAGAAACTTCGATAAATGATACACGCTACAAACATTCGCTACGCACGCTGCCATACCACTATCACAGCTCGTTTCTTCCCTCAGGGGATGAATATTGAAAAAAAAACCGCAAAATGTTGTTTAGTAATATTTACATCAAAATACAAAAGTTCAAGATATCACCAGAAAAATATTATTTCCCATGCAAAGGGTGGGGTAACAATCCTTCTCACCCCTAAATGAATGGAATATCAAAAAATCTTTCTTGGTTTTATTTACATAATAAAAGAAAACGCTGTCAACGTTTCAATTTTTAAGGTCATCGGTTTGGTCCGAGTTGATAAATCAGTCAGGACGTGTAACCATATACATAACTAGATAGATTAGAGTGGTAGAGGCACGCTGTAGACACTTTTGTCTACAGCATGAATCGGCCAGCTCGCCCGGGTCATTACCACTGTCTCACAGAAAACCGACGTAAAGTAGCGGCTTGCTGCTGCAATTCGTACGGTGAGTGAGATATCCATATCCCCTTCCCAATCCCTTAATTATCCCTTTCCTTTAAGGTCGGCAACGCGCGCATAATTATTTTAGTATTATGGGCGTACGGGCGGTGGAGATCACTTACCATCAAGTGACCCACTTGCTCGTTTGCCGGCCTATTTTATAAAAAAAAAGTTGTTCTACTGTATATTCTATCCTTTACATGTACGACTATATGGTCAATGCTTTATATAAAACTGAATGTTAAAAGCAAATCATGTCATATCCACAGTTAAAATATGTGGCGAACAGTAAACAACCCATACAGCAGTCAGCAACATTAATATGAAATTATGTTAAATTGAATGGACAGATATGAATTATCCACAATCGTGACAGACTAATGGACGGAGCATACGAATGAGCTGTATACATTTGAATTGTTCAAAACTGCACGTAATTAAGACTTCACGACGTGCGTATCGGAATGCGTGTTTTTTGCTGTCACGACGGAATTATCACGATTCGGGAATAGACTAACGGGTTACTGTAGTGGCAATTGGCGGACGACTAAAATATTTAATGTTGAATTTGCAGTTGATTTCGAATTTTCTGTTCTGATAGGCTAGCTATAACTTGCGAAAACGTATTCGTATCGAAATAAATAAAAAAAATGAAACTTTATACAAATACTTATTCGATTCGAATACTTATTCGTAAGTTGTTCGTGCTCGCCCCTCTGTTTTATGAATCAGAGAAAACCCCTTTAAAGCTCTAATGTAGAAGCGAAGTCCCTGATACCTACCAATTACAAGTTATACGGTTATACCTAGAGTGGGGTTAGGACTATGTGTGTGACTGTTGGATGTATAATTTAAGTAAAACATCGCCCATCCTGTAGCCCATACTGCCCGAGAGCCAAGAAAAAATGGTAGTTCATGGGGTAAATTGCCACACACATATATTTAGGGCAGCCAACCAAATAACTAGCCAACAAAAAAAAAACCCCGGAGGATAACATCTAACAACGGACAAATTGTTTTAAAATTACATTTAGTTGGACATTTGTGGTTATTTTAACATAAAGTGAACAATTTATACAGCGATAAGAAATAATTACGGCCGCCATGTTGACAATAATGATCGTTTGATACGCAACCATGTAGAGTTACAGATTAATTGTTATTGTAGTTCAATAATTACATAAAGTACTTAAAATTACCTCATCGCGATATTGTTAATGAAGGACAAAAAAAATAGTTGGTTGAAATCGTAATAAAGCACCTCAATATTCAATCTCTTGCTTATAGAAGAGTTACGCTTGACATGGTACATTAACACAAAATATATAATAATAATACTACATACATACATACATACGCACTCACGCCTGTAAACCCCGAAGGTGTAGAGAGAGTTGTAACCAGTATACCCACCGTATCACAGTGTACTAGCCCTGTATTATATACGTCCCACTGCTTTCTCTACTGAATGAGAGGGTTAGGCCTTAGTCCACCACGCTGCCCTAATGCGGGTTGGCAGACTTCACATACCTTCGAAATTCTTATGGAGAACTTCTCAGGTATGCTGGTTTCCTCACGTGTTTCCTTCCCGTTAAGGCAAGAGATAATTAACAATTAATACACACGTAACTTAGAAAAGTCAGAGGTGTATGTTTTTGGGGCTGGTTTGGATCCTGCGACTTTCATCTCGACAGTCCATACCACTCGCCGCTGAGCTATCACTGTTCACTAATATACACAAAATACTAAATAATAAATACGACTGTTCCCATTCACTAATATAATTTGACCTTGCTCCTTCCCGCCCACCTCGCTAACCTCTTTAACACCTTCTATCCCTCGACCTCTGCTCTGTATAACCCGCTTTCCAATAAAATAAATAATCTGGACATTTTCCACGATTTACGAAAACACATGAATCTATAATCGTTGCTCGAAAAGCCTCCGCGGGGAGTGGTACGGACTGTCGAGGCAAAAGTCGCAGGTTTGAAACCAGCCCCAAAGCACTTTTGACTTTTCTAAGCTATGTGTGCATTAATTGTTAATTATCGCTTGCTTTAACGGTGATGAAAACATCGTGAGGAAACCTGCATAACTGAGAAGTTATTCATAAGAATTTGGAAGGTATGTAAAATGTGTTAACTCGCATTAGACCAGTGTGGTAAACTAAGGCCTAACCTCCCTCTTATGTGATAGAGAAGGCTCGTGCCCAGCAGTGAAACGTATATAATATGGGGCTAGAGAAGGCTCGTGCCCAGCAGTGAAACGTATATAATATGGGGGTACTATAATTATTTTATTATTATTACTAAATGCGTTGCGTTGTATACCCTTATTTCCTTATTTGTATTAATGAAACGAGCAGGTCGCTCGTCTGATGGTAAGCGTCACGCCTAACCATAAACAATAACACCACACAGAACTTTGAATTAATTTCACTGGCTTCAATAGCCTTCAAACCGAAACGCAACTGTGCTTACACACTGTTGCTTGGCGATGTTATTAATTGTAAGAATATGGTCATAAGCGATATAAATCCGTTCAATTGACCTTTAATACGGAATGACACAATCAATAATGATTGAATCAATCCAATTGAACGCCATTACAATTTGTCATGACGTTCACATACTCGTAGTCATCATGGGGTTCGCATGACACATTATATTGATTTTAAGGAAATAGTAACACTCCATCATTCTTTGTTTAGATTCATATTTCCTCGATCCTTAATTACGCATGGTAGGCAAGGTCCCTCGTATGCAAGTGCCGTCTGGGGTGGTACCACCGCTTTGTCTATTTCTGCCGCCGAGGACCACTGCTGTGTTCCGGTTTGAAGACATTGAAGCTAGTTAAATTACTGGGCATTATATAGCTTCAATAATGGAAGGCGAGTTTTTACTCAGATCATCGTTCATATTCAAGAATACTTAAGTGACCTCTTTACTATGCGTAAATTTCTGTATACGTCATTGGTCCTTTTTGTTTAGGGCCAAAACCGACACAATTGGGACACGGAAATCATCACTAAACGTTCGCGCGCACTATGAGAGTACATACATACACACTCACGCCACAAGCTACGATCCTGACACACCTCTTTCGCCTCTTCCACATTAATATATCTTCTCATACATTTTCATCGGTTGAGGGTACTCGTGACGTCTTTATAGTAAATAAGGGATATATACGGGTACATTATTATGGCTAAAATTTGACATAAATTCGACAGAAATTTGCTATCAGACGTCAACATCTAATAGCGCAATTCCACTCACTTAAAAAATAATAAAAACCTGACCCGCCATTAAGCGATGTTAACAACAAGACAGGCAACGTTAAAACATTACTGGAAAGGATATCAGAGATTATCGTGTGAATCATGTGGTACGCCGGCTTCAAACACTTCTCAGAAACGCTGTTTTATACGAATAGCTTGTTTTATCCTAACACGGCGTAGTAAGTACACTGTGCCTGATGGTAAGTACCGCAGGTGTACTATTCAAATAGGTATAATATTGGCCGTGGAGAGTCGTTGTGTTCCTTGACGGTCGTCAGATTTATGCCGGCCTGAATAACCGACTCTTGAACACGACTCGCCCGATCGAGTCACTGCTTAGTTTATCACAGTTGTACCTTTCTACAAGCTTTACTGTTTTTGTACTAATACTAATTCTAAGTAAGTGTCAGACGTCTCTCCGGCACCTATAGTCTCCGATATAAGAGCGAGACACACGAGGATTTGGTAAAGAAAGGTGAAGCATGGTGAGGCATTATGTTTTACGAAATTCAGTTTTTGTATTACATTTGATAGCGATATTGTAGGTAGGTACAAGACAATTGATTTTAGATCATGATTTAATTAATATTGGGTACTAATACAATTATCACAGAATATCAAATTATATACTGTCCCCGTAGAAATACAATGTCACAATGTACAATGTCGCCCTAAGCGAAGTGTGACCAACTCTCGAAAACTATAATTATGGTGATATAAATTGCTTCACACGTTTAGAGCCAATAATGTAGAAGGAAGTAGATCCTCAGGTTAT
Source organism: Mimas tiliae (assembly GCA_905332985.1). Taxonomy (NCBI): domain Eukaryota; kingdom Metazoa; phylum Arthropoda; class Insecta; order Lepidoptera; family Sphingidae; genus Mimas; species Mimas tiliae. Next base: position 3,315,586 of record HG995256.1, on the reverse strand, counting down.
TTCGCTTATGGCCATCACATAACATCATGCAATGTTGTAATACAATTGCAATAAATGCCGTCCAGTTCCAAACATAGAATTGTTTTATGATTTAGGAACTTCCTAAAGCCTTCAGCTTTCAACTTAAATTGATAGATCGACTCCGCCAGCAAGGGATCTATGTAAATAATAAATCGTCCATTAAACATAATACAAAATTCAAAAGGTATTAATAATCTGTTCGCTAAAGGCCTAGTTTGAGGGACGCGTCCGAGACGAGGAGACCACGATGCGTGTCGCGAGTCAGACGAGATTTGTAAGAAGTTGTATGAATACAGTCGCGCTCGGCTGTCTCAGTCGATACAATAAATAAATACACCAACAGTCACACAGTCCTGACTCCACACTAGGTTGACCTGTATTGGAAGTATCAGGAACTATGAAGGACTTGCGATCCCACAAAACCCAGACCAGAAACAAATATTTGTGGATCACATAAACATATAAACCATGGCCTCTCGCTAGGTTTGATACATATATTCTTGTATGATTTTAATCAATAATTTCCATTGCCTATGGGCATAATAGAAAGAATTTTATTAATCACCTCAAAAATATTTAAGTTCAAATCTAGTGGAGGGCATGACTCTCGTAGGACAATAAAAAAATGCACGCCATATACGATGACGTCAACCTATACGATGGTTATAACGCGGCACACTAGTGCGAGGGAGATAGCGAAATGGTCCTACTACTTTTTCATTTTATTTCACACGCTTTCTAATCAATATTTGAAATATTTATTGGAGTCTCATTATTCAATCAATTTTGATTCTGTTTTCGTAATAGGGTTTCGAATGTTCTAATTCAAGTTCACATATTATCAACCCTACAAAACGGATGTGTCGCAGTCATAGCGGTCTCTTGTCTTGGTCGCACACCTCAAAACAGGCTTTACGTATTTAAACGTGACTTGGAGATTCTGAGAGCGGTTGCGCCGGTTCCAAAAACGAAACACTATCGAGTTATTAAGGTTGCTATCGGGTATGTGGTCCCATCGAGCAGAGGGCTCTGGGTTCCAGCATGACCATAGGGTAAAGGCGAACTGTTTTCTAAGTAATCTAGTGTAGTGATCATGGTTCGATGTAAGTTCCTGGCCAGTTAAGCATTTATGCAATAATATTTTTTTGCTGGTGGGTTCCTTACCACCAAATTATTGTACCCGAATGGCGACCATCATACATATAGTGAAACCCCACCATAGTCGCGCGTACATGCAAGTCACTTTCCAGAGTTAGCCAGTGTATATCTAGTAACTTCATGCCAGGATAATTCTGCCGCCCGTCGAGAGGCGCAATCAATGTCTCTTGAGGTCGACAGTAATTTGAACTGTACTGTATTTAACATTAGGTCCAGTATGCCAAGATAAATTATTTTATTGCGAGCTTAGGATGATTTATGGACACATGCCGGCCATCTGGTGGAGTTTGGTTGCGTTCGAATATGGGATATCATGAAGAAATGTAACCAGGATCTAGAAAGAAAGGTTTATTGTCATCAGGAAATACATGCGAAATAAACATTATAAACGTGACACTATGTACAAAATAAATAAAAAAACCGAATAGTTGCATGCCTTCGTCGTGGTGACAAAAGGTGGCGAGCTCAGCATAATGCTGTATTATGGGCGACCACAACACAGCGCTGGTTTTTAATAGCCACCTAAAGTGACGTCTCGTAGTCAAGTCTATCCCAGCGAACCGAGTAGGTAGTACAACAAACATGATCTCACCAAAGATCTAGAATCTGTCCAATGTCAACGAACGATATCCCAAATTCAAATAACCTTACAATTTAGACCTATAAACGTCACAGGACTCCCTAATTTTCACGTTAAAACATAGACGTTCATAGCCAGTTGCATTCACTAACCGGTAAACAATTAGCGAGTTAAGTAACCCGTGGTACGGTTAGTCTATGGATGGGTGGCCGCTTATGGCTTTTGATTTGCTTACTGGCGGTAAAAATTTGACAGATTTTGTGTGGAAGATCTGTCAAATCACTATTGATAGTAAGCAAATCTGTCTATAGGCAGAATATAGGGAACAGCCATTAGTAATATTTCAACTGAGCGTATCCGTGCTTTGAAGAGCACGAAAAAGTCGGTTCAGGCTGTTATCAACTGACAGTCGTTAAGCCAAGTCGGAGGCCTTCGAGCATCTTGAAAAATATGATACTAGGTTGGCCACTAACCATTCGAATTGTACCAGCTTACAACATTTTCTACATGCAAAAACCAACAGCATCTACCTACCAACGGCAGTAAATTGAAATATTTACAAAGCTCGTTATTTTTGCATGACAATTATGCATTCGATACATTAATGTGGGGTACATATTTTTGGTGCATTCGACCGAAGCTCCTATCTTCAGGGCTGCTCTTTTATTCATACAATCTGGCCATACCCGTTTGGTGGGTTGGCAGCACGATTTTTTCCAACTGACATTTCGTTTCTGTCATCGGGTCTTGGTGTTGCAAGTTTTTTTAATAAATAATTGTTGAGATCTTGTTTGCTCATGAAAAAAGTCATGATGAATGCTGCATGGGTGATTTTTTGTCTTTAGCAGTTATAAAAAACAATTTATAAATTTAGATTCAATATTTTAAGTCATAAATTGTGTCTTAAATTAGCGATAAGGAGACTTGTCATCTCTGACATCCTTTCTTAGTATGGGTCAAATATTGCAACTGAATTTTAAACCCGTACAACCGATAGTGCAGAAATTTTGCAGACACCTTTGGTACAAGCATCAAAGCAATCTAGCATATCGGTTATGGTTTTTTTTTCAAATTTCCAGTCGCTCTAAGGTGGCGGCCGCTCTTCTTTTCTATACAACCTCTTGATATAGATATCAAATGAAAGGGTTTGATGAGTAAATAACGATAAAGTGAGACATCATACTAAATCCAATATGGCGGCCGAGTAAAGTTTTTTTTTTAATATTGGCTTATAACAAATGCAAAGCGTTTCTTAAACATTTACCTTGTAAATGTCGTCACTCGTCAGTTGTAAATGCAGTTTAAAGTATAGCTACAAGTAAAGGCTGGCGCTGAGGAAGGCAAGTTCTCGGAACGTTCATCATCCAGTTTTTGGAGTAGGCGGCGCCTCGGCTATAAATTGTGACTCAGATATGGGTGTGTGAACTCGGATACGCTATTAATTTGGCTCATACCAGATCTGTATCTATGAAGAATTCGAGACAGCTTGTATATTAGTCTGAATAAATAAATGATCTGTTCGGTCATACATAGTTTTATTTAGACTGTTTTATGGTCAATGGGTATTTTTACAATCATTTTGAAACTAGGCTGAAGAAAATCTGTTCAGTCATTTAGAAATTACAGATATTTTAACCGCAATTCGCCGCATATAATTTTTGTTGCTTTTATGTATGCACATAGATTTCTCTGCCAATTGCGGATTGCTTTTGTTCGAAAATTAAAATAAGTACATTTTTGTGACAGGTTTATAAATATATGTATTTTAATGACCCTAAAACCAGTAATCTTATCATTAAGTTGCTTTAGACGTCGGCTAGCACCTTAAATGGTACACGATGAACGTGTTGTTTATTTTTATCTGCGGTCTGGCGGGCCCTACCAAACGTGGCCAGTGACCGATGGACTATCTGATGCGAGATAAGCACAAATGAATACGTAACGCGGTCCTCCCACGGCCACGGGTCGGTTTGACCCCGACGTGTATAAAAACTGGTATTTTTTGTACAGACAGGCCGCTTGGACTATTTATTTAGGCAAGACAAGTTCTAGGTTGCCTAACTTACGTGATTAAATGACATTTTGTTCGGCGGATTTGTTTTATACAGTTCCATGCCCAATGGTTGCCGAGTGCTAACGAAACTCTATTTTACTAAGCTGGCGCCATGTGGTGTTCTGTCTGTCTAACATTTAAAGTGTTCTATCTTAAGAACCGTAGGTAGCTAGGTTGAAATCCCACAGAATTTATTTATATTTGTTACTATGGCGGATATCCTAACAAATAATAAAAAACAGTAAATATTTAAGGGTGAGTAGTACGGAACCTTTAATGCACAAGTCCGATTCGCTCTTAGCCGTTTTTCTTGCATTCAAAGGATGGGAAAGTTTATACCTACTTGTGACAAGTATGTCATAAGTAACATAGTCTATTAAAGTCATCGGTTACGAAAAACATGATTATATCATTACGCATCTACTACTTTAAAATATTTAAAAATATACACGTCAATTTCCACCGCCGTCCATTACGGGCAATTGGGAGCTATCGCCCAATCGGCAATAATGACCAGCCATGCAAGTTTCCGTCCTCCCACGGCCGGAGCCGAACCCAATGCAAATAAAAACACTTAATTGTCGACGCGCGTCCGTTATACTGTATACAGCCTAGCTGCGGCTGTACGACACACGATTCATGCAACTGCCAACTGGCGGCAGCGGCAGCGCTATCCAAAAGAATCCGGTTGTGTAATGCCCTATGTAACGGGACATCGAGTTATGATAATATTAGCCGAATTTCACGCTGCATTTGCATAATATTAATCGGCGGATCTTTAATTAGACTCTCGATCGATCGCACAACGCGACGTGTGAAATGTGAAAACCGATATAAGGTCGATTCACACGCAACGTGTACGCGGAACGAGAACGCGCTGACTATCATTTATCGCTGTTAAATTACACTATATAGCTACTCGGGCGAGCCGGTCGTGAGCTCAGAGCTGCACTATGGCCCTGGTTTGGAACTGGTATAATCATTCTGAATCGATTAAGCGTGGAGTCGTGAAGCGGCGAGCGGCGACTGCCAGTTGCCACACGATATCGCCGTGATAAAAGTTAATCAGCGCGTGTCGCACAAGCGGTCCCCGACGTTCTCATCACCGGCCCTCGCGGGGCCCTAATCTGCTGAAAGTTTTACGAGTCCACGCATGAATAATTCCCGAGAGGAGTAGCTATCGATCGCACACGTCGAGGTTTTTATTTATACGGCGCGCGGGTGGGCGAGGCGCATATTAGTAAACAGGCGCAGGCGCGGCAGGCGCGGCGGCGGTGCGGCGCGGCCGGTAGGCAGCAAGCGGTAAGCGACACTCACCCACTTGCAGCACGCTCTCCACGCAGCCCGCCTCCAGCAGCTTGAGGCCACGGCAGAACGCGATGTTGCGGTGGTCGTCGGGCGGCGCGCGCGCCAACGACGAGTACATGCAGATGTCGCGCTCATCTCGCGGGAACGACCAGTACACCACGCGCCGCTGCACCGGCTCCGGGATGCGCTCGTACCGTTCCTCGATGCGTTGGAACGGGATCGCGGCGGCCACTATCTTTGCTGTGATGTCGAGCAACGTCGGCGGGGCGCGCGGCCGGCAGCACGCGCGCGGCGCACACACAGACATGGCGCTCGCTCGGCCGCTCGCCGCGGACTGACAGCGCCGTGCCCCCCTCGCGGTGACACCCCCCGCGCGTGCTCCGTCCCGCACCGCCCCGTCAGCCCCCGACCGGGGATGCGCGCCCCGGACCGACATGCCGCGATAAATTATTCATTTGGCGGGCATAATGTGCGATATATTATTAAAAGTTGGCATTTTTGTATTGTTCACAGTCCGCACAAATAAAATCAATACTTGGTTGGAGCCGCGACACTTTGAATTATTAGTCATAACCTATTTTAATAATGAATGGTTTCCTTGCCATTATTGACTTGTATATCAATTTCTATAGTTTCTGTTAACAACTCTCTAAGTATGAAATGTCTATTCTATAAATCCAAGAAAATTGTATATATTATTTATCATATTATTTATATTATTTACTGATTTTATTCAAGTATAAAAATAACATAATATAATTTATACTCTTAAACAATTATTCTTATGCATTTTAGTTAGCGTACCATTCGTGCCTCGGCTCCTCACATTACACAAACGAAGGGGAAAGGCCGGCGGGGTGCGGGAGCGGCGGGTACATTAACAGCTGATGGCTCCGGCGTGCGGGGGGAGTGACGGGCAGGCGCGGTACGGGTGACGGGGCCGGAGGGGGGGCGCAGCCCGTCGACGTCAGGTGTCCGACCTGCCAGCACAGCTGTGATTCACAGCGGGTGCAGCGCTGCAGTGTCTCTAGTGCTGCAGCGGCTGCATGGTAAACCGGAACGTTGACCTTTTTGTTTATCATTTTTTTTGGTAAACACAAGATTTATGTGTTCGGAAACCGGTTGGTGTAAATAATTGTCGAAAGCAGCTCGTGAATTTTAATAGTTATTCTGTGTTTTTTTTTGGATTGCTGGCCTGTTTGTCGATCAGCGAGTTCTACGAGTTTTTGAAATTAACATGCTGTTTTAGTTATTCCCACACTGAGACTGTAAGATTTTAAACTATTAAATGAACTATTATTAAGATTTAAATTTAATAAAATATGTATGTATAAAAATACTTTGTTAAATAATTACCTAACTGATTACATTATTTATATTGGTTGTTGGTACATATTAGGAATTTAAATGATTATGTTCTGCATCAAGTTGCCCAAACATTTTACTGTTTAATTAAAAAATTTACAAGAGTACTTGGATGATATGATAGTACAAAAAGAAAAAATATATTGTCCTATCAATTAAAATTAATCAATAAATTATTGGTTTTATTGTAGTATATATTAGTCTTTGGTTTTATTCCTCCCTTTCCCTTTCTTTTATTTTTTATTTATATTTTATTTTATTTAGAAAACAAACAAATGTACAATACATCTTATAAGCTAGATAGTTATTACACTTGGTTATTGTACACTCCACTACGGTTTTCACGGATTAGCCTTTCTAAAGACAAAAGCGTTAATAAAAAGAGGCTAACAAATGTCGTAAAGCGCTGCATCGGCTGGATGATTCTGACGTGTCTCGGACGACAGCCGACGGCGAGGAAATCCCGAGTCCCGGCACGTCTACCTACCTACATATAGTAGGTACAATTTGTGTACATAATAATGGCGAATTACGCAATCAATCAGCTGATTTGTAACTGATGCGAAAAAAACGTGTTTATCTTTCGATTAATTACGTAAAATAGTATTCATATACCAAGTAGGTACCTACAGATAATTATAAGTGTTATAAATATAATAAACAAGGCGATAATAGCACGTAAATACATGTTAAATTGATTTGTATGACACACAAAGATTGTAATTTATAACTGATAAATAACTATCACGCTGCACGCATGCGTTTAAAGGAAAAGCAACTATGGTTCCAGACAAAACCGATAGAATTTTTCTTATTTCTATTATATTACAAAAAGAAAAAATGGCGATACGAAATAATTACACATGGTGACAAACCCGCCATTGTGGCTCGTTCAGACGAGTCGCGTTCAGGGGTCAACCAGCGTATATCCAGTAACATTAAACACCAAACTTCCAAGTGGGATAAGGGCAGGTGGAAGAAGACGATTTAATGTAATTGTACATAAATAAATAAATAACACCAAACAATCACACACATAGCCCTGACTGTCCCGCCCTGTGTCGTGTGTATCAGAACCTACGAGAAACTTTCAATCTCACAACAAACCCACGAGTGACCCAGAGTTTACGAGTGGTAGAGCGACGCTGTAGACAATTTTATCTACAGCATGAATGGGCCGGCTCGTCCGGGTCGTTACCACTGTCTCACAGAAAACCGGCGTAAAGTAGCTTGTTGCTGCGTTTTGTACGGTGAGTGAGATATCCGGAAGCCCAAATCCCCCTCCCCTTCCCAATCCCTTATTATCCCGTTCCTTTAAGGTCGGCAACGCGCCCATAATTCTTTTGTATTGTGGGCGTACATGGGCGGTGGAGATCGCTTACCATCAGGTGACCCACTTGCTCGTTTGCCGGCCTATACTATAAAAAAACAACCCGAAACAAATATTTGTGGTTTAGACAAATATTTGTCTCGGTGCGGGGATCGAACCCGCGACCTTGCGTTTCAGAGTCGGCTACTTGCCTACTGCGCTACGGTGGCTGTCTACATACTTCATAGTTAACCGGGAAGCTTGCTTGTATTATCGTTTTCAACATAGAACAAAAAAAAAACACGTTTCGTTCAGATACCGTTTTTTTTTTAATTTTCGGTGTTTGTTGGGATTTCCGCCATAATAACACATTCTGCGAATTTATCAGCTACTTAGTAACGCAACAAAACATAGTCCTACACAGTCGGACGGTATAGGCACAAATTAACAAATTTCAGTGGTACAGCGACACTGTTGTCTACAGCATGAATGGGCCGGCTCGTCTGGGTTGGAAACCGGTGTAAAGTAGCAGCAAGCGGCTGCGTTTCGCATGGTGAGTTAGATATTTCTCTCTTTCCCAGTCCCTTAATTATCCCTTTCCTTTAAGGTCGGCAAGGCGCCCATGATTCTTTTAGTATTGTGAGCGTGCATGGGCGGTGGAGATCACTTACCATCAGATGACCCACTTGCTCATTTGCCGTCCTATGTATTAAATAACTGCCTGTAGACTGCCTTGGTGGCCCAGTTGTAATGCGTACGCGTTACGATTAGGCTAACGCTGAGGTCTCGGGTTCGATCCCCGGGTCGGGTAAAGTGGTATTGGGTTTTTCTATTATGAAATGCCCAGTATCAACCCGGAGTCTTGAATTCGTGCCCGGTATGGCGATAGGCTCGCCCCCTATCTCATCGTGGGACAGAGATACGCTCGGCGAAATGTGGGTGTACTAGTTACACCTCTGCCTACCCCTTCGGGGATTACAGGCGTGAGTGCGTATGTATGTATTAAAAAAACTACTAAGTACTACACAGGCATAGGGCTAATATAGGGTTCCATTGGCAACCTTTAATTACGGAACTCTAAAATTACCATTATTCGTAAAAAGGCAGTGAAATTACTGAGCATTATGAGACTTAAACATCTTATGTTTCGGAGTGATGAGCGCAGTCCCGTTCCATGCCATTTGTAATTCAAAGTTCTGTGTGGTGTTGCTTCTGTTTATGGGCAGCCATGGCGCTTACCATTAGAGGAGTGACCTGCTCGTTTCGTCACTCAAGCTAATAAAAAAAAAACAAAGTGCGTGCGGCCATCATACACGTGGTTAATTTACTAAAACATTATATTTAACGTCGACAAAACGCGTAAAGTTGAAGTAGTACCTGTGTCAATTAGCTGACAATTAATTTTAACAAGTTTTTTAAATCGCTATATCTTTACGAGTTCGTAAAGTGGTCCAGTAGGTTCAGTTAATACAATTTTTTTTGAAATAAAACTCGTTTCTACGGATTATATCGCGGTTTCATTTTTATTTTAGTCCCGACGTTTTGAAAGTTTTTCAGCCTTCGTGGTCACGGGTGAGACTGAGATGTAGGTCGCCTCGAAAAGTTAATGTTACATTGCCCACCTTCATTTTAAAACCTCCTCTACTGAGTGAGAGGGGTTAGGCCTTAGTCCACCATGCTGGCCTAATGCGGGTTGACAGATTTCACACACGCAGTGGGGAGTGGTACCGAGTGTCGAGACGAAAGTCGCAGGTTCGGAACCAGCCCCAGGAGCATACACCTCTGACTTTTCTAAGTTACGTGTGTATTAATTGTTAATTATCACTTGCTTTAATGGTGAAGGAAACATCGTGAGGAATCTGCATACCAGAGAAGTTCTCCATATGAATTTCAAAGGTATGTGAAGTCTACCAACCCGCGTTAGGCTAGCGTGGTGGACTAAAGCCTAACTCCCTCTCTCTCAGTAGAGGAGGCCCGTGCCGACAGTGGGCCGTATAATATACAGGGCTAGTAAAAATAGGTATATTCTCATACACAATTTGTGTACTTAGTCAAAAAATCACTCGAATTGCCCGGGATTAGAATTTATGCCCTATATGGTGATAGGCCCGACCCCAATCTCATGGGATGGAAATATGCTCAGTGTACTACTTAGTTGCATCTATCCTGTGTTAAAAGTCTTTGCGTATAATCATAAACTCTCACGAATCGATCCATGCGTATTACAAATTAACAGAATGGATGTCCCATGACTCATTCATTAATTTCCGAGAGGAGGTGGGGTGGCGGGCGCTCATAGTGAATTCACACCGTTCGATTTTAGTTGTTCAACTGACTTGAATCTACAAGAGCTGTATGTTTTTTGTTGATCAACTCGTTTGAACGTCTGTTTAAATTTCATGTTGATCACCTAAAATAGAACCGTCTGAACTCGCTGTTACGTCCACCGTTTACAGGAATAGACATTTTAGGTAGGTACCTGCCGCGCCGCTACACGGACAATGTATCACGAATTACTGGCATTCAGCAATATAGTGTACAGAAACTTTCAGTAGTCAGTACCTACTACGATTAAAGATACGAGTTACGATCTTCATTTCTACGATTTAATTAATCAGTAGGTACTTACACGATACTATATATAAATAATATAAATAAAAAATAGTTTCAATTATACGTAGATTGCCGGAGCGCAAAACATTTATCGTAGTACTTATACTTGACCTACAAATGTCGCCTTTTGTATTATTCAAATTTAGAATAGCGCCATCTGTTGTTCAAAACTAAATTGATTACGTAATTTCAGCAAGTAATGTATCGTCTACACCAACATTATATACTTTAATGATCAATCAATTTTCAGTAGAGATTAATTTTTGCGCAGGCCACGCTGTAAACAGTTTTGTCTACAGCATGAAAGGACAGGCTCGACCGGGTTCTTCCACTGTCTCACAGAAAACCAACGTGAAATAGCAGCTTGCTGTTGCATTTCCTACGGTGAGTGAGATATCCGGAGGCCCCAATACCCCCTTCGCTTCTCCATCCCCAATTATCGCTTCCCTTTTAGGTCGGCAATACGTCCATGATTCTTTTGGTATTGTGTGTATTATTCATGTTCCTGAAATGTAAACAAATATCTACCTACTTTTCATCTAGGTATCTCTATTGCATTTGGTGTAATCGACAGGCCCTAACAAAGGAATACATTTAAAAGTATATTTGAGATTACATTTATGAAACAGGTGATTAAACATGCATAATAGGCATCCAATATCCACACATCGCCGTTGATATAAGATAGGTATTGGCAGTTTTAAACAACCTTTTCCAGTCTACGCGGAATGTCACATGCAGACTTGGAGCGAGAGGCGATTGGGGTTTCCAACTTAATTCAATTTGTCTGTGGGTCTTCTTCCGCGGGATTCAATTTTCACCACAAAAGTCCTTTGAGCCATGACAAGATTAGGTAACGCAAAACCGTCGCGTCGCGTCGCTCAACTGAGATTATCCTTATAAAACGATTCCTATTCTCAGAATCTAGTTCAGTAGTTAACGACGGTATAATTAAATCAGTATTTTTTCCAATATAGGTATATAATATATTGGAATATATGAACTTTTGAACAACTTTGTGAAACAGATATATTTTTAAGATACGCAAAATTACGTTAGCATTATTAGTACAGATGTTTTCACCCAACCGTATCATCCAAAAGGCAATATTGTAAAAAAAAACTCGTTTTGGCATACCACCCACATAAAATTTTAGATGTATCCGCAAATCGATAACGCGTTCCGAATTTAAACTGCTGTGTCCCCGCCATTTTTGCCGGATCTAATGAACTATTAAACTGCAATTTAGCTGCGCGATGGCTCCTAGATGGCGGTGTGCGCAAGTATTGATCGCGCGATGGGGGCCAAATATCTCGACATCAAGTTCTGCCAAGTCACGGAATGTATTGCTGGCTATTGTGGCGAAAAATGGGAGGGGGGTTGAGATGGGATACTGAATACCACCCGGCCGCTTTTGAGTCGGCCGCTGCAGTGGCACGAGCAGCGCAATTTGAGCGTTTTTTATCCCAACTTGTATGGATGTCGTTGTGTGTGCGATTTTGAAGTTGAATTATTACTGCGCTCGCTCGAGTGTTTAATTATTAACAATTATGGACAGTTATAACTTATGTATGTGTGTTAAAGGCACAAATAATTCTGTAGGGGGAAGAAAATGGGTTTTGTGAATGTTGAATTATAGAACGACGTACCTAATTTATTTAAGTATTTGAGAAGAAGTTATTAAGAAGTTATTAATGAGTTCTTGAGTAAATGACTAATTACAAGCACTTAATAGCAATCCTAATTTTGAATATCAATTTTAGGTAGGTAGATATAGGTACTTGTTTAAATGTGAAATCCCCAGTAATGTCATAAAAAGTTTCCATTTATAAATCTAATTGTGTAAATGTTCGCTTGACCTCGTTTGTATAGGTACCCAAATGTCGTTGGAATATCGGTGCTTCCATTTTAATAGGCACATCAATCATCAATTTATCATAGATTATTGGATGCCTGTTTTATTAACCACCAGCGAACAACACCCTCTGCTAAACAGCTGAAAATTTGTGCACAGCGCCATCTTTTAGTTAGATAAAGCAATTCACTTTTAAAAGCTACTCGCGTATTGCTTTAATTGTCACACGTCATAAAATACAGATGGCGTTGATTAAAATAAATTTGAAGCATCATAAGCTTTTGCAGTTCGTTCGACATAAAGCACACAGTTTTTTACCCTTTTAGAAAAAGTAGTTTCATTTTCAATTTCTTATCAGATTACTGTAAAATAGAGCCCTGAGTCAGCGCCCAGGGTGCCTATAGGGTAAGGACGGAACTGTCTCCACTCGAGCTACCTCTGCTTGTGGCGGTGTCTGGTCGCGGGGAATTTTGATTAAATTAAAATAATAACATTAAAAATAGGTACTTAAGTTTCATTGAGAGGTTCCTCAAGCCCTCACACTGCTCAGTCGGGAAGTAGACTTGATTTTTTGGATTATTTAAATCATTAAGTTACTTTACCCCAAACCTAGTTGTTATAGGAATTTTATAAATGTGTCCAAAAATAATTAGGGTAATAAATTAATTAAGAAGTCATTTGAATCTGATGGAAGGGGTACTTGTCAAATTACTGACAATGGCCGACGCAAGTCTGACGTCACTGTGCAAAATGGCGATTAGGGTGCACACGTGCGAGCGAGATAGTGAGTAATCCCTCCTACGCGCCCACCTTTGCTCATATCAATATGTAAAACATAATTGCGAGCTCATTTTTGAACCAATTTTGATAGTGTTTTCACAAAAGGGTTTCTTTTTATTATTATTATCTGTAATGTATAAAATTCAACATAGGAAACTACCCTATTATGTGCCTTTATAAAACACACAGCGTAATAAGTGAAGAAGCTGTCTATGGTTTTGCTTTGACTATGGTATACATACTGTTTTCCTTTGTGGTTTCCGGTTGGTTTACTCTTTTTCTCACCAGAGGCGCCACTGTCCTAGTCAAAGTTTTGACGAGGTGACCGTTATTCAAATCATAGCGTTTGTGATTTTGCTTCGTGACGGACCTCTCGGAACAGTGAAAAGAGTAAACGTTTTTGTGCAATTAAAGCAGTGAATTAAGAGAACTAGAGTGAATAGTTAGTGAATTTTAAACACAGATTCGGTAAGTTTCTTTGGCAGTAATATTTTGCATAAGAAATGAGTGTTAATCGTGATTGCGACCATTCTGAACCTAATTTTGCTGCTCCGGAGGGAGAACAAAATGAGGCTTCGGGCTCAGGCGAAGAGATACAGAACTTTTCTTCATCCTCCTCATCTTCAGAAGACGAGGAGGGTTTCGCTAGCCCACCACCTAACAAGCGCTCAAGACGTGATCATAGGCGTAATTCTACTACCCTCAGTGATCCACGAATAGACGCATTAATGAATCAGGTGGCTTGCATATCCGATTACCTTACACATTTACCTTACAATTTAAATATTTCAAATGTACCGTCGGACGGCATACAAGTAATTCCGTCAACTTCACGAACACCCTTTTTAAGTAATCCTACCCAAAGTAATGTTTCCTTGGGTGAGATTCATGTTGATTTCGATAGTAAGATGGTCACTCCTGTGGCTGATAAGGATCGCCTTAGGGAGTTAGAGCAGTTGCAAAAATTTGAAACACCGGCATGGAAATCCATTCGGTATAAAAAAGCTTTACAGTCGTGTGTCGCTAGCCCAGGTTTTATTGCACTTAAGGTTAACGAAGAACTCTGCCATTTTAATAAACAGAAGGATTATTTGCATTCTACAGAGCATTTATTAGCTGGATTGTCCAATGCGATTCTAGAACAACGACAATCATTACAAGTAGGTCTGCAGAGTTTAGTAGATTGGGCTGCCACTAACCCTGAAAGCCTAAACTCTGACACCTTAGTACACAAGCTGACTGGTATATTTGGTCCTAATTCGGAGAGTAATAAGAGATGGGAAACGATAATGCAGGTTATTTGTGGGAAGAGAGGTGAATGTATAGAGACTAGGCGCGATAGGATTTTGAAGGAAATAGGTAACCCTAATTTAAAAGCTACATTACAACGAATTCCGCCAAGCTCTGAGTATTTATTTAGCCGTGAAAAATTGTTACCTATTATACAATCTTTGGGCGGTACACAGGTCTGGTTAAATACACCAAATTACTTAAAAGAAGATAAACCCTCTACATCTTCTCATTCCAATCGTTACCCTCATAAGAAAGAAGTTAGGAAACATTTTAATAATAATAATAAGACTCACCGTACTCAAAAAAATAAAACTGAGTTTAAAAAGAACCAGCCCTTTCGTCAACGCAAAGGGGGTTCAGAATATAGTCACAACCCAAAGACATCTCAGAAGTGACCACAATTTCGAAGGGGGATGTTTAAGGAATCATGTAGAAGCTTGGAGGAAATTAGGAGCCAGCCAATTTATTCAAAAAGTTGTAACTTATTGCCGTATTCCTTTCAAACGCAAACCTCCTTTGCAGTACCCTTACAGTCAGATCCGAAAAGCCTTAGCAACCAAGGCGACGGATCAGATGTCAAAGGTCATAGAGGACTTAAAGTCACAGATGGTTTTAGAGAAACCACCAATGATAAATTCAGGTTTCTTTTCAAAGATGTTTCTTATCCAGAAACCAGACGGGGGGGTACGTCCCATTTTCGACCTACGAAATCTCAACAATTATGTAGCAACAAGGAGATTTCAGCTCATTTCTCAAGTAGATGTCATGAATTTCCTCCAAGGTCAGGATTGGCTAGTAAAGATAGATCTCCAACAGGCTTATTTTCATCTACCTATAGCGGAGACACACAGACGCTTTTTACGCGTCATCTACAAACAAGAGATTTTGCAATTAACAGCCTTGCCTTTCGGCCTATGTTCAGCCCCTCAAATTTTTGCAGCCCTGTCAAACTGGATTGCGGAAATCCTTCGGGCTCGGGGAATCAGGGTCGTAGTTTATTTGGACGATTACCTTTTGGCCCACCAAGATCCTCGCAGCCTTACAGAGCAGGTTGCGGAGACCGTGAGACTCTTAGAGACTTTAGGCTGGCACATAAATTACCAGAAATCAATCCTAATCCCTACCCAGCAGTTGGACTATCTGGGTTTAACGTGGGACACTCTAGCCAATGTGGTAGAATTACCTGTCCAAAAGGTACATTCAATAAAGGCTGCGATTATCAACATCATAAGACAAAAGAGCTGCACCTTGAAGCAGGCTCAGAGCTTATTAGGCCAACTAAATTTTGCCAATCACACTGTCTCCAGGGGCCGTGTACACTGCCGCAAATTCCAGATCTTTCTCAGAACGTTCAAACAGTCAAGAGCACGGGAGAGGAGATTAATAATCCCTCCTGTGATACAAGATCTGAAGTGGTGGTTAAAGGAGATAGAGCACAGCACTGTCTCACTCCAAAGGAAGGAAGTCACACACTTCCTTGCCACAGATGCAGCGGATGCAGGCTGGGGTGGTCAATTAAACGGTGTTCTTTTGGCCGGAAAGTGGAGACCGCACCAAAGGAATTGGCATTCCAATATAAAAGAACTGTACGCAGTTTTTGCAGTCATAGAAAGTCAGCAAACGACCCTATTAAATGCGCATGTCCTAGTGCAGTCGGACAACCTCACACTAGTAGCGTATATAAAAAATCAGGGTGGGACTCGCTCCATTGCACTGCTAGACCTTACGAGCAGGCTTCTGGAGCTAACCGAGCAGCTCAACATAACGCTGTCGGCATGTTACCTCCCGGGGAGGTTAAACGGCATTGCCGACCGCCTCTCGAGGGGTCGGCCAGTACCCGAATGGCACTTACTACCCCAGGCCACGGAGGTCATATTCGAATTGTGGGGTATCCCAGATATAGATCTGTTCGCGTCCAAAGAGACCGCCGTCGTTTCCAGCTACGTAACGCTGGATTCAAGCGATGGATTAGCCAGATATTGCGACGCATTCAGTCGCGAATGGGATTTCAGCCTGGCTTGGGTGTTCCCACCACCCAATCTAATTCCCAGGGTACTAAAACACCTCAACAACGCATGGGGAATTTACATAGTGATAGCACCCCAGTGGACCCAATGTTTTTGGTTGCCAGACCTGCAAGCTCGAGCCTTGTCGCAACCAATACGAATAGTAGACCTGCAGAAGGTCCTCATAGATCAGACCACGGGTCAACCACCCACTCAGGTGACCAAGTTACATCTTCAAGCTTGGAAGGTTGGGGGTGGGCGAAACAGATTGCTCACTGGAGCCCAAGTGAACAAAATTTGTTAAATAGGAGCTGGCGCTCCTCAACCCTGTCCACCTATAAAGCACCTATTAGGCGGTGGAAGATGTGGTGTAGATCGAACGAGATAGATGATAAATCTCCGAATGGGGACAATATTGCGCGTTTTTTGGCAAATCTTTTTCTCAAGGAGCAACTGGCATACAACACAATACTACTACATAAGTCTGCAATATTCACTTATTGCAGACCATCGAAAGAGAATTATAACAAAAACTTTTTCATACAACAAATATTAAAGGCCATATCTCAATCTAGGCCACAAACTAGGAAAGCTCCAATTTGGGACACTAAAGTGCTGTTTGACTGGCTGATAACTACACCAATTTCTGAGACCCATTTTGATATTTCAAGGCGTACAGCCTTGATATTATTACTGGCGTCAGGCCGCAGAATACATGACCTAACCTTATTAGAAGTTACTAAGGATAGTCTTTTCATCCAGAACGAAAAGATTATATTATGGCCTAAATTTGGTTCAAAGACTGATACAGGATCGCATCAACAGTCTGGCTGGTTACTGTTACAGCATTTAAATACTAGTATTTGCCCAGTTAGACATGTAACCAAACTCTTAGAAATATCTGAGAACCGTCGAACAGCAGGTGGTAATGTAACTAATCTCTTTATTTCTATTACGGGAGATACTAAACCAGCTTCTAGGACAATGATAGCTGGATGGATCAGATCCGTTTTTAAAGAGGTTAATATAGCTGCACCACCAGGGAGTATTCGTGCTGCGGTAGCTTCTAGAAGCTGGGTCGAAAATAGACCTGTACAGGAGATATTGGACAGGGGAAATTGGAAGAGTATGTCTACATTTACTAATCATTATTGCCGCCCCGTACAGCGTGAAATTGATAATTCAGAAGATTTATTGCATTCTACTTTTTCAGTTGTCTAAGACACTGATTGATACTGATTTTAATGTTTCTAATATGATTTGATAGTTCAAGTAACTAATGTTTTAATCATTCAATAACAAGCGGTTTAGTTAATAAGGGAGATTATGTTTATTAAAATCCTTAATTATATTTGTTTTCGAGATTATAATAAGAATGTTTGTTTTCACTATGAACAAGAGGTTTAATTTAGTTTAGTTTTTAAATGATTCATATGTTATACAACTAATAAAAATTTAGATATTGTCATAACTGCATTATATTTAATTACATTCCATACCCTTTTGAAAACCCTACACTGAGATTCTAAAAGGTGTACATATACAGTTGTAGAATAATACTAATCACATAGCGTTTGTGCATTTTATTCCTTCTCACCAGCAGATATCAAACAGATCTTCACTTATTACGCTGTGTGTTTTATAAAGGCACATAATAGCACTGTTTTGCATTCCAACAAAACAGATATTATGTGTAGAATAAAACACACAGCGTAGCAGCAAGAGCCTTGCAGGTGAGTGAAGACTCCTATGATTTGAATAACGGTCACCTCGTCAAAACTTTGACTAGGACAGTGGCGCCTCTGGTGAGAAAAAGAGTAAACCAACCGGAAACCACAAAGGAAAACAGTATGTATACCATAGTCAAAGCAAAACCATAGACAGCTTCTTCACTTATTACGCTGTGTGTTTTATTCTACACATAATATCTGTTTTGTTGGAATGCAAAACAGTGCTATTTTCACGCAGTCATTAGATGATCAGGGCCTTAAATAAAGCAATATTCGGATTAATTTATTTTTATCTTTTCTCATTGATTTACAAATATTGTACAAAAATTACTGCAATGCAAATTATATTTTAAATGCATCATCACTTTCAGTTCATATATTATACATATTTTTTGAGTAATGAATAACATCGAAAGCCATGGTAAAATTAATCATCACGTCATTATTTGTGGGAAGAAATTAAATTAATTGTGATATTATAATTCAATGATTATGGGCCTTAATATAGGACTTAATATATACAGCAAGGACGAAGGAAACATTTTTTCAGGGATGTCGGGTGGGCCATACCTCTATATTTACTGTTCTCATTTATCATGTAGCTATAATTACTGTTCTCATTTATCAAAAGGTGTGAGCTTGTTACGCAGTTATGGTCCTGGTAATTCATTATACCGCACTGGATATGTGAGTTGATTGCCTCGATCCCATGAATATAACTCCTGAAACAATATAAGTAATGTTGAGTAGGTATACGAGACTATCCCGCTCACACACCCGCCACTGTAACTCCTGTAAACCAGGATCGACACTGGCACGCATATTTCGACACCGAGCAATGAAGCTCGGCGAGTCTCTGGGAATGCAAATCTGTCTTTATCCCGCAACGAAATGAATCAAATAGAAAATTAGGGAGGAGTTAATATAGTTAGGAAATAATAATTGTCTGAGGTGCCGTGTAGATTTCGATAGGGTTGAGTAGGTATATTATAGTAGGTTTAAAACTCATTTCTGCACTCGATGCATTCTGTGTTTAAATACATCGCCTATAAAGCATCGTGGGCACATCTGTCTTGAAATTCTGTATCTAAAGGCAATTTTCCAAGGGTCGCGCCAAGTGTCAGTACCTACTGTCGTCATTTGATTCTATCAAAGCCTTATTGAAGGCGCCTGCGACGTCACGTGTTAGTGTTACTACGGTCAAATGGTGTCACGTAGATTTACATAGTGCGCTGTACAAACGTGCATACGGCGTCATTGACGCTTGTCGCGACCATCCAAAGTCTACCTTTAGTATAGATATGCTTCGTGAAAAATTCAGAGTTATCAGGCTAGTCCTTACTTTACGGCCAGTTTGGTCATCAATGACAACGATTGCCTCATTGATCTAGTGGTATCAATCTTCGGTTGCAACACCGACGAGCTCCTCCTAGATTCCCAGATCAGGCAGATAAAATGTGTGTTAGTTTTCGATGAGAATGAGCCTATCGCTATTCTGAGCAAAAAACCAATGTACCAGTACCAGTGTATTTTTAGAATCGTTTACACAAAGTTTAATTGCCCACCATATGTTAGGTAAATTAGATCACTAATCAATGAAGCGATAGGTACTCTTTCAGGTACTACACCTTGTAGAATCTAATCTCTTGGTAGAATCTATACCACCTTATATTCCATATCCAAGCTGCGTGGTATATCGAGTTAGTGAACAGCAGTAGGTACTACTTCAATTGGCTGGCTGAGGTACAAGTCGCTTACGATATTGACTTTACAATCATACCTTATGCATGTGATCATATCCAAGCTGCGTGGTCTTCCTGAACGGGTTGGTGAACTGCAGTGCCACTTCCACTGGCTTGCTGAGGTACAGGTCGATGGCGACGGTGACCTTGCTTTCTCGTTCCGTCGCTGAGTCCAAAGCGTATAGTACGCCGCATACTATGAACATCTCACCTACCTGCAAACGTAATATCTTATTCTCTTTGAGGTCCGGTAGGCAGCGGCTTGGCTGTGCTCTGGCATTGCTGAGGTCCATGGGCGGCGGTAAACACTTACTATCAGGCCGCCTGCTCGTCTGTCTATCTGGGCAATAAACTGGTAGGTGATGGTAAGTAATCACTACCGCCCAGGAACAGTCACAACAACAGAAGAATCAGGAATTGGGCAGGTGAAGGGTGTTTTGGGGCTTAGAGTAACTCACTCATCATAAGAAACGCAACAGCAAGCTGCTATTTCACGTCGGTTCTATTTAAGACACGGTCAAGCCGGCCCAATCACGCTGTAGACAAAACTGTCTACAGCGTGGAACTACCACTGGTGCATATTTTTTGGGTCGATACATAATAAGGACAACAATATAATAGTGATTTCTTAGGTTTACGCGAATATTACACATTGAAATAAAACTAGTTTATACGGATTTTATCGCGGTTTAATTTTTATTTTAGTCCCGACGTCTCGAAAGCTTTTCAGCCTTCGTGGTCACGGGAGAGACCTCGAAAAGTTAATGTTACAAAACGTCGGGACTAAAATAAAAATTAAACCGCGATAAAATCCGTATAAACTAGTTTTATTTCAACAATATAATATTTTACATGGACTCCTTTGATTAGGTATATTCTTAAAATCCACTTCGTACTCACTTGTTTGTTATTCAATGAAATATTCCAAATATAGTCGATATTCAAACTATCTTTGTTCAGGTCAAAGCTTAGCTGGAACAGAAGTCGCACTTTATGAAAACAGATTATAATAAAATCCAGTGACAGGATGTGCAGTAAAATAATAATGCTATATCATTGAGGCGTAATGGCAGTGCCATCAGCTCGTGCTGCAATCAAAATATATGCAAACGTAACCTGTCGTGTAACCAATGAAATCTTACCAGTCGAGTGACTACCACCCTAAAGCTGTATATACATTTTGTTGGCAGAGTTTTTTTTTATTCGCTTGAATGATGAGACGAGCAGGTCACTCGCCTGATGGTAAGCGCCACGCCTGCTCATAAACAGAAGCAACGCCACACAAAACTTTAAATAACAAAGCAGTGCATGACACTAGACTGCGCTCGTCACCCCGAGACATAAGGTGTTAAGACTCATAATGCTCAGTAATTACACTGGCTTCAATGTCCTTCAAACCGGAACACAACAGTGCTTATACACTGCTGTTTGGTGGCAGAAATAGACACAGCGGTGGTACCAACCCAGACGGCCTCTCGCATACGAGGGACCTACCACCTTGTAATCGTAATTGCGTAATATAGTTTTCTCTTCTTCCACCTGCCATTGTCTCACTAGTAATAGGGTCGGTGCATGTTACAGAAAGATTTGGCTTGTAGTTTATACGACCGGACGCCCGTCTGACGTCAACCTCCCTGGGGAGATTATACACAGACCCGAAACAAATATTTGTGGATCACACAAACATTTTTTGTCTCGGCCCTTACAGCTTAGCTATACTTATTTAGCTCTAAAATAGACAACATTTATATACTCACTTTAGCTACAGCTGTGTTGTTAGAACCTTCAATGGAATAAATAGCCCATAAACCATTGTCATCTGCACTGAAGTCTACCTGTGATATGAAGATTAACACATGATACAGCGAGATTTGACTTGTAGTTTTTACAACCTGCCGCATACCTGATGTTAACCACATGGGGGAGAAAAAACCCAAATCCAAAACACATTTTTTTTTATCTTGATGCGGGAATTTAACCTACGGCCTTTTGCTTCACAGACGGCTACTCGCCCACTGCGGCACGAAGGCTGTCAAACTAAACTATCAATACAAAAACAATTCATCTATTTCTAGTTCTAATTGTTCTCATACTATGCTGGGTTGTCGATAAAGGCAAGAATGAAGTAAAATGTAGCTTAAGACCTAATCCCAGGGCTAGTATTATTAAAATTTATATGATTATTTTATATCAGCCCCGTATTATACTGATCCACTGCTGGGCACGGGACTCTTCCACGAATCATAGGAGTTAGGCCTTAGTCCACCACACTGGCTTTCACACACTTGGCAGATTCGATTTCGATAAGCAGACTTCCCATACCTTCGAAATTCCTATGAAGAACTTCTCAGGTGTGCAGGTTTCCTCACGATGCTTCCTTCACCGTTAAGCAAGCGATAATTTACGTAACTTAAAAAAGTGAAAGGTGCATGTGAATATTTATTAATATGTATAAATCAGTTTAACGAGAATTAGTTACATGTTTTCTGGTAGGTGTAGTGTGTAGATTACAACATCTCCTTACCTCTTAGGAAACATGGCTGCACTAGTTATAACACTATTTACTCTTCCAGGGTAGATACAGGTGGGGTTAAAAAAAATCTCCTGTTACCTGGTTATGTTGAGCGGTATACAGTCTGCCATCAGCATGAGGAAGGTGCACGGACTTAATCCTGCTCTGCGTCAAGTCGTAGCGGATGATTTCCCCAGGGTTTCCTGACTCATTGGCCTGGTAGAAGAAGGAGCCGCTGTATACTATATGACCGTTGCCCTAGAGACATATCAAAAATATTAATGTAAAATAATAATAATACATACACACTCACGCCTATGTCCCATGGGGGTAGGCAGAGACTATTGAGTACCACAAGCTACGATCCTGACACACCTCTTTCGCCTCTTCCACATTCATACACCTTCTCATACATTTTCGTCGGTTGAGGGTACTCGTGACGTGCCCTTTTCGGAGAATATCATTAATTTGATCAGAATATGTTCTCCTCGGGCGCCCTCTTCCAACCCTACCATTCACATTCGCACGATAAATACCTTTCGTAAGTCGTCTTTCATCCATCCTCTCCATATGCCCAAACCATTTTAGCATACCCTTTTCGATCCTAGTCACCACATCATTCTTCAACTTACAGCGATCCCTTATTACACTATTCCTCATCCGGTCAGCAAGGGTGACTCCACTCATACTATGTAGGTAACGCATTTCCACCGCATTTATTCTACTTTCATGCTTCTTCTGCCAAACCCAACTTTCACTGCCATACATAAGTGTCGGTACCAGCACACCATTGTGAACAGCCATTCGTGGCTTTTGTGATACCGACTAGCTGCTCATTACTGCGTGGAAGGCACCATTCACTTTGTTACCTTTTTTTTTTTTTTTTTGTCGCGGGGAAAGCGACTTATTGCTACCGCCCCGCCCCGGGGGAAGGCGGAACGGTTATGTTGGGTTCACCGGTCTTACGACCCAGCACTACGCCACCCGGAAGAGATGTTAAATCCGGGCGACCACTGGGCCGAGTCCCTAACACTATATACAACCTACACCGGCATACCAACTAAAACCCCGCGGTGGCCTTCTTCGGCGCATGTGGAGCGGCCCCGGGGTATCCTTAGCTAAATCTAAGGATTGCTACCGGAACCGCCCCTGCGCGGTGCCGCCTTGCGGCCCGTCTCCTTATGGGGGGCTCAGAAGCCCCCGCACACCGAAGGACGCCCTTGGCGTCAACGGCAGACACGAGGCCGACCACCCGTGCTGCCGTCCATCCCGGGGTCGCATGTACAAAAGTACCATAATGGCGCTACGACAGCCCCCGGCTGCGCGCCTACGACCCCCGATGGCCCCAATTAGTCGCCTCTTACGACAGGCAGGGGATACCGTGGTGGAATTCTCCAAACGCCCCCATTCCACAGGGCGGGAGACGCCGGTCAGTCGTCCACCCGACGCCTCCTCCGTCTCCTTTGGCGGCGTGCGGGATCGTTCTGCTCACGATCCCGCTCGGCGCTCTCCTTCTGCGAGATGACGCACTCGCAAAAGGAGGCTACCGCCCGCCAAGACCTCCGGCTGCCGACCATGGCAGACACCACGGCCGGCAGCGACAGGTCCCCTCCGACGACTGCTCTGAGAGCGCTGCGCTCGTCACTCCAGGCTGGACACTCCTCCAAGGTGTGTTGTGCCGTGTCCTCGCGGCAGTTGCCACAATGGTGGCACACGGCGGAATCCTCCTTCCCGGCTATGCGACACAGGTACGAGCCGAAACAACCGTGACCCGTCAGTACCTGTGTCAGCCGGAATGTGGGCGCACCGTGGCGCCTGTCTAACCACTCGTCAAGGACAGGACGCACTGCCGCGACAGTCCTCACACCGGCACTTGGGCTCTCCAGCCTGGCATGCCACTCCTCCACGGCGGCTCTGCGAAATCGGGCCGCAATCTCCCTCGGAGCCAATCTCTGTGTTCGTTGGGACACCCCCTCTCGCCAAAAGAACGCGGACGAGAGGTGCTGGGCGTCCAACTCCCAAGGGAGAGTACCCGCCAACAGGCAGGCCGCCTCATGGGAGACCGTGCGGTAGCCCCTGATGATCCGCTGTGCCACTAAGCGCTGCGGTTTACGCAGTAGAGTGACACAGCGAGCGTTCAGGGACCCGGCCCAAACGGGACAACCGTATAGGGCCATGGAGCACACGACTCCCGCATACAAACTTCGGCAGGGGTTGCCGGGACCTTCCAGGTTCGGCAGCAGGCTTTCAAGCGCACCTGCTGCCCGCACCAGTTTCGGCGACAACTTCTCGAAATGGGCACGGAAATTCCACCGGCTATCTAGCACCAATCCTAGATACTTCATGGTGGAGCCGATGGAAATCCGCACCCCCTCCACATTCACTTTGTTACCTGCCGTCACTCTCCTTTCAATATCCCCCTCGCACTTCCCATCTCTCGTTATCTTGCTACCCAGATACATAAATTCTTTCACTTGTTCCACTCTCTCGTCTTCTATACTAATGCTACATGCAGTAGCATCCTCCTCTCTTTCTATCACCATAACTTTCGTCTTGCTTGCATTAATTTTCATTCCCTTCTTCTTAAACGACACATTCACTAAATCTAACATACCTTGTAACTCCTCCGCCGACGGCGCAAGTAACACTTGATCATCGGCATAGAGGAGACACTTGACACGCAACTCATCCATTCTAAGTCCACATTCCATTTCTTTTAGACCTGTCAAACAGCTGTCCATATAAAGGTTGAAAAGCCATGGAGACGCAACACACTGTCTAACACCTCTCGAGATGTTAAACTAGTCTGAGTACGCTCCATTTACTCTGATACAGGCTTTGGAGTTCGTCAGTATTAATATATGAAGAGGTGTCTTACGAAAAACGGCTTCTGCAGTTTGTGGAACTCGTCCACGTTATCAGTTTTGAAGCTGGCTTTATTTCTATACTCCCTCAGTCTCTCAATATCATTTTCCTGCGTTGTCCATAACTTTTCCCTCTGAAACATACGTAAGTGATATTTAAAATCCAACTCTGAGTAAAATATGTTTTTCAAATTGAAATCTTTTTGTACGCTGGAATAAACAGACATGCAGATTCGTTGGTGGCGACGCCTGACCATAAACAGAAGCAACACTACATTGATTTAGAAAGTGTAATGGTGTATGCACTGAGGGCGAGCACGAACAACTTTCGAATAAGTATTCGCATCGAGAACGCTAGCATTTGTATGAATTTTCAAACAAATTTTTGGCATTTCGATACGAATACGTTTTTGAAAGTTATTCGTGCTATTCCTTCTGGACTGCACTCGTCAGCTTGAGACAAGAAATTAAGTCTCATGATGCTGAGTAATTTTACTGACTTAAGGGTGTGGCAAACCAGGGCATCCAAGAACATAAACCTTGCGGAGATTGACCTGATAAATCAAGTAATATGTAATATATTTATATGTATATTCGTGTGGCGTACCTGTGTATCAGTAGCGTTAGAATCTCTAAGCCAGGCTCCAAAAAGTTCCTCTTTATATCGATGGTACACCGGTTTACCTATTGCATATAGCTGACAATCTGAAAAGACGTGGAAAACCTTAGGACTGTATTCTTTTCTTTTTAATCTCCTACATAAATAGGGGTGTCGATAAGTTTGATCCCTTTGTTTGTCTCTGGTGTGTATGCGTGCGAGCGTGCGTGCGTGTGTGTGTGCACCGAAGTGGCATCGAAGCGCCTAGACAAATGGACGTAGGTGAATTTAATTTTATTTTGATGGTGGTTTATTTGTGATTGTTCTTAACTATGTTTATATAAAATGTGTTCTTTAAAATTTTCATATGTTCTTATAATTATTGAAGATTTGTAACTAATTGAAAATGTATAAAAAATTAAATTGGCCAGTGAGCGTTTAAGAGCAGCGCGCCAGCTTATAATTATCGCACAGTATCTTCTTCTTCCACCTGCCCTTATCCCATTCGCAGGGGGGTCGGTGCAACAGTATCTGCAATTTTTTATCAAGCAATCACAAGAAACCTTACTAGTATTTCTCCTGGGTTTATACCCAGTAGTCCCATTCATAGTGGAGATAAGGAGTTGTGCGCGGTCACATCGAGGGCAGGAGGGGCAGCGCTGCACCTGACACAATTCCTCGTACGACGTGAGGGTCGGCGGACGGGAGCCGAACTCCATCGGCTGCTGGACTGGTACGTGCTGATGATCTCCAGGGTCTGATACAATGAAATGTCTATTAATACAGATCCCACTGGATCTGTGTTGTTGCTGATCTGCTGCTATATCACTACATAAAAGCCTTTTTTCCTTGTTCCTTGGTTAGCTATTGAGTTGCTGTAGAGTGTGATAGTGTAGAAGATGGGATCCGGTAAAGGAGCAGGACTTCGCTATTTCATACAAAGTTCGCCCTTTGCCGGTTCTGTGCTGTCTCTATGTAGATATGAGTGACTGATGGATAAATGTGTGTGTGCAAAGTGTGAAGTATAAATAAACCGTTGTTAGAAATTACGTGTGTTATTAAATAAAACAAAACTATGGTAATCAACTTGAAGAGTCAAATTTCAATGTACCCATCTTTATTTTTCTTATTCACCCTCAGTTCACTAATAAAAAGGAATTACTGCTAATACCATATATAATATTGGCTTAAACGTTGTTGCTTGGCGGCAGAAATAGGCAAAACGGTTGTGCCAAGCCAGACGGCTTCTCGCATAAGAGGGACCTACCACCTACTATCGCTTTCCAATTAGACATAAGTATCTAAAACAATCTTAGTACGAGAAAGCTTAAATATCATTCTACTTCCACCAGTATCCCACTCGCAGTGGGGTCGGAGCAACATGGCTTTTAACATATGCTACACAAAGATTTGGCTTGTAGCTAGTACGACAGGCCTTTCGGTAACCTTCTGGGGAGAAAACACCCAGACCAGAAACAAATAGTTATGTTTAACACAAACATTTTGTCTCAGTGCGGGAATCGAATCCACGGCCTCTCGTTTCATAGCCGGCTACTCCACTGCGCCATGGAAACTAAGTAGAATTCATCAACTTACGCATCAACCGAATATCGCCCCTAATCGTCTGATTATTGAGTTCATTTTTGGCGACACAGCTGTAATTCCTCATGTCATGCTCCCTGACCCCAGGTATCTCGAGCCTCATGATCCAGCGCCACGGATCTCCAGTAGTGATCACCTCTGTCTTGTACCTGGAGCTCTCGATTGTCACTCTGTCCACCTCCCACGCTAGAACTGGCTCTGGCCAGGCTTGGACCTGGAAAGGGTTTTCAAAGCTTTGAGAATTACATTAAGACGGTCTATTTAGAGAGATGTTTGTAGTTAGTGTTCGCGGTTAATTCTCATTAGGTTGGAGTAATTTTTTTATATAGAGGCTGGCGAACTATCAAGTGGGCCACCTGATAGTGAGTGAGTGCCTTTGCCAATGAACATCCACAATACTGAGGAACATCCATTCAGCATTGCCGACCTTAGCGACCATGCCGCTGCCGGTCAACTGAAATTCGACAACTCCAAAATCATTTCTAGAAATTTTTATTTTATGAAGAGATTTTTGTATACGCCATAAAACCCATCACTCAAGCACAGTAATCCAATAATAATCAGAAGCAGAAGGTAACTATTTTACCCTAGAATCTTAACGCTTTTTAGGGCATATTCTGGTAAGCCTACCTGCCTGATGGTAAGTAATCGCCACATCCCATGTACACCATGTACAATACCAGAAGAATCCGGGGCACATTGCCAACCTTAAAGGTAAAGGATAAATAAGGGATTGGGGAGGGAAATGTGAAACGCAGCAGCAAGCCTGTACTTGACATCCGTTTTCTGTGAGACAGTAGTAACGACCCGGTCGAGATGGCTCGTTCATGCTGTAGACAAAACTACCTAGAGCGTGGCTCTATCACTAAAAAAGTTATTAAGTTATTACTTTCATAGTTAGTTATAAATAAAAAGCAACAGACTTACCTCGCATTCAATTTTAGCAGTTTTGTTGACGACATATACTATGTTGTTAGGCACTCTGATGAAAGGACTGACTGAAAATAACAATTGTTTAATTACTTTTGTGAGGGAAACATGTTTCCACTAACTACATCGTAGGATGGCACTTGGGAAGTACAGTATGTAACAAAAACCCTGTTGGCCTTTTTTGAGTCGTGAAGATAGACATATAGACAGCTTAATAAAAATAGTTAAATAAAAAAATACTAAACAGAAGCGAGATATTATCCTTACACAAGTAGCTTAGGAAAATAAACATCTTACAAAATTTTTATTTACATCTGAATTTCTGTGTGTGTTGATGAAAGCGGGGGCGCGTGCACGGCACGGCGCGTTTGATGTACGTGGATGCTGCAACTTGCTATCTCGCTCTGGCTCCAAGCCATCGCTCTTGCAGAGGTAATCAATCGAAATACGGTTTACAAGACAATAAATTAAATAAAGTATTTAAACAATAAATATGATTATTTTTATAGTCTCATTTTCGTATGTGAGTTTTATCATTACGGTTGAATATCGATTCTGATATCACAGTTAAAATGCCCAACAGGGCTTCTGTTACATATTGTATGCACGCTCATGAAGTGAAAATTGATAACTACGTGTGATAGACGCACCAGTTTAGTGAAGTCGCTAGTGGCGTTGTATGTAAATGACTTTACGGACGAATGGTCTTCTATAGATTTACATTGTGCACTGAGGGGCTAGCACGAACACCTTTCGGAAACGTATTCGTACAAGGTGGTAGGCCCCTCGTATGCGGGAGACCGGCTGGGTTGGTACCACCAACAACCACCAGGTTGGTTGAGTTGAACAAACTGACAAACTCGCGACGACACTCACTGACGTGTTTGACGCTTGAAGTGACCACGGACCATGATAAAGTGGCACTAAGGTCCTACCTTGAAAAAGGTTGGGAAAGGCTGACCTAGACTATGAAAAGATACTTACAATGAACTTCGACATCCGTCGTCTGGTTGGCAGAAGGCAACATCCCATTGTTAGCCAAGCACACGTATTTGCCAGTATGCCACCGCGACACATTTGGTATGTTCAGGACATGGCCACTCACGGATGCGTCTCGCCACGCACCCTGCAACACAAAATGTTCAATTTTATTAAGAGTTGTCCCTCGTATGTGAGAGGCCGTCTGGGTTGGTACTACAGCTTTGTCTATTTCTGTCGCTGCAGTTCGAAGCACTGTTGTGTTTTGTTTTGAAGGACATTGAAGCCAGATAAATTATTGGACATTATGGGACTTAACAATTTATGTCTCGGGGTGGCGAACGCAATCCAGTGCCAAGCAGTGTTATGTAATTCAAAGTTCTGTGGTAGTGAGATTGTTTATGGACAGGTAAAGTCGACCATTAGGCAAACGACTTGCTCGGTTTGTCATTCAAGCTTGAAGCAAGTTTTTTGCTAACTTCTACAACTTTTTAAACTTTATATACAGTAAAGGCGGACTTTACCGTAATACCTACTACGTAGAACTATTAGATATACTGTGGTAGTTCATACCTACTATTTATTTGTAGAAGGGGAATTTGTAGAGCACCTTCCGAAATAACTAAATACATCACGATGCAAATCAATGTAATATTGGAGTCTTTATTTATCTTTTTACTAATTTCATTTTTAATATATTTTTATATTTTTGTGTATTTGCCTAAAAAGGAAATAATTATTAGAATAATTATAATTTGCATCTTGAAAGCCTCCGTGGCCCAGTGGGCGAGTAGACAACTGTGAAACGTGAGGCCGCGTGTTTGATCCCCGCACCGAGACAAATATTTGTTTCGGGTCTACGTGATGTGATGTATGTTACCCACGACACAAGATTATCGTGTCTTACTGTGGGGTCAAGGCTATATTTGTCGAGTGTTATTTATTTATTTATCTCCAATTAGAAATATCCAAGGAAATGTTGTACGTACTTCATCTACTAAATTTTTTTTCTTTACATGTACTTTAAGTGTTGTACAATAAAGAATTATAAATAAAATAAATAAATAAATAAATTAATTATGATATTAGATAATTAGAATTTTTTATTTTACGCACTCACACACTCACTCACGCCTGCGATCCCCGAAGTGGTAGGCAGAGGTGTAACCAAACACCCACATTTCACCGAGCGTATCTTCGTCTCTAGATGTGAGCCTATCGTCATATTGGGGCATAATATCAGACTCCGGGTTGTTACTAAGCATTTCATGATAGAAAAACCCAATATCACTTTACCCGACCCGGGCAGTGAACCCGAGACCTCAGCGTCAGCCTTAGTCGTAACGCGTACGCATTACAACTGCGAGGCAGTATTTTTTTATTTGACTTAGATATAAATGGGACCCGCGCCTTAGTACTCGTATAAAATCAAAGACGGGCAAGAAGCCAAACCGGTGGGGTCACTGGGGTCGAACGTGTCCTCTGCTACGTAACACGCGGAACTTATACCCTCCAGAATGTTCTGTCTACTGTCTTATCACCAAGACTGCCGTTATAGGGTAAAAGGACGCATTTGACATAAACGCAAATAAGTTTTTTTATGGCATAGGTCGGTAACGAGCATGAGTTTCATCTGATGGTAAGTAATCTCCACCGCCCATGTACGGCTACAATACTAAAATAATGGGCGCGTTGCCGACCTTAAAGGAAAGGGATAAGTAAGGGATTCGGAAGGGGAGGAGCATTTTGGGCTCCGGATATCTCACTCACCGTACGAAACGCAGCAGCAAGCTGTTACTTTACGCCGGTTTTCTGTGAGACAGTGGTAACGACCCAGACGAGCCGGCCCGTTCACACCATTGTCTACAGTGTGGCTCAAAAGTTAAAAGCATGCACAATGCACATATTGACACGCGCGTCTCTGACATCGCAATTGCGAGTTTTTACTATGCACTATATAAATCTAGATCATTCAACAGTAGCGTCACTTCATTCCTATTTAGCTGGTTAGAGTTTCTTTTTTTATTGCGCTTGAATAACTAGACGAGCAGATCGCTCGCCTGATAATAAACGCCACGCCTGTCCGTAAACAGAAGCAACGCCACACAGAACACAGCATTGCATGGCATTGGACTGCGCTCGTCACTCCGAGACATAAGTTAAGTCTCATAATGCCCAGTAATTGTCCTTCAAACCAGAACTCAACAGTGCTTTCACACTGCTGCTTGGCGGCAGAAATAGTCAAAGCGGTGGTATCAACCCAGACGGTCTGTCGCATACGAGAGACCTACTACATCTCGTCTATGTTATACGCGCGATAACTCTCTCCATCTAAAAGGGGCTTAACGCACGGCTGACTGACGACGACGTCACTGACGCTTGACACGAGTCATTGGGGTTTGTAAATATTACCTGTATAACAGCAGTGCCGTCCGACCTTCGCCACTCCACAGCCGGTTCTGGTCGTCCCATCGGGTTGCAGCTGATGCGCAGTGTCTCGCTCTCGCGGACTATCACACGGGTTTGATCCTCTGCAAGTTTATTATAATCTCATTAGGTATGTCCAAGAAATGGCAATAGACCTACAAGGAGTGGAATCGACTGCCAAGGTAGAAGGCATAAGTTCGATTCCGGCCCCCAGGACACACACCTCAGACCTTTTCCAAGATACGTGTGCATATGAATATATCACGCTCGAGTGAGATAACTATCGAAAAAAGTATTATTTTCTCTACTTTATCTCTACGTTTGATATAACGAGTCGCGTAATCTATGCAACAATATAAGCTTCGATAGACAAGTGGACAAAATTAGATCGTGTTGCATATGCGAAGCCCCCAAGAGTAGGATAGTTGTAAGGTTCCTAAGTATGGCTAAAAGTTGCTTTCATTGACCTATAATATCACTTGACAACTAGTACCACCATACCATCCATGGTAAAAACCCCGCCGGTAAGTTGCATTCCGGAAGCAACCAGTAACTTTAGGACAGCATATTTCTTGCGACTGTCGAGGTACGCAATATTTTTCCATAGATCACGTGCAGTGTAGTTGCCGACCCAGAATAAATACTTCATACTCTCATTGAGATGTTCATGATGATGAGATACCGTAGACATGGTGAGAACCCCGCCATAGCTGTTCGTACCGGCGTTCGCATTCCGGGGTCACCCGGTGTATATCCAGTAAGGCCAGGCTGGTATAATTCTGGCAACCGTCAAGAGATGCTATGTTTTTCGATGGTCGCCATTATATTTGAACTGCATTGTACTTACCATCAGATCCAGTATAGGCATTTTGTGATGATAGTATAAAAAAGTTAGGCATTCTGACTAAGCCAGTCAGATAACTTAAAGTTATGCAAATTCACTTACGAGCAAAAGTAGGTGGTATAAACAGCTCCTTCTCCAAGGTATAGTTGTAGATAGACAAGCCCGGACGTCCAGGCATGCCATCCTTTCCATCATTCCCGCGCTGGCCTTTGGGCCCGATATTGCCCCGATCGCCTTTTGGTCCTCGGATGCCTGGTGGTCCTGGAGCTCCGGGTCTTCCTGTTGACACCAAGATTGATCAGGTAGCTTTGCGATGTTATCAGTAGTGACAGTAGGCGAAAGATGAAGGGCAGTTAGCGCTAGTGTTTTTGAAAGGCTGTATTTATAAAGTATTTTATTATTAAAGTTGGGGATTATTAAAGTGGTATTGGGTTTTTCTATTCTGAAATGCTCAGTATCATCCCGGAGTCTGGAATTTGTGCTCGGTATGGCGATAGGCTCGCCCCCTATCACATAAGGGACGGAGATAAGCTTGGCGAAATATGGGTGTACTGGTTACACCTCTGCCTACACCTTCGGGGATTACAGGCGTGAGTGCGTATATATTTATAATTATGTATGTATTATAACACACTGTCGAAAGTCTTGTCTATAGCATGAATGAGCCGGCTCGACCGGCTTGTTATCACCGTCTCACATAAAAACGACGTAAAGTAGCAGCTTACTCTTGCGTCTCGTACGGTGATTGATATACCCGTAACTATAATTTCTTCTTGAAATTCAAATTGGACCAACTTTCCGCTATATTCCTTAGCATGAAGAAATAATAATAAATAATGAATCATCTAAATTATTTGTAATTATACGGCTTGATACAAGCCATAGAGTACTTGCAACCGACCCGACTCCGCATGTACCTATTGACTTGTGGGTCATGTCAATGAGGCCGAAGGGATAGCATAGGTCCCGGGATGTCGCTTTCTAAAAAATGAATTCCAGGCGGTCTGGCGTTAGTGAAAAGAAAAAAACCTAAATGACGCGGACGCATCCTAGATTATCTTTCGCAGATGAAACCGAGGGAATAATTAAGTGCTAGTAATACCAGTCAGCAAATTGCAATGATTGATTCTGTTACATGTGTCCACAAAAAATACTTTACCATCTTTCCCGTCCTTTCCGTTTTTCCCGGGACTGCCATCTTTCCCTGGCATACCATCCCGGCCGTCTTTACCCGCAGCACCGTGAGCTCCATTTCTTCCCGACATACCATCCAGACCTGGTTCCCCTGGTACGCCATCTCTACCGTCTAATCCAGGATTACCGGGAAAACCTCGTTCTCCTAAATTAAATTAGAAAAAATAATTGATTAGGATTAGAATATATTGAGATATAGTCAATAATTTAAATGAAATAATGATGATTTACATATAAAATATAAAAATTTAAGATACATGCAGCAATGCTAGGTGTGAGCTCTCTCGAATACGAGAATTCGTCCGGATGGAACTAACGCTTTGTTTATTTCTGCCACAAAACAACAGTGTGTAAGTACTTGGATTGTTGGATAGATAGTTGATGTTGATAAGTTGGATTCCAGTCTGAAGCATATTGATCTCAGTGAAATTACTGGGCATTATGCGACAGTATCTTTTGTCTTGAAATGATGACCGCAGTGCGGTACAATGCAGTTTATAATTCGAAATTTCTAGTGATATTGCTACGCTTTATGAGCAGGGGTGGCGTTTACCATTCGGCGAGTATCTTGCTTGTTTCGTCATTCAATTGTATATAACTAAAAAAACTGAATGACAAATTGTTTGTTATGTACTTTATTCATATTATCATGGCAAAGAATTGTGCAGGAGTGAATACGTGTTTTATTATGAATCTTGAATCCGTGATGAAAGCTTGTGACTTACCTTTAGGTCCCGGCGGGCCCAATGGACCTCGAGATCCAGCGTGTCCTGGCGTACCAGGAGCTCCAGCCTCACCCTTATCACCCTTGGGACCTGGCATGCCAGTTGGCCCCTTCGGCCCTTGAACACCTGGCGGGCAGTAATCTTGAGTAGCTTTGCAGAAGCCTTGTACCACTTTATACTGAGAAATATATTAAGATAGACATAAGTCTTCAATTAAAGCATAATATTTTGCGAATTTTCATTCCAATTTGAAATTGTTACGGCTTAAGTAAAGGTCAGTTGAAAGTACAGTTTAACCATGACAAAGGCTAATGAAACAATAATATATTACCCCACAATCCCAGAATTCTTCCCACTTCCTAATCACAAATATTTCCTTACAATTTGGCAACAAACTCATATTCCTTCTGGTATCGTGCATGTATTCTTTTGGTTTCACTTCCCTTATGGTGTCTCACTTGCTTATTTATCGGCCCTTTTTCTGATATTTTTTTAGCGCCCCCACAAAAAAAGAGGCCTATTATAATTTTGCTCTGTTTGTCTGTCAGTCCATCTATATGTGTCACGTGTGCCTGTCTGTTTGTGGAGGTTTGTGGCATAAACGAAGAGACCGATTTCAATGGTTTTTTTGGAAGATAGTTTGATCGAGACGTTTGAGGGAAATTTGTTCAGACATTTAAACATTACATATAGGTACCGGCACGAATCGTGAGCACAATCTATATATACACAGATTATTAGTTCTGATTGGCGGAAAGATGCAGTGCGGGACGCCGTAGTTTCACGCGATTGGTTCATCCGTGACGTCAATTGGACTCTCAACTGCCCCCAGTACATCTGTGCTCACGACTTGTGCCCGTAATTATACACATAAAAAAACAAAACTTCTAGGATCTTACTGGAACTCTTGAGTAGCTGGTCAACCAGACCCAAGTATCTCCACCGGGTGCGGGTCCCTTTGCCCCAGTCCTCCGCATCTCTATGGCGTCTTTCTCTTCGAGTTCAGGACGCATTTTTGGGTTGAAAAACTCCACATGAGGCGTAACTGTGTTGTCTTCTTGAATTGCTGATGGTTTCTGTTCGAAAATGTTTTAATATTGAATACTAGCTTTTAATTGCAGCTACTCCCGCTTGAATGACTTTTCCTGGGATAAAATCTTTGTGTTATCCAGGTCATGGTCAAATTTCACCCAAATGTTTGGGTTCAAATGTTTAGGCGTGACTCATTAACAATCATCCAAATTCATAAATTTACAAACATCGAAACTCACAAATAACTAAACTTTCATATCCATCATATTAGTAGGACTAGTAGGAAGTATGATAGTAGGATATCCAATCTCGTCAGGCGAGCATATTTCTATTGAGAGGATTACGTCCCTCACTCATTTTGCCGTGCCAGGAAATAAAAATCAACAAGGAAAAGGACATTTTATACCTACTAGTAGTAGCCCATCATCCAAACCAACTATCAATAGGTTGCTAGATTTCTCTATTCCGTCGAAAATAATGTTTGACTAAATTTTGTCGATTTCCATCTGGGTTTCAAATCTGCGCCATTCGTAGTGGTGGTATAATTTTAGTGTTAAAATTTACGAAAGCGGTTAGTAGGGTATCAAAGTAGCTAAGCAAATTTAAGTTTCTGACATAAATAATAAATTTTCTATCATAAAAATATATTTTCTGGGATGCTCGACGATTATAAGAGTTATGTGAATAATTTGAGGTTTCTATTTTATTATAAACTATAGTCATTTGTGCTATGCGCTATAAATTATAAAATAGGTAGCTACTATTCTATTAACAAGAAGAGTTCATGTATCTTACCAGCATAGCTTCTCTTTTTAGTCTTTTCGGCGTGGTTCCTGTAATCTCCGAGAGGTACTGATCTATTTTCTTCTCTAACTTAACTTCTAGAACATTCTTCACATAATCACTCGTTTCTATATCTAGGTCACTTCTAATATATTCTCTGTCAGCATAATTATAAGCGTTAACAAGTAGAGACACTACTGCGCACACGCAGGCGAAGATCGAAAGCCTTTTACAGCATGACGGTTCCGCACTAACATCAGTAGACAATTTCCTTTTTACACTTTTCATTTTTAAAATGGAACTTCACATTTTACACTTTAAAATGAACTTTTAAAACAATAAGTTTATTTGCAGCGAATTTTCATTCACATTATAAAAACTATTTTAATTGACAACTAGCTGAAAAATTGTTTATGTTCTCGAATTAAAAAGTAGTTAAATACCCTCTAATTTGGGTTACAAAATCACGTTTGTTTCAAATCGCCTTTCAGTGCCGAAAACACATGCTGAGCGGACGAACTATCGGATTATAATACGACCCAGCCCGGTGCTTCCTGTACGATACGAGTAGTTGCACAACAGAACGCCCGAGAGCTGATAAACTGACAATTGAGACGGAGGGCCTATTAACTGACTCAATCAGACAATCGACAGCCGTAATGCTGATGTCTGGAATCCGAACTTCCGATTGTAAAAATACGGGTTCCTTAGAGACTAGATAACTACATGTGGAGGAAATAAGAATAAAACATAAGAACTTCTAAACCATTCTAACAAAATCTGCCTCTTGTATTGGTCATACGTAATGGCTATAGCCAGATCAATCTTGGTTATTATTCATCCATATTTAGTTCTATTTTCTAAAAGTCTGTACCTATTTTTCGAATAAAATCAATTATAAAATTAAGTAAAATCCCGATGAGGTTTTCTCTGCATTTCTAAAGCTTGTCTCTATCAGTCCTATGTGATAACAACTAAGTCAATAAACTGGCAGTCGTAGTTTGCGTTCTATCAAATTATTTCTAAAACAACTTTTTGTTTGTTTTCTTTGTTTTTATTACTGTGTATAAATCTTCCTCAATAGATGAAAACCACATATAACGAACGTAAACAGTTTTCAGAAACAAATAGTCCCTTTGAAGTTCCCACCTCGCGTACTGCGCATGCGTCAACATCTGTGTCAGGGACGTGACCTGAACATCCAAGGTTGGCGGTGTTTGCATCTACTGTCATGCCTGTACAGTCTCTGGCGAGGAACGTTTCGAAATGGATCTGGTGCCACCCCTAGCCTCTGTGCAAGGTAGGATTTTTCATTTCATGTTCAGCGATATCTTGGATTTCCAGTAATATCTTTTGCAGTGTTATATGGTACCCCTTTAACTTGTATTTGGTGTTTTCGTGGAAATTCATTTTTCATTTCGGTTTCCTACTTAAGTATTATGTGTTGGTAACGGAGTTTGTAATTGGAACTGCCCTTTGTTTTTACTGTAATGTGTTAGTATACAAAGTTGTAAAATATGTTGTAGAATGTAATTGAGTTTCTTTGTATTGTGTCGTTACTCAATTTGTATTATTTATTTAATCAGTATAAATCAGGCAGTTTTGTGTGTAATGATGTTTTCATTATTTTGGAATGTGGATGTTGTCCTAATTTCTTGGTGTGAACGCTAACGTAAGTTAATCCAATAATTCGGCAAACTTGATTGCCTTGGCTGACCTCGTTCCATATTTGAAAACTTACTATTTTACAAGGTGGTAGGTCCCTCGTATGCGAGAGACCGTCTGGGTTGGTACCACCGCTTTGTCTATTTCTGCCGCCAAACAGTAGTGTAAGCACTGTTGTGTTTCGGTTTGAGGACATTGAAGCCAGTGAAATTCCTGGGCATTATGAGACTTAACATCTTATGTCTCGAGGTGACGAGTGCAGTCCAATGCCATGCAGTGTTTTGTAATTCAAAGTTTTGTGTGGTGTTGTTTTTGTTTTTTGTTTACTATCAGGCGACCGATCGTCTTGCTTTGTCACACAAGCTAAAAAAAAACAAATAAAAGCCCGTAAAATATTATTGGTTTAGAAATGTTATATGTAGAGATTGACTTTCTTTATTCTTAATTTGGTGTTGCATGAGAAATGTTTGGTACCTTAAATTTATGAGTATTAAATATAGAGTAATTAGTGGACGAATATCATTTAGACATTTCTAGACTAAAACCTTTAGGTCTTAATAAAGTTATTTTTACGATATTGGCATAAATCTTCAATGGTCACGATTAGAAGTTATTAATTTTGTTTTTTTATTTGAATGTTCATAATAATATTTTGTTATTGTTAAAAGTTTCTGAAATATGATATAAGCACAATTTTGTTCTATTCGTTATTATAGTGACCTTTATGTTTTTTATATAGGTAAGTACTCTATATAAATGAAATAAATAATTAATACAAGAAAGTTCAGGAGGTCATGCGTTATCTTTGAGTCTAATCTAATTACTAAATTTATGTTATTTAAAAATGTATAGTTTACTGTAACGAATTGTAAGCGTGTTAACTGATAACATTGCAGTGTATTAACATTTTGTTAATGATTTTTGATGACTTACTTTCTGTTCTTCATACTATTTTGTTTCATATTTTTAGTTATATATGAAGATTATAAGAGTTTTTTGTGTTTGTTAATAAGTAACTAAACTCATTTTTAATGAACTTATAACGCCTACTCCAATTTTAAAACTTATTCAAAATTATACGTACTTAGGTAAATCTGTTTTTATATTAATTAACTCATAACCATAATTGCAAATTTCAGCGTGTAGTGTCCAACCACTTGACGAATACGACGCACCTAGAGCTCCCCTCATACGCCAGGTGTCGTTGGATGAGGAACGACTGGATGACTGTCAGGGACACTGGCGAGGACCCCACCTGCAGGGAGATGAGGAGGAGAGGGGAGTCAGACTGTTCAGGGCTCTTCTACTGCAGCATCTGAGGCTTGAAGAGTTACGACCACCGCCTTGTATGCAAGCGGCTGCAAAACCTGATCCCAAGTAAGCAAATTCTTCTTTTATTTATTAACTGGCCTAATTTTACTTCTACTGTCGAAAAGTGGTATTGTTGTATTTTTCATATTTTTGAAACATAATTGTTCTAAAGATAAGCTACAAAAAGCTTTTATCGATTAGTCTATTTTAATAGGGATACTGTTGTGTTTCTGTAAATAAATAAAAGAACAAAAAAATGTGGTAAAGGTAGGAACTTCTCAGGTATGCAGGTTTCTTTACGATGTTCCCTTCACCGTTAAAGCAAGCGATAATTAACAATGAATAAATACGTGACTTAGAAAAGTCAGAGATGCATGCGCTTGGAGTTGGCTTCGAACCTGGGACTTTCATCTTGACATTCCATACTACTCCCCGCTGAGCTGCTTTTTTGTAGTATGCTGCTATTATAGTATAGTATAAGTAGTTAACTAGTTTCTCTACTCTCAGGAAAACGAAAGGTAAAATAACATCTATTAGTGGTAGAGCCACGCTGTAGACAGTCTTGTCTACAACATGAATGGGCCGGCTCGACCGGGTAGTTACCATTGTTTTACAGAAACCGACTTAAAGTAGCGGTTTGCTTGCGTTTCGTACCGTGAGTGAGATATCTGGAGGCCCAAATCGCCCACCGCTTCCTAATCCTTTAATTATCTATCTCTTTTACGGTTGGCAACGTG
The DNA here is from genome assembly GCA_905332985.1 of Mimas tiliae. Taxonomy (NCBI): domain Eukaryota; kingdom Metazoa; phylum Arthropoda; class Insecta; order Lepidoptera; family Sphingidae; genus Mimas; species Mimas tiliae. The sequence goes on along the minus strand of HG995256.1, from coordinate 3,275,571 downwards.
TACATGATCCTCTGGTATTGTGGGCGGTGGTGATCACTTACCACCACCTCACCTTGTCACCTTGCTCGTTTGCCGGCCTATGCAGCTATAATAAAAATTCTACGCGAACGAAGTCACGAGCAAACAGTATTTATTTGTAAGACATAAATATAATTTATTTAATAAGGCCTCGGCGAACTTTCATAGATCAAGTTGGAGATATTCTCGAGAAAGGCCAGGTCAGGAGTACCCTAAACCGACGAGCATGTATGAAAAATTTAATGAGAGTGAATGAGGCCAAAGAGGTATGCAAGGATCGTAGCAAGTGGAAATCCGTTGTCTCTGCCTACCCCTATGGGAAACAGGCGTGAGTCTATGTATGTATGTATGTATAAATATAATTTTTTATGCTGTCGTGATAAATTCGCATTAAGTTAGTAAAGTATTGTGACATTTATTATTTTCGTGTCTCTTTTATTCCATTCAAACGTTCATCACGCGATGAAAGGCCGGAAAATTTATTTTGTCGAGGTTCTAAATGAAATTGTAGAAGGGAAGCGTGTTATTCAATTACATTAAGTAACTTTTTTGACAGATACTCGTTTCTTTGTTAGATCCAGGCCATATAATTTGTATAGCGCTTTTTCTCTTTTATTAGAATACTTCTTTGGCCACTTTTAAATATCTCTTTAAATATCTATTTAGAGTGGTAGAGCCACAATAGACTAGAATCTAAGATCTGTCTTATCCACAAATATTTGTTTTTGGTCTGGGTGTTGTGGGACCCTAAGCCCCTCATAGTTCCTGATACCCACGATACAGGTTAACCTAGTGTGGGGTCAGGACTACGTGTGTGACCGTTAGGTGTATTTATTTGCCTTGTTTTGGGAATCGAGGCTTCGGTCCCTTGGTCACGGGGCATGTCTAATTTGGCTATTTGTCCTTTTTATGTTCGTAGAGGCTGGTGGATATATTGGCGTGACTGGAGATCCTTGGAGCGTGCAGCCAGGAGGTTCAGGGAGACGAAGGCCCGCGCCAGGCTTGCAGCCCAGGCAGAACACATACCCTTGTTGTGCCTCGATGAGGTCGAGTTTGAAGACATCATGCAGGAATTGTGTCAAGTAATTATGAAGTGTTTATAACTTTTTGAGTGGTAGAGCCACGCTGTAGACACTTTTATTTACAGCGTGTATGGGCCGGCTCGGCGGGTCGTTACCACTGTCTCGCAGAAGACCGACGTAAAGTAGCAACTTGCTGCTGTGTTTCGTACGGTGAGTTACATATACGGAGGCCCAAATCCCCTCCCCTTCCCAATTCCTTAATTATCCCTTTCCTTTAAGGTCGGCAACGCAGCCATGATTCTTTTGGTATTATGGGCCTACATGTGCGGTGCAGATCACTTACCATTAGGTGACTCACTTGCTCGTTTGCGCGCCTATGCCATAAAAAAGAAAATTGTCTTTGTTATCCAGGCGTGTGTCCACATAGAGCAGCGTGCTTTAGTCGTCCTAGCGTTTCTGTGCGAAGTGTGTGCTCGAGCTGTAAGGGTCGGAGGATGGTGCAGGGCAGCAGACTGGGCGGCCAAGCACGTCGCGCAGTGCGCCACACCCTGGGCCATCAAGCATGGTGGATGGGTGAGGGATTTATTTAACTTTATCATGTTTAGTAAGCAATCTTTATAGGCTTCGTGGTGCAAAGAATAAATAGCTGTGCACGAGAGGCCGCAGGTTCGATCCCCGTATCGAGGCAACAGTGTGGTCCGCTAATATTTGATATGGGTGTTAAGGAGTGTTGCTAGATGCAACCAGACAAGTGGGTCACCTGATTGTAAGGGATCATTGTCGCATCACTCATGGACATCTAGGTACATATCATTGTTTAATTCAATCGTCAGTGCTTTGCCGACATTTGAGGAAAGAGTAGTTTCTTTTCTTTGACTGCCTTGGCGCGCGTACGCGGTATAGGGCTGCTGTGGTCTCGGGTTAAATCCCCGAGTCGGGTAAAAATGATATTGGGTATTACTATTACGAAAAACTTAAAATCAGGCTGGAGTCTGGAAGTGTGCCCGGCATGGCAATAGGCTCGCCCCCTATCACATCATGAGACGAAAATAAGCTCGGTGAAATGTGGGTGTACTGGATACACCTGTGCCTACCCCTTCAGGGATTACAGGCGTGGGTGCGTATGCATGTATGTAGTAGTCTCTTTTATTGAAGGTTCCTAAGTGGTAGAACAACGCTGTAATTTGTCTACAGCAGAAAAGGGCAGCTCGACCGGGTCGTTACCGCTGTCTCCGAGAAAACCAACGTAACGCAACAGGTTGGTGCTGCATTTCATACGGCGAGTGAGATATTAAGACACCCAGATACGCTTCGCCTTCCCAATCTCTTAATTATCCCTTTCCTGTAAGGTCGGCAACGCGCCCATGTTTCTCTGACATTGTGGACGTACATGGGCGGTGGAGATCACTTGCCATCAGTTGACCCAGTTGCTCGCTTGCCGGCATATGATATAAAAAAAACTCGGATCAGTCTGAAAATAGCAACAATTAATTACTAACCAAATTACTAACTAGGTATTAATAATATATTTCAGAGTGCAGTGGTGGAGCGTGCAAGTGGAGCTCGTCGTGATGAAGCGGCACTGCTTGCCGGGGCGGCGGTCGCGGCGCTGCTGGCGTTCCTACTCTTCTGTCGCACTCGGTTGCGTCAAGCACTTCTCTAATTCACTTTTATACGCCCTGGTACTGGGTTGTTCTATGTAATTCGACCTTAACGCGCCGGTAGTGTTGAGTAGGACTTACAAGAGGCATTATATTTGTCCCGTACATGACGAAGTTTACAGCGGCTCAATTTTTTACATGTACTTCAAATTTTAATGTCGCGTTATTCTAACTATTCCCATGACGCGGGCTGCGTGCGTGAAAGAGTGAGAACGAGCGAGTAAGCTTCAAGACGCATCGCCTCATTTGAAGTGGGCCTTGTACTGGCTCAGTATAAAAAAGAAGCAACTCTTAAATACTCATTTAAATATTGTGTCCTACTAAACGCTACGCCCCGGTCGCGTCCCGGTCGGTCGGTCGGTTCGGCGAATGATTCGTGGTATCGCGATAGTGTGGTCACCGTCGTTCGGTTCCGAAGATCTATGAGGTTCGTCGTACGCCAAACTATCACGAGGATTTGTTGAACTCCAAATATTATCTGAATCCCATGTACGCCCATAATACTAAAATTATCATGAGGGCGTTGTCGACCTTAAAGACAGGGATAATCAATGGATTGGGAAGGGGAGAGGGATTTGGGCCTCCGGATATCTCACTCACCGTACGAAACGCAGTAGCAAGCTGATACTTTACGCAGGATTCCTGTGAGACAGTGGTAATGACCCGGGCGAGCCGTTCATGCTGTAGACTACAGTGTGGCTCTACCACTCAAAACAACTACTAGATAGTTTAAAAGATTGTCTTATACGTTAAATGGTTAAACTCTAATCTTGTGAAACAGACCCTAACAGTCTGAATAAAAGTATGGGGATGTTTTGGGTATGTGAAATAGAAATAGTTTTGATTATAATCATATTTGTCTATATTAAACCTAAGTCTGAATATAGTAGTCTGGTTGTAAAAGAACTTCGTAAATATTGAATATTTTACCTTAGAATAATAAATCATAAAATCAAAGTTTATAATCTCTACATATAAAATGACACGTCTGACTGATTCATCAACGTCTAGACCAATCCCCAAACCAAGTGGGTAGAACAGTTTGTATGTTATATAGGTAGGTGGAGCCGCAAGCGGAAAGCTAGTATGTACGAGTACTAAAATCAATTCATAAGGTCATAAAATTGGGGTAAAATATCATTACAGTATTATTAATTCACCATTGTCATTTCTCATAAAGTCTGGGTAATTAGCATTTTCACATCAGCAGGGGAAGTAAGAGCAGCTATATTTCATAAGGTTATGATTTAAATGGTTAGCGAAATATTGAGGTTTCGGTGAGCTATAAATGTTTTCTGTCAGCAATTATTATTATAGTTGGGGTGTTACAAGTGGCCAGCATTATGAACAAAAATGATCAGCAAATAATGTTATACTAGACAGCTTTTCATACCTATTAATAATAAATGTTAATAGTAATTATTATTATGTGCAGCAATATAAGTAATAAAGAGGCAAAACGTGAGTCAGTTTGCCATTGGCGCTCGCTGGCCGCTGCCGTGACACGCTTGCTTCGCTTGCAGCCTCGGATCTACGTTATTTCGAACTGGGGCAGAAACTTGATAGTGGCGCCCCTCTCTCCAGCGTTTGAAAAAAAACAAAAAGAAAACAAAAGAATGATCAAAGGGCCTGTATGGCGCCTTTTTCTTACAAATCGACGGTGAGCCAACCAGGTTTCCGTATGCTTTGTGGAGCAAGTTTTTTATTTTTAATCATATAATATTATGATTTTGCCGCCCCCTGAAATAGCCGCCCGGGGCGGTAGCCCCGGTTCTCTCCCGGTAGCTCGGTCGACTCACGCATTTATTGACAAAGTCATAACCTTAGTACCATTTGATATTATTTTCGTGTTAAGTTAAATTTTCAGTGTGATTTTTCTGTTGTATTATTTCAGCATGCTTAATGTAAATAGCTAATTTAATATCTTAATATACTTAGTATAATGTTATTTATATTTTTTTTCATGTGTACACACAAATTATTTATCAATATCATTTAACGTTAATACTTATACGCTATCTATTTATTAAGTTATATGCGATGGTAATATGTCTCTTAGCTCTTCAAATTGGTACTTCGTAAATTGGCTCTATAATGTGTTACCTACCCATAACATTTATTTGTACATTGTGAAATAGGCGCTTAATGTGGTAGTATAAATGTCGGATATTTTATTACGTAATATTGCTATATTATTCGTTAAGAGTGGATAGGTATATTTATAAACGAAAAGTAAAGAATATGTTATAATATTTATGTATGTATTTTCAAAACCTTTATTGTATTTTATGATAAGTATAGTGAAAAACAATGTTTGATATCCATATGGTAAGCAAATTAAAATTTCTATCGAAATTGCGACTTGAGTCTTATATTAATACAGAATCATGAGTATTATGAGAATTTGTTTTATTTCCTCAAATATCATATTATATTGCTTGTTACAGCAAAGTTGACAAAATATTACTACCTAATATTTTAAAGTGCGATAATTATAAGTTCTACTCCGATAAGACTTTGAAATCAGCCACACCGGTGTTTCATCGTTCTTGCGAAGACTTGAAAATATACTGCAACTTTCAATTGCAACTTAACTTCAACTTTCAAGTAATTTACTACCTTCTTGCTTTTATTATTTTTCTTTTCCTTTATATTTCTTACATTAAATTTGTATTATGTAGGGATACGTACAAACATACTTACGCCTATAATCCCCGAAGAGGTGTAACCAGTACATCCACATTTCGCCGACCTTAAAAGAAAGGGATAATTAAGGGATTGGGAAAGGGAGGCGGTTTGGGCCTTCGGATATCTCACTCACTGTACGAAACGCAGCAGCAAGCTGCTACTTTACGCCGGTTTTCTGTGAGACAGTGGTAACGACCCGGACGAGCCGGCCCATTCATACAAAAGTGTTTACAGCGTGGCTCTACCACTCAAAAATTATGTAAATAAAAGCGTTGTTATTTTTACTCACTATTTTATTATTTTTATTGTAATTTTTTATAATACCGTCGCCGAATGCGCGGACATTCCGATGCTCTTTTCGACAAAATTATCAAAATTAAATATTTAACTTACGTAAACAATCTGCATTAAACTAGGGAACGTTAAAACTATCACAACGATACATTTTCAACAATTATTAAAAGCTTTTATAATGGCAACATTTACGTAGTCTATGGTATTATTTAACATATCGATTTGCGAACGAAAGCTAATTCAACTTTAATACTGTTAAAATATTTTTAAAATCACATAGTATCGAAAAATTAAAACTCTGAAGAGCCTCTTATGCCTTTACTCGTCACAACATGATGGAATCTAAAATCTTATCTATGGCTTTTTTCAAAGTAATAACATTTTTTTCTTATTTTGTAATATCACTATTAACAACCTACGCTGTCCTCTCGATATTTGAAATCGAACGATAATGCAATATAAAGTTCACTGTTGAAAAGTTAAAGGCTTATTACACCAGTCGCTGCTAAATTTCTTACTAGATTAATCTTTCTTGTCTGTTAAAAATTTACTTAACAACTTGTGACACAGACATTTAAATGCTATCTGTCACATAAGTTGTGGATAGGCTAACGGGATCTTTATCAGCGATTGGGGAAATAGGCCTTTGGTTATTTTCAATTTGAATTTGGCTATATTTTTATGTTTGTTTGAATAAAGAACAATTCAATAATGTTATTTTGAATAGAGAATCACACGGAATCGAGACATGTCAGCTAGAAACAGAATCGTTGGCTAGAAAACATTCCACTTTTCTCGGCACAGCAATAGAAGAAGAAAGAAGACATAACCTTGAAATCACTTATTCATAAATTGTCTATAATATGGTGTTCATGTCACGCATGCACCGAAAAAAATGAAATGGGAAATTATATGCCATCATTTTTAATTTATACTTTTATATATAAAAACCATCACTCTAATAACAATGTCTACCTGGATATCATATTATTTATTTTTTTTGTTCATAAACGTTTTTAATATTAATGATAGCATTTAAGCCTAGTCTTAGACTACCAAGAAGTAAAGGATATTGTGTTACACGGTACATAATAGTTGATGTACCGATGGAATAAGTAGGTATATAACTCTTACACATTCTAATAATAACAAATTTTGGAAATATTTTAATGAAATCTAGCTCGGCTTGTGCTATTTGGTACTGAACAAATGCAATTTTTAATGTGTCTACGTGTCATGACATGCACATGGTATATGCGGCATGATGCATATTGATTGAACTTGCGCTTTGCCTAATAGTAGATACTTGGACACCTTTACAAAATGTATCTACAATGTTCACATACACTTGTCACTTATCTACACCTTGTAGGCACAAGTGATATCTCTCGAACTTGCTCATCGTCTAAAGTTAGGCACGGAATACTTGTGCGTCATCTAAAATCGAAGATATATGTGCCTTGCCTACATGCCGCACACACCGATGATTGATATGATAGTCATTAAACTTGCGTGAAACATTCCGCCGTGCCGTTATTGCGAAGACAATTTAAATTGTTTGATTATAATACTTGTACTATCTAGTGAATAAGTTAAGGCGCGTTTTACAGTATACTACGTTTACATCGTTTTTCAGTTTTGTATATTGTCGAATACTTTTAATTGAAGCCAAAAACGACACGACGGACGGTCCCATACTTTTAAGAACCGAATAAAACACAACAGGCGTGGATCCAGAGGGTTTATAGAGGGGCACGAATGAAAATTTCGCAGGATACGTTTAAATCACCCCTCTCTCCTTAATTACTGAATCCGACCCCGATTAAATGCTAATAGAGTATCTAGAAACGTTACTATGGAAGGATGATAATTTACAAAGTCTACATACTTACATTCGAGAGTTAAGAAATCTCTAGTTAATAGTATAATTATTAGCATACAAAGTTAGCGATTATAGCTGATACGTAAGTAAAGTTTATGTAATTGGTGCTTCTGTTACACTACTTCGATTTACAATTACCTACATTGACTTTATAAATGCAAATGAATATTGCCAACAGTATTTAAATAGATACAGTCCACTTCGTTACGAGATAAGTATTTAAATGTATAGAAACGGATTATAGAAAACTTTTTGATTCCAAGGCTTTTGTGTAAATCAATATGCTAGAGTTCTGTCATGATAATTTTGACAGGTTTGTATTGACATCTCCAATTCGGGTAGCCTAAATTCGACGTCTTATGGCGGTTCCCTATATTCTATATAAAGATAGATTTGCTTAGTATCAAGGGTATTTTGATAGATCTTTCATAGAAAATGTGTCAAAATTTTACTGCCAGTGAGCAAATCTATCGTCCGACAGAATATTGGGAACGGCCATAACGGACGATTTTCACGAAGTCGATCTATCGAGACAATCCTGAATCCATTAAGCCGATTCATTATTGGAATTATAGAGTAGTGGATAATAGAGTCAGTCCATATCAATGGATTTTGTCAATAAATGACTGGCTCAATGGCCTGGTTGAATGAATTTTGAAAACTGTCAAAACTGTCATGCTGAGAAAGTCAAAGTACTTGATCGCTATGCGAACTACAGATTTCATCAAATCCAAGCTTATGTACAAAAGAGACATGAAATTTATTGCCTTCAGCGTTCACTAGGCCTAATCGTTTATTGTACTCTCTTCCACTCACAATATATTAGAAAAGGAAAGATACTGCGAATAGATTTGGAGATCGCATGATCTATAGATGTTTGAATACATTATAATTATGTCATAAGTATGCCCTTATCACAGATTATGATCTAACATGTGTTGTATCTACTAGATATGTCTTTTTTGTCATCCCTACCGCCTCCGCTTCAGAAACAATTTCGCGTGAAGGATTAGTGGCAGAGTGAAGATTATATTGAAAAGCGGATGCTCTAAGTTGAGATAAAACAATTAGGGTATAATCTCATTCACAGATCCACTATAATGATGCCTGGAACATTTTTGTCTAAATGCATTTATTAAATGAACTTAGAAAAAAACCTTTCTATGCATCATTAATTATCTGGCTTATTCTGAAACATATCGTCTCAATAGCTACCATACTTAGCCCCTAGGGTAGTCATAATTCTAATTTTTTATTTCGTCTTTCCATGCAATAACTCAATATCTTATTTTCTATAGAGTCGGTAGAAATTCTGTATTGGCTACCATACCATACCCAACCTACTTGCTGACCAGTTCGGACAAGCTATAAATCCATTAGAAAAACAACTCCTTCCAAATATGTTTTTAACATTTTTAGCAGCATACGGTTCACTATTTTAGATTTTATCAGATTACTAATCTACTTTCGTCTCTCATTCAGCCTGGAGTTATATCTGCTTAATGCCAGAGGCCGCCTTCCTACTAAGACGCCTCCACTTTGTCCAATCTTGAGTATCCTTCGGGTATGTACTTCAGCAGGCCAAGGCCTCGGTCTTCGTCATATTTAGTTTCAGACCTCTGTTTCTAAGTGTCCCCTACCACAGTTTCACTCTTTGCTCTAGGCGCTGTTTGTCCTCGTCTACTTGTGCTACATCTACTCGTTGGCATGTGCGGTGTTTCGCCGCGAGATTTTTCTCCAGGCATAATCTTGAAGTTGGTCACCTTACTGATGTGGGACCTACTCAAGAGCAAGTAGTTTATTTGTGATGGGCGGGTTCCTCTTTAGTCTATGAAGATTTTGATAAGATTACTAATCTACATTAGCCTATTTTGTTATTGAATTACAAAACGTGGAAGCCACGCATGCTCATAAAAAGTAGCAACACCATACAGTACTTTGTAATTCAACTGATAATTACCCCGACAAATAAAATGTTAGGTCTCATAGATCCTAGTAATTTAACTAGCTTCAGTATTCTTCAAACAAAAACACAGGCTTATGGAAGACGACCAAATCCAACATATGAGGACAGGCCTGAAGCCCACATGAATCCTTCAACTCCTGTCACATGCAGTTGTTTCTGAGCGTCGACATGCATTGCGAATGAACACAAAATGATTCTTTATAAAGCTTTTCATATACATGGAAAAATGTTTGTGCGTGTTCGTCAAATGATGTATTAATGTCGCTGATAGGCGTCGGTCCCACCACGAGCGTGAGAATTCCGATTTTAGAGTTTCATGTGCTCACTAGTTAATTTATGCGACGGCATAGATCTTTATTCTCATAAAAGTAATAGACTTCAGCAAACAGGAAGAGCAAAGGAATGCATAATGTAGAACTCTGAACTGATCGCTTATAGTGGTATCGACACCTTATACAAAGTTGAAATTGTGGAACGTCCTAACATTTAATAATATTTTAACTATCTATGTCTACTCTATTTATTGCTATGTTAAATAGGCGGGTTGTAAATGTTAAATTTGGGATAATAACAATTGAATTTAACGTTCAATTTTTCGTCATGACATGGTGGAAAATAATGCGCAAGCTTTACTTTATAACAACGAAAATATAGGCCAGTGGCGTGGCATGTATGCATCAGCCCCTAGCTTTAATGGGCCCTTGTATTATAGCACCTTAAATAATATATTAATTTTAATAAGATAAATGGAAGAGTTTTTATTTGGATGTAAATATTTAAAGGTATTACTAGTTCCCCTCATGTGAAGCTACAGCTAGGGATCTGGACAGTCATGTAAAGCCTGTAACATCTGTTATGTGAGACCACGCCACTGTCATGGACGGTTTTCGAGATGTTACTTCATAAGTTACCATTATTTTTGAACTTGTACCAACCGTGCCTTTGTAATTCAAAAACGATTCACGACGTTACATTAAGAATTGACTATTTATGATAAATTCAATGATTATAGAAGAGGAAGATTTATGTTTTTCATATCACGAAACATGGATATTATAATAATTATATAATGTAATGTCTAATCGCCCTACAGTTTGAACGAGACATGTACGAAAAAATTGTAAATTATCAATAAGTACGTTTTATATTCACTTATACCTATTTCTAATATTTAGGGCTGAAGCTTCATATTTAGTACTTAGTAATCTCATACTACATCAATCAGTTTAAGGCCATATAATTTAGTACAATCTATTGTTTACAAGCGTACAATGGACACTGGCAACTCTGAATTGTCTGGTATCACTGCATCCCACACAGTATTTATTCCAGTAAACACATATAAAACAACCGGTTTACTTATTAGTTCTCATATTCCCAGTTATATTCAACTCCAATTATTAAGCCTTAATAAATTTAAATTATGTCTTAAACTTAGGCTTTGCCAAAACGTTTATTATAACGCGAAAGATTACTTGGAAGACAAAACAGCTTGGAATTGAGCCGCTCACTCCTTACAGAATTGGCTGTACCTAGGTCTCTTCTTTTATATAATATATTGTTTAATATTGACTGCTCTATTGGCGCAATATTAGTATTTAAGGCAATACTGACATGTTGATTTTTTAAATTTTTATATCATTTATTTAATTTTTTGTTTTTTTTTCTGAGTGCGAGTGCCAAGTATGTCTGGTATACTCTTGGCCATTTCTTAAAAAGGCCAATCCAGGAATTTCTGTACATTACACTCGCATAATTCTGTAAAACAATGTCTGGACATTAAAAGAGGCCGTAACCCATGAGTTTGTTTCGGCATTTCTTCTCATGGCTAGCCCCGAAATGCCGTCTTAAATATAATGTAGCATAAAAAATGATTGACATGTAAAAGTGATATTTATGATCCAATTTACAGAATAAATGATTGAATTTGAATTTATTTTTCAGTCGCAATAATATTTTGGCATACTAATTAGTCCGCATAACGTTCAAATGTAAGACCCAATTAGGCATACTTTCTTTTGGCATAATATCTATGTCTGATATTAAACCAAAACGGGTAAATACTTAACCAGTTGTTAATAATGGCTCACCTTATACTACTGCAAAATTCAGGACTACGAATCTTGGGATTTATGCAAAGGAGTTTTGTAGGGGTATTTAAGGCTAAATTGGGAATTTGTTGTTTGTGAAACACCCTATTTGAAAGATTTACTTAGTAAGTAGTTAAAAAGAGTTAAAAAAGATAGAGACAATAAAAGAAGAGGAAATTACGTCATGGCGGGTGTCGTCAGTAAAATAACACTCGACACTTTCGCGATTGAATTGTGCAAGAACTATGACATGTTATTAGGACTTTAATATAATGAAAAACAAATATATGCGAAAATATGGGCGCCCATCAGTAACATTCTTAAGTTTCATCTATTTATTAAAAGATTTATTATGTTTTTGGTCAATAAATAAATTCAGACCAATCTTTTTATGTCTGTACCTTGTTTGGTTCAAATATTATCAATATAATATTAGGTATCTTGGTTTCGCACATGTCTCGATCTTTTTATGTCACCTTACCGTCCTACATGTGTATTTACAACACCATAATAATTACGACTAACCGTTTGTGCAATGACAACAACATGGGCAAACATCGATCCATCACACGTAAACTTATCAGTAACAGAAAGAAGAAATGAACAATACCAACAAAATGTATTGGATTATTTACAACATTCAACCGACCCGTATATTATAAAAATCACATTACAACTTAGCATATAAGCGCCATCGTAAAGAACAACTAACATTCATATATCTACATCTATGTGATGGCTAAACATTTAAATATATGATACAAACGTATCATCTTTTATAAAACGCGAAATCTATGGCGTTTTGTCAAATTTAAGAACGCTTGGAACAACCACGTCTACTAATCATCCAATCTCAAATTATATAATATAGGCACATACTATCATTTACCCGAGGTGGGATTGTATTCACCCATCCGATCTTGACTTGTCATTGTTAATGTCGGCAGTCAAATTCTTATAGGAACGAAAATCATCCCACTACGTTTTAAGGGTTGGCTTCGACAGCCGTCACTTCATTATTACACAAAACAATGTAAAATGTAATATTTCCAATACTTCTTAAATTTAACACAACGCAGCTCAATCAAAATTAAACGAGTGAAGCTTCGACTATTCACTAAATACGAATGACTTATCAAAATATCCTGGTTCGCTTATTTCGAATACAGTATCGTCGACATGACTTCTATTACAAGCTTTATTAATACACATCTAAAGTAATCTACGTAGCAAAGGAATCACAACGTAAATCAGTTGAGCAATCATTATAACTGTTTGTGCTAGGACATTAAACCAAACTGAAACATCACAAACGTAAATTAACTATACCACTAAAATTATTCTACCCTTTAACTTTATTAATTACACTTGTAGACCAGGTTCGATAGTTTTTTAAACAGAAAAAAATAATAGTAGGACGAAACCCATTAGAAAAGGAAAAGAATATAACAAAAATGAAAGGAAAAATAATTTACGGGCGATCTGTGGTCGGGAAGTGGAAGGGGGGGAGTTTTTAAGGGTAAAAAACAGTTTATATTGATTTCCGGCAAAACTGTAAGTCCTATGGAAAAAAGTTAAATGGCAAAGTTGTAGGTAATAAAAAGATCTACTTACAACTTTTGTATTTACACTTTTTTCACATAACGTCAAAATTTATTCCCCCCCTTCCACTTCCCGACCTCAGACCACCATTAAGTTATTTTTTCTTTCATTTTTGTCATATTCTCTTCCTTTTCCAACGGGTTTCATCCTACTATTTTTTTTCACTTTTTACCATTTTCAAAGGCTTCAGGCCTGGTCTAGTATGACATCCATTACGTGGCCTTCGCTTGGACAATGAAGGTAGCCGTACTCTAGGCCTAAGCTGACGGTGACGAAGACGAAGTAGAGTAAGAACATGGTGAAACCGAGCCCCTTGTTCATCTTCCATTTGAAGCAGGCTATGCTGAGGATGACGAAGAGGAGCATGGCGAACAGCAGTACGATGCTGCATACCATGCCTTTCGAGTTGACTTGCACTGGCTCGCCATATATCAGCCCGTACAGGAGCCACGGTAGAGGGAGGCTGGAACAGAATTAAAAAAGACAATCTAAATTATAATAGTTTATTTTTGTCCTTCATCTAAATATTTACTCGATTCGTTTTGAGTTTTTTTTATATAATAGGCCGTTAAACGAGCAATGATGATGGTAAGTGACCTCCACCGCCCATGTACGCTCTTACGCTTTGTCGACCTTAGAGAAAAGGGATAATTAAGGAATTGGGAAGGGGATTTGGGCCTCCGGATATCTCACTTACCGTACGAAACGCAGCAGCAAGCTGCTACTTTACGCCAGTTTCTTATTAATAGTGGTAAAGACCCGGACGAGCCGGCCCATTCCTGCTGTAGACAAAACTTTCGACAGAGTGGCTCTACCACTCAAAAAAGATAGTAAAAACTCAGTGCTATTTTGCCTTTTGCGTTACCTATTGCGTATTTAACTATATGCACGTTTTAACAAAAATGACCCAATTTAAGAAAATCATAAACCATACCTCCACCCAAAGACTTTAATGTATCATAGATAAGCTGTGCGGTACATATAAATTGTACCACTAAGTTACGGTCAATTGACTGTAACTCAATATTACCATCTCGCTTAATCTCAACTAGAACCCCTATCGCTTACTCTCAACTAGAACCCCTATCACCCTCTCTGTTTGTGAGCTGTCAAACTCCCGCGTTATGTGACGTAATTCTACTCCTAAACATCCCGTCTAGTAGGCAGTATACATTAAAGTCTTTGCCTCCACCCCCCCCCAAACTTATAACGTACAGCAACGCCATACAAAAATTACAACAACCCATAAAAGATTCAATTAAGTGCATCGTAAAACTTAGTTTACGGGATATTAATATTTTTATGTTGGCATTCATTTGACCCGATATCGAGGTCGAGGTCTTGCGCCAAATTACACCGATAAATATCAAAGTATTTTTTTATCGTTAGTTCGCACCCCTTCTTTTGGTTGGGGTTGCCGAATTTCAGAGGGTAAGGCCACACCGATGGCTAAGTGGGTTACCACGGCATTATGTCAAGCTTCCTTAGATGCGTATCGTTTGTAATCTTAAATATATTTTAACACGAACTGTGTTTAGAATTTAAGTGGATTTGTTAAAGCCGGCAGCGAGTTTGAATTTGGGGTAAATTTTATTCATTATACTTCGGCCGGAGTACCACAAGGCAATGTTTTATCTTCACATCTCTTAGCAGTTTTTCTTTACGATTAGTACAGTTACAGTAACGTTTAACATTGTTAGACTGAATGTTAGTCCATATAAAGCTCAAGTCGTTGTTATCATCAGCCCCAAGATATCTAAGCTGTTTTTGAACTTATTGTGAACGGTAAACTATGAATAGCTTGAATTCTGTAATAGTATGACCAGTATACAACCGTCAAGTTTTAATTCAAAATTTATTTCCATTAAATCCTGTATGTACGCTATTAAATGCGTTTGTTGACCAAAGTTATATTCCTTTAGAGTTTAGCAAACCACAATTGAGTTTTGAACAAATATCTTCAAATCTCATTGTCGGGGCTTATATCAAATCTTCGCTTCTCGAACTACAAAGTGGAGGCGCCAAACGATTCTGAATCCTATTCCAATGAACTAAAGTTGTTTTCTTTCGAGTTTCAGTTATCGATCGCATTGCACCTGCAGAACGCAAGACAATACATGGTAAAGCCTGAATAAGGTGAGAAAGAGCTTATCTTTTGTAGCTTTTACGATGGAAAATACGAAAACCTTATCTTTTATATCATAATTTTAACTTCAAAAATTGTATTAGGTAAGTATGGTACAATTTTCAATTCTTTTTTCTAAATTTCAAATTTACGATATCATGCGTTGCGTAAAATGCTTGACTTAGTTTTATGATGTAAAAAGTAATGTAAAATACGAGATGATTATTCTGTTTCCCTAATCTTAAACTGTGTGCTTCGCCTCGGTGGCGCAGTTATAATGCGTACGCGTTACGACTGAGGCTGACGCTAATTATTTAATAAAAAAATCAATACACCCAACAGTCACACACATAGTCCTGACCCCACACTAAGTAAACCTGTATCGCGGGTATCAGGAACTACGAGGGACTTGCGGTCCCACAACACCCAGACCCGAGACCAATATTTGTGGTTCACACAAACATTTGTCCCGGTGTGGGAATCGAACCCACGGCCTCTCGCTTCGCAGCCGTCTACTCGCCCGCTGCGCCACGATAGGACATTAAAAATCTGCCGTACGCATTACCACTGCTGGGTTCGATCCCCGAGTCGGGTAAAAGTGATATTTGGTGTTTCTATTACGAAATGCTCAGTATCAGTTGGGTCGATAGGCTCGCCACCTATCACATGGGACGGAGATACGCTCGGCGAAATGTGGGTTTACGGGTTACACCTCTGCCTTCCACTTTGGGGATTATAGGCTTATGTATGTGTGGTGCTTGTCCAATGTAAGTACTTCCATATTGTAAACTGTCGTTTTTATAATAATGAAATGGCGAAGAGAAGATTCCTTTAAAAGTATTACCTAATTTTTTCGTATAGACTAAAGGTACTAGAATACTCTTTAGTTTTAGTTAACTGAGCAGTGTATATATTAAACTAAAATAGCATCTTCCTCTTTATGAACATTAAAATAATCTCAGTGTTCTATTCTCTAATGACCATTAAACCAGACATCCAACAAAAGTTTGAAATTTTACAAACATCACGTATAAACATTTATTTCCTTTATTCTCATGATACATTGCCAGCTATCAACACGAATTCCAGAAAATACGACCTTATATCTTTTGATATAAGATTTGTTGTTAAACAACACATTCAACACACGTTTCACTAGATTTATAGGGTAGTTTGTTGTACAGGCTTTGAAAACACAAGTAGAACCGAGCTGGTAATGCAAAATATATGGAAAAGAAAAATGAGAATTTGTAATTTATCAGTAACAACTAGAAGTAAAGCATGAATGGGCCGGCTCGACCTGGTCGTTACCACTATCTCACAGAAAACAGACGTAAAGTAACGGCTTGATGCTGTGAAAGAGTAAAAAAAAAACTTAAAAGTACCTAGTCTCTCATTCAGCTGCATGCTGCAGTACTACATAGCAATACTGCAGCACTGGTTTTCAATGAACTAATTACAAGAACTAGTTACTGATATAGAAGTAGCAATAAAGCTAGTACACTCATAATATTCTTTTGAAGAATATGAAAGGTACATTGAGACGTTTTTGGCAGCATACACTGTTCCTTACTAATAATATTCAAAGGAGACGTTGCAAAGTTACAATCTTGGCTTTGCTCCAAAAATGGCTGTAAGACCTGAGTTTTAAAGTTACATTTGACTCCATCTATGTAGACTAATGCTGAACAGTGGAGGAAGAATTTTAATTTGGTGCGACTATTTTGGATTTGAGACATTTGCCTTACATGACATGTTAAGTTAAAGTCGGCATGTAAAACCTGTTTCACTCTTTTAGTTAGGCAGGGATCCCTATGGATTTTATTATCATTAACGTCCAGGTTTTTTTAGTACCATGAATGACGAGACGAGCAGCTCGCTTGATGGTAAGGGTTTTGCCTGACCATAAACAGAAGCAATACAACCCAGAACTTTGAATTACAAAGTAGTATGACACGACACTGGTTTGCGCTCGTCACCCGGAGACACGAGATTTGTGGCTTTAATGTCACTCAAACAGGAAAGGCGGTAATACTTACCCACTGGTTTTTGGTGGCAGAAATAGACGACGTGGTGGTACCTACTCAGATGGGACCTCGCATGCGAAGGGCCTACTAATTATCTCTGTTGACTAAAGAGGAATAATTTCATATTCAATAAGAACTCTGTTTTATTATGTCTTTTAATTTTGCATAGCAACGTGTCAGTTGTTTTTGTTATTCTGTTTTGTCTTAGTTTTTCCGTGTACGTTAAATACAACGTAAAATATTTTTTATATTATTATATTATTTTTTGCAATTTTATTCAATATCCCCCTAGTATTCCAACAATCTCCACTATCTCAACCTGGGTGGTAAAATTTGAAAGTAGTAAAAAAAGACTATTTGTACCGGTAAAACTAAATAATAAATAATACACCCAACAGTTACACACATAGTCCTGACCCCACACAAGGTAAACCTGTGTCGTGGGTATCAAGAACTACGAGGGGCTTGCGGTCCCACAACACCCAGACCCGAGACCAATATTTGTGGTTCACATAAACATTTGTCTCGGTGTGGGAATCGAACCCACGGCCTCTCGCTTCGCAGCCGAGTACTCGCCCGCTGCGCCACGGAGCTGTCCGCTCGTTTAAGCAATACCTACTTAGTTGAAGTTATTCAAACGTTGTTTCATTTGTTTTCAGTACTAACAATACTTAAAAGTCTGCAGATTTCATGAATCATTGCCTCTGTCTTTTTGTAATTTGCAAGATGTCTATCGAGTCTATTATACAGTCAGTAAATCTATACATTTTGGTAATAAAATAATGAGAATCTTGTGTATTATTACCAGTTTAATATGTGCAGCCTATAGCTACACATTTACCGTCATTTCTTTTTAGGACGTCGTTCTACGTGGCGACAGGCACCGAGGAGGGGACATCTAGTTTGGGATCACGCTATTGCCACATATTCAGTATTGTTCAGTCACATCGCAGAGTGAAGTGAATAAACTTCTATACACCATATTTCATGTTTAGACATCGAGGACTTTTTAACGTACACATATATTTTCCTTTTCTATCTCCTACCTTCATCTTAGTTATTTATAATAGAGTAAGTAACTTGAGAGAAACACCACCATTCACACCTTTATTTAGCATTTTATCTACTGTTAAAATACACTCATCATTGGTCGTTTACAAGTTTTTTTTAAACGGTATTTTTGTTGTTAAAAAGTTATGTGGCGACAATTAATATATTTATAAAGATGCGAGATCCAGATACAGCACTTTAAATTTATATTTGCATTTGCATTGGTTTTGTTACTCTGGTATCCAAAGCTAAAGTGAAAAGATTGTTTGTGAATATATTTAGACTTCTTTAGATCGCATGCAGACATTACATCAAAATATACATTTCAATAACCTTTGTAGTGTAATGTCGGGCGCCAGGTGTTAGCCAACCTAGGCCAAAGGTCGCACGGACCTTGAAGGTCACGGCTGAAGGGGCTCGTTGTTTGATTTGGCCACTGGGTCGTGACGATGGTGTTACAGTTACTATGGAATTTAGACCAGACTTTAAAACTTTGTCTAGATCATGTGGGTCGAAATTTTCATAAAAGTGTTTGTAATACCTATATACTTAAGCTCACGCCTGGATTCTTGAAGAGGTAAGCAGAGGTGCATCCACAGTTCACTAAGCTTATTTTCATCCCAATATATGATTGGGGGCGAGCCTATCGCCATTTCGGGCACAAATTCCAATTCTGGAGACTCATGTCTGATTTTTTCAAATAGAAAACTAAAGTCTGAAACACCAAATGTGACTGATTGGTATTTGAATCCAAGACCTCTCGGTTTATAAGTGCGCTGCTTCAATAGCAAAAAGCCAATTAATAATAAAATGTATAGGTACTTACCCAACAGTAACATCAAAAATATTGCTGCCGACCGAACTGGAAACAGCCATGTCACCGAAACCTTTCCTAGCGACTATGACTGAGGTTATGAGGTCAGGCACCGAGGTCCCCGCAGCTAGGAGCGTGAGGCCCATCACCTCGGGAGGCACGTGCGCTGTCGCCCCCGCCACATTCGCCCACCACACCATCAGGTACGAGAAAAACGCTATCCATACTATAGACCCTATAAACGTTACAGGGAAAAGACCCTTCCCTGAAAATGAGAAGGATTGGTTTAATTGAAAGTAGGACAGAGAAGACGCTCTACGAAATCAGCCGATTGTCTCCCTCTAAGCTCGATGTGCATTATTTACAATCGGTTACTGTAAGTAAATCACTAGACCCAAAGAAATACAATGCGACCTACTACCAGTTAGTTTAACAAAATGTATTGAATTTATAACAGTTCCTAAGCTAACATCTTAGCACAATCAAGGATCTTAGCATAATCATATGACATCTTCTAGCATGGCGATAGGCTCGCCCCCTATCACATAAGGGACGGAGATACGCTCGGCGAAATGTGGGTGGACTGGTTACACCTCTGCCTACCCCTTCGGGGATTACAGGCGTGAGTGCGTATATATCTTCTAGCATGGCAAAAAGTCATCCCTATTCTTAACTGGATCGCATTGTTCCTAAATCTGTCGTACTCATAGCTTCTATATAGCATACTCGAATTATCACGGTTTCTAAGAAATGGTTCTGGTTACATCCTCACCTCTCGGAGTCCGTGTGTCCGGGAGGGTGATCCAAAGTGGGAAGACAATTGGTGCGACCAACAAATATGTGATACGCTTGCGGAACCCTGAGGGCCACGACATGTCCAGCGGCGTCGTGTCATCCTCTAGGTCACCTATCTGAGGACATAAGGAAATTACACACTTCATGATTAGTTACGAATATGAAATGAAATAGTTTATTAATCATGTAGGCAATTAAAATAGCGCTTATGACAAGTCAGCACAAAATAAAGAAACTCACGTATAGAAATCATATCAACTAATGTATAATAATAATAATAATAAATACACCCAACAGTCACACACATAGTCCTGACCCCACACTAGGTTAAACCCGTATCGTGGGTATCAAGAACTACGAGGGACTTGCGGTCCCACAACACCCAGACCCGAGACAAATATTTGTGGATCAGACAAACATTTGTCAAGGTGCGGGAATCGAACCCACGGCCTCACGCTTCGCAACCGGCTACTCGCCCGCTGCGCCACGGAGGCTGTCACGTAACATATATAGCATTATTAAAATTGATATTATCTATATACTTTATAATCTCGCTAGTCAAGATTAGATAATCTAGATAATGCTCATCCAGTATAAATCAGTTACACATTGGCTGATGTTGGAATGCGGGAAAAGTTTTATCAAAAGATTATAAGAGTTTTGAAATGACACGACATTTACCTAATACGAATTATATTACCTAACAAGAAAAGCATTTGAAACGAATTCCCAACATATTATATGATAAAGAGATTTTATCCTTTCTTAACTGGAGTTTGATGCGACAGTGAGTATGAACTGTAGTATCAAGCGTGACACCTGACGAGGGTGTTCTCTTCGACATTTATAAAACACTTGATCGGTTAGTATTCGATGGAGATGTTCAGGTATTTTATATTGTTGAAATTTTTTGTACTTTCTTGACTGCCTTGGTGGCGCAGTTGTAATGCGTATACGGTACTACTGCTGTGCTGAGATCTCGGGTTCGATCCCCATGTCGGTTAAAAGTGTATTGACAGCCTCCGTGGCGCAGTCGGCAAGGAGCCGGTTCGAATTCCTCACCGAGACAATCCACAAATAATTGTTTCGGATCTGGGTGTTGTGGGACCGCAAGTAGTTCTTGATACCCACGATACAGGTTAATCTAGTGTGGGGTCAGGACTATATGTGTGACTGTTGGGTGTATTTATTTATTTATTGGGTTTTTCTATCACGAAATGCTTAGGTATCAGCCCGATGTTTGGAATTGTGCCCGGTATGGCGATAGGCTCGCCCCCTATCTCATCGTGGGACAGAAATAAACTGGGTGAACCGTGAGAGCAGCACTAGTTCCACCTGTGCCTATGCCTTTGGGATACAGGCGCCATAGTTAAGTAGTCAAATGTCCAAGTCAGTCACGTTTCAAATAGCCAAGTGTCCAATTAACTCCTCTTCAGTCAGTAGAAGTAACACGCGTCGTATAATCATGGCACTAGGATCTGATTTGTTCACTCTGTACCCTCAATATTATTGTGATCTAAGCTTTACAAAATGTAATTTGTATTTCGATACGTCGGCTCCGTTCAGCTGTCGAATCTAAATTGGATTCTTTTCGTCGCAATTACTCAAAGTCTCGTCGGTCGACGGTAATCTCTTCTCGTGTCGTTTCAACCTTCAAACTGGTGTGAATATATGTTACGTATACTTTTAGCTGTTGATATTTCTGTATTTTTTTGTTCTGCTTAACCGTCTCTAATAAAACAAAGGCTCTCAATTCGTCTGTATGTATTTTATGTACGCTCATGCATAATGCCAAATGTGGACCGATTTGGATGATATTTTTGTATTCTATAGGATTTATTACGGTGGTGGTTCCAATTAAATTTGAAGAAATAAGTTCCACCTCCACACAACACGTGGAATGGCAGCTTGTATTTCGTATAGCGAGTGATGTTTCTAGGGGACCAATCTCCCTTTCCTTATCCCCATTATTTTTCTTTCTCTTTTCTTTTAATGTATCCCTAATTCATCCGGAAAAATGGGTGATTATGGGCAGTGGAGATCACTTTTTTTATAGTATAGGCCGGCAAACTAGCAATTTGGTCACCTGATAGTAAGTGATCTCCACCACCCATGAACGCCCACAACACTAAAATAATCATGGGCGCGATGCCAACCTTAAAGGAAAGGGATTGGGACGGTGAGGTGGATTTGAGCCTCCGGATATCACACTCACCGTACGAAACGCAGCAGCAAGCTGCTACTTTACGCCGGTTTTATGTGAGACAGCGGTAACGACCTGGACGAGCCGGCTCATTCATGCTGTAGACAAAACTGTCTACAACGTGGGTCTACCACTCAAAATCACTTCATCAGGTGATCTATTTGCTCGTTTACCAGTGTCTACTAATAAAATAAATTCATAACATAAGCTTACGCTTGTTACCCCCCTAAGGGATAGGCAGACGTACTCTTTTTCATCTCATGATTATAGCAGATAAGTGTCTAGACTGTCGCCATATCGAGCACGAATTCCAATCATTTCCAGCAAGTCATGTGTGATTTTGCAAATTAAAAACTCCGCCTCTAACTGCCCCGGTGGCGCAGTTGTAATGCGTACGCGGTACGACTGTTGGGCTGAGGTCTCGGGTTCGATCCCCCGGTCGCGTAAAAGTAATATTTGGTTTTTCTATCATAAATTTCTTAGTATTAGCCCGGAGTCTGGAAGTGTGCCCGGTATGGCGATGGGTTCTTCCCCTGTCATCATGGGAAGGAATAAGCTCGGTTGAATGTGGATGTACATCTCTGCCTACCCTTTCGGGGATTACAGGCGTGAGTTTGTATGTATGTAAAAAACTCTAACACAACAACGTTATAGTTAGTGGGATTCTAACCCAGGACTTCATATATTTCCCAGAGTACACTACCACTAGACCAATGAGGCGACTTTATTATTCATTAATTAACGCTAAGAGTTTAATCAGACTCACTGAATCAACTGAAACAGGAATCTGGTATAACGTTACAATAATGGTTTCTTTAGTCAATGGTTAGTATTATCGTGATTTCTATTCATCGTGGCCATCAATCACTCGGCACCACTTCTAGCGTTTCCCGTGCAGAACAATGGATAACCACGCAGTTACTCGAAGGTTACGTTGTTACTCTATATAAATCGATTCTAAATGTGTAGTATGACAGCCTCCGTGGCGCAGCGGGTGAGTAGCCGGCTGCGAAGCGAGAGGCCGTGGGTTCGATTCCCGCACCGAGACAAATGTTTGTGTGATCCACAAATATTTGTTTCGGGTCTGGGTGTTGTGGGACCGCAAGTCCCTCGTAGTTCATGATACCCACGATACAGGTTATCCTAGTGTGGGGTCAGGACTATGTGTGTGACTGTTGGGTGTATTTAATTTAATTTAATTTAATATAGGACTTTTTAATTAGAATTTTTATTATTAATTAGTATGTATCACAGATCGCTCGCCTGACAGTGAGTAGTGGCGAGTTATCCAGATGGCTTATTCCATAACATTGGTATTTATAGTGATTAAGGGATCTGCATCAACCGGGCATCTCGCGTCTGAGTGGTTTTACTCTTCAATTCTTATCGTGTATTTGCCTTACTTGATGTTGGCGGAATTGTCCATAGGGACATAGGGACATCTTAAAAATAATAGGGATATATAACATTATAAAGTTCGCATTACTCACCTCCTCTATCGCATCTAACTGGACATCCGCGAGTGCGCCGTTTGGCAGGTCCAGCGGTGTCTCCTTCGCCTGGGCAGTGGCAGCTGCTGCAGAATGCCGTGCCGCTGTAGCCCCCGCGCCGCCCGCAGTCGGCCGCGTCGCTTCCAGCAGCACCTTTAAAGATGCTATCGCGTGGAGCTGCGTCGCTTTCTCATCTACTTTACCTGCAGACAATGGCTGGAGCTTAATATGAAGAAGGTAATGAAATTTCAAGTTGCTATGGCCTTGAGTGATTATTTTTTGCCGCATATACGAAGACATTTCTTATTTATTTAGGCCAGAGATACACGCTAAGGGCAAAATTATACCAAATCAGTCAAGTGCTTAGGGTTGACGAAGGAATTTATAAAACTCGCCTTAACATTTAGCCTGGCTACCTATAATTGATCAGTAGATAGAGTCTTTTTAAGGAAGGACAGCCAGATGGATAGACAGAAAGACAGACGGGCGTAGGCGTAGTACCTAATAGAGTTTGTAGGCACTCTTTGGTTACGGAAACATAATGATGGTATGTGCTTGGTGGCACATATTGAAAATCTTGTTCTTATTTGTTTATAATCTGCATGATGATTGAGTATAGGAATTTATGTTATAAAGCCACTTCTTATTGCTTCAGGCATTAATTTAGATAGGTCTTTCATCAGAGCAGCATACAGTGTACATGCAACAAATATTTTAGCAAGCAATTAATGCGCCCACACATTGTCTTGAAAGTACGTACATACAGAAAGCATACACTTTGCCTGAACGACTGCAAATTCTTCAAATGCTAAATGTGGAGAGAATAAGTAGTGTGTGTAGTGTGCGGCCTTTCTTCGAGACATCAAGTAATTAAGTATTTTTTTGTCGCATAGCACAAGTAGAGTTAAGTAAGTATCCAGTAGACTACGACATAATATGCTTCCTCCGGCGAATTCTAAAGATTTGGGCAAATAAAATTCAGAAATTGTAGAGAATATGATAATTTAAAATTTGATCTATTTGTGAAAGACGTATATGTGTATATCTCTATTCTCAAGTCAAATTATTTTGCAGTGAAACATTTCAGACGTAAGAACAATACCTTTAATGTAGGATTTAATCTGTAGTTTAAGAAGAAACTTATGTCAAGATGCTTCTAACGGGTATTCTATTTTTAGATTATGGCCTCATCGATTTTTGTAGATTTCGCCAATGTCAAGTATTAAAATAGCAATATGACCTAACGGGTATGATTGACATTGACACTCTGACAGACTGTTTGTAAGTATAAATACATACAAAGAGAATACATACGCACTCACGCCCGTAATCCCCTAAGGGGTAGGCAGAGGTGTAACCAGTACACCCACATTTTACCGAGCGTATCTCCGTCCCATGATGTGATAGGGGGCGAGCCTATCGCCATACCGGGCACAAATTCTAGTCTCCAGGCTGAGATTGAGCATTTTGTAATAGAAAACCCCATGACCACTTTACCCGACCCGGGGATCGAACCCAAGACCTAAGCGTTAGCCTCAATCATAATTTCATAACGCGTACGCATTACAACTGCGCCACCGAGGCAGTCATACATACATAAATTTTGGCAGGCGATACTGTCGTCATATTCGGAAGTAATTCTATTGCAATAAATATATAGAAATCAGTAGGGTCGCTGCGATCTGCGGTCTGCCGCCGATCTCAAACCCACATCTTTACGACCCTAAATCGTGCTGGGTTTGCAAATGTTATGGTTATATTTTAGAGATGTTACACAGTCATACTCGTTAGAGGTTTAAGCAAGATTTGTTGCGTTTTTAAATGCCTAGTATTTTGAGGAATTTATGCTGTGAAATTATTTAGTAGTATTGAAACAGCGATGCCCGTCAACTACAATTTGAATTCCAAAAACCGGAGTGTTGCTTTCGTTCCACTGAAATATGGATAATTGCGCTCGAAACCACATTCATTTCACAAGCTGTATAAGTACGTACTTATTGCAGTGCAGTTCGGGTAAAAATAGGTCAACACACAGCGGGCAAACTTTGTTTCTGTTCAACAATGCACACTGCACAAATGTTTGAACTGCCCACTCGGTAAAGTTTGGACGTGCGTCTATTTATTTAATAACAAATCCCCGAATGAGATGAAATGCTGCGTTTTGGTGTCAACTTGTGACGAGTTTTGTGCTAAAGATGTTTTTAAAACTTACTTTATAGTGGACATTGGATAAGGTAACACAGACTTTGTACAACTATACTGCTAGAACCTGCTTCACATAAACGACTGAGGGCTGTCACGTCTATTACTCGTAACTATAGAACGAAATTAATTAAGAAACAGAGAAAAAGTGTTCCAATGCTGCAAAACACAATGTACAAGATAAAAGGCTTATGGTAGCTAAAATAAACATAAGAAGTTTGCACCAAATGAGCAAAGGTTCAGCATTTTGGGTCATATTGGGTTTTCTAGTTCCAAATAGTCTCAAAAGAGAGGAGAAGATGTTAAACAATCCTGGTTGCTGCCGAATCTTGAAGAAGTGTTGTTTATACTTTACCGACCACTACAAAATTCTGACGCTAAATTGACTATTAAGGTAATTATTAACAGCAAAAGGAGAGGAAGTGGTTTATTCGATAGTTAGTCAAACGATGGCTAACTTTGAGGAAAGGAAAGAGCATTTAGGATTTGCTGATACTCTGGCAATTTTATTGACTGTAGGAAATGCAACATCAAATCTTATGCTTTACGTGGTTCTCTGTAAGATCATCTGTCTAATGCATTCGGTCGGCGCGGCCCGGCGTGGTGAATTAATATCCAATGGCTAACTTCCGATGGTCATGTCAAATGTACTATGCGTTTCTACTGTGCACCACGTACAGGTATGGGAGATTATTTATCGTCACTAATAGCGGGTTTACACGGTTCGATTTTGAATAATAAAAGCTGTATGGTGTTTGTTGATCAATTCGATTGAAAATTTGTTCAGACGTTTCCAATTTTATGCGACTTAGCAGTTGATCAACCAAAATCGAACTTTTTAAACCCGCTATAATGCAGACCGTTTTGGCGCCTTCAGTAACGTGTACGACTACGCTGACAGTCGCGTCTAACGCTTGACGCGATCCCCGGTAGTCTGTATTTAGGTATTTTTTGTAATGTGCCGAAAATATTAAGAAAATTGTAATATTCCATGCTTGACGTCTGTTGTTCGTGGTTCCATCAAGATTTGTCGCTGGATTTAGTATTATGTGAGGCGACTTGCCATTTGACCGCTACAACCCGCAAAGGAAACAAAGTTTTACCATTGCCTCGTTCGTTAATCAGCAGAGTGTACGTGCAGGTGAGGTTGGCTTTGGACCTAAGATGTTGGCCCACTTACACTCCCATATCATTGTGTGTGCAGTGTGTTTCATCATATTTGATGGAACGTTTAATTCACAACAACAAAAGTAGTCACTAAGTAAACGACAGAAGCCGATACGTTGTGACGCGGACACGACACGATGCGAGTGTTATGTTTGTCGCTTACCTAGGATAATGACTAATGCAATCAAAAGCCAAATGAGCGTAAACGCATTAAGATTGCGTCAACCACCATCAAGCATGCTTGTCAAGCACGGAAAGCCAAGTAATTTTGCCCTTTACACAAAAAATGGGACATAAAAATATTATAAGCTTGAGTAATTTTGTATTGAATTCCATATAATTTAAAGTACATTGTACACAACTAGGTCGCTTACTCAAGCAAATGCCATATTTTTACGGCGTTATTAAATATTAAGGTAAATTAGTTTAGTGTTCAAAATTACGCCATATGTTAAAATGTTTCAAACATTGTTTTAAATTCCAAATAGTTGTTAAACTCGTGTGTTGTTTTAATAAAGAAACGTAGTTTGTAGTTTATCAACATGTAATCTTGATTTTTGTTACTCCAACTTATTATAAAATCATGTTTACTTTTTTAAAATGTATTTTCATTAAAATAAAAGTTTTTAGTATCTTATTTAAGTATCCTCTTTACGGACATACAGTATTTCTCAATTATCCTACTACTAGGTAGGTATTATAAATGTGAAGTTTGGATGTTTGTGAGTTTATGAATTTGGATGATTGTTAGTCAATCTTTTTGTTGTCAATAGTTTATTTACTTGCTTCCTATTCTGAATTTTTCATTCATTTTCGGTTTTCAGTACGAAAGAGACTTTCGTCCAGATGAAACCAACAGCAAAAGCTATGTATTATAATAACAACTCTTTACAATGCTTTCTTTAAGTGTGTGTGTGTTTAAATATCTGCCAAAAATTGCATTAACACTCAATTTACAAGGTGGTAGGTTCCTCGTATGCGAGAGGCCGTCTGGGTTGGTACCAACGCTTTGTCTATTTCTGCCGCCAAGCAACAGTGTGTAAGCACTGTTGTGTTTCGGTTTGAAGGGCATTGAAGCCACTGAAATTACTGGGCATTATGAGACTTAATATCTTTTGTCTCGGGATGACGAGCGCAGTTCAATGCCATGCAGTGTTCTGTAATCCAAAGCTCTGTGTGATATTGCTTCTGTTTATGGGCAGGCATACCGAGCATAGGCATACGAGCGACCTGCTCGTCTAGTAGTATACACAAATAAAAAAAAAATAAAAAAAATGGTACTACGAATACGACATAAGCTTTCATTGTTTTGTATTTTACTGTCTTTCTTACTGCCTGGTGCTATACTGGCTTAATTCAAGGGTCCACCATTACATTATGATTTGTTGGTGAATCGGTATTATGTGGGGCGACTCGCCGTTTGACCCCCACAACCTACAATGGGATCCAAGTTTCAGCCTTGCGACGTCCGTTAATCAGCAGAGTGTACCACGTAGGTACAGGTGAGGTTGACTTTGGGGCTAAGATGTTGATGCCCCACTTGAAATCAAATGAAATCATTTATTCAGTAATTAGGCCGCCAAGAGCACTTTTACACGTCAAATTAAGAATCTACCGATGCTTCGGAAATGCCCACTGGTCTAAAAAGAACCACCAAGAAACTCAGGTCTTTTGCTTTTTTTACATAATACCATTTGGTTTATACAATACAAAAACAATCAATTTAGGATTGATGCACTTGCCCATTCAGATACATATACACTCCCCACACTCAATTTTATTTGGTAACTAGCCGTCCCGCGCGGTTTCACCCGCAACATATAATTGATAGTTAGAACCCGATTGCACTGCCATCTACCGGGTCGAATTGTGAATATAAAACATCCACTTAAACACACAAAAAAATCATTAAAATCGGTTCAGCCGTTCTCGAGTTTTGCGTTTAGCAACAAATTTAGCCATTCATTTTTATTCAAATTCAAATTCAAAATATTTATTGAATCCATAAAATGTTATACATTATTTAGATTCCGTCAAAATTCTACCGCTAGTTCGGAATGCTGTTTCGCTCGAGAAGAACGAGCAAGAAACTCCAGCGTTGCTCTTTTCAAAACTAGTTTACAATTATTACAGCATAAGGTTTTACAATATTTAATTGGAATTAGAGCAGCTCAATCAAGCAATTACAGAAATGATAATAATATTAATATAGATAAGTGATGTTTACTAGGACATTGTGAAACAAGTGCTAAATCTAAATGACGTAAACCCCATAACAAGCTTTCATTTGCGACAAATTACACGATACAATGAATTACAGTATAGATAATTCTGGCGGACAACGTCATTGTGGGCGGGCTATTGTGTGATTGTTGCTTCCGATGGGTTTATCGGTCGGTATGTTACAACGTCGCCTTTATTCGGAAACTGTCTTTAGAGATGTACAGTATTAGCCTCCGTGGGGTTATGGGGCGAGTTTCCGACTGTGGGTGGCTGGGTTCGATTCCCCCACCGAGACAAATGTTTGTCAAATACTTGTTTCGGGTCAGGGCGTTGTGAGACCGTAAAGTATCTCGTAGTTCCTAATACTCACGATACAAGACTCGTATCTTACTGTGGGGTCAAGACTATGTATATGTAGCGTGTATTAATGATAATATAAGCCCTGGGGCCTTGTTCCCCAAAACCATATAAACTTGTAATATTCGAACCCAAGACCTCAGCGTTAGCGTAATCGTAACGCGTACGCATTACAACTGCGCCACCGAGGCAGTCAGTAATAAAAATAATAATTCGTACTAATCCATTTATTCTCAGTCGCTTCATTGATTTAGTGGCAGCGTATTTAGGCTGAGAAACCGTTATGTCCTCGGTTCAATTTCCAGATTGGGGTTATAGATGTGAACATATGGCTGACTATTAAAGCATGTACTTAAGTTACATTTTCTTTTTTTTTATTACATTGAATGACGAGACGAGCAGGTCGCTCGCCTGATGGTAAGCGCCACGCCTGCTCATAAACAGAAGCAACGCCACACAGAACTTTAAATAAAGCTCTGCATGACACTGGACTGCGCTCGTCACCCCGAGACATAAGGTGTTAAGTCTCATAATGCCCAGTAATTACACTGGCTTCAATGTCCTTCACACCGGAACACAACAGTGCTTACACACTGTTGCTTGGCGGCAGAAATAGACAAAGCGGTGGTACCAACCCAGCCGGTCTCTCGCAAACGAGGGACCTACCACCTTGTATATATATGTATTGCAAACTTATAATATCATTAGTAAAGATGCAAATCTTCGAAATTATTTCCTAAAGCCCTAAGATAATATTATTTTACACCAAACTTCGACCCCAGTGTGAATTTAGGGCAACGGTTACTACCGACCCTGCCTTGACCCTGTCTTATCGATTCATATCTAAACCAATATTTTCGTTTATTATCATCAGCATGTTATTGTATAGTAAACATTGTCAGTGCTAGAACCATTTTGTTTCCAGTTTTGTCTGTACAGCATGACACGATATAGGTCTGTAAAAAAGTACGTGACACATTATACTTATACGTATACATACATAGGCACTCACGCCTGTACTCCCCGGACGCGTAGGCAGAGGTGTAACCTAGTACCACCTCATTTCGCCGAACTTATTTCCGTCCTATGATGTGATAGGGAGCGAGCCTATCCCCATATCCGGCACGATTCCAGATTTCGGATTCGGATTCCGGGTTGATACTAAGCATTTCATGACATAAAAACCCAATATAAATTTACCCGACCCGGGGATCAAACTCGAGACCTCCGCACAGCAGCCGTACCGCGTACGCATTACAACTGCGCCACTGAAGCAATTTATTTATCCTATCTATCTGTACCGTGTGTAAGGAAACACTTCCCGAAATGAATACAAGTGATAGTGCTGATGATTACAGACATGATACCGCTATAAAAATCGTGAAAAAACGTCGAGATTTTTTTTCAAATTTTTCACGCTCAATCTTATTTGACTAATATATACAACGATGTTTCATTAAAATATAAATTAAAATCGTGTTTTTTTATTATCACAACGTAAGCCAATAAAAAAACAGACATTTTCTGTTATATTTTCGTATGTAACACTCCCTTAACTGCTTACATTTAATGAGGCTTAAATATCTAAATATGAAACAATATGTGGCGTCTGCTGAAAATGATTTGTCTTGATAGTTGGAGGAGGTTGATGTGGTTGCACGATGATTCGACAACCGCGAGGTTTAGTAAAATAAAGTACACAATAATGGAAATATTTAGTACTTTAAATTACTAATACCCGAAATTATCACTTGTCTGTCTTCTCTTTTTTGATGTCTTTTCTCTTTGTTCTCTCTTCAATTTTCTTTTTTACTTTTATTTCTAATTGTAATTACCTAATTTAAAATACAGTAAGTACTACGATGAAAACTATGCTCTATGTTAATCCTCGTTTTCTACATATCGTCCGGCTTTTTGGACCATGTCAAGTGTTTAAGAGAAAATAAGAACATAGAATATTCTATATTTCTACTTTGTGTTCTCGTGCTTACCAAGATAAACGAAGTTTCCCGTATCGTATAATTTAAATCGGTAAGCAGAGGTGGAACTTATGCGGCACCCAGGTTAGGGAGTGCTTTTTCCGCCCCATGATGTGATGCCTATCACCATACCAATTTCCAATCACGGGAAATTCAGGTGTGATTTTTCGAATTGAAAACTCAAACACAAATAGAGATTGTCCGTCCTGAGAACTGAACCCAGAACCTCTCATCCTTAGTAAGCTGCCACGAAAAGTACTGCCCGTAGGCGAATAATGTGCAAGCTTATCAATTTTGTTGCATGACATTAGTTACTCACTTAAAAAACCCCCGAACCCGTGTTAGCACTGATTAACAGAGTTAACGGGAATCATACGTGTCTAAATATGGACATGGGTTAACTTGTCCATTTTTTTTTCTTACATTGTAAAATGGTACACTTTACATGATGGTAAGTAAAATGCAGTTGTAACATAATGTCTAAACAGTCTCCAAATTATGGCCGCTTGTCTAACTGGAAATACACTGGAACGGGACAAGTTTTTTCGGTTTCACTTTTGTTTTAACTAGGTGTATGAGCGGTGAATATCACTTACCATCAGGTGACCCACTTGCTCGTTTGTCGGCCTATGCTATAAAAAATCTAAGGAAGTCAAAACAAATCAGTTTCTTGTAAAATACGCACTGAGAATATTGTTTTTTGCCTTTACAAAGTCGGTACGCATTGTAAGCCCCAGTAACACTTTTTTCTCTTAGTTATTGTAGCAGAGAATACGTAAACATTGTTTTTATATGATGTAATTTGCCAGAAGCTGCTGCTGTTTAAAAAAAAACTCACGTTAAGTAGAATTTTCTTTAAGCCAATTATATAGCATGTGTATGCAGATTCGCAATAGAAGTTGATAATAAGTAGTTTAAAAAAGTCCAAAATTCTCGGTACTTTGGGTAATCAAGATGTTATGCAATGGCAGGCTTTTGTTATAATTAAATTAAATTAGTAACCAACATTTGCTTAATATTTCATAGCATGAAGCTTCTTCAAAAAATAACCCTATTTTTTCTCTTTCTTTCTTTCGGTAACTTAGGTAAACCAATACAGATGTTATGCAATATTAGGTTTTTGTGATAATTAAGTTAGTAACCAACATTTGTTTAATATTTCTTGGCATAAAGCTTCTTCAAAAACATAACCCTATCTTCGTACAATTGCAAAAAAGCAAAGCGTATCACAATTCATTTCTACTTTTAAACATGGAAAATCTTCATATTACTTACCTTTGGAGAATATCTAATAGCAGTAGTGGCAAAGGCTTGGTTAGTTCGCGTGCCAGTTTCCAGTATGCGTATGCCAAGTTTGGTTAGGCGTCAAGGTGCCTGTTGCCAGCCTGATGGACGATGCCAAACGCTGCCAGGTTTCGGCAAAGCGTCACCCTTTGCGAGACATGAGTGCAGTCGGATACTGAAGGTAACTTAACTCTTGTGTCGAATATTTAAAGCCAATTAAGAAGTTTATATTTATAATGTTTTGAAATAAAATGGAAAGAAATAAATAAAATACTTATAAA
This sequence comes from Mimas tiliae, assembly GCA_905332985.1. Lineage (NCBI taxonomy): Eukaryota > Metazoa > Arthropoda > Insecta > Lepidoptera > Sphingidae > Mimas > Mimas tiliae. The sequence goes on along the minus strand of HG995256.1, from coordinate 3,242,351 downwards.
AAATAATTTTGTAAGGACTAAAAGTCCATTAAAACGAACGTGTAATTTGCATGAGATCGAAAAGATAAATTAGTATTTAAATTCTACTCTGGATTTAAACTGTGGAAAAATAGCAAACATAAGCTTGTTAAAAGGATTAGGAAGCTTAAAAGTATGCAAAACATTGTATTGTTAAATAAAAGAGAAAAATATTTTCTTTTGTGATAGCAGTGAGTATAGATGAACAAATAAAAATACAGAAAATTTATATCGGAATTACTTTACTTTTACTCTTTTAGCACAAAAATTTAGTTAACCCTCAAACACCCGACCATGAGATACGAATAGTGAGCAAAGCGCGGTGCGTACCTAACTCACCGTCATGCATCGGATCGATGGTATGTATCATGAGCTGCAGCAGACCATGCCGGAACTTGGCGGCCGGCGGCGGCGCCTTGCTGGGCCCCGGCGTCGCCGCCGCTGCGGTTGCCGTGTTCGTCCCCACCGACGTTTCGCTGGACGTCGTTGCGTTGCCGTGCTGTGGACGATTTGCTTTTGTTAATTATTATTTACTCGCCATCGTAATACAAGACGCTGTTGTTAGGGTCCCGCCATATTAAAATGAACCTGAAGCGTATTCAAATGTAATGTGGGAAAATTAAAAATAAAACCGGCCTAGTGCGAGTCGGCCCCGTATACCACGGGTTCCGTGACCTTTAATTTTTGTCGTTTGTTGTTTTTATTAGTATTTTTTACGGTCCACTATAGTAACACTTATTTTGTATATATAATATTTCATCCAGCTACCTATAACGGTTCAAAATATAGAGCCTTTTAAACAGCTCACAAGTAAACTTTATTAAACAAAAAAAACATGTGTGCAATTCACACGTAGTAGAAGTGAAACCTTCAATAATTTTGGCTTCAAGATAATGAGACGAATGTAAAATTTCGGGAAATGTATAATATTTCCTATCTAATTTTCTCCCACGTTAAATCTTATGAATTTATGTCTGTCTCTTTTCGTTTCATCGATTTTCAAATCACAACCATGCTAAAGAAGTTTTCACTTCAAAAAAGATTATGATAATCGTGAGTAGGACATACATAAAATACACCGCAAATTACACGGTTGTTTAAAAACAAGATAAAACACAACTATTCCACAGTTATATTATGCCTGTGTGTAACTAGTTATGTGATTAAAGGATAGCCACAAGCCAACCGAAAACAAAGTTGTGCTAACTGTAACTAGTTCTGAAAAAACGCTTTACCGACATTTCTGGTGGTAAACGCTAATGTTTTTAGACAAACGTCGTAGTTTTTAGAGACTTCAACAGTAAAAAAAACCGACCAAGTGCGTGTAAATGTGAGTGTACCATCAAAATTTCACCCATATAGTCTCCGAGTAAAATAGTTGTGAAATACAGACGGACAAACGTCGATGGGATAACTTTCCTATGGCGCGGCATCTACAGTAGCGATTCCCTGATAAAAAAAACTTGGCTAGAAATGGACCACTGTGTTTCACAATTTCTCACGGGACATGATAATTTTAAGTGTAAACTGTTCTAATTTAAATTGGTTGATACACCTGCACATGGTCTACACCTGACAGGGAGTAAAATCAGTCCGCATGTCATATCCTTTGGGAGTGTAGTCTCTGGCAACATTATGCTAGATAGTATGCAAATAATATCTGGAGTTGTGTACTATGTGGAACTTGTGACTTAATGACATCCGTGGAGCTTTACATCTAGCCTCTACAATTGTACGAGTAATTGTCCTTGTGCTTGATGTTGTCCCCTTAGTTCATTATTTTGACTCTCGCTTTGCTATGGAGGGTAGTGTATAATTAATATTTCCAACTCCTCCCTAACTTTCTATTTGATTAATTTCGTTATAGAATAAAGACAGCTTTGCATTCCCAGAGACTCGCAGAGCTTCATTACTCGGTGTCAAAATATGCTTGCCATTGTCGATACTGGCTTACAAGAGTTACTGACTACAGAGGCGGGCGTGTGGGCGGGATAGTTTTGAAATTACATGACGAAATTATAAAAGTTAAATTTTTGCCAATTGGCTACAGAGCCAAAAACAGTTCTTTGCAGGTTTATAAATAAAATAAGTAAATTTTAAAAATATTTTAAAAACATGCTTTTATAGGGCGCTATATTTATTCTTTAATGACGTCTCTCACTAAAAATCATTTTTTAACCACCGACCAAGAGGGGAGTTATAAGTTCGACGATCCCTTTGTCTGTGTGTCTGTCTGTCTATGTATCTGTGGCACCGTAACACTTAAAGGAGTAGGCCGATTAAAAATGAAGTTTTGTATCGAGGATTTGAAGAAGTCGGAGTCTGACAACTAGTATAACGGTAAGATGATAGAAAATCGTGGATCGATGTTGCCTTCAGAGTTATTGTATTCTTTCTGGCGGCTTGAAATACTGCCACTACCATATTAAAGCATGTAATATTTTTAAAAGTAAAAAAACAGACGTAAAATTAGCGTACCAACAGCTCGTTAATAAATAAAAATTGCGGCGACACGACGCCATTAAAAATATTATACCGTTTCAGTAAAAAAAAACAGAATACGAAACAGATGGCCAATCGAAATGCACTTGTAAAATCGACCGTGAAAACGTTCCAAAAGCAATCTCGTTAGTTGCCAGGGACGAACTTTGACGATGTCAATAGCCTGCGGTTCCTACTCGACTGGCGAAATATTTTTCGCTCGTAATTTTAACGGTTTTTGCGCTCTTTGTAATGTTACAGGAAAGGTTGGTATATGCAAGGATCATAGCAAGTGGAAATCCGTTGTCTCTTTCTACCCCTATGGGAAACAGGCGTGAGTCTATGTATGTATGTAAGTTAGTATATCTATATGCAGTTAGTAGTATTAGATTAGTATTATAATAATAATAAATAATAATAAAATTTATTTTCCAAGAACAGTATTTACACAATATTGTACGGCAAAACACTCCACACTAGGCTAGGCCTGTCTCGTGGAGGGTTTTTTACAGGAGTCGCTTGTTTAGGAGTACGGTGCTACATTACAACAGAAGTAACAAGGAGAAATAAACAAAAGAAATTAACAATTGAAAAATATATGGGTAATCTAAATCTTAGTCTAAGTACAATATTATAGTCATTTGACGATTTTTAGAAAGTCTTCTGTGAATTGATATGACCAGTTCAGTAACACAGACGTTAGTTTTCTTTTGACTTCCAGATAGTTAAGGTTGAGAGTTGTATGGTTTTTATTCAGCTTATTATATAAAAAAGGTTTCATAAAGAAACTAGAGCGCTGGGCAAAGCTTGTTTTGATGGGACCGGAATCAACAATGAACGCTTCTCGGCCGTTCGATCGAAATTAGGAATGGCTGGTATTTCTCTGTGACACTCCAAAACCGCTCTAAGAATGAATATTTTTCTAACACTTAGGACATTAAATTCTTTAAACAGAGTATCAGTAGGATAACGATAGTGTTTATTCATTATTGTTTTTATGACTGCCCTTTGGGCTCTTTCCAAGGCGACGAGGTGAGAGGTTGCTGCACCACCCCAGGCAAGAATGCAGTATGACAAAATAGATTGGCACAATGAGAAGTAAATGCATTTCAGTAGATTTAAGTAAGCTACTGATTTAAGAAGAGTAAAGGTGTAAATTAGTTTCCTTACCCTAGCTGTAGTGGCTGATATATGTTCTTTAAATGATATTTTTTCATCGATTATTGTACCGAGGTATTTTAATGACTTAACTTTAAAAATTTGGGAACAGTTACATGGTAAATTTTGGTAAACGGAATGTTTTGTTTGACATGAGTGGATTGCGAGAGTTGTACCAGGTGGCGGGGCAGACGCAGCAGTTTTATGGAAACAGATATAATTAGTTTTAGCAGGATTAAGTGTCAATAAGTTCTTATTTAATCAGTTTGCCACGACATCAAGGCCTTTCTGTGTAGTGATCTGTACTCTGTCCCAGGACTTATCGTGGAAAACTGTGACAGTGTCATCAGCGTAGTTTATTATGTTAGCATTTTCCAACAGACAAGATGACAGATCGTTAAGGTAAATTAGAAAAAGTGTAGGCCTGAGTATGCTCCCTTGGGGTACTCCGAGGTACACTGGATGGGAATTGCTACTGATGTTGTCCACCCTTATATGTTGATTCCGGTTTGTGAGGTAACTAGTAAACCAATTTAAACAAGTACCTCTTATCCCGTTGAGTTCCAATTTACGCAACAGGATTGGAATGGACACGGTATCAAACGCCTTTGCCAGGTCTAGAAAGACTCCCAAACAACATCTCCCTTTATCAAGGTGGTTTGACACAATACTTGTGAACAGGCAAACAGCCTGTTCGGTTGACCTGTGCTGGCGAAAGCCGTATTGTTGGTCTGACAAAATGTTATTTGATTCTAGGAACTTAACAAGCTGCTTGTTCACGATTTTTTCTAGAATTTTAGAAAACGAGCTGAGTAGGGATATAGGTCTGAAATACTTGGGATGATCGGTATTACCTCCTTTGTGTATGGGAATTACTAGGGCTGTTTTCCAAATGTCTGGGAATATTCCTGTTGAGAGGCTTAAGTTGAAGATGTGTGTGAGTGGTTCCAATATGTATTTTTTAATATATTTGATGATATGGTTACGGATTCCGTCCATCCGTGGGGCACATCTATCATCTAAAGATAAAATTATTTTTTCGACTTCGAAGGTATCCGTGGGGTGAAAGAATAGATAATGTGATGGGGAAAACTTGACGGTGGTTTTAGCAGACAGAGAGCCTTGTGTTTCATTTAAATCTTTCTATGTCGTATTAGCTAAATTCTGCCCAACAGATGAGAAATAAGTGTTACAATAGTCCAGTGAGTCCTATACATTATTTTTGATATTGGTGAGGTCGATTAAGCTGTCTTTACTAGAACCTGAGTGTGTAATGCGCTTGATCGTTTCCCAGAGATCATTTTTTGGGTTCTTCTGGTTTGATATCAGCTGACTTTCATCATATTGATTTTTTAGTTTGCGAAGGAGATCTCGATAAAAAATTCTATAGCGTTTGTATATGATGGTGTTAGGGTGGTCTTTAGGGTGCTTTCTTGCATCTAGGTGAAGTTTGTCTCTATGGATAGAGCATCGTATCAAACCTGGAGTTATCCATGGCATTGAAGATGTCCGGTCAGTTTTTGAACGACTAGTTTTAACCAATTTTGTGTGTTTATGTATTAATTTAGACAGAGTGAGGGCAAACATATTTGCTGCTTCTGTGGGACATGTATTTTCTACAACTAACGACCAGCTGGTGTTTTCTAATTCGGACTTAATGGCTTCGTAGTCTAGTTTAACTATTGTTTTTTTATATTGAGAATTATGGAGCTTCATTGACGCTATTCCAATCATTACCGGGTTATGGTCAGTAACAGAAGATAAGCAAACTATAGACTCTGATAGCGCACTGCTTTTAATGAATATGTGGTCAAGAATTGCATCCCTTCGTGTTGGGGTATCGATTGCCGATCTAAATCCCGACTGGGCCATTAAGTTTAGATAGTCAGGACAGCTATCGCCATCTCCAATGTTAATATTTATGTCTCCAACAATAATCGAGCATTTTGAACTGGGTAGGTTGGGTATAAGTAGTTCTAGCGAGTTTAAAAAAAACGTCTTTATTTCTAAAAGAAGGAGAGCGATAAATGCCAAGTAGCGTTAAAATGTTTGGAATATGAACTAACAAGCAATTGGCATCCAAAAGATTAGGTTCACAGACTTTTGCTTTCCAAGATTCTTTAACATAAATTACTACACCACCTGACTGGTTTATATATTTGGTAGAAGAATGTGACGTAAAACCATCTATTTGACCGATTACTGAACCTTCTTTGATCCAACATTCGGTCAAGACTATAATATCGTATGATACATTCAGTCTCTTTAGTAAGACTAAAAAACTATTAAAATTATGTTGTAGGCTTCTTATATTTAAGGAAATTATTTTAATTCCAAACTAGGATATCACTTTCGCGCCCTCTTCAGCTTTGTCTAGTTTGTGGCACTTTATATTTGGATAATTATCAATATCATTTATTACAGTAGATGACGCCATAATCACCAGATGAAGCAATTAATACAATATTCAATGATACAAGTTTTTGGTGTATTTGGCCACAAAAGAGAATTTTGAAAGATTCAGTAACTACTGCGATGAGTGCAAAAGACGTTAATTTATAAAAATATATTAAAAGATAATAATGTAAGAGATTGAAGAATCGAAATAATAATATAAACATTGAGAAGATCACTTGGAGTACGGAATCAGTTGTCCTGGTTATGACTGGTTGGCTCAGCAGTGGGCTCCAGGGGGGTAGAGCTAATTGGACCGATGAGCTTGTCGAGCTTGAACCTTTTACCATTACTGTTTTGAGCTTTTCGCACAAGGATTTTTCCATTACGAACCCAACAGAAACGAAAATTCATTTCCTTTGCTCGCTTCCTTGCTTCACCAAATAACTGCCGGTTGCTTTTAGACAAACGTTCATTTATGTACAGTGGTAAAGATGTGCCATGTACCATATCGTCTGAAGTAAACTCTCGTCTTCGTCCTGCGGCTGATAACAGCTCATCTCGTTTGATTTTCCGAACAAATTTGGCCACTATTGGTCGTACCTTCCCGGCCGTGGGTGTTGTTTCGTTTTGTTTAAGCCCGGCCCGTGTCACTTGATCGATATCGGATTCCTGTAGGTCAACTCCTAATTTCTTGGAGGTTAACAAAAGCAGGTGCGTTAAATTTTCGTTGTTCTTTTCGGGTATTCCCACTATTTCTAACTCGTCTCTTAGTAGATGTTGTTCCTGCAAGTAAATAACTTCCTGCATCGATACTATCGTATTTTTCATGCAGTTAATCTCTGTTTCCTTTGCGTGAAGCCTGGTTTCGAACTCATTCAGTTTTTGAGTCAAATTAAGATTAACAGTCGATAGTTGACCTTTAATTTCCTGCATGTCTTGTCTGAGTAGCTTATGTATACAATAGTGGACCGACTTCATTCAAGCCTTAGTATTAAGTACATACTAGTATATCGCTTTAATTTAGTATAACTTTCCGAAGTTAATACCAAGAATAGTAGTGGAAGAATATCTAGCAAAGGGACCAGTAAAGTGGCAATATAAACTGTATGTAACTTTTCAGCATTTAGAAGACTAAAAAAAGCTGGAATGTCTTTTGTAGTCTTCAGCTAGATACTTTAATCTGAGATATAAAGGATATGCAACGATTCGAATATGTAATTAAATGTCATTGTCTAATCACATATATACATACATAGATACACTCACGCCTGCATACCTCTTTGGCCTCATTCACTCTCATTAAATTAAATATGTGTACAACGTGTTACAGAAAGGAAACGTGTTGTCATATTTAAGACTCGTTACATACATCTAACAGTGAGTGTTTACTTACTAGATCTTATTATAATCATAAGTTACTATATTTCTATCGTCCTAAATTTTCATGCCTATTTTGATTACTTATTTCTTACCCTCGATAAGATCGATCACATCCATGATAATTAAGTGAAATGTGTAAGCAAAAATAACAATCCTGGAGTAAATACAACAGCTCAGCTGTTTATCATCTAGTGTTGTCCAAAATTGCAAGGCGGCTATCGAAATGTTACTCACCTCTCTATTTAAAAAAAAAGTAACTAGCGCCGCCGCCGCCGCAGCCAAAAGCTTGTCACGCTATGTCCTCCGAAACCGCTGGGGTTATGGGGTCGAGAGCGATACCAATCGATGCAGAATAATATGGGGAAGAAAGTAAGATATGTCTCATATTCGTCGGACTTTAAGTTTTTTTTTATTTTATGTTTTGTGGAAAAACATGGGCAACGCCCCTAGTTCGCAACCTTAAAGGAAAGGATTAATAATGAGATTGGGAAGAGGAGGGGGATTTGGGCCTTCAGATATCTCACTCACCGTACGAACGCAGGAGCAAGCTGTTACTTTACGTCGGTTTTCTGAACGACAGTGGTAACGACCCAGACGAGCCAGCCCATTCATGCTGTAGACAAAACGGTCTACAGCGTGATTCTATCAGTCAAAACTAGGCATAAACTTGTACCTATTTATGATATGAGGTACATACCTTTTGACCCACATCCAAATTATAAAATCCGAGCCTGTCTTAATTCGAATCCACGCGATATACCAAAAGCAATAACTCAACACGTCGTTAATGGGATTCGTTCATATCGAGCCCAAATTGTTTTACGAGTACCCGAACTCGCGCACCTTTTAATTGATTCGGGTTCTCGGACACCCTATCGAATTATTCTTTTGTTTTTCATAGGCGGGTAAACGAGCAAGAGGGTCACCTCATGGTAAGTGGTCTCCACCGCCCATGTACGCCCACAATACATACCATCGCCATACCGGGCACAATTCCAGACTCCGGGCTGATACTGAGCATTTTGAAATAGAAAAATCCAATATCTCTTTTACCCGAGGATCAAATCCGAGACCTCAGCACAGTAGTCGTACCACGTACGCATTACAACTGCGCCACCGAGAAAAAATAATGGTCTTCAACTACCCAAAAATGTTAGAAGCCTGTTTGATTTGACGGGAAATTAAGGTAATGAGGTGGTTAAAGAAATCGAGATTCTCCTCTTTTTTTGGTCGGTTAAAATCCTTTTCAATCAAGTTTTATTAGAACGAGCACAATGAGTACAACTGCCACAGCTTTTAGTCCAAATATTAATTTCACAAAGCGTTCATGAACCGCTGAATGTCCAATCTCGACACATAAAATCGGAATGTACGCTTGCATTTATAGTAACAAAATGATGTGGCGCAGACAGACAGCCATTGTTTTATTCATAATGGGAACAATGGCTGCCCATTTCAGTTTCGTCATGCTGCCCACTGTCAAAAGCACCTTTATCTTTTGTGTACTCGTATATATTTTCATATTCATTTATTACGAAATGTGGGTGTACTGGTTACACCTCTGCCTACCCTTTTAGGGATTACATGCGTGAGTGCGTAATATATTATTCTCTTATTCCACTTTCCCTTATCCCACTCGCAGTGGGGTAGGCGCAACATGCTTTTAACACATGTTACAGAAAGATTTGGCTTGTAGTTTTACGATCGGCCGGTCGTACCTGCCTGACGTCAACACTTCTGGGGAGGGGTTGAAAAATAATTTATTATTATTCCTATTCGAAATTAACAATTTCTTGAAGGGACTTTTAGTACAACAAAAGAAGACGAATTCATGGGATCTTTTTAATAGGTTTATATTGCTTAAGATCACATACCTTCGGAAAGTAGATCACGAATCTTTTTCATAATGTACGTACTATACTTTATTTTAAAAGGATTTTTACATTTCTAAATAATATATTTGAAAAAAAAAATTAAAAATATAAAATACATCACCCTCCAATGGCGAGGCCTAGGACCTAAGCCATCGGTGGTTAGGACCCCAGAGTGAGAAACCTCCTCACAATGCGTGCCGTGTCCAATAAAACAGCTTTCTGCATCTGGCTCTTGACCCAACGACTAATTGAGAGCCTCTGGAGATGTTGGTCGAGGCTCTTTGTTATCAACCCATGGGCAGAAACGACTAAAGGGACAATAATTGTTGAGTCCACATTCCACATGTTAGTATCCTCGGGTATGATTATTATGTAGGTAATTTAAGATCATGTAGCCTAACACCCCTATTTATTTATTAGTAAAAACTGACACCTTCTTCGACTATTAAGAACTGGAAGAGCTGACAAAGATAACTTTTCGACTGCATTACATAAAGTTATTTAAAACCGACTTCATATAAAAAGACTTACGACTAAATATTGTAAACAGCATTGTAAGTCGCTAGCTATCAATATTATTAAATTATGTAGAATTAATTTGGAAAATTTATCAGATTTAGTAATTTGTTTAGGTGTGAGCTGCTAGTCAGTAATTTAATCTTAAAGGTTATTCAGGCCTAAGAAATATCAGATGTCTTATCTATTTAAAATGTCTTTGGAAATTGAATAGCACGCGAGGCTGTCGGTAAAACACCTAGTTTTAAAGTAAAAGACAGCGACCATTAAAACAAAGCAGAAACTGTACAATTGGCTTGAGAAGTCTGACATTGGATTGGAAACTAGATAATTGCTATGCACTTATGGAAATGGGAATCCAATTACCTAGAAGACCCGTGACTTGTTAATGGTATTAATTTAGAAGACGAACTTTAAATGGGCTACGATATCAAGAATTTCTTCCAATCTACACAAATAAAAGGCGAAGTCCTGATTGACAATGTCTAGGCCAAACCGAACTTGAAATTTTGAAAGGGTGTTTATTTCATACTGTAAGCACCTTTTGCGAAAGGATTTCTTAAAATTCAAACCCTATGGGGACAAATGGGTTCGCATAGTTGCATGGCTGTCTGAACTTGTCTTAAGATTGTAAAGGCGGCCAAATGTACTCATTAAATTTTTACCAGTTTAGGTAAATAGGTAATACATAATTTGTATGGAAAAATATGACTTATTGGTCGAATTTACTTCACGCGGGTGCAGCCACGAGTAAAAGCTAGTGAAATAAGAAGTTTGCATTCAGAAGGATCAAAAACTGTGGAATTATTATCATAATTATTAGCATGTTTAAAATGCAATATGATCTATATTTTGTGAAAATATTGTGAATTTTAGTGCAAATCTTACATAATATATGATTTAGTGATCCAAGCTGGTGCATGTGCTTTAAGCAGTGCTGATATTAGTTCAAAATACTTTACGGCCTACAAACTCAACCAAAGTATGAAAGAAAAAGTTGTGGCTTTGTTGAACTTATGGCTTTCGGGCCCAAGTTGCAAAGGAAAAGTAAAAATTTCATTAACTGATTATTCTTTTTTTATTAGCTTGAATGACGAGACGATCAGGTCGCTCGCCTGATGGTAAGCGCCACGCCTGCTCATAAACAGAAGCAACTCCACACAGAACTTTAAATAACAAAGCACTGCATGACACTGGACTGCACTCGTCACACAGAGACATAAGGTGTTAAGTCTCATAATGCCCAGTAATTTCACTGGCTTCAATGTCCTTCAAACCGAAACACAACAGTGCTTACACACTGTTGCTTAGCAGCAGAAATAGACAAAGCGGTGGTACCAACCCAGCTAACACTAAGTTTCTTGTCTGATCTGTATAATTTCCCTGGTATTGCTTAGAGTGACTCTTTATCTTTCTACTTGGTGCTTGGTTTAGTACCAGGGTCAGCCTTCATACTATGATACCTTCACTTCGCACAATCTTGAGCATCCTCCGTAGTGAGACCATTCTTCTTCTAATACATCAAGCCAATGCTTTTTAAGTCATCCGCGGACTCGTACTGCTGGTACGATCAGGCATAGACATTTGCGACCGACATACTCCTGTAGTTTTCTCAAAACGTGGCCAAACCACCAAACAATTAAAGCTGTCGCGGATGTATTCGCTACATATTAGATATGGTCGTGTAAAATTGCACATCCAACGAATCATCTTCATTTCCGTGACAAGGATCTCCCTAACATGGCGATTAAGTACATGCAACTTCTTACACCTGTACAGGAGCCCAAGCCAAATGATGGTCTTGTATATCTTATCAGAATCTTTTAATCGCATATAATGCTTGTGATCTCCCGCCACTTAGCTCAGGTGTCGCCAAAATGGGCCCTGACGTCGTGGTCAATGTTAACGGACTCGTGTAGTGGTGACCCTAAGTTTTTAAACTTGTCCAATTTCACGGACAGTTCGTCTCTTATCCAGATACTATCCGGGTCTGCACTCCAGCAGGCCATGTACTCGCTCGTCGCCACATATAATTTCAGAAATCAGTTTTTGAGCGCCTCTTTTCACAGGTTTACACTTTGCTCTAGGTGCTATTTGTTCTTGTCTACTAATCCTATGTCATCAGCATACATGCGTTGGGTACGCATATATTCTGATGACATATATGCTGATGGCTGCTCCTTTATAACAGCTGCCGTCGTGACATCAAGTACAACACTAAATAGAAAAGGACTCAGCGCCGAGCTCTAGTAAACAGTAACGGTAATTCGAAAGGGGTTGATATCGCCATTAGCAGTCCAAACCAGAAACTTGGATCGGATCTAGATGTCTTGGATGATGTCAACATTGGTTTCTGGTATACCTTTGATCCCTAGCGCCCACCAGGTCGCCTGCTGGGGCTTCAGTCAAAGGCTTTCTGTAAGTCCAAAAAGGCATATGCAGAGGCTTCTTCTTGGTCTTTTTATGCTTTGACCAGCAATCTGCTCCACTTTCGGGTGTGAAGCCATATTGACACTTGGAGACAGTACACTCTTGGCGGAGCCTGGATTCGAAAAAGCATTTGAAAAGCTTCATGGTGTCGCAAATCAGTCGTCAGGCGTGATGGTGGCAAATAGTCCACGATAGATTACGCGGAGTGAAATAAGTTATAGTTTTTGGTGTTCTTCCGACTGGGGCAATGTTGGTCTGTGTTTTTGCATGTTCATAATTTGGATTTAAAGTTTATATTCTTCTAATATGACTTAAGGCACCTTTTAAGCGATGACTTCGATGAGCTAGGCAAATCGTGGTTCTACTGGTTGCACCTCTGTCTGATACAGGCGTGAGCATATGAGCTTATAATCTCAGTCTGAGTTTGGTTTCTTTCATGCTTTGAGTTCTTATTCAGCTACTGACATAAAGGATTTTCTGTCCACAGGGCATTTCTGGCTTTGAGTGTGAAAATATTCAAATTTTAAGAAATTACAAAATAATAATTAATGTTTATTGACTTCTCAGAGTAAGACATTTGAAATCTGTTACTCCTGGAACACGAAAAATCGGTGTCACTGTCGATAGGCGGTATAAATGCGGGTATGAAGGCCGTATAGTCTCCTCTCTTGAATCGTTACTTTCAAAGAAACATATATGAGTATTAACAACTGGAATTCTTTCAATCACCGTATCATTTGTTAAATTTAAATCAAACCAACAAAATAATATCAATAATTCATAACACCAAATAACATCAATCGCAGCCGAAGATCTCAACACGTACCTTCGACCTGTGTAATCTTAATTAACAAATAATCATAAAATAAGACAGTTAGCTCGCCCGCTGCCAAGGGAAATCTAACGTACTAATGGAAAATATGTAGGCTATGACATGCTCTATAAATCTATAAGTCTATTAATCTATGATGGAAGACTTATCAGGTAGCTGCATTACATAGTATATGAAACGATTACTATATCTAGATTAGTTTTAACAAGATGGTTCAAAAAAGAATTATGCTGAAAGGTACAAGTCTCATTCAGATAGAAAGAGTTTATCGCTTAAAACAGACGAGAATAAGACAGAAACTCTTGTTTACGGGGTCGCGTCATATATTTTGAAATTAATCGTAATACGCCACCTTGTAAAATATTTTTTTCTGTTATATTCTTGCCTATGTCCTACGAAAAACTCTAGCAAAATGCGCTACAGTTTATTATGTGGAACAATAAAAAAACAAATCATGGCTGTTCATGGGCCGTGGAGATTTTTTAACATCTGGAGTGGATCTCGCGCCAACCTCGGCTATAAAAAAAATCAGCCAAGTGCGTGTCAGACCACGTACAGTGAAGGGTTCCATAGTCAGAAAATGTCCCATATCTCAAAAACTATACAATTTAGCACATTGAAAGTAATTTTTGTTGAAGTACCTTTTCAGTTATACTACCTTGGGTGGGCTAATCATTGATTAAACTATTTTTACAAAAATGATTGAAAACATTGTACATTATAATTACTGCTTTACTAATATTATAAATGTTGTACATTTCTGTCAATATAATGTGTTTTGTCCCGCTTCCTCTGACGTGAAATGTCACTCAACAGAATGAGACAAAACACAGTATATCTGTTACAGGTGTATACATTAGTTATTTGTAAGCAACACAAAACATATGTTTTATTACATCACTCAATCCTCATTTTCAAACTCGAATCGTAATGCTATATCCGCCAGTACTATATTGAAGTATATAAAACGTTTTTACTCGGCTAAAGTTTTGCAGCGGATTGTAGTCCCTCATGAGTCCTCCGAGACTCGGTAACTTAGACGTGTAACACCATTAATTCGCCCGACCGCTCCAGCTCCGAAGGGAAATTTTGGTTAATTGCGGCTTTTGGGCAAACTATTTATCGTTTAATAGGTTATGTGAAAACTTGTCTTTACTATCCTGTTGGTTTACGAGATTTTTATTTTGTAGCAGGATGCTATCAAACGTGTAAGTGGGTCACCTAAAGTAATCACTGATCACCACCTATTAACGCCTTTTTGAGTGCAGTTTGAATGAGTTACGTGACGAAATTTTACTTCTATACATACCGTCTACATTAAAGTCTTGGATGTTTATAGCATGTTCGTGCAATTTCATCATCATCTCAGCACATCGCCATCCACTGTTGGGCATAGGCCTCCCTAACTAAGGGCCAACCATCCCGGTCTTGTATTTATTCATCCGCTACCTGCTACCCTTTGTAATTCGTTGACCCATCGTGCAGCAGGGCGTCTACACTACGTCTGCCTAAGCGCAGACTTTACTCCAGCACGTGTCTGCTTCACCAACCAACTTTCCGTCTGCAGTCATGACCGGGCTAGTTATGCTAACAATAAGGAAGCCAGAAGGAAGCGTGTTGTGTGGAGCCTTCGCCACTCATACATTTGCGATATCTAAAGAACTAGATAGACTTTATCTTTATATATATAATTCTACTGTACGTGTGTATGTGACTAAACTCCTCCTAAACGGCTGGACCGATTTGAATGTTTTTTTTTCTATGCGTTTGGGTGGCACCCTGGATGGTTTAGATTCACAATGCTGCGGGTGAAACCGCGCGGGACAGCTAGTCTTTATGTATATAATTCTACTGTACGTGTGTATGTCACTGAACTCCTCTTAAACGGCTGGACCGATTTGAATGATTTTTTTCTATGCGTTTTCGTGGCGCCTAGTAGGTTTAGATTCACAATTGGACCCGGTAGGTGGCGCTGCAATTGTATGCTTCGGGTGAAACCGCGCGGGACAGCTAGTATATTATAAAGTGATAGAGCTTCTCTATACAGAATGACAGTTTCCGTGGTGCAGTGGGTGTGTAGCCGGTTGTGAAGTGTAAGGCCGCGGGTACCGAGACAAATGTTTGTGTGATCCAAAAACAGGCGGTACGGTAGTAAAAACTACAAGCCAAAATCTTTCTGTTACATGTTAAAAGCATGTTGCGCGGACCCCACTGCGAGTGGCATAAGTGGCATAGGTGGAAGAAGAAGAGCTACTCTGTTTACATTTTTGTCTACAGTATGAATGTCTCAACCGGGTTATTATAACTGTCTCATAGAAAACTGATGTAAATGGCAGCGCGCTGTTGCGTTTGCTATGCTGAGTGAGATTACTGGAGGCCTCGACGCTCCCTCCCCTTCTTTTTTTTAGCTTGAGTGACGCAACGAGCAGGTCGCTCGCCTGATGGTAAGCGACACACCTGTCCAGAAGCAATACTATATAGAACTTTGAGTTACAAAGCACTGCATGGCATTGGACTGCGCTCGTCACCCCGAGACATAAGATGTTAAGTCTCACAATGCCCAATAATTTCACTGCTATAATGTCCTTCAAACCGGAACACAACAGTACTGCTTAGACAAAACGGTGGTACCAACTCAGGCTGCCTTTCGCATCCGAGGGACCTACCACCTTGTTTCCTTTCTATTATTATGGCTGAATATTATGGGCGTTCATCGGCGCTTTAAAAAAAACATGCGGCTCAGTCTTTGGGGACTGCCGATAGCTTGTGAATTGTATCGTTGAGCTATTAGATTATTATTTTTAGTTTGTAAAGAAGTGTTAATGACCAATTTAATTGTATATATATAATGTATACTAATAGCGCACGGAGGTATATCTATGTACATATATACACAGCATACATATAGCTCATGGCAAGCGTGCGGTGACGATGATGCGAGTTTCACGCTTTTTGTTCACCCAAAAGTGCTCAATGCGCATAAAGAAGTTTTCACTTTAAAAATGTGTCTAAGCTGATTACGTTATAATTTATTGAAAACATCAATTTTCTTCCTCGACTGCCTCGGTGGCGCAGTTGTAATGCGTACGTGTTACGATTGCGGTCAACGTTGAGGTCTCAGGTTCGATCCCCGGGTCGGGTAAAGTGGTATTGGGTTTGTCTATTACGATATGCTCAGTATCAGACCGGAGTCTGGAATTTGTGCCCGGTATGGCGATAGGCTCGTCCCCTATCACATAAGGGACGGAAATACGCTCGGCGAAATGTGGGTGTACTGGTTACACCTCTGCCTACCCCTTCGGGGATTACAGGCGTGAGTGCGTATGTATGTATCAATTTTCTTACATGTAAAATAGATAAACCCGGTGGAACATTCATTGAAACGGTACTCCGGTATTTTTTTTTAATTTCCCAGCGACCTAATTCGAAAAGTTTCGAGTGTCGCGAAATCCTCGTTTCAATTGGGGGCCGCCGCGCTGCCATCGTAATTCCGACCTTATCTCCTTGAACGTAAAATGTGATTTGAAGTTGGGGAGGAAATTACATCATTGTTCGAAGGTATTCGGGCCATTTCGGCGGAACGTCTGAAGCTAGTTATCGACTCGCGACGTAGAGCCCGTATTCCGCTTTATGTCTTTAAAAGATTCAATGTTTGTGATGAAATGTATCAAGATAAAAATATATTATGAGATCACCCTTAGAGTACTAATCCCCGTATTCATAAACGTTACTAAGAGACTGCCTCGGTGGCGCAGTTGTAATGCGTACGCGTTACGATTGAGGCCAACGCTGAGATCTCGGGTTCGATCCCCGGGTCGGGTAAAATGCTATTGGGCTTTTCTATTACGAAATACTCAGTATCAGCCCGGAGTCTGGAAATTTGTGCCCGGTATGGCGATAGGGTCGCCCCCTATCACATAAGGGACGGAGATACGCTCGGCGAAATGTGGGTGTACACCTTTGCCTACCCCTTCGGGGATTACAGGCGTGAGTGCGTATGTATGTATGTACTAAGAGACCTCATAGTGAGCGCGAACGCATAGTGACGATTTCTCTAAACGTTATTTTTTGGCGCTAAATCAAAACAGACCAATCATGTACGCAGAAATCTATACTGAGCAAAGAGCTTACTTAAGAGTTATATACAATATTATGAATGCTAATGTTTTAGTACTAGTTCTTATTTGTTCAATTATATATGAAACTAGCTAGTTTCATAGCGAGTAAAACCGCGCGGTTCAGCTGTCCCGCGCAGTTTCACCCGCAACTACAGCAGCGCCACCTACCGGGTCCAATTGTGAATCTAAACCATCCAGGGCGCCACCCAAACGCACACAAAAAAAACATTCAAATCGGTCCCACCGTTTAGGAGTTCAGTCACATACACACGTACAGTAGAATTATTTAAATAAAGATAATTAAAAAAGTACGTAGTAGTAGTAATTATAAAACAGAGATAGTTCAGCGTGGAGTGGTATGGACCACAGAGTACATTTATATACTTATACTGAGAGTATGTACTGTCGAGATGAAAGTCGTGAGTTCGAAACCAGCCCAAAGAACATACTCGTACACCTCTGACTTTTACTTTTACTTTTTTTTTGACTTCTGACTCCTTTTTTCGCTTGCTTTAACAGTGAAGGAAACCTGCATACATGAGAAGTTTGGATATGAATTTCAAAGGTATGTAAAGTCTGCCAACCCGCATTAAGCCAGAGTGGTGGACTAAGGCTAACCCTTCTCATTCAATAGAGGAGGTCCATGCCCAGCATTGGATGTATATACAACGTGTTATAGAAAGGGGCGGGCAAATTTAAGCAATGTGTAGTGTAGGGTATTAGTATTTTATCTCCCATAGTACCAAATCCGATTGCATTGCTTGGACAATAATTATAGAATTTTCTTTTTTATCGAATGAGTTACATGTCGATATCGACTTTCAACTTTAGACAACACTAAATGATAAACAATTATACTATAGACCTCCTTTTATTTAATTATTTTATAATTAAAAAAACATTAAACAATTGTCAAATGTCAATATTTATTTGACGCAGTCAGTTCGGCAATTTCTGATTTTATGAAGTATGATTACGGGTTCAAAAAATATGTTGTATTTGACTAAAATCAAGTACATATTATGTATTGGTATTTTGTGTTGGTGCAACTGATAATAGCTTATAAGACGCTCGTCAACTGTATTAAGCCAAATTCATAGATGGGTGACCCAACAATGAAATCTTTAAAATACTTCATAGGATGGTACCTATATCGTCTTCAGCAAACAGTCTCTTTCAGGTATTTTGTGTTTAAATTACAAGTTACGTACGTATGTCCGTAGAATTACGTAAATCTTATTCAAGTTTATTAAAAAGTGAGTGTCATTCATTATAATTAATAGATATGTCATCAATCTTAATAAACGAGTGATTAAAATTAACGTGAAATTTTAGGATGTCTTGGTTTGAAATGACCCGGTACATAGGTACTTACTATAAAGAGTATGTAATGACCCTAAAATAAGACCACACCTTTCTGTAACACGTTGTATATTACTGATAAATTTTAAATGAAATAAACAAGGCTTTAATGTATACTACTAGACGGGCTGTTTGGAAGTAAAATTGCGTCACATAACGCGGGAGTTTGACAGCTCACAAACAGGGAGCGCGATAGGGGTTCTAGTTGAGAGTAACCGAGATGGTAATATTGAGTTACGGTCAATTGACCGTAACTTATTGGTACAATTTCTATGTACCGCGCTGCAGCTTGTCTAGTAGTATACATTAAAGTCTTTGGAAATAAATATAAAATTTTAACTATCGCTTGTTTTAAAGACGCAGAAACCTGCATATCTGAGAGTTCTCCAAAATTAATTTTGAAGGTCTGTCAAGTCGTCTAATCCGTATTAGGTTAGCGTGATGGAATAAGGTCTTCTCATACATGTTAGCATCATAATAGTTTATTTATTGGTGTTATTGAGGGTAGTCTGGACAATAACTGTATTCAGTGGGTAGATATAAGATTGTGAGGCGTGGTGGAGGTTGGTGCGGTATATAAAAGGGTGAGTTATTAATTGTTGGAACTCAGTCGATCTTAGAACTTCTACGTGGAAACGCTGGTCGAGTGCGGTTGTAATCGTGAGTAGTCGTCTTATCAAGTATATTAAACCTAATTTGTGAACAGTGATATATAGTTTTGTATTTGATGTGTAAAAAAAAGATCACATTGTGATGAAGTGATTTATCTTTTTGATACAGTAAAGGAGGACAGTGCCCAACAGTGGTAATACAGGGCTGGTATATTTATTATAACAGTCAATTGCTATTCTGGAAATAACCTTCCATTCACGTAAACATATTATAACAATATTTAAAACTATGCCTTCATTCATCAGTATCTAGGTCACAACTGCAGTTCCCTTGAGGCGAAATTAACAAGCCTTCTTACTTTCATACTACATCTCATTAAAGTGTTCTTACGAGTGGCTTAAGTCTCGACGAGTTGGGGCTTAAAAGCCTCGCGAGATAAACTATTACAGTACGCGGAGTCGGTACTAATCAAATCTGTCCTTAATGAAACGTTGAAAACATTTTAAATTGAAATATTTGTTTAATTTTGTTGACTTACCTTAATTAAGATAGTTTCCTTGAAAATATTCTCACTGAAATATAGTTGTTGATATATAAGTAGTAAAGTAGCCCAAAGCCTTGTGGGTAAATTTTATCCACGTCCTCAAACAACGACGTTATCTATGCACCGACTTAGATAATTTATTAAAACAGTACATTTTAATATAATCGGCTTCAACATCATAAGGAAAAAAAAAATTTTTTTATCATTAAACTGAAATACTCGTAGCAGCGACTCTTATTTTTTTTTTTTTTTTTTTACTGATAACTTATTATTACCACAAGAAAAAATAGCCTATAATACTTAAGGATAACTAAGCTTCCTATCGGTGAAAGAATTCTCAGAATCGTATCAGTATTTCTATAGATTACCTCAACCAAAAAATCTTACAAATCTTTACTAGCTTTTGGTCGCGGCTCTACCTGTGACAATGCCTTTTCCAGGATAAAAAGTAGCCTATGTTCCTCAGTGATAATGATCCAGGTCATGTGTGCCAAATTTCATCGAAAATCATTCAGCTCTTAAATCGTGATGGACTAACAAATATCCAAATTCACAAACTCACAAATATCTAAACTTTCACATTTATAATAGTAGTAGGAAGTAGGATATCAGAATGGATATTAAATTTTATAAAACACCTGAATTATTCTTATACCTAATATTTTTTTATAAACTACTAGCCTTTGCTCGCGGCTCCGCCCGCGTGAACGGCCTTTTCCGGGGTAAAAGTAGCCTATGTTACTCAGAGATAATGTAGCTTTTCTAACGGCAAAATATTTTTTGAAATCGGTCCAGTCGTTTTTAAGTATATTCGTTAACATACAAAAATACATATCTTTCCTCTTTATAATATTACTAGCCTTTGCTCGCGGCTCCGCCCGCGTGAACGGCCTTTTCCAGGATATAAAAAGTAGCCTATGTTACTTACTAATAATGTAGCTTTGTAACGGAAACATAATTTTTGAATTCTGACCAGTAGTTTTTAATTTTTTGCGAGCCTTTTGTAAAAACTGCGAAGAGGCGAGAAACCTGCATTGGACCGCTACCGAAAGGCCCTCGCGGCAAATTGTGTTGTCGACGAGATCCATCGATTTACCCCGATACTGGCCTACTCAATCTTCTACGAAACAAAAAGCTCATCTTATAAAAAAGGTTATATAGGTCAAATTCTAAACAATGTAACTTTTTACGCAAAGGAAATGTTTAGGTGAATGTAATCTTTCACAAACCCTTACTTAATATTATGAATGCAAAAGTGAGTTTGTTTGTTACGCTTTCACGCCTAAGTCGCTAAACCGATTTTGATGAATTTTGGTACAGTGATAGATGGGACACTAGCGACGGTGATATGCTACTTTTTATTCCAAAAAAGGCTATTCACACGGGCGCAGCCGCAAGCAAAAGCTAGTTAAATATAAACACATGGTATAAAACAAAGTCGCTATCTGCGTCTGTCTGTCTGTTTGTCCGCTTATTTCTCCTTAACTATGCAACGCATTTAGATGTTGTATTCACTATAATTTAGATAACTTATTCCGGAAGGTTTATATGTATATCACGCTGTGACCCATGGGACAATGGCAGTAACATGCCTGAACTGAAACCGCAAAGGAAAGATAGGAAAATATAATATATGATACTCTTAAAAAAATTGCTGTGTACTCGGCCCATTCTAAATGTTTTGTCAGCTTACTGAACTCTGTAAGTGACTAGATTGATAATTTGTATACTAAGCTGAAAGGCGAAACCAGCACGTCGGTCGCGTGATGGTAAGCACCTGCCCAGATGCAACTTCACACATAAATTTGAATTACAAAGCACCGCATACCACAGGACTCTACGCTGGTCACCTCGAGTTATAACTTGTTAAGTTAAGTTAACATAACTCTCATAATGCCCAGAAACTTCACTGTCTACATTGTCTTTAATCCGAAACAACAGTGCCTACACACTGCTGCTTAGTAGCAGAATACATAACTAGAATACATAATAATATGCGGCGGTACTAACCCAGACGGCCTCTCGCATACGAGGGACCACTTACCTAACATCTGGTCGTTTCGCTATTCAAGATAATTTTGTCTAGGTGCAGGAATCGAACCCACGGCCTTCACGCAACCGGCTACTCTCTAATGTGTAATCTCGGCTAATGTGTGCTCTGTATGCACGATAGGTTTGCCCTTTATCACATAGGACGGAAATAAGCTCTGCTAAGTTTATTAGTTGTACCCCTGGCTACCCCTTCGGTGCAACAGTCGTATTCTTATGTTAAAGACAGCTTAGTGTTCCCAGAGTATCGATGCTCGGTGTCGTCAAAATCCGTTCAAGTATCTATCTTAATTAACAGGAGTTACAATAACGTGGGATAACATACCCATAAACCTAATGCAACTCCTGTAAGCTACGATCGACAGTGGCACGCACCCTCTGAGTACTGACGCTTAGTGAATGTTAAATCAAATCAAATCAATATTTATTTGTGTGATTTTTGGTGATACAATACAATAGATCGTAAATAAGTGATAAGCTCCTCAAAACAATCTACCCATTGGATTACACATTTTCAAGTTGTCGACAGCACATTATATATAATCGATTTACTCTGGTATACTGTAACTCTATTATTACATTATTTTATTATTATTTATTTAGTTTTTTTCTAAATATATTATTAAGGAAATGTAATTGGTTTTTAATCCACAAGAAAATTGCTCAGGATATTTTCCAAAAAACTCTGTGCCAAAGCGGGCCATAATCCTACTAATATTGTTAATACTAAAGTTTGGATGTTTGAGAGTTTCTGATTTTGGATATTTGGTCTGACAACGATTTGAAATACACTATAACGCCCCTCTAAATTGAAAACGCCTAGACCCGAAACAAATATTTGTGAATCAAACAAACATTTGTCTCGGTGTGGAGATCGAACCCGAGGCGAGTGCTATCATTGGACCAAAGAAACGCAGACTGGTTTATTTTTTATTTTTTATTGCAAAAGCCGGTAAACGAGCCAGTGGGTCACCTGGTGGTAATTGATCTCCACCGCCCATGTAGGCCCACAATACTAGAAGAATCATGGGCGCGGTGCCGACCATATAGGAAAGGGATTATGGGATTGGGAAAGGAAGGGAGATTTGGGCCTCCGGATATCTCTCTCACCGTACGAAACGCAGCAGCAAGCTGCTACTTTACGCCAGTTTTCTGTGAGACAGTGGTAACGACCCGGACGAGCTGGCCCATTCATGCTGTAGACAAACCTGTCTACAGCTTGGCTCAACCACTCATTAATTAAACTTTGAAATTGAATAAAAGTTGAGTTGATCTGGAATTGTAGGTAATGTTGTAGAATTTTTCTGAGAATTTTGCACAGGTATATAATATGAAATATTCTTTACTCTTTGCTAAAATCCACGTTTTAGAACAGTTTTGTAACACGTCACCGAAAGATATCGATGATAAATGACTCAAGGCAGAAAAGTTAATGTAATTTATCTCCGAAATATTTTATACCAATGAGCGGGTACAAAGCGCTGTCACTCAAACTAAGTTTATCGTAGCCATACATCGTAGCAGCTAACGTGGGTAGGGAAAAATGCACGGATTAGGGCTGGCAAACTTTACACCAGTGTATTTTCTGGTTCGGTTGTTAAGGTTTATCGAATAATGTATTTTCTGGTTTACATTCTGATAACATTTAACATACCTACTTAGTATTTTTAATCGAATTCACTAGTGTATTTTTTGAGAAATTTTCTTAACGTTTTCGTTTTTAACTGACTTCAAAAAATGAGGTAATGCTCAATATCAGCCCGAAGTCTGAAATGATGCCCGGTAAGGCGATAAGCTCGCCCCCTATCACATTATGGGACGGAGATAAGCTCTGCGAAATATGTGTACTTGTTACACCTCTGCCTACCGCTTCGGGGATAACAGGCGTGAGTGCGTATGTATGTACATGACACTGCATTACGCTAGGCACTCGTAAGACATAAGAGTTTTGGGTTAAGTATTATAATGCCCATGTCCTAAATAATAATAATTGTAATTTCAATGAATGAAGCTCGTAGAAAGTCTTCTTCTTTCACCTGCCCTTATCCCACTCGCAGCAGGATCGGCGCAACATGCTTTTAACACAATGTTACAAAAAGATTAGGCTTGTAGTTTTTACGATCGGCCGCCTGCGTGACATCAATCTCTTTGGGGAGTTCTCAACTCAAATTTGTTCATTTTTAGCTTTTTCTTGTCTGATTTTTTAATGGCAGAATATATTAAGGTTTCAGTCGTTAACGTCCTTCGTCTGTCAATTTACTGCCTTATCGTCTCCCACAAGACAAAGAGTAGTACAATAACCTATTCATTGACATACAATATAGTTTATTACTCAGTAACGTTGGCAACCCTAGTGGGGATGGCTCTTATCCGAGCGTCTTTATTTTATAGCCCTCTCTCGCATTCATTGCTAAACGCCCTTCTGAGAATTGTTTTCTTTTGTTCAAATATTTTACGCTCTCTTTTGGTATTAGAATCCGGTTTTTTGGGTCAGTGGTGTATCTTGTCAGTTTTAGGGATAAAAGTATGAATTAATATATAGGTGTGGTTTTCCGTGTTTGTAGTATTTTATCTGGCCTCCAACACCTCCCCTACAACCAGCCCAATCCGCATATACAACGTCTTACAGAAAGATGTGGTCATATTTAAGGGTTGTTACATACTCCTGACATTGAGTGTCTATGTACCGTATCTTATCGAAAACAAGTTATGTTAAATTACACGCTTTAATCACTAGTTTATTACCAGTGACAACATTGATCACATCCTTTTAAATAAAGTGAAGTACGTGAGCAAGAATAACAATGCTGGAGTGAAACTTAAATGTACAAAATGGCTACAACAATTAGATTATGATCAAACTGAATTGTTATTACATTAATAATTTAATAATCATAAAAAAAAACCTATTAAGTGCATGCCTCTTACAATACTCTCACCCTGACACATTCAAGTGGATATCTCCCGGTGCCTAGTCTCATATAATACAGGGAATGTCCACTAACACACATACATACACACACCTCACATTCATACACTCACATACTCATCCACTCTCACACACAAATATACAAACAAACATAACGCCTTTTGTTCAATTGTTGTAATTATTACTTGATCAGTGTATCTTTATCTACGCATTGCTTTTTCTTCTTCTGATTGTTGACTAGTTTTTTTTTTCTTCACATATATAGGTACAAGTTACTAAAGGAAGAGGACACTGACTTCTGTAACACAGGTTTACACCTAGCTCAGAAGTCAGGGGACTTACTAATTGCAAAATTTGTGGAAAGAAATGTATTTAGTGTTACCAAATAGTTGTAATAAGCAATAGTTGTATTAAAATAATAGTTGTATTAAACAATAAAATAAATAAATAAAAATAAAGTACGTGAGCGAGAATAACAATGCTGGAGTGAAACAAAAGCTAAGCTGTTTATCATTTAGTGTTGTCCAAAGTTGCAATCGAATATCGACATGTTACTCATTCGATAAAAAACATGATAAACTTTGTAGCTGGTTTTCAGATGGTAACCCTAGATAAGTATATTTGCTTTGTCATTATAATAGCAAACCACATTCGCTTCCCTTTCTTCCAAAATTAATGGACAAACCACACGAAACTAAAATGTCATACAATTGAAGAAAACAGCACACACTTTGTCGTAGCGCAGGTGGTTTTTGGGTCAGGCAACCCTCCCACTACTCCCGTTTCCACCCCGCGGCCCATTTGCCAACAATGGAAGCGTGTTGCAAACCACCGAACTGCGTTGTTACCCGTGCATCATGAAAGTGAACAGGCGAAAAGTCTTCGGAGTTTAAATTTACAGGATTGCCTATATACGATAGAATCATGTCAACAACTTGTATTTTCTTTATTCATTGGTCGTTTTGACAGTGCACTTAGGACTGAAAAACCGCTAAGACCCTGGATTCGTACATATTAGTTTTTTTTATTTGCTTGAATGACGATACGAGCAGGTTAGATGGTACTACGGCTGACTATCACCACACAAATCTTTGAATTACAAAACACTACATGAAATTAGACTGCGTTCATCACCCTGAGACTTATGTTGATATGGGTAGCTCATGAATTGTGTTGTAATTGCTCGACCTGGGACTTGAACCCAGGATCTTACAGGTATCACAGCCTGTCTCAGGAGACCATTGAGGTCAATGATTTTTGTAGAATTTTAAAACCACAAATAAATGATTTATATACATCCTAACACTAATACATAACATGCCTCAGTACCTCAGTGGCGAAGTTGTAATACGTACGCGTTACGACTGAAGCTGACTGAGGTCTCGGGTTCGATCCCCTGGTCGGATAAAAGTAATATAAGGTTTTTCTATTACGAAATGCTTAGTATCAGCCCGGAGTCTGGAATTGTGCCTGGTATAGCGATAGACTCTCCCTTTATTACATCATGGGACGGAGATCGCTCGGCGAAATGTGGGTGTACTGATAACACCTCTGCCTACCCCTTCAGGGATTACAGGGTGAGTACGTATATGTATGTATGTACTAACATAAACAAATATTTACAAAAATAACATCAAAGAAATAAACTAACGTGTTCATGCGATTTGCCAGTATGAAAGGCGAAGGGAACGGCCCAGTAGGCGCCTGACAGGTTATATTTTAGCATTGTTCCGTACAAAGACTTACGCTGCGGTTGAAAGTGATTAATTGGCTCCTCGGAGTGGGTCGCTGGGCCCGATTGTGTGGACTGTCCTCAAGGTTACGGGTAAGTGTGCTTAACTTTAGATTGCGAAATGGTTTACGGGTAATAGTTGGATAAATGAAGGTAAATGAGGTTTTCTTTATTTATTTACTAGTCTTTGTTCGCGGATCCGCCCGCGTGAACGGCCATTTCCGGGATAAAAAGAAGCCTATGTTACTCAGTGATAATGTAGCTTTTTAACGGCAAAAGAATCTTTGAAATCGGTCCAGTAGTTTTTAAGTTTATTCGTTACATACAAAAATACAAATCTTTCCTCTTCATAATATTAGTGTAGATTTAACATTTTATGTCTCGGAATGACGAGCGCTGAGCATTGTCATGCAGTCTAACTTCATAATTCGAAGTTTTGTTTGATGTTTCTTCTGTTTATGGGTAGGCGTGACGGTTATCAGGCGAGCGACCTGCTCGTTACGTCGTGCAGCATAATATTAAAAGAAAACATGATCAATGTATGGAATCATTGAAATTGGTGAATTTATTGATGTTTGACCAAGTGTATTGACTTTCACTTTCTTACCCGCATATATTTACTCTCTTCTCATAACATGCCTATACCAAGATGTTATGGGCATGGTAATGCGAATTCATAATTAAAGAATTAAAAAAACTAGCTGCTACTTCACGTCGATTTTCTTTGAGATAGTGGTGATAGCTTGGTCGAGCCGACTCATTTACTATAGACAAATCTGTCTGTAGCGTGGTTCTACCACTTGCCCGACAGTAGACATCCAACATTAAGCTGTACATTTTGCTGGTAGCGCGACCAGAAGACCAATGCACGTAATTAAAAATGATCAAAATATCATTCCAATCTAATTTCAGTGTCTAGAAAGTTGCAAATGGTATTCTCATAAACCAATAATTAACACCAAATGTGAACATATATCGAAAGTAGATAAAAAGTTGACAAACCAAAACGGCATTTGCTAACTTTTTTAAATGACACGTGTCTTTATATAAACGTCAAAATTGTGACAAAATTGAGATTGCAATGAGATCGAGATGAGAACATATTGAAACAGGACTGAACTAAAAGAGGAGCGGAATACCATTTTTACGAGTTCGGTTAAAACTGTCGCAGTGTTAGTTAAATACGAGAATTGCCTTCGGGTTGCATCGCTATGGCGTTCCAGTGAGATGGCGTGCTTAGGGATGTTAAGGGACTCTCCCATCCACCCGATTAATGGTGAGCAAATAAACAGTATTCTATAGGGATCAGTATTCATCAGGCAACGGCTGACTGTATATAAATATGTTATTTTTCTTTTACGTAATGTATTTCAAAAGGGAGCGTTTATTTGCCCGGGATAAATACTAGCTATACGGTAATTTTCTAGGCGTATATCAAAATATTACTTTATGGCGGACTTGCTATGATCGCGTCAAAAGTATGGATATGTAGGTGAGTGGTAGAGCCACGCTGTAGACATCTTTGTCTACAGCACAAATGGGCCGGCTCGACTGGGTCATTACCATTGTCACAGAAAACCGACATACATTTGCGGCTTGCTGCTGCGTTTGGGATAGTGAGTGAAATATCCCTCCCCTCCCTAATCCCTTAATTAGCCCTTTCCTTTAAGGTCGGTAACGCACTCATGATTTTTCTGGTATTGTAGGCGTACATGGGCGGTGTAATCACTTACCATAAGTTGACCCATACCTCGTTTACCGGCCTATGCTATAATACGTAGGTCACGGGCGCTTTAAGTAAAGAATTGACAGAATTGCACGTTTTTGACGCACAAGTCTAGCGTTTGACGTGGAGATCGGCAGTCTAACCCATTTGTCACACAGACGGTCACTCATGATCTGAATTTGGATCCAATTCTGGTATCGGCGCATGACGCTAGAATTTGCTTAGCCGCACGTTGCGATCGGCTCGGGTAGCGAACTTTGCTTGGCGTTGTTTTTATGGATAAGAACTGAACCCGGAGATTCATCGGACAACAATGACGAATAGAGCCCGCCCCACAAGCAAGTTGAAGTGGCAATGGCATACTTGCAAAGTTGGCCGATGGGGTCCAAAGATGCTACGAGTTGAGACCTCATCCAAGCGTAGTGTAGGTCAACCTTAAGTTGGACTAATCAGAAGCACGTTGCGGCTGAGGAATACGTCGGACCATCAAGTGATGTGACTATGGAAAGTTCAGGCATTTTTATTCTTACGTAGAAATAAATAACATCCAATAATTCCGCATAGTCCTGCCTTACGATTATCTCTTTGTCGTGACTCGTGGGTATCGGAAACTATGAGATACAAACAAATATTAGTAGATCACATAAACATTAGTATCGGTGCGAGGATCGAACCCGCGACGCTATGTACACAGACGACTACTCGCTCACTGAGCCACGAAGGCTTTCATATAATTTACCATGTTATAAATAAAGAAATATTTTACATAAAAACTACATTTAGAATGCGGAGATGAATGGTCATAATTAGCGAGCGCTGGCAAAGAATAATAAATAAAAAGAAGTCGTATTTTTCTTTTTGTTTCACCTGTGTTATATGACTTCAAAGTATTTTATACTTTACCTACTCTCTGATTAATTTTAAAGCTTCGCTGGGTAACTACAGTTTCGAACGGTTTTGGCGTATTGCGTCGCCTCATTGATATAATTATAGCGTATTTTGGTTGTGAATCAATGAGCTCTGGGCAAAGACTTTAATGTATACTACTAGACAAGCTGTGCGGTACTAAGAAATTGCGCACTTAGTTACGGTCAATTGACCGCAACTCGCCCGCGAGAGAGCCACAAGAGCTGTTGTTTGAATATCTGCGAACGTTAAATTCGATAAACTAACACGAAATTGTTTATTGTGACCCATAAAACATTGTAATTATTTACGTGCATATATTATTCATTCAATATGAAGTTATTTTACGGAAGTAACTATCGCCACCCACCGTCAGAAACAAAGAAACAAGTTTCGCTATTGCCTCGAATGTTAATCAGCCAAGTATACCATGTGCAGATGAGGTTGTGCCTAAGATGATACTATTCTTCATAAGTAACATTTCATGCGGATGAAGTCGCAGGCATAGCTAGTAATAAATATACGATTAAAGTGATTTACTATCAAGAACCCAAGAAAATCCCGCAGTATAAATCTTTGAACGTCGACTCCAACGAGCACAAGCTTGCGAGCTTCCTCTACATGTCACTAAGAAAATCCTATCATTTTACAAATGCGTGCGGGCGAAAACTGACCTTATTTCAAACACATAAATTCCTGTTAAAAAACAACGTAAATCAACACAGCCCAATAAAACATACTTTATAAGGTGGATATAGAGTTCAAATTAGAATAGTGAAATGGATTTCATATTTTTACATCTCACGCTTATGACCGTTCCCTATATCGTCGTTGATATTACAATTCGTTCTATGTAATTTTTTAAAATGGTATTTTTTTTTGTCGAATCCGACCTAAATCTAATTTTAAACGCGTCCGTAAAATAAATAAATACAGTTATTTCATCATCAGCCTATATTTGTTCACTGCTGGACATAGGCCTCTTCTAATGCACACCATTGAGATCGATCTTTGGCTCTTTGCATCAAGTCATTACCAGCCGCTTTCTGCAGGTCGTCGCTCCACCTTGATGCAGGGCGTCCTACTCTACGTTTGCCTAATCGCGGTCTCCACTCAAGTACCCGTATACCCCACCGGTTATCGGTTCTTCGTGTTAAATTATTTAACAAGTCTGTAAAACAACTATTGCCGCAACACGATAGTTTCTACAAATAAGTGTACTACAAATAATTATTCGCCTCTCCTATAAAGTACGCCAAAACTGACATGAAACGTATTAATTGCAATATCAACGACGATATCCTATATAAAGATAGATTCGCTTAGTATCAATAGTGTTTTGACAGATCATCTATACAAAATGGGTCTAAATTGTACTTACTGTCAGTAAGCAATCTGTCGATATAGAGAATATTGGGTATGGCCCATTGATATATTACGTATGGCCTTTGATTAGGTTTATAATATAAGATATAAATACAATAAAAATCTCGTTGGTTGTGAAGCGGATACGCTTATGATAAAAGGAGAATTTACTAAAGAGAATATAACTTTAATGTTTGGCATTTTACTTCCAAGTGCTGTCATTTTTTGTTATTGGTCAGTGGTTGTCATTGTTTATATTGTCAACACATTACGTGTATTTTTATAAGATTTATTGGAAGGAAATTTGAATGGCATCTGGTAAGTAGGTTTCAATTGGCCAGCTGACTATCTAGAGGTTGCTGGATGTCGTAGGTTCGTTGTTTGTCGGGTCAAAAGTGTATATTTCGCTATTTGTAGTAATTTTTGGATTAATCATGGGCCATCTGGTGAGGGCTTTGAAGTCTCTGTATGAGAACTCCAAAGCCTGTATCAGGGTAAATGGAGCGTACTCAGACTGGTTTAACATCTCGTGAGGTGTTAGATAGGGATGTGTTGCGTCTCCACGGCTTTTCAACCTTTATATGGACAGCTGTTTGACAAGTCTGAAAGAAATGGAATGTGGACTTAGAATGGATGAGTTCCGTGTCAAGTGTCTCCTCTATGCCGATGACCAAGTGTTACTTGCGCCGTCGGCGGAGGAGTTACAAGGAATGTTAGACTTAGTGAATGTGTCGTTTAAGAAGAAGGGAATGAAAATTAATGCAAGCAAGACGTAAGTTATGGTGATAGAAAGAGAGGAGGATGCTACTGCATGTAGCATTAGCATAAAAGACGAGAGAGTGGAACAAGTGAAAGAATTTATGTATCTGGGTAGCAAGATAACGAGAGATGGGAAGTGCGAGGGGGATATTGAAAGGAGAGTGACGGCAGGTAATAAAGTGAATGGTGCCTTGCGCATAGTAATGAGTAGCCAGTCGGTGTCACAAAAGGCACGAATGGCTGTTCACAATGGCGTGCTGGTACCGACACTTATGTATGGCAGTGAAAGTTGGGTTTAGCAGAAGAAGCATGAAAGTAGAATAAATGCGGTGGAAATGCGTTTCCTACGTAGTATGTGTGGAGTCACCCTTGCTGACCGGATGAGGAATAGTGTGATGAGGGATCGCTGTAAGTTGAAGACTGATGTGGTGACTAGGATAGAAAAGGGTATGCTGAAATGGTTTGGGCATATGGAGAGGATGGATGAAAGACGACTTACGAAAGGGATTTATCGTGCGAATGTGAATGGGAGGGTCGGAAGAGGGCGCCCGAGGAGAACATATGCGGATCAAATAAATGATGTTCTCCTTAAAGGGCACGTCACGAGTACCCGCAACCGACGAAAATGTGCGAGATGTATGAATGTGGAAGAGGCGAAAGAGGTGTCAGGATCGTAGCTTGTGGTACTCAAGTCTCTGCCTACCCCTATGGGACATAGGCGTGAGTGTGTATGTATGTATGTATGTATGTATCATGATGCAGGCAGTGGTTTCTTTAACGGTTCCTTTGCCGTCCAGGCTGTTCGTTTGTGGAACTCGCTGCCTGTTTCAATACGATGAGCAGTTTTAAGAAACAGATCAAGAAATATTATCTCTCGTCGCAACAATAATAATTATTTATGTTTAACATTTTTTTATAGCATAGGCCGGCAAACGAGCAAGTGGGTCACCTGATGGTAAGTGATCTCCACCGCCCATGTACGTCCACAATACCATAAACATTATGGGCGCGTTGCCGACCTTAAAGGAAAGGGATAATTAAGGAAAAGAGAAGGGCAGGGGGATATGGGTCTCCGGATATCTAAAAATTTTTAAAAACCAACAGCAAACATATTCTACAATGTTAATACTAGACAATACAGAAGATCTTATACATACGCACTTACGCCTGTAATCCCCGAAGGGGTAGGCAGAGATGTAACCAGTACACCCACATTTCGCTGAGCCTATTTCCGTCTCATGTTGTGATAGGGGGCGATCCTTTCGCCATACCGGGTACAATTCCAGTATCTGGGCTGATACTGAGCATTTCAAAATAGAAAAACCCAATATCACTTTACCCGACCCGGGGATCGAATCAGAGACCTCAGTACAGCAGTCGTACCGCGTACGCATTACAACTGCGCTACCGACACAGTTCGTTACTTTAGTCCTTACTTTACCTTGTATATATGTGTATATACAGATATCTATATAGCTAGTACCCAAGTTCTAAAATTTAATGCAGTGTTCCAGCGCGTTATATATAAAAGTTACTTGTTAGAGCAGTTGGTAGCAGACGGTACCGCAGTTTATGAAATCTCTGTAGCGAGGTCAGCTTAACGTGTCTAGTTATTTCATTACACTTATAAGGTAATTTTTAAACAACTTCAAAAAAGAAAGAGGTTCTTAGTTTGGCGTGTATATATTTGTTTATCCTATGTTATCGATTTCTCCGCCCCTTGCGGATTTATTAACTTAGCAAAAATTTCATTCGATAGAGTTTAGCTGCGATGTAGTCCCATATAAATTTGGTTAAAACCTGATAAGTACGAATTAAAAAAATAAAACTGCGCAACGCACAACGAAATCTCGTCCCGATTGTGTTATTGTATTGGAATTTACAT
This sequence comes from Mimas tiliae, assembly GCA_905332985.1. Lineage (NCBI taxonomy): Eukaryota > Metazoa > Arthropoda > Insecta > Lepidoptera > Sphingidae > Mimas > Mimas tiliae. Next base: position 3,209,278 of record HG995256.1, on the reverse strand, counting down.
GCCATTGTTGTAACTACCACTAAAGATTTAAATATAAATAACATAAATTTTAACAAAGCCAAAAATATCAGTTTCTATAGAAAAACAATTGGTGATGATTATTTTGTGAAAAGGGTAACAAATCAAATTGTATTTTATGGCATAGTCTGGCAAACGTGCAAGTGGGTCACCTGATGGTGTGATTTTTCACTGCACACACATGTACAGTGTGTGTGCGCCCACAATATCAAAAGAATCACGGGCGCGTTGCTGACCTTAAAAGCAAAGGAAAATTATGAAAGGGGAGGGCTATTTCGGCCTCTCACGCACCGTACAAACCGCAACTGCAAACCGCTACTTTACGTCGGTTTGCATTGAGATAGTCGTAACAACACAGTCGAGCCGGCCCATTCATAGTATAGACAAAGCTATTTACAGCGTGGTTCTACCACTACAAAAATCGTCATAATTTAAATAAAATTTTAATAAAAATTTGCTGAAGCAATGTGCATGATAAAATCTTGAATTTAAAGGGATACGAATAAGTCGGTACAGAGTGGAAGTAATAATGGCTACCTATTTGGCGTTATGTCAACACTGATTCAATTTTTTTTTACATATCTGATAAAAATCGTATATGCATTTGAAGATACTCACCTTATTACAATAATATTATCATATCGATTGACAATATTTATTTGAAATTGGGTATTGATATATCAAAATATTTACACGAGTCCGATTCACTTAATATGATAAGTGTGCAATTTGAAAACGTTTACGATTTCATTTTGAAATTTTAGCAATTGCTAGTTTCCAAATAAGTTTCAAATAATATATTCCTCCGCTTACCTACTTTAATTTATATTTTATTCATAGCCACATTGAAAAATAGGTATTATAATCTAAATTAGAGTAGTTAGAATTATATTAGTCAGTGGTACAGATAAAAGATAGCAGAGATATGCTGAAGAGGATATTAGGTGTCGAGAAAAGTTTATGTATCCTCAAATAGGCTTAAAAATTACAAAGCATAATTACTTTATATAAAATTTTGCTTCGGCCTGCGAAGTACTTACCTACCTACGAAGTAATAAAGTTTCGTCCGAGCATTAATTATGACTCATTTACCCACAGACTGGCCCTCGGCACTGAAGGAAATCAACGGAGTTAACTTGGAAAATTACTTTCTTCAACAGCGTGATTTCAATTGCGCCGTTTACGTTCATAAAAAATTCCAACGTGGTAACAAAAATATATACCAAGAGAAAAGTATACTAAAAACTGAACAGAAGAAATGCAAGCATGATAAAACTCAACAGTTCAACACTGATGCTCTTAATGCTGGCCAAGAAAGAAAAACAAATAAACTTGGCTTCAACAACGAATCTGTTTTAGAGCAAACGATAAAGTTTGCAAAAAATTTAGTACCGATTGCTATTCCGCCCAGCACAGATAAATCACCCGCATACTACACTATAAAAAGCTCCAAGAAATCTAAAAGGAATTCGAAAAAACGCGAGTCCAACTGCAAACCCGACGCTACGTATGAAAAAGCGAAATCTAAGAAAATAACAGAAACGTATCGTAAAGAAAAAGTCAGTCATAGAGAAAGTTTTAGTGTCAGGGAATCCAATAGTCGATCCTCGCGTTGTAATACTTTCGATGACATAAACATGAATCAGTCTTTAAGTTGTACGATGTCCGAAGCATCGGAGAGAAAATATAGGAAAAAAGAAATCGTACCTAACCCGAAGCATCATGATGCGCGAAAGTTGATAGTTTCCGAATCTTTTGAAGCGTTAGCAACTGAAAATATTTCTGGAGATGGTAAAATCAAAATACATCTCATGAATAACAAGGACAAAAATTTATTAACGGATAGTATAAGAGACCCGTTATTAGATTCTATTAAAGACTGTTTAAAAGAAATTAAAAGTATTGATGTCAAAAACGCAGTGATTGCTTTGCAAAGAGCTACCCTAAGTAATGCTGAAAAGCTTGATTATATTTTAGATAAGCTGATATATATTGAGAGAAAATTCGATTGTATGCTAGAAAATGAGCAATCTTATCAAAAAACAAAAGCATCCACACTAGAAAAACTCAGCGAAGATTTAATAGAAGTTAAAGAAGCGTCAGAAGATGAGTCTCAAGATGTTATAAGTAAAGATGACAAAGAAGTCAAAGTTATTTACGGTGGGAGAAAAATAACTGATATGGGCTATGGTGAAGGTGGCGTGGAACACTCGTCAGTGGGAGTCAAAACTGACCGTTTTAACAAACTACCTACTAGGTTTTGCTGGACTGACTCTATCAATAGGAAGTAACAAATTTATAATTTTGGCCTGTATAATTATTACCTTAGGTAAAGCAGTTTTAAATATTTATGTAGTTTGGATGTTATTTAGTGTTTAGTTGTATATTGTTAAAGATTTAGGATCTGATTTAATAAAATAGAATCGGACGTGAATTAAAGTAATGTTTAATGCTTCTTGACAAAATGTTTGCACGTTAAATTTTTCGATGTTGTAGGAAATATAAGAAATTGGCAATTAAGTAATTAATACGAGACTATCCCGCCCAGACACTCGCCACAAATTCCTGTAAGCCAGGATCGACAGTGGCACGCATATTTCGACACCAATCAATGAAGCTCGGCGAGCCTCTAGGAATGCAAATGTGTCTTTATGGCGCAACGAAATTAATCTAATAAAAGGTTAAGGACGAGTTGGAAATAATAATTGTCCACTTAAGTAATTAATCGTGAAATGAGTTATAAACAAGCCGAAACGTAACAACGATATAAATGATATTGTAGCAAATTATTATTAATTGAGTGGAATGTAACGCCAAAACTATCCACAGCGTCATTTCCTCTCAGAATTCGGATTCGCGTGTTCGGCGTCCATAAATCATTCGGAATCAATATTGTTATCCGACCGATTTTCAGCTATGCCAGATATTTGTCGATTCAGGTCAGTGGCGCAGACTAACGGTTGGCTGTTATTATTTTGTTGATATTACTGGGTATTTGAGGTTAGCGTTTTGTGAAGGTTGAAGGGAACTTGGTTGTGCTTGCGTTGACGGTCATGGTCGGCGGAGATCACTCACCATCAGACAGTCGCGTGGGCCGGACGTTAATGTTGTCATAATCAGTCAAGTTTTGAAGACCATAAAGAACACAAGCCAAAACACTGCATTGATGTAGTTCACCATGGTGGCACAATTAACTTTATGTTTTATTTTGATTTGCTTGAGCGACGAGCAGACGAGCAGGTCGCTTGCCTGATGTTAAGTGTCACGCCTGCTCATTAACAGAAGCAACACAGAACTCTGGATTACAGAACTCTGTATGGCACTGTACTGCGCTCGTCATCCCGAGACAGATGTTAAGTCTAATAATGCCCAGTAATTTCACTGGCATCAATGTCCTTCAAACCGATACACGACAGTGCTTACATACTGCTGCTTGGCGGCAAAAATAGACAAAGCGGTGGTACCAACCCAGACGGCCTCTCGCATACGAGCGACCTACCTTGTAAACTCCCTCAATAACAAATTTTATTAATACATACTCTTCCGATACTTGTACAATATGAGAACACCAAAATTATCACTAGATGATCTGGCATGATCTTGCGAGTAATATCCATAGATTATAATTTTCAGGCTTGTATTCATGTGCAATGTAGTTTGACCCGTCATTCCAAACAAGTTGGTGGTGAAATGAGATCTTTGTCCGTGTTCCAAATGGATGATAGCTGTACGTTGAGTCTTTTACACCGAACGCTTGACAGAACGCCTGAGGCGCTCCGTTCTGAATGGCTTGATCTTATGGGATAACGAAAATACCAGAGAGTGTGTTTTTGTTTTTGGGTAATGGAATTAATTAGTGTGATTTGTATTTGAATGCCAAACGCTATGTACGAATTAAGCATGCTATAAATAGCAAGACAAAGCATACGGTGAACATCGTGAAAAGAGGCCAGAGCGTAATTAATTGATTGCGTTAGTTAGAATCTTGTGCAATTTATGATGGCCTATTATTAAGTTGCGTTAAGCACAGCTAAGCTAAGCTACATTTTTTTTATTAATCGCCTGAATGACTAGACGAGTAGTTCTATTGTTTATTGGTTAACACTATATACATACAAACAGAAGCAACACTAAAGACAAAGAACTGCATGGCACTGCATACCGCTCTTTACCCCGAGACATAAGCAGTATTGTCACAGTGTCTAAAAATTCTACTGGCTTTAATGTCCTGTAATCCTATCAAAATTATACCACAATTAAAATACAACACCAAACAAACAAGACACAAAGTCCAAACTCTAAACACCTATTCAATGTTAATAGCTCTCGTGGATTCATGGCGACATGCTTTTTCGAATTGAGACGTCACTTAATGCTCTTTGTTCGGAGTTTTAATTACACCCTTTGCCAACCCCCCTACAAGGGTGAAGGGGGAGGTGGTAGTCATTATCATCGCACCACTGACTGTTCACAACTTCGATATTAATCATTTTTAAGTACGACCTCTGGTTGTTTGAGGGGAACATTTTTAAAATTTACGAGCGGTAGAGCCACGCTGTAGACAATTTTCTCTACAGCATGAATGGGCGGGCTCGTCCGGGTCGTTACCACTGTCTCACAGAAAACCGGCGTAAAGTAGAAGCTTGCTGCTGCGTTTCGTACGGTGAGTGAGATATCCGGAGGCCCAATTCTCCCCTTCCCAATACCTTATTATCCCTTTCCGTTAAGGTCGGCAACGCCCCCATAATTCTTTTGTTTTGTGGGCGTACATGGGCGGTGGAGATCGCTTACCATCAGGTGACCCACTTGCTCGTTTGCCGGCCTATACTATAAAAAAAAATCGTGGGAACGAAAATAGCCTTGCGAAGATTGAGTAAGATAAAAAATTTAAAGACATAACTATATCAATGTTTTTGTAGCAGTAAGCGGATATCTCACTCACCGTACGAAATGCAGCAGCAAGCAGCTACTTTACGTCGGTTATCTGTGAGACAGTGATAACGATTCGGAGAGGCCGGCCCATTCATGCTGTAGACAAAAGTGTCTACAGCGTGGCTCTACCACTAAGAACATGTCAACCATTGCTTGATAAAATAACTTTAACTGACTATTGGTTCAACCCACAGTTATTTACGCCCGATTTCTGAAAGGCTGATCAATGTTAAATTAACTAATCAAATGTCAAATCTAATGTCAAGTCGAATTTGTGTTGCTACAAGCGTGATCAACATATTTGATTTGATACACATGTTAGCTAATATAACTTTCAAATTAATATGAAAAATCGGTATGTCAAACGGTACTAAAGAGTGATCAAATATTATATTTTTTTTCACTAAATAACGATTCGAACTCGAATTGATTTGACAGCGATGTCAACTCAAAGTTCTGTTAGTTGAATATTGTTTAATCAGCCTTTCAGAAATCGGGCATAAGTGTTATGTTTACTGAACTGTAATCGGCCGTTTCAATGTTTAATCTACTTAACATACTTAAACGAGAGATTAAACATTTAAACGACCGATTAAAGTTCATTGAACATCAGCCTCGGTAGCTGTAATAATTATTTCGGGTTGTTTGCTAAAATCTACAGGTATATACACTCGTATATACCGCCTGAGCTCGGATGTTTGGTTTTTCACCATGCCTATTGTGTACGGTAGTGGCAAATGTAGAAAGGTACCAGAATCTTTCTATCAGCAGTGTGCAGAATATTGTTTTTTATACATACATACGCACTCATGACTGTAATCCCCGAAGGGGTAGGCTGAGGTGTAATCAGTACATCCACATTTTGCCGAACTTATTTCCGTCCTATGATGTGATAAGTTGCGAGCCTATCGCCTAACCGGGCACAATTTCAGACTCCGTGCTGATACTGAGCATTTCGCAATAGAAAAACCCAATATCACTTTTACCCGACCCGGGATTGAACCCGAGACCTCACCGTCATCGTACCGCGTACGCATAGCAACTGCGCACACGGAGGCAGTCTTTTTATTATGACGCAAAATGCAAACTATCCCTCAGTTGCGCCATGTTTTGTAACAATTAAGGTTGAACGAACGGCAACCCTTTGCCGTGTTCATTACACAATAAAAAATGCAATAGCTACCATTAAATAGGCGGAAGGAACTTTCTTTCAAGTGTAGGCAACTGGATATTGCAAGGGTTCCGCTTACTGTACTTGCGTACGTGGTGTTAATATTGACAAGTCGACGTGCGGCAAATTTTAAATAGTATCAAAATTGACTGCCTCGGTTCTCGCAGTTGTAATGCGTACGCGTTACGATTGAGGCCAACGCTGAGGTCTAGGGTTCGATCCCGGGTCGGGTAAAAGTGATATTGGGTTTTTCTATTGCGAAATGCTCAGTATCAGCACGGAGTCTGGAATTGTGCCCGGTTTGGCGATAGGCTAGCACCCTATCACATCGTGGGGCGGATATATGCTCGGCGAAATGTGGGTGTACTGGTTACACCTCTGCCTACCCCTTCGGGGATTACAGGCGTGAGTGCTTATGTAGTAGGATGAAAGCATATATTATTAGTATATTACTTAATCTGTTTATCTACATATCAACTCTATATAACACTAAGAATATTATACAAGTCAGCACAAGTTAGCGTTACAGCCAGAAAGCATTATGATGTAAGCCAAATTCAAGATCCATCTGGGCGTTCGACAATGAACGAAGTTTTTGCAAACTTGCACGTCATCCAAATGCAATTTGTGTCTAACAACCACTATAGATTCGCCATTTATCATATCTGGAAGTAAAGTCAGTACTTAAGTGTAAAAAAAAATGTATGAAATGTAACCAAATATTTACCTACTTTTACTAGAACTGGTTTGTTGGCGCAGTTGTAATGCGTATGCGGTATGACTGCTGTGTTGAGGTCTCGGGTTCGATTCCCGAATCGGGTAAAAGTGATTTTGGATGCGTCATGGTGGCGCCCTGGATGGTTTAGATTCACAATTGGAACCGGTAGGTGGAGCTGCTGTAGTTGCGAGAGAAACCGCGCGGGACAGCTAGTAAATTATATATTCATAGGAAGTGTGTAGTCGTATCTCGAACTAGAAATTTAATATTTAGACATTAACTTTTATGAAATAAAGTTGATTTTGAACGTTCATTAATTTTTGTTGCGTGCATGAGTGTTACCTTTGCATGTGTAAGTAATTGGAGTCGTATTTTTTGGCAGATTCGAGAGAGAGAGAGAGAGATTATCGTTCTAGTTATCCTATTTAGCTGCTTATATTAATTACTATAAGTAAAACGAGATGAATAGGGATGGCGAGGGAATCGGGACGAAACTTGTATTGAGTCTATTACATAGATGGTTCAACCATAATGTTATATCAAGCTTAATTTATGGCCAAAATATGTAGCAGTTTTTGTTTTGGTTAATTACAGTGTATCTCATTTTGTATGTGTAAATAAACAAAACGAGTTTTGTTCCTATTTACCCCATTTTACCGCCCTGCTAATTTTGGTATAGATCTCAGTATTTATGTATTGACTAAAAATTTCATCGGTTAGCCGCTTAAGGATGCTCATTTCTCCACAACCCGCGGGATAAGAGCATCGGTCACACATCTCAAAAGCCGTCCTTAGAATCTATACCTAAAACATTTTAAACACAAATCGGCCCGATCGTCAAGTCAATCTAGCAACAATGAAGAGAAATGTCTGAATCGGCCAATCACCGCCATCACCGAAGTCCATTAGGTATTTCCGAGGCTATATTAATCACGTGGACAGGAATGACTTGCAACTACACCGTTGAATAAACAGGGGAATGATTTCGGGCTTGCTTTTAGGAAGATGATTAAGTGACATGGATGACGATGATCATCTCGGTGGGCAACTTCGTACATACACTGATAATAGATGCCGACTTAAAAAGGAGGATTTTAATTCATTGGTATATATACAACGTGTTACAGAATGGTGTGGTCAAATTTAAAGTACGTAATATAGTGTACGGTATTGGAAAAAAACAATACTCGAGAGGCAGTACAAAATGCCTTTGAAGAGTTTTTGTCTCCCGTCCACTCTATTTTCTCAAGAAGGGCATTTGTGGAGTGAGCGAAAAATAAATAAACAGTAAGCTTAATCTGACATTAGGATAAAGATGTTCAAATACTGCTTGATCCACAGACCTTTGTATCATGAGGTAATTCTATAAAGTAATTTGTCTCATCTAAAATTAGGCACTCCACCACTCAATTTTCTGTGAAGTTAGGTGCAAATAATTAAAAATGCGTACATTATGTATATTTTATTGATGCATCAAATGAAAATTTGAAAATAAAGTAAAACTCAGCTTGCAGCCAATAAAAATACGAGCGAAGTGTTTTTAAGAAAAAGAACACAATTAATTGAATGGGAGAGCCACGCTGTAGACAATTATGTTTAAAGCATGCATGGGCCGGCTTGACCGGATTGTTTCAACTGTCTTACAGAAAATCGACGCAAAGTAGCGACTTGCCGCGGCGTTTCGTGCGGTGAGCGTGATATACGGGGACCCAAACCACCCTTCCCTTCCGAATCCCTTGAATAACAAGGTGGTAGGTCCCTCGTTTGCGAGAGACCGGCTGAGTTGGTACCACCGCTTTGTCTATTTCTGCCGCCAAGCAACAGTGTGTAAGCACTGTTGTGTTCCGGTGTGAAGGACATTGAAGCCAGTGTAATTACTGGGCATTATGAGACTTAACACCTTATGTCTCAGGGTGACGAGCGCAGTCCAGTGTCATGCAGTGCTTTATTTAAAGTTCTGTGTGGCGTTAATTCTGTTTATGAACAGGCGTGGCGCTTACCATCAGGCGAGCGACCTGCTCGTCTCGACATCCAATCTAAAAAAAAAAAAAAACCTTTCCTTTAAGGTCAGCAACGCGTTCATGATTCTTTTAATACCATGGGCGTTCATGGGTGGTGGAAAACACATACCATTAGAAGACCCATTCGGACCTTTGCCGGCCTGTGTTATAAAAGAAAAAACCATATATAGAAAAAAATATTTTGTAAAAGTTTTAAGGAAATTTCGGTGTAAGGGAGATGGATTCGGCGGGCGGTAGCATCGAGATGTCCCACAGCTTCACACCTTTCGACCCAGAGCACTCATTAATCTCTTTATAAAGGGTCAGTTGAGTTTGTTTGGGGATTTTTATTCTCAAACTCCTGGACAACATAATCCATTGTACATTTTATATAGCTACTGCGAGATAGAATAATTTGTTCCTCAAACATCAAGTAATTTCAAAACCCAACTTTTATATACTTAATAAAACAGTCGCACACATTGTACTGACTCCAAACTAAGTTAACCTGTCTAATGGATATCAGGAACTTATGGTCTCACAACACCCAGACCCGAAATTAATGTTTATCGATCACATAAACTTTTGTCTACGATACGGGAATCGAACCCGCAGCCTCTCGTTTGGCCGGCTACATACTTGCTCGCTATAGAGGATTCTTATTAACTTTAGTGTAAGTTTAATATGTACAATATTTTTTTTAAATCTTTCATGGATTTACAAGCTATTTTTGAAAAGTATATTCTATATTCGTGCTTAACGGTTAATTGACGTAGCTTAAATGAAGCTTAAATATAATAAATATTTACTGTTTATTAAAAATTATAATAAAATTATACTAGCTACTTATATCTCTGCTGTAAATTTATGAACTATAATAGGGTAGTTAACTAGATTTTTTTTATTATTTAAATCAATAAGTTATGTTACTCAAAATCTATTGCAGAAAGAATTTTATAAATCGGACCAAAAATAAATAAGATAGAAGCCATTCAAATCCTGTAGAAGGGGTAATTGTCAAATGACAGACGATGCAACCTTTGACGTCACTGTGTAAAATGTTCATTATAGTGCACGCGTCCAAGCGAGATAGTGAGATATCCCTACTACGCACCCACTTTTCCTCATACCATCATTTAAAATCATAACTGCGGGCACATTTCTGAACCAATTTTGATTGTGTTTTAATAAAATCGTTTCTTTTGCGTATCATTTTCTGTTGCTTATAAAATAATGTATAAAATTCAATATAGGAAACTACCCTATTATAATATCCATTATATAATATATACTCAAAATACCAATAATAATTAAATTATGACTACACAAATCATTGCCTTGAAATTTAAAAAATTCTATTTAACCATGCAAATGTCAGTGGCGTAACACCGGTCTCGCATAAGCCATGAAAAAGCAACGTGCCCGAATCTGAATAGTGTTAAAGAAATAGGAACTAGTTAGGCAATCACTCACCAAGGTCTGAGCGGCAGTCTGGTGCTGGAAAAACAGGCTTCAGTCAGTTAAGCCGTACAAGAAAGTATAAGATTCGAAACCAAGAGAAAAATAGATAGTTAGGAATTGTTTTTCAAATTACGAGCAAATTGCTTTGGATTATGTAATTATTATTTTCTATGTTACTGATGATGATATTTGATTTATTCCTACATTTACATATAAATATATATACAACGTTGTATATAATATTAAATATACAACGTGTTGCAGAAAGGTGTGGTCGTATAGTGTATCATAAGAATTTCACCCCTCGTAGTCTTTTCTTCTTTCTACCTTTTTTATGACGGCAAATGAGCACGTGGATCACCTGATGGTAAGTGATCTCCACCGCCCATTAGAATTTAAAAATGAGAATATACTATACCTACTTAAAATGGAATAAGTAAGGAAAATTATATTGTAGGTAGTACTAAGAAAGTAGGATAATATCAAGATTAATTTGAGATTTGCCAGTGGACCCAAATGCCTTTTTTTGCTTGAGCCCCTTAGCCACCTCCCCCTGGATCCACTACTGCTCGTCTATTGTTAGATATTACACCATAAAATACTCGTATATTAAAAATCAACCGTGCTGATTTGATTAATCGATGAGCCACTACATCTCATCTTTGCTTTGCTCATTGAACCTCACTTAGAATGATTAACAAGGCGTGATTTTAACTCTTAAAGTGTGTTATAATCAGTTTTAATGCTGCGTATACGTTTTTATAGCAAGAAAATATTTTGACCGTCAGCTGCATCAATGAACAATATTTCTTCAACTTAGAAGCATACGTGATAAGTGATTTATGACTAACTCATAAGTTATTAAAGACATACATAAACAAAGTTATTTAAAGGCGTAAGTCCGCCTGTATACTTATGAGGTTTTGACGAGAAGTGTTTAACGGTACCTCGGAGGCTCTTAACTAAATAGAGTAGAACAAGAAAAGAAAAAACTAAATAAATAATTTACCACTAGCTTCTGCTCACGACGCCGCCCGCGTGATTAGCCTATTCCAAGATAAAAAGTAGCTTATATCCTAATGGCCATGGTTCAACTGAGTGCCAAATTTCATCCAAAACCGTTTACCTGTTAAAGCGTGATGGACTAACAAACATCCAAATTATCACATCGATAATATTAGTAAGATAAATACATCACGGTCACTCGATAGCTAAACAATGTAGCTAAAATTTCACCTGTAGTTTCAATTTACTTGTAGTTTACGAAGCTAATTATAGCTCAGTCCGAACTTATTGGAACTGGCGTGGAACTGCCCGTTATAATTATAACACGTTAGAGGATTTGAGCATTAAAGTTGACAGGCACATATCGCACTAATTGAAATAAAACTAGTTTATACGGATTTTGTCGCGGTTTAAATCCGTATAAACTAGTTTTATTTCAATGTGTAATATTCGCATAAACCAAAAAAAACACTATTATCGCATTAACATCAGATTGCCTCAAAATAGCGCGTTGCAAAACTGGCATTAAATCAGCATCTTGGTTGGAATCTTGAAACAATGAATAGCAATTTATACAAAATAGCCTTAGCTCGCGGCTCCGCCCGCGTGAACGGCCTTGTCATGGATAAAAAGTAGACTATATATTACTCAGTGATAATGTAGCTTTCTAACGGCAAAAGAATTTTTGAAATCGGTCCAGTAGTTTTTAAATTTACTCGTTACATACAAAAATACAATTTTTTCCTCTAATATTATTATAGTGTAGATTTACGTCCGTTTTGGAGTAAATGGCTCACCCGATGGTAAACCACCACCGCCCATGTTCATCAACAATACCAGAAGAATCATGAGAGCCAATTTTAAAACAAAATATTAGAAATTTGTGCATTTGGTCTCCCCTTTCCAATACTCTGTGTTGAGGCGTGGCGATGCAGACCTCATGCGATAAGTCCGTATATACCTTTATTCATACTGTGGAACTACTTCACTCTTATTCTTATTCATGACTTTAACAAGGTCATTATGAATAGTCACATTGTGATGCATTCTGCACACGGAATGACATTCCGACAAGCTTAAAGCGATTTCATTTGAATATGCAGATAGTTTGACATCTTGTTTAAGGTTACAATTTCATGACAGATTTTTTAAATCTTAGTCCCAATTACGGAATGAGTAGGTCGCTCTCTTGAAAGTAAGCACAACAAAGAAGCAACACCACACAATACTTTAAATTACAAAGCATAGCATGACACTTTATTGCGCTCGTTACTGTGACCCGCGGCATAAGTTGTAAGTCACATAATGGCAAGTAATTTTGTTCGTTCAAACCAAAACACAACAGTGCTTACACACTGCTGTTTGGCGTATAATAGTATCCCAGACGGCATCTCGCATATGAGATACCTACCATCTAGTGTTCAGTGTAATGGTGAAATAATTATAGAATGCAGTGAAGAAGTTTGAAAACGTAAAGGCATGGCTTATGAAACAGCTGTTTTGAGAACTGATGACGATAATGAATGTGATAAGAATGCCACTGCTCGATAAATTTATGGTAACCTTGAATACAATGATTAAATCAAGGATAATATCAGTGATGACGCTGTAGCTAATGACAATATAGTAAATGATGATGAAAATCTCCAGTTAAAAGACGTAGTAATGCAGGACTTTGAATGCAGTCGTTACGGACCTATAGGTGTGCTATCACAGAACATTCTAATAGTATTACGTATTTCAACTTTTGATTTAATTCATAAAAGGAAGACAACGTAGCCTTGCATTTGGGTCAAAGTGGCTCGATCTGAAAAAATTACTGACGATAGGTGGAACAACTTCGGAGATATAATTTATTACGGACCTAGCAAAAGAGATGGTATTGCAGTGGCGAATGGTGAAGAGAAGCCTATACCAGTTTCTATAAATAGTTGCAGTACTTATCTCTCTATTCTAAAAAAAACTAACTGGCGCCGCCGCTGCCAAAAGCTTGTCACGCTATCTCCTCCGAAACCGCTGGGGGTATGGGGTCGAGACCGATACCAATCGATGCAGAATAATGTGGGGAAGAAAATAAGATATGTCTCATATTCGTCGGACTTTAAGTTTTTTTTTATTTTATGTTTTGTGGAAAAACATGGGCAAAGCATAGCAAAGCAGTATAATAAAAAATAATTTGAAGTTTGCTAGAGAGAGTACAGTGGCCTGTGGCTCGTTCTGGTGAATCACGTTCAGACATTAGCCAGTATCTAGGGGCTGACATCATTCTGGCGAACGTCGAGGGACGCAATGTTTCAACGGTCCCGATTATATTTGGATTGCACTATACTTAACTACCCTCAGGTGGTGGTGTCACTTTGACGTGCCAGAATAAAAATAGGTTAAGTTTAGTGATATCACAGTGTAATAAAACATGAATTATAGACAATTTTACTTCATTAGATGATATAGGACCAGCGGATACTCTTCACGCTTCACCATTGGATGCTTGCATAAGTTTGCATTTTATCTTATCTCACTGAGCTGTCATTACACCGCCAACTCATAGTAGCAGTGCAGGCATTGGCGTGAAGCCAAAATGTGCTCGCAGCAGTTGCTGTATCCCAATAATAATTACCGAATGCATAAATTTATCGACGTCAGCATAAAAATATTGCTGGTAATATTACTTCATGCATTATTTATCACGCGGTATATTCGTTTGAACACCCGCCTCTTAAATCCATGTGTAGCTGACTATGATTTAGTCCTGAGACATCGACTAAAGACGTGTACAAAATCAGATTTCTCTTGAGCTAGGAAGCAAGACATGCTTGGCATGTATTTCCAGGAATAACCACATTTCTCTGTGCTCTTTTATGTATTTTATGGCAAATTGTTGACTTTTTTACAGCCTTTAGTTTTATGGCATAGGCCGGCAAACGAGCAAGTGGGTCACCTGATGGTAAGTGATCTCCACCGCCGATGTACGCCCACAATACTAAAAGAATCATGGTTGCGTTGCCGACCTTAAAGGAAAGGGATAATTGAGGAATTGGGAAGGGGAGGGGCTTTGGGCCTCCGGATATCTCACTCACCGTATGAAACGCAGCAGCAAGCTGCTACTTTACGCCGGTTTTCTGTGAGACAGTGGTAAAGACCCGGACGAGCCGGCCCATACAGGCTGTAGGCAAAAGTGTCTACAGCGTGGCTCTACCACTCAAATATAATATTTTTCAAACTTTGCCAGCATACATGCCAGACGACAGGTGGGGTGAGTCACAGACAAAACTACGGCCAATAACCCAATTATTGAACCATCCTATCCGGCGAGACAAGCAGACAATTCATAATGATCGCGGAGCGAGCAATGCGATTGGCGCAGGTTAGACAAACAAAGGCATACGTCTATGTAGCCGTTCTGCTGATTTAAACTTAAGATGAACGGACACGTATGCACTTCGTATCAGCTGCACTCGCTGCAGTTATATAATTTTTAAATTAGTTGTATATTATACAGTATGTAACAAAAATCTTGTCGTTTTAACTGTGATATCAGAATCGATATTTAAAAGTAATGAAAACACTGGCATGCGAAAATTGGACTATAAAAATAATCATATTTATTTTTTAAACTTTAATTAATTTATTGTTTGTACTTCGATTGATCTCAATTCGATTCCTCTGCAAGAGCGATGACTTGAGCCAGAGGGAGATAGCAAGTTGTGGCGTCCACGTACATCAAACACGCCGAGCCGCGCGCGAGCCCCGGTTTCGTCAATACACACAGAAGTTCAGTTGTAAATAACATTTTTTAAATATGTTAATTCTTCTAAGCTACCTGTGTAAGGATAATATCTCGCTTCTGTTGACCATTTTTTTTATTAAGCTGTCTGTATGTCTATCTTCATGACACATAAAGGGCCAACCAGGTTTTTGTTACAAGTCGAACACTTATCCGCGTCGTACAAGCCGCATCGTCCGTACTCACCGCATTAAATTGGACGACTTCAGCGTGTGCAGCTCGTGCGGCGCAGATATGTGGGATATCCTTCAGTCGTAGCGTATAAGTGCATTGTCATTGATTTCTATCATGATCGCATCATTCCATTTTCACTTCATTTTAGCACTAACTGTCTAGTATTTTTTCTTGAATATCTTTGCATATATCTGCTTTACAATTGTTTCTTTTATCTCTTCTTAACAATCATCGTTCTACGCCTCCTTCACTTTTTTACCTTTTCTTTGGTTTTGCTTAACTATCGAGTCCTTCAAAGTTTTCAAATATTAAAAGTGTACGCGACACGTTGTTAATTTCTTCATTCCCAACCTCTAATTTGAGTGGAAGCAGATTTTATCTCTATGAATGTATTTCATATTTGCAGGGCTTGTTTTACAGATATAAATTAAATTCCAGTAGGTTTTCACATCTTTACGAGTTGGAAAATGTTGAACAGGCTTTATAATGTTAAAAATATTTGTTTGCAATTTAATTACACAGAGTAGGTGATTTTCAGTTTTATTTTAAATAATAATTACCAGACCTAAGTTAATATGAATGTTTTCATTTTTATTTGGGTCATCAGAATATTCGTGCTACCGATCCATTAAAATAATTCCATAGCAATATTTGACACATAAATAAACTAATGGCCGTTCCCTGTATTCTGTCTATCGACAGTTTTACTTAATATCGATAGTGTTTTGACAGATCTTCCATACAAAATGTGTCAAAATTTTACTGCCGGGAAGCAAATCTGTCGATAGACAGAATATTAACGGCCATAAGCGGACCTCGCAAAACTATTTCGATTTACCAGACCGCGTAGCTATTATCGCCTACGAGAAGCTAGTAGCATCGTAGCATTGTCGTAGTTCGTAGCAGAACATTTAGGTAAGCCTGCAGCGAATCTAGATATTTTTTAAACATTTTTGTACATACATACGCACTCACGCCTGTAATCCCCAAAGGGGTAGGCGTATGATAATATAATATAAAATGAAACAAAAACGTCTGCCTCGGTGCATTATGACTGAGGCTGACGCCGATCCCCGGGTCGGGTTAAGGTGATATTGGGTTTTTCTATTACGAAATGCTTAGTATCAGCCCGGAGTCTGGAATTGTGCCCGGTATGGCGATAGGGTCGCCTCCTATCACATGATGGACGGAGATACGCTCGGCGACGTGTGGGTGTACTGGTTACACCTCTGCCTATCCCTTCGGGGGTTACAGGCGTGAGTGGGTATGTTTATGTGTATTAGTTGATAAACAAGTTATACGTTTTATTATACAAATATTATAATCCAATTATGCGTATGACCTTAAAACTGACCTAACATTACGAAATTCAAATCGATTACTGTAACCTAAATTCAAATTACGCCTCCACAAATGTTAAACCACTGACCCGACGAAATATAAATAATCATAAAAATTAACATCGTTAATGGTTAACCCAATTCGGACGAACTATGGCCTGGGCAGCGTAGTGTGCTTTCGTAGCAAGCCCTCGTAGGCGTAGTTTTACAGTCGTCGTAGACCATCGTAGCAAAGGTTGGCGTAGTGTGCCCTAGCTTTACGCGGCTCTCTGTAGAGTGGGTCGTCGGCGTAGCGTGCTGGCGTAGTGTGGCCTCGGTGGCGTAGTGAGGGTGTGTAATGGTAATTTTTGGCGTACGCACGGACGGTAGCGAACACGTGAGCGTGCATTACGTAAGTGTCACTGTGTGTGTAGTGATTTATGATATTTTACTAATTATTACTATGCACCAGTGTTGAAGGGTGAAGGAAGGCCAAAGCCAATTTCTCTTTACTTCATAAAATCAGTTTCATAACATACTTATAAATGGAAATATCGATATCACAATTTGATTAAAAATTGTATTTGTTATTAAGTGATGAAAGGTCAATGATAAGGTTAAACAGGAACTACCGCTGTTTTAATCCATTTCAGCCACTATTATGCACAATGAATTGGGTTAATTAAGAATTAAGTAATAAAAGCAGAAAAATAAAACCAAAGAATAATTACGCTCGCGACTTCACTCGCGCGAATAAATTTGGCCAAAATATATTATTCCTTATACAAATGCAACTGCCTCAGAGGTGGAATTTTGAGAAATCCTAAAATTTTTATACGATGTCTGTTTTATAAAATCTAAGCTCCCCCAAAATGTCAAGTATTTACCAGTCACCAGTGGGCTTAGCACATACAACACGACATAACTCGCGCGCGAGAGAAATAACTTAACAGTACCGTGCCGCAGTGGGCGAGTAGCCGGCTGCGAAGCGAGAGGCTGTGTGTTCGATTCCGACAGCGTGACAGATGTTTGTGTGATCCACAAATATTTGTTTCGGGTCTGGGTGTTGTGGGACCGTAAGTCCCTCGTAGATCCTGATACCCACGATACAGGTTTACCTAGTGTGGGGTCGGGACTATGTGTGTGACTGTAGGGTGTAAAAAAAAAACTATCGACGACAAAAATCTCAGGTAAAGTTGTCAATCTACACTAATATTATAAAGAGGAAAGATTATTTTGTATTTTAGTATGTAACGAATAAACTTAAAAACTATTGGACCGCTTTAAAAAAATATTTTGCCGTTAGAAAGCTACGTTATCACTGAGTAACATAGGCTACTTTTTATCCCGGAAAATTATAAATAATAAAATAAATACACCCAACAGTCACATGTTTAGTCCTGACCCTACATTAGGTTAACCTGTGTCATGGGTATCAGGAACTACGAGGGGCTTGTTCCCACAACACCCAGACCCGAGACAAATATTTGTGAATCACACAAACATTTACCTGGGTGCTTGAATTGAACCCACGGCCTCTCGCTTCGGTGGCTCTCACTAAACTCTGATTTATGGTTCTTTACATCTAATAATAGCCTTAATTTACTCTGTAGTAAAGTCAACTACACGGATCTCAGAATAATTGCGAATAAATCTTACCCTAAACTGGTTTATTACTTCGAAGAATGAACAATTACAGTGTCAATCATAAAACATTTTATTGCAATGGAGAGAGACATGTTAAATGTAGCCCCTTAAGATTTAAAGAGGGGACAGTCGTTAAGTCTTATAAAAAGCTTTTAAGCCTGACTTTAACATTAGAATTCTTGGATTCGAGATTTTTTAGGTTCGAGTCGTTAGTTTTTTTGAGGGTTGAAATGGATTCCTATGTTTTTAATACGATTTTATTAGCTTCATACGTATGTATGTACGTATGTAACGGAAACTTTGAACATGATTTGACCCCTGTCAAACGTCGGATTAACTCGAAATTTGGCATACTTATCAAGGAACGATGACAATTCAAAAAATTAAATTAATTAAATTAATTAATTTCAATTATATTGAAAATAAATAATAGTTTAAATAACTAAAAAACACGCTTTTATAGAAAATCCAACTAAAAAATGATATTTATTTTTCATTTTTTAGTTAGATTTTCTATAAAAGCGTGTTTTTTTGTTTTTTTTAACTATTATTTTTTATTTAAGGAACTAGCTTTTGCTCGCGGCTCCGTCTGCGTGCAAGTCCTTTTCCATGATAAAAAGCAGTCTATGTCCCAATCCAAGTCATGGTCTACCTGTGTATCAAATTTTGTCCAAAATCTTTCATTTATTAGGGCGTGATTGACTAACAAACATCCAAATTCACAAACTCACAAACATCCTAAATGTCATATTTATAATAGTAGCAGGATACTAGGATGATCGGCTTTTAACATCTGACAAAAACACTACTCTTTTTTGTCGGGGTAAACAGTACTGTTTTAATGCTTTTTTTATGGCATAAGCCGGCAAACGTGCAAGTGGGTCACCTGATTGTAAGAGATCTCCACCGCTCATGTACGCCCACAATACCAAAATAATTAGGGGCGCGTTGCCGACCTTAATGGAAAGGGAGTGGGATTTGGGCTAGATATCTCACTCACCGTACGAAACGCAGCAGCAAGCTGCTACTTTACGTCGGTTTTCTGTGAGACAGCGGTAACGACCCGGGCAAGCCAGCACTCATGCTGTAGACAAAAGTGTCTACGGAGTGGCTCTACCACTCATAAAGCACTCGCTAATGCTAAAAGTATCGTATGTGCATGAAATATAAGTATTTTACTACAACTAGGTAGTAGGCACTTATTTCACAAGACGGTAGGTCCCTTAAACGCGAGAGGCCGTCTGTGTTGGAACCACCGCTTTGTTTATTTCTGCCGCCAAGCAATAGCGTGTAACCACTGTCGTGTTTCGGGTTGAAGGACCTTAAAGCTAGTGAAATTACTGGGCATTATGCGATTTAGCATCTTGTCTCGGGGAGTCGAGCGCAGTCCAGTTCCATGCTTATTATTCAAAGTTCTATGTGGTGTAGCTTTCGTTTTTTTTTATTTATTATTTAATCTGTTACAATACATTTCTTACTTAATATACTCGCCAAAGTCTTAAGTTTGATGGCGAGACGCGCTCGTTACTCATCGTATGTTTACAATGTTATAATATTTTTATTTAATTAATGTTATTAAATGTTACAAATATTATTTGACATTCTCCAAGTAAAAGTTACTTGTTAAAGAAGATGAGATAAGAATACAAAATGATTAATGACAAACTGACTATTATACATCATCGAGAAATAAATCCCTTAATAGGGTAGTTTCCTATATTGAATTTTATACATTATTTTATAAGCAACAGAAAATGATACGCAAAAGAAACGATTTTATTAAAACACAATCAAAATTGGTTCAGAAATGTGCCCGCAGTTATGACTTTAAATGTTGGTATGAGGAAAAGTGGGTGCGTAGTAGGGATATCTCACTATCTCGCTTGCACGCGTGCACTATAATGAACATTTTACACAGTGACGTCAAAGGTTGCATCGTCTGTCATTTGACAATTACCCCTTCTACAGGATTTGAATGGCTTCTATCTTATTTATTTTTGGTCCGATTTATAAAATTCTTTCTGCAATAGATTTTGAGTAACATAACGTATTGATTTAAATAATAAAAAAAATCTAGTCAACTACTCTATTTCGATTTTAACATACTTTTACTTAGGACTTTTTCTTAATAATTCTGTTTATGGAAAGGCGTGGCGTTTACCATCAGGCGAGTGACCTGCTCGTTTCGTCATTCAGGCTTTTCTTCAACCTGGCCTTATTCCACTTGGAGTGGAGTCAGAGCAACATGCTTTTTAACACATGTTACAGAACCTGATATTACAAAGTACTGCATGGTATTGAATTGCGTCAGTCTCAAAATGCCCAGTAATTTTACTGACTTTAAACATAAACACAACAGTTCTTACACACTGCTGCTTGGTCACATACATACACATTCACGCCTGTAATCCCCGAAGGTGTAGGCAGAGTTGTAACCAGTACAGCCATATTTCGTCGAGCGTACCTCCGTCCCATGATGTGATAAGGGGCGAGCCTGTCGCCATACCGGGCACAATTCCAGACTCCGGGCTGAGAATTTCGTAATAGAAAACCCAATATCACTTTTACCCGACTCGGAGATTGAACTCAAGACCTCAGCGTCAGCCTCAGTCGTTACGCACAAACATTACAATTGCGTCACCGAGGCAGTCCAGTTATGGTGGCAGAAATAGACAAAGCGGTGGTACCAAACCAGACGGCTTTGGACGGTGAAGATCACGTACCATCACCTGATCCACTTGCTTGTTTACCGGCCTCTGCTATAAAAAAACCTAGTGACTTGAGAAGTTGAAATTCACACAAAATAAGTCTAAGGAATTTTACACAAGTTCCTAAAATTTCAATACAATTAGTTGCGTTGTTTAGTGCACATTAAATATAATTTGTAAAAGACCCACATAAAAATACCAGAGGATATTTTAGTACATGGAAAATAAAGGTA
The DNA here is from genome assembly GCA_905332985.1 of Mimas tiliae. Lineage (NCBI taxonomy): Eukaryota > Metazoa > Arthropoda > Insecta > Lepidoptera > Sphingidae > Mimas > Mimas tiliae. The sequence goes on along the minus strand of HG995256.1, from coordinate 3,188,108 downwards.
AATATAATAAAATAATAATAATATATAGGGCACGTCACGAGTACCCTCAACCGACGAAAATGTATGAGAAGATGTATGAATGTGGAAGAGGCGAAAGAGGTGTGTCAGGATCGTAGCTTGTGGTACTCAATAGTCTCTGCCTACCCCTATGGGACATAGGCGTGAGTGTGTATGTATGTATGTATGTATAATAAAATATTACCGTCATTGTCCTAAATGATCAATAATTTACTCAATTTAAATTAATACTTTTCTACTGATTATATTTTTTTTTTTTATTACATTGAATGACGAGACGAGCAGGTCGCTCCCCTGATGGTAAGCGCCACGCCTGCTCATAAACAGAAGCAACGCCACACAGAACTTTAAATAAAGCTCTGCATGACACTGGACTGCGCTCGTCACCCCGAGACATAAGGTGTTAAGTCTCATAATGCCCAGTAATTACACTGGCTTCAATGTCCTTCACACCGGAACCCAACAGTGCTTACACACTGTTGCTTAGCGGCAGAAATAGACAAAGCGGTGGTACCAACCCAGCCGGTCTCTCGCAAACGAGAGACCTACCACCTTATATTTTTTAAAATGAACCAAAGCCGGAGCTAATGATAGTATTTTAATTATGAAGATCTTTGTAATTGAATTCTATTTTGCTTTACGACATACGTTTCGTTCTTTCAACCAAAAATACCTCTACGAAAAATACTGTCCGCTTGTGAATGAGATTGATTTAAATAGAAATTTGTATTTAGAATTCCAATATTCAATCGGTCTTTTTCGGTCACCTTCTGAATATAAATTGTCTGTTTAAATGTTTATAGTGTATCTATCATTGATTCGATAAAATGTCTATTCACACTTTTTAGTTAGCAAAACATTTCTAACATATCTATCTAAATGCTTAATCACCTCATTAAAAAAATTATGAACTATTATCACAGTAAAAAAAATAATTAGCTTATATAACATTGTGTTATGGATTACAATCACGATAATTAAAAATAAACCGATTTTTGCCGCGACGATCACGCAAAGTACACGCGCGTATTACTACGCGATTACAACTGGAAGGTTCACTCATGGTGTTTTTCAAATACGAGCTTTATTTTCATTATGAATAATATCTAAATGGTAAAGTGATCGGGATATAACTAGGGATTCAGATGCACTATTCGATGTATTTGTGTGGGATTTATTTGTTACAGGAATGTACTTTGGATAGTCTGATCTAATCACTAATTTTGACGCAGATTTGTGGATTCATAAGAACAAAAGCATCTAGATTTCTCTATAAAGAGCATTACTTACCAATACTAATTGTTGTTTGGTAATTAATGAATGTTTATGTTGGCGTGAGTTGCGATTGTAAGTGATCAGAGAACAAATCTGCGCCAAAGTGTCACAGTCGCATGCAAGGGTTGTGCGGGCGAGCTCACCGTCGGCATCAGCTGGTCAGTGCTCCTGACGCGCGTCACCTTGTTCTTGTAGATGAGTTTCTTGAACGCGCGCTCCACCGGCTGGTTCCATCGCATGAACATCACGTACGCGCCGTACAGAGAGAACAGCACCAGCGCCTCTTGCCAGTAGATCTCGCTGTCTCGGAAGCAGTAGATCAGCACTAGCAGACTGATCGAGTAGAACGTGCAGTCGCGGAACAGCGGCCACCAGGTGAGGGACAGCGTGGTGCGCGAGAACATCGCACACGCCCCGATCACGAATAGAATGTTGAACACCGCCGAGCCGACGATCGTCCCGATGCCCACGTCGTCGAACGACACGAACACCCCGATGATCGAGGTGAACAGCTCCGGCGCGGAGCCGCCCGCCGCCATGAACGTGGCGCCGGCCACGTCGTCGCGGATGGCGAGCCGTTCAATGATGACATCGAGCGCGGGCACGAAGAACTCATCGCACACGATCGCGAGCGCGACGAACATGTAGCCCATGCCGACCATGTGCAACAGCACCGCGCCCGAGCGCCGCTGCTCCTCCGTGAACAGGTCTGTGGGGAACAGTGGAGTCTTCTCTTCGACGTCGGCGGCGGACGGCGAGGCGGAGGCGAGCGCGTCGAGCGCGTCCAACGCGTCGAGCGCATCGGTGACGTTGGGCTCGCCGGCGCGCGCCGCCGCCAGCAGCGCCAGCACCAGCGCGCCACCCATGCCGCGCTCCCGGGGGCTCCGACCACACTGACGCCGCCCGCCGCTGCCGCCGCCGCCGCCGCCGCCGCTCGCCGCGCCTGCCGGCCGCTCGATAGCGCCGCACTGCGCCGCGCCGCCTCTCTAGCCCCTGTCCCCCTAGCCCCTGCGAGCGGGCCGACCCTCGCCCCTACACCCGACGCCGCACTCACATAACCCAAACCAGTCACATTTTCTCTCGCAGTGCATTCACTTAATGTAATTAAAAATGCGCCTTAATGTAATACTATGGACTAACCTAGAAAAGTATATATACTATTAGCTTTCAGAAATCTGGGATAATGTACGCTCCTGCTGCTTCAACGTTCCTTAGCATACCTATTTGCTGCATAATATAAAAGTACCTAATAAATAAAAATCCTTTTAACGATCAATTGAATATTTAAATCCCTAATAAGTAAATAATATTGTGTAAGTAGTTTCTTTTTAAAATCGAGATCGGTTGAAAGCTACTACGTTTCTGGGCGCTGTAGTAGTGACTACGTTTTGTAAATACATGTCTAGTCTGTCCATTTGATTCTGTGTGCGTGCCTACGGCATTTCCTGGTGTTCGTGTTGGAACTTGTTTCACAGGCACGGGACTGTTTTCGGACGTTTGTAACACAATAAAATCTACAAATTTCAATCGGATGTATTCAGAAATAGCAAGCCATATCAATCGCATGTTAATTAACTTCTAATGCAATGGCCAGCCACTTATTTACAATGTTCAGTCATATATTTGTGAAGTCTTGGTGGCACTGAGGAACTCAATGTTTGAGCTGGACAACATTTCCGATACAAAGATCAACTTTGTGATCGCATTTATTTTTATTAGCCTGAATGATGAAGCGGGCAAGTCGCTCGCCTGATAGTAAGAGTGCCATCTGCCCTTAATAGAGCCTGCTGGTCGAGTTAACCGCGCAATAAAAGATTTGTAAACTATAGATTTGTTTTATTTGAGACAAATAATTAGTGATATTCACCGCCCATGAATACTTACAATACTGGTATTGTAAGTATTCATTTTTTTCTGGAAAAATCATGGTTTTGAAGCCAGTGTTATCGGGCATAATTACATTAACATCTTATGTCTTGAGCAGATGAGCGCAGGCCAGTGCCTAGCAGTGGTTTATAATTCAAAATGTTGTGTAGTGGTATTTCTGTTTATTAGCAGGTATAACACAGGCAAGCGACCTGCCCGTTTCGTCATTTGAGATAATAAAAAAGCACATACATAAAATTGGTATGTACTATAACAACATTACAATCGTTAGATGAATAATATCATGACTCCCTATTCAGCGTACTAAAACGGTGATTTGCAATGAGACGTCTGTGTTGTCTCATACATCTTCTTAGTCATATCACTCTTGGCAGAGTGTTTGTGGTCATAATGTAGTAGTGGTATGGGCTGATGTGGCTCGCCTCACGACGTCTCGCCATCTCTCCCGGCTGCTACTGATTCTGGTACACTCATGCAAGAGACCGCCATACGCACTCACGCCTGTAATCTCCGAAGGGGTAGGCAGAGGTGTAACCAGTACACCCACATTTTGCCGAGCGTATTTCCGTCCCTTAGTGATAGAGGGCGAGCCTATCGCCATACCGGGCACAAATTCCAGACTCCGGGCTGATACTGAGTATTTCGTAATAGAAAAACCCAATACCACCTTACCCGACCCGGGGATCGAACCCAAGACCTCAGCGTGGACCTCAATCGTAACGCGTACGCATTACAACTGCGCCACCGAGGCAATCTGAGTCAAGAGACCGTCAATAGCGGATTTAATTTGGTCGGTCCATAGCATGGGCGATCTTCTGGTGCCCTCCACTCCGCCTGCCTCTCATACATATGATATATTTAAAACATCTATATTTCAGATGACCGAGAGTTTGGTCGGCCGATGACTTTTTTTATAGCAAAGGCCAGCAAACGAGCAAGTGGGTCAGCTGATCTCCACCGCCCATGTACGCCCACAATACCAAAATATTCATGAGTGCGTTGCCGATCTTAAAGGAAAGTGATAATTAAGAGATTCTGAAGGGGTAGGGGATTTGGGCTGCTACTTTACGCCGGTTTTCTGTGAGAAAGACAAAACTGTCTACAGCGTGGCTCTACCACTCACAACTACTCTCCATCTACGCATATCATCATTTAAATAACTATAAATGGAAGGCAACATAACCCAATCCGTTCATAAGGGTTGACTTTACGCAAAGATGAGAGTAAAATTTACACGTCCAAGTATAATAGAATATTTAATAACCGCTCCATTCATGCGTTGGGTTTACGTTACTATATAGCCGGCTACTGACCTGCGTACCGCAAGTGTATGGTAATTAAATTCTTATGGATGACTGCCTCGGTGGCGCAGTTGTAATGCGTATGCGTTAAGACTGAGGCTAACGCTGAGGTCTCGGGTTCGATTCCCGGGTCGGGTAAAGTGATATTGGGTTTTTCTATCATGAAATGCTTAGTAGGCCGGCGAACGAGCAAGTGGGTCACCTGATGGTAAGTGGTAAGTCCACCACCAAAACCAAAATAATTATTGGCGCGTTGCCGACCTATATGTAATATAATGAATGTATTATGTTATCGTGTATATCTGACTATTGTAAATCTATATATATAAAAGCGCTACCATCTCTATATCACTCACTCACTCACTGATTTCACGATTTCTCAAAAACTACCAAAGTTAGGATCATGATATTTGGTCAGATGATAGTTTGTGTTGGTAATGCAGACGTCAGCAAAGAACGGATTTTTGGAAATTTACATTTTAAAGGGGTAAAAAGGGGGTTTGTACGTTGTATGAAACTTTTTTATGGAAGGGCATAAGACTGTGAAATTAACGACAATTATTGCTTATTAAAAATAATGAGACACGTGTTTTACAATTCCACTCTCGGAAGCCCCCTGTCCATGTTTTATATTATATACTTATTATTAAAATGTGAAAGTTTGGATGTTTGTAGATCATTTACGCCTTAACGGCTGAATGGATTTGGATAAAATTTTGGATACAGGCTAACCAAGATATGAAATAGAACATAGGCAACATTTATCCCAGAAAATAAATTTTCGCGAATTGAGCCGCGAGTAACTGCTAGTATTGTATATACACCTAAGTACTTTGTTTCTTCTCTGCATCACCCAGGGTCGGCTGGTAAAGAATGCCTCTGGTATTAAGTCCGCCTTTATACATTTATATATAAAATTGATAAGATTTTCATCGTTTATACACTCACGCTTCTATAGAATGTAAATATTGCACCTACCTTTCGCGGAGTATATTTCCGTCCCATTATACCGTAGACTGCCTCGGTGGCGCAGTTGTAATGTGTACGCGTTACGACAGAGGCTGACGCTGAGGTCTTGTATTCGATCCCCGGGTCGGATTAAAGTGATATTGGGTTTTTCTATTACGAAATGCTCAGTATCAGCCCGGAGTCTGGAATTGTGCCCGGTAAGGCGATAGGCTCTCCCCCTATTACACTAGGGGATGGAGATACGAAATGAGGGTGTACTGCTTACTGCTCTGCCTACCCCTTCGGGGATTACAGGCGTGATTGCGTATGTATGTATTATGTCATAGGTGGCGGCAAGCCTATCGCTTTATCGGGCACGAATTCCGAATTCCGGGCGACATAAGTGTGTTTTCACAAAATATCTGATATTATGGCGGATTTACCATATTATTAAATCATAGAAAAACAAATAGTGAAAATTTTTAGTCTACGGCCGCATCACCGAAATAAGACCCGTATTTAAATTGCTAGACCTTTTAAAAAATGAAGAAGATTCTCTGTAATTGAAGTATTGAAATCTTTTTGCAGATGATGTACATCATCTCTTGATGGATTGTATCAAATACAAAGATGAAAGAGAATTGCTGATTCGTAAACTGAAGTTAACTAGATATGACATAGGCACTTTCGTCAGTGTTTTATCGGAAACTATGTCATTATTTGAAATGTTTATAAATCAGTGATATGTACATTTTAAGTCCTTAAATTATTTTTATTGTCGACAGATAATGTTTAGGGTACGATGGGACTGACATACCATTGTTGGCTAAAAGTCCCAAAATAAAATAGAAAAAAAAAAAAAACTTTTTGCGCACCCGACTCTTGCGTTGTTATATTCAGCCTGTGTTTTATACGGATGTGAGGCCTGGTTAATCAAACAGGATCTCGGTAAACGTGTGGAAGCATTTGAAATGTGGTGCTACACAGAGGCGGCGCTAGACTAACGTGAACGTCGGCGACATCAGCTTTGCGAGGCCTTTATCATTTCCCACTTAGAAAGAAAACCTTACGTTGATTAAGACAAATTATACACTAAAGTATGAGTATTGTAAATTGTTGGTAATCAAAAATTACAAATAAATCCAAATTAACGACTTCGGGATTCCCCGAATCTCGTGCGAGGAATCGCCTAACTTTCCCAGTGTAGCTAGAGGACTGTGGATAAATACTACTCATGTATACGAATAACTAAGCTAATAATAATCCGTAAAACTTTTTTGCGAGGCTCCCTATGAGAGCGAAGGCGGTCACCGACGTCGCCGATGCTTAACGCTGGCACTGGACCATTGAAATGTGGTGCTACACGCGTATGTTGGCCATTAGTTGGACTAATAGAGTGAACAATGAAGAAGTCCTGTGTCGGATCGGCCAGAAACGTCCATTCTTGCTCATCACAAAGACGAAAAATCGTGCGGACATGTGCTGAGACACAAAGACGAGCCCCTACAATTTATAATGATGGGAATCACTGGAAAAAGACGAGTTAGACGTATGAAGAAACCCTAGTTGTGCAATATAAGGGAGTGGACGAGAATCGTGAGCGCTGCTCTGCAGCTTTTCCGCTTTTCGAGAGACAAAATAGAGTATTCCAAGCTGACGGCCAACCTATAGTAATTGGAGAGGCACACAAAGAAAAAGAAGAAAATTTTAAGGTGTGGGTACAGAACCGTTTGATGCACGAGGCAGACTCGCACTTAACATTTTTTTTTTACGAACTAGTACTAATATGGATCAATTTCCGAACATTCGTAAGTAGTATTTACTCAGAGGTGGTGAAACAGACGCTTATTGATTTTACGTCGAACTTAGTTACGCCGAGATCTGTCGAATGTCGTTAAAGGGGATAAAAGGGGGGTTTGAATATTGTATGAAACTTTTTTATTGAACGGAATACGACTGTGAAATTAAACACAAATATTGCTTATCATAAATAATGAAATATGTGATTCACATTTTTGTAAAATTCCACTTGCAAAAGGGGGGAAGGGGGGTTGAATTTAGTATGAAAGTATTTATATAAACTTTTGAATAACGACCGATTGGGGTCATACTCACACCGTACATTTGTTTTGTGGAGACAATGGTTTATAACTATATATCATCACGCTACGACCCATGGGAGCGGAGCAGTAATCTATATATCTATTGATTTTTTGGATATTTGTAGACGACTCTATATATTTAGATACAATTTGGCATACAAATAGACTAAGACATGAATTAGAACTTAGGCAACTTTTACCCCAGAAGACTAATACGCGCGCGGAGCCGCGGGCAACTGCTAGTAGGCTTATACAACTGATTATTCTGTTTCCAATCTCATGCTTCTTACATTAATCGCAACCACTGGAAGTTTCACCCATTGAATGTTTTTTTTTATTAGTTTTAAGTGACGAAACGAGCAGGTCCTCGCCTACCCATAAACAGAAGCAATACCACACAAAACTTTGAATTACAAAGCACTGCATGGCATTGGACTTCGCTTTTCACCCCAAGACCTAAGATGTTAAGTCTCATAATGCCCAGTAAGTTTACTGGCTTCAATGTCCTTCAAACGGGAACACACTGCTGCTTGGCGGCAGAAATAGACATAGCTGTGGTACCAACCCACACGGCCTCGCGCATATGAGGGACCTGCCACCTAGTGAACTTCGATTTAACTTTACTTATATTTATATAACTTCTATTTAAATAGTAGGGAAGTATGTACAATACGATTCATATATTTTTAGCGGCCGATTTCAGATTAAATTGATGAACGATTTTACATTGAGTCTCCGGATCGATCCCACAAATGAGCCATTATGAAGGAAGGGAAGGAAGGTACAGTTTGAAGGTCACGCGTACAATTTATGTACTATACCCATAGACTATACCTATCTATACAAAAACTTTTCGATCTGGATAATCAAACTAAGATCGTAAATTCGGTAAATAACCCATATTTTTTTTGTTATATGTTAAAGATAAAAATGGTTACTGTGGGTATCTTTAGGAGATGAACATATAGGTACCATCGTGGGCTATTTTAACGATCTTTGTAAGATATACAATTCCTTTGTAGCTACATTAATTCTTACAGCGTTTGCAATTTCAACGCACAAAAATATGTTTGTTACGACATCACATTACAAATCTTTGAATTTATCGGCTTTTCTCTACTTTAACATAAATAAATAAATAGATACACCTAACAGTTACACACATAGTCCTGACCCCACACTAGGTAAACCTGTGTCGTGGGTATCAGGAACTACGAGGGACTTGCGGTCCCACAACACCCAGTTTTTTGTTATTTTCCAAACATTTGTCTCGGTGCGGGAATCGAACCCACAGCCGGCTACTCGCCCACTGCGCCACAGAGGCTGTCAATGCATGCATATACACATAAACCTTCCTCTTGAATCACTCTATCTATTGCAGAAAACTGCATTAAAATCCGTTGCGTAGTATCTAAGCGTACAGACAGTGGGAGCGACTTTGTTTTATATTATGTAAAGATATTATTTATAATATGAAGATACACGCCTCGCCTCATTTGAAGTGGTCCTTGTACCGGCTCAGTACAAAAGAGAGGCTACTTTTACAAACTCATATAGTTTTAAATCGTGTCCTAATAGTACTCAACACTAGCTGTGTGGTGTTGTTTCTATGGACGGACGTTACCATAAATAATACTCTATTTATCTGAGAGGCGTTACGCTCGTTGGTATTCTCAGTCAACGGTTACGTTTATCATCAGGTGACCGAACTGCTCGTATCATCATTCAGACCAAAGTAATTCACTACATAATACATGGTATAATTTGTATAATTGAGTACGTTGAGTTAATAAAATAATGTTCAAATGAAGAAAACATAAATACTTAGTAGCGCCAACAGAATCATCAATAACTGCAATTTATTTAGTAATTAATATCAATAACAATTACTTAATTAAAAGAAAACTAATTATTTATTTTACTGAAATGAATTAGTCCTTTAGAATATTATCAATATTAGAAAAAAAAAACTAATTTAAATATTATGTGTATTATGAGGCTGTATGGTCGTATTTCCTTCGACCATTTCTTCTATGCGCACAAGTAAAAAAGGAATAGATTAAAAATTAAAAAATGAAATGTCATTGACCCAGTTATCACACGTAGGGATTCTTATTGGATTATGTGCTGAAAATTGGTTTTTGTGTTAATTTCGTTAACTAAACATAATAAACATCAAGATGTGGTTGGACGAGGCGGACGGTTTTGCGGAGATTTTTAAAGGCTATTTGCCTTATTACCTTCTTGTTGCTCTGCCTATTTTTATCATTATGTCTCCTGTGAACCCGGTTGCAGCGTCCCATGAGTTTTCTGTGTATAGAATGCAGCAATATGATCTTCACACCGTGCCCCATGGTGAGTGTGATATGCTATGAAACTTTTAATTTATGAAAGTTAAAATTATTGACTCTAATTTTGAGGTTATGTTGAATTAGGATTTTCGACTGTTTGGTCTTTGATTTATGCTTTAACTTTATTCCATATTATGGTATGTATATATTTGTATTATGTATTTTGTAAATTTAATATGTTTGTGTGTTTTTTTATAGTGATATAAAATATAGGTGATATTTATTCGTCTGAATGACAATATAAGCAGGTTGGTCGCGTGATGGTAATCGCCATACCTGGCCATGAACAGTAGCAACATCACCTAGAACTTTAAATTAGATTTTAAGTCTCTTATTGCCCAGTAATTTCACCGGCTTAAATATTCTTTAAACCGGAAAAGAGGTGCTTAAATGCTGCCGCTTGTGGGCAGAAATAGATAAATACTGGTATCTACTTAGAACCTAAAATACAAAAGCAACTTTGTAATGAATCTTTTACATTCGATTTTGTAAACAATTTTTTTTTTCTTATAGCTTGTACTTGTGCATACAGCCAATGTCAAGTTTGGATAAACAATATTGCATAGGGATTCCTTTTTCAAATCATTTTTTCAGGATGTCGTAGTGCCAGTTTCAATTTGGAAGGTCGTTCCCTCACCTCATGGAGCACTTCACGCCACTGTGTTGTGGCCCGCATTCAGGATATTACAATAGAACAGTTCCTAGAGATCCGCAGTAAAGCTGGTGCTTTGCTGCTTGTTCTACCACAAAACAGTACCACGTTGACTGCTGATGAAAAGGAGGTTGGTTGCAATTATGATATTGAGGGTATCATTACATTTATACAAAATATCAACTCAAGCATTCAAATCCATCCTACATTTTAACTGATTTCAAATAAGGCGGAGGCTCTCAATTGGGTGCATTTTTTTTAATGTTTGTCATAGATTTCTCTGCCAATTGTGGACTGATTTAGTTGGAAAAAAATTCACTCAATAGAGTTTAGCTGCAATGTGGTCCCATATATATTTGATTAAGATCTGATACCAGAGTACGGTAAAAAAAAAAAACTCCTGAACGGACAACAGTACACTCGTTGCAATTGTGTTATTGTATTGGAATTTACATGCTATTGCTTGAAGTTGGTTTATAAGCTTTTTTTAAACATTATGTTATTCACTTATTTATGGTTCATCTCAAATTTATGATGGATTTTTATTGTCTTGTACATGTCTTTAGTGGTGCACCCAGTGCTATAAAATAAGAGACCATGGGTTTTGATCCCTGCATTGAGACAGATATTTGTGTGGTCTACAAATATTTGTTTCAGGTCTGGGTATTGTGGGTCCATAATTCCCTCATAGTTCTTGATACCCACAATAATATGAACGGCGTTAGGTTAGCTTAGGGTGTATTTTGTTAAGGCACTTTTTCCATCAATAGTATTAATATAATAATACAATAATTACTCTAATAATAATATGTGAATCATAAATCATATTTTGCCATAGAGTAATATTGTAGCCATTTTTTATTATGGTCAAATTCGATAAAATTTCCAATTCATTCCTTAAATAATTTACATTATAAGTCTTTCCTGATGTTTTAATTCCTAGAGTTTGTTAGATAATGAGGCATATTTTGTATGTATGAAGACTGATGCATCAATTTTATCATGGATATTAATCTCCTAATAAAATATTCTTGATTTAATAAAAATTTCTATAAGCATTCTTGTGCCTAATTTAATCTTAATTACATACATACATACTCACTCACTGTACTTACCGAAGGGGAAGGCAGAGGTGTAACTAGTACACCCACATTTCGCCGAGTGTATCTCCGTTCCATGATGTGATAGGGGGCGAGCCTATCGCCATATCAGGCACAATTCCAGACTCCGGACTGATACTGAGCATTTCGTAATAGAAAAACCCAATATCACTTTTACCCGACCCGGGGATAGAACCCGAGACCTCAGTGTCAGCACATACGCATTACAACTGCCCCACCGAGGCAATCTTAATGATAAACTCATTAAAACTTTTCTTTCAACAGCACATCCAACTCCTGGAAATGGCGATGACACAGCAAGAACTGAATGCACCAGTGTACTTTGCCAAGTGGACTCCGGAGTTTGAGGACATTCTCCAAGACCTGCAGCATAGTTTCATTACTGATGATAGATCTGGCACAGCTCTGGAGGCTATGATGAACACTGTCTCCTCTAATGGATATCAGATTGGTATGTTACTCATGTGAGCCAGACATAGTTCTGATAGATGACACCAGTTTAGGTACAGTCAACACTAAAAGTATTATAGATGAACACATACGCCCTCACTGTACTTCCCGAAGGGGAAGGCAGAGGTGTAACTAGTACACTCACATTTCGCTGAATTTATTTACTATATTCATCGAACTTGGTGCTAATCTTGTTGAGCAAATTGTCATCTTATGATGTATACGGTTTTGGTTTAGATGTTTTCATCGACTGTCTCGGTGGCGCAGTTGTACACGGTACGACTACTGTGCTTGGGTCTCAAGTTCGAACCCTGGGTAAAGTAATATTGGGTTTTTCAATCATGAAAAGCTTAATATCAGCTCGGAGTTTGGAGTTGTGCCTGATATGGCGATAGGCTCGCCCCCTATCACATCATGGGACAGAGATACGCTCGGCGAAATATGGGTGTACTGGTTACACCTCTGCCTAACCCTTAGGGAAATACAGGAGTGAGTGTGTATAGTATAGTAATTTTTAACCAACAGTGGTATCAGCATCCACACCACAGAAGCTGGATTCAAAACCGGTGACACTGCATGGAAAGCTGGTCGGTCGTTCTGGATCAGCTCAAACCATTGTCATCGCTGCACATTATGATTCATCAGGAATTGTGCCTGTAAGTAAAATTTAACTATTGCCAACAAGAAAATGATTGCATGTTTGTTGTCTCTTCAGAATAGTGATTTAAACTCTCATTCATGTGTTTTCGAAGGGGTAGGCAGAGATGCAGATAGTAAATCCAATGTTGACAGCCTCTGTGGCGCTGTAGGCAAGTAGCCGGCTGCGAAGCGAGAGGCCGTGGGTTCGATTCCCACAGCGTGACAAATGTTTGTCTAATCCACAAATATTTGTTTCGGGTCTGGGTGCTGTGCGACTGCAAGTCCCTCGTATTTTCCGATACCCACGATACACGTTAACCTAGTGTGGGGTCAGGACTATGTGTGTGACTCTTGGGTGTATTTTTTTTTATGGTACTGGCCGGCAAACGAGCAAGTGGGTCACCTGATGGTAAGTGATCTCCACCGCCCATGTACGCCCACAATACCAAAAGAATCATGGGTGCGTTGCCGACCTTAAAAGAAAGGGATAATTAAGGGATTGGGAAGGGGAGCAGCAAGCTGCTACTTTACACCGGTTTTCTGTGAGACAGTGGTAATGACCCAGACGAGCCCGCCCATACATGCTGTAGAAAAGTGTCTACAGCGTGGCTCTACCACTCAGAGAATTTATATATAATAAGAATATATAAGAATTTATAATATTAGTATGATTATCAACGTGTATGAGTGTTTCCTTCAGGAATTGTCACAAGGAGCCGATTCGAATGCGTCCGGAGCAGTGGCACTACTAGAGCTGGCGCGTGTGTTCTCCCGCCTGTACTCGAGCGCTGCGACCCGCGGCTCACCGTCGCTACTGTTCGTGTTCACATCCGTCGGACAAACGCTCAACTACTTCGCGGCTAAGAAGTGGCTTGAAGAGCAACTGGACTCAACTGACGCTTCCTTGTTGCAGGTACGATTATTTTTTTTTTGAATAGATTCACTAAACTGGACCTTACACATAACTTACATGCTAAGAAACTAAAATATATAAAAGTAGAATTGCACTAATGTGTATGTCCTTCTAGAAGTGAATACAACATGCAATTCTAATTGGACTAGCCTTTGCTCGCGGCTCCGCCCGCGTGAACGGCCTTGTCATGGATAAAAAGTAGACTATATGTTAGTGATAATGTAGCTTTCTAACGGCAAAATATTTGTTGAAATAGGTCCAGTAGTTTTTAAGTTTATTCGTTACATACAAAAATACAAATCTTTCCTCTTTATGATATTTTTGGATTTTGTATTTATGGTGTTTTTGTATCTTTATAATATTAGTGTAGATAGAAATATCAAAAATATAACAATAAACAAGGTGGTAGGTCCCTCATATGTGAGAGACTGTGTGGGTTGTTACTACGGCTTTGTCTATTTCTGCTGTTAAGTACTGTAAGTAAGTAAGTGTGTAAGCACTGTTGTATTCTGGTTTGAGAGACATGGAAGCCAAGTGAAATTACTGGCCAGCACCGTCCAATGCTATGTAGTGTTTTGTAATTCAAAGTTTTGTGTGGTGTTGCTTCTGTTTTTAAGTAGATGTGGCGCTTACCATCAGGTAAGAGACTTCCTCGTTTCGTCATTCAGCCTCCGTGGCGCAGTGGGCGAGTAGCCGGCTGCGAAGCGAGAGGCTGTGGGTTCGATTCCCACAGCGTGACAGATGTTTGTGTGATCCACAAATATTTGTTTCGGGTCTGGGTGTTGTGGGACCGCAAGTCCCTCGTAGTTTCTGATACCCACGATACAGGTTAACCTAGTGTGGGGTCAGAACTATGTGTGTGACTGTTGGGTGTATTTATTTATTTATTCAATATAAAAAAAATACATACAAGACTGTATACCATCTAGTTAACATTATTATTTCTCCCACAGGATGTGTCGTTCGTAATGTGCCTGGACTCGATGGCGTCATCCCCTTCCCTCACCATGCACGTGTCCAAACCACCAAAGCCCGATGGAGCCGCGCACTCGTTCAAGTCTCGACTTGGTGTGCCCATCAACCATAAGAAGATAAACCTGGCAGGTGAACTGTTGGCGTGGCAGCACGAGAGGTTCAGCATACGCAGGATAACAGCTTTCACGCTCAGCTCTTTGCAGGTATGTGCCATGCATCGGCATGTAGAGAGGATAGATGAAAGATCATTGACGAAACAAATATACTTGGCGAGTGTAAATGGTACAGTTGGGAGGGGAAGGCCTCGGCGTACTTTCACAGATCAAGTTGGAGATATTCTCGAGAATGGCCAGGTCAGGAGTACCCTAAACTGACGTGCATGTATGAAGAAGTTAATGATAGTAAAGGAGGCTAAATAGGTGTGCAACGATCGTAGCACGTGGAAATCCGATGTCTCTGTCTACCACTGTGGGAAACGTGAGTCTATGTATGTATGTATCCGATGTGACTGTAGTTGAGCGCCTTGTCTAGCAACGATTCTAAATAATGATAAATAAATATTATACCCCAATTTGCAAGAGCTCAGATAAATTATTTATTTCCCACAGACTCACAAAGACCCAGCGCGCAGTACAGTTCTAGATGTCCCATCAGAAACTTATGCCAAGAACCTGGCTACCAACATAGCGGCCACGGCACGAGCCCTGGCCTCACATATATACAACCTGACGGAGGAGGTCAATGACGAGGACGCGCACATGTACGACGAGGTGTTGGTGTGTAATATCTATGTACTTAAGTGTAATATATATCTACTTTAGTGTAATATCTATGTACTTTAGTGTGATATATCTATACTTTAGTGTAATATTTATATACTTTAGTGTAATATCTATGTACTTTAGTGTGATATGTATGTACTTTAGTGTAATATCTATGTACTTTAGTGTAATACCATAGCGGCTTAAAGTATATATTTTTTTGTATTTCCAGAGCGTGGATGAAGCTTCAGTGAAACACTGGTTCAACTATTTGTCATCGCAACCAAGAGCGCCGCAAATCGTCACCACTGCCGCTTCAAATGCTGGTAAGCTACTGCAGCACGACGCAACTGTGAAATAGTTTACCGTCGTTTATTTTCTGTAAAACAGCGGTTTGAGTAGTAGAGCTACGCTGTAGACACTTTTGTCCATAGCATGAATGGGCCGGCTCGTCCATGTTGTTACGACTGTCTCACAGAAAACCGACATAAAGTAGCAGCTTACCCTTCCCGATCCCTTAATTATCCCTTTCCTTTAAGGTCGGCATAATAGGGTAGTTTCCTATATTGAATTTTATACATTATTTTATAAGCAACAGAAAATGATACGCAAAAGAAACCCTTTTATTAAAACACAATCAAAATTGGTTCAGAAATGTGCCCGCAGTTATGACTTTAAATGTTGGTATGAGGAAAAGTGGGTGCGTAGTAGGGATATCTCACTATCTCGCTTGCACGCGTGCACTATAATGAACATTTTACACAGTGACGTCAAAGGTTGCATCGTCTGTCATTTGACAATTACCCCTTCTGCAGGATTTGAATGGCTTCTATCTTATTTATTTTTGGTCCGATTTATAAAATTCTTTCTGCAATAGATTTTGAGTAACATAACTTATTGATTTAAATAATAAAAAAAATCTAGTCAACTACCCTATTCTTTTGGTATGGCGCCCATAATTCTTTTGGTATTGTGGGCGTACATTGGCGGTGATCACTTTTGCCGGCCTATGCTATTAAAAAAAACTACTCCGTACGCCCTGAGACGTTGTTACTGTGTTTATAAGTGGGGTGTTTTGTTGTTTGCAACAGGAGTGACAGGAGTGACAGGAGTGACAGGAGTGACAGGAGTGACGGGCGCGCTAGAGCGAGCGATGTCGCGCTACATGCAGGCGGCGCTGAGCGTGCACGCGCCGGACAAGCGCGAGCCCGAGTACACGCTGTACTCGCCCACTAGCGCTGTCTTATATGTTTATAGGTAAGTATGGGCAGGGAACGATGAAAACGTTACTGTATTAACGTGTGGACTGGTCTGCTCAAACTGTTATTTATTGTTATAATTTTTTTTTACTTTATACAAATACAAAAAAAAAATACAAATACACCCAACAGTCACACACATAGTCCTGACCCCACACTAGGTAAACCTGTATCGTTGGTATCAAGAACTACGAGGGACTTGCGGTCCCATAACACCCAGACCCGAGACAAATATTTGTGTATCAGACAAACATTTGTCTAGGTGCGGGAATCGAACCCACGGCCTCACGCTTTGCAACCGGCTACTCGACCGTTGCGCCACGATGAATAAATTATGGTCCTAATTTATTCATCATGGTCATGGGACTCATGGTCAATAATCATTAATTTGGTTATAATGTTCCTCTTGGCATAAACTGAGCTGCTTTAACTCAAATTAAATTGTATTAATGTCGTATCAATATTGTAAATCAGTTTTGAAAAGAGCAACGTTAGAGTTTCTTGTCTGTTATTCACTAGCGAAACAGCATTCCGAACTGGCGGTAGAGTTAAAATTTGACTGAATCTAAATGATGTATAACATTTTATGGATCCAATAAATAATTTGAATTTGAATTTGAAAAAGTGAGACGTTCCCAAAACGCGCACCAAACGATTTGCCTCCATCTTCATCATACGGACTGCCAAATTGTGGAACAAGTTGCCGGAGTCTTTGTTCCCCGATAAATATGATCTGGGTGTCTTCAAGTCGCGAGTGAATCGTTTTTTGTTAGGCAAGCGTGCTTCATCTTAGGCCACATCATCGCTTACCATTAGGCGTGATAGTGGCCAAACGCGAACCTATTACGTATAAAAAAAAAGATACCAACAAGTCGTTGAGGGAAATGTCACTGTCTTGGTGGCGCAGTTGTAATGAGTACGCGGTACGACTGCTGTGCTGGGGTGTCTGGTTTGATCTTCGGGTCAAGTAAAAGTGATATTGGGTTTTTTTATTACGAAATGCTCGGTATCTGCCTGAAGTCATGAATTGTGCCCGGTGTTGTGATGGGCTCGGTCCCTGTCACATCATGGGGCGAAGATGGCTTCGGCGAATTATGGGTGTGTTGCTTGTACCTCTGCCTACCCCTTCGGGCATTTTTCAGGCGTGAGTGCGTATTTATGTATATTCATATTTTAACTAAATGAATTTCTTTTCCAGTGTTAAACCAGCTGTATTTGATCTCATATTAACTCTGGCGATAGTCGCTTACCTCACAGTGGTTTACTTCGCAATACAAGTGTTCCCGCGGTTCTACGACGAGTACGCTAAGATCGTCACCGGGAAGACCAAGGTTCAATAAATAAGTAGCAACCGTGTGAGGGAAAATTGAGAAATCAAATAATTTGTGATGGCGTTGCTTAACGAGTTTAGTTATTAAGTAAATAGTAACAAATTACAAGAGGCGTAATTCGCAATTAAAAGATTTGAAACTATTTATTTATGACTTAAATATCCTCTCTTAGTATGCGGACAGTGTTAGTTTCAATCGACAGGCTCCGTGGCAAAGTGGGCGAGTAGCCGACTATCTGAGACTGTCGAGGGACGCAATGTCTCGACTGCACTGTATATATCATCAGGTACAGTGCAGGCACTTTGCTGTGGCATGATGACACATGATGGACATACAGACATACATACATAAGTAGTGTATTGATTATGTAATTAACACAAGTCATAACTGTACACATACAAAGCAAGTCTTGCACAAATTTGCCGAACTTTTGTAGACGAAGAATGAAAGGTGTAAAAAATATAAAGCAATAACTTAGCACGCCTCATATTAAAATAATATGTGTAAATTTCTTAACTTTTCTTCATACGGTAATATATAACTTCTAGTACATATTGAACAATTGAAAAACACTTAGATTTACATGTCCAAATCAAAGAGAAAATATTTATATGTTTTTCATATACAGGTGGTTATGAATGTTAAAACTTACAAACACAACTGACAGGTCGACTTATTGGGTATATGGTAATAATGCGATCCAATAGGTCGACCTTTCAAGTGCCACTTGAAAAGATCATTTTATTAAGTAAGGCTGGGAAAATATTTTAATTACTTTAAAAGTATAAAAAAAAAATCTGGTGAAGTGGAGTTTTTTTTATTAGGAAGGCGGATCCTGACATTAAGCCGGTATAGCGCCAGGCAGAAAGGCAGGCAGAAAGTATTAAAAAATCTATTGAAGTTTTAATTGGTCATAAAAATAATTGAAATTAAGATGGCACAATAGGACAGAAAGCTATTTCTATTCTTAATTAAATCATATAGTTTCATAAACTATGCTTATTGATATCTAAATATGTCATGTTGTGTACACTATGATCAAATAATGCTTATTTATATTTAAATCGATGTACAAACTAATTGTTCCAATTTAAAAGGCAACTTTTGTTGACATTTATGTCAGTTTGTATGTATATAAACTTCCGTAACCACTCTGTATATAAATACATTAATTCTTGAATAAAATTAAAATCAAGTACGAAATCGTAATAAGAATTTAGTAATAAAAAATAAATTGAAAGCAATATTCCCATTTTCTAATTGTAAGTGTATGAAATTGTGAAATTTTATTATTTATTTAAAGAAAAAAAACAGCGTTTTTGTTGATATTTTGTTTCTAAGTATTATTCAGTGATCACATATTTGTTGTATTTATGGACTGAATTATTGTGTATACAACGTGTTACAGAAAGGTGTGGTCAAATGTAAGCAATGTTTTAGTGTACGATGTAAGTATTTCACCCCCTGTAGTACCAAGTCCGATTACATTGCTAGGATATAAATAAATACTTCTTTTTTAGCGTATGAGTAATGTCTTGACATGAAATTTTTGGCAACACTAAATGATGACAGCTGAGCTTTTGTCTCACTCCAGCATTTTTATTCTCGTTCACTCACTTCACTTAATTTATAGGGATGTGATCGATCTTATCGATCGTAATAAACGAGTAATTAAAATTAGATAGAAATTTTAGGATGCCTATAATTTGATAATACCCTTAAATATGATCACACCTTTTTGTAACACGTTGTTTGTATAAAGCAGTTTCTCACATGTTCGATTGTCATAGAAATAATTCGAATATATTGGAAAAGTGTACCAAAATACGACTAAAAAAGCTTTCGTAGAACATAGTTGCATTTGCATTCTACATACTTTACACAAAAATGTGAGGTCTTTGAAACGCTATACCAAAAATTAATGACTTTTCAAGTGCGATTTTGTTCTACGATAGTGTAGTAATTTCCCTTAATCTTTGGTAATTACATTAAAACGAATATGTGTGGAAAGGTAGAAAGTCTTATAAATTTAAATTGTTGACATTGACCATATATGCATATAATAAAACAGTACTTAAAGTCCCTGGCGTCGGTCTGTTAATTTGTTCGAGCAAAATATATAAACTACTGAATAGGTTTTTATGTAGATATCTCTGTTATGTTCAGTAAACACATAAAAAATTTGCTTTTATCCCAAGATTCATAATTTTTTATTTGTGAAACATGAGTATACACATAAAGTATACAAGTTGTTCAAATGTAACTAGTGTGTTCGAATAAATAAATAATAATCAAATTTATCGACTTACAATTCAAAATAAAACAAGTAGTAAATAGTATTAAACAAAAAGCGATGCAAAAAATCTGTTATATCTTATTAAATAAGTCAATTAAATAACAATAGCAATTAACAAAAGTTGTGTCAATGTCAGCAATTTTAATTACAGTTCCGGCTCCGTACGATGGATTGCTTGGGTCAAATGCACGGTCATGATGAATGAATTGCAGTACTCCCTTGATTTAGGTACCGCAATAGTTACGTACTGCTGGAGTTATAACGTAACCAAACTCCAGTGCGTAACACTGTTGTAAGTTGTCACAAGTGATATAGTGTAAGTACGGTGCCGCTACTGTAACGTTGGATCGTGTAAAAAAATATAATTTACAATGTAGTTTTGTTGGCCGTCCTCACATGATGTTCCTTGAGATGTGTATTTATCGACAGTTATAATAGTATGCGCCCCGAAACTGCATTCTACTTGCTTTTATAAATGTTGTAAGGAAACGCTACCGAAAATTAAAACAGATGGTAGTGCTGATGATTATGGGCATGATACCGCTAAAAATCGCAAAATGAAACAACCTTTATTTCACGCAGCATTATGTTTGGATAGACAAATACAATGGTTATTCATATTATCATGTCGTTAAAATAATCTTATCAATCACTTTTTTTAAGCCTCGATAAAAAAAAATGGAACGCTAGTAAAAAAATCAGCTGACGTTCGGGTTAACAGTTACGGTTAGCCATGCGCGAGAGGCGCGTGCGCTTGCGTGGTCGTAAAAATATTAGGTAGATCTATTTGGATTTTTTTAAATAGCATAGATCGGCATACGAGCAAGTGGGTCCCCTGATGGTAAGTGATCTCCACCGCCTATATACGTTCCACAATACCAAAAGAATAATAGGCTCGTTGCCAACCTTAATTCAGGAATTGGGAAGGGAAGGGGGATTTGGGCCTCCAAATATCACACTGACCGTACGAAATGCAGTTGTTATTTTGCGTCTGTTTTCTGCGAGACAGTTGTAACGACCGACCGACCGGGTGGTCGAGCCGGCCGTTTCACGCTGTAGACAAAACTGTCAACAGCGTGGCTCTATCACTCACAACTACTACTACTAACTACTGCTACTACTATTTTTAGTAGTATCGTGTCCGTAATCACCAGCACTTTACTTGTGTCAGTTTTCGGAAGCGTTTTCCTTACACCAGTATACAAGTTTTGTGCCCACTTGGTAGAGTATTGTCATGCGTTTAATTAAAACTTACAATTTTTGTAAGAAAATCATAACTTACAAACCCACTTCAAATACATTCGCTATTATTATTTGGCGTTTCAAATAATCAAACCGTCGTGTCTACAATGTTAAGTTAAATGCGTCCTTATTTCATAAAGAATAAAGATTATTTTACTTTTTCACTAAAAAAAATCTCAATCAAGTGGCTACAGTGCTATTATACCAAACTCCTAGGAATAAAACAATGTAAGTTATGTACTGCGCTTGTTGTGTTTTTACATTTTAGTTTTAAAAAAAAAATCATAAATATACTTAAGTTTATGGTGCAACTTAACAAGTTGATGGTTGCGGATGGTATTCATAATAAGTTTCTTTTCCAGTTACCTGTGTAGGCGAACTCGTTTTTGTGTAAAAATATTTTTTTTGTGTTGAATTGGCCATTTTGTATTGAGCGAATATAGGCAGGTATTCTGTTGTCACCCGCCTAAACTAAAACAAAGTAATTTTTAGTTTAATACCTTTTTAGTCCATTGGTGTTGCTTCTGTTTATGGGCAGGTGTGACGTTTACCATCAGGCGAGTGACCTGCTCGTCTCATCTAAAGCTATTAAAAAGGCAACATTTACGGTGTACGCAACGAATTCAACAAAAAATAACTCCATTGTAAGTATAATTTTAGTCCTGTCTAACTCAAATATAGCTAAATTCGTTCGTTATATACTCATTTCACAGGAGTAAACTATTTTTAGTAAAGTTTAGTTTAGTGGGTGGCAAAAGAATATACAAAATAAAATTGTCTTTAAAATCACTAGTTGTTTCTAACATTGTGGCGATGCATTTAAAACTTTATCCATTATTTATAGAGTTTAATATCCCTTAATCTGGCTATGTTAGCTAATATCATAACGAGTTCGTCCAAGTCATCAGTTCTGAACAAATCATTATAGGATACTTGAGTTCGGTGTAAGAATAAATGGTGAACTTTGCATGGAATTAAAAATAAAATTTTGTTTTTAAATATTGTTTTATTTGTTGACATTTGTTTATTTAAGTGGTAGAGCTATGTTTTACATCAATAATGGGAAGGCTCAACTCAGTAACACCATAGATACAGCTTTTCTATTTGTCTATGGTTACACTGTTTCACCGAAAACTGAGGTAAAGTGACTAAATCTGTGAGCGTTAGCTCAGCGGAGTATGGTACGGACTGTCGAGACAAATTTCGCTGGTTCGAAACCAGTCCCAAGAACATGTACCTCTGATTTTTCTAAGTTACGTGTATTATAAAATAAATACGCCCTCACGCCTGTAATCCCCGATGGGGTAGGCAGAGGTGTAACCAGTTCACCCACATTTCGTCGAGCGTATCCCCGTCCCATGGTGTGATAGGGGGCGAGCCTATCGCCATACCAGGCACAACTCCAGACTCCGGGCCGATACTGAGCATTTTCGTACTAGCAAAACCCAATATCACTTTTATCCGACCCGGGAATCGAACCCGAGACCTCAGCGTCAGCCTCAGTCGTAACGCGTACGCGATTTATTAATACAGTTTTAATGACACAAACTTGACTTAAGGTAACGGCCAAATGCGTAGGCTCCCCACCCCGAAAACTGGGAGTTATCAGGTAAAAAATAACGGTACGTGATTAAATGCACAATTTACCTTATAGCCATTGATATACAAGGCACCAAAGAATTATCTCATTCGAGTACTGTCGTGATCCACACGCGCACAAGAACTTATTAATATGTAAGTACCTACTATATACAACGTGTTATAGAAAGGGGCGGGCAAATTTAAGCAATGTATAGTGTAGGGTAAAAGTATTTTATACTCCATAGTACCAAATCCGATTGCATTGTTAGGACATAATTATAGATTTTTCTTTTTTATCGAATGAGTAACATATCGATATCGACTTTCAACTTTGGACAACACTAAATGATAAACAGTGATACTTCAGACCTCCTTTCATTTAATTATTTTATAATTAAAAAACATTAAACAGTTGTCAAATGTCAATATTTATTTGACGCAGTCAGTTCGGCTATTTCTGATTTTATGAAGTATGATTACGAGTTCAAAAATATGTTGTTATGACTAAAAACAAGTATTATGTATTGGTATTTTGTGTTGGTGCAACTGATAACAGCTTTTAAGAGGATCGTCGACTGTATTAAGCCAAATTCATAGATGGACGACGAATGAAGTCTTTTAAAATGCTTCTAGAGGATGGTACCTATATCGTCTTCAGCAAACACTCTTTTAGGTACTGATTTGTGTTTAAATTACAAGTTACGTACGTAGAATTGCGTAAATCTTAATTAAGTTTATTAAAAAGTGAGTGTCGTTCGTAATAATTAATAGTGATGTCATCAATCTTATCGATCTTAATAAACGAGTGATTAAAATTAACGTGTAATTTCTGAATGTCTTGGTTTTGAAAGATCCGGTACATAAGTACTAATTGTAATGTGTATGTAATGACCCTAAAATATGACCACACCTTTCTGTAACACGTTGTATATATATATTTTTTTATTAGCTTGAATGACGAGACGAGCAGGTCGCTCGCCTGATGGTAAGCACCACGCCTACTCATAAACAAAAGCAACGCCACACAGAACTTTAAATAACAAAGTACTGCATGACACTGGACTGCGCTCGTCACCCCGAGACATAAGGTGTTAAGTCTCATAATGCCCAGTAATTTCACTGGCTTCGATGTCTTTCAAACCGGAACACAGTGCTTACACACTGTTGCTTGGCGGCAGAAATAGACAAAGCGGTGGTACCAACCCAGCCGTTCTCTCGCAAACGAGGGACCTACCACCTTGTAAAAATTAGTTCCAATATATACTAATATGCACTTTTAACTCTATAATTGATATACATACATATGCACTCACACCTGTAATCTTGGAAGGGGTAGGCAGAGGTGAAACTAGTACACCCACATTTCGCCAAGCTTATTTCCGTCTCATGATATGATAGGGGGCGAGTCTATCGCCATACCGGGCATAATTCCTGGTAGTAGGTCCCTCGTATGCGAGAGGTCGTCTGGGTTGGTACCACCGCTTTGTTTATTTCTGCCGCGGAGCAGCAGCGTATAAGCATTGTTGTGTTTCGATTAAAAGGACATTGAAGCAAGTGAAATTACTGGGCATTATAAGACTTGACAGCTTACGTCTCGGGGTAACGAACACAGTCTAATGTCATGCAGTGCTTTGTAATTAAAAGTTCTGTGTGTTGTTGTTTGTTTATGGGCAGGTGTGGCGCTTACCATTAGGCGAGCGAACTGCTCGTTGCGTCATTCCAGCAAAAATAGATAATGTGTAATTGGTACTTCTAAAATTGGCAGTTTAATGCGTTATCTTGTATGCGGATATTTAAAAGGACAATGTGAAATAGGCCTTTAATGTTACTTTTTTCGGTGACAGTGAACCATGGAGCCACTGCAAGTAGATGTTGTATACTTCTACCCCAAAGAAAACGCACAATCGCACAATACCGTCAAGTAAGTAGATATATCATTTAATTCGATTACTAGGTGGTAGGACCCTCGTATGCGAGAGGCTGTCTGGGTTAGTACTACCGCTTTGTTTATTTCTGCTGCCAAGCAGCAGTGTGTAAGTACTGTTGTGCTTCAGTTTAATGTATATTGAAGTCAGTGAAAATACAGGGCATTATGTAACTGAACACCTTGTCACGGGGTGAGCGCAGTACAGTGCCATGCACTGCTTTGTAAAACAAAGTACTGTGTGGTGTTGCTTATGTTTATCAGGAGGCGTGGTGGCGCTTACCATCAGGCAAGCGACCAGATCGGTACGTCCTTTAAGCAAATAAAAAAAGAAGGTACCAATTGACAGCCTTAGTGGCGCAGCGGGTAAATAGCCAGCTGCGAAGCGTTAGGCCGTGGGCTCAATTCCCGCACCGAGACAAATGTTTGTGTGGCCCACAAATATTTGTTACGGGTCTGGGTGTTGTGGGACCGCAAGTACCTCGTAGTTCCCGATACCTACGATACAAGTTAACCTAGTGTGGGGCCAGGACTATGTGTGTGACTGTTGGGTGTATTTATTAATTTTAATTAAAGAATATTCAGACTAACTGCCTCGGTGGCGCAGTTGTAATGCGTACGTGTGACGACTGAGGCTGACGCTGGAGTCTCGGGTTCGATCCCCGGGTCGCATAAAAGTGATATTGGGTTTTTCTATTACAAAATGCTCAGTATCAGCCCGGAGTCTGGAATTTGTGCCCGGTATGGCGATAGGCTCGTCCCCTATCACATCATGGGATGGAGATACGCTCGGCGAAATGTGGGTATACTAGTTTACACCTCTGCCTACCCCTTCGGGGATTACAGGCGTGAGTGCGTATGTATGTATGTATAATAATAATAATACACCCAACAGTCACACACATAGCTCTGACCCCACACTAGGTAAACCTGTGTCGTGGGTATCAGGAACTACGAGGGACTTGCGGTCCCACAACACCCAGACACGAGACCAATATTTGTGGTTCACACAAACATTTGTCTCGGTGTGGGAATCGAACCCACGGCCTCTCGCTTCGCAGCCGACTACTCGCCCGCTGCGCCACGTAGCTGTCAATGTATTCAGACTAATAATCATTTGGTGTATACAGTTTTGAAGTGGTGAACGATGAGGTCCCAACAACCACGATAGTCCGCCGCGGACAGCCGTTCGACGGGGTGGTTCGCTTCGACCGACCATACGACGAGTCCAAGGACTTGGTGCAACTTGTCTTCTCTCTTGGTGAGTATTCTATCTATCTACTTTCTATAAATGTGGACAATTAAGAATTATTTCCAACTCCTCCTTAATTTTCTATTTGATTAATTTCGTTGCGGGATAAAGACACGGTTTGCATTCCCAGAGACTCGCCGAGCTTCATTGCTCGGTGTCGAAATATGCGTGCCACTGTCGATCCTGGTTTACAGGAGTTACAGTGGCGCGTGTGTGGGCGGGATAGTCTCTTTTCTATAAATTTCTATCTTTACAAGGTGGTAGGTCCCTCGTTTGCGAACGTGCCGGCTGAACGTTTCCTCGTTTCCGGTTTGAAGGACATTGAAGCCAGTGAAATTACTGGGCGTTATGAAATTTAACACCTTATGTCTCGGGGTGACGAGCGCAGTCTAGTGTCATGCAGTACTTTGTTATTTAAAGTTCTGTTTATGATGAGGCATGGCGCTTACCATCAGGCTACGCTTACCATTTAGATGAAGAAAGTTTATCATCTGACAATACACCAATATTGAGTGATAGAGCCATGCTGTAGACAATTTTGTCTCCAGCATAAATGAGCCGGCTCGACCGGGTCGTTACCACTGTCTCACAGAAGACCGACGTAAAGTAGCGGCCCGGTGTTGCGTTTCGTACGGGGGTGCGATATCCGGAGGCCCAAATCCCCCTCCCCTTCCACATCCCCTAATTACCCCTTCCCTTTAAATTCGACAACGCGTCCATGGTTCTTCAGGTATTGTGCATGTTCATGGGCGCTGTAGATCACTTACCATCAGATGACCCACTTGCTTGTTTGCCGGACTAAGAAAAAAAGAAACGTGGGTGTAGTTCTAGTTGCACCTCTGCCTACCTTTTGGGGGATATCGTCGAGGGCTTATGTATGTATTGTATGATATTTTAAAATTATTTTTGGCCAAACCATACAAGGTTTTTTCTTCCAGGAGACAAGCCTCAGATGGAAACCCAAGGGTCTATGTACCTTCGTCGCGACGCCATCGCCAACAAACACACATGGACAGCCAAGCTGACAAACATGCAAGAGAACACAATTTCTTTTGAGGTAGGTTAAAATAGGACCAATAACTGCCTTTCCTAATCTCATTAACCTAGGCCGACTTGCACGACGATCTTAAATCTAGATTTACCACAAAACTTATTTACTTATGTAATTTTCATACGATTTGACGTCTCTTAAACTGGTTTATATGGTTAAACTCGATTTAGGATCGTCCTAAATGCCATTAGGCCAATAAAACCATAAGTATAATGAAATACTAATGTATAGGTACTACTAGACGGGCTGTTTAGAAGTAAAATTATGTCACATAACGCTGGAATTTGACAGTTGACAAACAGGGAACGCGATAGGGGTTTTAGGTGAGAGTAAGCGAGATGGTAATATTGAGTTACGGTCAATTGACCGCAACTTAGTGGTACAATTCTATGTACCGCGCAGCTTGTCTAGTAGTATACATTAGAGTCTTTGAGTATAATGTATTGTAGCCCTGTATTATACATGTCCCAATGCTGGACACGGTCCTCCTCTACCTTTACATACCTTCGAAATTCTTATGAAGAACTTCTCAGGTATGCAGATTTCCTCAGGATGTTTCCTTCACCGTTAAAGCAAGCGAGAATTAACAATCAATACACACATAACTAAGATAAGTCAGGTGTATGCTCTTGGGGCTGGTTTCGAACCTGCGACTTTCGTCTTGGCAGTTCGTACCACTCCCCTTTGAACTATCGCTGCCTTTTTATAAGTGTTTTTTTCATGCTAGCCCAGCCTCTACATTTAGTTTCTGCTTAATGAATGGTGCGCGTATGATTGAACATATTTAAAAAAAAACAACACAAAACCATTGAGGAAATTAAAATGTTAAATAACAACTAGGTATACTTTAATTAATAAATATTCGTTAGCATTAATTATGTTTGTTAAAAACTCATACGTGACTACGTATTTTCCTGTTTTTCAGATTGTTTTTTAATTAAATACATATCTCACTCCATCCTAAATTAATTTCGGGCACAGATTATCCTTATTACTATGTTTTTTTTATTGAAGAATAGGCAAGACCATTGAACGTAATCGCACCTAATATTAATAAGTGACGATACGGTCTACGTTGTTACACGCTTGCCTAAAAGGTAGGTCTCTCGTATGCGAGAGGCTTATCACTTATCACATCATAGGACGGAAATAGGCTCGGCGAACCGTGGCTATACTAGTTGCACGTCTGCTTACCTTTTCGGGGATCCAGACATTTGCTTATGTAAGTATTATGCCCATTTAGTGGAAAGTGGTGGAAAGCAATATTTTAGCTTTAGTTATTACTTTTTGTTTTTATTTTTAAACAGTGATACTCATTGAATACCGAAAATGTGACAGCGAAATTGTAAAAAATAAACGGAAGTTTATAAAGTGCCCCGTGTGTATAATTCTGGTTATAACCTAACTGCTGAGGGAGTTAATATATTCTCCCCCCTCAGCGTGCGAATATAGTGTTGCGTTGGAGGGATGACGGGTATCGACGTGTTCCACTGGAGGTCCCGGAACAACCAACAAACGGACCACCACTGAGTTTTTAGCCAGTAAAAATCCGGCATAGCCTGTCCATCTTTTAAGATGGGCGCGAATCCAAGAGGATTGTCCTCCTTTATACATATTTCTGAGAGGGTATCATATTGTCTTTTACGTTTTTTGAACTAGGTTTCGACACCAGTAACGCTGCCTGTGGGAGTATGGGGTCTTCAGGTGGTGACCAGACTTAAGAGCTCCCCGGCCAGGGAGGTCTACGAATTCAATCAGGACCTCTATATACTCTTCAATCCATGGATCGTTGGTAAGAATTGAATTAAAAAACCTTAAGACTCGGGAAGAAGATAGAATCTATATATTGATAGCAAAACAGCAAAACAGTTACTGTTGGTCACACTACTAAACGTATTATAGAGTCCTTAACAGTTACTGTTGGTCACACTACTAAACGTATTATAGAGTCCTTAACAGTTACTGTTGGTTACACTACTAAACTTATTATAGAGTCCTTAACAGTTACTGTTGGTCACACTACTAAACGTATTATAGAGTCCTTAACAGTTACTGTTGGTCACACTACTAAACGTATTATAGAGTCCTTAACAGTTACTGTTGGTCACACTACTAAACGTATTATAGAGTCCTTAACAGTTACTGTTGGTCACACTACTAAACTTATTATAGAGTCCTTAACAGTTACTGTTGGTCACACTACTAAACGTATTATAGAGTCCTTAACAGTTACTGTTGGTCACACTACTAAACGTATTATAGAGTCCTTAACAGTTACTGTTGGTTACACTACTAAACTTATTATAGAGTCCTTAACAGTTACTGTTGGTCACACTACTAAACGTATTATAGAGTCCTTAACAGTTACTGTTGGTCACACTACTAAACGTATTATAGAGTCCTTAACAGTTACTGTTGGTCACACTACTAAACGTATTATAGAGTCCTTAACAGTTACTGTTGGTTACACTACTAAACTTATTATAGAGTCCTTAACAGTTACTGTTGGTCACACTACTAAACGTATTATAGAGTCCTTAACAGTTACTGTTGGTCACACTACTAAACGTATTATAGAGTCCTTAACAGTTACTGTTGGTCACACTACTAAACGTATTATAGAGTCCTTAACAGTTACTGTTGGTTACACTACTAAACTTATTATAGAGTCCTTAACAGTTACTGTTGGTCACACTACTAAACGTATTATAGAGTCCTTAACAGTTACTGTTGGTCACACTACTAAACGTATTATAGAGTCCTTAACAGTTACTGTTGGTTACACTACTAAACTTATTATAGAGTCCTTAACAGTTACTGTTGGTCACACTACTAAACGTATTATAGAGTCCTTAATAGTTACTGTTGGTCACACTACTAAACGTATTATAGAGTCCTTAACAGTTACTGTTGGTCACACTACTAAACGTATTATAGAGTCCTTAACAGTTACTGTTGGTTACACTACTAAACTTATTATAGAGTCCTTAACAGTTACTGTTGGTCACACTACTAAACGTATTATAGAGTCCTTAACAGTTACTGTTGGTCACACTACTAAACGTATTATAGAGTCCTTAACAGTTACTGTTGGTTACACTACTAAACTTATTATAGAGTCCTTAACAGTTACTGTTGGTCACACTACTAAACGTATTATAGAGTCCTTAACAGTTACTGTTGGTCACACTACTAAACGTATTATAGAGTCCTTAACAGTTACTGTTGGTCACACTACTAAACGTATTATAGAGTCCTTAACAGTTACTGTTGGTCACACTACTAAACTTATTATAGAGTCCTTAACAGTTACTGTTGGTCACACTACTAAACGTATTATAGAGTCCTTAACAGTTACTGTTGGTCACACTACTAAACGTATTATAGAGTCCTTAACAGTTACTGTTGGTCACACTACTAAACGTATTATAGAGTCCTTAACAGTTACTGTTGGTTACACTACTAAACTTATTATAGAGTCCTTAACAGTTACTGTTGGTCACACTACTAAACGTATTATAGAGTCCTTAACAGTTACTGTTGGTCACACTACTAAACGTATTATAGAGTCCTTAACAGTTACTGTTGGTCACACTACTAAACTTATTATAGAGTCCTTAACAGTTACTGTTGGTCACACTACTAAACGTATTATAGAGTCCTTAACAGTTACTGTTGGTCACACTACTAAACGTATTATAGAGTCCTTAACAGTTACTGTTGGTCACACTACTAAACGTATTATAGAGTCCTTAACAGTTACTGTTGGTCACACTACTAAACGTATTATAGAGTCCTTAACAGTTACTGTTGGTCACACTACTAAACGTATTATAGAGTCCTTAACAGTTACTGTTGGTCACACTACTAAACGTATTATAGAGTCCTTAACAGTTACTGTTGGTCACACTACTAAACGTATTATAGAGTCCTTAACAGTTACTGTTGGTCACACTACTAAGCGTATTATAGAGTCCTTAACAGTTACTGTTGGTCACACTACTAAACGTATTATAGAGTCCTTAACAGTTACTGTTGGTCACACTACTAAGCGTATTATAGAGTCCTTAACCGTTACTGTTGGTCACACTACTAAACGTATTATAGAGTCCTTAACAGTTACTGTTGGTCACACTACTAAACGTATTATAGAGTCCTTAACAGTTACTGTTGGTCACACTACTAAACGTATTATAGAGTCCTTAACAGTTACTGTTGGTCACACTACTAAACGTATTATAGAGTCCTTAACAGTTACTGTTGGTCACACTACTAAACGTATTATAGAGTCCTTAACAGTTACTGTTGGTCACACTACTAAACGTATTATAGAGTCCTTAACAGTTACTGTTGGTCACACTACTAAACGTATTATAGAGTCCTTAACAGTTACTGTTGGTCACACTACTAAACGTATTATAGAGTCCTTAACAGTTACTGTTGGTCACACTACTAAACGTATTATAGAGTCCTTAACAGTTACTGTTGGTCACACTACTAAACGTATTATAGAGTCCTTAACAGTTACTGTTGGTCACACTACTAAGCGTATTATAGAGTCCTTAACCGTTACTGTTGGTCACACTACTAAACGTATTATAGAGTCCTTAACAGTTACTGTTGGTCACACTACTAAACGTATTATAGAGTCCTTAACAGTTACTGTTGGTCACACTACTAAACGTATTATAGAGTCCTTAACAGTTACTGTTGGTCACACTACTAAACGTATTATAGAGTCCTTAACAGTTACTGTTGGTCACACTACTAAACTTATTATAGAGTCCTTAACAGTTACTGTTGGTCACACTACTAAACGTATTATAGAGTCCTTAACAGTTACTGTTGGTCACACTACTAAACGTATTATAGAGTCCTTAACAGTTACTGTTGGTCACACTACTAAACGTATTATAGAGTCCTTAACAGTTACTGTTGGTCACACTACTAAACGTATTATAGAGTCCTTAACAGTTACTGTTGGTCACACTACTAAACGTATTATAGAGTCCTTAACAGTTACTGTTGGTCACACTACTAAACGTATTATAGAGTCCTTAACAGTTACTGTTGGTCACACTACTAAACGTATTATAGAGTCCTTAACAGTTACTGTTGGTCACACTACTAAACGTATTATAGAGTCCTTAACAGTTACTGTTGGTCACACTACTAAACGTATTATAGAGACCTTAACAGTTACTGTTGGTCACACTACTAAACGTATTATAGAGTCCTTAACAGTTACTGTTGGTCACACTACTAAACGTATTATAGAGTCCTTAACAGTTACTGTTGGTCACACTACTAAACGTATTATAGAGTCCTTAACAGTTACTGTTGGTCACACTACTAAACGTATTATAGAGTCCTTAACAGTTACTGTTGGTCACACTACTAAACGTATTATAGAGTCCTCAACAGTTACTGTTGGTCACACTACTAAACGTATTATAGAGTCCTTAACAGTTACTGTTGGTCACACTACTAAACGTATTATAGAGTCCTCAACAGTTACTGTTGGTCACACTACTAAACGTATTATAGAGTCCTTAACAGTTACTGTTGGTCACACTACTAAACGTATTATAATCGTCTTTAAATTTTAAGCGCTATGATGTCACAGACATAAAAAAAGGACCAACTACAACTCTATAGCAGGTAATCTAAGTATTATGAATCTTAAGTAGACTAGGTGGTAGGTTTCTTGTATGCGAGAGGCCGTCTGGATTGGTACCACCGCTTTGACTATTTTTGCCGCCAAGCAGCAGTGTGTAAGCACTATTGTGTTTCGGTTTGAAGGACATTGAAGGCAGTGAAACTTTTGGGCATTATGAGTCTGACATCTTATGTCTTGGGATGACGAGCGCAGCTCAGTGCCATGCAGTGTTCTGTAATCCATAGTTCTGTGTGACGTTGCTTCTGTTTATGGGCAGGCGTGTCGCCCTGCTCGTGTCATTCAAGGAAAAAAAACTTACTCCCCCTTTTTGTGGGGGTTTCTAAAGCCTACTCTTTCCTCAAAGGCCGGCAAACGTACCTACTGATGACTTTTCTAGTACTTTATGTGGTCATTGTCTAATGGTTCGCTCCCCTTATCATGTAGTTTAATATGCATTAGTTATTCTACTTTTGGTTATTCATTATACGTACGGTATACGGTAGTTTTTTAACCAGCGACGCAATAAGAGTTTTTTTATGTCTGTCTTTCGTATCGAGCATCATAAACGGACCAATTTCAATGCAGTTTTTTTATTTGAAACCTGTATTATCAAAATTGCTCTTAATTTTCGATAGGATGTTTGAAGAAAATCCGTTATTCATTTTAGAAATTACAAATATTGCAGTAAAGCCTCAGTGGCGCAGTTGTAATGCGTACGTGTTACGACTGATGCTAACGCTGAGGTCTCGGTTCGGGTCTTCGGGTGTTTTTTCTGTCACGAAAATCAGCCCGGAGTCTGGAATTGTGCCCGGTATGGCGATAGGATCGCCACCCTATAACGTCATGGGATGGAGATAAGCTCGGTGATATGTGGGTGTACTGATTACACCTCTGCCTACCCCTTTACGGGGATTACAGGCGTGAGTACAAATATTGTAGTTAATAGGTATAAAAATATGAATAATTTCCTTCATCTTCTAGACGACCAAACTTACATGGAAGACTGCGGTCTCCTACAAGAATATGTCCTCAACGACGTCGGTAAGGTTTGGGTAGGTCCTATCAAGACAACTCGAGGCAAACCCTGGTCTTATGGACAGTTTGACGCCGTGGTGTTACCAGCCTGTATGCTCATACTAGATCAAGCTGAGCTGCCATTCCATCAGTGAGTATTTTTAATACGCTTTTATTAGCTTCGTTTAGCTTCATATTTGCGTTGGATTTGTTACCTGATTATTTTTATATTTCTTTCTTGGTAATTCCATAGTCCTAAGGTATTCAGGGAACACACTGATAAAGTATAAAGGCTCCGAGTACTTAGTACAGGGGGGCGAGCACGAACAACTTACGAATAAAAATTAGCGAACCATTAGACAATGACCACATAAAGTACTAGAAAAGTCATCAGTAGGTACGTTTGCCGGCCTTTGAGGAAAGAGTAGGCTTTAGAAACCCCCACAAAAAGGGGGAGTAAGTTTTTTTTCCTTGAATGACACGAGCAGGGCGACACGCCTGCCCATAAACAGAAGCAACGTCACACAGAACTCTGGATTAAAATTTATTCGTCATGCTTATGGAGGTCATGCAAGTTAATCCAATGCGTAGATATCATTTCGTTAATTGCTTGATTGAGCTGCTCTAATTCCAATTAAATATTGTAAAACCTTATGCTGTAATAATTGTAAACTAGTTTTGAAAAGAGCAACGCTGGAGTTTCTTGCTCGTTCTTCTCGAGCGAAACAGCATTCCGAACTAGCGGTAGAATTTTGACGGAATCTAAATAATGTATAACATTTTATGGATTCAATAAATATTTTGAATTTTTTGAATAAGTATTCGAATAATAGTATTTTTATGAAGTTTCAAACAATTATTTGACATTTCCATACTAATACGTTCTCGCAAGTTATACGTGCTAGCCCCTCAGTTTCATAGTAAATACAGCAGTGTGATTGCGGATCAGGTAGCCAATAATTATAAGACGGCGATTCAATTTTTATAACTAAGTAATTTTATTTGGGTATTTAATGACAAAAGTGGAATTATTGCTCGATAAAAACCATTTGTCTATTTGCTTGAATGATGAGACGAGCAGACTGCTAGCCTGATTTTAAGCGTCACGCCTGCCCATAAACAGAAGCAACGTCACACAGAACTCTGGATTACAGAGCATTGTATGGCACTGAACTGCGTTCGTCTTCCCGAGACTTAAGATGTTAAGTCTCATAGTGCCCAGTAATTTCACTGGCTTCAATGTCCATCAAACCGGAACACAACATTGTTTACACACTGTTGCTTGGCGGCAGAAATAGACAAAGCGGCGGCACCTACCCCGATGACCTTTCGCATGCGAGGATCCTATCACCTAGTAAAGTATTAATTAAATATTATTAGTAATATTTCTATATTCGGGGACTTAAGTCTCTTACCCTCGTATTCATAAACGTTACTATGAGACCTCATAGTGAGGGCGAACGCATAGTGACGATTTCTCTAAACGTCATTGGTTAGTTTATGGCGCTAAATCAAAACAGACCAATCATAATTGGTATTGGCAACGAGCTTACAGGTTGTTTGTGAATGTTGTTTGTGAAACGAACCTTAGTTGGGTGATGATGCAAAAACTTTGTTCGAATTTATGGCCAAATTATGATTTTTATATATTGTTGTTTTTCTTAATGATAAGGGTACGATGGGACTGGCATACGCTAAGCCTAAAAGTCCCTTAAATAAATAGAAAAAAAAAACCTTAGTTGGTTAATAATTTCGTTTTATCTTACCAGACGAGGAGACCCAGTGAAACTAGTGCGCGTCATCTCTCGGATAGTCAATTCGAATGATGATGACGGCGTGTTGGCCGGTCGCTGGGACGGACAGTACGAAGACGGCACATCACCTTCGGATTGGACTGGCTCCGTGGACATTCTCAGCCAATTTATGGAGACTCAGCAGACCGTGCTTTATGGTCAATGTTGGGTGTTTGCTGGAGTTGTCACTACAGGTATATATTTTTTTAAATGATGCCGCGGCTAATTTCCATTTTCTCAAGGACCAGCAGATATTCATAAAATTTTCTATTCCAGTGTGCCGCGCCCTCGGTATCCCATCTCGCGTAGTTTCCAACCTGGTATCAGCTCATGATGCTAACAGCACATTGACAGTAGACATGTACTACTCGGAGACCATGGAAGAGCTGGACTACGATCCCAGCAACCCTGATAAGGCACCTGACTCTATCTGGAACTACCATGTCTGGAATGACGTTTGGATGGCACGTCCTGACTTGCCTTCTGGTATTTGTTTGGCCTATACCATTAATTAGCAGACTTGACTAGAGTCCAGCCACTGAGGAGGCTTAAAAAATACATCCTTCCTTTAAAATACAATTCCTTTCAACGCATTCACAATTACTCTATTATAATTATGTTCATGAAAGACGGTGACTACTTATTACCATCACTCGCTCGTTTGCCGGCCTTCTGCTCAACAAATGAAGCAAAATATGGATTTCAGTTAGTCTCAAATCTTTCCTCTAAAATTATTCATTACGTATTATCCAATGCATCTACTTTAACAAATACAACCTAAGTAAGCAGTTTACATTTCTCAGGCTATGGTGGCTGGCAAGCCATAGACGCAACTCCTCAGGAGACGTCTCAGGGTATGTATCAGTGTGGACCAGCTCCGGTGGAAGCCATTAAACAAGGAGTGATCGGCCTTAGCTACGACGTGGAGTTCATGCTGGCGTCAGTCAACGCTGACCTGATGCGTTGGAGGAAGGACCCTGAGGCTGAGCTTGGATATGCCATGGTTGATACAAATAACTACCAGTAAGTAAAGAGTTACAAAATTCTCTTGAATATAGAGAAAATCAAGGACTGCAGAAAGCTATACTACCTATACTAGCTTTTATCGATCAATATTTTAAAGACAATAATGATTAGATTTTAATTCAGATCTTTTAAATTACAATTAATCAAGTTAAATGAATTCTAATGCTATACTATTATTATCTTATAAGAAGGAAATAACTAACTCATTTACAGCATTGGCCGCATGATCCTTACCAAGAAACCCTTCGTCTTTGACCCTAATGGCGACGAAGATCGAGAGGATATCACGGCTCTGTACAAATACAAAGAGGGCACCACATCAGAGCGGCTCGCGCTGATGAACGGAGTGCGCTTCTCTGAGAGGGCGAAGAGGTTCGTATCATCCATATTTATTTTAGGAAACTAAAATACATGACGAGCAGGTCACTTGTCTAAGTAAGCCTATCCATAAATAGTTATTGCTGTAGAATTTAGAATAAAGTACTGCCTGGAACTGCACTCTTCTACACCTAATTGCCGGGATGAACAATCCGCACATCATATTCTTTGGGAGTGTGGTCTCTGGCAACAAGAGCGCAACATTATGTTAGACAGTATGCAAATAACATCTGGAGTTGTATACTATATGGATCTTGTGGAAACTAGGAAGAACTTCCGTGCTTTTCGGCGTTTTTGCCATACCTATTATTGGAATCAAGTTTAACAGCTCGCGTGATAGGACCCACTTAATGACATCCGTGGTGCTTTACATCTGGCTTCTCCAGTTGTAAATGTCCTTGTGCCTGAGGTTAATGCCTCCTTAGTTCATTATTTTGTCTACCGCTTTGCTATGGAGGGAAGTGGACAATTATTATTTCCAACTCCTCTTTAATTTTCTATTTGATTAAGTTCGCTGCGGGACAAAGACAATTAAGCATTTCCAGAGACTCGCCGAGCTTCACTGCTCGGTGTCAACAAAAATGCGTGCCACTGTCGATCCTGGTGCACAGGAGTTACAGTGGCGGGTGTGGGCGGGATAGTCTGCCTGGAACTGCACTGCGTTTATCATACACACATAGACTCACGCCTGTTTCCCATAGGGGTAGGCACAGAAAACGGATTTCCACTTGCTAAGATCCTTGCATGCCTCTTTGGCCTCATTCGCTCTCATTAAATATTTCATACATGCACGTCGGTTTAGGGTACTCCTGACCTGGCCTTTCTCGAGAATATCTCCAACTTGATCTATGAAAGTTCGCCGAGGCCTGGCGTTTATCATACTGAAACATAATAATAATAGCAAAAACATTTATTGCACACAACACAATATACATTTGCAGTAAATAAAAAAAATTGACTATTTTAAACACTGCTTCCGAACCGAAGGGTGATGATGGTAACCATCATGTTCCCTCCACAATACCAAAAAACGCAAACATCAGATGTTGAGTCTTGTAATGCCCAGCAAGGTCATGAGAGTGAAGGAAGACAAAGAAATGTGCAAGTGTCGTAGCAAGTGGAAATACGTTATATGTCTATCAATGTATTTATGTAATTACAATTACGTTGTACTTGCGTCTTATGAGAATTGACATCTAACATCAAATTAAACTTGGAACTTTACGATGATGATGATGTGCAGATACTACGCTGTGGTGAGCGCGTTGAAGAGTGACGTCACTTTCGACCTGAGGGAGCTCGACACGGTGTTCATCGGCAAGGAGTTCAGGGTCACCGTTGATATACAGAACACCTGCAACGAGGTTATTATGATGCATTCCTTTTTTTATCGGTGAAGGTTCTTAATTCGTCAGTATAAAACGTGTTACAGAAAGGTGTGGTCAGTTAAGAAAACAAAACAATTTTGGGTCGGTTGTATCAATAATAATTTACTATTAAACTACAGTACCACAGACTTAAAAAAATGGTTTTATTTTTAGCTTTTTAATGTTTTGTTAAATAGTTTCTATGTTTGTCTACCTAGGAACCTTGACATCAATTTAGGTCTGGTTGGTATTTTTACAGGGCCGTAATATAAAGGCGTCGCTGTCGGCATCCAGCGTCGCCTATAATGGTGTAAGAGGTGCTGTTGTTAAGAAAACAGAAGGCAAGATATTCGTGGGGCCACAGAAAAGTAAGATTTAAACTTTATTTCACCGAAGGAATGGGCAAAGGTTTCAACATTCATACAGCCTTGTTTATGTAACATTGTGTACGAATATAACAAAAATGTGTACAATAATATCTTGTAATAACACTACTTTCCAATTTCATTATTTGTTAGGTATGGCAAATATTTATAAAACTTGAGGTTCTAATTTTTTACCTTCTAAATCGAATTTTGTGGCAAAGTTAGCAGCTTGCTGCTGCGTTTCGTACGGTGAGTGAGATATCCGGAGGCCCAAACCCCCTCCCCTTCCCAATACCTTATATATATCCCTTTCCTTTGAGGTCGGCAACGCACCCATGATTCTTTTGGTATTGTGTGCGTACCATGGGCGGTGGAGATCACTTACCATCAGGTGACCCACTTGCTCGTTTGCCGGCCTATACCATAAAAAAAATAACCTGACGTTACTATTTGCAGAAGAAGTGATCAGCATGGTGGTGAAAGCTGAAGATTACTTATCGAAGCTGGTGGAGTACTGCAACATGAAGATATCTGCAATGGCAATCGTGGAAGAGACCAAGCAGTCGTGGGCTGATGACGATGACTTCCAAATTCTCAGGCCCAATGTCATCATTAAGGTAAGAGTGATGGCATAGCATCTATAGCTCAGCGGGAAGTGGTACAGCCTGCCAAAATGAAATAATACTAGCCCTGTATTATGCATGTCCCACTGCTGGGCACGGGCCTCCTCTACTGAATGATAGTGGTTAGGCCTTACTCCACCACGCTGGCCTAATGCGGATTGGTAGACTTCACATACCTTCAAAATTCTTATGGAGAACTTCTTAGGTATGTAGGTTTCCTCAGGATGTTTCCTTCACCGTTAAAGCAAGTGATAATTAACAATTGATATACACGTAACTTAGAAAAGTCAGAGGTGTATGCTCTTGGGGCTGGTTTCGAACCTGCGGCTTTCGTCTCGACAGTCCATACCACTCCCACCTGAGCTATCACTGCATTTCACAAAATGAAAGTCACAGAAATTATTGTAACGCAGTAGGTCAATTGAAACACAGTGTACTCGATATTCTCCATTTATTTGGGCACAGTAACATTTTATATTTTTTTTACAAGGTGGTAGGTCCCTCGTAGCGAGAGGCCGGCTGGGTTGGTACCACCGCTTTGTCTATTTCTGCCGCCAAGCAACAAAGTAAGCACTGTTGTGTTCCGGTTTGAAGGTCATTGAAGCCAGTGAAATTACTGGGCATTATGAGACTTAACACCTTATGTCTCGGGGTGCCGAGCGCAGTTCAGTGTCATGCAGTCGTTTGTTATTTAAAGTTCTGTGTGGCGTTGCTTCTATTTATGAGCAGGCGTGGCGCTTACCATCAGGCGAGCGACCTGCTCGTCTCGTCAATCAAATCCAATAAAAATACAATTTAATATCCCGCCGTCTGACTCCAACTACCCGTAACGGAACCAAATTTGCCTCGTCCGTTAATCAGCAGAGTGTACCAAGTGCAGGTTAAGTTGGCTTTAGGCCTCAGTTCTTGGTGGCGCACTTCCACTCCAACACAGACTCTATTACTGTGCGACAGAAAATTCAAAATGTTTTGTTGTTAGATCGATGACGTCCTAGTCCTCAAGCAGCCTGCGACAATGGTATTATCGATGCGCAATCCCCTGGAGCGGCCGCTGACTGGATGCGAGTTTCGTGTGACGTCATCAGGTATCGAGGGCAGGACGTTCCGTGTGTCGGCAGCCGACGCCGCGCCTCGCGGGACTATCACCACTGAACTACCGGTACAACCTAAAGTAAGTGCCGGGACATACGAACCATATTAATGAAAACTATTGAATTAAAATAACTAGCAGAATTGAGGACATCCTCTTTTTTAAGTCGTTTATAAATAGCCATTTCTTGAGTGGTATAGCTACGCTGTAGTTTTGAGTGGTAGAGCCACGCTGTAG
Organism: Mimas tiliae; assembly: GCA_905332985.1. NCBI lineage: Eukaryota > Metazoa > Arthropoda > Insecta > Lepidoptera > Sphingidae > Mimas > Mimas tiliae. Next base: position 3,147,227 of record HG995256.1, on the reverse strand, counting down.
TTTCGAGTGGTAGAACGACGCTGTAGATGGTTTTGTCTACATCACGAACGGGCTGGCTCGACCGGGTGGTTACCACAGAAACCGACGTAAAATAGCGATTTGCTGCTGCATTTCGTAGGTAGGTATCCTACATGACCTACATCTATGCTGAAATTGAGTTTTTATTACAGAAACTAGGCAAGATCAACTTCGTGGTGACATTTAAATCGGTTGAGTTAAAGGATATCAACGGAGCTGCTAGTGTCGAGGTGCTCGAAGGATAAAATCATTTAAATTTGTATTGTTTGCTAACAATTATATTACTTTCTAAGTCAAAAAAGATTATATATGTAATGGTGTATTACTTTAATACTCATTTAAAGATATTCGAATTATTTTTATTATAAAGGAATGTGTGTGAGTAGTCCTTTATTTTATAATTAGTCAATAAAATATTGATGGAATTTGGCTGGTTTCTTTTATTGCCCAGACAGACAGACGAGCAGACGGCCTACCTGATGGTAAGTGGTTACCGCCGCCCATGGACCTCAGCAATGCCAGAGCACAGCCAAGCTGCTGCCTACCGTTGAAGTAAAACTCTTTTTAAGCCTCGTTTAAAGAAGGACAGGTCATAATGCTCGGGAAACATCCGTTATACTTTTTATTCATCATCATCCGTCCCACGATGTGGTAGGTGGCGACCCTATCGCCATACCGGGCACAAATTCCAGACTCCGCGCTGATACTGAGCATTTCGTAATAGAAAAACCCAATACCACTTTACCCGACCCGGGGATCGAACCCGAGACCTCAGCGTAAGCTTAATCGTAACGCGTAAGCATTACAACTGCGGCCACCGAGGCAGTCATGGTTATGTCTATATATGGTTGCATTTATTCGACTTGATAAGTCAAAAGTAGAGATAGATTGAGAAAATAGTACTTTCAACTTCTCTGTGGTATCTACGAACCATAACATGACTACGTTATTTTATCGAATGGTAACATTTGACAGCCTCCGTGGCGCAGTGGGCGAGTAGCCGGCTGCAAAGTGTGAGGCTGGGGATTCGATTCCCACATCGAGACAAATGTTGGTGTTATCCACAAATATGTTTTTCGGGTCTTGCTGTTGTGGGACTACAAGTGCCTCGTAGTTCCTGATACCCACGATACAGGTTAACCTAGTGTGGGGTCAGGACTAAGCGCCCGTGTCACGTGTCAAATCAGGGGCCTTATTCCCCAACACCGTATAAACTCTTAACGCGACAACATTACGCCAACTTCGCCAAATCAGCACCGAATGGCACTTTTAAGATTGTCACCTGATGGTAAGTTATGTCCACCGCCCATAGACGCCCTCAATACCAATAATTATGGGCGCGTAGCCGACCTCAAAGGGGATGAATAAGTAAAGGATTGGGAAGGGGAGGGGGTTAGGGCCTCCGGATATCTCACTCACCGTACGAAACAGTACTTTACGCCGGTTTTCTGTGAGACAGTGGCAACGACCCAAACGAGACGGCCCATTCGTGATGTAGACAAAATTGTCTTTCTGACAGCTTTGCATTTCGTACGGTCAGCGTGATTGCCAGCCCTAAAAATTAGAAATGAATAGCTTTGTCAGCCAAATAAGCCACAGATATTAAAAATAAAGTTTTAATATATTGGTATAAGGTTTTATAAGAACATTACAATTGATTAAACTTACTTAAAAGAAATAAATGCACGATTATACTTAATATAATGTAAAAGCGGACTATGGCACTTAAAAAAAAATTATCGCATAAAATATTTAGCCTCTAAATTCAAAATGTTCATACAATTTAACGTGCACCATAACATTATAATTTCATTCTCCTCTCGGAACTAGCATTATTGTAATATAGAATAATTAGGTATATTTTATGTAATATTTAAAAATTTAGAAAATTCCTTTTAAAATAAAGAGTACTGTACATAGGTATATTCTAATATATGAGAAGAAAATTAATCATCTTCAACTATAACATGATGTACTCCTTCGAGCACCTCGAATTGCGCAGCTCCGTTGATTTCTTTAAACTCGGCGGAGCTGAAGGCTGCTATTATATAGACCTTGCCTATTTTCTGTAAACAATAATAATAATAATACACCCAACAGTCACACACATAGTCCTGACCCCACACTAGGTAAACCTGTGTTGTGGGTATCAGGAACTACGAGGGACTTGCGGTCCCACAACACCCAGACCCGAGACCAATATTTGTGGTTCACACAAACATTTGTCTCGGTGTGGGAATCGAACCCACGGCCTCTCGCTTCGCAGCCGACTACTCGCCCGCTGCGCCACGGAGCACAATGTAACCATAATTTTAGCCTAGCTGTAGCTGTCTAAAATAATTATAAATAAATAATTACAGCCAACAGTCACACATATAGTCCTGACTCCACACTTAACCTAGTGTGATAGGGGGCGAGCCTATCGCCATACCGGGCACAATTCCCGACTCCGGGCTGATACTGAGCATTTTGTAATAGAAAAACCCAATATCACTTTTATGCGACCCGGGGCTCGAACCCGAGACTCCATCGTCAGCCTCAGTCGTAACGCGTAGGTACGCATTACAACCGCGCCACCGAGGCAGTCTTATTATAATCTTCTATTAATAATACCAGCCCTGTATTATATACGTCCCACTGCTGGACTGCGGGCCTCCTCTACTGAATGAGAGGGGTTAGGCCTTAGTCTACCACACTGGCCTAATGTGGGTTGGCAGACTTCACATACCTTCGAAATTCTTATAAAGAACTTCTCAGGTATGCAGGTTTCCTCACGATGTTTTTCCTTCACCGTTAAAGCAAGTGATAATTAACAATGAATATACACATAACTTAGAAAAGTCAGAGGTGTATGCACTTGGGGCTGGTTTCGAACCTACGACTTTCGTCTCGACAGTCCATACCACTCCCCGCTGAGCTATCACTGCTATGTGTATATTTATTATTATTATAATTTATTTAATATCGCTCGTCTTACAGTAGGCTTTATCTTCAGCTTAGCGACGACTGTTCCGTAAGGCGTAGCGTCGTCTGCGACCACATGCAGCGTCCTGCTAGCGATACCCGATATTGTTAGCCGGAATGCGCATTCAGTCAATGGCTTGTCCAGGGGATTCTTCAAGGATAGTTCCACTGTCGCTGGCTCGTTGAGTTGAAGCTTATTGCACTGGAAAAATATTACATACTAAACTAAATTCCGAATTCGAAGTAACACACCGATCCCGTGAAAGTATTCTCTCCAGATAAAAAATAATAAATACACTCAATAGTCACATACATAGTCCTGACTGCAGACTCCGTTAACCTGTATCGTGGGTATCAGGAACTACGATGGACTTACGGCCCCACAATACCCAGATCCGAAACAAATGTTTGTGGATCACAATCTGGATTCGAACCACGGCTTCTCGCTCGCTGCATCAAGGAAGTAATAGCTTAAACAACGTGTTACAGAAAGGTACCAATACCAAATCCAGTGGCATTGCGTAAAACATTTTGATTTTCGCCTTGTAACTTTGTACAACATTAAATAATAAACAGCTGAGCTATTGTTTCACTGCAGCATTGTTATTAACACTCACGCACTTCACTTAATTTGTTTAGATGTGATCGATCGTAAAGAACGAGTGATTAAAGTTATCGTGAAAGTTTAGGATATCTGGATTTTGATAAGATGCGGTACAAAACACTCGCTGTCTACTCTGTGCACCTTAAATTTGATCACACCTTTCTGTACCACATTGTATTCGTTCCAATGAGGATATGATTACTGCATGTACCTTAATGTTGATCTTAGGCTTAATAATTTGGAAGTTATCGTCATCAGCCCACGCGTACTTGGTCTCATCCACCATCGCCATCGCTGAGATCTTCATGTTGGAGTATTCCACCAGCTTCGGTAAGTAATCTTCAGCTTTCACCACCATACTGAGGGCTTTCTCTGCAAATAATAACGTCAGTATAGTTTTCTATCCAACTACCATTCATTGTAGCCGTATGTGTGGAGGGTATCGTAATAAAAACATTTTCTTTATTTCTTTTCTTTCAAAAATCTGGTGTATAGTGTTCTATCCAACTACAATTTCAAAAGACTTAGGGTCTTCATCGTTATTATTTTCAACTATTGTCGAACTACTGATGTACATATGATAGACCTCTATTTGTTTATGCCACTCGTCTCAATTCATACAAACATGACTTCACGAATGGGATATGGGATCTTTAAAAAAATAGTAAATAGGTAATATTTACACTAGTGTCAAAATTCAAAGGGAATTATGGAACTATGTTTATGTGGATATAACACCACTAGTCTTTTCTCTTATTCGCTTTTGTTCCCGGACCGAACCGACTGAATCAACGAATTTACGTTTATACCCCGCGCCAATGACCTTGTCAATGTCAATTTGCGCCATACAAAAACTAGTACTAGTGTGTGTTTTCGTACGACTAAGTTACGGCGAGGCTGTTACTTTTTAAATATAAATCCGCCCATTTTCTTATAAATCCGCGCCTCCTAGTTTGTGGGCCTTTGCACTCATCGCTATTCATTTTTGTTCCCAACTGGATAGTACGATCATAGTACACATGGTGAAAACCCACCATAGTGGCTCCTTCAGGCCAGTGGTAGGGGTCAGCTGGTGTAAATCTAGTAACTTCAGGCCGGCATAATTCTGCCGACCGTCGAGGGGCGCAATGTCTATTGCGGTCGATATTATATTATTACTTGGACTGCACTGTACTTATCATCAGGTCCAGTAGTCATTTTACCGTGCCAAGGTAAAAAAAATGGTCCTTACACCACAATTGCTATTTGCTTTTTCCATTTTAATTTTAGGGGAAATAAACAACAATAAAATCTTACTTGTATGTGGCGCCATGTAGATCTTGTGTTCTTTATTCATTACCTCGACAGGGTTTATACCATTGTAGAAGATGCTTTTTGCCAACAAGAACGCCTTTATGCTACGGCCCTGTAACAAAACAATATAAAGTAAATATAAATGCAAGCGTAAATTATTGACTAAGTTTTCTAGATGAATTCAAAATGGCAGAATTAAATAAATTTAACCTAACCCAGATTAAGTAGTGGAAAATGTATCTTGGCATTTTCCTATTGGGTAGAACCTCTATAATTGATAAACAGCAATTGCGGGAGTTGCATAAACTATTATTAATCTTATTCCCATAATTTTATCTGCGCCAAGGTACGCCTTCTTACTTGATGCCTTACTTCGTTATCCACCATCTTCCACCGCTTTTTATTACCATTCAAGTTGACGGTCTAAATAAAATTAAAATAAAATAACGTAAAAATACATAATGATTACCTCGTTAGAATTGTTCTCTATGTCTAAAGCTACTTCGAATTCCTCGCCGAAGAACACCGTGTCGAGCTTCCTTAGTTTGAACTTGACGTCATTCTTCAACTTGCTCACCAGACCGTAGTATCTATACACATCGGTTGAATAATCAACGTGTTACAGAAAGGTGAGGTAATATTTAATGTTCGTTACATACACCTAACGTGTGTGAGTGTTTATGTACCGAATCTTATCATAATCTAGACATCCTAAAATATCACGCTAATTATCATCACTCGTTTATTATGATCGATAACATCGATCACAACCTTCTAAATTAAATGAAGTGCGAGCGCGAGAATGACCATGCCGGAATGAGAAAAAAGCTCAGTTGTTTATAATTAGAGTTCAAAGTTGCAAGTTGAATGTCGACATGTTTCTCATTCGATAAAAAAGGAAATGCAGTCATCATCAGATTTGGTACGACGGAGGTTTAAATACTCATATTGTACACTATACGTTGTTTAAATTTGACTACACCTTTCTGTAACACGTTGTATAAAATTTATCTACTTTCTGCATAAGCAGTAATACATGTTTTATGATGCGGTTAATTAATTGTTAAAATTAAGCCTTTTAGAATCAATGAGGTTATTCTCATCATACTGTGTCATCGTTCATTTTAAGCTTGCATGTCAAATCTCATACATCTCAAGTAAAAACTAGTAACTAATCATTTTATGAAAGTATGAAATTGCCGTTCTGTATGATATACGTTACAATACGTTCTGTAAGTATTTTTACCCATCTTTATTATTTCTATTAATCAAAGTGCCACCCGTGCTATTGATGGCACCACCAGTGGCAATTTATCGATGTCCTTCTTGAAGAAATCGTCTGGACGGGAACAAACTCTTCAAAGACAGTTTTGTACTGCCTCTCGGGTATTATATTTGATCCCGCCTAAAAGTTGTCCAAATTATGAAAATTGTGTACTTTGTGTTTTGATGTAAAAGCTCGCACTGCAGCCAGCTTTTGTCAATTGCTCATCCCCGCTACTTTTGCAAGAAAATGTGCGATTCCATACTGCACAACAGACGATCTCCAAACTACAAGAACTTGGGTTGGAAGCTCTCCGTCAACCGCCGTACTCACCACACCTTGCACCTACTTTTCCATAATTCGGACAACTTTTTGAAGGGAAACAAATCCATACCCGCAGCCTTGGCACAATTTAGTTTTCCCATATATATAGATTTATTAAAGAAAGACTTGACGTGTAAAAGTGCCCTTGACGGCCTACCTAATTACTGAATAACGGATTTGATTTGACTGTTGGGTGTATTTATCTTAGAACTAAAATTGTTCCGTATGATGTAAAACATCTGTAAGAGGTTACTTGTATTCTAAATTAACCTTTATATTAAAATTTCAGCTGGTTCCGTATTACGGTTCCGTTGGTATCCTTTGGGTACGGAACCCTAACAAGAAACCCTTTTTTGAGTGGTAGCGCCAGCAGTACAGCATGAATGGACCGGCTCGTCCGGGTCGTTACCACTGTCTCACAGAAAACCGGCGTAAAGTATCATCTTGCTGCTGCGTTTCGTACGGCGAGTGAGATATCCGGAGGCCCAAACCCCCTCCCCTTCCCAATCCCTTAATTATCCCTTTCCCTTAGGGTCGGCAACGCACCCATAATTCTTTCGGTATTATGGGTGTACATGGGCGGTGGAGATCACTTACCATTAGGTGACCCACTTGTTGTTTGCCGGCTTATGCTATAAAAAAAAGAAATATGGATGGTTCGAACCTCTTCGCCCTCTCAGAATATAGCGCTCCGTTCATCAGCGCGAGCCGCTCCGGTAAAGTGCCCTCTTTGTATTTGTACTGATCCGTGATATCCTCTAGATCCTCATTACCTTCAAAGTCGGAGACGATTGGTTTCTTGGTAAGGATCTTACGGCCAACGCTGTGAAAAGCGCAAAATTATTATGTACAGTACTCTTTATTTTAAAAGGAATTTTCTACATTTATAAATATTACATTTCTAAAAAAAACATTTTTAAAATATAAAAAGTATCACCCTCCAATGGCGAGGCCTAGGACTCAAGCCACCGGCGGTAAGGACCCCTGAGTGAGGAACCTCCTCACAATGCGTGCCGTGTCCAATAACACTGCTTTCTGAATCTGGCTCTTGACCCAACGATCAATTGAGAGCCTCTAGAGGTGTTGATCGAGGCTCTTTGGTATCAACCCATTAACAGAAACGACTATTGGGACAATCATTGTTGAGTCCACATATCAGTAACCTCGTGTACCAGGTCTAAATATTTCGATATTTTATCTTTTTCAGCTTTAAGGAGGTTTTCGTCATGTGGAATGGTGACATCAATAAGTATTGCCCGGCGCGCTAATCGATCTACTACCACAATATCTGGCTTATTGGCAACAATAGTCCTGTCTGTGATGATAGATCGATCTCAATAAAGTGTTGCATGCCCAATTTCGAGAACCGTTTCGGGGACATAGGTATTGATAATATGGCACCTCAGTGGTCACAAGGCAATATTGAAGAGCAAGATGCTGGTGTATGATCTTGGCTACTATGTTATGTCTATGCAAATACTCGCCATTAGCAAGATACGAACAACCCGAAATAACATGTCTGATTGACTCTCCGGGACGGTGGCATGCTCGACAGATGTCGACCGTACGATGGTACGGTATGATACATACATCCTTCAGAATATATTTTCTGTAGTTGATATTTGATAACCTCGTCCATAAAAATTAAATTAAATTTTGCCAGTGAAATTACTGGGCATTATGAGACTTATGTCTCGGGGTGACGAACGCAGTCCTGTGAGATGCAGTATTTTGTCATTTATAGTTATGTATGGTGTTGCTTCTGTTTATGGGCAGGCGTGGCGCTTACCATCAGGCGAGCGACCTGCTCGTATCGTCATTCAAGCTAATAAAAAAAATGAAAAGATGGAACTCTTTACTTACGCGTTACTATCTCTGTCAACGATTGAGTATCCACCCTCAGCCTCAGGGTCCTCCTTCCATTGTAACACATCAGCGTTAACTGTCGCCAGGACGAAGCCCACATCGTAATTGAAGCCGATCTTTCCTTGTTTGATGGCTTCCACTGGAGCTGGTCCGCACTGGAACATACCCTGCGATTCCTCCTGAGGAGTCGCGTCTAAGGCTTGCCACCCACCATAGCCTGGAGAATGAGAATGACTTAACTATTGTTTGAATGCTAATGTCGATCTAGTGATAACCCATGAACATATTATGCCAGAGGAACCGTGGATGCGATACCGACCTTTATGGGAAGGAGAGGAGTAAAAGAGAGGGGGAAATAGATTTTATATGGAAAGGATATGTACAATTCAGGCTTATTATATTATGGTCATTTAGGAGTACCCTAAACCGACGTGCATGTATGAAAAATTTTATGAGAGTGAATAAGGCCAAAAAGGTATGCAAGGATCGTAGCAAGAGGAAATCCGTTGTCTCTGCCTAGCCCTATGGGAAACAGGCGTGAGTCTATGTATGTATGTATAAATGACCATAATATTGCTGTTGCGTTTCCGTTATCTGGAGGCCCAAACCCGCTCCCTTTCCCAATCTCTTAATTATCCCTTTCCTTTAAGGTCGGCAACGCGCGCATTGTTTTTTTGGTATTGTGGGCGTACGTAGGCGGTGGAGATCACTTACGATCAGATGACCCACGTGATCGTTTGCGGGCCTATGCTATAAAAAATATATAAAACACGTACCTGGAGACAATTCAGGGCGCGCCATCCAAACGTCATTCCAGACATGGAAGTTCCAGATGTCTTCACTTTCGTCATTCAGCTCTTTCATGGACTTGGTGAAGTACTTGTCTATTGTCAAACTGCTGTTACTATCGTGAGCAGAGTCCAGGTTGGTAACCGTACGCGACGGGATGCCGAGGGCGCGGCAGACTGGAATAGTACAGTTCATACATAAGCATTGACTGCCTCGGTGGCGTAGATGTAATGCGTACGCGTAACGACTCACTGAGTTCTCGGGTTCGATCCCCGAGTCGGGTAAAAGTGATATTGGGTTTTCTACAAATGCTCAGTATCTGCCCGGAGTCTGAAATTGTGCCCGGTATGGCGATAGAGCGCCCTCTATCACATCATGAGAGATACACTGGGCGAAATGTGTACTGGTTACACCTGTGCCTACCCCTTCGGGGATTATAGGCGTGAGTGCGTGCGTGCTTTGAATATGAGCGATAACTCCGCGAGTAGTACGGACTGTCAATACGAAAGTCGCAGGTTCGAAACGAGCACCAAGAGCATGCACCTCTGACTTTTCTAATTTAACTTTAATAATTTAATCCATGGTAGGCAGCGGCCTGGCTGTGCTCTGGCATTGCTGAGGTCCATGGGCGGAGGTAACCACTTACCATCAGGTGGGCCGCCCGCTCGTCTGTCTATATAGCACAAAAAAAAATTCAAAAAATGTGTTTTCATTATTGCATGCTTTACCGGTGAACGAAACATCGTGAGGAAACCTGCATACTTGAGAAGTTCTCCATAAGAATTTCGAAGGTCTGTGAAGTCTGCCAACCCGAACTTGGCCAGTGTAGTAGAGTAAGACTTAACTCCTGTCATTTAGTAAAGGAGGCCCGTGCCCAGCACTGGGATGTATACAATACAGGACTAGCACACTAATGCTCTCACTCCACTCCAATAAATAATATTCCCACTTGCAAGTCGATTTCTCTCCTCCTTCTCTACAATCTCTTTAGAAGACATTTATGAATGATATAGATTCTTGCCAACAGCCGCGGCTAATTCATGGCGCGTTGACTCCCATGCAAGACCGACAAAATTATATAAAAAGAGGACAGTAAATACCAGTGGTGACGAGTGCACTGAACACCCAGCACTGTCCGTAACGCACAGGCATATGCGTCTTCATGTACTGGCGGAGAATGTCCACGGAGGTCGTCCAATCCCAAGGAGCTATGCCATCACTATATTTTCCGTTCCAGCGACCGACCAACACGCCGTAATCGTCATTCGAGTTAACTATCCGTGAGATGACGCGCGCTAGTTTGACTGGGTCTCCTCGTCTGTTTAGCAAAAACGAAATTATGAAACCAATAAGACGAGTAAACGATTATCTTTTTTTTTTTTTATTAGCTTGAATGACGAGACCAGCAGGTCGCTCGCCTGATGGTAAGCGCCACGCCTGCTCATAATAGGAAGCAACGCCACACAGAAATTTGAATAACAAAGCACTGCATGACACTGGACTGCGCTCGTCACCCCGAGACATAAGGTGTTAAGTCTTATAATGCCCAGTAATTACACTGGCTTCAATGTCCTTCAAACCAGAACACAACAGTTGCTTGGCGGCAGAAATAGACAAAGCGGTGGTACCAACCCAGCCGGCCTCTCGCAAACGAGGGACCTACCACCTTGTATACCTACTATCTTTTGGACCTCAAACCTCACTGATCCGTGTAACCACCTGCCGTCCATCACGCGAGGCAATAGTGATCCACCAATCGTATTGCAATTTTGCACCATTGGCGAGGCCTTGGTCAAAACCCACATTTTCTATTGATTCTGACATAATTCAGCCAAAATGGTGGCAGATTTGCTGGATTATGCACGATTTGTCGACAATTTAATGACTTTACTAGAATTAAACGCATTATTAGATTAAAAAGAGCATGGAGATTGCGGGATACCACTTTGCGGGATTGCAATCTCTAGTGACGACCTTATTGCAGCTCCGTTTCTGTCCGGGATAGTCTTGCCAATTAGTTAAGTCCGTTCTTAACATAACCATTTGACAGGATTAAGTTATTTTAATAAAGTTTAGTTTAGTTGGTAACAGAATGCCATAATTGCTTAGGCATCATAATGATTTTAATTTTTTTATCGTAATTCCGGGGCGTTGGCTCCCCTAAAATTATTCCATCACCCCTGAATACATTAGAATAAGTCCGAAGACCCGTAGAATTATCAGAAATATAATATAAAGACAAGAATATGTAAAGGCAAATATTAATATCAATTAAATTATACTCACTGATGGAATGGCATCCTAGCTTTTTTCAGCATGAACATACAGGCTGGCAGCACCACGGAGTCAAACTGTCCATAAGACCATGGTTTGCTGTCGACGTCACCCATCCAGATCTTGCCGACATCGTTGAGAACGTATTCTTGGAGGAGACTGCAGTCTTTCATGTAAGTTTGGTCGTCTGGCAAATGAATAATAATAAATATATACCTATTAATAATAAATACCCGTAACATCTATTATAAAAAAGACTTAATTTTTTTTATAGTTGATCAGATTCTTTTTTTCTGAGATCCTTCCCTATGCTAAGAACCATCTGGATAAAAAAAAAGAATTACCAGCATTCAAATAAAAGAACAATCATTCATCTCATAACTTCTGAGTTTGGTATTGGATGATTATTCCCATTCTCTTATAAAACTCGCTCCTTATGAGTAACAGAAAAAGAACATATAACTGCAGATAGTGTGGCGCGAATTTTCGATTATGGCAGAGCTGCGCTTGCGCATCTTCGCCTTTCACGGAATTGCAATAAATTAAAAAAGAACAATGATTCGAAAAATGCGCACGACACCTACCACGCGTGATTAGGTTTTAATTAAAATCTTACCGGGATTCCATGGATTGAAGAGGATGTAGATGTGCTCATTGAAATGGTAGACTTGTTTGGCTGAAGAGGTCTTAAAACTGGTCACCACTGAGACGGACCATTCTCCTACAGGCAGCGTTACTGGAGTAGACACCTAAAAAAAACGTACAAATTATAGTTGAGTTTCTTAGAAATATTACTTCTGTAATATCAATGATAATTTAATTAATCTTGATCGTGACGCTGAGGTCTCGGGTTCGATCCCCGAGTTGGGTAAAAGTGATATTGAGTTTTATTAGTACGAAATGCTCAGTGACAGCCCAGAGTCTGGAATTTGTGCCCGGTATGCCGATAGGCTCGCCCCCTATTACATCATGGGAAGGAGATACGCTCGGCGAAAAGTGGGTGTACTGGTTACACCTCTGCCTACCCCTTCGGGGATTACAGGCGTGAGCACGTATATGTATATTATAGGTATACGCCACAGAATAACACTGGAAACCCAGGCTACATTTTCCCCTTTACATAATTATTTATATTCGAGTTTAATTAAATTCTCGATAACGCGATCCCATTGTTAGGCTTCGGCGTATTTTTGCGCCATTGCAACAATTAAGTTGGAAAATCATACATATGACAAAGCGGGAAGATTACATACTAACTGCTTTAGTTATAATTATTTATTTCAATTTACTTTTAACAATGGGTTGATTGAACTCAGCTTATGATTCTTGTTAAGTAAATTGTTTGTTTTCCATTTGATGGTGCGAACGGTCGATACTAAGATCAGCAAGCCAATTCTCGTAATTTTAAATGTTCAAAATATCATTCCGATCTAGTCTCAGCGTCAAGAAAGTTGCAAATGGCGTTCTCTTAAACCAATAATCAACGTCGAAACAATACGCCGCAGCAAGCTGCTACTTTACGCCAGTTGTCTGCGAGACAGTGGTAATAACCCGGACGAGCCGGCCCATTCATGCTGTAGACAAAACTGTCTACAGCGTGGCTCTACCGGACACTTGCTCGTGTCCTGATCTCTGCTATAAAAAAATCACAGAACTGTTCAAGTTAGATTGGTAAATCTATTACAGCTTACTTCAAAGGATAGATGTTTATTCTCTTCTATATCAGTCAGCTTGGCTGTCCACGTGTCTTTGTCGACGTCAGCGTTGCGACGGATGTACATGGATGCTTTGGTATCCATGTGATGCTCATTACCTAGAAGAAAATATTACTGTTAGATCATATCGATATAGTTAAACGCGTAACGGTAATGTCCAGTGTCCATATCGACACCTCTTAGAATCTATTATAGTGGTAGACGTTCCCAAAACGCGCACCAAACGCTTTGCCTCCCCCTTTATCATACAGACTGCCAAACTGTGGAACAAGTTGCCGGAGTCTTTGTTCCCCGATAAATATAATCTGGGTATCTTCAAGTCACGGGTGAATCGTCTTTTGCTAGGCAAGCGTGCTTCATCTTAGGCCACATCATCGCTTACCATCAGGCGTGATAGTGGCCAAACGCGAGCCTATTACGTATATAAAAAAAAAATACTTGTCATTTTTAATTAATAAAGGTACTCACCAAGAGAGAAGACAAGTTGCACCAAGTCCTTCGAATCATGGTAAGGCCGGTTGAAGTTTATTGAGCCCAGGAATGCCTGTCCACGGCGGACTATCGTTGTCTTTTTTTCATCAATAACATCAAACCTGAATAAATAGACACATGCTAAAAGTTTTTCTACTTACTTAATTCTTCTATTTCCACCTCCCCTTATTATAGTCGCAGCCGGGTCAACAACATGCTTTTTAACACATGTTACAGTTTTTACGACCGGCCGCCTGCCTAACGTCAACCCTTCTGGGGAGAAAATACACAGACCCGAAAAATAAAAATAAAATAAAATAAATATTTGTGGATCATACTAACATTTTGTCTCAGTGCGGGAATCAAACCCGCGGTCTTTTGCTTCACAGCTGGCTACTCGCTCACTGTGCCACAAAGGCTGTAATTTTTTTGCGTACTTGATTAAAGGCATAAAAGTTATGGGAAATGTGATAATAGTACTCACTTGGCAGTATGGTGGTCCTTTGCGTTTTGCTTGGGGTAAAAAGTAATTCTGTCTACTTGCAGCGGACGCATGATTTAGTTTTCTTGAAAAAAGTTATGATTATTAGTTATAACATCAACTCTGGCACTCATATAATTCACAAGATAGCTTCAGTTTCTTCATCAGCAAAATCATCAAATCAAATTGACAGGTCATCAAGGGCTTAGCATATGCAACACGAGATAATTTTGCCATCTCGTTTAGTCGTGAAAAAACAGTTTTATCTGGTCATCTTTATGAGTGGAAGAACCACGCTTTTGTCTACAGCATGTATGGGCCGGCTCGTCCGGGTCATTAACACTGTCGCACAGAAAACCGGCATAAAGTAGCAGCTTGCTGCTGTGTTTCGTACGGTGAGTGAGATATCCGGAAGCCCAAACCCCTTCCCAATTCCTTTATTAGCCCATTCCTTTAAGGTCGGCAACGCACCCATGACTCTTTTAGTATTGTAAATTCTATCGAGTGCATTTTTTTACTACAAAATCGGTCCACATTTGGCGGCGAAATCGATATCCATACATAAAAAAGCAACAAAAAAAACGCGCCGAATTGAGATCCTCCTCCTTTTTTGAAGTCGATAAAAAATAGAGATAAATTAGAGAAAAACGGAGTGACGTGTTGGTGGATGATGATGTGTCAGGATGAGGCCTGAGAGAGAGGCTTTGACAAATGCATTCAAAATTAACTTCTTAGATGTTGGGATTTACCAAAGTATTTTATCGGAGCCTCTATATGAAGCCGCTATAGTTATATATAAGTTCTTAAATAACGTAGGATAAGTAAGATAATATTTAGGGTAAGATGGGGCTGCCATGTGAAAACGTCACCAAAAGCCCCCAAAATAAATAAGATAAGAAAAAGAAAAAGATTTTTGTTAGTCAATCACGCCTTAACGCTGATCGGTTTTGGGTGAAATTTGGCACACAGGTAGACCATGACCTGGATTAGGACACAAGCTACTTTATTATTATTATTGCAAAGACTACCTAGTCTTTGTTGTACCTACATTGTCTCGCGTTTTTCCGTATAATTATTTAATAAGGGGCAAAATTATCCTTACCTGTATTGACTAAAGTTATTTCAGATTAATGAAGGTGAAGTTCATTAACCTTCTTTGATTGAAATAAAAAAACTTTACAGTTCACATCCGATATACACTATTTTTGAATAAGGGGGCATGGATTGAAAAATATGAAAGAAACGAATTTTATAATCACCATGGAAAAATTTACTACTATTTGATTTACGTTTCTGAATGCTAATTTCCTCTTGAATGCTATTTTCCTCTGAAAGCTGTATTTATTTCTACTTTTAAACATGTAATGACACGTAACCATCAAGAAAGTCACATAACGTGGTTCGGTCACGTTTTAAGAAAACCACAGTACGTCGATCGCAAATGCCTTTTTTTTTTTTTATTGTCTTGAATGACGAGACGAGCAGGTCGCTCGCCTGATGGTAAGCGCCACACCTGATCATAAACAGCAGCAACGCCACACAGAACTTTAAATAACAAAGAATTGCATGACACTGGACTGCGCTTGTCGCCCCGAGACATTATGGTGTTAAGTCTCATAATGCCCAGTAATTTCACTGGCTTCAATGTCCTTCAAACTAAAACACAACAGTGCTTACACACTGTTGCTTGACGGTAGAAATAGACAAAGAGGTGGTACCAATCCAGTCGGCCTCTCGCAAACGAGGGACCTACCAACTTGTGGTATGTATTGTGTGCGTCTGCCAGATCGTACCAAGAAAGGAGTTATTTAACTTTATTAATTAGTATGGTGTCTTGACGTCCGCAACGTGGCAGATATATTTCAGGAAAGTCGCTTAAGATGGTACGGTCACGTATTAATAAAACCGCAGTACGTCGGTCGCAAATGCCTGTGCCAAACCGTACTACTAGTACGGTTTCGCGGACAGGACTCTGCCCACTTAACAAACATTTATATGTGCTAGGCGTAATCGACAGCTCCCTATGTAGGGGATGTCTGTCGGTTGATGAAACAGCTTCACACGTCATCCTGGAATGTGAAGGTGTAGCTACACAACGGGCGGAAATCCTCAACACACCGAGGTCACTTCGAGAAGCCTGTGGAGACACCAGGAGGATCCTGCGCTTCTGGTCGGAGTTAGGCTGGCTAGATTTCTAACCGGCACAAACTTCACGCACAATGGCCCGAAAAGGAGCCCACAATCAAGATCAAGAAGATCAAGACGGTTTCGCGGACGGCCCAAAAAACGCTGGCTTGACGTATTAGACAGAGAGATATGAGAGCCAACGGTCTTACTACAGAGGATGTTCAAGATCGTCTGAAGTGGACGCGTCTTAGTAGAAAGGCAGACCCTGGCATTAGCCGGGATAAAGCCACGTAGGAAGAAAGATACGTCATCATCAAGGTGGAAGACCTTCTCTCACTTGACCGGGGTTTAAAGTACGACCACGCATACGTTTTCATAGAGAGATGTATTCGATAGGCAAGATGGTCCCATTTGATGCATTATGAAGGTGTAATCTGTGACGAAAGCTTTATTACTTCGGCATTTCTTGCACCGATTTTGGTGAATTGATTTTTGTTAGAGAATGTAAAATAAAATATTTTTGACTACAATAAAATCGACTGAAGAACGAATAAGATAAAAATGAAATTAATATATTTTGAGTTAGTAATATTAATAATTGACCAAGAAACTACAATAGCACCGAAGCAAAGTTGGTTAATTATTTTTTTGTTTTAAGTCAAATCGAAAACTCAAATAAAATTACCTTAATTTTAAACACGTTAAATCACTTCACAATATATCGATCGATAAATTATGTAATGTGTACTTGTGCGCGAGCTTTATGACAGTACACGACTGAAATATTATTTCATTTGCACGCTTATTTAAAATGCAGCAAATTCAATAATGAGGAAAGTCTAATACCTAGTAAATGGGAATTATAGGAATTTAATTTAATCTTTGTTGGTAGGTATTTCAATAAATTGCGCCATTGAACGCCTTAACTTCTTCACGCTTCTACCTAATTTTCAATTAATTTAAAAAAGGAGGTTCGTCGTTGATGGGTTCGTTTGTATTTTTTACACTACTAGGGGCTTCGCCCATGTTTTTCCACAAAACATAAAATAAAATAAAACTTAAAGTCCGACGAATATGAGACATATCTTACTTTCTTCCCCACATTATTCTGCATCAATTGGTATCGGTCTCGACCCCATACCCCCCGCGGTTTCGGATAGCGTGACTAGCTTTTGGCGGCAGCGGCGGCGGCGCCAGTTACTTTTTTTTAGAATAGAGAGATTATCCGATATGTTCTCGAAATTTGGATAGATTTTGATGTTTTTTTGTTAATTTTTAGGTATCTCGTATCGAAATATTTTTAACGATTTTTTCACCTAAATTCAAGCAATATTTATGGCGCTTTTCTCCCTTTGTACGGATCATAATTTCGTCTGTATCACTTTCTGTATACAATTTCTCCTTATTTTTTCTGACTGCCTAGGTGGCGCAGTTCTAATGCATACGCGGTACGACTGCTGTACTGAGGTCTGGGGTTCGATCCTCGTGTCGGGTAAAAGAGATATTAGTTTTTTCTATTGCATTATTTTCTATTGAAATGCTCAGTATCAGCTCGGAGTCTGGAATTGTGCCCGGTATGGCGATAGGCTCGCTCCCTATCACATCATGGGACGGAAATAAGCTCTGCGAAATGTAGAATTACTGGTTACACCTGTGCCTACCCTTTCGGGGATTACAGGCGTGAGTGCGTATGTATGTAATTTTTCTGCTAGAGGTCATATTTTTTGTTAGCTTGAATGGCCGTTTGCCTGATGGTAAGCGTCACGCCTGCCTATAAACAGAAGCACTGCCACCGAGTAAAATGGCTGTGATATACGGACGGGCGGATTAGACGGTCAGACGGACGAACGGATGAAGAAATTATAAGAGTTTGACGACGACGCTTCTGGTATTGTGGGCGTACATGGGCGGTGGAGATCTCTTGCCATCAGGTGACACCCACTTGCTCGTTAGCCGGCCTACGCAATAGAAAAAAAGTTCCATTTTGCCATTTGGCTACGCAGCCTTAAAACTAAGGACGTATTTTTATGTATGTTTACGCATGACTCCGCCAAATATCAATCGATATTGATAAGTATATTCCATTAGATGGGGTTTTTTACTTCCATGCTAGTACAATATAAATTTAGTTAAGATCTGATGCCTGAGTACGAGGGAAAATGGGGATCGCCATGATTCGAGCTTTTTTTAAAAAATACCGTTTTTTAAGTTTTTAACAATAATAATAATTATACCATCCCTTACTCATCCAATCAGCCATATAAAGCATACCCAATATGAACTATTTAATTACTCTATTTTTGTTGAATGTTATCTAATTAAAAGCGACGGAAATAATTCTAAGAACACAGCGGTATAAATACGCCGGGTTTATCTCAGTTATCATCCATCTTCCTCGGGGTCGGTGACCAATTCGAAGAACTAAAAATATTTACGTTAAATTAGTGGAAATTCTACAAAAATATTTGTTTTTAAGTATTTTTATGCGCTTTAAACTTTTATTTTTACCGATAATTCAGTACTTTACACGTAGACAAAGAATTTCAGTTTCGTCTGTTATAGACTCGAACGTAAGAATATATTTTTACATAATGTACTAAAAAAAATATAGTTAATGATGAATATACAACGCATTTATTAAGTGGTAGGTCCCTCGTATGACGGGTCATCTGGTTTGGCACCACCGCTTTATTTCTGTCGCCAAGCAGCACTGTTGTATTTCGGTTTGAAGGACATTGAAGCTAGTGAAATTCCTGGGCATTATGAGACTTAACAACCTATGTCTCGGGGTGAGTCCAATGCCTGCATTGCTTTAATTGAAAGTTCTGTTTGGTGTTGCTTCTGTTTATGGGCAGGTGGAGCTTTTACCATCAGTCGGGGCTTGCGTGTTCAGCTTCCGGCAGAGTAGTTGTAACCTATGCTATAAAAAAAGAACTCGCTTGTTCTAACGAGATGTCATAACTAGTAGCTTCGTGACATCTGAAGGCATATTAACATATTTAACTGACACTGCGAATAAATTTTTACCGAACTGAGATTAGAATTTGATTTGACTAAAAACTTGTATTCTGCTCCAATTTAAGCTTAGTCCGGTGTCAATATAATCTCTATTCTATTTTTAAATTATGGCCCCATCGATTATCGATGATTTCGCCAATAGCGAGTATTAAAATAAAAATAACGAAAAATAAAGGTCAAAACGAAGATATATCTCTAATACAAAAAGATTTACCTCTGCAGTCTACCAATCTCAATTTCATTGCTATCTTAATTCAATCACAACTTTAACGTTTATTTAAGGGCATGTGTCATTCTACTGTCAAAAATGTTAACAGCTTATATTAAATGTTAACGGAATTCTGTTTTCACTTCAGTCAACTTTCATTCTACTTTCGATCTCATTAGTCTATCTTCACATTTGACGTTGATTATTGGTTTAAGAGTTACTTTCTTGCCACTGAAACTAGATCGGGTTGATATTTTTCAAAATATCATTCCGATCTAGTCTCAGCGTCAAGAAAGTTGCAAATGGCATTCTCTTAAACCAATAATCAACGTCAAATGCACCTAGCAGTAGCAGTAGCATTATACCGTTTTGGCTTCAGTCAACTTTTATTCTACATTCAATCTCATTACGATATATGTTCACGTATTACATAAACTGGTTCTAAGCTTAGATGTTAAATGCTCTAAGGTTCTGAGTGTGGAACGACCAAGAAGTCAGTCGCGTAGTTTGATGTTTCCGAGTGAGGCAGTAAAATATATTGAGTAATGCATTAAGCATTGCACTACATTTATTTATTTATTTTAGGATCGCCAACATGACATACATTTTCACATGCAATACACCGCATCCCTTACATACTCTAAATATAAATGTTGCCATAATTACAGGCGACCACGACACGCACTAATGAGAGTACAAAAGAAAAAATTACGTTACAAACAAAAACTTAGAATAACCCAGAGGGACAAACAGTATATTATTATCCAATATTACATTTTTTTTTTTTTTTTTTTTTATTAGCTTGAATGATGAGACGAGCAGGTCGCTCGCCTGATGGTAAGCGCCACGCCTGCTCATAAACAGAAGCAACGCTACACAGAACTTTGAACAACAAAGCACTGCATAACACTGGACTGCGCTCGTCACCCCGAGACATAAGGTCTTTTTCGTATTATTAAGCAAATTACAACTTAAAAATGCAACGCATCATATATATAACACATCATAACGTATGAACGCCTCACGCCGCCCACAACAATACACTTTTAATATATTTCATCAAATTCGCGGAACTGATAATGTATACCAGTATTTAAGGAATGCCTTTACATATATTTGCACTATAGTCAAACCTAAAGAGTAATTACAAGAATTTGTTGGTATGGAAAACACCACTAGGTTTTCCTCTTATACAGCAGCTTATTTACTCATTTGTCACCAAATTGAGTGCCTAATATGCATTATATAGGTTTATTATGTTAAACTGACGACTGACCAGCGGCTTTTCCCAATTAGTGTATAAACAGCGCGGCGTTACGTCAACTTCGTCAAATAAGCACCGAATGGCATACTTTATGCTAATGTCATTCACGAACAAAGAAGAATGCTAATGTCAAATGTTCTTCTATTCTATTTTTAGATTATGGCCCCATCGATTTTAGATAATTTCGCCAATGTCAAGTGTTATAATAGCCACATGTAAAATTATAGATCAAAACGTAGACATCTTTTAACCAAAGTCTCAAATGTTCTTCTTCTTCTTTCTTGGTTAATGGCGACGAGCATAGAGTGTAGCTATTCCGCCAATGCCACGTGGTGGGTGAAAATAAACGAAGGAGATTGGTATTGGTTGTTTGAGTTTGAAAAGTATTGAAGAAAAAATGTTATTTCACAAGTAGAATTTTGCAAAGATGCATTTCAGTTGTTGAACATTATCTAAAAAAAAAGATGGACAACCCATTAAAATACACACCCATATAAATATAAAGCACAGACAATGTCCTATCTTATTTGACAACATATATGAAACTACAACAAATGCAAGCACGTAACACGTATCTCATCGCGTTTACAAAATAAAATTGGACATTGTCTAGTGGCCGCATCGAAATAAGATAGCCCAGGTTATAGGTATTCTCTTTGATAACTAGAACGATAACGCTCATATGATTATGCCAAAAATACGGCTCCACTTACTTACACATGCAAAGGTCACTTAAACACGCAACAAAAATTAATGACCGTTCAAAAACAACTTTATTTATTAAAATAAAATGTCTAAATATTAAATTTCTAAATCGAGATACGACATTCTGCACCGCGCAAAAATTAGACGTATTAAGTGTCAACTAGAGATCATGAATCAATTTTTATGCATTGATGAATGAATAAACGAGTTGCACAGACTTTTATAGCCTCGCCCCCTTGCACATAGTTTTGTTGAGGTAATTTTTTTGCTTGAGTTACGTTTCTTGTCATCTTATTTCGATGAATGGCCGTTCCCCAAGGCAACTCCGCAAAAAACATAAAAGAAAGAAGAAGAAGAATATTCTGTCTATAGATATTTGCTTACTGACAGTAAAATTTTGACACATTTTGTATGGAATTTTTGTCGAAACACTATTAGTCCGGTCAAATTAGACCAAAAAATTGGGGTGAGGCAAAGACTTTAATACCATAGACGGGCTGATATGCGGCCGGCGAGGCGGGAATGACGTCTAAGGCGTTGGAGCGAGAGGAGTTGAGAGTAAGCGAGATGGCAATATTGAAACGGCCGTTTTGTTTGGTATTAGTTTTCATACACAATAAATGAATTTTTCGATCAAAACCAAGAAATAATATAGTTACTTCCGTAAAAAGGTAGAGCCACGCTGTAGACAATTTTGTCTACAGCATGAATGGGCCGGCTCGTCCGGGTCGTTACCACTGTCTCACAGAAAACCGGCGTAAAGTAGCAGCTTGCTGCTGCGTTTCGTACGGTGAGTGAGATATCCGGAGGCCCAAATCCCCCTCCCCTTCCCAATCCCTTATTATCCCTTTCCTTTAAGGTCGGCAATGCGCCCATAATTCTTTTGTATTGTGGGCGTACATGGGCGGTGGAGATCGCTTACCATCAGATGACCCACTTGCTCGTTTACCGGCCTATACTATAAAGAAACCACGTATACGTACGGACAGAGAGAGAGAGATAAAGGGGTTAAACTTATAACCCCTAGCTGATTTTTGTCGAGGGTTTACGATGGGGACCTTTCTAAGTCAAATGTTGGTGAAATAAAAAGGCATGATTTTTGAACATAACATTTAATAATATGCTTTAATAAAATCTTTTAAAAATATTATAAAAAAAGTATAAATGACAGACCCACTTGCACGAAGATCCTAAATAACCCACAAAACTTATTTGCTTTGTGTTTTTTAATAAGATTTGACGTTTCTTAATTTGATTTCTTAGGTTTACGCGAATATTACACATTGAAATAAACCTAGCTTTTACGGATTTTATCGCGGTTTAATTTCTATTTTTATTCCCAACGTTTCGAAAGCTTTTCAGCCTTCGTGGTCACGGGAGAGACTGAAACGTCACGTCGGGAATAAAAATAGAAATTAAACCGCGATAAAATCCGTATAAACTAGTTTTATTTCAATGTTTCTTAATCTGGTTTAGTGGGTGAAACTAGATTTAGGATCGTCGTGCAAGTAAGTCTTAAACAAGACATAATATACTGGATACAAAATACAATCTTAAAACCTAAGAATAAAGCTACCAATGTGATTTATTGACATACAATCTGTACAGCACTTTGATACATTATCAAATATGAATATTTTGTTTTAACCGACCCTAAAACACGGAGGAGGTTCTCAATTCGACGCAATTATTATTTGTTCTTTTTGTACAATTAACATATAATTGAATGGCTAACTTCAATAAATGATCTTAGTCCAAATCTCCAAATCGATCCCGGAAATAATCATACGCCCCGATGGCGATGGGCTCGCACATCACATGAGACGGAAATAAGCTCGGCGAAATGTGAGTGTACTGGTTACATACACCTTTGCCTTTCGGCAATTACCTATTCCTATTCGGAATATTCGGGGCCTATTCGGGGATTACAGACGTGTATGTATGTAATTTTCAAGTTTATACTTACAGGCTCATTTTTGAGATCGATCTGGAGATTTATACCGTACAATTACGTTTATAATCTCTCATGACTTAGCAAATAATAATATAACTTTTATTCCAAAATATTCTTTGTTAAAAATAAGACTTTTTTATCCTTCGAGCACCTCGACACTAGCAGCTCCGTTGATATCCTTTAACTCAACCGACTTAAATGTTACCACGAAGTTGATCTTGCCTAGTTTCTGTAAAAGAAAACAAAAGTTAAGCATGACTGTAGGGACTATAAAGCCCAATTTAGATGGGGAGAATTTCTTCCACGACACCCTAACTAATATTATATATACACTCAAATACACTCAACAGTCACACACATAGTACTGACCCCACACTAGGTAAAACCTGTATCGTGGGTATTAGGAACTACGAGGGGGACTTGCGGACCCACAACACCCAGACCCGAAACAAATTTTTGTGGATCACACAAACATTTGTCTCAGTGCGGGAATCGAACCCACGGCCTCTCGCTTCGTAGCCGGCTACTCGCCCGCTGCGCCACGGAGGCTGTCAATGCAAAATTGTCTAATATTATATATGCGAAAGTGAATTTGTTGATACGCTTAAATAGCTGAAACGATTTTGATAAATTTTGGTACAGAAATAGGTGGGATCCTGGAGGCGGTTATACGCTACTTTTTATCCCGGAAAAGGCTGTTCATACGGGTGGAGCCGCGAGCAAAGGCTATTACAGAATAATAAGAGTACAATAGAAATCCGTCATACGATACTTTTTTAAACTATATGACGCGGCTTCATAACAGTTTCATTTTTTATAACTATTATTAGCTTTAGATGACGAGCCGTGCTGGTCGCTCGCTTGATGGTAAGCGCCACGCTTGCCCATAAATAGAAACAACACCAATCAGAACTTCGAATTATAAAGTACGGCATGGCGCTGGACTGTGCTCGTCGCACCGAGACATAAGATGATAAATCTCATAATGCCCAGTAATTAACTGGCTTCAGTCTTCTGTAAATCGGAACATAACCCTACTTTTTGGCGGCAGTATAAAGTATAGGCCGGCAAACAAGCAAGTGGGTCACCTTATTGTAAGCGATCTCCATCGCTCATGTACGCTCACAATACAAGAAGAATCATGGGCGCGTTGCTGACCTTAATGAAAAGGGATAAAGGGATTCGAAACGGGAGGGGATTTAGGCATCCGGATACCTCACTCACCATACGAAAGGCATCACTACCCTACTACAGCAAACCCCTACTTTATATCGGTTTTCTGAGAGACAGTGGTAACGACCCGGTCGAGCCGGCCCATTCATGCTGTAGTCAAAACTATCTACAGCGTGGCTCTACCACTTGAAACTACAGCGTAGCTCTACCACTCCAAACTACAGCGTGGCTCTACCACTCGAAACTATAGCGTGGCTCTTCAATTCGAAACTACTGCGCGACTCTACCACTAAAAATTGCTATTTTTAACTGACTTAAAAACGAGGAAGTCCTGAATTCGGCAAGTTTTTTCAATCCAATAATATGGTTCGTATGTCCCGGCACTTACTTTAGGTTGTACCGGTAGTTCAGTGGTGATGGTACCGCGAGGCGCGGCGTCGGCTGCCGACACACGGAACGTCCTGCCCTCGATACCTGATGACGTCACACGAAACTCGCATCCAGTCAGCGGCCGCTCCAGGGGATTCAGCAGGGATAGTACCACTGTCGACGGCTGGTTAAGAACTAGGTCGTCATTGAACTGAAAGAGAATCATAGATGCCAAATTACATGCTGAAATGTTTAAAAGCGATTAGTCTATCTTTTTCGGCAACCAGCGGGTCTCCGAGCGCTTAATAGCTAAAAATGTCTTGTCACATAATAATAGCGGCTTTTTGACGGGAAAAATCAATACCCGAGAGCCAGTACAAAATGCCTTTAAAGAGTTTATTGCCTCCCGTCAAGCCGATTTCTTTAAGAAGGGCATCGATAAATTGCCATTGCACTGGCAAAGATGTATCGACAGCATAGGTTGATATCGATTTTGATTAATCGAAATAAAAAATATGGGAAAAGAATACTATAACTTTTTTCGTACACAACGGCAATTTCATAAATATAAAGTGTAAAGTAATGTAAAATCTATTATACAATATGTAACAAGAACCCTGTTGGCCATTTTAACTGTGAAATCAAAATCTATATTTAAACGTAATGAAAAATTTCGCAGACGAAAGTTGGAATATAAAAATAATTTTGCCAGCCTCCGTGGCGCAGTCGCGAGTAGCTGGTTGCTTAGCGTGAGGCCGTGGGTTCAATTCCCGCACCGAGACAAATTTTTGTGTGATTCACAAATATTTGATTTGGTTCTGGGTATTTTCTCCCCAGAGGGGTTGATGTCAAGCAGGAGGCCAGTCTTTACTTCTCTTATAGAATTTATTTTTGTAATTTTTATTCCTCTTACCTTAATGATGATGTTAGGCTTGAGGATTTGGAAGTCATCGTCATCAGCCCACGACTGCTTGGTCTCTTCCACGATCGCCATTGCAGATATCTTCATGTTGCAGTACTCCACCAGCTTCGGTAAGTAATCTTCAGCTTTCACCACGATGCTGATCACTTCCTCTGTAACCAACAGATATACATACATAAATCTGGCGTATGTCTTCATCATCATCATCATTTTCAGCCTGTGTCGAACTGCTGCTGGGCTTAGTCTTCACACTGTTGATTAGTCTCGCCTTATTTTGTTATGTTGAAATCGAAATTATTACAACCGTTTATGCTGGTTCACCGGTAATATGACCCAACCTTAAGCTGCTTGAGAAAATATGTTACCATTCAGGGTACCGCTGGACAGAGACTCTATTAAATAATCTACACCAGAATATCAACCAGAAACCCGCAGTGGTACTTTTCGGCGATGGCCCTGGATTCCCGAGACGAGTATAGCACCTCGGCTTCTGCCAGGGCCGCCCCTGCGTTGTGCCGCCTTGCAGTCATATTTGTGAGCTGTCGTCCCTATCCTAAGCTCACCCAAACTAAAGACTACCACAGCCTTTTTAATATTGTCAATACTCCTAGTCGGAGGACGTCCATCCTAGATATTAAAATTGACCACCACCTTGTTAAATTCGAAGGGAAACCAACAAGGATGTATAGATTTAAATTTTCCCATCCCTTTGGGAATGGGCAAGATATCTCAAGATTTTTTGAGTGGTAGAGCCACACTGTAGACAGTTTTGTCTACAGCATGAATAGGCCGGATCGACCGGGTTGTTACCACTGTCTCACAGTAAACTGGCGTAAAGTAGTAGCAGCAAGCTACGTACGGTGGGTGAGATATCCGGAGGCCCGAATCACCTCCCCTTCTCAATCCCTTAATTATCCCTTTCCTTTAAAGTCGGCAACGCGCCCATGACTCTTCTGGTACTGTGGGCGTACATGGGCGTTGGAGATCACTTACTATCAGGTGACCCACTGGCTCGTTTGCCGGCCTATACTATAAAAAAAGAATACAAACAATAAAATCTTACTTTTCTGTGGCCCCACAAAGATCTTGCCTTCCACCTTCTTCACCATATCAGCTCTTACACCATTGTAGAAGACGCTGGTTGCTGACAACGACGCCTTTATGTTACGGCCCTGTATCAAGATAATATAAATTATATTTGATGATTTCGGACTTCATGGATAAATTCTAAATGGCATTATTCATTCTATTTTTGGCGTTAAAAAAAACGGACCAATCTCGTGTACAGAAATCGACACTTAGCAAACAGCTCACTTGAGTATCCTTCTTGAATACAGCCCTAAATACCTGTTGCACAACCTGTATAAATGCTACTTACCAAATAAACTATGAGATGTTCAAATACAAAAGACATAAATATCTGGAGAAAGAAGTTTACTTTGTACTTTCCAAAATAGCTGTCTTATAGGCATTGGTCGTTAAATCTTACTTGAATATTGTGAAAAAGGGCTATAATCAGGAAAAGTATTGGATAACGAATTCGAGCATATTTCTTTTGTAGAATTAGAACCTCTTTAATTGAAATAGCAATTGTGCGAATTGTAGATTTGAAGGTATTTGGTAGATGAGGAGACCCGCCATCTGACCTCCACAACCCGCAACGGAAACAAAGTTTCGCCATTGCCTCGTCTGTTAATCAGCAGAGTGTACCACGTGCAGGTGAGGATGGCTTTGGGCCTAGGAATAAAATACATATTTCCAACTCCTCATATCAACTATCAACTATCAATCATTTACGAGTATATTCTGATTTGAAGCTGTTTCAATACCTCTCCACTAAATGCCTAACTTCGCTACGCCATCCGTTGCATCGCCTTTAGCCATTACTTGTTTGAATTATAAATATGCTACTACATAAAAATAATAATAAAAGACAACAGAAGATTCATCATGATTACCTCGTCAGAAACGTTCTTTATGTCAACAGTGACCCTGAAGTCCTTGCCGATGGACACCGTGTCGATTTCCCTCAGTTGGAACGTGACATCACTCTTCAACGCGCTTACCACGGCGTAGTATCTGCACACATGAAGTGAATATTTATGTTTTTCACCCCCAACAAAAAATAGGGTTTTTATATGTTTGTACCCCATTGGTTACCAAAGTTAAATATGTTTGTAACATCATAGCGCCTGATGGAATGGACTGTTTTGCGGTTTTTTTATATACCAAAACCAAATCTCATTTAATGAGATGGTTCTTGGCTATAGGATTAAAGAAAATCCGTGCCGCCATTTAGAAACTACAAATCTTTTTCATCTTATTCATATCGGGGAGTTTAAAGGTTTTGTTTTTAAATATATGCAGAGATCTTATGTAAAGTAACAGGTTCGTAACATCAGATGTACTGGGTAAGAAGCGCAATGCAATACTTCGGTTTTAAGTTCTGGGTGATGTTGCTAATTTTTATGAACAGGCGCTTACCAATGCCGAGCGAGCTTGTCTGGTCTGGATATTTATCTTCTTCTTCCACCTGTCCTTATCCCACTCGTAGTGGGGTCGGCACTATATGCTTTTTAAAACATGTTACAGAAAGATTCGTAGTTTTTACGACCGGCCGCCTGCCTGACGTCAATCCCTATGGCCTCGTTATTTATTTATATAAAAACATATTTAGATGGAACCAACCTCTTGGCTCTCTCAGAGAAACGCACTCCGTTCATCAGCGCGAGCCGCTCTGATGTGGTGCCCTCTTTGTATTTGTACAGAGCCGTGATATCCTCTCGATCCTCGTCACCAATAGGGTCGAAGACGAATGGTTTCTTTGTTAGAACCATACGGCCAATGCTGTTAGAAATAAGTAATTCTTTCATTGTATTGTAATTTGTATTGGATTTGTATTATTCAATTATTGATTATAATTTAAAGATCTGAATTAAAATCTAATCAGTATTTTCTTCAAAATATTGAAAGATAAAAGCGAGTATAGTTCTCTGCAATATTTAATTTTCTCTGCATTCAAGAGAAAGTTGGAACTCTTTACTTACTGGTAGTTATTCGTATCAACCATGGCATATCCAAGCTCAGCCTCAGGATCCTTCCTCCAACGCATCAGGTCAGCGTTGACTGACGCCAGCATGAACTCCACATCGTAGCTGAGGCCGATCACTCCTTGTTTGATGGCTTCCACTGGAGCTGGGCCGCATTGGTACATACCCTGGGATGTCTCCTGAGGAGTTGCGTCTATGGCTTGCCAGCCACCATAACCTGGAGAATGTAAAAGGCTTATATACATATAGACAGTTTTAAGTTGAACTGAATAGTAGGTTTTATAAATATGAAATAAACAATTCAGCATTAGATAACTGAGTTAAAAAAAAACAGATTTCCAGAATAGAATCAATAACAAACTTGACAGAAAAGATACGCCAAAGAGTATGGACTAGTATAAGTATAAACTATATACGGAAAATATACGTATGAATTTTGATGTGACAATAAATTACCTACGTTTTGAAAGGAAAGAGGTTCACAATATTTGCGGCGTACCTATAAGTTTTTACATGAGAAGTCCGACAAAAGAGCTACTTTTTCGTCTATTAACAACTCACCACCACCCCTGAATCTATTATGCCAGAGGAATCGTGAATGCCTCGACCTTTAAAGGAAGGAATAGAGAGGAGATTTTTTGGGCCCCAGTTCCGTTCGTACAATTCTGACCGAGCCGGTCAATTCATGGTAGAGATAAAATACAAACCTGGAGGCAGATCAGGACGCGCCATCCAAACGTCATTCCAAACATGGTAGTTCCAGATGGAGTCAGGTGCCTTTTCAGGGTTGCTGGGATCGAAGTCCAGCTCTTCCATAGTCTCTGTGTAGTACTTGTCTACTGTCAAGGTGCTGTTAGCATCATGAGCTGATACCAGGTTGGAAACCACGCGAGATGGGATGCCAAGGGCGCGGCAGACTGGAATAGAAAATTTAAATCTAAAATTTTCGTTTACCTATAATTAAGCGAATAGACCTAGTGATTGTATTGTGGTCACCATCGAACATAAACACCCACTTTCCCAGAGGAATCGTGTCTACGTTCCGACCGAAATTTAAAGCGAATAGATTTAAATGAGTATCTACAATGATGCTTGACGGAGAATGGAATGGACTGCGGATTCCTAAGTCGCAGTTCCAGGTTACCAGGGCAAGCGTATCTGACTTATCGAAGTTACATGTGTTCATTGTTAATATCGCTCGCTGTAGGGGAAAACATCTGAGTCAAATTTTGAAGGTATATCTAGTCTATTAACCCTTATTAGGGCAGAGTGGTGGACTAAATACCTAAACCCTCTCATTAGTGGAGGAAATCCATGACCCGAAGTGGAACAGTATAATATATTACAGGACTGATATTATAATAATTTGTATTCGTATTCTGATCATACGAAACGCAACAGCAAAATGTTTCACGTCTATTACATTTCACAATTTAGATAAATGAAATCAAATTTTTTATTGAAATGTTATACAGGTATATCATATTTTAGACTCAGGCAAACTTTAACTTTACCGCTAGTTCGGCTGTATCGCTAGAGAAAAACGGGCGAGAAACTCTAACGTGGCTCTTATCAAGACTTAATTTATTAATAAAATATGACAGCGTATCTCCAAGTTTTATTAGTTCAATTGCTCTAGTGACGAATATCTAAGAATAGTCGTTATCGTATTTCTAAATATAACCCTCGTGATCATGGTGTTGGATCCGCTTAGGAATAGTGTAAATTCTTGAATGGCGTAACAGATGACTAAGGGACAAAGTATCCAAGTGGGTGGTATGGATTGCATTCTATTGAATAACATTAATGAGATCTCAATGCTCATTATGCCACAAAATAGAATGTATGCAACTTCATTCTAATAGTTTAGTGATAGCGCGAGTCGAGCCACTAACGAAACGCAACATACTCGTTTACATGAAGTTCTATGCGTAATGCGTTCTAATTTGTGACATTATGAATATGGAGATCCCATTAAATAGCATTCAGTAGAATGTACTACAACGTAGCTTCCTAATTTAAGTAAGTATACCTACGCAAGAAGCAAAGACAAGTAGCATTCATATCCACATGTCGCTGCTTGTTAAACCAATAGTAACTTCAAAACTTTTCACAATACTCCTTAGGCAACAACCTAGGTCATCTAGATTCCACGTTAGGTTAGGGGCATTATGATCACCAACATACTAAGTGATTTTAATGCAATTTACAAGAGGATGTTATTGGACAGCATATTTGTTTCGGTGAGGAAGGAGCTGGTTAAAAAAGCCAAATATTTATTAAGCAAATTGTAGTGTGCCCTTTGGAGCTATTACTTAGCTATATTATCATTTAAAAAAATATATACCAGTGGTAACTACTCCAGCGAACACCCAACATTGTCCGTAAGGCACGGTCTGCTGCGTCTCCAGGAACTGGCTGAGGATGTCCACGGAGCCCGTCCAATCTGAAGGTGCTGTGCCGTCTTCGTACTGTCCGTCCCAGCGACCGGCCAACACGCCGTCGTCATCATTCGAATTGACTATTCGAGAGATGACGCGCGTCAGTTTGATTGGGTCTCCTCGTCTGGGAAGAAAAATGAAATTATTAACAAACGTTGGTCTAATGAATATATTTTGATACTCCAAGCCAATCTCATCATCCGTGGTGCACCCTGCCGACCAATCGCGAACCACCAATCACTTGGTGGGATGACGGTCCAAATTTATATTCGAATGGATAGGTTCTGCATAGCAGGTTACATTATCTACTACGTGGTTTTATAACACTTTATAAATCCTAATCTTTTTAGCAAATATGTGTCATTTTCCAATTCCTTTGTTGGCCTACATATTGATTCAGAACAGTTTGTCGCTTTTGCTTGTAGTTTTCACAACGAAACTATATTCGACCAATCAGGCACTTTATATTTTCCCGAGACACTATAAAAAAATACACAAACAAACTAAATTAAGAACACATCCTTGTTAATCTCATAAAACAACACAATTCAATTCAATTTCCACAAAACATGTAAATCTAGGATCATGATAATGTTCCTCGATGTTTAGTATTCGCGTCTTGTCGTTGAGTTGTACTGATGTTCACGACTACACGACTTGTGACGTCAGCAATTCTGATCTCATGGTCATAGTTTGCAAATCCATTTGTGCATCTTCACACTTTCCTTTTAAGTATGTTTGGATATGCGGAGTACTACATTGACGGTAGATAAACATTTTAGTTTGATTTTGTCAATAGATACTGACATAATATTGCTTAGTAATCAAAATTATAATCGAAGAGATGGTAGCTAATCTTTTATTACTCGACTGGATAGCAACCATGTGGTTGCTATATGGTTTTTCACCATACCAAAAACCCGCCATAGAGGCTCGTTCAGGCGAGTCGCGTTCCGGATACAGCCAGTCAGCCAGTTAGCCTGGTAGGTAATGTCTCTTGAAGATCGACATTTTATTTCGACTGCTATATACTTAACATCAGGTTCCACGTAATCACTATGCGTTAACTTCCTGAGCCTCGATTAGCGTGCTGTATTACTATGAAGCTGTAATAAGCACTTGAAACCCTTATACTTCTTCAGCATAATTCTAGAATGTCTCGGGATAAGTCCAATGGACTGTACAATTACCTAGCAAGAAAAGATATAGGAAATTATATCAGGTAGATATTTCATAAATACTCACTGGTGGAATGGCATCTCAGCTTTGTCTAGCATGAACATACAGGCTGGTAACACCACGGCATCAAACTGTCCATAAGACCAAGGCTTGCCCCGGGTTGTCTTGATGGGACCCACCCAAACCTTACCGACGTCGTTGAGGACATATTCTTGTAGGAGACTGCAGTCTTCCATGTAAGTTTGGTCGTCTAGAAGATGAAAAATAAATATTTATCGTACACATTTAATATTTTACTGCTTCGGTGGCGTAGTTGTAATGAGTAAGCGGGTCTGGTAAAAGTGATATTGGGTTTTTCTATTATGAAATGCTCAGTATGAGCCCGTAGTCTGGAACTGTGCCCGGTATGGCGATAGGCTGTGTTTCTTACGGTGAGTGAGATATCCGGAGGCCCTTCCCCTTCTCAATCCCTTAATTATCCCTTTCATTTATGGTCAGCAAAGAGTCCTTGATTCTTCTGGTATTGTAGTCTTTATAGTCTGGAAGTACATGGGTGGTGGATCACTTATCATCAGATGATCCAATTGCCAGTGTGCCTATGCTATAAAAAAACACAATATGTGCCATAGCAATCGTCGGAGCTTATAGGCCTTTGAGGCTAGAATAGGCATTATCTTGAGAAGTCCTTATTCGTATCTGTCTTTCTAAAAATATTTGCTGGTGTAATTATAAATAAATACACCCAATCGTCATACACCTGATCCCACACTAGGTTAACCTGTATCATGGGTATCAGAAACTACGAGGGATTTGGTCCCACAACACCCAGACCCGAAACATACATTTGTGGATCACACAAATATTTGCCTCGGTGCGTGAATCGAACTTACGGCCTCTCGCTTCGCAGCCGGTTACTCACCCACTGCGCCACGGAGGCTGTCCATTGATTATTCCCAACCGGATTAGGACCACCGTACACAATTCACCTGGTGAAAAACCCGCTATCGTGGCTCGTTTCAGCAGGTCGCGTTCGTCGGTCAACCGGTGTATATCCAGGCATTTCAGGTCGACATTCAGGCGGGAGGCCCATGCCCCCTCCCCATCCCAATTCCTTAATTATCCCTTTCCTTTAAGGTTGCCAACGCACCCAAGATTCTTTTGATATTGTGGGCGTACATGGGCGGTGGAGATCACTTACCATGAGGTGACCCACTTGCTCGTTTGCCGGCCTATGCCATAAAAAAAAGACTGACGAGGGCCTTAACGTCTCTCGACGATTGACATTTTTGGACTACACTAAACTTACCATCAAGTGCAGTATATCCACTTTTTCGTGGCAGGATAAAGAAAGTCTTACCGGGATTCCATGGGTTGAACAGGATGTAGATGTCCTGATCGAAGTCGTAGACCTCTCTGGCAGGAGAGCTCTTCAGTCTGGTCACCACCTGGAGAGCCCATACTCCAACAGGCAGCGTTACTGGGGTTGACACCTAGTTAAAAATACGGAAAGAATCTATAATTATGTCTTAGATTTTTTTTGAGTGGTAGTGCCACGTTGTAGACACTTGTCTACAGAATGTATAGGCCGGCTCGTCCGGGTCATTACCACTATCTCACAGAAATCCAGCGTAAAGTAGCAGCTTGCTGTTGTGTTTCCTTCCCAATTCCTTAATTATCTCTTTTATTTAAGGTCAGCGACGCACCCATGATTCTTTTGGTATTGTGGGCGTACATGGGCGGTGGAGATCACTTACCATCAGGTGATCTACTTGCCCGTTTGCCGGCCTATGCCATAAAAAATAATAAAAGAAGAAGAAATATTGATGTGGTGGGCAGGGACTGCCTCGGTGACGCAGTGGTAATGTTAATGCTGTACGACTGCTGTGATGAGGTCTCGGGTTAGATCACGGATTCAAAAATTATACTGGGGTTTTCTATAAAGAAATGCGTAGTATCATCCCGGGGTCTGGAATTGTGCTCGGTATGGCGATAGGCTCGCCTCCCATCACATCATGGAACGGAAATAAGCTCAGTGAAATGTCGATGTACCTACTGGCTACAACTCTACCTACTCCTTCGGGGAATACAAGCGTGAGAGCGTTACATTACCTATGATAATATATAGATGATGATATGATACTACCTTTGACCAAGACATTTTTGGAACAATTTAGCAATATTAGCAACTACGAAATCTATTTATTAATATTGCATTTCTATGTTAATTACAACCTTTAACATCAACGCAATTTAACCATAGCAAATATAAATACCTATACGAATATAATTAAAGGTAATAAAGAAAACCTGTGTGCATCAGTATTTCACCTTGTATCGTTTA
This sequence comes from Mimas tiliae, assembly GCA_905332985.1. Lineage (NCBI taxonomy): Eukaryota > Metazoa > Arthropoda > Insecta > Lepidoptera > Sphingidae > Mimas > Mimas tiliae. The sequence goes on along the minus strand of HG995256.1, from coordinate 3,112,413 downwards.
GGTGTCATTAGAGTCAAGCACGAAATACTCAGTTCAAGGGGTTCTGCAACATTTATTGGTATTCAAATTGCTATACTATCGGCGATAGCATAGCGAATGTGGGACGGTCTACCGAGGCAGAGATCGCAGGTTCGATCCAGGCTCTCAAGTCACGCACATAATTTTTCGGAGGCACGTATGCAATTGGGTGCGGATTTGGCCCACTTGAATGAGCCCCGCCTCTATGAAAGGACGCATCGCGGGTTCTAAAACCAAGCCAATGTTGTGTGTTTGACCAAATCTACATGAAAAGTGTTCAAAGACTACATCTAATCTGAATCCGAGAAACCTCGGTCCAAAGTACAGCAGTACAATTGTATGAGCGATTGCTTACCAGATCCGAGCTCTGTCATCTGAAGTTGAGTATATCCAGTTCAGATCATAATCTCTTGGGCTCGGAACGAAATTGGAATCATACGTAGTGCGAAAACACTTTTACGGTGAAGAAAAGAATCTTGAAGAAACCTGCATAGGTACTTGAGAAGTTCTCATAATAATTTGGAAGATTAGGCCAACGTGGTAAAATAAGGTATTTCATTTAATAGAGGGGACCCGTGCCCAGAAGTGAGAAGAATTTAATACAAGGCTGGTATTATATATCACTAGCTGTCCCGCGCGGTTTCAGCCACAACATATAATTGATAGTTAGAACCCGATGGCACCGCCACCTACCGAGTCCAATTGTGAACCATCTAGTGATTCACATAACACACACATAAAAATCATCAAAATCAGACCGGCCATTCTTTTGCGCTTAGCTTATTATTTTTTTTGTATGTAGAAAAGAAACCTTGATCTTTAATGCTCAAAAACACGTGGTATAGATAGGAATGGAGATTAATTGTGAGACCATCAACCAAAGATCCTTAAACCGTAATATTCAACACTACGTCTGACCTCCATCAACAAATTGCTGTTTATATTATTTAAATAGACATTTGTTATGACTTTAATTCGTATCGTATTCTGCTTGTAAAACTATTAAATACAATTTTATGCACAATAAATTACAATAAATATTTAAGAATTAGTGCTTGATGATTTAATATTCATAATATCGTGATCATTGTAGATATAAATTTTCCTACTTGTCCTTTTTCTTATATTGTTATGTTCATAATTCCTATTAATATTAATTGTTATTAATATAACTGTTTATTATTTGTATATTGCATGCATGTTTTGAATGATGTTACACACTTGTAGTAATTTCACACTTCTTATGTTTTCTCTGTACTTACTTTCTCATTATGAATATTTGGTAGTGTCTTTTAGCAATAAATAAATAAACTCAGGTCGAGTAAAAGTGATATTGGGTTTTTTTTACGAATTGCTCAGTATAAGCCCGGAGTTATGGTCGGTATGGCGATAGGCTCCCCCCTATCACATCATGGGCCGGAGTTACGTTCGTACTGGTTACACCTCTGCCTACCCCTTCGGAAATTACAGGCGTGGATGCGTATGTATGTATTTAAAGAAACTAATTGCAGAAAAACAGATCTATTGAAAAAGAAAAAACTGCCCATTTTTTTCTAATGGATTTGTGCTGTTATCCTGTATTACTTTTACAGCTTCACCTGAGAATAAAGCCGGCGCTTATGACGCTCTAGCCAGAAATATGACTAATGTATTTAGTAGCGATTAAGCACGGAGGCGCCTTTTAGAAAGCTCAAACCTCGGGTTCAACAATCGCTGTAGAGTACTTAAGGTCCGTCTCGGCACATCATTGGGCCGAGGGCCAGTTGTGGGAGTTCTTCCGACTCGCAAGCGTTGCTTATGTCGGGGTCGCGTATTAATATTGCCATTCGATTGGGCAAGGAAAGTGCTGTTTCGATAGCGACTGTGATGGGGTGTTAGGATCTGCCAAAACATTTTTGGGACAACGACGGAGAGCGAAAAAAAAGACTGCCCAAGCAGCTGTCGGTTTATACCTAGGGAATATTAGCTAAGGGGCTTTTACTAACTGCCATTTTCTTTAGACTGTCTTAGTTTTATTGCCAGGATAGACCGCGGAAACCAGCCAATCAAACAAAGTATTTTCTTTTTTTATGTCATAGATCGGCAATAGAGCAAGTGGGTATAACTGATGGTAAGTGATCTCCACCGCCCATGTACGCCCATAATACCAAAAGAATTATGGGCGCGTTGCCGACCTTAAAGGAAAGGGATAATTAAAGGTTTGGGAAGGGGAGGGGGATTTGGGCCTCCGGATATCTCACTCACCGTACGAAACGCAGCAGCAAGCTGCTTCTTTACGTCGGTTTTCTGTGAGCCAGTGATAACGACCCCGACGAGCCGGCCCATTCATGCTATATACAAAAGTATCTACAGCGTCGCTCTACCACTCGAAAAAAATTGTCAGCGTGAACTTCACATTGTATTCTATCTATCCGATGAATAAAATTAAGATAGTATATTGAAAATGGCCGTAAGTAAATCGGACATCGTGTTGAATTGAACGATTACAAGGCAATATGAATTTAATTACATTATTCAACAATTGCAAATATACGTAATTCCCAATTCAAATAATGTAGCGACATTTTTATTTTCACCTTGAATAGCCGTGTGCGAAAACAATACGCAATAAAATTAAACAGTTTGTATTCCAACATTGGATTTAATAAGATTATGTATATGAAGCCTATGTGGCTTATTTATCGAATAGATGTTGGACAATGCTATGTGAATAATTTCGTAGTCGCTTCATTGTTTGTTGTACATGAATTACATTATATCAATGATTGATATGTTCCGATAATTAATTCTTTATGAGATGTCAATGCGTGCCTTTAATGGTTAACTAATGTTATTAGAATATTAAAGTGCGTCTACATTTGAAACATTCTGACGCACTGATATGTGGTTTAGGAAACACGATATGAACGTTCGTGCCTTTTTATTGTGATTGATCGAAAGATCAACGTTTTTTTTTATAGTATAGGCCGGCAAACGAGCAAGTGGGTCACCTGATGGTAAGCGATCTCCACGGCCCATGTACGCCCACAATACAAAAGAATTATGGGCGCGTTGCCGACCTTAAAGGAAAGGGATAATTAAAGGATTGGGAAGGGGAGGGGGATTGAAGCCTCCGGATATCTCACTCACCGTACGAAACGCAGCAGCATGCTGCTACCTTACGCCAGTTTTCTGTGAGACAGTGGTAACGACCCGGACGAGCCGGCCCATTCATGCTGTAGACAAAATTGTCTACAGCGTGGCTCTACCACTCGTAAACGTGTGACGTTATACGATATAAAGCTAGAATATAATACGTTTAGACGGAACACGGGTCACTTTCGTGTCACGTGATCGAACGTCTATCGTTTTAAGATCTATTCCTATAATAATGCTTAAAATGTGACATTAAATGACAGACGAAACCGTTTTTAACACGACACAAACGTTCGTTTTCTAAAAGGTTGTTACGTGTTTAAAAAAAAGAGACTTGAAACGATGCGATGGAATAGAAATTTGGGGGCAATGATGAGGGCATACCGTCGCAGATCCATGTAGCTGACACAAGAATGGGCATTTGTCATTATGACTTCATGTCACAAAGCGATCCATTATAACAATTAATTAAAACTTGCGAATTCTTTTTTTATAGCACAGTCCAGCAAACGATGGGTCACCTGATGGGAAGTGATCTCCACCGCCAATGTACGCCTACAATACCATAAGAATGATAGGTGAGTTGCCAACCTTAAAGAATAGCGATCGGGATATTTAAGGGATGGGGGATATGGTCCTCCGGATATCTCACACTCCGTACGTACGTATATATTATACGTATTTTACTACGGTTTTCTGTATGATAGTTGCGACCTGATCGATTCGGTCCATTCATGCTGTAGACAAAATTGTCTACAGCGTGGCTCTACTTTAGTACATTCATATCACTTGACAGCCTCCGTGGCGCAGCGGGCGAGTAGCCGGTTGCGAAGCGCGAGGCCGTGGGTTCGATTCCCGCACTTAGACAAATGTTTGTCTGATTCACAAATATTTGTCTTGGGTCTGAGTGTTGTGGGACCGCAAGTTCTTGATACCCACGATACAGGTTTACCTAGTGTGGGGTCAGGACTTTGTGTGTGACTGTTGGGTGTATTTATTTATTTATTTATATCATGTCAGAACTTTCGTCCACATCAAGCATAGCAAGTCCGTGAGTCAGACACAGACTCTCGGTACGTGGAAATGTCACAAATTTGGACGCACATTAACAAGCGGTTTGCGTTTTTTGTACTGAGTTTCGGTGAGCCGATTGTATTGTCCATAGGTACATGTGTATGTATTGTAATTTTATTAAAATATTTTGTCTATGTGATCTCCACCACCCATGTAGGCCCACAATAAAATCATGGAGTATCGCCTTCAAGTAAAGAAGTGAAGATGAGACTTGGTCCTCCGGTAATCTCACTAACGGTACGTGAAATCATGAAGCTATTTCCAAAATTATTTTTTATGGTGGCAACAGTAATTTATGATAACAGTAACAGATGAGATTATAAATGTAGACAAAATGTTGATGAAGTAGGTATATTTATCGAGATATCGCTTACAATTAACAGAATGGTTAAACCTATGTACTTTTTTTTTTTTTTATTATATTGAATGACAAGACGAGCAGGTCGTTCGCCTGATGGTAAGCGCCACGCCTGCCCATAAACAGAAGCAACGCCACACAGAACTTTAAATAAAGCACTGCATGACACTGGACTGCGCTCGTCACCCTGAGACATAAGGTGTTAAGTCTCATAATGCCCAGTAATTACACTGGCTTCAATGTCCTTCACACCGAAACACAACAGTGCTTACACATTGTTGCTTGGCGGCAGAAATAGACAAAGCGGTGGTACCAACCCAGCCGGTCCCTCGCAAACGAGGGACCTACCACCTTGACCTAGTACGCACAACTCTTAAATAAATATTCGAAACTAGTTGAGTGGTAGAGCCACGCTGTAGACACTTGTCTACAGCATGTATGGGCCGGCTCGTCCGGGTCGTTGCGTTTCGTACGGTGAGTGAGATATCCGGAGGCCCAAACCCCCTCCCCTTCCCAATCCCTTAATTATCCCTTTCCTTTAAGGTCGGCAACGCACCCATGATTCTTTTGGTATTGTGGGCGTACATAGGCAGTGGAGATTACTTACTATCAGGTGACCCACATGCTCGTTTGCTGGCCTATACAAAAAAAAGTACTCTAACATATGTAAATTGTTTGAAATTCCAAGCAAATTTTAGTCGAATTTTTGGCGCTACGTTACAAACACTGCCGGAAGCTGCACACGCAAGCACCGACTGATGGTAAATGCCACACTTGCCCATAAACAGAGGCAACACCAACAAGCCTATCAATTACAAAGCATTGCATGGAATTGGACTGCGCTCGTCAGCCCGAGACATGGGTTGTTGAGTCTCATAATGCCCAGGAAGTTCACTAGCTTAAATGTCCTTCAAACCGAAATATAACAGTGCTGCTTGGCGGCAGAAATAAAGCGGTGGTACCAACCCAGACGGCCTCTCTCATACGAGGGACCTACCACCTAGTAAATGCGTTGTATATTCATCATTTACTTTTTTTAGTACATTTCGTAAATATATATTCTTACGTTCGAGTCTATAACAGACGAAACTGTAAATCGTTGTCTACGTATAAAGTAGCGAATTATCGGTAAAACTAAAACTTCAAAGCGCATAAAATACAAAAAAGATTTTTTTGTAGTGTTCCCGCTCATTTAACCTAAATATTTTTAGTTGTTAAAATAGGTCACAGACCCCGAGGTGAAGATGGGTGATATCTGAGAAAGACCGCCTATTAAAATAGCTCTGTTCTTAGAATTATTGCCGTCGTTCTTAATTAGATAAAATGTAACAAAAAATAGAGTCATTAAATAGTTCATAATAGGTATGCATTATATGGCTGATTGGATGAGTAATGGTATAATTATTGTTAAAAAATATCGTTTAGCGTCGGTGCCTGTGTCGCTCCCAGTCAAATAAAATTGCACCGACTCCAAAGAGAATAGAATAGATAGAATTTGTTATTCTTGACATTTCAGTGTTTTTATTTTGTAGTCGGTTTCTAAGTTTTGTTTTATTTTTCAATTTTCAGTGGGAGTTACAGCAATAGCATGTAAATTCCAGTACAATAACACAATCGCAACGAGTTTACTGTTATCCGTTGAGGAGTTTTATTTTTTTACTCCGTCATCAGATCTTAACCAAATTTATATGGGACCACATCGCAGCTAAACCCTATCGACTGAAATTTTCTCCAACATAATATACCTTAAGTAATGCAATTAGAACGCTTGCGTCATGTTGCAATGCAGCAACGAACGTAAGCGCATTGCAATTTGATTACAGACAGTTAGAAATTCTGCTACAGATCGCACCCTTACTGTAAGCCGTTAAGGAGTTCCATTGATCATCATATTAGACTACGACAATTACTTGACCATAACGACGTTACGGTAGGAGACTCAAATATCCGGATAGCCTATAAAAGATTCGGCCGAGTATCTTTAATTTGCTCCTAATAATTGAAGAGTTCCGTTACTTTGTCATGGATCTCATAATCAGAACCTAACCAAACTCTCATCAAACTACCCTTGAAGAAGTAAGTAAGTTTCCAATAAAAAAGAATTGAGTTATTCGTCCATTGTCGCACACATACAAATTTTAAGACATATATGGTTTTCTCATGGATGCCATTGTCAGAACTGGACCAAATTAACTGAACTGGATCAATCCAATGAAAAAATCTTTCAAATAAAAAAAAACATCAAATTCGGTTCACCTAGTCGAAAGTTCTGAGGTAACAAACATAAAAATACAGTCGAATTATAAACCTCCTCCTTTTTTCGAAGTCGGTTAAAAATCGATCGATGTTTGGCGGATTTATGCGTAAACACATAAAAATATCTCCTTGGTTTTAGAGTTCCGTAGACAAATGACAAAAACAGAACCCTTATAATTTCGACATGTCCGTCTGTCGGTATGTCAAAATCATTTTAATCGGAGGCTATGATTAAATTTGGATGGAAAGTGCATTCAATGAACTGCTACATAAAGGTGATGTTTAAGAAAAAAACATTTTTGGGTCGTCCATACATGTTACTCGTTTTTTTAAATTGCATATACATGTGTGGTATCATTGGATAGGTATTTAAAAAAGATATAAAGGTTGCTACCAACTTGTAACCAAGTAAACATTAAAACTGGTCAGTGCAGAAAAATAAGAGTGTTTTCGTTGCCTTCCCCAATATATGGCCAAGCACAGACAAATAATTATGAGTTTCCAAAGCAAAGAAAATCATAAAACCATTTCAATGGAACCAAACTTTAAACAAAAAAACTGCATTTTAATCGGTCCATTCGTTTAGGAGCTATGCTACAGGCAGATACACACTCAGACAAACCAACGGGTCAAACTTATAACTCCCTACTTTTTATCCATGGTTTAAAAAACAAGTAAATAGTTATAATACATGTGTAAGTAACCCTAAAAACTACTCTTATTAATTTTAGAACAACCATTCCCAAACTTTTTTTAGTCACGTTAATACTTGCGTCTTATAATCTTTCTACATTGGTTAGAACTTGATTACTTAATGTTGTGGTCCGAACTACATTAAAGTATTAATCATACTTGACGCCTATACGTGTACCTATCTTATTAAGTGCTTGAAACGTGTTCGAAGCTCGGGAAAAATACCGTCAAGCATAGTAATTTGTCTGCAATTTAGGCTACGCAACTGGTACCTACCTTATATGCTAGTAACTTGTTTTAAAATAATCAAGATATGTTAGCTGGGTCTTAAATTGTGATGTTCGAGGTACAAGCAAAAAATATTAAACCACAATAATAAGAAGGATCGTGAAGGAATGTGGTTTAATCCTTAAAATTTTATGATTAGCAATTGCTTGGTTTTAAGGGCTCAGTGCCGGGCAGTGTCATCTGCTAATGAGAAGTTAGGTCTTTAAAATCCAAAAAATCTAGTGGCTTTAATTATAGAATTTTAGATAGACAGTGTCAAGAGTTACAAGAATGACAATAAATCAAGGGCTTCAGACGCACCAAGATCAAATAGTGTCTAACCAAGAATAAAAATTATCATAGAGTCACCAGTAATTACTCCGTTTGGCTATACTTCAGAAAAATGATATATACGCATACATACATACGCACTCACGCCCGTAGTCCCCGACAGGGTAGGCAGAGTTGTGGTTACACCTCTATTGGTATTGGTAATATAATTGGTATTGGTTAATACACCGACATTTCACCGAGCGTATCTCCGTCCCACGATGTTATAGGGGCGAGCCCATCGCCATCCCGGCAACAAATTCCAGACTCCGGGCTGATACTGAGCATTTCGTAATAGAAAAACCCAATAACACTTACCCGACCCAGGGATCGAACCCGAGACCTCAGCGTTAGCCTCAACGCGTGCGCCACCGAGGCAGTCAAAAATAATATCTTGACAGAATTTTGTTTTTTGAGATGAAGATCGGATAACGATTCTATATATTCTGACTTACCTCAAAGGAAAGTGTGTTCTCTTGTATATCTGTCAGCTTGGCTGTCCATGTGTATTTGTTGGTGATGGCGTCGCGACGAAGGTACACGGACCCTTGGGTTTCCATCTGAGGCTTGTCACCTGGGAGAAAATATTACTTTTAGATTGTGGTTCTGTAATTAAGGTCATGCATACTAATACAGTACGTAGAAATCACTTCTATGATTGCTTATTAATATAAATTGCGCTGCTCTAATGCCAAATAAATCTTGTAAAACCTGTACGCTCTTAATAATTATCATTGTAAACTAGTTTTGAAAAGAGCAACGCTTGAGTTTCTTGCTCGTTCTTTTCTAGCGAAACAGCATTCTGAACTGGCGGTAGAGTTTTGACGGAATGTATTACCGTGAAACTCTTTAAGCTAGAGTAAAATAAAGAACCCAAGACTCATTCTATGCAATAAGAGAAGGTAGACTTGATAGGATACTCACCAAGAGAGAAGACAAGTTGCACGTTGTCCTCGGATTCGTCGTAGGGTCGGTTGAAGCGAACCACCCCGTTGAACGGCTGGCCACGGCGGACTATCGTGGTTGTTGGGTCCTCATCGTTTACCACTTCAAACCTGAATAAATACATTTATTATTATTATTAAAGCCTTTTATTTATTCCTTAATAAAAAATATATAAATCATTTCACTAACAAGCTAAAATTATATTCAGTATTAAATTACAATAAATTATTAGATATTCATTTAGATTAATTAATTTTTAACATTATTATTAATATTTTATTTATTCTCTAATGATTAAGGGACCTCACTCGAGAGTAAAGGCCTCCTCCATTATTGTCCACGTAGTCCGATCTTTCGCCTTTCCTATCCAATTTTACATACAATACAATTATTAACTTAAATTTCAACATCTTTTGGTCTTGAAAACTATCTTATATTGTGTGAAGCTATGCTAGAGAAAACCTTATTACCTATATCAAACCGATTGATAGATCCGAGGATTTTGAAGTAAGACGATACTTAATACCTTTTATCTCCGAGTAACGAGCACAGTCAAATGCCATGCAGTGTGTAGAGGAACGTCGGGGTCACCACTGTAGAGGAACGGGTGATAAATGTTCCTCTGGCGAAAGGGAGATCTTCAGTCAGGCGGATGTTGTGCCTGACCGGCCGCGGCCCCTCCGACGGTTGATGTTCGGAACTTCTATATATACTAACCGTCGCGCAAATTTTGCTAGCGCGATGCAGGATCGGTTAATGTTGTATTGTGCGGTGCGCGCTATGTACCGCCACAAGTGTTTTGTAATTCAATGTTCTGTGTTGTGTTGCTCCTGTTTATGGGCAGGCGCTTACTATTAGGCGAGCAATCTGCCCGTTTCGTCCTTCAGATTAATAAAAAAAATATTTCTCTAATACTTCAAGCCAGCGCCATATCTACACTAATATTATAAAGAGGAAAGATTTGTATTTTTGTATGTAACGAATAAACTTAAAAACTACTGGACCGATTTCAACAATTCTTTTGCCGTTAGAAAGCTACATTATCAATGAGTAATATAGGCTACTTTTTATTCCGGAAAAGGCCGATCACACGGGCGGAGCCGCGAGCAAAGGCTAGTAAATGATAATAATACTTACTTGACAGTATTGTGGGGCTGTGCGTTTTCTCTGGGGTAGAAATGTACTACGTCTACTTGCAAGGGCTCCATGGCTTACTTTTCCTGAGAAAAATAACACATTAGTAATATTTACGGTATCAACTTTAGTATGAAGAATCACTACAATTGTTTTAATTTTTGAATAATTGGCTAATGAAACAATCATTTTCGGGACATCCTGGTCTTTAATTCGAGAATCGAAACCGAGACACTGCGTTGATCGGGCAATCAACTTAGGTTACAAATTTGATTTACTGGGCGTAAACGTGGGTTCACATGGTTCAAATTTAGTCGATCAACTGCTAAATCACATGTGATTTGAACCGGCTGAAGAGACTTTCAATCGAATTGATCAACAAAAAATAAGATTTATTAAAAGTTAAAAAGCGACTTTATAAAATAAAAGTCAAAAATAACATTTTCTATAGGTCTCTTTGGATTCGGTGCCTGTGGTGCTGAAGTCGGTTAAATATCATACATCTTTTGTTGATTGAAGTCAGTTATTGAACTAAACCGTATAATCCTATAAGCAGTTATACTTCTGTAGTACTTTTTTTTATAGCATAGGCAGGCAAACGAGACAGTGGGTCTCCTGATGGTAAGTGATCTCCACCACCCATGTACGCCCACAATACTAAAAGAATTATGGGTGCGTTGCCGACCTTAAAGGAAAGGGCTAATTAAGGGATAGGGAAGGAGAGGGATTTGGGCCTCCGGATATCTCAGTCACCGTACGAAACGCAGCAGCAAGTTGCTACTTTACGCCGGTTTTCTGTGAGACAGTGGTAACGACCCGGACGAGCCGGCCCATTCGTGCTGTAGACACAAGTGTCTACAGCGTGGCTCTACCACTCGTGAACGTAGTCACGTAAACTGTGAAAAATATTTCACAAGTGAAAACTGCATTTGTAAAACTATGTAACGAAAGTAGTCAGCTAAATTTAGTTAAACTAATATACAAAGTTGCAACTATGCTAGTTGCCAAGGTTAGTCCGTTTTTCAATGAACTGCATCAAAATATCGATGAACACAGTCTTGAACGCTGGCTCTACTTCAAAACTGTTGCACTATGGTTGAATCTCTAACTTTAGAATTCTATTAGTGAATAAAAATAGAGTTTTATGATACATTTTATCGGCGATACCTTTTAAAATATCATTTTATTCACATATAAAATATATTTGCAAAACAAAAACGAGAGCTATAGGTAAATTTATCCTACTACTATAAATGTGGAAGTTTGGATTTTTGTGAATTTGGATGTTTGTTAGTCAATCACGCCTAAACAGCTGAACGGTTATGGATGAAATTTTGCCCAGGTAGACTATGACCTGAGGGGCTAGCACGGAAACTTGCGAAAAGTTATACGAGCTGTCATCGACAACAATTTCTATGAGATTTTAGAACAGCGCCTCTATCGTACGTAAAAGTAACTAATTTATATGGAATATAGACCAATGATATTTAAGGAATTATCTATCGAGCCCTCGATACCTTTACATTACGATTTCGATAGTTTTCCGTGCTAGCCCCTCTGAATTAGGATATAGGCTACTTTGTCCTGGAAAAGGCCATTCACGCTGGCTGAGCCGTGAGCAAAAGCTAGTTTCAATAAATACATACATACCGCAGTCACATATGAAAGTGAGGAAAGAGATGAGAATATATTATCCATCTTCTGTGTATGAGAATTATAAGAAAAACTGTGATAAACAATATCAATTAATATATGTATACGAAATATGTGAAAGATGATGATAAAAAGGAATTGAATGTTTGAAATGACGGGTGATAGAAATAATTCGGGACAGCCTCCGTGGCGCAGCGGGCGAGTAGCCGGCTTTGAAGCGAGTGGCCGCTGGTTCGATTCCCGCATATTTGTGAGATCCACAAATATTTGTCTCGGGTCTGGGTATTGGGACCTCAAATCCCTTGTAGTTCCTGATACCCACGATACAGATTAACCTAGTGTGAGGAGTATGTGTGTGACTGTTGGATGTATTTATTTATTTATTATTACTAGTGGTCCCATATTGGTCGAAATTTAGCCTCTATAATCTAACTAAAGATGTACGTCGATGATATTTAAGGCAAACTACTTTATATTTAAGATGAAAAAAGTATTCATAATATAAACTAAAAGAAAGCATAGGTATATATAATTCGTATCGCAAAACCAAAGGCCGAGTGTTAGTGTGGTTGTTGCCTTGACGCAAATAGAAAACGAGTCAACACTCTGTTGATATAAAAATCTCGATTGTTTTGCTTGTTTTTGCTCGTAGTTCGTTCTGAAACTGTTATCTTTATATAGGTGTATAAATGTGTCTTTATTTTTGATTATATTGATATTAAATCTATTTTAAACATCGAGACGGGAATACACAATTAATATAAAAATGGCGGAGTGTATATCTTCATAAATGAATACAAAGTATTACATAGTAGGACGAGTAGTATCTGTAAGATTTTCCTTGGAGTTAAGTATCAATAATTTTATAATGGATTTAAAATTACGATGACATTTCTTCATTTAAAGCAATATTCTACCCACAGCGCCTACTCAATCGAAATATAATTAGAATTTGTAATTGAAGACCACAGAAAAAATATTAGTACTTTTTTTAAATGTAGTATATAAAGTTGTATAGAAGATTGTCATTGATATTATTTAATCAAACTTTAAACAAGATAAAAACAGACTTACGCCCTAATACTGAAACGCAACTCTAGGTTTTAAAACCGTGTTACACATATTAGGTCCTTCTTATCTGTCAAATATTAAAATAAGTAGCCCTTAGGAGGTCGATTCTTGAGTAGCGTTTTAATATTCGGACGAAATAACTCAGTACGGGGGCGAGCTTATCGCCATACCGGGCACAATTCCAGACTCCGAGCTGTTACTTCGTAATAGATAAACTATCACTTTTATCCGACCCGGGAATCAAACCCGCGACCTCGGCACAGCAGTCGTACCGCGTACGTATTACAACTGCGCCATTCAAGCAGTCTGTCCTTATGCAGATGTTCTTAATTATAGTAAAAATGATGGTAGGCAAATTAAAGTCTAATAAGGCCTTTCTCTAGTAACTATCAGAGTCGATTACATCATCCGCAAATGTTTGAAGTTCTTAATCAGCTGACATCATGTTTGTAATGATACATAAAGACTTACGGTATTTCTTGCTCATCTTAACAATGTGTTCATGAACGAGGTAAAATTACTTACTACTTTTTAGAAAAAAAATTGATGGACATAGTTTATCGTACAACATAGGCAAGATTATACCAGAAAACTGTGATTCATGAGACAGTGTCACAAGAGTCTTTTTTCAATCTGTTTCACGCGGCCTCGTTATCAAGAAATTTCTGTTATTTTCTCATCTGTAATCTGTAAATGAGGCTTAGCTATTGTACTATGACATATACACTCGAGCATCATGTAAAACCTACTGGAATTATTTGATGAAACTTTATGTGTTTAAAGCTAATGACTAAATATTCACGCGGTAGCAAATTCAATATTGGCGGCAGAGGAAATATAGTAAATATCTAACTTTAAATGCATTTGCTGATAATCGTTGACAAATTTTTCTCGTACATGATAACAGACATCAAGTCTTCTTATTCTTCTTGCCATTACCCCACTCACAGTGGGATCGGTGCAACATGCTTTATAACACATGTTATAGAGAGTTTTGGCTTGTAGTTATTATGATCAACCGCTTGTCTGACCTCAACCCCTCTGGGGACACTCCGTCATCGAATACTAACCAAATGTATCGACCCTTGAGAAACCCTTGACTGAAAAATGAATCAAATCCGGTCCACATTCAGCGGATATATCGCTCAACATACATTAAAAAGCAGGTCGAAGTGACCATACCCTCCTTTTAAATATACCAAAAAAAGGTGATTCTCAATCAACGCGTATACTTTTTTAATAGGTTAAAAGTAGTCAATGATCAACAAAAAACATTTGGGGGCGCCAACAAAATTGACATAGCGACGGCCAATAAACTATCTTATCTCGCAATGAACTTGAACCTCGTAGATGCCAACACTTCTGAATCACTGACCTGATAGCAAAAACAAAAAAGTAGCTTAAATAATGGAATTCTTCTCTACTTTCTTACTTCTACCTGCCTTTAGGTATCTCATGATGGCGTGGACGACGTGGAATCGATGCAATATGATTTTTTAACACATTTTACAGAATGAGATAGGTTTTTATTTTTTATTTGGCTTGTAATAGGGTAGTTTCCTATATTGAATTTTATACATTATTTTATAAGCAACAGAAAATAATACGCAAAAGAAACCCTTTTATTAAAACACAATCAAAATTGGTTCAGAAATGTGCCCGCAGTTATGATTTTAAATGTTGGTATGAGGAAAAGTGGGTGCGTAGTAGGGATATCTCACTATCTCGCTTGCACGCGTGCACTATAATGAACATTTTACACAGTGACGTCAAAGGTTGCATCGTCTGTCATTTGACAATTACCCCTTCTACAGGATTTGAATGGCTTCTATCTTATTTATTTTTGGTCCGATTTATAAAATTCTTTCTGCAATAGATTTTGAGTAACATAACTTATTGATTTAAATAATAAAAACAATCTAGTCAACTACCCTATTGTCACGATCAGCCGCCTGCCTGACTTAAACCCCTACGGGATCTCTACTATACCAACTAGGTACCTACTAATATTATGAATGTGGAAGTTTGGAAACAGTTCTGAACAGATTTAGATAACATTTGGTGCACAGGTAGACCATGACCTGAATTCGAACATAGATACTTTTTATCCTAGAAAAGACGACTTTTTAGACTTTTTTTTTTACGTGGCTGATCTCGCGAGTTTCAGTTAGTTACATAATTCTCAGGATCCCCAGGACCGCCTCAATTGCGTCGAAGAAGATCGCCGGAGGTTTTTAGTCAGTATAAGCGTAGGGATTTTGTTTAAGAACCCGATCCAGTGGCCGTCCAGGTACGAACAACTGAGTCGGAAGACTGGTGAGTCTGGCATAGCTATCTCTACTCCTTCGAAGTTGAGAAGGTATCCGTAAATAGAACTTTCCTCGCGGGAAAAAATAGGGACTAGTTTCATATTATGTGAAAGTGATAGCTACAGTTTTTTTAGAGCATAATTAGGTCGTCTTGACCAGAATATTACCACTATCTCACCGAAAACCTGTGAGAGTGGCAACTTCCTGTTGCTTTTCGTATGATAATTGAGAATTCCGGTGGCCCAAGTCCTCTTCCAATCCTCCATTCTATTCTTAAATCCTTAGCATCCATAATATGTTTGATATTAGGTATGGACGTTTATGGTTTGAGATCATTTACAATCAAGTACGTCACTAAATTGTTACTAGCTTCTGCTAATAAAGGAAGTAAGAAAATTATGGCAAGATACGAAAAGATTACACGTTAAGGAGTTTAGTTTTTTTTATTTAACAATTTATATTTGGTTTATTAGAGTGATTTATGTGTTTTTAGTGTTAGGGCCTGTACCAGGAGTTATTGGCGCCCTGCCATTTCCGTGATTCTGCCGGCCTACAACGTCTCTAGAGCAAATATCGGCCCCATATATACAGCGTGTTACAGAAAAGTGTGTTCATATTTAGGGTCGTTACATACACCTGACAGCGAGTGTTTATATACCGGATCTTATCAAAATTTAGGCATTTTATAATTTCACTTCAAAAATCAAAATTCTAAAATCACTGGTTTATTACATACAATCAATCATATCACTGTAGATTGTAGTTAAATGCGTGAAAAACAATGCTGAAGTAAGACAAAATCTCAGCTGTTATAATTTTTAACCGACGAAAGGAGAAGGTTCTCAATTCGGCGCGTTTTTTTTAATCCTTTTTTGTAGTTATATTTATCGATCAGTGTTGTCACTCATTCGATAAAAAGAAAAATAGAATGCTTTATTTATGTTCTAGCAGTGCACTTGGATTTGGTACTACGGGGGTGAAATACTTATATCGTACACTATACGTTGCTGATTTGACTACACCTTTCTCAAACACGTTGTATATCTATAGGTTTATTGGCTTTATGCCATAATTTTGCAGGTAAGTCAATAAGAAAAAAAAGGAACTTTTATAGGATCACTTTTTTCCGTCCTTTCTATCCATATGTCAAGACGCTTTTTCTCAGGAACTGGAAGAGGTATCAAGTTGGAATCAATATTCTTAGTCTTCAGTACCTACGAGTATCTATAAATACGTTATGCAATTATTTTACGATATGGAACCCTCTCAGGAGCGAGTCTTACTCGCACTTGACTCGTTGGACTCGTTGGTGACCTTAAAATAGGGATTTAATAAGGGATGAATCAAGGGATAAGGAAGAGGCAATTGGGCCTCAGGATATCTCAGTCACCATACGAAACGCAACAGCTAGCTGCGGCCTGAGCCACCAGTTTTCCGTGATAACAGTGTTTCTGTGAGTGGTAGAGTCACGTTGTAGTTTTGTATACAGCACGAATCGGCTGACTCGATCGGGTAGTTACCACTTTCTTACAGAAAACCGATGTAAAGTAGAGGTTTGCTACTGCGTTTTTATTAAAGGTCGGCAACGCGCCCATGATTCTTCTTGTGTTGTGGACGTACACTGGCGGTGGAGATCACTTACCATCAGGTGACCCACTTGTTCGTTTGCCCGACTATGCTTAAAAACTCGCCACTTAAAGGCTCGCCACATCACATTATGGGACCGAAATAAGCACGGCGAAATGTGGATGTACTGGTTACACCACTGCCTACTTCGGGGATTATAAGCGTGAGTGCGTATGTAAGTATGCATGTAAATAATGAATATATTCCTATTAAGAAATAAATAAATAATAAATATATACCGTTTACCTCAATCAAAAAAGCTTTAAAAATATTTTTTCGTTTTACTGATAATATATTTTGTAGCTTGACTGCCTCGGTGGCGTACCTCGTAATGCGTACGCGTTACAATTGAGGCTAACGCTGAGGTCTCGGGTTCGATCCCCGGGTCGGGTAAAGTGGTATTGGGTTTTTCTATAACGAAATTCTCAGTATCAGCCCGGAGTCTGGAATTTGTGCCCGGTATGGCGATAGGCTCGCCCCCTATCACATCGTGGGACGGAGATACGCTCGGCGAAATGTGGGTGTACTAGTTACACCTTTGCCTACCCCTTCGGGGATTACAGGCGTGAGTGCGTATGAGTATATTTTGTAGCCAATTTTAACAAAAAATAACTTGTTTGAAAATTAATTCTTACAGCCGATTTTAATATAAAAAGAAACCTTGGCAATGTCATTTTAACATTTTAAAAAAGGCAAGAGACGACCTATTCATAAAAAAATTAAGCACTTAATCATATCATTGCAAATAGAAAGAAGTAAAGAAAAACCTCTATTTGGCCGTTAAAGTGACCACAAAATTAATAAATACACACTCAATTAATTTTTAATTTGGCAAACATGGTTTTAAAAATAAATATTGTTAACTAATGCAAATATAAAACATACCTTTATTTTACACACGTTAATTCACTTCACAATATATCGATCGGCACTAGTATATAAATAGTAAGTACGTATGTTGCGTGCGCGTGCGCTTCACTACAGTACTGGACTGACATAAAACATTGGCGCGCTTGTATATCAATGTATCTTTAGACATGGCGCCGGATTTACTGATGCGACCAGTTTTTAACGCCAGTTTGGGATAATCCTTCAGCGAAGAAAAGAATAATTCATTTTGCTATTAGGTTATTTCCATTCATCTTTGAGTAAATCTTGTTCACTATGCCAGTATTAGAATAAGGCTTCTCCTCATTTTGATGCACCATGATCCCACCAGGCTGGTCCACTAAGGGTACGTGTGTCTCCATTGTTTCGTCTCTTATCGGTTTAAGTGTACGACAGGTAGATGAGGTTGGCTTGCGGTCCTAATAATGTTACTTGGATTCCTCACTTTTGTAATATTTTACTATTTAGTTACAAGTTTTTTGATCGTTTTTCTCATCAGTACTTAGGTACTGAAATACTGGTAAAATACAATAACTTAACAAGCATTTTATAAGTAATTGACTGCATTAAAAATTACACTGACTACTGAGCCTCGGCGATCCCTGACAAAATTGTCTTTTCCAAACCCGCAAAAAAATTGTCTAATATAAATAAAAAGATGAGTAGCTCATGAAGGAACAACCCACTTTAGCTAAATGTATTATCTAATTAAAAAGTAATGTTGTAGTACATTACAAATGAAGGTTGTCTCAAAGACAACGATGTCGGCGATAACATCGCGTTTTGTGTTTTTGTTATTTTAAGCAGACATACTTAGTTATGTGTTTATTCTTTATCGACAAAATACTTTAAAGGATAGCAGCGATAGCAAAACCAGTCCCAAGAGCATACACCTCTGATTTTTCTTAGATTTGTGTGTATTTCTAATTTAATCCATATACATACGTACTCACGCCTGTAATCCCCGAAGGGGTAGGCAGAGGTGTAACCAGTACACCCATATTTCGCCGAGAGTATCTCCGTCCCATGATGTGATAGGGGGCGAGCCTATCGCCATACCGGGAACAAATTCCAGACTTCGGGCTGATACTAAGCTTTTCGTAATAGAAACAACCCAATATCACTTTTACCCGACCCGGGGATCGAACCCGAGACCTCGGCGTCAGCCTCAGTCGCAACACGTACGCATTACAACTGTGCCACCGTAGCAGTCGGTAATTAAATCCACTTCTAGTTCAAAGTCAATCTGAAATGAAACGGTCTTGTGTACAGTCTTCAGACACCCAGAATGCGTCATTCTGTCAAATAAAATTAGGCAGGTCCTATTCACAGATCACGGATAATAATATAGACTTCGGATGTGTACTCTATTACTATGCCGCGATTAAGCGCAATATTCAGCACAAAACGCACCATAAAATCTATGCGAACCGCAATGACAACGTCAGGGTACATACTTAATAATACATAAATTGGGACGGTTGATCTGATTTGATCCGTGATCAGCTGTAGTCCTTTCATTTTAATTCGTTACCTACCAGTTACTGCAGAATAGTTATTTTATTCCGTAAAGGTTTAGTTGTGGGGATTTTCTACAGAATAGACAATTAATAAACTTAAAAAAAAGAAAATGTCTCTATGAGAACATACATCATGGACACACCAGTTAACTATTTAACACCCAATTCGTGGCATGTACTTAATGAACCTATGAATAGCTAGTGTTTCCCAAAGGTCGTCAGTACGGGACAGTATTTGAATCATCGAATTATGGTGACGAATTATCAACACGTCAAGTTCATCGAATAGCAGGTTCATACATTTCGATTTCAATTGATTCACTGCTAAATCGTCTGAACAGACTTTAAAGTCTATTTTAACAACAAAAGTCACTAGTCAAGCTGATCAGTACATAGAAAATGCGCCAGTAAGTTACGGTCAATTGACCGTAACTCAATATTACCATCTCGCTTACTCTCAACCAAAACCCCTCTCGCGCTCTCTGTCTGTGAGCTGTCAAATTCCAACATTGTGTGACACAATTTTACTTCTAAACAGTCAGTCTAGTATGTATACATTAATCTTTGACAAAAGTCATAAAGTTTTGTTCATTCAAGACTTGACCAACTAAAATCGAAACGTGTAAACCCACTATTACACATCAGAATTATGTTTATTTTGTTTTTCAAGTAAACTCATGATTTTGTTTACGGATTTAGGTTTGAAAACGATACCCAAACTAAGAAGCAAAAAGCAGGGTATGATAAAAAATAATTAAATTAACTTTTTTTTATCATGTTTTAGTTTTAGTACGCGGCTCCGCTCACGTAGACGTCTTCCCGTCATATTTCCGAGATCAAAATTAGCTTATGTCACTCTGATAATATTGCACCGACTCCAAGGGAAAAAAATTTTTTTCAGTGTTTTTATTTTGAAGTCGGTTTCTAAGTTTTGTTAAAACATATTTTATTTTAAAATTGTTAGTGGTAGTAACACTAAGAGCACGTTTCTAATACAAAAACACAATCGCGACGACTGTACTGTTGTCCATTGAGAAGTTACAACTTTTTACTCCGCGTCCGTCATTAGACCTTAAGGCCAATTCTCGTAATTTTAAATGTTCAAAATATGATTCCGATCTAGTCTCAGCGTCAAGAAAGTTGCAAATGGCATTCTCTTAAACCAATAATCAACGTCAAATTTGAACATAGATCGTAATGAGATTGAATGTAGAATAAAAGTAGACTGAAGGCAAAACGGGATAATGCTACTGCTGATACTAGGTGCATTTGACGTTGATTATTGGTTTAAGAGAATGCCATTTGCAACTTTCTTGACGCTGAGACTAGATCGGAATCATATTTTGAACATTTAAAATTACGAGAATTGGCCTTCTTAACCAAATTTATATGGGACCATGTCGCAACGAAACTCTATCGAATGATTTTTTTTCCAACAAAATTGGTCCACAATTGGCGGAAAAGTACATACAGAAAAAAGGAAAAAAAAATTATATGCACTGAATTGAGAACCTCCTCCTTTTTTTGAAGTGGGTTAAAAACGAGATACCTTTATGCAAAAAATAGAGTCAATTCGTTGTTCCGTCGCGTTTTGTTGCTAAGAAAGACAAACAAACAATCACATTTTCGCATTTATAATAATCCAATAGGTACTAGGTACCTATTGATTTCCAAATAATATTACTAGATATTTAATTAACAAAATATCTATATCAAAAATCTACATCAAATATATATATTTTGTACAGTGTATCTTTTCGGTTATTTATTATACTTTTACGGCGTATACTTTTTTTTTATTTGTTTTTAATCCGAAGCCTGCTCTCTGGATAGCTGCCAGAGGATTTCTTACCGAAGTTATATAAAAATGTATGATTTATATCTGACTTCATAATATAATATAAGACATTTCTAAAATAATTCCTTCTCTTCTTCTTTCACCTGTCCTTATCGCACTTACCTTGGGGTCGGCGCAACATGCTTTTAATACATGTTACAGAACGATTTGTCTCTCAGGGGAGGGGAGAAAGCACCCAAACCGGAAACAAGTATTTGTGTATTTGTGAATCATATAAATTTTTTGTTTCGATGCGGTAATCGAACCCGCCGCTTCTCGCCTCGCACCGTGCTACTCGCCATTGCGCCACAGAGGCTTTCGATCGTTTTCCATCCTCTGCTATAAAACAACTAACCTCACAAACAATTTTTTTAAATAATCTTGCTTTGCTTTCACTTATCGATCATAAATGAAATTAAGTAGAGGTAAAGCCAATTGTTGAAAGTAGTAATATTCCTGTCGATGAACTGAAGGCCAATTCTCGTAATTTTAAATGTTCAAAATATCATTCCGATCTAGTCTCAGCGTCAAGAAAGTTGCAAATGGCATTCTCTTAAACCAATAATCAACGTCAACGTCGTAATATTTTGAACCTTTAAAATTACGAGAATTGGCCTTCTGTCGATGAACAGGTAAATAGGAAATGAACGACTACTAGCAATAATTAATAAATTACGTGTGATCTTAAATCTTGCAAATGAAGAGTGAAAGTTGTTTTAAAATATGCATAAGTAAAATTATTGCATCATAATATATGTAGTAGATGAAGTAGTATAAAACAAAGTGGCTATCCACGTCTGTCTGTGTGTTTGTCCGCTTAGTTCGTCAAACTACGCAGTTAATTTTAAACCAATTTTTACTATAATTTAGAGAATTTCTTCTGGAAAGTCAATATTTATAATACATTCTAATAATAAATAAATATACAGTCACACATAATACTGAACCCACACTAGGTTAACACGTGGGTATCAGGAACTACGAGGATCACAACCACAATACCCAGACCCGAGAACAATATTTGTGGATCACACAAACATTTGTCTCGGTGTGGGAAACGAACCGACGGCCTCTCGCACACTGCGTAACGGAGTTGTAAATGTATAAATAGTGAGATATTGCGCCCACCCCACTGCGAGTGTGATAAGGCCAAGTGGAAGAAGTGTAAACGGGCCATCAACATCTTAGACCCAAAACCAATCTCACCTGCATCCCCTGCACGTAGTACACTCTTGTTATTAACGGACGAGGCAATGGTGAAACTTGGTTCCCGTTGTGGGTTGTGGGGATCAGACGATTGGTCGCCCTACATAATACCAAATTCACTCACAAATCATGTTGGTAAGGCAGACCGTGGCATTAAGCCGGGATAACACTTATAATTCACAAGGTGGTAGGTCCCTCGTATGCGATAGGCCGTCTAGGTTTGTACCACCGCTTTGTCTTTTTCTACCACTAAGCAGCAGTGTGAAAGCACTTTTATGATTTGGTTTGTAGGACATTGAAGCCAGTGAAATTACTTGGCATCATGTGTCTCAGGGTGACGAGCGCATTCCAATGCCATGCAATGTTTTGTAGTTCAAAGTTCTGTGTGGTGTTGCTTTTGTTTATGGGCAGGCGTAGCGCTTACTTTCAGGCGAGCGACCTACTCGTTTCCTCACTTAAGGTAATAAAAAAAATGTTACCAATAGATCGCCATACAAGTATTTACGTCAATTCTAAGTCATCAGCATATGACGTACGATTTGCAATAGTTACTATATTAGTCGAAGGAGTTCAACATTCCTATAGCACAAGTAATACAGCAAATATTTAGCCCACGTGACCGGAGTCAGAGCTGATGAAATAACAGGGTTTTCCGATTAATCAATCTCATCAATGGGGAATGAATCAATGGTTACGAAAGGGGGGTCGTAGGTTACCACGTTTATTTATTTATTTTATTTTATAATACACAACACAGATCTAGACACACGGCACGTGTTTCAGCCAAGTACAGGCGAGGCACCGTGCGTGTGTATATTTACACGAACCATTTCGAGCTACTTACTATTAATAATAATAAAGCCTTCATTTATTCCTTAATTCTGATTTTGTTTTTTACATTTCATTGTCACTTTATTAATACATATTATTAAATTATATAAATCATTAAATTAAATTAGAAAAAACATTCAAAATTTAATACGATTAATTTAGAAAAGTTCATAACATGCGTTTTTAATAAAATAGGTATATACACATATACATACATATATACATATACAATGACTATAATTTAAATATATCATTCATTAATTATTAATCCATTTAACTCTGTCTTTTGCCTTTTTCATCCAGTCATTACGAGCTATTTATTTTTATTTCGTCTATCCATCTCTCTTTTTGTCTACCCCTATTTCTTTTATTAGGAGGTCCTGACCATGTGGTAATTTTTTTTGCCCATTTTTCCTTGTCCATACGTGCAATGTGGCCAGCCCATTTCCATTTTAGTCTTTTACAGTGATCTACTTACTACTACGAACACTAAATTATAAACAACTGATCATTTGTCTCACTCTAGTATTGTTATTCTCGCTCATGCACTTCACTTCAGTTTTAGGGATGTGATCGATCTTATCTATCGTATTAAAGGACTGATTAAAATTTACGTGAAATTTTGAGATATCTAGGTTTTGATAAGCTTCGCTACATACACACTCATTGTCAGATGTGCGTAAAGAGCCTTAAATATGACCACACATTTCTGTAGCATGTTGTATATATGTTTTAGTATTGCGTGTTTGTTTATGAAAGTCTGAGAACATTAGTTTCTTAGAAATAAATTACATCATTAAAATACGTGTACATTTATTTTCCTTATTTTTTTAATCAATTTCTTTAATTACTAGAATGACGACACCAGGGGGCTTAGCATATGCAATACGAGATAATTTTGTCGTGAAAAACCGGTTTTATCCGGATATCTCTATCGAAGCTAACATGGTTCCATAGAATACTCGACTCGTTATGTCACAAGTAGCTCCTCGCTGTGGAATTTCGTCGACGAACCCTAACATGACGGCGTAATTTTATCGAATGTTGACACTTTTACCCGAGAATTTGTCGTCGATAATTATCTCTCTCGCGTGCGAGATATGTCGTATTACATAGCCTAAGCCTGCAAGGTTGATGTTAAGGTCATAAACCACGCCAAATGACCTTGACGAATGGCGCCATTAAAAAAGTACCGAAGTGGAGGTTACGCGCTACCAAGATACGGTGTGGGGCCAACGCAGCGTTTTTAATATCTGTTTATGGGCAGGCATGACGCTTACTATCAGGCGAGCGACCTGCTCGTCTCATCATTCAAGCTAATAAAAAAAAAAACGAAATATAATGTCAACCATCGAGAGACATTCCGCCCCCCGGCGCGACCATCGGCAGAATTATACCAGCCTAAAGTTACTGGATATACTTACCACAGCCTCCGTGGCGCAGCGGGCGAGTAGCCGGCTGCGAAGCGAGAGGCCGTGAGTTCGATTCCCACACTGAGACAAATGTTTGTGTGAACCACAAATATTGGTCTCGGGTCTGGGTGTTGTGGGACCTCAAGTCCCTCGTAGTTCCTGATACCCACGACACAGGTTTACCTAGTGTGGGGTCAGGACTATGTGTGTGACTATTGGGTGTTTTTTTTTTTTTACTAGCCCTTTATTATATACGTCCCACTGCTGGGCACGGGCCTCCTCTACTGAATGAGAGGGGTTAGGCCTCAGTCTACCACACTGGCCTAATGTGGGTTGGTAGACTTCACATACCTTCGAAATTCTTATGAAGAACTTCTCAGGTATGCAGGTTTCCTCACGATGTTTTTCCTTCACCATTAAAGCAAGTGATAATTGACAATTAATATACACATAACTTAGAAAAGTCAGAGGTGTATGCACTTGGGGCTGGTTTCGAACTTGCGACTTTCGTCTCGACAGTCCGTACCACTCCCCGCTGAGCTATCACTGTTGGGTGTATTTATTTATTTATTATTTATAATTGTCATCATGTGTACGGTAGTAGTTATCCAAATGGATATAAATGATCAGACCCCACCAGAACATCCTCCATGTTTTCTTCGGTTAATTATAAACCAAATATACTCGTTGAAGTAGGTAAATGCCATTCTGCAGTACGCTTTTATGTTTCATCAAGCTATAGTAAATATTTAGCTATAACTAAAGGAAACAGAAGGACGACCACATCTAACGTTTAATGATCCCAACGTTTATGAGATAATAATAACATACCACTTTGCAAAACTTGAATCGTAACCAATGTTTTCAAACATAATTAATAGGGTTTGCTCTAGGCGCCACATGCGTTAATCTTTTTCCGGAATAAAAAGAAGCCCATGTCTATCTGTGTATCAAATAAACATCTAAAGTCACAAACTCACAAATAACCAATCGTTCACGCTTGTAATATAATTAGGTTGTAGTATGTAAGTGTCGTGTCTTTTTGAAATCAATTTATATATAGATCATTAAATCAATCATCACTGTTTGAAGCTAAGTTATAAGAGATGATTTATGCATTAAGGTTATGTTGCATCTAAAAGTCGCATTGGGACCAAACAGTTATACCAGTCATGCAAAAGTAAAATAAGTACCTACATAATCTAATGTAGGTAATAGGTGTGTATTCATTCATACTCATTACGAGTTCGTATTTCCAAAATAGACCAAGATTATTGAAATGAAAAACTTTAATCGTATACTGTAATACCCCTAAATTTAATTGAGAATAAAACTCCTGCCGAACCAAATCATTTTTCCACCACCATCATATATTCTTTAATTTATTCCTCATAGTGACCTGTAGTTCCTCAAAACGTGACCAGGCCATCTTATACGACATTGTTGGAGTTTATGCCACGCCGTGAACATAATTCTAAAGTAATTTAACTAAATACAAAGATACTCATATAACATTTATACAGACATTTATATATAAAGATATTCCCAAACAGGTGCCGGGTTAATTATTTGATCACATTAAAAACTTGACGAAATAAATTGTATCGGCAACATGTTTTGTACTTGCAAAGAACGAGTTTTCGCAGACGAGGCTTAAAAATGTTCGGAAATTTCGGTCATTGCTATCAAGCTTCATCCATAATTATGAACTCGTCAATAATTGGAATTTAAAACAACTGAATGATTCAACTCATCCATACTTTCAATCGTATCCAGCACAATAGGGTAGTTGACAAGATTTTTTTAATTATTTAAATCAATAAGTTACGTTACTCAAAATGTATTGCAGAAAGAATTTTATAAATCGGACCAAAAATAAATAAGTTAGAAGCCATTCAAATCCTGTAGGAGGGGTAATTGTCAAATGACAGCCGACGCAACCTTTGACGTCACTGTGTAAAATGTTCATTATGGTGCACGCGTGCAAGCGAGATAGTGAGATATCCCTACTACACACCCACTTTTCCTCATACCAACATTTAAAGTCATAACTGCGTGCACATTTCTGAACCAATTTTGATTGTGTTTTAATAAAAAGGTTTCTTTTGCGTATCATTGTCTGTTGCTTATAAAATAATGTGTTCAATTCAATATAGGAAACTACCCTATTGTTCCAAAGTAACCATGAAGTGTCAAGGGCAGAATTAAAGTTACGTTCCAATTTTAAACAATACTAATCAAATCTCATATGCGAGGATTCATTTAGATGGAAAGAGCTTATTGCCTAACACAGACAGCCTCCGTGGCGCAGTGGACGAGTAACCGGCTGTGAAGCGAGAGGCCGCATTGTCCTGATCCCACACTAGGTTAACATGTATCGTGTGTATTAGGAACTACGAGGGACTTGCTGTCCAACAACCCCCAGACCAGAAACAAACATTTGTGGATCACACAAACGTTTGTCACGGGACTTCTGCTTCTTTCTCGTCTATGTTTTACAGACATTTACAACTGGAGAAGCAGATGTAAAGCACCACAGATGTCAGTAATTGGCTCCTATCACATGAATTGTAAACTTAGTTCCAATAATATTCTTATTTTGTAAGCTCAGACAGATTTATTACACATCTAAAATAACTGCCCATTCCGACTCATTTCATACCATCCGGTCAACGTCTCATCAATATTAATAACCCGTCTTTAATGGATGAAAACTAAACTAGAATCGCAAAAAAAACTCGTGTCGGAATACATCTGTGTTTTAAACGAGTTATACAACACTGTAAACACACTGCCTCGGTGGCGCAGTTGTAATGCGTACGCATTACGACTGAGGCTGACGCAGAGGTCTCGGGTTCGATCCCCGGGTCGGGTGAAAGTGATATTGGGTTTTTCTATTACGAAAAGCTCAGTATTAGCCCGGAGTCTGGAATTTGTGCCCGGTAAGGCGATAGGCTCGCCCCTATCACATCATGGGACGGAGATAAGCTCGGCGAAATGTGGGTGTACTTGTTACACCTCTGCCTACCCCTTCGGGGATTACAGGCGTGAGTGCATATGTATATAACACTTATATTCTAAACAAATATAACATGAAAAAAAAAACTCGAGATCGGAAACTATGGAACACTCTGGCAGCGGCCTAGGCTAAAAAGCAAAACAAGCTAACTGTAAATTAAAGCTAACTGTTAATTATCGATGTCGTAATGTCTATAAAATGTAAATTAGATTTTAAGGTTGTTACATACATACGCACTCACGCCTGTAATACCCGAAAGGGAAGGCAGAGGTGTAACCAGTACACCCACATTTCACCCAGCGTATCTCGGTCCCATGATCTGATAGGGGCCGAGCCTATCGCCATATCGGGCACAATTCCAAACTCCGGGCTGATAGTGAGCCGGGCTACTACGAAATCGTAGTAGAAAAACCCAATATCACCTTTACCAGACCTAAAGATCGAACCCGAGACCTCAGCGTCAGCCTCAGTCGTAACGTGTACCTACGCATTACAACTGTACCACCGAAGCAGTAGTAGTTTAAGATTGTTAACTCATCCAACGTCAGTTAAGTTCCTAACCTCAATATCTTTTAAAGATTCATTGAAGAAAACAGTCATCATTAAGGCGCCTGAGGGCTTCAATTATTAATCATCGAAATGATGATTCCACCTTACGCGGATGTCACGCTGAACAACTTTGTACTGTGAGTAACTAAGAATAAAATTATAGCTATTAGTAATACAAATACAGAATAGATTGAGTTATTGTGTGTTACTATTAATAGAAATCATAGAAACGTACCTAGAGATAGAATTTGTGAATCTTACATACGCACTCACGCCTGTAATCCCCGAAGGGGTAGGCAGAGGTGTAATCAGTACACCCACATTTCGCCGAGCGCATCTCCATCCCATAATGTGATAGGGGGCGAGCCTATTGCCATACCGGGCACAAATTCCAGACTCCGGGCTGATACTGGGTATTTCGTAATAGAAAACCCCAACAACACTACCCGACCCGTGGATCGAACCAGAGACCTCAGCGTTGGCCTCAATCGTAACGCGTACACATTACAACTGCGCCACCGAGGCAGTCTTACATATTTTTTTATATCATAGGCCGGTAAACGAGCAAGTGGGTCACCTTATGGTAAATGATCTCCAGATCCCATGTACACCCACAGTACTAAAAGGATAATGGGCGCGTTGCCGGCCGTAAAGGAAAGGGATTGGGAAGGGGAGGGGGATTAAGGCCTCCGGATATCTCACTCACCGCACGAAACGCACCAGCAAGCTGCTACTTTACGCTGGTTGCCTCTGAGACTATGGGTCAACATGCAGACCCGAAGCGGTTTATAGTAAATCAGAAAGACAATAATTAATCGCTCGTTCTAGTCTATGACAATAGTGTCAAACTGCTGCTCTAGTTTTTTGGTTTTATTAATATTAATTATCACTATACACTGTAAACTAGTTTTGAAAAGAATTTCCTGCTCGTTCTTTTTCTAATGAATCGAAAAAAATGTCTTCCAAAGTCCGAACTCGCGTAGATTAATTACAAAATTAATGTACCTACATGTTAATATCCAGTGTATAAATATTTGTTATTTGTTTTTAACACAAACTTGAAAGGAAATTGCAACATTCCAATTTCCAGAATAACATTGAGTGTACTACGTAGTCAGTCAGCATCGACGCAAACCGCGTCCATGACCCAACAGGATAAAACAAAAACCAGAACGTGATGCACCAAATGTGATTCAGATGTGTCTTCGGCCTCAGCTTCTTCGAAATCAATGAACGGGCTGTGTCTTATGCAGATTACTGTGTATTGTTGGATATTAAACTTTATTTTTTAACTTTACGAGTGTATTTTAAATGAAATGCAGATGTAGGATTATGTTTACTACTGAAGTATTCATTGATGGTCGTTTATGAGGAAAAAGAAAGTTTTAGGGTCTCGCAGTTTTAATTATCAGTTATTATGAGACCGCTTATCTCTCTTCTCTTCCACCTGCCCTTGTCCAGTGCTTATGGTTTTTACGACCGGCCACCTGCCTGACGTCAACCCCTATGGGGAGGGAGATCAGACCGCTTATCTGATAATTTTTATTATATTATCGTAATTTAAACGTCAAGGTTTTAATAATTATTGATAAATTAACAAGTGATAAATTGTGGACTGTCAAGCGAGAGGCTGTGGGTTCAATTCTCGCACCGAGACAAATTTTTGTGTGATCCATAAATGTTTGCTTCGTGTCTGGATGTTGTGGGACCGTAAATCCCTCGTAGTTCCTAATACCCACGATATAGGTTAACCTAGTGTGGGGACCGGACTTTGTATGTGACTGTTGGGTGTATTTGAGTGTATTTAAGGTAAACTAATTAATTTAATCAAATCTTGTAAATAAAAGTTGAATAAAATCAACAAAGCAAGTGTCAATTAAGTAAATCCATGACTGGAACGTCATGTTACATCCTCCTTAACTGGACGAGTATTATGCACTTGATTCCTAATTAAAAATAATCAAAATATAATATTGTATTTACATTCCCTATAATATAAAAAAACCTTGATAAAGTATCAAGATACCTATAGCTTAAAACACATGCAAGGTATTATAAGGTCGGCGCAGCATGCTTTTTACCAAATGTTACAGAAAGATTTGGGTTGTAGTTTTGACGACTGACCTACTGCCTGACGTCAACCCTTCTAGGAAAGCTTAGTACCAAGTACTGCAATAAAAATACAATGTATACAGAACTCTGAGCTCGGAGTCATTTCGCGGTGTAATGGCATATTCCTCAACAAAGTGGTCTTTAAGTATGTCAAGAACTCCATGCATCCAGTTCGTCATAATGTTCCATAACTCATTTTTCCATATGTTATTATCGAGAGTATTTCTTGGAACGTGAGTTAGGTACTTATCGTAGAAAACTTATTGAATAATATTGTAGTTAGAAGTTTACTTTGTAGTTATAATAAAATACTTAAATGTTGAAAAAAAGTATTAGTTCCCAATAATAAAAACTCTAAGGACGATGATTATTTTCCTTTCTGAGATCCACAATCAAAGACTTGGCGCAGCGGGCGAGTAGTCGGCTGCGAAGCGAGAGGCCGTAGGTTCGATTCCCACACCGAGACAAATGTTTGTGTGAACCACAAATATTGGTCTCGGGTCTGGGTGTTGTGGGTTGGCAAGTCCCTCGTAGTTCCTGATACCCACGACACAGGTTTACCTAGTGTGGGGTCAGGACTATGTGTGTGACTGTTGGGTGTATTATTATTATTAAAAAAAGACTTTAATGTATACTACTAGACGTTGTTTAGAAGAAAAATACGTCACATAACGCGGGAGTTTGATAGCTCATAACAAAGGAGCGCTATATGGGTTCCAGTTGAGAGTACGCGCGATGGTAATATGGGGTTACGGTCAATTGACCGCAACTTAGTGGTACAATTTCTGTGTACCGCGCAGCTTGTCTAGTAGTATACATTAAAGTTTTTGTCCACAATACATACAGTTGATGCTTCGCAAACTGTTGTTGAAATTGTTCCTACTATCTCTGTATGTTACTTATTCAATTTTATCAAAATAGTTAAATTTTGTTTCTTATTTATACTAAAAGCGATGGCGCCGATTATTTTGTAAAATTAATTAAAAACCACTTTAATTTTTAAAAAAGTTGCCTATAACCGGGATAAAAAGTACCCTATAACCGTCTCCAGGGTCCCGTCTGTCTCTGTACCAAAATTCATCAAAATCCGTTTAGCGATTTAGGCGTAAAAGCGTAACAAACAAACAAAGTCCTTTTCGCATTTATAATATTAGGATACAGAATACGAATTAAATATGTTCCAAACATAACCACAAATTAGGTTTTTATGCAATTGTAAATATAATGTCATTTTACGTTTTCCTCATGTACAACAAACCACGCAGGAGTGTTTGTAAAATATTCTGCGGCTATACACTGTTCAATGTCACTTGATAGGAGTGTTGTATAGGCGCAAATTACATGATTTCGATTATTCTATCTGATTATACACTTAAAGGTATTATTATTTCTGAAGTATGTTATTATAAGATTAGGTACAGACATAAAGGTATATTCTTAAGCCACGTTTTGAGGTCCACGAACAAGACAGGGAGACTGCGACACGATGTTTTTTATAGCATAGGCCGGCAAACGACCACGCCCACAATACCAGAAGTCATGGGCGCGTTGCCGACCTTAAAGGAAAAGGATTGAGGAGGGGAGGCGGATTTGAGCTTCCGCTACTTAACGCCAGTTTTCTGTGAGACAGTGGTAAGGACCCGGTCGAGCCAGCCCAATCATGATGTCGACAAAACTATCTACAGAGCTGTGGATCTACCACTCAAGACTTTCTTTAGCTTTCTTTCGAACAGAATCCTTCCTTGTGTTATTTAATGACAATTGTGACATTAATTCTTCTCATAGTTAGCCAGGAAAGGCAATCGTCATTAGCATTTGTCTTTGATTTATTAGTCTTTGTCTATTTCTACCGCCAATCAACAGTGTGTAAGCACTGTTGTGTTCCGGTTTGAAGGACATTGAAGCCAGTAAAATTACTGGGCATTATGAGTCTTAGCACCTTATGTCTCGGGGTGCGAGCGCAGTATAGTGGCATGCAGTGCTTTGTTATTTAAAATTATGTGTGACGTTGCTTCTGTTTATGAGCAGGCGTGGCGCTTACCATCAGGCGAGCGACCTGCTCGTCTTGTCATTCAAACTAATAAAAAAAAGCTTAAACAATTATTTGCGTGTAAACGAAATTTTCAATTAAGTACCCAATTTGCAGAATTAAATGACTGAATTTGAATTTGAAACGTGTACAAAATCATGTTTCATCTACACGCAACGCTACAGGAAAATGATGACGTGATCAATGTCGTCAAAATGAATGGGGACTGAACACAATGATTATCAGTGACGTCAAAATTTATAGGATTTAAAGGGAATATGAGCCACCGGATTTTCTGAATCTAGACTACAGTAACTATTATTGTCATAATGTATTTAATAACGTTTATATAAATACCAAAAATTGTTGACATATTGTAGTAAATTACTTTATTATGACCACATATGTTCGCAGAATGACGATTAGAGAACTAATAAGTATATAAATTCTACAGCGCAGTTGTAATGCGTACGCGACTGACGTGCTGAGGTCTCGGGTTCGATCCCCGGATTGTGTAAAAGTGGTATTACGAAATGCTCAGTATCAGCCCGGAGTCTGGAATCGTGCCTGATATGGCTATAGACTCGCCCTCCATCACATCATGGGACGGATATAAGCTCGGTGAAATGTGGGTTTACTAGTTATACTCTGCCTATCCCCTCGGGGATTACAGACGTGAGTGTGTTTGTACGTATACAAATACTATACTATTAAGGTCATAATGCGATCTCATTGTTTTTTTCTTAACAAAAAAAGAGGTTCAGTTTTTCGATAGCAAAACTGAACCTCTATTTTTATGCGCTACTTATCTCCCTCCTCCGGTTAAGAGGCATACTATGGAGAATTTTATATCCAATTGTAATAGAGTCATAGAACTGAATAGAATAGAAAAATTAATGATTATTGGTGATTTCAACATGGGGTCTATCGCTTGGAATATTTCCAACAACACGAGTGAATTAACATTAAATAGTAAAAACAGTGAACTTTCTACGATGTTGTTGAATATTGCATTGTTAAATGATCTTAGGCAATACAATTCCGTACTTAATTCAATGAATAAAATCCTGGACCTGGTCCTAAGCAGCATAGTAATCACCGATCTTATCTCCTGTAACAACCCTCTTACAATAATTGATCCATTACATCCTCCTTTGACTTTCTCAACGTCTCTTACCGGTGTGAGGAATCTTGGAATTAGGGACATCCATAAACATTGCTTTTATAAGGCAGATTTTGAAAAGATAATCGACTTTCTGAACGCGGTGTGTTGGGAGGAAGTATTTGCTAAACAAGGTTCGTCGGAGGAAATGACGGTCATTTTTTATAGTTATATCCGTGAAGCTATTAACAGATATGTCCCTAGGTCCTCGCCAAAATGTAGGAAGTATCCCATCTGGTTTTCTGGAGAACTCATAAATCTCCTAAAGGAAAAATTAAAGTATCGCAATAAACTGCGGAAATTTAATAATAACCCGCTGGATCAACTTCCTTTCGACTTAGCCAAGAAGAGAACGGAACAACTAATGTTGGCATGCTATAACACCTATATAAATACTCTTGAGGAGAATTTGCGCTCGAATCCTAAGCTTTTCTGGAGTTTTATAAAAAGCAAGAAAAAGAATTGTAGTAACTATCCCGGGCAATTATCCTTTGATGATGAAACCGCAAGTAATGGCATCGATATGTCTAATCTTTTTGCAAAATGTTTCGCTTCGGCTTACAGCGATGGACGCCCCGCAGGAGTGTATCCGACTGGGTATGCACCTAAAATCTCATTGAAAACTAGCAACTATCTTACGCTAATAAAATTTAAAGACTGCCAGGTACTTAAAGTGCTGAAAAGACTTGACCAACACAAGGGTGCGGGTTCGGATGGGATCCCTTCAGTCTTTGCAGCAAAATGTGCTGCGGCTTTGGCGAAGCCGTTAACTTTTATATACAACAAATCCCTTGATACTGGAGTTTTTCCATCAATTTGGAAAGACGCATTAATAATCCCTCTGTTTAAAAGCGGAGACATTCATTTGGTAAAGAATTATAGACCGATTTCTATTCTGCCGGTGTTTGCGAAAGTCTTTGAAAAGCTACTTCATCCTATTCTCTCGTGGCACTTCAAACAGCTTTTAAACTTGCGTCCACACGGCTTTGCAAAAGCTAGATCCACTGTTACTAACCTCACATCCTTTATAAATGATGTTTCCATGGAACTAGATAGTCGTTCAGCGGTCGATGCTGTCTACACCGACTTTAGCAAGGCTTTTGATAGAGTAAATCACAATGTTTTTCTTTATAAACTTTCAGCTTATGGCATTGCCGAGCCGCTGTTAGGCTGGTGTGGATCGTATTTGTCCGAAAGAAAATCTAGTGTGGTTTTAGACGGGTTTTCATCTGATCCATTCTTGATTCGTTCGGGGGTGCCTTTATGACTTTATGACTTTGGCTGCATTTACAGCTTAAAAAACTGTATTTTGACTAGGGTGGACAGTATTAGAGATTTGGGCGTTTTGCTTGACTGTAAACTACAGTTCAAGCACCATATAGATAACACCTGCGCTAAGGGCTTCAAAAAACTTGGTTTTATTTTGCGTAATGGCAGGGATTTTAAATTACCTAATACAAAAATACTGCTCTACAACTCCTTTGTTCGTAGCGGATTAGAGTACTGTAGCGTGGCGTGGAACCCTTTCTACAATATATATGTTAAGAAACTTGAAAGTGTACAGAAGCGATTTTTGTGGCATTTGGTATATTCTTCTAACTTAGGGAAAAAACTTCTCAATTACGAGGATAGGCTAAAACACTATAAAATGATGTCTTTGGTCGATCGAAGACGTCAGCTGGATATATTGTTTCTGTATAAACTTGCAAATAGCATTCTCGATACCCCTATACTATTGTCCAGCCTAAAGTTTTCTGCACCACTAAAATTGCCACGTGCCTCAAGGTTTGAAATCTTGAGGGATACTTGTGCTAAGTCTAATCTAGGTCGGAACGCGCCATTAAACCGATTAATCAGGGAATTCAATTGTGTCGCTAAATCCAAAGATGTTGATTTATTTTCCGTCCCGTACAGTGCTTTTAAGAGGGGTTTACAATAATAACTAATAACAAATCTATTTTAAGCCTTGTAGGGTCCTGATTGTTTCTACCTTAATTGTATTACTCATAAAAAATTGTAATTGATTTTTAATGTTATTTTAATTTTGAATTTAATTTAATTATAGTTTTATTTAATTTTAGTTTAATTACATTTTAATTTGATTTTAGTTTAATTTACTCTTCAATTGAATTTTAGTTTAAGTTATATGTTTATTGATTATTAATTATATACGATATTTTGCATGCTGTCTTCGCCTATAATTACAATGGCATTTAATTAGTTTTGTATTCATTTTGTTAGCATATTGTATCGGTGTACATTGAGTTGGTGATCAATAAAAAAAAAAAAAAAAAAAAAAAAAACTAGGGGCATTGCCCATGTTTTTCCACAACACATAAAATAAAAAAAAACTTAAAGTCCGACGAATGTGAGACATATCTTACTTTCTTCCCCACATTATTCTGCATCGATTGGTATCGGTCTCGACCCCATACCCCCAGCGGTTTCGGAGGAGATAGCGTGACAAGCTTTTGGCAGCGGCGACAGCGGCGGCGCCAGTTAGTTTTTTTTAGAATAGAGAGATAATATTTGTATACATACAAATAAGCTGACGCCTGTATTCCCGAAGGGGTCGGCAAAGGTGGTACGAGTGCATCCATGTTTCGCCGAGTTTATTTCCGTCCCATGAGTTGACAGGTGGCGAGCATATCGCCATAGAACTTAATCTTACAAGCGAATCTGCGGGCAAAAACTAGTGGCTAGTAAAATATAAAGAAAAATTGCTTACAGATTTATACCGTCGTCAAAGGCTTTACTAAAATATGAATGAAACTTGTAAAATGGTACGTAACATCATTGCTTATCGGATTCGGAACATATCATTACTGAATTCGTTCGGTTGGAATTTTTTATTCCTTTAATATGTACAACCGCGGCTAAAAGTCCTTACATACGCACTCACGCCTGTAATCCCCGAAAGGGTAGGCAGAGGTGTAACCAGTACACCCACATTTCGCCGAGCGTATCTCCGTCCCATGATGTGATAGAGGGCGAGCCTATCGCCATATCGGGCACAGTTCCAAACTCCGGGCTGATACTGAGCATTTCGTAATAGAAAAACCCAATATCACTTTTCCAAAACTCCTTACTTAATAATAATTAGGTATTATTAATTATTATTGTCTCGACCAACATCTCCAGAGGCTCTCAATTGATGGTTAGGTCAGAAGTCAGATCCAGAAGCCCGTATTAATCGATACGGCACGCATTGTGAGGAGGGTCCACACACTTGGGCCCTAACCATAGGTGGCTTGGGTCTTAGGTCTCGCCATTGGAGGGTGATCTTTTTATATTTTGAAATGTTTTATTTTTGAGAAATGTAAACATAAAAAAATGTAAAACAAATCTTTTAAAATAAAAAGTATTGTTAGTACATATTATAATTATTAATAAAACCAACTGTCACACACATAGTCCTGACCCCACATTAGGTTAACTTGTATCGTGGGTATCAGGAACTACGAGGGACTTGCGGTCCCACAACACCCAGACCCGAAACAAATTTTTGTGGATCACACAACGATTTGATACGGTGCGGGAATCGAACCTGCAGGCCCTCGCTTCACAGTCGGCACCACAATCACAATCTAGCTTGAATTTATATTTTTTATAGCAGAGATCAGGAAACGAGCAAGTATCCGGTAGTGCCACGCTGTAGACCGTTTTGTCTACAGCATGAATGGGCCGGCTCGTCCGGGTTGTAACCACTGTCTTGCAGACAACTGGCGTAAAGTACCAGCTTGCTGCTGCGTTTCGTACGGTGAGTGAGATATCCGGAGGCACAAACCCCCTCCCCTTCCCAATTCCTTAATTATCCCTTTCTTTTAAGGTCGGCAACGCACCCATGATTCTTTTGGTATTGTGGGCGAACATGGGCGGTGGAGATCACTTATCAGGTGACCACTTGCTCGTTTGCCGGCCTATGCCATAAAAAAAAAGATTTGGCTTGTAGATTTTACGACCAGCCGCCTGCCTGACGTCAAACCCTCTGGGGAGCTACATACCTACAATGTCAAACAAAATAAAATAAACATGACACATAAAAACATATGTACATTTATTATA
Organism: Mimas tiliae; assembly: GCA_905332985.1. Lineage (NCBI taxonomy): Eukaryota > Metazoa > Arthropoda > Insecta > Lepidoptera > Sphingidae > Mimas > Mimas tiliae. The sequence continues at coordinate 3,074,914 of HG995256.1, read as the reverse complement.
CTATACAAAAAGAAAATATATTAACAGCCCATTTTTTTTTTTTATGAGTCATTCAATTCCAAAGGTCACTTTATTATTGCCATTGAGAATTATAATTGTCATTCCAATGTCTTATTAAATGGATTTTTTTATATGTCTATAAATAAATGTTAGATTTTTAACGAATTCATCATAATAATCCTTAAGTTAAATCTCGGTTGGGATCGTCGTGCAAGGGGCCTACAGCTTACAATTATTTGAGTTGGTTTAATGTTTGTTTTTTTTTTTATTTTTTTATATAGCTATTCGTCTTTTTCTCACGGTCTGTTCCATGTATTTGTAATCCATCCGCGGGTGGAGCCCTGGTGACCTGTAATACAGGTTTTCTAGCGAAACCTACTTCAGGCACCAGTCTCTCACAAAGGTGGTACCTATATATAAATAATTATGTTAATGTTATATTAACTTTAACTTTAAGTACCATTAAAGGCCTCTTAATTTTAATTTGACTTTGGCCTCTTAATTTTAGTGTAATTGCCTAGTCACTATATTGTGTATATTGATGATGCTATGTGTGATAATTATGTATATCTACACATGTTCATAATATGCGGTCTCTGATGCCTAAATATCTTGCTTTTATTTTTGTACTGGCTTGTTATAAGCGCTATTTTAATTGCTTACATGATCAATAAACGATTTTATAATTTTATTCTTATCAGTTTTATCAGTTTTCAGACACGAATCCTTAGCATCAAAATATTAATGATTAAGAACTAAAGAATCCTTTCAAACTTAGTTTGGGCGTGCATGAGTTTAGTGAGGTGTTACCATTACGCGCGCGCTCTTTCCCTTAAGAATAAACAATAAATTATGCATACACTTACACTTCAAATAATACCTGCACTTAACCCACTCACAGTGGGTAGGCACAACATACTTTTTTTATATATGTTACATATAGATTTGGCTTGTAGTTTTTACGACCGGCGGCCTGCCTGACGTCAAACTTTCTGGGGAGTAAAAAACATCCAGACCCTAAACATATATTTGTAGATCACACAAACATTTCAACCTGCGGCCTCTCGCTTCACAGCCAACTACTAGCCCACTGCGCCACGGAGGCTGAATTAATATTACCTCCTCATTTTAAAATCAATTTGATGCTAGTTTAACAGAAATGCTTCCTTTTTATTCATTTTGCAGTTGTGTAAATATAACATAATCATACTTATCATACTAATAGTATAAATGTGAATGTAAGTTTGTTTGTTACGGTTTCACGCAAAAACTACTTAACTGATCATCATGAAACTTTGTACAAATATTCTTGGAGGTATAAGAAGTAATATAGGATACTTTTTATGAAAAAAAATATATATTTGTTTGTTACGCTTTCACGCCTAAATTACTGAACCGATTTTGATGAATTTTGATGTAGAGATAGATGGGACCCTGGAGACGGTTATAGGCTACGTTTTATTTCGGAAAAGTCTATTCACGCGGACGGAGCCGCGAGCAAAAGCTAGTAATATATAAAAATTATTGTAAGAAACTAACTGAATGTACTCGTCTGTACCTTCGCATTAGGTACAATTTAATATCGCTTTCTATGCCCATACCACATTATATTCTCATTTTCCATTCCCTCAATAATTGAACTTTATCAGAACAATGAAGTTCGTTTTCATCTTTTGTTTTACACTTTTCGTAACTTGTGCAGAATGTGGCAATGTTCTGAAAATGATTATCTCTTTTGCTATTATGGATAATACACCTATTTCTGTGCTGATGCCGAATTTATGCTGGAATAAATGTAAGAAATATAGATTTTGATATTTATTTTTGAGTGGTCGCGTTTTAGACAGTTTTGTCTACAGCAGGAATGGACCGGTTCTACCAGGTCATTACCACTGTCTCACAGAAAACCGACGTAAAGTAGCGGTAAGTAAGAAAGTACTGCGTTTCGTAGTGTAAGTGACCGGAGATTTATCCCCTCTTCCCTTTCGAATCCCTTAATTATCCCTTTCCTTTAAGGCCAGCATCGCGTCCATGATTCTTCTGGTGTGTTCATAGATGGTGGAGATCACTTACCATGAGGTGACCCACTTGCTCGTTTGCCGGCCTACTCTATAAAAAAAGGAGGAGGTTATCAATTCAGCTTTGCTTTTAATGTAATTTATCCGATATTTTCGACGTTTTTTTAACATATTATATTTTTCCAGATAAAAAAAACGACCTCGCCAAGATGCTGAATAGTTTTGGCATCAGCGCAGCACCGTCACTGCAGCCTAGGAGATCGAAATATTTCTTGCAATATAATTTGATTGTAGTTGACCTTTCATGTCCAGATGCTAAAGAGTTACTTATCGAAGTAAGTTAATATCAAGTTTTAATAATATAGGTATATACACAGTCACGCATATAACCAAGGGGGTAGTCACAAGCTACGAACCTGACACACTTCTTTCGTCTCTTCCACATTCATACATCTTCTCATACATTTTCGCCGGTTGAGGCCTGAGGGTACTCGTGCCTTGTCCTTTTCGAAGAAGATCATTTATTTATATCTCTCTTTTATCTTAATTCACCACAATGAATACCTAGTAATTTTAAAGAACTTTGATTTCTTCAAGAAGGACTTCGATAATTCCCACTGCGCTGGCAAAGATGCATCTATCATGGCTACTTTGATTAAAAGATGAAATGAAAATGTAAAAATACTTAACATCTTTTTTTCGTACAGAACGGCAAATTCATAGGTTAAAGACCTATTATTACCCTATGTCAATCACTGATAGGCAAATTATTATGTCCCTCGTCAACAGTCAAACCGGTACAAGTGAACGAGTCACTTAGATCTTTTCGCTGAGTATCTAAGTTAGCTACTCAGAACTTTAATAATCCAAACATGCCCACTGTTAATTCAATATTTATAGTTATTTTTTAATGTAGGCCAATGACGAAGGCTATTTCAAATCTCCCTATCGCTGGTTGCTTATAAATTCCGGAAGTGATTTAAGCATTTTGGACAATTTGGACACTTTGGTCGACAGCGATGTGGTTGTGGCTTCTGAAGATGTTAATGGATTTTTATTTACTGAAGGTAAGTGGTGTCTCTTTAAAACTAACAACACAAGTTACACCTACCGGTCACACATATAGTCCCAATCAAACATTTGAATACTAGTCTTGTGTCGTAGGTGACAGTAAGGTACCGGTAGATTCTAAACTTGACGTGTGTGTGCCTTTAGCCTTATTATTTAATAAAAAAAATATTTGATTCAGACTGTACCAATCATGTGCAAGGGGCTCCATGTTTTGATTCGGTCTACCTCAAAAATTAGCCTTAAGGTGGCACTGCAAATCTTGGAATGAAAGATCTAAACGCAAGCACATAAGCAAAATGTGCAAAGAGAACTTAAATATTTATATGAAAACCTATTTAAGGTCACATATTTGTCTGTATAAATAAAACTTGGATAAGTTGCAAAAAAACTATTTATACTCGCAACCTTGTAGCAATTGACAGCCTCCGTGGCGCAGCGGGCGAGTAACCGGCTGCGAAGCGAGAGGCCGTGGGTTCGATTCCCGCACTGAGACAAATGTTTGTGTGATCCCACAATTATTTGTTTCGGGTCTGGGTGTTGTGGGACCGCAAGTCCCTCGTAGTTCCTGATACCCACGACACAGGTTTACCTAGTGTGGGGTCAGGACTATGTGTGTGACTGTTGGGTGTATTTATTATAAAAAAAAATAAAAAAAAATTGTATTTAATTGACACTTGTTATACCTATTTCCCGCGTCGGACATTAAAAGGACGTTTTCTTACAATGAGTTTATGCACGAAGGTGGAGTAAAGGTGGAGGCAACACTCCTAATTACTTTTTGAAGTTCAATTTTGTATCGATATCTCACTATCTGTGATCCGATCTCACTTTCTTCCTTGAAGCCCAGGGATATCTGTGCTACTAGAGAGATCGGATCCCAAATTGACAAAACTTAGAAACCGACTTCTCTTTAAAGTCGGTGCCGGTCAAATAAAGTTGCACCGACTCCAAAGAGACAAGATAGAAATTGTTATTTTTGTCTTTTTAGTGTTTTTTTATTTTGAAGTCCTATTATCATATAATAACCAATGTAAGGTAGGTGCTCAGTATAAAGGGTAGGCATGGCGATAAGCGCACCGCTCTATCACATCAAGAGACGCACAAACACTCTATAGCCAAAACTAAATTGATCAACATTGTTAAACCCAATTTCCATTTCCTAGTCAGGGACGCAAGAAGGTCGTCTGTCAGACCTCTTTTTATAAGCATATCAGAACGATAAGAGGCGACACAATTATTATGCTGCAGTTAAGCAACGCGTGCTAGCGCGAGCCCAGGCACGAATAAAGATTTTTCTATTTTTATTAACTTGAATAACGAGACGAGCAGGTCGCTGGCCTGATGGTAAGGCGCCTGCTCATAAACAGAAGCAACGCCACCCAGAACTTTGAGTTAAAAGGCAATGAATGGCACTCGACTGCGCTCGTCACCCCGAGGCATAAGTTATTAAGTCTCATAATGACGAGACGAGCAGGTCGCTCGCTTGATTGTAAGCGCCACGCCTTCCTATAAACAAAAGCAACACCACGCAGAACTCATAATACCCAGTAATTTCTCAGGCTTCAATGTCCTTCAAACCGGAACACAGCAGTGCTTACACACTGTTGCTTGGCGGCAGAAATAGACTATGAGACTATGAGAGAGAAATAGACTATGAGAATATGAGACTATGAGATTAAGAGTTCTTTATAATTCGAAGATCTGATTGGTGTTGCTTCTGTTTATGGGCAAGCGTGACGCCTGATGGCGAGCGACCTGCTCGTCTCGTCATCGCAAGCTAATAAAAAAAGCTCAACGAATAACCGGTGTGCAGTGTCATTTAATAGATTGTGCTTGTCCGTTGCTTTTTTTTTAATATATATTTTAGGCCGGCAAACGAGCAAGTGGGTCACCTGATGGTAAGCGATCTCCACCGCCCATGTACGCCCACAATACAAAAGAATTATGGGCGCGTTGCCGACCTTAACGGAAAGGGATAATAAGGGATTGGGAAGGGGAGGGGGATTTGGGCCTCCGGATATCTCACTCACCGTACGAAACGCAGCAGCAAGCTGCTACTTTACGCCGGTTTTCTGTGAGACAGTGGCAACGACCCGGACGAGCCGGCCCATTCATGCTGTAGACAAAATTGTCTACAGCGTGGCTCTACCACTCGAAAGACTTTAATGTATACTACTAGACAAGCTGCGCGGTACATAGAAATTGCACCACTAGGTTGCGATCAATTGAACGTAACTCAATATTACCATCTCGCCTACTCTCAACTAAAACCCCTATCGTGCTCCCTGTTTGTGAGCTGTCAAACTCCTGCGTTATGTGACACAATTTTACTTCTAAACAGCCCGTCTAGTAGTAAGTATACAGTAAAGTCTTTGGGTGCTCGGCTCGCGCTAGCACGCGTCGTTTAATTTTACCATTAAAAGTTACATAAGCCAAGTCATGAAATGTAATTCAATTTGATCGGTATTTTTAAATCTACTTAACTTATTTATGATAATGTATGAATTTTTAAAATAACTCCATGTTTAGTAGTAATGTTTTTGTCTGTTTTTTTTTGTGTCTGATTAACATTCTTGTCCTTCAAACAGTAGCAACTACGGCGCTTATTTTTTTTATCTTTATCCTACCACGCAAAAGTGATAATTTCATTTCATTTAAGCATACGGTCTTAAAACTTTTTGAGTGGTAGAGCCACGTTGTAGACGGTTTTGTCTACAGCATGAATGTGCCGGCTCGTCCGGGTCGTTACCACTGTCTTACAAGTTGACTGTGCGTCCGTACAGTAATGTATGCTTACAATGTCTTCTTACTAGATAATACATCTATAGGAACGTATAGGAAGTGAAGAATTACTATTATACATTATATATACATCGCTATAGTTTATTCTGTTGCGCAAAATACCAATAATGCGCATTATTTGCGCGTTTGATAGATTACTTTGACCCGTTCCTTAATCGTTGGATCGTCATCACGCGTACAAAACACTAGTTGATACAAGTGTTTTTCATTTGCAAATATGTATTTATTTTATATAGCCTTTGCTCGCGGCTCCGCCTGCGTGAACGGCCTTTTCCAGGATAAAAAGTAGCCTATGTTACTCAGTGATAATGTAGCTTTCTAACGGCAAAAGAATTTTTGAAATCGGTCCAGTAGTTTTTAAGTTTATTCGTTACATACAAAAATACAAATCTTTCCTCTTTATAATATTAGTGTAGATTAAATACAGTCACACTCATAGTTCTGAACCCACACTAGGTTAACCTGTATAGTGGGTATCAGGAACTACGATGTACTTGCGGTCTCACAACACCCAGACCCGATTTTTTTTTCTGGATCACACAGACATTTGTCTCAGTGCGGGAATCGAACCCACGGTCTCTCGCTTAGCAGCCGGCTACTCGCCCACTGCGCGACGGAGGATGTTTATCATCAGCTTGTCATATAACAAAAGCCTCATATTAAATCTTCCACTCTTCCTAGCTTGGAGTTAGTCTTGCTAGTTTGGTCCGTTGGCGTTATCCCGGTTTGATGTCATCCGCCTTTCAATCATGATTTGACGGTGGATTTGGTATTATATGGGGTGACCCGCTGTCTGACCCCCACAACCCGCAACGGGAACCAAGTTTCGCCATTGCCTCGTCCGTTAATCAGCAGAGTGTACCACGTGCAGGTCAGCCTTGACCTTGAGCCTAAGATGTTAGTAGCCCACATACAATCATTAATAAATAAATGGGAGCATAATATATTTGTAAACTTAAACTGTGGCTTAATATCTGACTTTTAAGGCAGACTTCCGATGGACGCGTTAAACGTTATATGCGAGCGTCAATGCCGTCGTCACATGTCAACGCTTAGATTATTTGTCAACGCCATATTGAAAGCGTCAGTGATGATACCTCTATCTAATTGTCTCTCATAGATGATTCCTTAAGTATCACTAACGCTCCTGTCTGATGTTTGACGCGATTATCCGAAGCCTGCCTTAGGCTTTCTCTTACATTACGGTAGGACTAGAACCGAAGAGGGAGAGAGAAAAATTAGTATTTATTACTATAGATAATTAGGTTAAAAGACATTGGGCCTAACGTCCTTATATAAATTATGAGCTTCAATCGATTTAATTCTCACGCAGGCTAAGGTTGAAATACATGAATCACCCTTGACAGATTTAAACTGAGATAATATGAATAATGGTAAACCTTCAAACAGATTGTGCGTCAGTTGCATTGGAATAACGCTGATGATGGCATGTTAGGACTCAGCTGACAGAAATACCTATAAGCAGTAAAGCTCTAGTCATGCCTTTATGTAATTACAAGCGTTAAAATCCCCGACACCAATTAAAAAAAGATCTGTAGTTTCCAAATGGCGAAACAGATCTTCTTCAAACGTCGCTAAAAATACCACAAAACCAGGTATTAAAAAATAAAAATAATGCATTAAATGCAAATCAGACCATTCGTTTAAGCGCAGACAGATACACAGACAGACAAAGGGTCAAACTTAAAATGTTCACTTTTAGTAATGGACAAAAATCCTTAAAGATGCAAATATTAGTAGCAGTAACATTTAAATGTCGACATGGCCTGTAATCTATACATCTGCCGCTTAATTCTAGGTCCCACGCGTCAGGAATACGTAAAATTATATTTTAAACGCGTTTTTCTATTGTTTTGCACATCTTGAACATTTGAATAGCTTCCTTGTTTTGATTTTGTAGGAAATATTCTGCTTGGTCACGATATTGCGATTTAACTGGAGTCGGGACAGTTCAAAATATGTTTATTGTCGCATTTAACTGTAGTCGAGGCAGTTAAAGATGAGTTTATTGTCGTATTAGCAATGATAATTGTTGACCAATATGTTTAGTAGACATTAGTAGGTTATCTAGAATACATACATGCTTCGGATAGCAATCGAAGCTGGTGCTTATACTCATAAGCAAGTAATTAAACTGCCTGAGGAGTAGCAAAACGTTATAAAATCCAATGCTAGGTGATTAGTATAATAATAAAACGGCCAGTTCAAGTTCGGTCCATAGACTCAAACTGGCACGACAAATGATTATGTATGATTGTGGTTTTCTTTAAGTATAGATAGATCGGCTCATTTGTGCATATACAGTCATTATGTCTAAACTCATCACTCATACAGAGCAAGACGTACACGAATAATTTGTGTTATCTATATTCTCCTAATTATAGATGATAAATCTATCTAAGGTCTGACTTTTCCTATGAAACGAATCACCAAATTCTGTTTCAGTTTACAAAATTGCTGCTAACACTGATATCATTTTTAATAAAAGAGCATCTTGGATGGAGCATATTTACGATAAAAATATACTAGCTAATAAAACGAATAAAGAAAATAACAATGAAACTGATTCAAATCACAGAGAAACAGACTTTAAAGGACTAGTAGAAAATAATAAAAGTGTATGGAACAGATATATTGTTAATGAATGTGGAGTAATAGAAGATTATAGAAAGAATAAAGTGTTATCAACAAGAAGAAATGATTTAAAAGGTCACCCACTAACGATGGTGAATGTCATCACCGATAGTAACGAAACTAGAATCCATCTAGATGATAGACTGTAAGTGTATTTACTGACATATTGAAAAGCCAAAAATATGTTCAAATCTGTATTCAACATAGATATGTGGGATAAGTATTTCCAACATGTTCATAGAATTTAGATTACAATTATACTATTTTGTTTTTTTTTTGTATTTTAATAATTTGCGATAGTTGTTAATAAACCTCTGCGGTGAATCTCATTGTTACTAATTGGTCCTATTTTTTTTTATTTAGCCTCTTAGTAACAGGAGAAAAACTGAAGGAAAGTTCTTAATTGGTCTGTATTTATATCTTTTTATTTGGTAATAATCAAGTCAGATTGTATTGTATATTATATATTATTGTCAGATTTAATGAACTCTATAATATTTAGGCCGACTTGCACGACGATCCTAAATCGAGATTTACTACTAAACTTATTTACTTATCTCAAATTTTTATTCGATTTGACGTTTCTTAAACGTTTCTTAAAAGTGATTTAACCGATTTAAGTACGTCGTGGAAATGGGCCTTAAAAAAATCCTTCCTATTTTACATTATAGGCAAAAAATACATAACAGCAAAATAACTTGTTATTTATTTATGACTAGCTTGTTCTCGCGGCTCCGCCCGCGTGTACAGCCTTTTCCGGGATAAAAAGTAGCCTATAATTTGGATAAAAAGTAGCTTATAGCCATCTCCAGGGTCCCATCTATTTCTGTATCAATATTAATCAAAATCGGTTCAGCGATTAAGGCATGACAGCGTAACAAACAATCAAACTCACTTTCACATTTTTTAATATTAGTTAGGGTAAATCCTATAAAGATACATATCATTGCCAAATAACTAGTTTTCCTTTTCTTACATAACGAACAAGTTTTATTACAAATATCTTTTGAGCTGTTTAAAATTAATACATTCCAATAATAAGTGATTTATGAATAACATGCCTATCCCAGCGAGGCGACTGCCTTGGTAACGCAGTTGTATTGCGTACCTACTCGATACGACTGCTGTGCTGAGGTCTCGGGTTCGATCCCCGGTTCGGGTTAAAGTAATATTGTGGTTTTCTATAACGAAATGCTGAACACCAACCCGGATTCTGGAATTGTGTCCGGTATGGCAATAGGCTGGGCAACAGGGGGGACCCTGACCCTGACATCATGGGACGGAAATAAGCTGACGGAGTGCGTATGTATGTATGTACATTATCAATAAAACATTTTATTCTTTTTTTTTTTTTAACTTGCAAGTATCGAACTGCCAAGTTACTTTTTTTTTTATTCACACACATAGTCCTGAGACCCCACACTAGGTAAACCTGTATCGTGGGTATCAGAAACTACGAGGGACTTGCGTTCCCACAACACCCAGACCCGAAACAAATTTTTGTGGATCATACAAACATTTGTCTCAGTGCGGGAATCGAACCTACGGCCTCTCTGCGCCACGGAGGCTGTCATATGTTACTAGACTGGAGCGTACTCGAAGACACAAAGAGATTTGAGCGTTGTCTCTATCAAATCATTATCAGTTGAGGTGCATTCATTTAAAAATTGCTTTCAGAAATCTCCACCAGGACTCCATAACGAAGATGTCATACGCAGTAGTAAAAATATGCTTTGAGATGCTCAACGCTACCGAAAAGTTAATGTTTACTCATACTTGGGGGTATAGAGACAAAAATGGCAACTGGCAGGGTGTCGTTGATCATCTGATTAAAAAAGAAGCTGATCTTGGTAAATATATCACATATTGAGATATTTTGCTATCCTTGTGTCCCAAATAATTATATGTTTACCAGCTGTCCCGCGCAGTTTCACCCGCAACTACAGCAGTGCCACCTACCGGGTCCAATTGTGAATCTAAACCATCCAGGGCGCCACTCAAACGCATACAAAAAAAAACATTCAATTCGGTCCAGCCGTTTAGGAGGAGTTCAGTCACATACACACGTACAGTAGAATTATATATACATATAAAGATGGTAGTTTGTTAGCTGTCAACTCCGCATATTCCTTTCTATTTCTTGCCAGGTTAAATAGCTCTTCAACCCTGGTGATTCCTGCCCATTCTCTTATGTTCCTGAGCCACGATTTCCTTCTTCTACCGACGTGTCGCTTTTCCTCTAAAATTGACAGCCTACATTCAATAGTGAATAGGCACCGCAAGAGAGAGAGAGAGATAGTTTGTGATCAGCCAAATATTTGTCTCGGTGCGGGAATCGAACCCGCAGTCTGACATTTCACAGTTGGCGACTCGCTCACTGCGCCATTGAGGCTGTCAAAACCTTGGAATCTTTGTATGGAGCTAGAAATTTTGATGAAACCAGCTTTCAAACCGAAAAACCGCATTAGAATCGTTTGGTTCGTTTATGCAATACAATCCCACACACACATCTACCTACAGACAAACAAAGGGGCCAAACTTATATACCCTTGTTTTTGTCGTGGGTTTGAAAGGGATTTTAAATGTTTCCCAACTCATATATCAAAACATAAAGGGCCTTACTTATAAACGTTACTTATAAAATCAATATATAAAAAAATAAAAATATAAAGAGCCTTACTTTTAACGTTACTTAAGCATTGATTAGTTAAACACTCTTTTGTCTTTCTCTGTCAACGCGATTTATAAAGTAGCTAGAAAGAGACGAAAACAGTGTTCAACTAAGCAGTGCTTGAGAAAGTTTTTTAAGTAAAGGCCATAATAAACCCATTATGTTACTCGTAAGTTGTCACATAAGTGGTAGAGCCACGCTGTAGACTGTTTTATCTCCAGCATGAAAGGGCGGGCTTAACCTGGTAGTTACCAACAAATACCAATCCCGGTCAATTCATGTGTCATTTTTCGAATCGACGACTAAAACACGAGTTACCCGACCTCGGAATTGAACCAACGACCTCACACAGTTATCATCCTTAGTACGTTACCACTAGACTAGGCGAAGTTATGTTTTGTATTATTATTTAGGTTTATTGAATGGTAGAGCCACGTTGTAGACAGTTTTGTCTACAGTATGAATGGGCTGGCTCGACCGGGTCGTTACCACTGTCTCACAGAAAACCGACGTGACGTAGCAGCTTGCTGTTGCTGTTCGTACGGTGAGTGAGACATGCGGAGGTTCAAATCCCCTTCCCTTTCCCAATCTTTTAATGATCCTTTTCCTTTAAGGTCAGGAACGCGTCCATGATTCTTTAGCTATTGCGGATGTTCATTAATGGTAGAGATCACTTACCATCAGGAGACCCACTTTTTTATGGTATAGGCCGGCAATCGAACAAGTGGGTCACCTGATGGTAAGTGATCTCCACCGTTCATGTACGCCCACAATACCAAAGGAATCATGGGTGCGTTGCCAACCATATAGGAAAGGGATAATTAAGGGAAGGGTTTGGGCCTCGGGATATCTGCTCGTTGACAGGTCTCTGCTATAAAAAAAGTTATAGAAAGGTTGGTGGAAACGAGCATTACTGTATTTCTTCAGGAACCTTAACAATCTTCACCCAGGAGCGTATGGATGTAGTAGACTACATAGCCATGGTGGGATCGACAGCAGTGAGGTTCGTCTTCAGAGAACCACCTCTGGCGTACATCTCCAATATATTCACGCTTCCCTTCACCGGGACAGTCTGGATGGCGATACTGATATGTGTCCTGGGATGTTCTGTATTCCTGTATATTACCTCTAAATGGGAAGCGACTATGGGAATGGTAAGTATTTTTTAGCTTATTAGCTTAAGTGACGAGACGAGCTCGCTAGATAGTATACGTGTTTAACGTAGTCGTACGTATTTATGAGTGGTAGAGCCACGCTGTAGACACTTTTGTCTATAGCATGTATGGACTGGCTCGTGCGGGTCATTACCACTATCTCACAGAAAACCGACGTAATGTAGCAGCTTGCTGCTACGTTTCGTACGGTGAGTGAGATATGTGGAGGCCCAAACCCCCTCCCCTTCCTAATCCCTTAATTATCCCTTTTCTTTTAAGGTCGGCAACGCACCCATGATTCTTTTGGTATTGTGGTGGCGATCACTCAATATCAGGTGACCCACTTGCACGTTGCATAAACAGAAGCAACACCACTCAGAACTTTATAAAGTACTGCATGGTCTAGAAGTATGCTCGTTAAGTCTCATAATACTGTATAATTTCACTGGCTTCAATGCCTTTCAAACCAGGACACGAAAATGAATTCTCATTCACATTCTCACAAATTGAATTATAACAGTAATCCTAAAGTTCCATAACACTTATAAAATATTCCAGTTGCATTATTTAATGATGTCATTATCAAAAACTTGAACAAATGTTCTAAAAAGTACCTAATACAACTGATGACTCCATCTACTTAGCAATCACGTTTAAAGTTCCATTAAAGCTAAAGATCATTTGCGGTTGTTTTTGGCCGTCCTACGCAAACAACAATCCAGGAAAACTATATTTTATGAATCACGGTCAGGACAGCCTCCGTGGCGCAGTGGGCGAGTAGCCGGCTGCGAAGCGTGAGGCCGTGGATCGATTCCCGCACCGAGACAATTGTTAGTGTGATCCACAAATATTTGTATCGTGTCTGGGTGCTGTGCAACCGCAAGCCTGCGCAAGCCCTTTGTAGTTCCTGATACCGACAATACAGGTTAACCTAGTGTGGGGTCAGGACTATGTGTGTGACTGTTGGGTGTATTTATTTATTTATTTTGCTAGAGACGTTGTATGAGGCAAAGGGGAATGTACGGATGTTATAGTGAAAGGGATGTACTTTACGGGATAATAGCTTTATCTCGCTGTAACAGGATAGAAAGTAGCCAAGTCCTACTCCAGGTTGTGGTCTAACTATGTGCCAAATCCTTTCTGCCGGTCAGGCGTGATTAACAAATAAAAAAAAACACATTTAAAATATTAATCAAACACGAAAAAGGGACATAGTTTCTCGGCAGGGTTACTTTTGCTATCGAATGTAGTTACTTTTAACCAGTGAAAAAACCAAGGAGGTTCTCAATTCAAAGCGTTTCTTTATACATATAACCACGCATAAATGTGGACTAATTTGAATCATTATGTCAACTAACTTTTTTAAATAATTAAAAATAAATGTATAATTTTAAAATGAAGGTAGCCATTGTAACATTAACTTTTCGAGACGACCTACACCTCAGTCTCTCCCGTGACCACGAAGGCTGAAAAGCTTTCAAAACGTCGGAACTAAAATAAAAATTAAACCGCGATAAAATCCGTATAAACTAGTTTTATTTCAATGTGTAATATTCGCGTAAACCTAAGAAATCACTTGAATCATTATATTATTATCTAAACGAGTACAACTCAAAGTTGGTCCTATTTAAAAAAAAATAGGTTTCATGAAGATGTTTTTAGTTTCTTTGTTATTTTAGCATCCTCTACAATTAGACGGCACTTGGGCAGATGTGCTGATCCTTATCATTGGTGCTGTACTGCAACAAGGATGTACTCTTGAACCGAGATATGCAGCAGGTAGAAATTTTACTACTTACCTATTTTTTATTACAGAGGGTGGCAAACAAGCAAGTGGGTCATCTGCTTGCCCTTACTAGCCCTGCCAAAACCGTGACTTATGAATATCGTATAAATAATAATTAATTAACTCCCCAGAGGGGTTGAAAACTACAATCCAAATATTTTTGTTACATGTGTTAAAAGCTTGTTGCGCTGACCCCACTGCAAGTGGGATTAGGAAAGATGGAAGGAAGGAATAAAGAATAATTAAGCAACTACAGTTAGACGAAATATAAATGGTGGACTAAAGCCTAAACCCCTCTTATTCGTAAAGAAGCCCCGAGCCCAACTGTCCAATAAATGCTTTCTTCATTTCTTTCAACCCAGCGGTTTATTACAGGCTTGGTAAAAAATAATTTTGATCATTAACAGCCTCCGTAGCGCAGGGCGAGTAGCCGGCTGTGAAGCGAGAGGCCGTGGGTTCGATTCCCGCACCGAGACAAATGTTAGTGTGATCCATAGAAATTTGTTTCAGGTCTCTTGTGTGTCAGGTCAGGACTATGTGTGTGCCTGTTGGGTGTATTTTTTTTTATAGCTTGAATGACGAGACGAGCCAGTCGCTCGCCTGATGTTAGGGAGCAAGCAAGCGCCACGCGTGCGTGCGTCACCCCGAGACATAAGGTGTTAAGTCTCATAATGCCCAGTAATTTCAATGGCTTCAATGTCCTTCAAACCGGAACAAAACAGTGCTTACACAATGTTGCTTAGCGGCGATAGATAAAGCGGTGGTTGCAACCCAACCGGCCTTTCGCATACGAGGGACCTACCACCTTATAAAATATTTTATATTTATTATTTACTAGCATTACCCGCGGCTCCGCCCGCGTGAATAGAATTTTCCGAAACAAAACGTAGCCTATAACCGTCTCCAGGGTCCCATCTATCTCTACATCAAAATTCATCAAAATCAGTTCAGTGATATAGGCGTGAAAGCGTAACAAACAAATAGTTTTTTTTCATAAAAAGTATCCTTTGTTACTTCTTATACCTCCAAGAATATGTGTACAAAGTTTCATGATGATCGGTTAAGTAGTTTTCGCGTGAAAGCGTAACAAACAAACTTACACATTACACTTACAACTTACACATACTTCACATTTATAATATTAGTATGATTGACAGGTAGATGTGTTACCTTGATCCTGTTCGTTGCCCTTACGATCCTGTACGCTGCGTATTCGGCGAACATCGTCGTATTACTACGTGCTCCTAGCTCCTCAGTACGCACCCTGCCTGATCTCCTCAACTCGCCTATAAAGGTTGGAGCCAGTGACTTCGAGTACAACAGATATTTCTTCAAGGTAAGTATAGTATACGCACTTACGCCTGTAATTCCTGAAGGAGTAGACAGAGGTGTAACCAGTACACCAACATTTTATGTTCCGAATATATTATGAGAAAGAATTTCCATATATATATATATATTTTATAGTATAGGCCGACAAACGAGCAAATGGGTCACCTGATGGTAAGCGATCTCCACCGCCCATGTACGCCCACAATACAAAATAATTATGGGCGCGTTGCCGACCAAAGGAAAGGGATAATAAGGGATTGGGAAGGGGAGGGAGATTTAGGCCTCCGGATATCTCACTCACCGTACGAAACACAGCAGCAAGCTGCTACTTTACGCCGGTTTTCTGTGAGACAGTGGTAACGACCCGGACGAGCCGGCCCATTTATGCTGTAGACAAAATTGTCTACAGCGTGGCTCTACCACTGCAAATATATTATTTATTTCTCCATAAATATTATTTTAATTACATTAATTTATTATTTAATTATTTATTTCATATTATTTCTGCATTGCAGAAATTAAACGAACCAATAAGGAAAGCTATATACGATAAGAAAATAGCTCCAAAGGGAAAGAAACCTAATTTCTACACGATGCAGGACGGAGTGGAGAGGATTCGACAGGTCAGTAGAATTTTTAAATTACATTTAAGGTTGTAACTAAGGGTAAATCATAAAAAAATATGTTAACTACACAATACTGAAAAACCTACTGAAATAATCGCTGTACAATATGAGCCTTACTTATTTAACTAATCAAAGCTTGAGTAACGTTTATAAGTAAGGCCCTTTAAATGTGTAATAGTAATAACATAACTCATTACGGAAACTGTCAAAGCAGAATTTATGTGCTCGACTCTAAGCGACTCTAAGGCTCGAAAAAGTAAAAAAAAATATAACTGCCATTATGTAATCTTTGACACAATTTTTCTAGTGAATCGAGATATTGATTCAAATGAATCCTCGATAATCATAATCCATATGATCAAATAAAAAAGAGACATATTACTTTTTCAACGTTCCGATAGATTTTTGTGTGGCGCAAATAGTCAAGTTCATTAGCATAGGGTGCAGTCTTAAAGCCCCATTTAGCCAGAGAGTCCCTCATACGACATAGGCGAGAATATGACAGAAAGAGGCCAGCAAACGAGCAAGTTGGTCACCTGATAGTAAGTGATCTCCACCGCTCATAAACATTCGCAATACCTGAAGAATCATTAACGCGTTACTCGCCGGTCTTAAAAGAAACGGGTGGTTAAGGGAGTGGTAATGGTAAGGGGAAATGTGCCTCCGGATATCTGATTCAGAAAAAAAAAATTGTAAGTCCACACTTGAAGAATATATCGCGTAACATACAAGTTGAGAGCCTCCTCCTATCTTTTGAAAGTAGTTTGCAGAAAATAACATTTACGTATATTAGAAAGTATAGCGCTATTTAGGCACCCGTGCCGTGTGACGAGGTGGCCGAGAGGTTAAGGCGTTGGACTGCTAATCCAATGTGCTCTGCACGCGTGGGTTCGAATCCCATCCTCGTCGATTCCATTTTGAATATTTTTGTTTTTAATGAATTTTCTTTATATATTTTTTTAGTAAAGTATATTTGAATTTTTCCCAGAAAAAATATTTTTCTGAGACCTAAGTAGTTACTTATCGTCTATACTAATATTATAAAGAGGAAAGATTTGATTGTTTGTTTGTTTGCATTGAATAGGCTCCGAAACTACTGAACTGATTTGAAAAATTCTTTCATTGTTGGGAAGCTACACTATCCCCACGTGACATAGGCTACTTTTTCCGTTCACGCGGGTGGAGCCGCGAGCAAAGGCTAGTCATCAATAATAAGTACAAAAATAAGTTTTTGAAATCGGAGTCTGAAAACAAAGTCACTATCTGCGTCTGTCTGTTTTTACGCTGATTTCTCCCAAAATATGCAACGGTAGATGCCGTTTACACTATCATTCAGATAATTTATTCCGGAAGGTTGATACATATGTAAGTATATCACGCTATAACCCATGGGAGTAGAGCAGTAACATACCTGCGTTGAAACCGCGAGGTATATCTAGCAATTTAACAATACAGACAAAGTTGGTAGGAGTATTTTAAGTGACATATAGATCAAAAAAGATTTTTCTAGATTTTCTGGGGATTGTGCCTTCGGAAATCTCACTCTATTTTTTTATCTTGGCTCGGCAATATGTCTACGCTACATCTGATAGTAATTTATTTTATTTTTATTTAATACACTTCATACAAAATATGTAAATAATAATAATAAATAAATAGCAAGCTGCTACTTTACGTCGGTTTTCTGTGAGACAGTGGTAACGACCCGGGCGAGCCGGTCCATTCGTGCTATAGACAAAAGTGTCTACAGCGTGGCTCTACCACTCATAAAAGGTAGCTCTTACATTAAGATACGATATTTATTCCAGGGTCTATTCGCTTTCCACATGGAACTAAACCCTGGCTACAGGCTGATCCAGGAGACCTATCAAGAAGACGAGAAGTGCGATCTGGTAGAAATAGACTACATTAACGAAATCGATCCCTGGGTGCCGGGGCAGAAACGAGCGCCTTTGAGAAACCTGTATAAAATTAAGTAAGTCCTCTTTTTCAAAAAATATGGGTCACCGTAGTGCACGAGACTATCCCGCTCATACACCCGCCGCTGTAACTCTTATAGTCAGGATCGACAGTGGCACGCATATTTCGACACCGAGCAATGAAGCTCGGCGAGTCTCTTGGAATGCAAATCTGTCTTTATCCCGCAACGAAATGAATCAAATAGAAAATTAGGAAGGATTTGGAAATAATAATTGTCCACTTCACCGTAGTGCAGTAGTGACACAGCGCGTCGCCTACAACTACTGAAGTTGAGGCAAGTCACTATGAATACTTGTGTACACAAGTAGGCGCTTTGTCCATGCTCGCGTTGTCACAACAGACGCTAACGCAACGAAAAAATAAATATATATATAGAGATAGTAGGTACGATAAAACATCATTTAGTCCTAGTAGGAGTAACGGTCCAGCGTTTTAGCTTCAATAAAAGTGTAGCAATGTGACTGCCTCGGTGGCGAAGTTGTAATGCGTACGCGTTACGATTGAGGCTAGCGCTGAGGTCTCGGCTTCGATTCCCGGGTCGGGGAAAGTAGTATTGAGTTTTTCTATTACGAAATACTCAGTATCAGCCCGTAGTCTGGAATTTGTACCCGGTATGGTGATAGGCTCGCCCCCTATCACATCGTGGGGCGGAGATATGGTCGGCGAAATGTGGGTGTACTGGTTACACCTCTGCCTACCCCTTCGGGGATAACAGGCGTGAGTGCGTATGTAAAAATGTAGCACTCGTGCTATCTCTACATTTTCTCGAAAATTAGTGAACATAATTATCTCGAGGGCTTATGTCAAGCGCGCCGGACAAATATTTGATGAGCTCCGTAGTGCAGTAGGCGAGTAACCTATTGCGTGGCGAGAGGCCGTGGGTTCGATCCCACACCGAGACGTTTGTGTGATCTACAAATATTGGTTTTGGGTCTGGGTGTTGTGGGACCACAATCCCTCGTAGTTCCTGATACCCACGATACAAGTTAACCTAGTGTGGGGTCAGGACTAGGCGTGTGACTGTTGGGTGTATTTATTATCTTTATATACTCGTATATAATTCTAATGTACGTGTGTACGTGACTAAACTCCACCTAAACGGCTGGACCGATTTGAATGATTTTTTTTGTATGCGTTTGGGTGGCGCCCTGGATGGTTTAGATTCACAATTGGACCCGGTAGGTGGCGCTGCTGTAGTAGCGGGAGAAACCGCGCGGGACAGCTATTATTTATAAAAGTTATATAAGTATTTTTTTACAATTGTTACTAGCTTCCTGAAGATTCGTGAGTCGGGCATCCAGGCGAACATCCACCACCGTCTTCATGTGCCAAAACCGAAGTGTTCAGGCACGGTGTCCACATTCAGCAGTGTTGGCATCACTGACATGCTGCCCGCTATATTGGCAACACTGTACGGCATGATGCTTGCTCCAGCCGTGCTGCTGTTGGAAATCGCTTATAGAAAATTGTGAGTGGAATCCATTTTTTACCAACTTCAAATATAGAGGACCTTCTTAATTAGATGCGATTTTTTAATATCATCTTTATTTAGCTCATAGACAGCCTCCGTGGCGCGTAGTGAGTAGCTGGCTGTGAAGCGAGAGGCTGCGAGTTTGATTCCAACACCGGGACAAAAGTTTGTTCGGTCCACAAGTATTTGTTTCAAGTCTGGTTTGTATCACTCGTAGTTCCTGATACCCACGATACAGATTCACCTAGTGTCATTACTATGCATGTGACTGTTGGGTGTTACATGGATAAATATACGTAGATAATCATTAGTAAATTAATATTAAAAGTGGTAGTAGAGTCACGCTGTAGATAGTTATGTCTACAGTATGAATAAACCGACTCGAAGTAACAGCTTGCTGTTGCGTTTCGTACGGTGAGCGAGATATCCGAAGGCCCAAATTCCACCTCCCGTTCCCAATCTCTTATTTATTTATTTATAATGCTTTATTGTACATTAGACACTTAGTAAAAAGACAATAAACTTTTAAACATAGTCTAATTGGCGGCCTTATCACTCAGGGCAAACTCTTACAGGCAACCATAGGATGGAGATAATAGAACGAATTAATTATACCTATCCTTTAAGGTCGGCGACGTGTCCATGATTGTTCTGGTGTGTTCGGCGTTAATGAGCGGTGGAGATTATTTACCATCACGTGACCTACTTGCTCGTTTGCTGACCTCAACCTTAAATATATTTTTTTTCTTTTCAGAATTATAGTGAGACAGAAAAAGAAGATTTCAGCTGATGAAAGTCTCCACATCACTCCGTTTGTAAACTAAATGTACTACTTGATGTAATATTTACAATTATGTATTACTACACTCTATAAGGGGCTCATAGCCAGTTGCACTCACTGATCGGTGACGACTATTGAGTTAAACTGTAGGCCTAGTACAGGTTTTAATAGTTTTCCTAAACGATGAAAGTTTTCGTCTTCTCGCCTTACGTCAAATATTTAGCCACTAGTGGGAACTATAATGAATTAAAATTAATAATTAATAATATGGTTAATTTTATGTCATATTAGTCGACTAAGAAATTATTTGCAAGCGATTCTTTCCTTCGTTACCGTATGATATACTAGTTTAGTTTAGTTTACTTCGACGGTAGTAAAATTATACGAGTTCGAAAACTGCGAACGTATTTGTGACTTGTACTACTACAGTATTCAGTCCGGGCAGTTTCCCGGTAAACTAATTTGACAAGCAGAATTCAACCTTATTGACACTCCACCTGCCCTTCAAATTTGAGACCTATTATGACAAAAATACACTGACGTTTAGATATATCTACCATACAATTACCGGTTAACCACCCGGGATGACTCGCTGTCAGTCTATGGATGGGTGACCTCTTAATGATATTTCAACTAAGGATCTCCGTGTTTCGGAGGGCACGTAAAAACTCGGTCCCGGCTGTTATCAACTGACAGCAGTCGTTAAGCCAAGTCGGAGGCCTTTGGGCGGCTTGAAAACTTTGACACTAGGTTGGCCACTAACTAGTATTGGATTTAATTAGCATTCGCATTAATTTTTAGCGTGCGAAGTGTCATTTAGCAAATTAAATACAGTTTCGATTTGCGAAGTTATGTGAAGTATGAATTCATTCGTTTCTTCGTAAATCGTAATTCATTTAACGCGTTGCAGCAACGGGGGCAACGTGCTATCCCTTTCGCACTCGCGAGAACACTATATTAACAATGAATACATACGTAACTTAGAAAAGTAAGTGCATGCTCTTAGTGCTGCATGAACCTGTGACTTTCATTTCGATAGTCCGTACCACTCCCCACTGAGCTGTCACTGCTTTACATTAATTTCATATTAACCAAAATTATTATATTTATTGTGAAACATACCTTCAGCGTATGTTAGACTAAGCACTGAAAAGCTAGAGTATATTATGTAAAACACATTAAATAAAATAAACTTGTTAGAAATTATTTTATTTATGACTCACTTTGTAATGTCAAAATGTGACACAAATGATACAGTTCTTTTAGAACTCGTATACAATTATTAAAATTGAAGCTTTCCTATGCAAATAGGGCTTTCGTGAAAGATTAATAATATGTATTAAGTCAACCGTAACAAACTATAGCAGAATAATAAAGAAGATTTGTTTGTTTGTATATCGCAACATTGGTATCATAACTACAGTACTGCTGGCAGATAATACTTGAAATATTTCATGAAGTAATTTAATAGTTAAATGAAATAAATAAATACACTCAACAGTCACGCACATCGTCCTGACCCCACACCTGTATCGTGTGTATCAGGAAACATGAAGGTCTTTCGGTCCCACAACACTCAGACCCGCAACCGACATTTGTGGATCACACCGACATTTCTCTCGGTGCGGGAATCGAACCCGCGGCCTCTCGTTTCAAAGCCGGTTATTCCCAGCATGGAGGCTGTCATAATTTAAAAAATATGTGAAATAAATCAATCATGATTAATCAATATAAAAATGATTGGATAGGTCACTTAGTATAATATACACCTTGACTAAAACATGTATTAGTGAGAAAAAAACGATTATTATAAAGGATGGAGTTAATCATCAGAAAAATGAAGTATTCAGTATGTAAAGAAAATAGACAAACCCTCAAGAAAGTAGTAGTTTTTATATGTTTTGTAATAAATACATACATTATATAAGAACCGTTCAAACATACAAAAATGGTAGAACACTGTAAACTTTGCTCGCAAAACATAGAAATATTATCAAGGAAAATGATTCTAACACTATTAATGGTAAATATATTTAGGTTAGTAAGAACAAATGATGATTTTGATATTCAGTTTATTACTAATTTCATTACGAATGAACGCAAACCTACGATTTTGGTGTACAGCGGACTATGTTGGGAGAAACGTAAGTATATTTTCAATAATGCGATGGAAATAATTTCTAATATTAGCTTAATTACAGGACCGATTTTTCAATATGCGAATAAATGTTATTCACCTTATAACGCATTATATTTTATTATAGCAGAGGCTGGCAACCGAGCAAGTGGGTCACCTGATGGGAAGTGATCTCCACCGCCCATGTACACTAATAATACCAAAAGAGTCATGGCCCCGTTGCCGACCTTATAGGAAAGGGATAATAAGGGATTGGGAAGGGTAGGGGATTTGAGCCTCCGGATATCTCTCACCGTACGAAACGCAGCGGCAAGCTGCTACTTTACGTCGGTTTTCTGTGAGACAGTGGTAGCGACCCGGATGAGACGGCCAATTCATGCTAGACAAAACTGTCTACAGCGTGGCTCTACCACTCAAGTCCTCTTTGCCCTCTCATTTATTTTGCCCAAAACCAGGATGATTGGCGCTTACTTTGAGTGGCCTACGTCCAACAATGGAGGGCAGTGTAATGCCGTAGGCGTCATCATAGGTTGAGATGAAGAAGTTGATATTCCTGTATTAAAAAAACTTTACTTTTAAATTGAGAAATCGAAAATCTTTTTATCGCAGTTCAGTACACAATTTTAATAAATAGGTAAATAACTTTCAGATGCTGAAATAAAATTGACAAAAGCACTTAATAAAGTGGAGGTCAGGACATCCGCGTCACTAGAAATCAAAACCAAATTTCAACAAAATGTGTTAATGTTTATGACTAATCTGAATTGCTACAAATGTGAAGAAACTATCATGACTGTAGGTATTTTATAGGTTGTATTATCAACACTATAGATCAATACAATATCTATATAAAATGTTTGTTGTGTTGTCCTCTTTATCATGTCCGGTGACAGCGACCCAAAACTAATACTCTCTTTTCGCGTGAACTCTTAGATACATACATACTCGTACACACACACTCACGCCTGCAATCCCCGAAGGGGTAGGCAGAGGTGTAACCAGTACACCGACATTTCGCCGAGCGCATCCCCGTCCCATAATGTGATAGGGGGCGAGCCTATCGCCATACCGGGCACAAATTCCAGACTCCGGGCTGATACTGAGCATTTCGTAATTTTACCCGACCCGGGGATTGAACCCGAGACCTCAGCGTTAGCTTAACCTTGACGCGTACGCATTACAAATGTGCCACCGAGGCAGTCTTTCTCTTAGATGACTAGCCGAATTTTAAAAGCTCTATCACACTGTGCGCAGAAGAGTTGACCAGCATCATTAAAATGTATAGGTATATGAAGGTTATGGGCGATTTTTAGGTAGGCAGCGTTTTTTTCCAGATCTTCGAGCCGCTTCGCTTCAAATCGTTCGACTACTTTGTGAATTTTATTGCGCCAGCCTTATATAGTTATAAAAAAAGTCCTGAGTCAACTCATTTACTCAACGCCCAGTCCAAAGCCTCCGACCTAGAAAGCTGACATTTTACACAGGGGTTCCCTTGATGATGTATACAACAACAAAAAATTATATCCAACCCCTAAAGGAGTAAAATAAGGATTCAAAGTTATAAATAAACATTTCGACACGAAACTTCGTATGAGTGCTCCTAAAACCAATAAGCAATGCGTGCTCCGCGATTTTTCGAAAATCAATCTCTAGGGGGTGACATTTTTGAATAGGCCGTAGTTTGTTCCGGATAAAGACATTCAGGCGGGCGGAGCCGCGAGTAAAACGTGGCGCTAATAAGTTACAACTTCAAGTCACATAATATTGTAATGTATTTATTTGTTGTTATCTGTTGAATAGTTTCTTATTTTCTCTTGTATGTACTCCTTCATGAGATCTTTATGAGATCATTATCGGAGTAAATTCGATAGAGTATACTAGTGATCATTAGGGCACATCTGGCAGAGTTATACGTGAACATTCATAAAAAAAATATACAGACTTCCTTCTCCTTATTGAAGTGGATTATCAATTTATAACAAGCATCGTCATAAACTTCATAATATGGATCAAGGTAAAGAATACCAAGGTAGATCAATAAAATTTTATCGTTTAAGGCAACGTCGAGACGGTTATTTCAATTCTCGTACCGGTGGCTAGTTCTCATGAATTCCACGGATCATTCAAGATTGAACCTTCTCTACAATAGTCCGCTGCTTGCCACCAGCGACTTGATATTGGCTGAGAAAGAAGATGCACTGTACACTTTGACAGAATGTAAGTATTGTGTAAACTATGCTATTACTTATATTAATATCACCTGTACTTGGTACGGACAGTGGTGATGATTAACGGAAGAGGCAATGAGGCAATCTTGGTTCCCGTTGCGAGTTGTGGGGATCAGACAGCGGGTATGTAGTACAAAATAGAGTCAAATCTATGCTACGAGAAGGTGGACACTGCAATTAAAATAGCGCTTATGACAAGTCAGTAAAAAATAAATAAACTTACCTATATAAATTATATCAACTAATGTATACATAACATACATAGCATCATCAAAATACGCTGGCAACTATTAATTTTACCATATTATTAGTATGGAATTGTCTAGAATTGTTAAGTATTATTATTATTTTATTTTTTCATCTTTCTTATGGGTTGATATGGACCATAGGCATTACCGAAACGGCACGTGTTTTAAAACTACCACCGGATCCAAAACAACCCAGCCTGAGAAGACCCGGCGAAACAAACTCAATTACAGCCAACCCTAATAATATATACGAACTCACGCCTGTAATCCCCGAAGGGGTAGGCAGAGGTGTAACCAGTACACCCACATTTCGCCGTGCGTATCTCCGTCCCTTATGTGATAGGGGGCGAGCATATCACCATAACGGGCACAAATTCCAGACTCCGGGCTGTACTGAGCATTTCGAAAATGGAAACACCCAATACTACTTTACCCGACCCGGGGATCGAACCCGACACCTCAGCGTTGGCCTCAATCGTAACGCGTGCGCATTACAATTGCGCCACCGAGGCATTCAATACTATACACGAAATAACATTTTCAGTGCACAAACCTGCCAACAATGGTACAATGATATCCACACTTCGCGGGTACTACAATGGCACTCTGTTGGACGTGAGGCCACGACGGGAATTGTACTGGAGGCGTCGAGATCTAATGGGTTATCCTATCACAATGGCAAACGTCATACAAGATAGTAACACCACGAAGTATCACTTGCCCCGGGATGCCAGATTGTGAGACTGATATTGTGTATAATTTAAGAGTTTCGTATCCAAAGGGTTCAACGGAATAGAGCCTACGCCTTCTTTCTGTTCGCCTGCCTGCCAGTCTTTCTCTATATTTGTCTGTCTATCTTTTTTTATTGCTTGAATGACGAGACCTGCACGTCGCAGGCCTGATGTTAAGCGCAACGCCTGCCCATAAACAGAAGCAACGCCACACAAAACTTAGAATTACGAAGCACTGCATGGCACTGGACTGCGCTCGTTACCCCGAGACATAAGTTATTAAGTCCCATAATACCCAGTAATTTCACTGGCTTCAATGTCCTTTAAACCCGAAACACAACAGCGCTTACACACGCTGCTTGGCGGCAGAAATAGATAAAGCGGTGGTACCAACCCAGCCGGCCTCTCGCATACGAAGAACCTACCACCTAGTATCTGTCTGCTTGTAGGTTTATCTGTTATGTGTGTTTTCTAGACTGTCTGTTTACTTTAAAACACTTTATCTTCCGAACTATAATAGATAGTTGCCTGAAATGTTCACAGAATATCTATTATTATGGTGATTTGCTATTTTTTAATTTATTTTTTATTAGCTTGAATGACATGACGAGCACGCCTGCCTATAAACAGAAGCAACGCCACACAGAACTTTGAATTACAAAGCAATGTATGGCATGGGACTGCGCTCGTTACCCCGAGACATACCTAAGTTGTTAAGTCCCATAATTCCCAGTAATTTCACTGGCTTCAATGTCCTTCATACCGGAACACAACAGTAAATAACTAGGAAATAATATAAATTTAAGGGAATGGTACAGAACCCTCGTTGCGTGAGTCTAACTCGCGTTTGGCCGGTGTTTATTATCTAGTTTCGTATGACTGCATAAAATTCATATATTATACATTATTGTCTAGGAGATCTTAAAAAATAATCTTCGTGGCGCAGTGGGTGATTAGCCAGCAATGAAACGGAAAGGTTTGATTCCTGCATCGAAAAATGACACCACACTAGGTTTTTTTTATTATTTATTTGTCTTTTACACCTGCCATTATTAAGCCTCCACACTAGCTTAGCCAGTATCGTGGGTTCCAGAAACTAGGAGAGACTAACGGCCCCACAACATCCATACCCGAAAAAAAACTAATTTGGTAAGAAAACCAGGATAGTTACAATCTTTAAATTTTTCCATTATACCTTGGTTATTTTTTAGGGAACTGCAAAACGACGCTGTCGCTAAAGTGTGTTGGGTATTCGCTAAAATAGCTTTCGATATGCTAAACGCAACACCACAATACATATTTAGTTATCGATGGGGATACAGAGTCAACGGAAAGTGGTCCGGCATGATACACGATATTGGAGAGAATAGAGCTGACTTGGGTTAGTTGAAGTTCTTAATTTGTAGAAGTAGAAAAAATACCTCTCAAACATTTTTGTTATTTCGTGCTAAAACGTGATAAATAAGTTACCCTTAGATACCTTTTAATAGCATAGGCCGGTAAACGAACAAGTGGGTCACCCTGATGGTAAGTGATCTCCACCGCCCATGTACTACGCCCACAGTACCATGGGCGTATCATCGTAATCATGGGCGCGTTCCCGACCATTAAGGAATTGGGAACGGGAGGGGGATTTGGGCCTCCCGAGATCTCACTCACCGTATGAAACGCAGCAGCAACCTGCTAATTTACGTCGGTTTCCTGTGAGACAGTGGTAACGACTCGGTCGAGCCGGCCCATTCATGCTGTAGACAAAACTGTTTACAGTGTGGCTCTACCACTCTACTTTACGTGGTACAGCTAAATATAACGTGCGCCTCAATTTTTTTATTGTTTTTCCCCGTAATGAGATTTTCACTATACCATAATCGCTATCCAGGCTGCTGCAAGTACACTGCTGTTGATCTACTGTGCTGTTGCACTGCACCTAATAGTAAATACTGAGAGGCTAGCACGAAGAACTTGCGAGAACGTATTCGTATCGAAATGTTAAAAAATTGTTTGAACCTTCATACAAATCCCAGCGTTCTCGACTCGAATACTTACGTTGTTCGTGGTCGCCCACCCCAGTACAGTCCAAATATAATGTCGCTAGAATTATGTCAGTCTAAACTATTATCGTGTCGATTCGATTGTACGCTAAAGTAAATTCTCTTGTCAAAAATGCCACTTGGCTAGGGTTTGTATGGAAAATATCGTTCGACTCTGACGTTTCGTTTCATCGAATAGAAATATTGACACTTGGCTATTAATTTTAAGTTCGCTACGCTCGATCTAATTACTTAACGTAAGCATACGTCAATCCCATACATTCATCTTTCTATTCGATTAGCGTTTAGGCCACTTGTCTAGGCCCCCAGGATATAAACCGGCTAACCCCAAAACGCCATTCGTCGAAGCTAGCCATTGTATTTCGTTTTTCAACATATAAGGTGGTCATTATATAATAAGGTACAGATATTTATCAAATTTGCTCACCAACAATCTAAATCGTTTTTATCACTTCCAGGTACTAACTGCGTATTATTCATAGATCGTCTAGAACTGATTACTTACACTGACCTGGTGGCTCCTATGAGGATGCGATTCGTCTTCAGGCAGCCTCCTCTTGCTTACGTCACCAATATATTTGCCCTACCTTTCTCTTCTGGAGTATGGCTGGCCATTGCTGTGTGTTCTATGATTTCTGCAGCGGCTTTATACTTTACTAGTATTTGGGAGGTCAAAATTGAGAAGGTATGTTATTAGACCGCGTTAAATATACGCCTTATTGGTGTAGATCTAGAGTGCTTAGGCTAAAAACCGGTGAGGACGTGGGTTCATATCCCAGTTAGGGCAATCACAATTCGTTTCAGTTGGATGGTTTTCGGTTGAGGCAGATTATGAATGACTGCTCTCGGTTTCTAAAAATAGAGGTTAATAAATTATACATCTGGGAAATAGTTAGCAGGATTATGGGGACTGGGGAGAACCTGCCAGCAAATATACTAATAGCACCACCTTTAAATACCTACATTTATTACAGAGTCAAACTCAACTGGACGGTTCCGTCGGCGATGCTTTACTTCTAACAGTAAGTGCTGTCGTCCAACAGGGATGTTTCATCGAACCAAGAAGAACACCAGGTGGGAACATAATATTACTGTCGATTCTATCTATCACTTCACCTTGGTTTACCTGCTAGGAATTATTCCGAACGAGAACGATGGAATAATGTTTCGCTATAAAATTATAATATGTTATTTTTATATCTTTACTATTTTAGGGTGAATCTCCACAGAGGGACATCATGCAGGTGGTCGGGCGTAAAAACTACAAGCCAAAGCTTTTATTAATATGGGCTAAATGGAGATACTGTTTCGACGTGTAATCATATCTTAATATATCTGTATTATACTGTACTAGGGTACTGACTCCCTCTACTAATAAGAGGGGTTACGTCTTAGTCTACCATGCTGGCCTAATGCGCCAATAAGTTTGGACTATGATGTTTTAACGCATAGTAATTATAATATGCTTTATGTGCATTGAAGAAATCCCTTCTACAGCACCAGTTTTCAATATAAAGAATAGCGTGAGGGCCTTAAAAAAATATACATTTATCACCCAGCGTGATTGGATATTTTGCCCAAGAGCAAGCACGACTCGACAACGTAACGTAACCCAAGAACTTCATGAACCTTTATTGAGTTGGTCGATTTAGATTTACCTACGACTCGTCTATCAGCGGTCTTGTTTTTAAATAGACTGATATCCCACTGCTGTCTATGAGTCTATTTTATCACTGAGAAGGGACTAGACATTAGTCCATCATGCTGACCTAACGCGGGTTAATTGTAAACTTTGATTAGATTAAAGCTTTACATACATACATACACATACAAAGGTTAGTTTGTGGACGGCAACAGTCAGAAATAACAATGCTCATTATTATATTTTATTATTCTTATGGTAAGACGTCGTATACGCTCACTTCATTCTTGATCTTCCAAAGGTCGTATAATGGAATGGGTGTTGTTCACGGCCCTGATGGCGCTGTACGCTGCGTACTCTGCCAACATTGTGGTGCTGCTGCAAGCGCCTTCAAACTCCATCAAGAACCTAGCAGAACTCGCCGCCTCAAAGGTCACGCTGGCTGCTAACGATGTGGATTATAACCGCTTTGTTTTCAATGTATGTTGTTTTTTTGCTTGAAGAAAACACTGAGTTGCTGGTGGTAACACGGAACGACCTAGGTCAGGTTGAAGCATAAGGACTAGTGTTGTAGGTACTGTGGAATAAATTCTAGAATTAGTTATAGCAGAAATAGCAGAAATTGGTAAATAGTTTTTAAATAAAATAACCTCATCCAAATCTATCCATTCGTTACATTCAGGCGCTTTGATGCCACAAGCACACAGACAGATAGACAGTGAAATGGTTCAAAGTTATAATTCATTTTTTGTGGGGGATTTAAACTATATCCATTAACGCTGTACCTACATTCATAGACCGAGCTAATTTATGTCTGGAAATATCTGCATCGACAAGAGTATACCTAGTTTAAATACAAGCACTAATTGGTGTTTTCGATAGCATAAACAATTCCATGGATAGCATCCAATAGAATGCAGTCATTAATTCACTGCTTAGTATCATTATCAATGGTTTACCAGATACGGTATTACCCGTTTCTATTCATAGCAGGATCCAATGATCCTGTCACAATTGACTATTCTGAAAACGAAAGATGAAAGACAGGACATAAAATCTACTACTTACCTAGGTAATATAATTAATTTTAGGTAAGTACTTTTTATACAAGAAAGTGGTGTTGATGGTAAGTGATCTCCACTGGTCATGGAAACCCAAAATACCAGAGAATCATGAATGCGTTGTTGATCTTTAAGGAAAGGAGAAAATATTTAATGAAAGATTGAAAGGAAAACCTTTTATTACATAATAATAATACTAGCCCTGTATTATATACGTTCTACTGCTGGATACGGGCCTCCTCTACTGAATGAGAGGGGTTAGGCCTTAATCCACCACGCTGGCCTAATGCGGGTTGGCAAACTTCACATACGAAATTATTATGGAGAACTTCTCAGGTATGCAGGTTTCCTCACGATGTTTCCTTCACCGTTAAAGTAAGTGATAATTAACAATTAATATACACGTAACTTAGAAAAGAGGTGTATGCTCCTGGGTCTTGTTTTGAACCTGCGACTTTCGTCTCGACAGTCCATACCAGTCCCCGCTAAGCTATCACTGCTATTTAATTACATATTTTGCTTTTATTAAATTTAGAATAGTTAACATCAAAATGCTTTAATTTTTCCAGGATAGCCGGGATCAACTCCACATTTCAGTGCACAATACACTTTCTCCAGAAAATAGTAAAGCACACTTTTACGATATATTTAATGGAGTTGAGAGGATTAGAAAGGTTGGTATCGTTTAGTTATAACAACATTAATAACAGCCCAGCAGAACACGGAAAAAGGCGTTCTGTGATCAGCTCTGTAGTATACTATCCCACTGCTGGGCACAGGTCTCTACTAATAAAAAAAATCATAAAATTGATTGTATGCATTTACAAATTATTTAGATACCGTTAATAATCCGGAGGCCCAAATCCCCTCTCCTTCCCATTCCCTTAATTATCCCTTTCCTTTAAGGTCGGCAACGCCCCCATAATTCTTTTGGTATTGTGGGCGTAAATGGGCGGTGGAGATCACTTACCATCAGGTGACCCACCTGCTCGTTTACCGTCCTATGATATAAAATAAAGGTACTATCATAAATTGTAAAGATTGCAATGTTTGTGAATTTGGTTGTTTGTTAGTGATCATGCCTTAACGGCTGAACGGTTTTGGATGAAATTCGGCACACAGGTAAATTATGACCTGGATTAGGACATAGACTACTTTTAACCCTGAAAAGCCCATTCACGCGAGCAAATCTAGTCTTGAATATTTCAGGGTCTGTTTGCGTTCCATTCCATAGTGGAGCCGGTATATCGTCGTATAGAACAAACCTTCTTGGAAAGTGAGAAGTGCGATCTTACCGAAGTGGACTTCATCAACAGCTTAGATGCGTTCACACCAGTAAAGAAAGACTCGCCTTATCTGGAATTACTTAGAGTCGTGTAAGTAAGCAATAGGTATAAATTTACAAGGTAGATTTCTCGTATGCGAGATGCCGTCTGGGTTGGTACTGGCTTTGTCTAGGTCTGCCGCCAAGTAGTAGTGTGTAAGCACTGTTGTGTTCCGGTTTGAAGGACATTGCAGCTAGTGAAATTACTGGGATTATGATACTTTACATCTGATGTCTCGGGGTGACGAGCGCAATCCAACGCTATGCAGTGCATTGTAATTCAAAGTTATCTTTTTTTTATTAGCTCGAATGACGGAACGAGCATGTCGTTCGCCTGATGGTAAGCGCCACGCTTGCCCATAAACAGAAGCAAAACCACACAGAATTCAAAGTTTTTTTTTTTTACAGTAGTAGCCGGCAAACGAACAAGTGTGTCACCTGGTGTTATTTCCACCGCGCATGAACACCCACGATACCCAAATAATCATGGATGCATTATCAATCTTAAAGGAAAGGACGACGAGAAGGAAGGAGTGGAGAAGGGGGGGAATTTGGACCTCCGGAAATCTTTAACGATACGAAACGCAACAGCAAGCTGCCATTTCACGCCGGTTATCTAACGCCCCGGTCGAGTCAGCCGATTCAAACTGTTTACTTTGTGTTGTCTGTATAATTATTTCTGATTTCTTGTAGTCTTTCATCTCGACCATCTTCTTCTCATTTTATTTTGGTCATTCAGTGTCACCCGGGATTGAAATGTAGGCCCCTTAAATTTGCGAGAGACTCGTCTACCAAACTATGGGACTTTTATAAGCTCGGCGGACCTATCACTAATTGTACCTACGCCTGCCTACCCCTTTGTTTATACAGGCGTAAGTATCTTCTGCATTTCTTTCAGATACAAGCAAATACGCGAGTCCGGTCTCCAAGCGGCTCTAAACAAGCGGTACCAAATCCCGAAACCCAAATGCCTGAACAAGATTGCAGCATTTAGCAGCGTTGGTCTCCTCGACCTTCAGCCAGTTCTGATCTTGATGCTGTATGGCGTCGCGTTGTCAATTGCCATCGCTGTTTGTGAAAATATCATATTTAAAATGTAATTAGTCAATCTATAGATATTTTTTACAAGTTGATCACATGATAGGAAGTAGTCTTCACCGCCTATGGACACCAATCGGACCGTGTGCTCTTTGTTAAATATTTCTGTGCTACACATCTATTTTGTGAGACAGCGGCACCACGCCGAACGAGCTGGTGTTACAATGCGTTTTAGTGTTCTAAGTAATAAGTACCTACTAATTAAATAAATATTTTTCTTTGCCTGGCGTTATCCCGGCTTTTTGTCAGGATCCGCCTTCCTACTTAAGCAAATTCACTTCGCCTGGTCTTGAGCATCTACGAAAGAGAACATTGGCTCTATTATCTTCCTCTAAAATTCAAGCTAGCGCTTTTTATTCCATCCGCGGGATCGTACCCCTGCACTGGTACGAATAGGCACATACATTTGCAACCGAGACATGACATACTCCTGTGGTTTCCTCACAACGTGACCAACCATAATTTCTACAGTTTATCTGGCACAATACTGACACCAAGTCTACTCGATACGTTTATTAAATATAAAAAAAAGTACTTATCTACCTAATATGAATTTATTTAATTACAGGAACAAACGCTGCTGCAAGAAAATTACAGTCATAGATTTTAAGAATTAAAAAATCAACCATTACCTAGTTAGGCATCTGCTAGAATTTAGTACCTAGCAAATTTGTTTACGTACAGATACTTTTTAGTTTCAATAGTCTACTTGATAAGTTGGAAAATAAATAATATGTACACTAGTGGTTGAATAATTGTTTTATTTCATGATTGTTAAATTTCGTACGTAATAAGGTGTAATAATATTTAAAGGATCCATTATTTTAGGTACTCTGTTTCTTATCAACGGATTTTTGGGATCTCAAAGTTGTAGCCTTCCGAGGAGCTTCGGCTTTTCTAGGACGAGTTGAGCGCTTCACAGACACTGTTCTTGGACTTGTAGCCCGTGTAGGGTAAATATGAATATTCCCGCCAGTGCTGCTTTTTAGACCTTGATAATTCTTCCCTCTTAATTTAGAAGGTATAGATTGCATTACATTTTTCCTTTTAGGCTTTAGAGGTCCCTCTAAGTGCAAATTATTCTCGTATTGTATCGAAGCCGTCTTTTTTGCACTGTATTTTAAAATATCCCGTCTATCGGAACTTACGATTGTATTCATAGAAATATTATTTACCAAACCACGAAGTTCTACGAGAGTTTGTCCATGATTGTCCACATCATCCTGCAATTTATCTAACTTTTGCTCGAATTGACTAAATGAAGTCATTAGACGTTGCAAAACATCCGCATGGCGAGTTCGCGGCAATGACATTCTGAAATACTATTTTTATAATTTTACTCTTGATACGTAGATCAAGAGTTGTAACTGCAAATTTTGTGTATTCCGGATTGTATCACTATAACAAAAATAATGTCAAATGGGGACTACGGATGCCAATGTCAAACAATTATATTTTTTTAGGGTTCCGTATCTTGTAATAGGAAATGGAACTCATATTTAAAGGATAATTTTGTTGTCACTTGTCCGTCAATCTATTTAATTTTGTCCGTGTCAGTAAAATCTAAGTATATACCTATTATCTTCCTTTTAATCACATAACAAATTTACTCTACCTCTCATATTGGATACAGCTTTAATAATAACATTAAAGCTATATATATATAATAGAGATATAATATGATGGACATATGATCGAAGCTTTCAAAATGAAATAATTACAACTGACTGTTTCTTCATCAAAACCTATTTGGTACTTATCAATTAATTCCCGGTGACCTGCAATAAGGTAGTTACCTCTTTTAGTACCTACCTTTACCTACTATAAACGCAATAGAAAATAATACGAAAAAGAAACCCTAGCTAAGGTTGCAGACCTGACGAAATAACTGAAAAATACCTCTCTCAGAGCAAAAACTAAACGCAATTCACATGTCAATATTGGCAAAACGGTAACACATGTCGTTTGTTGTCACTTGTCATTAATTGTCAAACAAACGTCAAACGTGGGAGAATCACGATGGGTGACACTGCTGCCGAAGGCATCCAAAACCTAAATATTAATGAAAAGGCAGGCTTGTAACCAATAATACTTATTTAATCAGTGTAAACATAGTGTTATAATAATGTTGAAATTGTTCAACTTCCGTGGGGGCTGCGTGGTCCGCTTCAAAGAGGGCTACGCTTTTGCCACATGGGTTTGTAGCTGTACTCTGTAGGAATGTCGTCAGCAACATTATTGTCCTTAAAAACTGTTGAGATACCATATATTTTGGTCTAGCTTTTGCTCGCAGGACCGCCCGCGTGACTGTCTTTTTCCGAGATAAGAAACCCTATGTTCTTCCCCAGGATATAACCTATTTCCTTACCAAATTACTTAAATGTCATAAAACCCGTTTAGCCGTGAAAACGTATAGACAGACAGACAGACATAGTTACTTTCACATCTATAATATGGATTTCTGCTATATATTGTGCTGCTATTAAGTCATCTTACAGTATGTTTATATCAATTAATTTGTGACAGTTTGGGCACTTGCTTTTTTTATATTATTTATTATTTTCAGCAAAATCGCATTTTAAAGTTAATTAATAGAATCTTAAAAAAATATTATGTACTTCATTTAGATAAATGTAGCCATAAATTATTTGCAGTCAAAAACGAAAGCAATGAAGGAGAAAAAGAAGAAAACGGAAGAGTCCGGTGGAGTTGCTGAAATGAACCCATGGCCGGAGTACATACAGAAACGGATCACACTGTGGGACAAATTCAAGCAACAGCATGCAGATCAGCTAGCGTCAAAACCCGAGATGAGTATTGTTGTAACCCTGCCAGATGGGAAGACTGTAGAAGCCAAGGCCTGGAGCACCACACCATACGACGTTGCCAAAGGAATCAGGTACATGTCATGGAATTACGGTATTGCTTGGCTAGTTGATGCTAGATTCTTTTCTTAAAATCACATTCAAATTCCTAACAGACTGGAAATTCAAGCAACATAGCTTGTTAATATTATTTTGTTTTTAAAACGGTTTGGTTAAAGAAGGTTAGGTCAATTTTAAGGACTAAATTATTGAAAATAATGTGTAAGATATTAGATCTTTAATTTATGTCTATATACATTGTTACAAATGGCAATAACATTTTAATGTGTAAAATACAAGTATTTACTAAAATCCATATATCTTATGTATCTGGTAATACTTAACAGTTTACTGGTGGTAGGGATACCTGATACATATTTGTACCTACCTGGATTGACTGCCTAACCTAACCTAACCCTATGGGAAACAGGCGTGAGTCTGTGTGCCTACATGGATAGCATGATAATAATACACCGAAAATTCCATAGAAACTCTGTCCATATATCCAGTGATGATAGACCATTTGGAAAGTCTCTAGATGTTAAAATAAAACTGGTTTATACGGATTTTAACACGGCTTAATTTTTATTTTAGTCCCAACGTTTCGAAAGCTTTTCTGCCTTCGTCACGGTCACAAACGAGCAAGTGGGTCACCTGATAGTAAGTGATCACCACCGCCCATGTGCCCCGATAATACGAAAAGAGTCATGGGTGCATTGTCAACCTTAAGGGAAAGGGATAATTAATGGATTGGGAAAGGGAGGCGATTTGATCCTCTGGATATCTCTCACCGTACCAAACGCAGCAGCAAGCTGCTACTTTACGTCGGTTTTCGGTTCGACAATGGTAAGGACCCGGACGAGCCAACCTATTCAGGCTGTAGACAAAATGGTCTACAGCGTGGCTCTACCACTCGTAAACTGTAACTCGTAAATCGTAGACTGTGCTGTACTTACCATCAGGTGCAGTTTCGTTAGTTTGCAATAATAAAACGACTACTTAACAAAATATAACATAACTCTTGTAAAAATCTTTTACTCCTGACACCGTAACACAAGATTGCTAATGAAGCTTTGCATTGAGCACATTATCACAATATCATATAGTAATAAAGTACCTTATTTGTCTGCTCACCAGCGAGTTTTGGAGTGAATAGTAAGTATTTATGATGAATATGTGTGGCTGGTTGCTTGAATGACACATATAATTGTATGACCTGGCTCTGAATCTTATAGCAGGTTCATATAGATAGATAGATTTTAGTTGATCAATTTATTTGACTTGAATCCAGAAAAGCTATATATTTTTAATTAATTCAATTTAAAATCTATTCAAACAGTTCAAATAGGATGTGATTTAGCAGTTGTTCAATTAAAATCGAACAATATGAACCCGCTATTATATTGCTATCATTTGCACATTTAATCTATACATCTATACCAAATAAATAAAATTGAAGTGTCTGTAAAATAAAATAACCGCTTTTTACTACATATGAATGTATATATGATACATATATCAAAATATCATTTTTTCAATTTTTGTCTGTCTGTTTGTACCGGCCAATCTCTGGAACAGCTGGAGCTGGAGAAGAATAACTTAGGATACTTAGGTACTTTTTTATCCCGGAAAATGACATTCAGGCGGGCGGAGCCACGAGCAAAAGCTAGTTAGTTTATAATAACGGTCATGATAATATTTAATGAATCGTCGGCACCTCGTACTACTACATTCGCCAATCAGGCCTATAAATGAACTATGTTCAAACGATTTTTTTTTTGCAAAGCCCCTATTATCTGTTTTATTCAGCAAAATGACAGCATTACCACATTTTTTTTTTTGTTTTCGCTGGTCATCTACGATCAATCTTAAATTATGAGCAAATTTGCAGTCAATTCATTAACACATTTCATTTATAAATTATAGGCTTATGGCGCACATAAATAATAGGACCCGAAATAGCATTTTTTTAAATTTAATTCTCCCTTTTTTTGCTGGTACATTTTTGTCTCTGACTGGATAGCGACCAGCCAGTGTTTATCCAGTAACTTCAGGCAGCCATAATTTTGCCGACCATACCTCCCGACAGTCGACATTATAATTTGGACTGCATTGCACTTTAAATCAAGTACAGTGCAGTGCCTTTGCTGTACCAAGACAAAAAATAAATCACTGAAAATTACGTGAATGGGAAAAAAAACATTGTAATTTTATCCTGTAATAATCATATTTATAATTTATTCTATATACATTAATATGAGATTATTAATATTAGTAATATTTGATGAATTATATCTGATAGAATAATCCTTATTATCCATATCCCAGACATGTAAATGTTATATATTGCATGGCTTATTAAATTATAGTTAAAAAAAAAAATATGTATGAGTCTCAAGATAATATAATCATGTGTAGCTTTTTGGTGTATATTTTAATAATCACGAAAAAAAAATGCAAACAACAAAGCAAATAACATGCTGCTTACTGCTTTGAAATATATCGAATGAATTGGAGGCAAAGCAACAAAATCAGCCAAAGTAGTTGTAACAAAATTAATAATATTGTACAGTACTCTTTATTATAAAAGGTTTTATTAACATTTTTCATTAAATTTGATGTTTTTTTTAAATAAATCGCTGAATCATGTTAAATATTATGTTGTCAATAAGTGCAATTTTAAGTTTACTCTTCGGACAAGGCTCCTCCAGAGTGGCGATGAGAATCTAAATGCTACAGTCCTCAGAATGATGTCGTGACTGCCCTGCACTGTACTGCATAAAAAGTTAAAAAAGCAATTTTTTTTAAAACATACATGTCAACGTGTCATGACAGAATAATATTGGAAATATTAAGTTTTATAGTTTTTATGTAACTAATCTGAAATCTGACCAAATTAACAAAGCCTTTATAATATATTTGATTCCAACTGTATTCACATATTACATATCTCATCTAAATAATTACGGTAAAGAAACATTGTTCCACCTCAAAAATATTAACAACCTATAGTCTATAGCTTAACGGATAGTAAAACAGACTACCGAGGCAGAAGTCGCAGATTCGATCCCTCTAACCAAATATCTCTGAAAATTACGTACGAATTGTCATTTATCACTTGCTTTAACAATGAGAAAAACATCGTGAGGAAACCTGAGAATTCTCTATAAAGAATTTCGAAAGTCTGTGAAGTCTACCGATCCGCATTTGGCCAGCATGTTTGCTAACCCATGTCATTAGTGGATGACCTTACCTAGCAATGGGACAGATTAATGAATAAAGTCCTGCTAGAATTCTATGTCCACCTTAATAAAACACTCTTTGCAGCCAAGGCCTCGCTGACTCGACAATCATCGCTCGCGTGAACAACGAGCTGTGGGACCTTGACCGACCGTTGGAGGGGGACTGCAAGTTGGAGCTCTTGAGATGGGATAATACGGATGCCCAGGCCGTGTTTTGGCATTCTTCAGCGCATATGCTTGGAGAAGCTATGGAGCGGGTAACCTGATTTAATATAAGATCACACTGGTATTCCCAAAGTAGTTTAATTAATATGCTCAAGGTTCACTGAGCTTATTTATAAGCAAAGGCCTATTTTACAAGGTGTATAGCCACTCTATAGACAGTTTTGCCTACATACTTAATGGGCCGTTTCGACCACATTACCATAGTATTGTGGGTGTTCATGGACGGTAGAGATGCTGTCTACTATCAGGTGACCCTTTTGCTCGTTTACAGGCCTATGCTATAAAAAAGCCACGTGAAGAAGCAGTTTGATGTTGTGTTTCTAAAAGTGAGATATCTAGAGGCCTAAATACAAAGGGCATTTAGGGGTCCTTCTGTTATTCAAAATAATAATTAAAACTATAATATCTCGATTTAAACAGTACATTATGGCCTATTTTAAGGTTAAACTTTAAAAAATTATAATTACAGTAGTTGTCGCGACATTTGTCTTTGGTTATAAGTAATACTTACTATATATGTGGTCAATTTCTTTATAGTAATGGAAATATTTCCCTTGCAGGTGTATGGTGGTTGTCTATGCTACGGCCCTCCCATCGATGAGGGATTCTACTACGACATGTACTACCCAGAGAAAGGGGTATGTTGTAAAAAAAAATATTTATGGCGTAGGTAAAAAAATGATTTTTCGTAGGATATTTATAGGAGGATGAATTGCATTTGTAACTTTACGTAAGTTAATTAGTAACTGGACTTATAAAGAAATTACTAATGTAAACAGCTATGTATGTTGGTTACTCTAACGTCCGGTTTCTGAAAAGCTGATCAATGTTACGTTTCAGCAATTCGAATTGATTTGACAGCGTTGTCAAATCAAAGTTCTGTTAGTTGAATATTGATTTGCGGTTTATTTGGGACTGATTTTGTAGAAAGGGGAGCTGTCAGTGTCATCTTACAAAATTTTCTTTTTGGATTAAATTTTAATATCTGATATTTCCAAGCAGATTCTTTGTGTTTATACTGTGTGTTTGTTCGTGAATGCGGTAAGTTTTGTTAGTATAACTCTTGTGTGTCTTTTACTAACTTTTTATTTTTTCCTTCCAATATGGAGGTAGTCCCTCCTGATCCCCCTAATATCCTCTCTCCTAATGTTCCTCTTAGAATTTCTGCTTCTAAGCGTCGCCTAGAAGAAGACACAGTTGAAACCAACTCTAAAAAGTCAATTACAGACAGGGATATGGCTGCAGCTTCCATACAGAGGCTTTTTGTTCACCCGAAGTTAGTGGTAGGAATCAGCATCTATTCTGATGTGGATAAAGGCCCTTTTATAGTTCAGGTCTCCAGATCTGAACCAGACCCCGCGGCAGGTTTATCCATCCGTCCTATTAAATTTGGACAATTATTGTTTTAACATAAAGTTAAAAACATAAGACCTGATGGAGTTAAAAGAATAGGCAGAAATACAATCTCTGTAGAATTCTGTTCTGCAACAGATGCCAATAATTTCCTTAACAGCTCTATGCTCAATGAAAATAAATATGCTGCAACCATCCCCTCATATAACATCTCTCGTATGGGTATAGTAAGAAATGTTCCAGTAGATTTCTCTATGGATGAGTTTGTGGAGAGTCTAGATTTATCATATGGATGTGGCATTGTACTCAAGGCTCGTCGTTTAAGCAGAAAAGTAGTGAGCAATGATGAAGTTTCCTGGAATCCTACCCAGACAGTAGTGCTGACTTTTCAGGGGCAAGTGCTCCCAGAGAGAATCTTTTCATTTCATTCTTCCCTCCCAGTAGAGTTTTACCAGTATCCTACAATCCAATGCCAAAACTGTTGCCGCTTTGGACACGTCAAGTCTCAATGTAGATCCAAGCCCAGATGTTTCCGATGTTCCCAACCTCATGAGGGTCACTCATGTGGCATCCCAGAAAGCCATGGATGGCTTTACAGCACAAGCAATACTTGCTTGTGCTGTTTGGGTCATCATTTTGCCACAAATAGATGCTGTCCAGAGAATGATAGGCAAGTTTATATTAAAAAAATTATGGCTCAGAAAGGCATTTCATATGAAGAAGCTCAGCACCTATTTCCTAAAGTTGCAAAAACGTACTCAGAGGTAACGTTATCCCCTTCTGTCACATCTCAGGCACAATCTCCTCACTCAAACCCACTCTTCCCTACATCATCTCCAACCTCTCAATCATACAACAAAATCACTTTTTCCACTCAACGTGCTAGTGCTCCTTTAGGCAAATCATATAATAAATCCTCCCACCAGGCCATTGTTGC
Organism: Mimas tiliae; assembly: GCA_905332985.1. Taxonomy (NCBI): domain Eukaryota; kingdom Metazoa; phylum Arthropoda; class Insecta; order Lepidoptera; family Sphingidae; genus Mimas; species Mimas tiliae. The sequence continues at coordinate 3,033,426 of HG995256.1, read as the reverse complement.
AGATTTACCATCAACTCTGCCTCAGGCTGTGCTCTCACGAATCTATCTTGTTACTCCTCCCAACCGGTGGGTCAGTATGACAACCTACTTAGATTACTCATCCAGATTATCACTGATTTGATTGCTCATAATAACTCTTCCCTACTGTCCAACGTTGCCAATTCACTTTTCTCCTTAACTTCCCTCCTTAGCCATGGACCCTATAACAACAATTATCCAATGGAATAGTCAAAGCCTACGCCCTAAAAGGTCTATTTGGTTGTAGATAAAAGTCAACTTGGAAACTATATGTCAAAATTCATATGTTTGTATCTTAATCGGTATCATTTTTGATTCGTAATATCTACGTGACACTGGCAGAATTGTGGTAGGGCAACACCGCACAGGCCATAAAAGAAAGAAAGAAGAAGAAGAATGTTGATTTGATCAGCCTTTTAGAAACCAGGTGTAAATGTCGTTAAACTACGTAAGAAGTTAGCAAAAATAATTTATTATGTCAGATCTAGAAGTATGTCCTGGTCTAAACATATACAACGTGTTATAGAAAGGGGCGGGCAAATTTAAGCAATGTATAGTATAGCGTATAAGTATTTTATCTCCCATAGTACCAAATCCGATTGCATTGCTAGTACAATAATTATAAAATTTTCTTTTTTATCGAATGAGTAACATGTCGATATCGACGTTTAACTTTGGACAACACTAAATGCTAAACAATGATACTACAGACCTCCTTTCATTTAATTATTTTATAATTAAAAAAACATTAAAGAGTTGTCAAATGTCAATATTTATTTGACGCCGTCAGTTCGGTAATTTCTGATTTTGTGAAGTATGATTACGCGTTAAAAAAAAATGTTGTATTTAACTAAAAATAAGTATTATGTATTGGTACTTTGTGTTGGTGTAACTGATAACAGCTTTTAAGAGGATCGTCGAATGTATTAAGCCAAATTCATAGATGGAAGACACGAGAATGAAGTCTTTAACATGCTTCTAGAGGATGGTACTAATATCGTCTTCAGCACACAAACTATTTCAGGTGTTATTTTGTGTTTAAATTACAAGTTACGTACGTATGTTCGTAGAATTACGTACAACTTATTCAAGTTTATTAAAAAGTGTCGTTCATAATAATTAATAGTGATGTCACCAATCTTATCGATCTTAATAAACGAGTGATCAAAATTAATGAGAAATTTTTGGATGTCTTAGTATTGAAAAGGTCCGGTACATAAGTACTAATTGTAAGGTGTATGTAATGACCCTAAAATATGACCACACCTTTCTGTAACACGTTGTATATGAGATACTTATTATGTCTTCTTCTTCCATCTGCCCTTATCGCAGTGGGTTCAGGTTCATTAGTATTAAGGGTGAAATGGTTCAACTTAAGTGAGCTGATCACCCGTCTGTGCAACTCGCAGACGTCCCCACCATAAATACAAATACAACTGTCCATCTCTGTTCAAAACTCGTGCCGGTAATCATACCAATATCATTCACCAATGAATTGCATTCACAGATATCCTCTACAGATTTCCACGTACTAGAAGGTTTAATAAAGAAAATAGCTAAAGAGAAGCAGCCGTTTGAACGTCTAGAGTTGACCAAGGAACAATTGTTGGAGATGTTTGACTACAATCCGTTCAAAGTGAGGATTTTGAAAGAGAAAGTGAACACACCCACGACTACTGTGTATAGATGCGGACCACTTATAGACCTGTGTAGGGGACCCCATGTGAGGCATACGGGGAAGGTCAAGGCGTTGAAGGTGACCAAGGTATGTTTATTTATAAGTATAGTAATTTTTTCAAAGAATATTCTTTGTAGGGGCGGTATATAATAGGTAATATAGGCGAAAAGCGAAAAAAAAGATTAAAAAACGAATATTTCTTTATTATTTGTCTAAGGACAGAATCTAGTGTGGCTAGCTGCTCCACTAACACTATTCAGAACATATTTTTAAAAGGTTTTTTCGCAAGGGAAGTGCAAAGGAAAGTAAAATTAAAAAGTTATAACTAAAAACAAGGAATTTTAACCATGACTGCCTCGGTGGCGCAGTTGTAATGGATGCGCGTTACGATTGAGGCCAACGCTGAGGTTTCGATCCCCGGGTCGGATAAAGTGGTATTGGGTTTTTCTATTACGAAATGCTCAGTATCAGCCCGGAGTCTGGAATTTGTGCCCGGTATGGCGATAGGCTCGCCCCCTATCACATAAGGGACGTAGATACGCTCGGCGAAATGTGGGTGTACTGGTTACACCTCTGCGTACCCCTTCGGGGATTACAGGCGTGAGTGCGTATGTAAGGAATTTTAAATATTCATCCAACTATTATTATTAAAAGGCATATTTAAATAGGCACCAAATTAAAATTACCACAAATAATAATATGTTTATTTTCAGAACTCAGCCACATACTGGGAGGGCAAGGCTGAAGCTGAGAGCTTACAGCGAATATACGGCGTGTCGTTCCCAGAACCTAAACAGCTCAAAGAGTGGGAAATCATACAGGAAGAGGCCGCGAAAAGGGATCACAGGAAGATTGGAAAGGTTGGCCGTGCTTTACAGTCAGTATTTTTTGTATAGTATAGGCCGGCAAGATGGGTCGACGACATTGTTAGGATCGCTAGGCCTAGTACGAGTTACAAATACGTTCACAATATTCGAATTCGTATAAAATTACTACCTACCGTCGAAGTGTCAAACTAGTAATTCATACGGTAAAAGTATCGCTTGAAAACTAATTTCGTATTCGACTAATATGATATAAAACTAATCTTATTATCAATTTTAATTCATCATAGTTCCCACTAGTGGCTACTGATACTCGACGTATGGAGAGAAAACGAAAACTTTCATAGTTTTAGAAAACCATTAAAACTTGTACTAGGCCTACGCAGGTCGAACCTGGATGCGACTAGCTCAGGACCGTGGCAAATGGCATGATATGAGAGAGGCCTATGCCCAGCAGTGGAACCCTACAGGCTGTGGATGATGATGATGATTGGCCGGTAAACGAGCTAGTGGGTCACCTGTTGTGATCTCCACCGCCCACAATACTAAAATAACTATGGGCGCGTTGCCAACCTTAAAGGAAAGGGCGAAATACAAAGAAAACACACCGCACGCCGCGCCCACTTCAAATGAACATGCATCTAATCATAGGGTAGTTTTATAAAATCTTTAAACAGCAATATCTCTGAAACTATATGATATATTGAAAAAGTTGTAGATACAAAAGTTGTTAAGAATTGCGGGTACTTTTACGTCCTTTCGGCTTAGTACACCTTTTACGACTAACCTTGTATATACAACGTGTTACAGAAAGGTGTGGTCATATTTTAGGGTCATTACATACACCGTACAATTAGTACTTACGTACCGGATCTTTTCAAAACCAAGACATCCGAAAATTTCACGTAAAATTTAATCACTCTTTATTAAGATCGATCAGATTGATGACATCACTATTAATTATTATGAACGATACTCACTTTTTAATAAACTTGAATAAGATGCACGTAATTCTACGGACATACGTACGTAACTTGTAATTTAAACACAAATTAACACCTGAAAGAGATTGTGTGTTGAAGACAAATAGGTACCATCCTTTAAAAGCATGTTAAAGACTTCATTCACGGGTCTTCCATCTATGAATTTGGCTTATTACAGTCGACGATCCTCTTAAAAACTTTTATCAGTTACACCAATACATAATACTTATTTTTAGTCAATTACAACATATTTTTTTAACTCGTAATCATACTTCATAAAATCAGAACTTGCCGAACTAACTGCGTCAAATAAATATTGACATTTGACAACTGTTTAATAATTAAATGAAAGGAGGTTTATAGTATCATTGTTTATCATTTAGTGTTGTCCAAAGTTGAAAGTCGATATCGACATGTTACTCATTCGATAAAAAAGAAAAATCTATAATTATTGTAGTATCAATGCAATCGGATTTGGTACTATGGGAGATAAATACTTATACCCTACACTATACAGTGCTTAAATTTGCCCGCCCCTTTCTATAACACGTTGTAGATAGTTAGAAATTAAAATTACAATAATAATATAATAATACTAGCCCTGTATTATACACGCCCCACTGCTGGGCACGGGCCTCCTCTACTGAATGAGAGGGGTTAGGCAGGCACCACGCTGGCCTAATACGGGTTGGCGGACTTCACGTACCTTCGAAATTCTAATGAACTTCTCAGGTATGCAGGTTTCCTCACGATGTTACCTTCACCGTTAAAGCAAGCGACAATTAACAATTAATACACTCATAACTTAGAAAAGTCAGAGGTGTATGCTCTTGAGTCGGGTTTCGTACCAGCGACTTTAGTCTCGACAGTCCGTACCACTCGCCACTGAGCTATCAGTTATCACTGCTTCAAATTACAATAGTACAAATAAATTGAATGATTACAGGAACAAGAGTTGTTCTTCTTCCACGAGTTATCGCCCGGCTCGTGTTTCTTCCAGCCGCGTGGTGCTCACATATACAACACACTTGTCAACTTTATAAAGGAACAATACAGGTAATATAATAATCATAACGTTTAACTAAACTAATTAGAAACCGACTTCAAGCAACAGCATGTAAATTCCAATACAATAACAGAATCGTGACGAGTGTACTGTTGTCCGTTGAGAAGTTTTATTATATTTCTCCGTACTCCATCATCAGATCTTAACCAACTTTATATGGGACCACATGGCAGATAAACTTTATCGAGTGATTTTTTTTTCCAATAAAATCGGTCCACTATTGACGGCGAAATCGATGTACATACATTAAAAAGAGCAAAAAAATAAATTAATAAAAAACGCGCCGAATTGAGAACCTCCTCCTTTTTTGCTATGTTAGAAGAAAATGGCGCAGTTGTAATGCTTACGCGATACGATTGAGGCTGACGCTGAGGTCTCGGGTTCAATCCCCGGGTCGGGTACAAGTGGTATTGGGGTTTTCTATTACGAAATGCTCAGTATCAGCCCGGAGTCTGGAATTTGTGCCCGGTATGACGATAGGCTCGCTGCCTATCACATCGTGAGACGGACGGAGATACGCTCGGCGAAATGTAGGTGTATTGGTTACACCTCTGCCTACCCCCTTCGGGGATTGCCGGTGTGAGTGCGTGTGTATGTAAGAAAATCACTTCAGCCGTTTAAAAGTTACGCAAGTTTTTATGATTGATGTCAAGAAATTTTAACTGTTGGGTAATATTAATATAAAATCTATCTAACATGCAATGGTGTGCAGGGCCCGCGGCTTCCAAGAAGTTGTATCTCCAAACATGTACAACTCTAAGTTGTGGCAGACGTCAGGCCACTGGGCTCACTACGCTGAGAACATGTTCTCATTCGACGTCGAGAAGGAGACCTTCGCACTCAAGCCCATGAACTGTCCTGGACATTGGTAAGTCTGTACATGGTACTCAATATTTATATATACTTTTTTTTAAGTAACCTATATCATCCCACTGCTGGGCACAGGTCTCGTTTCATATATCGTGATCCATTGCCACTATAAGCCATTGTGGCTTAAATGCGTCCAGATCATCTAGCCACCGCTTCCTAGGACGGCCGCATCGTCGCTGACCATCAGGTATCCATTCGGTCACTAACTTTGACTCATTAAACATGGTAATATTAATTAATAAATAAATACACCCAACAATCACACACATAGTCCTGACCCCACACTAGCTTAACCTGTATTGTGGGTATCAGGAACTACGTGGGACTTGAGGTCCCACAATACTCAGACCCGAGACAAATATTGTGTATCTTAAAAACATTTGTCTCACCAGTGGTACAGTCAACGCCAAAAGTCACCCATGATTTATAATAAATACACCCAACAATCACACACATAGTCCTGACCCCACACTAGATTCACCTGTATCGGAAACCATGAAGGATTAGCGGTCCCAAATGATTCTTTTAGTATTGTGGGCGTACATGGGCAGTGGAGATCACTTACCATCAGGTGACCCACTTGTTCGTTTGCTGGCCTATGCCATAAAAAATACTATTAACAAGATTACCGCCACGCCTTTGAAATCTCCGCATTTTAATAAGACACGATTTCCTCGACAGTCTAATGTTCGACAATCGCAACCGTTCATGGCGCGAGTTGCCTCTGCGTCTGGCTGACTTCGGAGTGCTTCACCGCAACGAACTGAGCGGCGCATTGACCGGACTCACCAGAGTCAGACGCTTCCAACAGGACGATGCGCATATATTCTGCGCGCCGCTACACATCGAGCAGGAGATGGTGCGTACATCATCGACCAAATATAACACTCACTTTTGCTTGCGGCTCCGCTCTCGTGGATGCCTTTTACGGGATAAAAAGTGGCTTATTTCCTAATCCAGTTCATGGTCTACCTGGGTGTCGAAATATCATCCAAATCTGTTCGTTAAGGCGTGATTGATTAATCGACATTAAAATTCACAAACCCACAAACATTCAAACTTTCATTTTTATAATATTAATAGATATTAAAAGAACATAGTAGAAGTAGAATAGAGCCGTTTATATGTAGGACAGGCAGACGGCGTAGGCTTAGTAGGGTTAGCTTAATTTCATTAGCACTCTTTAGGTACGGTAAAAAATACGTAAGTGGCCCTACTTAGTTATTTGATTATTAAATAAACGATTTGTATTTGTTGTATCTATAATGAAAACTATCAAAATGCTGTGGTATATCGATAATCGATTATTCTGTTGTGTTGCAGATCGCATGCTTGCAGTTCTTGGAGTGCGTGTACTCGACATTCGGATTCACATTCCAGTTGAAACTCTCCACGAGGCCGGACAAATACCTCGGCGACCTGGCCACATGGGACCAAGCAGAGAAGGTAATGTCTTCGCTTGGCAAACTATCGAATTTAGACTAGTAATTATATCGATAAATTGCTAGGTTTTCATACAAAAAAGGGACAACGCTTGCAGGTACAGACACAATTTGTGAGCAGTAGGTCATTTATAGTTCTGACTGTCGGAATGAAGGATCGCGGGTTGCAGACGCCTTACGCGTTTGGTTCTTTAATCGATACTCGTCATCTATTTGACTCAATTGTATTCACTACTGCCTACTTATTTATGCTCATGTCCGGTACAGGCAACTATAACACAGTGTAAAGTAAAATAAATCATTGTTGCGTAGGTGCTGTATCGAGGAAGGAATATGCATTGAAAATGGCACTACCGCCTATTCATTTTATAGTAAAATATGGTTACAACATGGTAGTTAAACTTTACCTGATTGTTAAGCATATGCAACACGATATATCTCGCGCACGAGAGAGATAACTATTGACGACAAATATCTCGCGTAAAAGTGTCAACATTCGATAAAATTACGTCGTCATGTTAGGGTACGTAGACAAAATTCCACAGAGAGGTTGAAAGTACTATTTTCTAGAGAAAATAAACGTAGACGTTATCTCTACTTTTGACATAACATGTTGAGTATTTTATGCTTCGATAGATATATAGGGGGATTACTAGACAAAACTGGTTTTTCACGACAAATCGAATCAACAAAATTATCTCGTGTTGCATATGCTAAGCCCACAGGGCGGCTAACATGAGCCGACGAGATATCTCGCGCGCTAGTGGCAAAACGAATGAAAACAAACATCTCAGTTTAAAGTGGTCATTAGGTGTTAGGTCCCTCGTATGCGAGAGGCCCTCTGGGTACCACTATTTTATCTATTTATAGCGACAAACTGCAGTGTGTATGCACTGTTTTTTCCTGTTTGAAGGACATTGAAGCCAGTAAAATTACTGGACATTATAACAACTTATGTCTTAGGGTGATGAACGCAGTCTCATGCTGTGCCTCTTTACGGGCAGACGCAGCGCTTACTGTTAGGCTAGAGACCGGCTCGTCATTCAGTCAAATAAAACAAAATACTGGTGTACTACGAGGCTTGAGCGCAGTGCAGTGCCGTATCAACTCCGCTTAGAACTTCTTAATTAAAGAATTCTTAAATAAAAAATCAAAGTATTAGTGTTACTAATTATTTATGGGCAGCCATTACGCGAGCGAACTACTGATGTCAAAATTCAAGCTAACAGAAAAATACATGTCTCCAGGCGTTAGCAGACTCACTGGAGAAATTCGGCAAGCCGTGGCAACTGAACCCAGGGGATGGAGCATTCTACGGACCCAAGATCGACATCACCATACAAGATGCACTGCGCCGCTCCCATCAGTGTGCCACCATACAGCTCGATTTCCAACTACCGGAGCGGTTCAACCTGTCATATGTGAGGTAGGAACTAGGAAACAATATCGACATCACCATACAAGATGCTCTGCGCCGCTCCCATCAGTGTACCATCATAATTTACTTTAAAATCGATATCTGGGACGCCCCTTATTTACAAATGATAGATCCGATGTTAGAATAGAAAAAGGAACCGCCATTTTGTTTTTCTTTGTTTTAAGTCTGACTGACAAGCAATATCTGGGACGCCCCTATACATAAATAGTAGATCCAATGTTAGAATTGAAAAAAGTGAGTCATTTTGTATTTCTTTGCTTTAATGCCAATTGACTTCAAATCGATATCTAAGATGCTTCATGGTTACACATGCTAGAGAATTAAAAGCTGTGAGTGTCATTTTATTTTTCCTTAATTTATTGTTGAATGACTTCAAAATCGATATTTGCGACGCTCCATAGTTACAAATGCTAGATCTGACGTAAAAATTAAAAGAAGTGAGAGTTATTAGTCTTTTTTTAATAGTTGATTGACTTCAAAGTCACTATCGTAGTCGTAAATACGTTATTTAGATTCGATGATACGAATTTTGGGCGCCATCTGGTTTTTAATGCCGAAATTATACATTAACGGATCATAATACATCATCGGATATGCCAAGTCTATTTCGAGCAGGACCTATTTTCTGAAGGAACGCATATAGTACATAAAATAATAAACAGGTATCCAACCAGCTAAAGCTTGTTTTGGACTGTCGAAAAGTAACAATAAATATTATCACCATCAACCTTTTTATTAAATTATTTTTATATACATAACTAGAATTACAATGACACATTTTTTAGAGTGGTAGAGCCACGTGAGTTCGTGTGAGCCACAAACATCTGTTTCTGGTTTCGGTGTTGTGGGACCGCAAGTCCCACGTAGTTTCTGATATCCCACAACACAAGTTAGCCTAGTGTGGGGGTCAGGACTATGCGTGTGACTGTCGAGTGTTTTTATTATTATTATTTGTCTCAGTGCGGGGTCGAACCCGCGGCATCTTGCTTTACAGGACTACTCACCTGTTACGCCATGGAGCCTATCTCAGTTATTTAGAGTATAAAACTTGTTTAAGTAACCTTAATAAAATATTGTAATGTATTTTGCATGTTTGTAGTGAGAGCGGTGAGAAGAAGCGTCCAGTGATAATCCATCGCGCGATCCTCGGCTCAGTGGAGCGCATGATCGCGATACTGAGCGAGTCGTACGCAGGCAAGTGGCCCTTCTGGCTCAGTCCCAGGCAAGCCTGCGTCGTGCCCGTCGGACCAGCGTTCGATGACTACGCCGTGCAGGTACTCTACACATCATAACAAACATTACTTTTAAGGCATCATTCACATATTTCGATTATAAATGTCAAATTAATTATTGTTTGAGACAGCTATTTAATAAGTACATAAACATCTGAATAACCTAACATGCATATTTGTACTAAATAGTCAAAAAGAATGATCGCCGTAGTGCTTAATTTTAATCGTAGTAGTACTGAACTACTAGTCCAACCATTCCCAATTTGTGTTTTCGATTCGTAAAAATTACATGAGTTGCCCCATATGCCCGATATGGCGATAGACTCTCCCTCTATCACATCACGGGACAGAAATAAGCTCGGTGAAATGTGGGTGCAATTGCACCTCTTACTACCTCTATGGGGATGCAGGCGTGAATTTGTACGTGTGTAACCTTTTGATCCATGGGACGGAGATACGCTCGGCGAAATGTGTACTGGTTACACCTCTGCCTACCCCTTCGGGGATTACAGACGTGAGTTCGTATTTATATATGTATGTATATTTACAGGTGAATGAGAAACTGTTCGCGGCCGGGTTCATGTCGGAAGTGGATACTGATGCTGGAGACACCCTCAATAAGAAAGTGAGGAACGCTCAGCTCGCGCAGTTCAACTACATTCTCGGTAAGAGCCGTTATATTTTTTGATAGCGTAGTTCGTAAAATTACCAAGTAGGGCGCCTAATAGGGTAGTTTATATTAGGGTAGGGTAGGGTATATTTAATTTTATAAGCAACAGAAAATGATACGAAAAAGAAACCCTTTTATTGAAAAACAATCAAAATTGGTTCAGAAATATGCTCGCAGTTATGACTTTAAAATTAAAATGACTTATTATGTAAAATTTGTTTCGCAGTGGTGGGTGAGCGTGAGAGAAGTTCCGGTACAGTGAACATCCGCACCAGAGACAACAAAGTGCACGGCGAGCTGTCGCTGGCGGCGCTCGTCGATCACTTCAACTCGCTCGTCAGAGACAAGACGCTGTCTGAAGATAGCGAGCTGCTTAAATAGTTGTAACAACACAACACTGAGTTTTGTATAGATATTTCAACTCATTTGTGCGCTGTGTACCTTGTGTGATGTGTTTGTGTAGACATAATCAATCATTACAAAACGCAGAACTACCTACTGTATTTATATTAACAACATACATATAATCCCCGAAGGGGTAGGCAGAGGTGTAACCAGTATACCCACATTTCGCCGAGCGTATCTACGTCCCTTTTATGATAGGGGGCGAGCCTATCGCCATACCGGGCACATTCCAGACTCCAGGCAGAAACTGAACAATTCATAATAGAAAAACCCAATACCACTTTACCCGACCCGGGGATCGAACTCGAGACCTCAGCGTTGGACTCAATCGTAACGCGTACGCATTACAACTGCGCCACCGAGGCAGTCATATTAACAACTACTATATTAACACAGTAACTAGTGGTTATAAATCAAATACAGTGGCCCCTGGTAATCCGACAAACGTTTTGCAGGGCAGTGTCAAACTATCGAATTTGTCGGATTATAGAGTACTGCCTAAGACCCCCTATAGTCCGGATTTTTATACAAAAGAGTACCTTGTAATCAGACAAATTACAGATCCAATGATAAGATTCTATATGGTATACTCTGAAGTACAAATCATACTTCATTAAGGATGTCGAATTTAGTAAATTAAACAACACAATAGAGACAACATAACACAATAACTACGCGTCTCGACGTGTAGTTCAGAACTCGTACAATAGTACTGATGCCTACAAGTTGTAACCTGTTCAATCATGCATTATCTACATTAGCAAAGATTGTCAAAAAAATATTAAATAATATTAGACATGTCGGATTACAAGGGGTGCCGGATTAGTGGGGGTCCACTTTATTAGTTAATCTACCAGCTAATTTACTGTGTTCGTGTAGAAGATAATGGTTGATGCGTTACTGCCACATAATCAAAATCACAAATTTACAAGCTCACACACATAACAACATGCATAAACGAGACGAAATATCTATACGAGCTGACTTAGTAAAATTATGGCCGTTTGCTCCAACATTTCCTTAAATTAAAGGGATCCCTAAATAAGTAAATATAACAATGATATAGAAAGAAAGTACTTGTTTCATGATACACCACCATTTTGTCTAGGTGGTTAGTACCACCGCTTTGTCTATTTCTGCCGCCAAGCAACAGTGTGTAAGCACTGTTGTGTTCCGGTTTGAAGGACATTGAATCCAGTGAAATTACTGGGCATTATGAGACTTAACACCTTATGTCTCGGGGTGATGAGCGCAGTCCAGTGTCATGCAGTGCTTTGTTATTTAAAGTTCTGTGTGGCGTTGCTTCTGTTTATGAGCAGGCGTGGCGCTTACCATCAGGCGAGCGACCTGCTCGTCTCGTCATTCAAGCTAATAAAAAAAACACGCTCTCGAGACTTATTAGGGGTCATCTAAGTATAGGAAAACGCTGGTTTAAACTGGTATAAGGCCTGGACTGCATTTGTAAGTTTTACATACGGGCTTATGTTAGACTTGCGTAAGTAGCTAACATATACATTTGCATTTGGACGAATTTCTAGATCTGACACAATATGTTACAGTTTACGTAATTCAATGCCATTTGTATCAATCAACTTTTTTCGTCAGTTCCACTTACTTAATTAGCATAAGAAAGTAAATGCTACAAATGTATGTAATCCAGACCTGGTGTCGAAAGCGATACACTAATTTTACCACAGTATCGATTGTACTTCAATAATAATATTAATTTATTTTGTATATTGGAATAATGGAACCGGCATTTTAAAGCATTTTGATACGAATTTTATCACTAGACGTTCATGTGTGCATTTTATCGATAAACTTTGATATTTTCATTTTAGTTTAAGTAATATGTATGCTATGGTATACTATTTCTTACGGTTTTTTTTTGAGAGCTGTCAATAAAATGTTATATATGACGTCATTATTTTCTTTAGTAATTTAATGTAGTACACTTCTGAACAGTATCGAATAAACGTATTTCTGGATAAATCTGTTTTATTTTACGAACCAACTTAAATATATATCGAGTTTCTCAATTCGTCTGAATGTTTTTGTGTAGGTTACGCGATTTTTCAGCCATGTTGGACAGACATTGTATTTTCTTATAGTAAAGGCCTGCAACTGAGTGGGTCATCTGATGATAAGTGATCTCCACTGCCCATGTAAGCCCAAAATACTAAAATAATCATGGGTGCGTTGCTGACCTTAAAGGCAAGGGATAAGTACGGGATTGGGAAGGGGAGGGGAATTTGGGCCTCCGGATATCTCACTCACCGTACGAAACGCAGCAGCAAGCTGCTACTTTACTTCGGTTTTCTGTGAGACAGTGGTAACGACCCGGACGAGCCGGCCCATTCATGATATAGACCGAATTGTCTACAGTGTAGCTCTACCACTCAGAAATATATTATGGTAATTCTTTTATAGTCTATAGGGTTTACCCCGAAGTGGAGATGTCTTAGTAGAAAGGCCGACTCTGGCACACTAAGCCGGGATAACGCTAGGCAGAGAAAAAGAAAGGGTTTACCCTGCAGTTGTTTGATATCACCGATGAAAATAGTTTAAATATATTTTGCACACATTTAACAGTGAAATTTATTATATACCGGATCTTATTTAAATGTAAACTTATTAAAATTTCACAATAATTTTAATGTTTCGTTTATTACGATCGATAAGATTCACATCCCTAAAAATTAAGTGAAGTGCCTGAGCGAGAATAGCAATGATGTAGTGAGAGAATACTCAGCTGTTTATGATTTAGTGTTGTTCAAAGTTCAAAGTCGAATATCGACATGTTACTCATTCGATAAAAAAGGAAATGTTTTATGTCCTAGCAATGCAATCGGATTTAATACGGGGATGAGACACTATACGTTGCTTAAATTTGACCACACTTTTCTTTAGTACGATGATTATACCTCCAGGCAAATTGAGACCCACCCGTTTTTTCATCGGTTAAAAACTCCTGACTAGTTAGAATAAAGCTTATTTCATTCGTGCACCTTCTTACTCCACAGAGAGACCCTGATCACTACCTGTAAGCCAACTACGCATCAAAACCTTTTCGATAAAACCAAACACGTTATATCGCTATATCGATGATTTTCAAGCCGATGACCGCTACAGCATCAGGTCATAGATTAAATTAGCTTTCAAAATCCGCATCCAAATGTGCCATTCGTTTACGACAAGAGTAAAAGTTGTAACCCTCTATTTACATACATACACACACACACCTGTAATCCTCGAAGGGATAGGCAGAGGTGTAACCAGTACACCCACATTTCGCCGAGCGTATCTCCTCCGTCCCTTCTGTGTTAGGGGGCGAGCCTATCGCCATACCGGGCACAAATTCCAGACTCCGGACTGATACTGAGCATTTCGTAATAGAAAGACCCAATACCACTTTACCCGACCCGGAGATCGAACCCGAGACCTCAGCGTCGGCCTCAATCGTAACGCGTACGCATTACAACTGCGCCACCGAGGCAGTCAGCTCTATTTGTCAGTGGTTAAAGAATACTTACATGTTATAAACAAATATCTCAACAGCTAATATAGCCAGAGAGATGGCGACGCCATACAGCATCATTATGAAGACTGGCTGCATATCTAACAGACCCACGCTGTTAAATGATACATTCTTCGTGGAACATGGCGGCTTGAGCACTTGGTATCGTGTATTCAGAGCTGCTCGTATGCCCACCTCACGGATTCGTTTATAGCTGGAAAACAACATATTTAAGTACAGTACTCTTTATTTTAAAAGGTTTTTTTACATTTTAAATATTACATAGTATAAAAAAATAGCAGTGACAGCTCAGCGGGGAGTGGTATGAACTGTCGAGATGGAAGTCGCAGTAGGCGAGCAGCCGGCTGCGTAGCGAGAGACCATGGGTTCGATTCACATACCTAGACAAATTTGATCCATAAATATTGGTCGTGGGTCTGAGTGTTGTGGAACCGCAAGTCCCTCTTAGTTCTTGATACCAGATACAGGTTAACCAAGTGTGGGGTCAGGACATGTGTGTGACTGTTGGTTGTATTTATTTATTACTAGCTTTTGCTCGCGGCTCCGTCCGTGTGAATAGACTTTTCCGAAATAAAACGTAGCCTATAACAGTCTCCAGAGAATGTAGAGATAGATGGGACATCTATCTCTACATTAAGATCGGTTCAGTGATTTAGGCGTGAAAGCGTAACAAACAAATAGAAAAAAAACATAAAAAGTATCCTATGTTACTTACTTCTTATTCCTCCAAGAATATGTGTACAAAGTTTCATGATTATCGGTTAAGTAGTTTTCGCGTGAAAGCATAACAAACAAACTTACATTCACATTTATAATATTAGCATGATTATAACTAGGTACTAGAAACACTTACGCCACTCTGATCAATTCGATGTAAGGCGAATCCTTTTTCACAGGGACATAAGGGTCAAAGTTGGGGCTGAAACTGACCTCGGTGAGATCACATTTCTCCATCTCATGGAACGTCTGTTCGATACGCCGGTAAACACTTTCGACTACTGAGTGGAAAGCGAATAGGCCCTGGAACAAGCGGTATTTTTTTTTTCATGGTATAGGCCAGCAAACGAGCAAGTGGGTCACCTGGTCGTAAGCGATCTCCACCGCCCATGTACGCCCACAAGACAAAAAAAATATGGGTGCGCTGCCGACCTTAAAGGAAAGGAATAATAAGGGATTGGGAAGAGGAGGGGGATTTGGGCCTCCGGATATCTCACTCACCGTACGGAACGCAGCAGCAAGTTGCTACTTTACGCCGGTTTTCTGTGAGACAGTGCTATCGACCCGGACGAGCCGGCCCATTCATGCTGTAGACAAAATTGTCAACAGCGTAGCTCTACCAAGTTAAAAATAAACTATAAACATATTAAACTCTACTTCGGTTTAACTCCTCTCGTTCCCACGCCTTAGTCGTCACTCCCGCCTCGCTGGCCGCGTATGCAACACAATTTCACTACTAAAATTGTTTACGGTAAAACCACGGTTTTCACTATCATTTAGGCCCGTATTACAGAACGATGCTCAAGTGAGCTCTTTTCTAAGTGTCGATTTATGTACACGTGATTGGTCCGTTTTATTTGGCGCCAAAAATAGACCAATCACGTGAACAGAAATCGATCCTTAGCAAAGAGCTCACTTAAGTATCGTTCTGTAATATGGGCCTAAGACACAAATCATGCTGCACGCTGGCGGAGCCGCGAGCAAATGCAAGTTATAAATTAAAGACAACCTGTCTAATCTTTTCAACTCCTTCCTCCATTGAAAAGTAATTTCCTTCCCCCTTCTCAGGATTAATTCTCTTATCAACCGCAACTTGAACTGGGTCTTTGAACAACTGAAACAAATATGGCTGTATTGACCAGAAATAATAGGGACTATAATTGAGCACGGCCCTCGTGGCCAACGTCAGAGCAGTCATAATTATAGACAAGATTCTATCTGATTTAACGCGAAAAGATTTCAGACTGATGAGTTTTCACTTACTCCGCAAGATTGCCATGCTCGCATTAAAAATGTTTTTGGGTTTGAAGCACCACATTTAATCACTGACAGACGCTGGTACACAGTAGGCCTAGTACGAGTTACAAATACGTTCACAATTTTCGAATTCGTATAAAATTACTACCTACCGTCGAAGTGTCAAACTAGTAATTCATACGGTAAAAGTTACGCTTGAAAACTAATTTCGTATTCGACTAATATGATATAAAATTATTCTTATTATAAATTTTAATTCATCATTGTTCCCACTAGTGGCTACTGATACTCAGACGTATGGAGGGAAAACGAAAACTTTCATAGTTTTAGAAAACCATTAAAACTTGTACTAGGCCTACTGTGTAACTCCGTGGCGGAATAGGCGAGTAACCGGCTGTGAAGCGAGAGGCGAAGAATCGAACCCGCGTTCGATTCCCGAACCGAGACAAATGTTTGTGTGATCCACTAATATTTATTTCAGGTCTGGGTGTTTTCTCCACAAGGGAGTTGACGTCAGGCAGGCAGCCGGTCGTAAAAATTACAAGCCAAATCTTTCTGCGACATGTATTAAAAAGGTTGTCTGGTAGAGAACGCTATTAGCGATAAGACCGCCTACTGTTACATTTATAATTTTGTTTTGATTTTTCTTTACTACTAGGGGCGTTGCCCATGGTTTTCCACAAAACAAAATAAAATAAAAACTTAAAGTCCGATGAATATGAAACATATCTTACTTTCTTCCCCACATTATTCTGCGTCGATTGGTATCGGTCTCGACCCCATACCCCCAGCGGTTTCGGAGGAGATAGCGTGACAAGCTTTTGGCAGCGGCGGCGGCGCCAGTTACTTTTTGGCATGGTGTACAATAAACTGTAATCAATCTATCTAAAAATCATGTTGCGTCGACCCCATTGTGAGTAGGATAAGGGCAGGTGGAAGAACAATTTTGTACTTACACTAAAAACAAAGTGATTATAATCAATCTCGTAAGCGCCGAGGGTTATTTTAGAAGATATTAGATCGTCCAGGTTCTTGATCGAGTTTGAAGGCGCCTGCAACAGCACCACAATGTTGGCAGAATACGCCACGTACAATGCCATCAGCGCCGAAAATATTACTAATAGCATAATGCGACCTGGTGAGAAATATTATCACCATTATCATTTGAACCACATTGTAGACATTTTTATCTATAGCATGTAGGGGCCGGCTCGACCGGGTCGTTACCACTGTCTCACAGAAATCCGACGTAAAGTAACGGCTTACTGCTGCGTTTCGTACGGTAAGTGAGATACGGGACCGTCTCCGTATAACATTATGGCTATCTAAAGTCTAAGTGGTAGAGCCACTTAAGAAAATATTTTGCCCGACTAACGAGACTAAAGAACACAATACCCTAACGAACGAGACGAGCAGTTCGCTCGGCTGATAGTACATAGGCAACTGCCAACTTATAAGTAAACAAAAATTATACATGCATGTATTCACTCACTGTACGAAATACACAAGCTTTCACGTCAGTCTTGTGAGACAGTAAGTACTACCAGTTATGAACGCCGTCGGACCGACCCATTGATGCTCAAACTAATTTGTGTATAACGGAGCTCTACCTGTACAATACACAAATAAATATGGCTTAAATATGTAACAATGACTGCCTCGGTGGCGCAGTTGTAATGCGTAGGCGTTACCATTGAGGCTAACGCTGGGGTCTCGGGTTCGATCCCCGGGTCGGGTAAAGTGGTATTGGGTTTTTCTATTACAAATTCTCAGTATCAGTCCAGAGTCTGGAATTTATGCCCGGTATGGCGATAGGTTCACCCCCTGTCACATCGTGGGACGGATATACGCTCGGCGAAATGTGGGTGCACGGGTTACACTTCTGCCTACCCCTTCGATGATTACAGCCGTGAGTGCGTATTAAATATGTAACAAACCTGGTGCTCTCCTCGGTTCTATGACACATCCCTGTTGACTGACTGCACTCATTGTCAGGAGTAAGGCATCTCCTACGTTACCAGTCAGGTATTGAGAATCCTGGAGAAAAAGAGATTAAGAAAGAGATTCTGTAGTGGAAGAACTAGTCTTTTTTTATTAGCCTGAATGAAGAAGCTAGCAGATCGCTCGCTCGATGGGAAGCACCACGCTTGCCCATAAACAGAAGCAACATCAACTTAGAAAAACAAAGCACTGCATGGCACTGGACTACGCTAGTCACCTCAAGACATAAGAAATAAGTCTCATAATATCCAGTAATTTCACTGGCTTCAACCTCCTTCAAACTGAAACACAACAGTGCTTACACACTGCTTGGCTGAAATAAAACAGCAGTGGTACCAACCCAGAGCTCTCATACGAGGGGCCTGCCATCCAGTGAAAGCCTAGTAATAAAATAATAATAAATAAATACACCCAACAGTCACACAAATAGTCCTGACTACGAGGTACGACTACTGAACTACGAGGGACTTGCGGTCCCACAACACCCAGACCCGATACAAATATTTGTGTATCAGACAAACATTTGTCTAGGTGTGGGAATCGAACCCACGGCTTCACGCTTCGCAACCGGCTACTCGCCCGCTGCGCCACGGAGGCTGTCTGATAATACTACTAGGTATATAAATCTCTAGGAGATCATTCAACAATAATGGGTAAGGTCATTATCGCATGGCGTTACTGGTTGTCAAGTTAAATGCAATAGGTTATTGATAGATCCTAGAAGAGAGTGCCACTAAAGCCAGCGTCTGACGCTTTACGCGCCGCGACCGCCGATAGTCCGCCTTTAGATGGGCGGAGATCAATATAAGCAATTAGTGTATTTGATAACTTTTGGATGTTGTGGAATAAGCGCTCCACGAAATATAAATAAACACCAAGATAGGTACTGCAAATCAACTTCTTTAATTAATTAATACAAGACACAACGTTACGACATATTGGCAAAAGCAACAAGTGAGGCACAGCCTACAAACCGGAAAAAGGAAGTTACAATATTTTACCACAGATTTATTAATGCAGTGTTACTATTTTCAACAGTATTCCTAGCCACCAACATCTATCTCCAAAGCCAACCTCACCTGCACGTGGTACACTCTGCTGATTAACGGACGAGGTAATGGCAAAACTTGGTTCCCGTTGCGGGTTGTGGAGGTCAGTGGTTCATCCCATATAATACCAAATTCACCAACAAATTATGATGAAGAAAAGCGGACCCTAGCATGAATGGATCCTGGAGCCGGGATAACGCCAGGCAGAAAGAACATCAGGGTTTTAACAGTTATATTATCAACTAGCTTTAGCTCGCGACTCTGCCCGCGTGAATGTAATTTTCCGGGATATAAAAGTACCTACCTAAGTAGCCTAAATGACTCTTTATTACATCAGCTATCTGCCAGTGAAATTCACGTCAAAATCGGTCCAGCCATTCCAGAGATTAGCCGGAACAAACAGACAGACAGACAGACATAAAATGTTATTTTGATATATGTACTGTATATGCATGTAGTAAAAAGCGGTTATTTTAATATTACCAACAGACACTTCAATTTTATTTATTTGTATAGATATCAAACACACACACCTTTGCCAAATTAGCTTCCCACTTAAAAGCCAAATATACAACAGCTGTAGAGGCTAAGCAGCAGATGACCAGAGCGTACCACACGTTGCTGCTGAATGCCAGTGAGAATATGTTCTCCACATATGGTAGCGGAGGCTGGCGGAATATGAACTTCACCCGGAACGGCGCCACAGAGTCTGTGAATGTCACGACGGCAAGACGACGCGATTCAGCCATACAGTTTGTACCTGGACAGGGAAAAGTGTAGTTGACTAGATTTTTTTTATTATATAAATCAATAAGTTAGGTACGTTACTCAAAATCTATTGCGGAAAGAATTTTATTAATCGGACCAATAATAAATAAGTTAGAAGCCATTCAAATCCTGTAGAAGGGGTAATTGTCAAATGACAGACGACGCAAACTTTGACGTCACTGTGTAAAATGTTCATAATGGTGCACGCGTGCAAGCGAGATAGTGAGATATGTCTACTACGCGCCCACTTTTCTTCATACCAACATTTAAAGTTATAATTGCGGGCACATTTCTGAACCAATTTTGATTGTGTTTTAATAAATGGGTTTCTTTTGCGTATCATTTTCTGTTGCTTATAAAATAATGTAGCTGTCTCGTGCTGTAGACAAAATTCTCTTCATCATGGCTTTACCACTTGCATAGATTGTTTATTAACCGATGAAATAAAACAGCGGAGGTTCCCAATTTATCTGAGTGGTACGGACTTTCGAGAGGAAATTCGCAAGTTAGAGCCCCAGCCCCAAGAGCATGCACCTCCGACTTTTCGAAGTTACTTGTGTATTGTTAAATTTTCGCTTGCCCGTGAGTGCATATGTACGAGTATAAAAACTTACCTAAATCAGCTTTATTCGTTCTCAAATCTTCGATCATGCCAGACCACTTCCCATTGACTGTGTATCCCCATCGATAGCTGAATATATACTGTGGTGTCGCGTTTACCATCTCAAACGCAAGTCGTGTTAACATCCAACAGATTTTTGGAATCACGTCGTTGTGGAGTTCCCTACAAAAATATTTTAGTAAAAGAATACGGGAATAAGAAAGAATGGTCTACCAAAATTATGATAAACTAGCTTTTGCTCACGGCTTCGCACGCGTGAACGTCTTTTTCCGAGGTGAAAAGTAGCTCATATCATAACCTACCTGTGTGCCAAATTTCAGCCAACTCCTTTCAGCGATCAGTGATTGTTTAGGAAAATTCACAAACTCAAACATCCAAAATAAGTGTTAAAAGTTTAATTTAAGTTTCTTAATAAGAGCCATGCTGTAGACAAAACTGTGTACCCTCAAATTAAATTAACTTACTTATTTATTAAAAGCGTGCGATTTCTGCGTTTGATTCCTGCATAGTTTTACGTTTTTCTTTATAGGCACTTACCTACAATTTATAACTCTAGCTTATAGCTGTTTATAACTATTAATTATTGTGATGCGTCAACATAATTAGGATTACAATCTAGTATAAAACTGTGTTCTATTTATGTACAGAGTATTTATGTCACTTTCGATTGTAATCTGTTTTGTTGTCCAAATAAAGTATAAATAAATTATAAATTGTTTATTGTTTAATACAACTATTGTTTTAAACAACTAACTAATACTACCTATTTAATACATTTCTTTCCACAAATTTTGCAATTAGTAAGTCAGGACTTCTGAGCTAGGTGTAAACCTGTGTTTCAGAAGTCAGTGTCCTCTTCCTTTAGGAACTAGTATATATGTGTAGAAAAAAAACAGTCCACAGACAGAAAAAAAAACGAGAAGATAAAGATACACTGATCAAGTAATAATAGGGTAGTTTCCTATATTGAATTTTATACATTATTTTACAAGCAACAGGAAACTATACGCAATAAGAAGCCTTTTATTATAACGCAATGAAAATTAGCTCAGAAATATGCCCGCAGTTATGACTTTAAATGTTGGTATGAAGAAAAGTGGGTGCGTAGTAGGGATATCTCACTATCTCGCTTGCACGCGTGCACCATGATGAACATTTTACACAGTGACGTCAAAGGTTGCGTCGTCTGTCATTTGACAATTACCCCTTCTACAGGATTTGAATGGCTTCTAACTTATTTATTTATGGTCCGATTTATAAAATTCTTTCTGTAATAGATTTTGAGTGACGGTAACTTATTGACTTAAATAATAAAAAAATCTAGTCAACTACCTACCCTATTACATCAATTAAGCAAAACGTGTTATATTGGTTTGTATATTTGTGTGTGAGAGTGGATGAGAATGTGAGGTGTGTGTATCTGAGCTAGTGAACATCTTCAGACTCGCCAGTATATATAAATCTTACAAAGCATCCTCCCTAGGCAAGTGGTACTGAGTGGAGTTGCTGTCCTGTATGACATTGGACATCGTCAGAGGATGGCCATTCAGATCTCTGCGTCTTCGAAACAGCTCTCTGTGCAGTCTTGAGTCGATGTAAGTACCATTGTAGAAGCCGCGCGGAGTTGACACCATTGTACCGTTTCGTGAAGTCTTATGTACTGGAAAAGGTAATCTTTACAAAGACTTGTATACTACTAGAAAGGCTGTGCGGTACAAAGAAATTGCGCACGAAGTTACGGTCAATTGACCGCAACTCATATAGTCGCCCGCGAGAGAGCGACAAGAGCAGTTGTTTGAATAGCTGGGAACGTTAAATTCGATAAACTAAAACGAAATTGTTTATTGTGATTTGTGACCCATAAAACATTGTCATTATTTATGTGCATATATTATTCATTTAATTTGAAATTATTAAGTTTAATTTGAAGTATTGACTGGCTCGGTGGCGCAGTTGTAATGCGTACGCGTTACGACTGAGTCCGACGCTGAGGTCGCTTGCACGCGTGCACCATAATGAACATTTTACACAGTGACATCAAAGTTTGCGTCGTCTGTCATTTGACAATTACCCCTTCTACGGGATTTGAATGGCTTCTAACTT
This sequence comes from Mimas tiliae, assembly GCA_905332985.1. Taxonomy (NCBI): domain Eukaryota; kingdom Metazoa; phylum Arthropoda; class Insecta; order Lepidoptera; family Sphingidae; genus Mimas; species Mimas tiliae. The sequence continues at coordinate 3,010,745 of HG995256.1, read as the reverse complement.
ATTTATGTTTGGTCAGATTTATAAAATTATTTCTGCAATAGATTTTAAGAGGTATGTGACACTTGACAGGTGGTAAAAATTGACTAATCTTCTTGGGCGGCATGAAATAGGTTTTGATAGAAGCACGCTTCAGTATGTAGCCAATCTTGTCTGTGACACCTCTAACATATGGTTAACACAACAGGGGCACGTTCAACTGTGACTGGTTTCACTCGGTTTCTGTGACGGCGGCGTGGAATTTGGAGCTTATTGTCTCGCAGTACTCGCTTGACATGCTGTAGCTCAGTAGCCAAATGTTCCTCGTCACAGATTCCTTGTGCTCTCTGAAACAAAGATTTACCCACGGTAGCCAACTGTTTTGGATGGTGGTGAGATTCATTTTCGATTCGTGACCACGAAGGCTGAAAAGCTTTCGAAACGTCGGGAATAAAATAAAATTAAACCGCGATAAAATCCGTAGGTATAAAGTAGTTTTATTTCACCATATTATTAATTTTAATACATCATAGTTCCCACTCGTGGCTACTAATATTTGACGTATGGATAGAAAACGAAAACTTTCATCGTTTAGGAAAACGTAAAACTTGTACTAGGCCTAATGAAACATCTGCGCAGTAAAATATTAAAAAACTTACACTCTACTAATATGAATCCGTCTTCAGTCCTCTCAGCCAGAACTACGTCACTGTCCAGCAAAACTGGACTGTTGTGCAACTGCGAAAGTCCGGTAGAGTTGGACAGTACCAGCCAGCGGTGTGGAGATCGGAAGATATCTCTTTGCGAAGCCTGCATAACAAAAAACAAACATAAAACCGACTCAAAAAACCAAAAAGGTTAAAATAAAATAAACAATTTTAAGTCGATGCTTTAAACCTATATTTACAACAATAAAATTGAAACTTCTGCCGCCGGCCTCGCGCCATAGGTAAGGGGGCCTCGCAAGATAGTTTTTTTGAGTTATTTTAAGGTTTTATTTGTAACTGGCAAATGAAAGAGGCCTTTCAAGGCTGATATAGCTGACGTCCACGTTAGGTCTAGCGCCGTCTCTAGATATATACTGAGATAGATAGATAGAGAATCTAAGAAATTCAATGTAGACTAGGTAGGATTGACAGGTTGAAGTAGGTTAATTTTCTTTCTATTCTAAAAAAAAGTAACTGGCGCCGCCGCCGCCGCTACCAAAAGCTTGTCACGCTATCTCCTCCGAAATCGCTTGGGGGTATGGGGTCGAGACCGATACCAATCGATGCAGAATAATGTGGGGAAGAAAGTAAGTTATGTCTCATATTCGTCGGACTTTAAGTTTTATTTTTTATTTTATTGTTTAGTGGAAAGACATGGGCATAGCCCCTAGTAGATTAAAAAAACTAGAAATACATCTATAGTAGATGTATATTTGTTGAATAGCAGAGGCCAGCAAATGAGTAAGTGGGTCACCTGATGATAAGAGACGTCAGACGTCTACTACCCATGAACGCCCACAATACATAGACACTTTAAAATTTGGGATTTGAGCCTCAGTATATTATGTCGCAGACCGTACGAAATGCAACAACAAGCTGCTACTTACTTCACGTTGGGTCTTCTGTGAGACAGTGGCAACAACCCGGTTAAACCGGCCCATTTATGTGGTAGACAAAACTGTCTACAGCATGCCTCTATCACTTTGATGTGTACGTAATGTAGGTAGGTACTTATATTTATACGTTGCGTTACGTGCGGTGAGTGAGATATCCGGAGGCCCAAACCCCCTCCCCTTCTCAATTCCTTAATTATTATCCCTTTCCTTTTAAGGACGGCAACGCACCCATGACTCTTGGTATTGTAGGCGTACATGGGCGGTGGAGATCACTTACCATCAGGTGACCCACTTGCTCGTTTGCCGGCCTATGCCATAAAAATAATACATTACTATATAGATTAATATAGAATACCGGCCGATTCGTCACTGCCATACAAATCAAAGCTACTATTTACAATCTCCCGCACACATAGCAGACGTGTACTAATGAGCCGAACTAACCTATGGTAACATTAAATATGTTACCATAGGCAGTAAGTTAACATTAAATATGTTCTATTATTATTATAGAAACAATATAAGTAAGTATAGGAACAACTTACTTACCCATTGAATAATCTGTTTTGATTCTGAACAATTCAAATCAAGAAGAAACATGACGAAATGATCTTGATGTTTTGAACCAATGTCACTCAACTTGAATGTCCTTCCTCCAAACATAAATATCTCCTTAGCCAAGTTCAGTATGATTTCTACAAAAAAAAAATAGTGTACTGCTGGACACGGGCCTTCTCTACTGAATGAGAGGGGTTAGGCCTTTATAGTGCAACCATGCGGGCCTAATGCGGGTTGGCAGACTTCACACTCCTTTGAAATTCTTATGGAGAACTTCTCAGGTATGCAGGTTTTCTCACGATGTTCCCTTCACCTTTAAAGCAAGCGATAATTAACAATGAATACACACGTAAAATAGAAAAGTCAGAGCTGTTGGGGCTGGTTTCGGACCAGTTACTTTCATCTCGACAGTCCGTAATAGGTACCACTCCCCGATGAGCTATGGCAGCTATAATGCTGCATGATGGTAAGACCACCTCGATTCGAACATAGGAATAGTGGTTTTGAGGGCGTGAGGGAGATTTAATGGTCTTCCTAAAGTTGCATATCCGAACTAAATGTACTAGCAAATTTATTTTATAATCTAGAAATAGCGTAAAAATATTCTGATATACTTATTATAATTCGTATTAGGCGCTTTAAAAATGTAACATAATTTTAAACATTATTACAACGTTTAGTTTAAAAGCGCAGAAAAAACAGAATATGAACTTAGGTACTAATGTAAACTCACTATCACTTTTGTGCAGTAAAGATAAATAACTTCGTCAGAATGTTCAAAAAGTTTAATAGTCTATTCACATTAAATGCAATATTATATTACTGTTCACAATTTATTACACTTGCTATGATTATTCACAATTCTAATCACACTCGGGCAGCGTTACTGTTAGAGTTAGAGCGTTAGAGTTCTAAGCACGACTAATTTGCCTCAACTTTTTTTATTTTTTTGGATGGACGCTTGCCGATAGCCTGACAAGAGTCGGCTTTAGTCAGCGACACCGGACTTTCGGGCGAATGCTTTAGGCACTCCAACCCTAACTGCCTCAACTAATAAATAATGCGCCCGCTTAAATACCTTAGCAATCACTTCCACCACATCTCTCAGTCTTATTATCTACCCGCTTTACATAGTTATTCCCTCGACTAACCTTCACTAAGACCAATAACGGTGCTATTACTAATAATATGAGGGTAACACTAAAATGTAAGAATATATTAGTAGGTAATATGCGATGTCATTGTTTTTTAGCAGAGGTCTAAAAACTAGGATGAAGCTTTTTAAAGATGTCTACGTTTTGATCTTTATTTTTACATATTGCTATTATAATACTTGATATTGGCGAAATCATCGAATGTCGATGGGGCCATAATCTAAAAATAGAATAGAATAAAAACTAGCACAATTTTCCGTTAAAATTTTCGGACATAAATAAAACGGATTCAAAAATAATACAATTATTCCTAAAGCGCAGATAGCAGTACTTCAATCAGGATGTTTGTCTTATATATTTTTCAACTGCTATTTCAGTTTGCTTCCTAATAAAACGAGCATCATTAGTAGGTAGTGGTAACATTCCGGTGGAGCCGGCCCAATAATGTTGTATTAAAACTAGCTAGTTTCATAAAAGTTGTACTCAAATACGAAATTTTCAAGTTTGTCCTTACTTTTATCCCAACACAGATCGCTAAAACTCAGAATCGTTGGTTTTTTTTCATTAATCAAATAACTTTTTATAAATTTTATGGTTGAAATATCCTTCGTATACGCTATTTGAAACAATATAACAGTGAGAATTGACTTTAACCAAATCATAGTGGAGCCCGGTCAGTGTTAGATTTCAAAATGACTAAAATTGGTATTGTCCTAAATGCACGTGCTATGTAGACGTACTCGTAGCTAAAGGCAATCTATTTAATACGCCAAATCAATATTGAACAAAGTACCTAATTACACCCTAAAGGGTAGACAACATATTAAGGATGTACCCCTATAACTTCAGCCAGTTGTTTTAGTATATAACAAAGTACTCTGTGGCCATTTGCGGCAGACAAACTGACAAACTTTTTCATCAATCATTGTTTTTTAAACTGCAGTGCCTACCACAGACTTAAAATTGTTTGATTTTATTTTTAGTTTTTTAGTATTTTTGCGTCTGTTTATTCTTTGTTCAAATTTTTATTTCATAATATTTAGTGGAAAAATCATCAAAATCGTTTCTTCTAAACTTCGGTTCGAGTCTTTCATCCCCTATTTCATCACCTTCGGGGTTGAATTTCTCCTTGAAATTGAAATGAGACCTGCACCACCGAAGTGAACTTTAGTCCTTATTGAATACAAAAAGAATCATCCAAGGCGGTCCATATTTGGCGGAGTAATGGGTGAAGATAGCCAAATGGCAAAATCGATTATAACTTCGTCATGTCAGGGTTCCGTCTGTCCGTCCGTAGGTCACATCCATTTTACTCGGAGAATATTAGCACTATATGGACTTCCTTTACCGAATGAGAGGGGTTGGGCCTTAGTTCACCACGCTGGCCACGGGTGGGTGTCAATCCGAAAGTCTGCCAAGACTTCACATAACTTCTACACTCTTATGGAGAATTTTTCAGTTTGCTAGTCAAGGTTTCCTTACAATATTTTCTTCACCGATAAAGCAAGCGCTAATTAACAATGAATACACAAGTAACTTAAAAATGTCAGAGATGTATGGTCTTCGGGTGGTTTCGAATTTGCGACTTCCGTCTCTACAGTCCTTGACACTCAATGCTGAGCTATCGCTGTTTTATTATTTGATTCTTTTATAGGTATAAGTCATTAGTTTGTGATATACATATGCATGTCCAAAGTCGTGGAAAATGTGTCCTTCAACCCCACTCAAATTTGTTAACTATGGGAATGTAAAATTCTCTAAAATAAAGAAAGTATAACTTACAAGGTGCTTCCAATGGAAACTGGTTTCAATATGTCAGGTTGTATAGTTTTTGAGATATGGGATATTACTACAAAATCTTTTACTGTGCGTGGTCCAACACGCACTTGGCTGGTTTTTTTGTGTAGATATACATATAATTATTTCTGAAAGACAATAATGGTCTTTTTGAAAACATACTTACAATAAATCAATGTTTACATATTTACTTAACAGTTGTCTGACGAATAATAAATGTCTTTGTATAATATTTATTTACCAGCCAAAGCAAACACTGAAATTAATGAACCTAATGTGCTATAATTGCAGCGTTTATGTATAACTAATTGCGATTCACTGAGGTTTCAAATTAAATTGTATTAATAATGTAGTATAAGTAGGTACACTGTACAGGATAGACTGAATTTTAACTTTCGTGTTTTTCTTTACTATGTGCTTCGGTGGAGCAGTTGCAATGCATACGCGTTACGATTGCGGCCAACGCTGAGGTCTCGGGTGCGATCCCCGGGTCGGGTAAAGTGGTATTGGGTTTTTCTATTACGAAATGCTCAGTATCAGCCCGGAGTCTGGAAATTGTGCCCGGTATGGCGATAGGTTCGCCCCCTATCACATCGTGGGACGGAGATACGCTCGGCGAAATGTGGGTGTACTGGTTACACATCTGCCTACCCCCTTCGGGGATTACAGGCGTGAGTGCGTATGTATCTTTACTATGTGATATCCCTTTGCAAGCAAAACATTTCTACCACTTCTTGCGCTCTTAGGCGATCACCTGCGTCTCTGGAGAATGGAAACCCCATCAATAAAAAAAACAATAATTTCTAAACGGCTGAACAGATTTTAATCAAACATAACTAAAACGATTTTAATTAAACCAGCTTTCGAATAAAAAAACCGCATTATGAATGCATTCATAACCAGTGGCGGATCCAGGATTTGGTTTGGGGGGCTTGGCCCAAAATTAAAATTAAAAAAATTGAGAATATTCTATACCTACTTAAAATAGTATAAGTAAGGATAAGCGATAAAATTATATTATAGGTAGTACCTATATAGTGTAACTGTGCGGATTCATTGGCCATACGCGGTCAGCCCAGACCCAATTAGGTCTGGCAGTTATGACGTGGCAGACAAACTCCAACTAGGTATATCGTTTAAGGTTTTTTTTACCTTGAGTGACGAAACGAGCAGGTCGCTCGCCTGGTAGTAAGCATCACGCCTGCCCATTAACAGAAGCAACACCACAGAACTTTGAACTACAAAGCACTGCATGGCGTTGGACTGCACTCGTCACCCCGAGGCATAAGTTGTGAAGTCTCATCATGGTTAGATATTAATGTAAAGGTAGTTTGGTCACGTTTTGAGGAAATACTAGGGGTACGATTCAGCGGATGTTCCAAAAAAGGCTGGCTTGATGTATTAGAGGGAGATACGAGACATGGTCTTACTACGGAGGATGTTCAAGATCGGGCGAATTGGAACTGCCTAAATAGGAAGTTGGATCCTGAAACTTAGCCAGGATAACGCCAGGCAATAAAGGTAGAAGTTAGGCACTTCAGTCATCCTCTACGCCTGCTGTCATCATTTAGTCCCGGTCGGGTAGAAATAATCTATTAGGTAACTTCTCCACAACATTATTACTTGGGTATAATTTTAGGTATATTAATCCGGCCGGCGTCAGGCAGGTGGCCGGTCGTAAAAACTAGTAAGCCAAATCTTTCTGTAACATGTGTCAAAAAGCATGTTGCGCAGACCCCACTGCAAGTGGGATAAGGGCAAGTGTGGAGCAGAATCTGGCTTGGTACAACTCCATATTACAATTCCGAACAATTTTTGCAATTATTTCTAAATTAACAAAGATTTGGTATATTACGCGCAAAGTAAAGTTATTTATCAAAGTTAGAATTTGCGACATCGCGGCCATTGTTTTTAGCGACTAAAGGTTGACGGGAAGCAGAGGGGGGTGAAGTGACTAACTTTTAGTCAGCCAAGTTATATTTGGACTCCACTGTAGTGGGGCTGCCCGTTCAGTTATATCTCTGTCAATACCTTTATTGCTATGTATATCATAACCTATATAAAAATAAACCCGAACAAAAAGAGGGGTGTTATAAATTTTACCCGTTGTGGCGTCGTAGTGCTTAAACAAATGGACCGATTTGAATACGTTTTATTTTTAAAGCTGATTATTTCGAGATAATTCTTAGCTATGTTTGAAAAGAACACATTATTATTTTGCCTCAAAGTCTATAATAGAATCTTTATTTTCCTAAAATACCTAAAAACCTAGTTTGGACATCAGTGACAACTTTGTAATATCCTTACTGTGAAACCACCGGAACCGAACTGAACCGGAATAACTTTAACTTTTACAGACAGATGGTGCAACTCACACAAATAAAACAATATATTATAAATAAAAATGTATAATAAGTGTACAAAATTATGTATATAAAAAGAATAATTTATTGTACTTAATTACTATGTATCTCGTTCATAGGCTGCAATAAAATTACATTTATAAATTTACGGGCTTACGTAAGACTTGCGTAAGTGGCGTACATGTCCGTTTAAACTAACAGATCCAGGGGGGGGAGGGCTTAGGGGCTCATGCCCCCCCTACCCAAAAGCATTTAGCTCCACTGGCAAATCTCAAATTAATCTCCATTTTATCCTACTTTATTAGTACTATCTACAATATAATTTTCATCGCTTATCCTTACTTATTCCATTTTAAGTAAGTATATTCTGTTTTTTTTTTATTTTGGTTCAAGACCCCCCGCCCCCCTCAATATCCTGGATCCACCACTGTCCGTTTACACCTGCAGGCTTAGCATATGCAACAGAACATATTTTGCACGCGAGAGACATAATTATCGACGAGAAATATATAAGTGTCAACATTCTATGAAATTATGTCGTCATATTAGGGTTCTTACGACAGAATACCACCGAGATGTTTTAAGTACTATTTTCTCTACTTTTGACATAACGAGTCGAGTATTCTATGCAACCATATACGCCTTGATCTTTATTTTTTAGTTATTTCTATTTCTATTTGAATAGTTGACATTGGCGAAATCATCGAAAATCGATGGGGATATAAACTAAAAATAGAATAGAATACCTTCGATAAACATTTAGAGGTAACCAGATAAAACTGGTTTTTCACAACAAAACCGAGTCGTCAAAATCATATTATATTGCATAATGCTATGCCCTCTGGACTAATCCGAGTGTAAAAAGCTATGTTACTGTTTAGTAGCAACCAGCCCCGGATTTGCGATTTTTTTAACCGGGGCAGACACTTGATATTGGCGCCTCTCTTTCCAGCGTTTGAGATAAATTACTTTAAAAAACTAAAAAAAAGGAAAGAATGCTGCACAAAGGGCCTGTGTAGCGCCTTTTTCTTACAAGTCGACGGTGAGCCAAACAGGATTCCGTATGTTAGGCGCTGTGTGGAGCAAGTAATTTATTTTTAATCTTAATATATTATGATTTTGTCGCCCCCTGAAACTGCCGCCCGGGGCGGGTGCCCCGGTATGCCCAAAAAGATCCGGGCCTGGTAGCAACACTGTTTGTCGTTGTTTTACATTTACGTTGTCCAAAGCATTTGATTTAAAATAAATTATTTAAAACCCTTGTTTTCATATTTATCTAGTGATCCCCACAAACACCTTTAACTGATTTATGTTGCGTCAAAATATTTTGACTATCATAAGTTCACGCCTATAACCCCGAGAGAGTAAACAGACGAACAACTAATTAACCCACGATCCGAACTGCTTATTTACGTCCCATGTGATAGGTGGCGAGTCTATCACTATCTATCATTTTTCTAATAGATTAAACTCAAGACAACCAGGAACCCAGGACATCTCAGCGGTTTCTAGACTTCAGTACAGTACCGCTAGTCCAACGAGTCGATATTTTTACTATTATCCAATAATCATACTGAAAATAGACATTTTCATATACAATATATAAACAACAACCCTGTTGGGCGTTTTAACTGTGATGTCAGAATCGATATTAAACGTAATGAACTCTAATACGAAAATGAAAAATAATCACATTATTTTTTTATACTTGAATTATTTTATTGTTTGTAAACCGTATTTCGATTGATTACCTCTGCAAGAGCGATGTCTCGGAGCCAGAGCGAGATAACAAGTTACGGCGTCTACGTGCATTAAACGCGCCGCGTGCGCGCCCGGCTTTGTCAATATGTCACGTCAGTTAGCTGTTCATCACTTTTCAGATAAAAATAACATTTTTTTAATATATTCTGTTTTCTAAGCTACCTATATGAGGATAATATCTCGCTTCTGTTTATTATCATTTTTATTTAGTTGATTATATGGCTATCTTCACGACCTAGAAAGGGCTAACAGGGTTTTTTTTACATACTGTATATCGATAAAATGTAATGAACTAGTTACATAATACACATACATTTGACTAGGCGAAAAATAAATAAAATAAATAGTGCAATGACCAGCATTGATAAATAAGTGTTCCACCATTAACCTATAGGATAAATATTGCCTCCATCACCCGTGTTTAATCACAGATTAGTGACGTACCGAATAGATTCTTAAACTATCGATAAAATCGTATTATATTTAGGATGAGAACTAATACAAACGATGAACTCATTGCTTCAAGTAAGGAAGTTTAACAAAATTTTTGTCGATTTCAAATATTGGTTTTACATCGATTTAAAAATATCTGTCTATATAAATACCATATCACATAAGATAGGATCAAGCCTGTAAGGGGTAGGCAGGCGGGCAACTAATACCCCCACGGTTCGCAGTTTATTTCCGTCCCAGGAAGTGATAGCGACCCTATCGCAAGGGTAAAAAAATATATAAATATTTATGATAAACTACTACTGCAAATAGAGTTCCAAATAGTAATAAAATTATCGATAATTCAACAGTCGATATGGAATGTGATTTACAATTGACAAAGTATCTTATTGCCTTCAATGAAGTACATAAATACTACACCGCGTTTCAAATGAAATTCATAGCAATTACAAATTCATTTCAGACATAGTCGATAACACATCGTGGCTCGTATCGTGTAGTCCTGTATAGTAGATAGTAAGCGTGGCGCACCACAAAAAAAACATCTGCTTTTGACAGCACCGTCGCGCAGCGAGCGAGTAGTCGGCTGCGAAGCGAGAGGCCGTGGGTTCGATTCCCACACCGAGACAAATGTTTGTGTGATCCACAAATATTGGTGTCGGGTCTGGGTGTTGTGGGACCGCAAGTCCGTCGTGATTCCTGATACCCTCAACACAGGTTTACCTAATGCGGGGTCAGGACTATGTTTGTGACTGTTGGGTGTATTATTATTATTACCAATTCGTTTTTGCTGTCGCGCTGTTCTCGCTATTTATGGGTGACGTGTTTTTGAACCAAAAATAAAAGTTAGTCATCTCTATTAAATTCAATCGAACGGAGTTAGCGTGTAATATTTATGTAACTTTAGCTTCAATAGATTCTCTATTATTAAGATTTATGTCTTCCTTTGGTCCGTTATCTGCATTGACGTCGGAACACCCGAAGTTACCGCACTGGTATAATACCTGAGAAAAAATAATGCGTTATCTCTTTTTTTCGAAACACCAAGTAAATTAAAAAAAAATATTTAAATACATAGTGGGAGACACCACAAAAGGACAAGAAAATATATACAAATATATAAAAGCGAAATATCTCTCTCTCACTGACTAACTGATTAATCATGAAAATCATGAATTTTTGAGTGGTAGAGCCACGCTGTAGACAGTTTTGTCTACAGCATGTATGGGCCGGCTCGTTCGGGTCGTTACCACTGTCTTACAGAAAACCGGCGCAAAGTAGCAGCTTGCTGCTGCGTTTCGTACGGTGAGTGAGATATCTGGAGGTCCAAATTCCCCTCCCGTGCCCAATGGCTTACCCCTTTCCTTTAAGGTCGGCAACGCGCCCTTGATGATTTTATTACTGTGGGCGTACATGGGCGGTGGAGATCACTTACCATCAGGTGACCCACAGCTGGTTTGCCGGCCTATACTATAAAAAAAACTACTAAAGATCATGACATTGGGTCAGATGATAGTTTATGTAATGTAGGAGCTTGAAATAAAAACAAAAACGTGTATGGTGTCACTCACAATGTAATACAAGATGGGCGCGGCTATGAATGCGCCGGCGAGCACGTCCCACCAGTGGTGTCGATGGTCGATGACACGCGACGCGCTGCAGTACACCGCCGTCGCCAGGGACACTAGCTGAGCGGACACTACGCCACTAGAACGGGGATGCACTGTCCTTCGGTGTAGGTAGTACTAGAAAACAAAACTTTATCAAAAAAATTCAAGCTGCCAATAAAAATAACCAATTTTGAGTCGTTATAATTATATTGATCATATTAATCATAATTATAGATAGAAAGAACCACCTCGAAATTGGTTATTCTGGCCTATTCTTATTTTATTGTTAAAAGTTTATATTTCACTATTTTAGTGAATCATCAAATTCGGAGCATAAATGACGAAGTTTTAGCCTTTCATTCCCGATTTCACGCCCTTGGAAGGGGTGCAATTTCAGCTTGAAATTTAAACAACTTTGAGTGCAAAAAAATCGTTCAATCTACATTTGGCGGAGTTACGCCTGGTACACATCCAAAAATTATACGCATCGAATTGAGAACCTCCTTCGTTTTTCCCGTCTGTTAATAATATAATCAGAAACCATTCCGAGATTATAAAAAAAAAATATCAGCCTGTATGTATACAGCAATACTTACAGCCAATAACAGTCCAGTATATATAGCCAACGATGTGTGCCCGGAGGGAAAACTCTTGTCCGATTGGCTCAGCCAATGCGCCTTCGTGCAGGTGTACGTCGTGACATATTCTGAACTACCAATAGAAGTTACGTCAAAAACATAGGTTTAAGTAAACTTCGAGTGCAGAAATTGCAACAAAATCCTGGGCAAAATCATGAACTCGCATGAGCAGACTTATGGCCGTTCCCTATATTCTGTCTATCTCTGATTTTGATATACCGCCGATAGAAAATTGTATCTATTTTCCGTTTGACCGTCCGAATAAAATTACCAATGACAGTCAATCCTTCGTTGCTATCTATCGATGACAGGACTGATAGCTAACTACGGATATACGACACTATGAAAATGACAGTTCAAGCGTACCAATAGATTTTAAGTGATATCTGTCGATAAAGATATCTAGTTTTATGTTTATCGGTGGATTTTTACCGATAAACAGATATCCTCGGCTGTAAAAAAACGAAATAAATAACGCATTTTGAGGAAATAGCCATGAGTATATAAGGCTTACATGGCACTTGCACTGCAATACAAAAAACTAAATAAATTATGTAAAAATCTAAAAGAAAATATAAAAAAATTCTAAAATTTCCATAAATTAAAATAATGCACCGTTTTGATAATTAAATTAAGTGAAAGAGACATATAAATATTTGTTAATGCGAATAAAATAATTCCCCACTTCAGTAAAATCCCCCAAATTCGCTCGGGATTTTTGTTCAAAGGACTTGTATTCAGAGCCGTAATGTATTGACAGTAAAACGTTTCGTTATTACATTGTGTTTTGCAACATAATAAGTATTTCTCGTTATTATTATTTCATTTACAGTGGTAAAAAATAAGAACTATAGATAAATGTTAAACTAAAACTTATATTTCTAATCTAAATCATATCTTCATATTTTCTAACATAAATTAAACAATAGTTCCTCTTTCTCAGCTTGTATGAATATAACGCATAAGAGGGCCCAGATAGACTGCCTATCTATTGCTATCATAGTATCCGACGTGCATATCTAAAAAATAGGGACGATTCCAAGCAGTAGATAGAACAATACGGATTTTTGACGATAGCTATCTATCGTGAAATTGAAGATTAATATTGGGAACGGCCATAACAGACGTACTTATCTGAATAATACGGACGACTTCAAGAAGTATATAGAATACAGATGTTTGACGATAGCTAGGTATTTGGGAATTGAAGATTAATATTGGGAAAGGCCATTAGTCTTGTCTCGATCTTACCGCAAACGTCAGCGGAATACACTAATGGCCGTTCCCTATATTCTATTTACGGATAGATTTGCTTACTATCAATACTATTTTGACAGATCTTCTATACCAAATGTGTCAAAAATATACCCCCAGTATGTAAATCTATCAGTAAACAGAATATTGGGAATGGCCATAAATGCCTTATCACATCGTTATGTAATGTTACTAGCCCTGTATTATACAATATGTAACAAAAATCCTGTTGGGCGTTTTCACTGTGATATCAGAATCGATATTCAAACGTAACGAAATAACTGGCATATAAAAATGAGACTATAAAAATAACCATATTTATTTTTAAAATTTAATTATTTTATTGTTTGTAAGCCGTATTTCGATTACCTCTTCTGCAATAGCGATGACTTGTGAGCCAGAGCGAGATAGCAAGTTGCGGCGTCGCTTGCACGCCTGGCTTCGTCTTACGTCACATCAGTCAGATGTTCATCACTTTTCAGATGACAATAACATTTTTTAAATATGTACATTTTTCTAAGCTACCTGTGTAAGGATAGTATCTCGATAATTTTCCAGGATAAAAAGTAGCCTATGTTGAATTTGACAAAAATGTAAAACATATTGTGTCTATATCACAATATAGTAGTAATTAGATATTTTACTATATTGAGTATCAAGAGTGATGGAGCCCACTTACTCGTTTGCTATGGCCTATGCCATAAAATAAATATAAGTTTATGACCAACAAATCCCTTTACAGAAATTTTGTTGCACATAAAAATGTTATAAAAATATGGAACCAGCACTCTTACCCTTGACATGTTAAAGCCTCCTTAGGGCTGCATGTGTCGAAGAAATGTGGTCTCGGCGACCCCACAATCAGCTTCAGGGTCTGAACGGTGACCAAGTTGATGAGGACCCCGAATAAGTGCTCCTTATACCAAAATAATGCTTGCTGCTTTGGTTTTATCATCTTGCCTGAATGGTACTTGCGTTCTACTACCAACATCTGAGAAATAAATACACGCATTGTTACTGAATACATATTACAGAAAGAAAAGACATTTAAGAACAAAAATATAAAATAAATAATGTTATAAGTATAAGCTAAAACATTGAATTGCACCAAACAGGGTCAGTTCAGCATATTACTAAGTTGGTGGCCTAGCCCTGATTTTCAACAGCCCTATTATATGGTGTTAGTTTGAAAAAAATATTAAAATGATTATCCCAAATGTAACCTAACTGTTATAAAACCTAAAATGTTGATTAGAAAAACACATAACTCTCTGTAACTTTTAATGATTGAACATATTTTCTTTAAACTTCCCTTGTGGGTTCTCGGAGTCAGAAGGTATCAAGTAAGAACCATCTTGATTAAATTACATTTCAAACAAAAAAATCTTTATTCAATTCAATCAATTTGTTTAGGCGTAACTCCAGAAAACCTCAGACCCATCCATTGTTAGTATGTGCTGTGCTGCATTCTCAGGTCTGATCCCTAGGCCGTGTAAATATTATGCTGGGTTCTTCTGTTATGAAAATGCTCAGTATCAAACCAAAGTCTGGTAATGTGCCCTGTATGATGGCAAGTCTATCACAATAGCGATAGACTTGCCTCCAATCACAGCATGAGACCTATATAAGATTGGCGAAATATAAGTGTACTGGATACACCACAGTACCCCTCGAATATTACAGGCCTGAGTGCATATGTATGTATGACCCACTTGTTTGTCCCCAGTAGTAAAAAATCAAGTATATACTTACAATAACAAGTGGTAGTAAAACAATGGTCGCCAACAGCAGCTTCCAGCTGATTGTGTCCCCTGTGAAAGGGTGGGATAGAGCTGGATCATTGCAGATGAAGCCGACCTGACCACCAGGGAATATCTTCAGCTCCACCACAAGGAATAACAGGAATGCTAATAAAAATAATTATAAGTATAACTTCCAAAACTAAGTTTGCTGTTTTATGTTTTCCGTTAAGGAGTTTTCCATTTACCCTCATACTTCATTATCACATCTTACCCAATTTTATATGAGCACCATCGAAGTAAACTATCAAATACAAAAAAAAAACATCATAATTGGTTATTTAAAGTTTAATATGTACCTACTAGTCTTTGACTGCAAATATCAGTTGCTTCAGGTCGTTTCGGACTTACTTATTGTGTAGAAATGGAAAAAACGAAAACACATGTCACTGAATTGGACTAAACTACTGCTCGTATTTAACAAATTTTTGGCACAAGGCCTTGCAACATTGCAAGGCATATCTGGTATGATTTTATGTCACTACATTGAAACCACAGTATATATATAGACAATTTCAAAACCCTAATAGACACACCTTGCAATATTATCATGATTCTGTAATAATGAACTGGACCTAACATTACAAGTACATTACATTATACTTATCAGCAGGGTCAGTGTAGTCACTGCTGTGCCATGATATTAAAAGTACAAAAATTAACAGTGTTTTCACAAAGACTTTAATGTATACTACTAGACCGGCTGTCCGGTACATAGAAAGTGCGCACTAAGTTACGGTCAATTGACCGCAACTCATTTAGTCGACAGCGAGTTAGCAACAGGAACGGTTGTCAATTGAGGCTATTCAATCGTTGAATTCGACAAAATAACACGAATTTGTTCACTGTGACCCATAAAATAAATAAATAATTATGATAAAAATATCTGTTTTATTTATTTCTTGTTCCTTACATAAATACAACATACAGTATAATTATTGAAATTCACTTACAACATTAAAAACAGTGGTATAATTACTCTCAGAGACAAACCAGATAAAGGCAAAAATAATTATAATGCCACTTCTGCGTAAGCGTCTTCTTAGTTCCTGCACTAACTCCCCCGCTTGAGCCGTCAAAGTCGCGCGTTACGTGACGCGATTTTACCTCTAAACATAGGCTGTTTAGAGATAGGCTGTCTAATTATGGCCGTTCCCTATATTCTGTCTGTCTCTAGTTTTGCTATACCGGCGATAGAAAATTTTATCTATTTTCTGTTTTACAGTCCCAATAAACTTACTAATGATAAGTAATCCTATTCTTCATTGCTGTCTACTGATGAGAGGACTGATAGCTGACTACAGATATACAACACTATGAAAATGACAGTTCAAGCGTCCCAATATTTTTTATGTGCTATCTGTCGATAAAGTTATTTAGTTTTTTCTTTATCGGTAGATTTTGACCGATAAACAGATATCCTCGGCTGTAAAAAAATGAAATAAATAACGCATTTTGAAGAAATAGCCATGAGTATACAAGGCTTACATGGCACTTGTACTGCATTACAAAAAACTAAATAAATTATGTAAAAATCTAAAAGGAAATATTAAAAAAATCTAAAATTCCCATAAATAAAAATAATGCACCGTTTTGATAATTAAATTAAGTGCAAGAGACATATAAATATTTGTTAATGCGAACAAAATAATTCCCCACTTCAATAAAATCCCCCAAATTCGCTTGGGATTTTTGTTCAAAGGACTTGTATTCAGAGCCGTAATGTATTGACAGTAAAACGTTTCGTTATTACATTGTGTTTTGCAACATAATAAGTATTTCTCGTTATTATTATTTAATTTACAGTGGTAAAAAATAAGAATTATAGATAAATGTTAAATTAAAACTTATATTTCTACTCTAAATCATATCTTCATATTTTCTAACATAAATTAAACAATAGTTCCTCTTTCTCAGCTTGTATGAACATAACGCACAAGAGGGCCCAGATAGACTGCCTATCTATTGCTATCATAGTATTCGACGTGCTTATCTAAAAAATAGGGACGATTCCAAGCAGTAGATAGAACAATACGGATGTTTGACGATAGCTATCTATTGTGAAATTGAAGATTAATATTGGGAACGGCCATTATACGTTAAAGTCTTTTTGTTTCCATTATAGAAACCTTGATCACTGCCCTCTTAGAAACCTTCTTCTTCTTCTTCTTTCTTTTATGGCTTTTACGGCGTTGCTCTACCACAATTCTGCCAGTGTCACGTAGATATTACGAATCGAAAATAATACCGATTAAGATACAGAAAATATAGATTCTTAGATAGCTAATATGTAGGTAATATATACTATAATTGTAATTGCAACTTGAAAAACCCAGTTCTAATAACCAAGTACAATTATTGTTCTTTATTAGAATTTAAATACTAATTACTAAATACTCACCTACGTGCCATCGGTTCGTTTTGGTCCAAACCAATTTGATTTTGTCTAATATTTTTCTACACAACACGTCCATCTCGTATTTATTGCAAGCCAATGAATGTCTAGCAATTTTATATTAAACTGCATCAAACTGAAAAAGCCTTCAAACTTGAGCCTTATATGTAACTGCAAGGAACACTACTAATTTATATCGTCATCTTCAAAATAATTAGTATTGTAATTAGTAGTACAACTGAATACTGTGTGATGGTTTCTAGATAATTTTCGCCACAATTTCCACTTTTTGCGCGAACTAGTTTTAGAAAAACCTCTAACCGATAATGTACCGTAATGTACGGTTTTTATTTAGAAATACCGATTACTTTTCAACAATATACAAAATGCTCAAAATAAAATTTTAATAGTCCATGTCAAAAGTAGGTATCTGAACGTAACATGTATCCGTTAAAGATGTATTATAAAACTTTCAGTATAAACATAAACAAAGTACTCTGTGTATAAAACCATACTACATCTATAATCCGAATGCACTTGTATTTCGTGTACCCCAGTCCCCAACACATCGAAATAAGATCACAAGAAACGTAACTCAAGCAAAAAATTACCACATCAATTAATTTGAGTGATAGAGCCACGCTGTAGACAGTTCTGTCTACAGCCTGAATGGGCCGGCTCGTCCGGGTCGTTACCACCGTCTCACAGAAAACCGGCGTAAAGTAGCAGCTTGCTGCTGCGTTTCGTACGGTGAGTGAGATATCCGGAGGCCCAAATTCCCCTCCCCTTCCCAATCCCTAAAGTATCCCTTTCCTAAGGTTGGCAACGCGCCCATGATTATTTTAGTATTGTGGGCGTACATGGGCGGTGGAGATCACTTACCATCAGGAGACCCATTTGCTCGTTTGCCGACCTATACTATAAAAAAATAAAATAAAAAAAAACATCAAAACTCTGTGCAAGGGGGCGGGGCTATAAAAGTCTGTGCAGCTCGTTCATTCATCAATTCATAAAAAAATATTCATGGTCTCTAGTTGAGACTTAATTTCAATTAATTGTGTATACATACTGCATTTTCAGCATTACAGGATACCGAAAGTAAAAGGTAAATCTATCACACGTATTTGTAACAATTTTGATAAAGAATTGTAGTGAAACTTTCAATTGCAAGATATGTAATAAAATTAAAGAAGGAACTTCTTATGTTGGCTTATTTGAATATAATTCATCCAAAGATTGCAGTGCTAGTGCAGAGGAATATTTGATTAAAGAAAAGGTATTTTTAGAGCAAATTTCAAAAACGTATAAAACACCGGATTTTCTACTACGTAATCGATAAATACCGATTCTCTACGTTTACATCTCTAGGAACGTCAGTCAAATTTTTTTTTAATTTTCCTTTTTTTTTTTTTGTTTGTTTGTTCCTTAAGGAACCGGCTAAGATCAGAGACCATGCTGCCAAGTCATTAGTTATATCTTTTCTTATATTCCAAGAACGATGAAACAGGGGTGTGGCCGATTTCAAGGTCTTGCTGGAGTTTTGGTGACAATTCCTTTCAGTTCAATGCTTCTTAGACGACTTTCTTCAAGCGAATCGAAAGCACAAGGTCGACAATACCCTTGATCAAAAATCATGTAAATCCACTTATTTCAATGTTTCCATACACTATTCATCATCATTAATGATTATTGCACAAAACCACACCACTTTTATACAACAATCACAACTTTAAACCAGTTTAAGAAATAATTAAAACAAGAGAGCCACCGCACTGTAAGAATTCCCGCCAAAACTCTCTACATTATAAGGGAAAATTAAAAGAGTTGTAACTGGAGTGAGCTCGCAAAAATTTTGTTATATGTTATTTGTTATACTTCATTTCATTTATGTTATAGTATATAGTTGTATGTTTTTGTTATTTTATCTTTTAAGTAATAGTCCCGCCTGCTCGAATTGGGTATATCCTGTAATGATTGTGTGTGAGTGATGAATAAAATAAAAAAGTATCTGGTTACAGCTCTGCTTACACCTTGGGGGATAACAGGCGTGTGTGCGTATGTATGTATGATTATTTATCCAAGATAATATGAACGTGGTCTGGAATTGTTCGGTTACATGAAATACAAGTGCATTCGGTTGATAAATGTATTAAGGTTCTGTATCACACATTAAACGTGTTGTTACGTTCGGATACCTATTTTGGACTTATTATTTTTAGCATTTTGTAATTTGTTGAAAAATCGGTATTTCTAAATAAAACCGGAGTTTGTTTACAGATTTTTCTAAAACCCGCTAAAACCGGTTCACGTCATTAGACGTTACTACATATTATAAAAACAACTAGAAACTGACAAGGAAAACTGAGTCAACTGCACAGATTAACTATTAGTTACTACGTAAGTCAACTGCAAACTAAACTGCGTCGTGCATGCGTGCTCATTTATCAAACTAAGAAGTTGTTTATGTTTTAGTGATAGAAATGCCTATTTAAATTCATATAACCGTATCGCAAACGCATTCAAAATGTCCAAAGTGACTAAACGAAAACATGTGATGAACGAAGTTCTCTGGGATGACTACGAGTTACCTAGAGAAAATCAAAGTATCGTTAAAGTCCTCAAAAGCAAAGGGAATAATCTTCATGAAGTAAGTTTTTTTTGAATACTTAATAACAAAAGTACACTTTCTTTTTCAGTCGAAACATAAAGCATTGAGGTTATGTTTTGATAATGTAAGAAATCTATTTACAGGAATGTAATTTTAAGTTTCGAGGCCTGTTCACAAGGTCTTTATGTTCTATTTGCCATATACCGTATTTAAGAGCCATCTTATTGTATTGTCTTTTAAAGTAACATTTACTTGAGCATTGTGAAACAGGAATAGAGTGGCTAGATATACCTAGCAGAAGATATTTCAGATTCAGATTATACCCTATTTACTAACAATGTCACAAACTTTACCCCTTGACAATATTTCATATTTTTTACTTTGTCACCACAGATAACAACCTCAACTGGTGAAGAGTACCTGGTGTCTATGCCACCAAAGTTTAGAAAAAACATATGGGTGAAAAGAGGAGACTACATACTTGTAGAACCAATACCTGAAGGAGATAAAGTGAAAGCGGAAATTGTAAAAATCATGAACAAAGACTCTATAAAATATTATAAAGAAAACAATGTGTGGCCAAAAGAATTTGATGATGGTAAAGAAGAAATAAAAATGGAGGATAATGATTTATTTGTGAATACAAACAGACAGAATGTGGTTACATATACAAGTGATAGTGACTCTCTTGAAACTGACTCCAGTATCAGTAACTGTGATAGTGATTAATAAAACTATAATTATTATTGATTATTTTATTATAAAAATATTACTGTTACAAATTTTTTAAAGTTATAATTATTCTTACTATAAATAATTTGGCTCTAGGATTATCTCTTCTACGATGAATCCAAATGAAATGAGCTGAGCAGCAATGTCTCAAGAAGGCACAGATTAGATAATACAGTATAATAATCATATCTTAAATCTATTGATAACCTTAAGAACAAAACATTTTTATACTAAATACTACAGTACTTGCAACTTCAACTGTATTTTTTTATTAGTGTTACAAGTTAGAGCCTGCCAATAAACAGAAAAAAATAATCTGAACATTATGAACTACTGTAAAATGGTAAATATGAATGGAGGGGTGAATTGAGGCAAACTTATATTGAGATTTATATGTAGATTGATCAACCAAAATATCTAAAATATCTTTATTTCAAAATGTGAATAAGTTTTATTAATTTTTTATTAATTACAGTTTATCTCATTTTATATGTAAATAAACTAAATTCACCTGTGCATTCCTATTCAAACCGTTTTACTGTACTGCATGGCATTGATCTGTGCTAATTACCTCAAGGCTTATAAGGTGTTAAGCTTCATAATGCCTAGTAAATTCACTGTCTTGTCCGGAACAAGTACTTAAAAGCTGCTGTATGGCGGTAGAGACAGATAATATGGTTGGTATCTATACAAAAGGCTCTTCACAGACAGTGGACCTATCACCTAATCATGTGTTAGATCTAACAATAAGCCTAAAAATAAAACATCTTCATCTTGAAACTACTACTTCACTTATGTTAAAAGAGTAAAAAAAAAATTACATAATGTTCCCATTGGTTGAAAGAACATTCTCTATTTTGATTGTTGAAACATCTCGACTCTCAAGCAATGTCCTTTTTGAATTATATTCAGTGATGTCAAAGAGCTCCATAAATGCCAAATTAAATATCATTTTGCCATAAAACATTCACAAATACTCTTTATCAATTCAACAGATTTAAGTTGAGACCAGCCATCTGTTTCTGTAATTAAGCCTTTCGGACTATTCTTAATGAACTTCAGAGTGAATTGCTTCAAAGTATTAGCCGAATGCAAATCTGCCAACTGTAGTATTTCTATAGCATTTTCAACAGAGAGCTTTTTGTGTAGACATTTCTCGCACAAACTCTTAAGTCTGTTAAGCTGATAATAGTCTGCAGCTACCAAAATCTTCTCTGGTATTTCATCAACTCTTGGAGTTTTGTCGCTGTATATAAAAGTTAGTACTTCTTGTAAAATATCTGCTTCAATTGGAGATTCAATTACATTTGTGTCACATTCTATAGAGTTATGTTCAAAATGTGCTTGAAGAACTGCGCTTCTGCTGGCTAACACAGCCTTGTGAACTTTGTATTCAATGCCATCAGCCGACTTCATTGTGACATCAGAATATAAACCATTATTTAATAAATTTTCAAAGTCATTAGTCAACTTAGCCTCAGGTATGTCAGGGTAATTCATTGCGAACGCAATTTGAAACATTAATTTACTGCTGAGATGACTTTTTATGTGCTCAGTAATAATCTCCTTATGTAATGTAACAAAGTACTGCCACATGTGGGGCTGAACAGCGGGATATTTTTTGTCAAAATAAACGATTTCATAAGTGCTTCGATTATATATCGCGGTTTTATTTGAAACACGATCGTCTTTGTCACCTGTTATGGTCAGCGAACTTGAGAAATAACTGCTTTTTGGCACCATAAAATATATATCCAAATACTGTTGTCTGTCTACGGGAAACACAATTTGCAACGAAAATCCCTGCTGTCCGGATTTCTCATGAGGACATATCAGAGAAACATTGTTTTTTAAAACATTTGAAAAATTTTGCACATTCCATTTTAATATAGTGGTATTGTTAACTGTTAGGCTATCAGTATCCACAGTGTGTTTTGTGGTAGACATATCGTACGCAATTACTTGGAATCTTGTTACAGCTTTAAAAAATATCACCTTCCAAAGTATCTTCTTCTTCTTCTTATTTATTTTATGCCCTTTGCGGTGCTGCACCTTCCAAAGTATAAACACATCCAATCAACGTAGTGTAATTAACTGTAAACGACAGTTCTTTCTAAGTAGTCTGTGACTATCACTGGTGACTGTAATACTGTGTGTCGCCATTCACCAAGAAAGAAGAAGCAATGTAATCACAGACTACTTAGAGATACTACGTAAATGTAATAAAATGTGTAAAGTGGTGTGTAATACCGGTAATACCCCATAATCAGTGTTGCCAGATGACCGTCTCCCATTCCCCCCAGCCTTACGTAGATTCCCCCAAGATTCAGGTTTTTCAAGGAAAATCCCCCAGAAGGTTAATTTTTTTAATGTTTGTTTATGTATCAATTAATAACAAATAAACACGTTATAATCAATATAAATGTTGAGTTTCGGTTTCATGACGCCCAACCGTGAAAAAAATAATATTGCAGTACATTGAGGAAAACCAGCTGATTAGCGATCGCAATATAGTTTTCAGCATGGGTCGTCAGCTGGGCTTATGCTGTGAAGAGTAAGAGCGAGGTACAGCCTCTGAGAACTTTACATCGCAAAGACCTTCGGTAGGGTCTGGCCTATGCCAGTCCTTATATTGAAGAGTCCATCGTATAGGATCCCTGAAGGGAGCTCCCCGGGGCTCTGCAAGTGAATCGCCGGCTTTCTGGATTACTGAAGTAAAAAATTGGCCATTAATGCGGGGTGTCAAACTAACGCAGTAGAAAAAAATGAAACATAATGTACACGACCATCTTCATTTATTTGGGCAGAGTAACATTTTATATTCCGTTTACCAACCGACTGACTGCCACAGAACACTATTACTCTCACGAGCTGACTGCTGACATTAATTAAACTACCACTATATTTATATCTACCTTTTTACAAATGGTTCACATTAGTACATACTTAATTGTATTTATTATTGAACATGATGGAACGTTATAAATATCGTTTATAATACTTATAATTGAACAATTAAATAAATCTGAGATTAGCTAATGTATTAACTGACAACATAAAGTTAAACAATCATAGTGTGACATCATAATCGTGTCATGTATCTAGTAATGTTAGTACTCACAGAAAACCGGCGTAAAGTACCAGTTTGCTGCTGACTAGATATCCGTAGGCCCAAACCCCCTCCCCTTCCCAATCCCTTAATTATCCCTTTACTTTAAGGTTGGCAACGCACCCATAATTCTTTTGGTACTGAGGGCGTACCTGGGCGGTGGAGATCACTTACCACCAGATGACCCACTTGCTCGTTTGCCAGCATATGCGGCATATACTATTTTAAAAAAACTTGCGACATTCATACTAAATCCTCTAACCCTTGCCAATACTTTTAACACCCCTTTTCTTTAAGGTCAGCAACACATCCATAATTTCTCAGATATTGTGGATGTTTATGGGCCGAGTTCACTTACCATCAAGTGACCCACTTGCTCGTTTGCAATAAAAAAAATATTTTTATATTTGACACGATTTGCACCATAAGTATATTTTTTTTATTGCTTATGCCGGCAAACAAGCAAGTGCGTCACCTGATGCTAAGAATATCATTGGGGTTATGTATTACCTATTTAATTTAACAACTAGGTTAACCTGCATCGTGCGTATCAAGAACTACGAGAGAACTGCAGAGAAGAATTATTTTTTGATCACACAAACATTTGTGGAAATCGAACCTATGGCCTCTCGCTTCGCAGCCGGTTACTCGCCGACTGCGCCACGGAGGCTGTCAGTCTATAGGTACTATATTCAGTGATGAAATGCGGAAATCCAATTTCCGAAAATAAATATTTTGTCGACATGACATCAAACGTAGAAAATTAATTAGATCTTATCTCAAGGAATTTAACGCTACATAAAATATCATAAATATCGAAACATCTTAAGAAAGTATGTATACACATAATTAAAGATTATTGTAAGATTTATTACATTGCGCCGTGAAAAATACGTCCGATAATGAATGCATCATTTATAGTTACACAGTGTGTCAGTTCTCTTCAGTCAGAGACTAAGTAATTCAAAAATCGATTCTTAAACCTAAAATCGATTAGAACATTTTTAATCAAGTGAGCTTTATAATATTGTTCAGCAAATAAAGAGATGAGTACTTGGTGATAAGTGATTCCCTCTCTCCATGAACAATTACAATAACAGAATCTGATTAATTCCAGAACAGAATCTACATATTAACATTTTTGTAGTGTAAAATGTTCATTCATTCTACAAAATATACATTTTAAAATATCATAACACTGTGAAGATTAGGATAAGTTTAAGATTTTAATGTGGGGTCGAGGCTTACCTACTTAATGCTAAGGACCTGCATAACCGCGAGGTATGCAATCTCAGGGATTATTTCCTACACAGTGGAGTGGATATGCATAGAGATGTGGTTACAGTGGAGAAAGGATATTGTAGTACTTGATCGATTGGCGCGGCGGGCAATACTTGTTGATGTCATACATTCCGCATGACGAAAATCTCGTCAAAGCCGAAAAAGACAAAATGGTCAAATATTGAATGGTACAGTTGGGAGGGGAAGGCCTCGGCGAACTTTCATAGATCAAGTTGGAGATATTCTCGAGAAAGGCCAGGTCAGGAGTACCCTAAACCGACGTGTATGTATGAAAAATTTAATGAGAGTGAATGAGGCCAAAGAGGTATGCAAGGATCGTAGCAAGTTGACATCCGTTGTCTCTGTTTACCCCTATGGGAAACAGGCGTGAGTCTATGTATGTATGTATGTATGTTCAAATATTTAGACCTGGCACACGACGTTACTGACATGTGCGTCGTGGACTCAACAATAAGTGTCCCGATAATCGATTTTGCTAATGGACTGATATCAAAGAGCCGCGACCGACCCCTCCATTGGTTGTTGTGGGTCGAGAGCCAGATTCAGAAAGCGGTGTTAATAGACACGGCACGCATTGTGAGGAGGTTCCTCACTCTGGAAACCTAACCACCACTGGCTTGGGTTCTAGGTTTCGCCATTGGAAAATACAACATTTAAAAATATGAATATTACCACATACATACAAGTATTGACTTTAAACTGCAATCTATACTTTTATATTTCGATAAATTGATGATATGTAATCAAAATCGATTATGTCTAAAAATTTAATAAACACCTTCATCCCTAACGACGCTGTGACTTGCGACCCGTCCCCAAACATTTTTATAGTTTCTTCGTGTGTGGCCAAGTTAAAGATTTAAAGTCATGCTTTCTGGAAGTTGGCTAACCGCACTTTGTAATCATTAATTTACAGCCGTGAACAGATAAAATAGTCTACTTTTGGATTAGTATTAATGAAAGTAAATTTAGTGGGCGTTTTTACGGTGATAACAAATTTTATGGGGTTAAGGCGGGAATTTGCTTATCTATGACCACTTTCGGCTCTTGGTTTACATACATACATACATACATACGCACTCACGCCTGTAATCCCCGAGGCG
This sequence comes from Mimas tiliae, assembly GCA_905332985.1. NCBI lineage: Eukaryota > Metazoa > Arthropoda > Insecta > Lepidoptera > Sphingidae > Mimas > Mimas tiliae. The sequence goes on along the minus strand of HG995256.1, from coordinate 2,984,530 downwards.
AAGGGGTAAGCAGAGGTGTAACCACCCACATTTCGCCGAGCGTATCTCCGTCCCACGATGTGATAGGGGGCGAGCCTATCGCCATACCGGGCTCAAATTCCAGACTCCGGGCTGATACTGAGCATTTCGTAATAGAAAAACCTAATACCACTTTACCCGACCCGGGGATCGAACTCAGCGTTAGGCTTAATCGTAACGCGTACGCATTACAACTGCGCCACCGAGGCAGTCTCTTGGTGTAAATGCTTGATATTGACGTCTTATAAATCTATGATTTAAACTTCACATTTCAGTAGGACAAATAGACAGACGGACATGACGAAACTATAAGGGTTCCGTTTTGACCATTTCGCTACGGAACCCTAAAAATCAGAAACCAACTTCAAAACCCGAATCGCGGTAAGGAGTTCCCTATTTTCCCTCAAAACTCAGTCCATCATCAGTCTATAAAAATATCATTCAACCGGTGCTTATTTGTCGGAGTTATGTGGGACACAAAAAGACATTGCCTACAGACGAATGCGGAGCCTCCTTTTTTGAAATAGGTTTAGAATCAATATATATGAATGACATTGTTATAATGTAGAGTTAAAATGGGAATAGACGAACACGCTGAACCGGACAATGTTCTAGTATGGGCAAAATGTAAATGTCCCAATTATTTTCGGGCGTTCAATTCTAGTTTAGTTTATTTTCGTTTTATTTTAAAGGACGGATGGGCTTTCTACTCCCTAGTAGATATCCTAAATAGCTAGACAAATGTTTGTCTGATCCACAAATATTTGTCTCGGGTCTCTGGGTGTTGTGGGACTGCAAGTCCCTCGTAGTTCTTGATACCCACGCTACAGGTTTACCTAGTGTCAGAACTATGCGTGTGACTGTTGGGTTTTTTTTTCTCAGATTAGTAATTTTGGATATTAATTGACATTGCATAATAACTAATAGCAGTTGAATTTCGCGGGCTAGTGTTGATCATCTACTTTAAGACTGCTCGCAGCTGGATGTATATTAAAATGGACTCTGGTTAACTGTCACGCTGCCGCCGTCTAACTTTTTAATATACTCTCGGCAGTGGCGGACTAAGCCGGTCAGGGCCCAAGACGGCAAGTCTTCTGGGGGCCCGGGGCAAAGAGTATGTAAACATTACGTTATAAGAGGTGGAACTTCCCTACAAAAATACGATGTATGAAACGTGCAGTCAAAGGAATACCAGGGTCATTCCGCCGTTTTGTGCAATTTTGAACGGTCCGCGGAATAAAAATAAAATATATGTTTAATGTTTTTTTTCCTAATAATCAAATTTAGTTTCACACTGAATTTATAAAAAATGTGAGGAACTCTTTTACCTTGTTTAGTTATTATAAAAAATAACGTTGAAATTGGACAAGTGGACAAATCACTCCTTGTTTGTCTCAAATATTAAATGTTGTACATACTACCCTAAATGTTAAATATTGATTCGAAGTTAATAACGTAGGTATTTAAGACATAATATTGTTTTATTGAAATTTGAATGCGTACGATTTTTTTTCTATGATTATTAGTAAAATACGATTTCTTCTGGTGTATGGTACGATCCCCTAAAAAATAAAGTTGGCAACACTGGTGAAAGGTAATCCATCTATGCCCCATAACATCAGGTTGCTAGCCTTATACCTAGCATAGTTCTTAGCATTCTTCATAATTTGATCGGGTTTTAGCCGCCATCAAAAACAAAGCACGCTTCATACACCGAATTTTTCTATCGTAGTTTCACCAGCATGGCCCGGCACAACAAATTTATTTGAAATCCCCAATGAGCTCTTTTTTGCACAAAGGCTGGATATCACAATAAGATGGAGATTTGAGGGGGGCTCTAAGACCGGGGGTCCCAAGCAGACCGCAAAATCCGCCCACCATTAGTCCGTTACTGATTCTCGGGAATTAATTATGCATGGTCATTAATTGTAACAAAATTATTAATTAATACCGTATTTGGGTATATGGGACAGTTAAGCTGGTTTCATCCAGATAAAATAGCCGTTATAAGTTATATTCATATCATATTTGGGCATGATGACTTCGCAAAGCCGTAAATTTTAGTTTTACTGCATTTTTTTCTTGGAAGTTGGTGTATACCAGAAGAACACAAATATACATACGCTCATATCAGCCTCAACATTTGACAGCAGTGGTGCAGCGGGCGAGTAGCCGGTTGCGAAGCGCGAGGCCGTGGGTTCGATTCCCGCACTTTGACAAATGTTTGTCTGATTCACAAATATTTGTCTTGGGTCTGGGTGTTGTGGGACCGCAAGTCCCTTGTAGTTCTTGATACCCACGATACAGGTTTACCTAGTGTGGGGTCAGGACTATGTGTGTGACTGTTGGGTGTATTTATTAAAAATATATATATATATATATATATATCTCTGAAGGGGTAAACAGGTGTAAATAGTTTACCCACGTTTCGCCGAGCGTATTCCCGTCCCACGATGTAATTTAGACTGCAATACAGCTGGATACAAACATAATTCCAACGTTTGTATAAAAAGACATAAAGATATTGATGCAATCAAAGACTTGTATACTACTAGACAAGCTGCGCGGTACATAGAAATTGTACCACTAAGTTGCGATTAATTGACCGTACCTCAATACTCCTATCTCACTTACTCTCAACTAGAACTCCTATCGCGCTCCCTGTCTGTGAGCTGTCAAACTCACGCGTTATGTGACGCAATTTTACTTCTAAACAGCCCGTCTAGTAGTACCTATACTTACATTAAAGTCTTTGGATGCAATATATAATCTAATTACCATAAATATATAATATCTGTCATTGTTTCCTCCAGTACAAACGTAGGTAATATCATAAAAAATATTTGTATGCATATTGATATAGGCTTACAATATAAAAAAAGATATCTTGCATCCATTTATACACTGCGTGATTGAGATGCGTAATGGTGGGTACAGAAGTGCTTACAGAAGAATATAAAAATCTGTTTAGTAATAATAATAATAATAATAATAATAATACGCCCGCAGGGCAGCTTGTGGCGAGCTGTTGGGGAGTAGCGACCCTACGTACCCGAGTGCTCCCGGGGAAGCCTCCTGTTCTTCATCTCTAGCTCGCCTTCACTGGCCGGCTGGAGTGAACACTGATGAGGAACAGGTCCCCCACCTCTGGCTTGCCTTCACCGGCCGGTCAGAGTGGAGTCGCGAGAGCTTCATGCTCGAAGGGTGGATGTGAAACGTAAGTGGTGAGTGGGCAACGTGATGGGACCCTAAGGGAGCCAATGATCGTTGTTTAAAGCCCAGTGACACCTCTCCACCCTTTAGCCACTCATCTGGGTGTTGCTCCCTTGTCGCTTTTTCTAGTGACTATTTTGGGGAGCCCATCTACCTGATTTGGCAAGTCACCACCTGCCTATTTTATCCATGTTTTCAACATAGGTCAGGCAGGTGCCATAGTCCTTCCCATAGACCCGGTTATCCGATCCATCAACACCTCACCTCAATAAAATAGTATATATACATTTTTGCCCATCCCTACAATAGTCCTACACCGACCGGGGGCTGTCCTTGGATACACTTCTATAGTGTATACAAGGATAGCCGCCGGGCGGTGTCACATCACCATATAAAATTAAAATTGTCTAACGGGCCTCTACGTGTTGGCTTCGGCCCCACGCACGCCTTCCAAAGGTCCGGGACTCTGTAGTCCCGAGATTATGGCAAGACAAACATAATAATACCAGCCCTGTATTATATACGTCCCACTGCTGGGCACGGGCCTCCTCTACTGAATGAGAGGGGTTAGGCTTTAGTCCACCACGCTGGCCTAATGCGGCTTGGCAGACTTCACATACCTTCGAAATTCTTATTAAGAACTTCTCAGGTATGCAGGTTTCCTCACGATGTTTCCTTCACCGTTATAGCAAGTGATAATTAACAATTAATACACACATAACTTAGAAAAGTCAGGTGTATGCACTTGGGGCTGGTTTCGAACCTGCGACTTTCGTCTCGACAGTCCATACCACTCCCCGCTGAGCTATCACTGCTTCTTATTACACTATGCACTAATAGTAATACCACGCAGAGTTTTAAATTACGAATTATATGTCATATTTCTCACCGAGACGTAAGATGTTAAGTCTCATAATGTTTAATAATTTCTACGGCTTCAATATCCTTCAAGCTGGAATACACCAGTGATTACACAGTATTGTTTAGCGCAAAATTTTATAACGCAATTACAAGTTCCGTCGTCGGTGCGCGTGATTGACTCGGACTTTATCAGTTTTAAATAACCAATTTTGATTCTGTTTTTGCAAATAAGATTATTTTTCGTGTTGTTTGTTGCGTTTATGTGCAAAATTAAACTGTCCTATTGTCAGAAACTGTATGTTTCCAAATTCCCGTATATCACTTTTTACATCAACAGTACACTAACCAGCATTTCTCAACACGTATTTCAGTATGCCATAACTTATTAACATATTATTGAATATTGCACAATGAATATAGCGTTTCGAAAGCTATGCCATCTTTGAATTACCTTCTCAATTTACCTAGTTACGAAGAATAGTGTAATTTAATGTCCGAATACAAAAATGTCACGGTGGCGTACGATATCGGTGTTTTTGCGATAAAACTAATATTTATCGAGTTTGTATTAGTTTATAGACTCGTGAGATCATTTGGTTGTATTTTTAGAGTGGTAGAGCCACGCTGTAGACACTTGTGTCTACAATACGAATGGGCCGGCTCGTCCGGGTCGTTACCACTGTCTCACAGAAAACCGGCGTAAAGTAGTAGCTTGCTGCTGCGTTTCGTACGGTGAGTGAGATATCCGGAGGCCCAAATCCCCTCCCCTTCCCAATCCCTTAATTATCCCTTTCCTTTTAGGTCGGCAACGCACCCATAATTCTTTTAGTATTGTGGGTGTACATGGGCGGTGGAGATCACTTACCATCAGGTGACCGACTTGCTCGATTGCCGGCCTTTGCTAATAAAATAATAAAAAAAAAAAAAAATCGTACGAAACAATACAGAGACAGAGAATGGGTCAATCTTATAATACTCCTTTTTTGTCGAGGGTAAAAAAGCGGCGATAGCTTAAAGAACCTTTTGAAATTATGTGTACATTCATTATGAATTATCACTCTCTTTAAGTTTCTTTCTGCCAGGTTCCGTATTCCCCCATCATGATTTGAAGGTAGAATTGGTATTAGTGGAGCCACCCGCCGTCTGACCCCACAAGCTGCAACGGGTTCCGTTAATCAGCAGGTGAGGTTAGCTTTGAACCCAAGATGTTGGGTTACACTCCACCACAAATGGAACAAAAAAAAGGTTTAATTAAAATTTAAAAACGGAATTCAAAATTTATACTGTATAGACAGCCTCCGTGGCATAGTGGGCGAGTAGCCGGTGTGAAGCGAGAGGCCGTGGGTTCGATTCCCGCACTGAGACAAATGTTGGTGTGATCCACAAATATTTGCTTGGGGTCTGTTTTCTCTCCAAAGGAGTTGACGTCAGGCAGGCGACCGGTTTTAAAAACTACAAGCCAAGTCTTTCTGTAATATGTGTATAAAGCATGTTGCGCCAACCACTGCGAGTGGAATAAGGGCAGGTGGAAGAAGAATAACAGAGTCGAAAATAATATAAATATCTTTCATGAGCGATATTATAGTAGTAATCCCAGATATAGTAATAGTATTCTTTTGTAGAGTTGAGATTTTTCTAGAATCGGTGCTTGCTATGATTTGTAACAAAATAAAAACGCTGGAAGATCAAAAAATACAATTTCTATAGGTCTCTTTGGAGTCGGTGCAATTTTATTTGACCGGCAGCAACACAGGCACCGAGTCTACATAACATGTAAATTCCAATACAATAACACAATCGCGACGAGTGTAATTCATATGGAATCACATCACAGCTAAACTCTTACTCTAAATGATTTTTTCCAACAAAATCGGCCCACAATTGGCGGAGAAATCGAAATAAATAAATTGTACATATATAAAATAAATGCCTCCTTTTTTGGAGTCGGTTAAAAAACTAAACCCTACTTAACACTGAGGCGTTGCAACGCATGGCGGGCACAACCATCTATCTACTATAGAATAATTACGTTTTAATGATCATTATAGATTTTACATTACATTTTTAACAGCGGTTAACCATCACACATGGTGTGCTGACCTATTTTAATAAGATTTCGGCAAAGTTCACATGCGTTATGTATGTCAAGAGATTCACAATGATATTTTAGTTCGCATCTGCCATAAAATTATTTTATGTTTACGTTACACTAATGTGGGGCTGTTCGATAGGAATGTTAATGCTGGCAATACTGGGCGACATTTATATAGGGTTTACAGCACAGAGTACTTTATATAACGGATAGTTTACAGTCATACAGTTTGATTAAGTCTGTTCAGACCGTTCAAATGGCATGCAATTTAGAAGTTGATCAACTAAAATCGATCCGTGTGAATCCGCTAATAGGCACTGCCACAGATAAACACACAGACAAAAAGACAAACTTTTACCAGCCGTCTTTTTTGTCAGAGCTTAATTATAAGTTTAAAGACTTCAAAAACCGTCTTCAAAATCCAAATTGCTTGCGTTTCCTGTTACGTCAAGGAGTATATTATCTTGTCTATTAGGTAATCAGATTTTAACCAAATTGATATAGGACAACTAACGGAGTAAAGCTTATCGAATACAAAAAGCATTATCAAAATCGGTTCACATTTGGTGAAATTACGCGTATTTTATTGTATAGGCCGGGTAACGAGCAAATGGGTCACCTTATGGTAAGCGATCTCCACCTCTCATGTGCACCCACAAAGGAAAGGCATAAAAGGGGAGGGGGATTTAGGGCCTCCGGATATCTCTCTCACCGTACGAAACGCAGCAGTAAGCCGCTACTTTATGTTGGTTTTCTGTGAGACAGTGGTAACGAACCGGTTGAGCCGACCATTCGTGCTGTAGACAAAGCTGTGGCTCTACCACTCACATATATAAAGATATTTAAAGTATGTTCTAATTCATGCCTTGGTTTACCTTTTATGATTGTGCTCAATATCACAGTCGTATTCCATTCCATAAAAAAGTTTCATACAAAGTTCTACCTTTACTTTTACAACCACGACTTTAAGATGTCGTGATTTCAGTGAGTGAGTGGTATTTCGGTTTCATTTATGAATTATACAAACTAATTGATAACCTGCTTTTTGTAGTCTGTTAAATGTAATCGTTTTGCCATTCTAACTTGCCCCACTCAAGCGAAATGTTCGAAGTTGAGCAACGAACCCCTACAACCACTTGCAGTATTGGATGTTAACCATAATTTTTTATTATCCCATTAGTCTTAAATGACTGAATTTATGTTTATTGTACGCAATAGAATTTCGAAATAGATTTCAGTAAATGAATAACCATCTTTTTCTTTCTACATACATATATACGCACTCACGCCTGTAATCCCCGAAGGGGTAGGCAGAGGTGTAACTAGTACACCCACATTTCGCCGAGCGTATCTCCGTCCCACGATGTGATAAGGGGCGAGCCTATCGCCATACCGGGCACAAATTCCAGACTCCGGGCTGCTACTGAGAATTTCGTAATAGAAAAACCCAATAACACTTTACCCGACCCGGGGATCGAACCCGAGACCCCAGCGTTAGCCTCAATGGTAACGCTTACGCATTACAACTGCGCCACCGAGGCAGTCTACTAGAATGTTGGTACTTATCTTATCTTGTTGTTGGTCTATTCAAGTTTATAATGCCATTTCATAAGAAATCGGCTTCCCTCGCCACTGGTAGCTGGTCGCGACAACCCGTTCTGTATGTCTAACTCTTAAATATTGTGGGACTGAAACCCCACATTACCTCCTTTACTGCGATGTCGGCCGTAGATACCTTAACTCTAATAGCCGATAGGTTTCAAACACGCACATTTGTATTGGAATCCCTTATTTAACTGACGTCATAAAGGGAGGAGGTTTTCATTTCGACTTATATTATTTAACGTCAGTGGCGCAGTTGTGATGCGTGGGTACGCGGTACGACTGTTGTGCTGAGATTTCGTGTTCGACACCCGGCTGAAAGTTATATTGGTTTTTTCTATAATAATAATTACCCCGGAGTCTGGAATTGTGCCCGATATGGCGATAGGCTCGCCCCCTATCACATCATTGGACGGAAATAATCTCGGCGAAATGTGGGTGCACTAGTTATACCTCTGCCTACCCATTCGGGGAGTACAGGCGTCAGTGCGTGTGTGTAATATATTGCTTCGTGATGTGGAGGCGACCCGGGAGGTTATATTCTACTGAACGTTCCATAATTTAAGTAAGAATGCTTGAGGTTATGCGAGAATGACGGATGAATCTATTATTAAATAATTTTTTGTATTGTACCTATCGAATAGTATAAGTGGTATTCATACCGTCCTATTCGAACAGATAAATAAATAAATGGCTCGTGAGAAAACTATCAAACTGAATGAAAGCATACCGTTACTTTATAGTACTCATGGTAGTTATGCTAAATGCGCTAATTTTATTACTCAAAGATTTACCATGTTCCAATCAAAACACAGCAAGAAATACAATTAATGCTCATTACGCACATTTACCGTGGTTAGATTGAATTTGAAGTTGTTATAACCTTTTATTAGGCAATGGTGTTCGTTTTCTATATTCTATGAGTATGAGAAGATGTATGAGAAGATGTATGAATGTGGAAGAGGCGAAAGAGGTGTGTCAGGATCGTAGCTTGTGGTACTCAATAGTCTCTGCCTACCCCTATGGGACATAGGCGTGACTGTGTATGTATAAGAGTATAGATAGATTAGTTCATTTGTCCGCGATGTGTGTCAGCCTCAATTCAAGATTTTTGCTAATAGATATGATAGAAACATACACACATTGTTTGTGATTGTTTGTGATTAGTATTAGATTAATTAGCATTCGCATTAATTTTAGCATGCGAACTCTCATTTAGCATTTATTTAGCAAATTATATGAAGTATGAATTAATTTTATCGCTTTTAATTCGTGTGTCAGCGTGTCGCATCAACGGTGGCAACATATGATCCCCTTCGCACCCGCAGGAACATTAAATTATCAAATAGCATTATGATTAGCACGAGTGATTAGCGTGCTAAGACACGAGAATTCACATGCTAATGAAATTAAGTCGTAATAACATTAATTGATATTACTAGCAGGCATCAATCACTGTTGCAGGCTTTGGTCGTTGTCTTTAGACAAACATCGTGCACACATAGCATGCATACGCGCAAGTATAAGTAAAGTTATTGATGCAAAATACCCAAAAGTCACATAAACGTGCGTCCACTCTTCCCTGACATTACGCTGCACCGAGAGGCGTGGTTGTCACACGTGCTAATGTGGAGGAGTACATGCACTGTGTCAGTTAGCCGTGATTGAAAACAAAATTATACAAAACTACGATACTTATACCTAAATATTAAATTTATAATAAAAAATTAAATATAAATCTAAAATATTATATTTTGAATTTATAAAAAATAAATATGTAAATGATTGTCACGCCTCTCGAAAGGTTAGAAGTGGGGACGCATTTTAATACAATATATTGTCGTACCTAATAATTCTCTAAGCTAAATGAGGCACTTGATAAAAATAACAGTAAGAAATTCAAGTGTTTTAAAACTAAAAACTTTTTCACATGATGTAATACGAACACAAAACATAAGTGTCAATAAACTATGAAAAAAAAGGAATCTAAGATTTTTTTCTATGCCAATAAATCTCGAGATAATTATCTGTTTCCGTCGTAGAGGGAGTATTTCCGTGCTTTATATTCCCATTCGCACTTGACGTGCATTTAAAAAAGGAAAAGGAAAGTTAGATGCTATCACAAAGCGCTATCGTACAAATCGCGCGCTCCATACTCCATGCCATGCGTTTCTCAACCTTTGCGAAAGCCTTTAATTACAGAATAAGGGAAATGCATATTTATGTAAGTAATAAAGTTGATAATCGAATAAATTGTGCGATTTACAATATTACTCAACTAGTTTAACTTGGAAATGGCGGAAAGGATATGTTGTAATTATGAAATCTTAAGTTACAACATATTGTCGCACGTTTAAAATAATTTTATTACATATTTTCAAAGACGTTAATGTATACTACTAGACAAGCTGCGCGGTATATAGAAATTATACCATTAAGTTGCGGTCAATTGACCGTAACTCAATATTATCATCTCGCTTACTCTCAACTAGAACCCTTATCACGCTCTTGTTTGTGAGCTGTCAAACCCCCGGGATATATGACGCAATTTTACTTCTAAACATCCCGTCTACTAGTTTATAATAAAGTCTGTGTATATTTTATATTTATAGTTAGCGATTACTTTTACACAACTGTTATAATGATGTAATTCGCAACTCATTGAAATGGACTGATTTACTAGAAAGAACTCAACATATTTCCGTTTCGGAGGTGATGTTTAGAAAACATTTTCGATTTCTAACTCATTTCCTTTAACCTCAGATGCTATATTTACACCAACAATGCAAAGTGTAGTTTAATGTTTGATAGAATCTCCGAGAATTCCTTATCCTATTTCAAATCCCAACGAGGTCGTAAAATAAATATTCGTTAGGTAAATGTATTTATTTAATAAATAAATGAGTACACCTAACACTCACACACATAGCCCTGAGTCGGGACTCCCTTCCCCACACTAGGTTAAACCTGTATCGTGGGAATCAGGAACTACGAGGGACTTACGGTCCCATTACAATCCCGACTCTAAAACGCTTTAGTCACTATTCGTTCTCTTAGCTATTTATTAAAATATTTTATGCTTACAACATGCAATACGCGCAATACATCTTAGTTGGTCTGAAGCTAGTCATAGAATAGAAGAAGAAAGAATAGCTGAGATGCCACCATAACCAACTGCCGACCCGAGTTGTGGGCCAAGATAATATTATTATATAATATTCCCATTATTTGTATCATGAAAGAATACATTTTTAACTATTCTTTTGTATGTAACCAAGCATATATTTTCACAGTGCGACTCCATTATGAATAATCTTTTTTTGATTCGAAAAAGCATGCCTTAAAGTTGGTCTCATGAGAGAATTTCAAGAACAAATTCCAGACCTAAGAGGGTGAAACCGGAAAAGACAAACTTTGACATCTAATTTTATGCATCGATTTTGAGGATCCTTTGACTATAAGGGGTAAATTAAGAACATTCATAAAATACTTGGCCTGTATTATGCATGTGTTACTGCTGGTCACGGACCTCGTCTATTGATTGAGAGGGGTTAGGACTTAGTCCACGACGCTGGCCTAAAGTGAGTTAGCAGACTTCACATACCTTCGAAATTCTTATGGAGAACTTCGATGTTCCTCTTTCTTCACCGTTAGTAAGCGATAATTATAATACACGCATTCCTTAGAAAAGTCAGAGGTAGGGCTTTTCGGGGTCGTTTCGGACCTGCGACTTTCGTCTCAACAATCCATACCACTCCCCGCTGAGCTATCACAGTTTTTTTTTACTTTGACTTTTGAATTTAATTCCGTTTATTTAGGAATAATAAAAACACCGTCTTTTGGCTTTAAAATATTACTGTATAAGAAGGCTATTATGATATAAGTGACAGTTATTATCTCATCAAAAATAATTTCGATAAATCAAATCGTGTAACAAACCGTTTAACCAATTAATTACATAACTTGATTTATGCCTGCGACTGGTATCAGTAATTAGAATATAACAACTTCCGCGATATTAGATAATTTCCCTAAGACACAATCACGATTATGGTTAATTTATTCTCAAACATGTGGTTGTTATTAGAATAACTTGTAAGTAAATGTAATAAATGTTACAAATCGTTTCTAAATCTGGAAAGCATCATTTCACACGAAATCTCCGTGAGTAGTGAATAATATGGGGAGCATTCACAACGTGCTATCTCAATTTCATACCTTGCGAAATCAATTTTTATTAGTCAAATTAAAAAGTACCTTTATACTGAGGCAATATATAAAGACTACCTTTTGCTCGTGACTCCGCCCGCGTCAACGGTCTATTCCGGGATAAGAGTAGCCTATATCCTATTCCAGGTCGTGGTCTACCTGTGTGTCATCTAAAAGCGCTAATCTGTTAAGGCCTGATTGATTCACAAACATACAAACTTTTACATCTATCCTAGAAGTAAGAAGGAGAGTAGGTTTGAGCACCACTGTTCAATAACATGCCCCTTGTAGGCGTCCTTAGTCACGGCAGAATTTATGTCGCTAGAGCCACACTCGAGGTCCTGATGTAAAGTTTATTTTTACTACCTACTATTTTATGTTGAGGTTCGTTGGAGTGCAGGGGTGACAGGTACCCACTTGAATATTTATTTCTACGCTTTGGTTTTATGTGTTCCCATTTCTTTCCTAAGTAGATTCGGTTTTAGATACATATGTACTCACGCCTGTAATCCCCAAAGGGGTAGGCAGAGGTATAACCAGTATACTCACATTTCGCCGAGCGTATTTCCGTCCCATGATGTGCGAGCCATACCGGGCACAAATTCCAGTTTCCGGGCGGATACTAAGCATTTCGTAAAATAAGATTTTCTGTATACCAACTTTTAAATGAACAAATGTAAATACCTAATCAGAATATTTCGCGGTATTCCGCGACAGGGCCGGCTCGTCCGGATCGTTGCCACAATGTCACAGAAAACCGGCGTAAAGTAGCAGCTTGCTGCTGCGTTTCGTACAGAGAGTGAGATATCCGGAGGCACCCTTCCATTTCCAATCCCTTAATTATCCCTTTCCTTTAAGGTCGGTAAAGCGCCCATAATTCTCTTTGTATTGTGGGCGTACATGGGTGGTGAAGATCTCTTACCACAAGGTGACCCACCTGCTCGTTTGCCGGCGTATGCTATAAAAAAAGAAAAAGAAAAAATTGTTTCTATAATTTACCTCGAGTGCCAGCCCTTGGGAATATTGTCCAATTTATTATGCCAGGTAGTTTACCCAACACTTTGCAAGCTAAATCGCTACGCCCGAGGAAATTGCTCGGCTTTTGCTTGTACGCATTAATCCAAATAAGAATACCTACACAATACCAATTCTGAGCCTCTGTGGCGCAGTGGGCGAGTAGCTGGCTGTGAAGAGAGGGGCCGCGGGTTCGATTCCCGCGCTGACACAAAAATGTTTGTGTGATACACAAATGTGGGTCTGGGTATTTTCTCAACAGAAGATTTGACGTCACGCAGGAGGCCGGTCATAAAAACTACAAGCTAAATCTTTCTGTAAAAGGTTAAAAAGAATGATCCGCGGACTCCACTGCGAGTGGAATAACGGCAGGTGGAAGAGGGGTGTTTTAAGTTTAACCCATTTGTCTGTCTGTGGGTGGGTGTGTATCCGTCTAAACGAATGGACCGATTTGGATGAGGTTTTTGTATGCCTGCTGGTTTAATCGAGATGGTTCTCATGTTTGAAGAAAATTTGTTCAGTCATTTAAAGTTTCATTATGTTTTCAATTGTCGTCGGGGTTTTAACAGCTAGAAGTATAGTTAATGATATCTAATTAAAATCTAACCAAACCAATTCCATAAATGTACACAAATGTTTTCAGTTATCTCTATTGTATTTGGTGTATGGGCAGGTCCAAACAAAGGAATTATTTTTAATGCCTCGGTGGCGCAGTTGTAGTGCGTACGCGGTACGACTGCTGAGCAAAGCTCTCAGGTTCGATCCCCCAGGTCGGGAAAAGTGATATTGGGATTTTCTATAATGAAATGCTCAGTATCAGCCCGGAGTCTGGAATTGGGCCCGTTATGGCGATAGGCTTGCCCCTATTACATGATGGGACGGAAATAAGCTTGACGAAATATGGATGTCTAGTTACAACTCTGCCTACCCCTTCAGGGAGTACAGACGTGAGTGAGAGTGTGAAATATTTGTTTATATTTTTAATGTCTGTACACGGTGAATACGATGAATAGACTATACATTAAGTTTTGTATAGACTGACTGCCTCGGTGGCGCAGTAGTAATGCGTACGCGTTGCCGACCTTAAAGGAAAGGGATAATTAAGGAATTTGATTTGGGCCTTTAAAAACAATAGCTGACGCGTCACCACAACAACAAACAACATATTACAAGCTCACACACACATATAGTAAGCTATGCACATGAGCAGTAACTGCCTCGGTCGATCCCCGGGTCGGGTAAAGTGGTATTGGGTTTTTATATTACGAAATGCTCAGTATCAGGCCGGAGTCTGGAATTTGTGTCCGGTATGACGGAGATACGCTCGGCGGAATGTGGGTGTACTGATTACACCTCTGCCTATCCCTTCGGGGATTACAGGCGTGAGTGCGTATGTATGTAATATGTTTTATCATATTTAATTTTCTTTAGCTTATTCAGATGAAGGTGACAGTTTTTTATTGTGAGCGTAGTGTTTGCAATTCAACAACTACGTAAAAACTATGTGATTTGTTTAATTTTGAAAATCAGACCAAATCACCGAAACCATTAAAAAATAATACGCGATGAAAACAATCGTGTTTCCTCAGAGAACTCTATAATACTTGTTCACCGTGCAAATAGCTGGAGCAAGTAAAGAAAAAAGGTTATTTGTTAATTTATGGTGGTTATTAGTGATGGACATTTGCGTAGGTACCTACATGTGTTAGTCACTAGATGCAATATACCTAACTACAGTATGATGCATACTGCACAAGTAACTTCCCTAATATGAGAATGTTATTCGTGTTACATGTACAAGCACCATAAAAGTGAAGAAATAATACTCGGCCTACCATTAATAATAGAATATCCTAATAAAGAGTGAAGTATAATAATTTAATGTATTAACTAACGATGCGGGCGCGGTTCAAGATTTTGTCGGCTCCATTATGAACAACCAATTTATAACTTGACGTAATTTCATAGTTATCGAGTGATTTGTACTAAAAACTTTCTAAACTTTGGTATTATGTTATAATATACATTTAAGGTTGTACCCCACGTGAATCATCTTGACGATTTGTGCCATCATAAGTCTGCTAAAATTGAGGTATCGCGCGACCGAGATGCAGCGCGTCAGCAGTGTTTTTATTAATTTTTTCAACTTATTGTTTAGATTTGAAATTATGTTATAAGTTGTTCTAACATATACCACAAGAACATATACCATTTTTTTTATGGAGCGTAGGGAAAACATCTCAAGTATCTTCCTCGCAAGCCTGCATTGTATCCGTAGAGCTGTGTGCATGTTTGTTCTCTCATTTGAAATTAACCTAAAAACTTATTAATTTTTGATCGGATTTATACCTATGTGGTCAAAATATAAAAAAACGTGTCAAATATCCTAAATGTTTCAACTTTTATTATTCATTTTATGTATTCATATTGATTATTATATTATGAATATTATAATACGTTATAATATAGGTACATTTAATTGCACACAATTTCCCATATTTTCCCCTATGTACTATAAATAATTGTTTTGTACTTGTTTACACTTTTGAGGTTTGATTTTTGAGAAATCTTAAGTACGTGGTCTATATTTAGCTGAAGATATAAATTTAATAAATGATAAGATTAAACGTTCAATATCCAGAGTGTATTTGATTTCGTATGATCAAACTCACAAGCCTTTGTATAAAAACAGGTTTCTTTCCAAGTGGCAGGTGCAAAATCTCACGGCAAAAGGAAATGGGGATTTATCAACTTGTACAAGTAAACGCAGCTGTAATCGTTTTGATTTTTATTTATGTAACTTGCGTCGGAAATAATTAGCCATTTAAACGTAATTAATCTGATATTGATATTATAGAATACGTTTAAAAGGCTGCGTAAAGTTAATAACTGAATGGGTACCTCATTGTTGGTGATGACGCGGCCGTCCTAGGCAACGATGGAGAGTCGATCTGGGCGCAATTGAGCCACAATGTCTTGTAGTGGTAGTGGATCGCGAAATATGAAAAGCGAGGGAGAGACATTTGCCCAGCAGTGTGATGATATACTTAACTTAATAAAAAAGGTAGGTACTGTAAGTCTATCTCTTGTCATAGACATATTAGAAATATCTATGCTCTTGTATACCTTTTTTGTCCATAGATGGCACATATGCCCGTAGTTCATCATTTAATTTCTCAAGTAAGACATGTTCATGTGTATAATACATTTCATCCCTAATCAGGGCATCCCTCCGAAACAACATAGTTAACTATCCAAAAATATTTGTTTATATTTTCTCTCAAACTATAGTGTAATGTTTTCTATTATATATCTTTAACTACTTTTTGTTCATCCAAAGTAATAAACAAAAGAAATACTGTTGTGTTTTTTATTTTTTATGTATGGTTTTATTATTATTGTTATATTTTTTAACTTTATCTATTGTGTCGTATCTGTTCTGTTGTTTTGTCGTTTTTTATTATTTCTGAACTATAGTGTGTTATCTGTACATGTGTGGAATAAATGTTAGAAGTTACGTGAGATGAGTATTATTTTATTAATATCAAACGACAGTAATCACTTCAACTCATGGTTTATTGGTTACTTCTACAATGCTTTACAACTGCTTTACATACCACAACCCCATGTCAGGATTCTCTAGAGACCGTTCTCTAATTGATTACAATTAAAATAACTAGGGCTGAATAGTAAATCAGCAGAGCTACCGCGTAATAAACTTTTTAGACTGTCGACTGAGCACTGATCTTAGTGAACTGGAGGCTGTCTGACTGACTGCGAGCAAAATAGCTCCAGTTATGGCAACAACCTCTTTTATACCATTTAACCCACTCTTCCACAACTATATCGTGCTATTATTATATCAATGTACCTAACGATGTTTTCTCAGACACCCTCATTACCTACACCAATAAAAAGAGAATACCCTAACCTAAATGTTTTTATTTTATTACACATTAGCGCCTACATTTTTATGAAATGATCTTTTACCATGTACCTAATACGATGCCAGGTAGGTTGCTATAAATCAAACAATAAATAAGTTATAAAAATTGTCTATTTATTCAAAGACATAAAGGCAGACACTCATCGAAGCCTTAAATATTTACAAAGGTACCACATAAAAGTACGCACTACATACTAAATGCACCGGAATGTCTATAAGATGAATATACAATTACTTACACCACTCGCCATTTTACTTTCCATCAAAATATGCACTAAAAAAGGAGGTATTTCATATGTATTATTATATCGAATACATACGTCAAATACAAAAATATCGCGTAACATACAAACATATACAACCTCTTATTCTTTAAATCGGTTGAGAAAATAATAGAATGGATGATGACCCGTATTTATCTTTTAGTGTAGGTATGTTTTGTATTTTTATTTATTACGTAGTTATGCATCCCCCTCGCTCTTCCGTCCTGGATTAAAGACGGCTTACTCTGCATAAGTGTATGCATTTCTACGACTCGGAGTAGGTCTACAGATATAACCTCTCTCAAAAACCACAACTGCTACGCCACTTGTAACTATCTTCAGAGCGGCCATAAATATTGACGAGAACTATATTAGTGTTGTTTGGTCTCCCATAGTTTTACATATCGCGTACAAATGCGTCTCAGGCGCGCGCTTGACCTCTCACGTCATGATCGGAACTCTACTTAACAAAATTAGCTAATTGACAAAGTAAAATAGCGAGAACTGTTTTCAACAATTTTAAAATTACACAAGGTGGGGCAAATATTGGTACAATTATACGTTTTTCTAGAAAATAAATAGCTTAAAACGACTTACGACTAGACAGGTA
Source organism: Mimas tiliae (assembly GCA_905332985.1). Taxonomy (NCBI): domain Eukaryota; kingdom Metazoa; phylum Arthropoda; class Insecta; order Lepidoptera; family Sphingidae; genus Mimas; species Mimas tiliae. Next base: position 2,966,702 of record HG995256.1, on the reverse strand, counting down.
CTGTACAACGAATACTGTCGATGATATTTTGACATAATTACCGAATTAAAATTTTAATCTTAAAAATGGTTTTTCAAAAAATCATCTTGTTTTTTAAGCCGATCACATTTTTATTCATTCCACAATATTCATTTATCAAATAAATTAATAAGTAGAAGATTGTCATGATCTTTCAATCACACCTTAATTGTTCAAAAAAATTTCATGTATTTATTTATCACTGGTAATATTTAAAAGTATTAGTGTGGCAATACCTTTTTACGTTTCGTGGGCATCATTCTATACAGGCGTATGCAAAAATATGTAGTAATTCATTTTTATGACTTAGGAATTTAGATGAACGAAAAGTAGTTAAAAAGGTGTAAAAGACGATGAGACAAAGCATAAAAAATCATTTCTGAAAATTTCAGGTTGATCCGATATTCCTGTGATAAAGTTGAAAATAATTACTAGTAAAAGGGAAAATTTAAGGGGTGTTGGTACGCGCAAGGACAACTCGACTTTAGCTGTTTTTTAGTGTTTCTCCTGTATAGTTCCTATTTTGCGCATACATATTAATAAGATGATGATGCCCTTAATTTATTTTTACAATTTAAATGTTATCGAACCGCTGGCATTGACTACATTAAAACCCTTTCAAGCCAAATAACTACTACTAACATACACATTTTCGATACATATTTTAATGAATTGGTCAAATCACACAATTATTCAAGATAAAGCTGCCACAATATACTGCAAAAAGCTATAGGAATAGTCTCCTAGGATTTTAGCAATAGCTGTCAAATATAAAGTAATATTTATGCTATGTTAAATAAATGTACAGTACAGACACCTGCATGGGTCCTGAGCGTAAACGTCACCTACGCGTCATATATATCTATAGGTCTAATTGGCGCAATGAAGGAGCGCGTGGCTTCGAGGCTTCACGCGATTGGTTCATCAGTCGATACCCGTCGTCTATTGGACTTTCAACTGCACCCACTAACTTACTAACTAATTTGCGCTCACGACTCGTGCCGGTAATGATACTAAGATTAAAGTTATACGCTTCGACAATATTTATCTATTTCGGAAATACCAGTGTGTAATGATGATGACCCGTTACAATATAGTTTATGTAGGTACTTATTTTTCTCTTGAGAGACTAACCGACTCACATGACTACATAGTGATTACATATTCTTTCTAAGTCTTAAGAATAAAGATTGCCGAACCGATTAATTTTAATCGTAGGACTGTAAGTTGACAATAGGTAAAACACTGTTCAATTGACATACATCGGAGCTCACCCATAAACTTTGGCAAACCTAATTAGTGTTTCGGTCACTTTTACTTTCAAATTATTTGACATAAGGAAGAAAGGGACAAAATATACCCAAAATTAACAAATAGTCTTGACCCCATACCAGGATAAGATGTATCGTGGATACCAGGAATTACTAGAGGCTTTCGGTCTCATTACACCAAAACCCGAAACAATTATTGGTGAATCACAAACATTTATTTCGGTGCACGAATTGAACACGAAAGAGTGATTAGTATTCTCATTTATAGGTATGGGGTGTAAGACAGCCCCCGTGGCGCAGTGGGCGAGAAGCCGGATGTGAAGCGAGAGGTCACGAGTTCGATTTCCGCACCGAGACAAAATGTTTGAGACAATGTGTTTATGATCCACAAATATTTGTTTCAGACGTCGCGTAGGCGGCCGGTCGTAAAAACTAAAGCCAAATCTTTCTGTAACATATGTTATTAAGCATGTTGCGCCGACCCCACTGCGAGTGGGATAAGGGCAGGTGGAAGGAAGGAGGAAAGGGGTGATAGATTTTAAAGTTTGAGAAGAGCTGGTTTCATGACAAATAAGATATATACTCGTTAATATCTGAATCACTCGCTTGCTCACTCGTCGAACGTCTAGATTAATTTAAGCTTATAAATACTACTTAGTCATAATGTATTTACAAATTAACATTTACGTATGTTGCATTGTCAAATTATAGATAATTCAGCTCATTCTTGTTATGTGTGCGATATGCGTTTGTATAGAAACAATGACTGTGTGTGCCTATCACGATTGACTTAAATGTATGACGGCTGGCGCGTCACTGTCAATTTTCATATAAATCTCACACAGACACAGCTGTGCAAAAATTAACCGAACTAGATACTTAGTACATTTGGACGCAGTTATGCAAAAACGTTCCAACCCACAGTAAGTTAAAATTAAGATATTGATTTTATTTTGCTAAATTCATAAAATTTTATTAAGATAATATAAAGTATTTTTTTGCAAAATCGTACATGGAAAATGATTTCTGTACGATTTCGCAAAAAATAACGGATTTGAAACAAACAGTTTTGGATGTCTATTCATTAGGCAGCAATAGATAGCAATAGGACATAATGTCGTTTAAAAGTTAAGCTCCATTTACTCATAGAGTTTCTCGTATGACAGAGGCTAGAATAGAACAGAAAACCGGTCACCGCATCATACAATTTGAAAAAAAAAAGAATTATGACGCAGCCTCTTGAATAACGTTTCTGTTGTATTCTTGCCTGTATCGTAGGAGAAACTCTCTTCATCTGAAGGGAGTTATAGTCGATCATATTGAGCATTTAGTTAATTAAATGCATTAAACAGATGGGGCCTTAGTTATAAACGTTACTCAAGGAAAGATAAGTTAAAAACTGTTTTGTCTCTTTCTAGCAACTTTATAAATGGCGTTGACAGAAAGACGAAAGAGTGTTTAACTAATCAGTGCCATTTAAAGACCATTATAAGTAAGGCCCCTTATGGTCGCCATATACCGAATCATACGCAGCGTCATACACGTACAACGTTGTTGAACATGTTGCGCCTCAATTGTTGCTGACTGAATAAGACTTAAGTCACCAATAGCTTTATCACTACGTTCGCGTCTCTACATAGATTTTTTGGACTGTTATTTATTAAATTTCGTAGAATTTGTTTTAAAATTTTACGTCAGTTTTAAAGTTTACGTTATGAGAAATAATAAGTTCTTAATCTTTTCGACAATAAGTCAAGTTAATATCAATATTTTCATAACCCTCCGTAAATGTTACAACTTACAATATTTTTTACAATGTCTTGCCAAGTTAAATTTTCATTTACGCGTATTGTTTTACATCAGACCCTTTTTAATTTCCATCCCATTCCACTCTTGCTATGAATAGACAGTAAAACATCTGCAACCACCGTCACGAGACAGGGTAGTCAGTCGACGTACCCCAAAGAATTTAAGCGTCATACTCTTTCATAAATCTATGACTTAACTTCTAACAACCCTTTTTCTACGGGGTTTAAAAGCACACAAAACCTCAACATGAGAGCGTCTTTGCCACTAGCACTTTCTAGTTTCCTTAGCCCACGCCAGAATAGTTCACGACACTGTACCTAAGTAAGCCTGAAGCTTACACGGCCTGGGGCTAGGGAACGACCACGTGCGGCTCGCTGGACAGGAGCCGTCGCACCGACTGATTGTTGGTGCCGTCACTGCTTGAAATGTCACTAGTGCTCACGACGGCTGGCTGTGAGAAATTCTTGCAAAGGACTAGTACCTGGGGAAAGAAATTATTATAAATATTTGACATACCAGGATAAAAAATGAAGTATGAGTGGTTGAGCCACGCTGTAGACACTTCTGAGTACAGCATGTATGGGCCGGCTCGTCCGGGTCATTACCACTGTCTCACAGAAAACCGGCGTAAAGTAGCAGCTTGCTGCTGCGTTTCGTACGGTGAGTGAGATATCCGGAAGCCCAAACCCCCTTCCCTTCCCAATTCCTTAATTGTCCCTTTCCTTTAAGGTCGGCGACGCACCCATGACCCACCTCTTTTGGTATTGTGGGCGTACATGGGCGGTGGAGATCATTTACCATCAGATGACCCACTTGTTCGTTTGCCGGCCTATGCCATAAAAAAAAAAAATCCTAATCATATTCCTGAGGAATTATGATATAACTGGAAAAACAACGCTTACCGTATATATAACGCTAAGTAGCCCCATAGTGGCGCCTACGAGGACGTCCCACCAGTGATGCCTGTGATCTGTCAGTCTGCTTAGAGAGCAGACGGCAGCGTAGATAAGGCACAAGGTCTGTACCAGTGGGATCAGCAGAACTGAGCGATTGTGCCAGCTGAACGCTCGCCGTTGGAGGTACCACTGTAAGAAATGGGGGAATAAGTTTTTGTTAAATATGTTATACAAATGCATGACAGTGCACTGCGCTCATCAATCACTGTGCCGCAGCGTGCGAGTGGCTGGTAAACTAGAAGCCGTGGGTTTGATCCCCGCATCGAGACAAATGTTTATGAGGTCCATAAATATTTACACTGTCTAACTGTTGGACATCCAAAGTGAATCTTTCTTCCTTTCCTCACCGGCCCTTATCCCACTCGCAGTGGGGTCGGCGCAACATGCTTTTTAACACATGTTACGGAAAGATTTGGCTTGTAGTTATTTCGACCGGCCGCCTGCCTGACGCCAACCCCTCTGGGGAGAAAACACCCAGACCCGAAATCGAATTTGGGAATCGAACCCATGGCCACCCGCTTTACAGCCGGCTACTCGCCCACTGCGTCACGAAGGCTATAATCCAAAGTGAATCACGCAGAGTAAAACAAAAATTACATTAGTTTAATTAAATTAGATCCAAATTTAAGAGACCCATTTCTTTCCTTTTTTCGGATATCGATATTTTTATTTTATTCTAAACAGACATAAACGCCAAATGACGTCATTTATACGGCGTAACAGTGATTATGAAATTGCTTTGCCTTTAACAAAAAGGTAACATTATGCTATTCCGAGTTCGTGGTGTTTTTAAAATATGACATTTGTGACATTGTCGTATAATGTAAATGTAATTTTATTTTTGACTTGTGGACAAAGGACAAATATCATTGAGCCGTATATGTGACGTCATCACTTTTTAGTTTTTATTTTTTTCTCCGAAATTACTAGTAATAAAATTTCCAATAAATACAATCGTACTTGGAACAGCAAAATAAAGAAACGGTATTTTTGTTTTTGGCAAATTTGAATTTTGAAGTTTGTCAATTGTAGTTACAGACCTACTCGTGCGTTTATTCTTGTTATTATTGTTATAACGGTAGATAATACTCTTGTAATGAATAAATTCTATTTTATTACATCCATATCGTAAATACGGAAACCTAAAAATCATGATTGTTTTTGAACTTGCACTTTGTAGAGAGAAACCAGGAATTTGTATACAAAGTGTAATCGCATCGTCACTTCCTCACTTTACTATGTTACAATATTGTAAATATAGATTGACTAGCTTTTGCTCGCGGCTCCGCCTGCGTGTATGTCTTTCTGAAGTAGAAAATAGCTTTTATGATATTAGTAGATGGATTAATACTAATTGTTGACGTCAAACCTCAACCAATACATTTTACTTAATACTAATTGTTGTGTTTTTTGTATATCACGGTAAGCGAACAGGTGGGTCACCTGATGGTAAGTGATCGCCACCGCCCATGAATACCCGCAATATCATAAGAATCATAAATGTGTTACCAACCTTAAAGGAAATATATAATAAAGGGGTTGAGAAAGGAAAGGACGAATTTAGGTCAAATCAAAGCATAGCTTGGCTCTACCACATAAAACTATAGACACAATGATTAGGTATGTTTTTTTAGAGCATAGGGTGGCAAACGGGCAAGTGGGTCACCTGATGGTAAGTGACCGCCCATGTACGCCCAAAATATCAAAATAAATATGGACGCGTTGCCGACCTTGAAGGAAAGGGATAATTAAGGGATTTGATTTGGGCCTATGATTTAAAAGTAAAAAAAAAATATTAAAGGGATTTGATTAGGTATGTGTGCCAATAGTTATAAAACAATAGCTGACGCGTCACCACAACAACAAACAACATATTACAAGCTCACACACACACATAGTAAGCTATGCACATGAGCAGTGACTGCCTCGGTGACGCAGTTGTAATACGTACGCGTTACGATTGAGCTGAGGTCTCTGGTTCGATCCCTGGGTCGGGTACAAGTGGTATTGGGTTTTTCTATTACGAAATGCTCAGTTTCAGCCCGGAGTCTGGAATTTATGCCCGGTGTGGCGATAGGCTCGCCCCCTATCACATTGAGAGACGGAGATACGCTCGGCGAAATGTGGGTGTATTGGTTACACCTCTGCCTACCTCCTTCGGGGGTTACAGTCGTGAGTGCGTATGTATGTATGTATAGCAGTAACAAGAAGTAGGTACTTACAGCGAGAAACAGTCCACAATACACTGATAGAGATGCGTGGGCTGAGGGAAAACTCCTGCTGGAGTCGATCTGCAAGTACCTCGAGTACTTGGTCGACTTGCATGTGTAGCTGCTCACGAATTCCGAGCTGTTGGACCAAATAATACATTGTAGTAGAATTAAATACGGTGCAATATTTAGTACCCGCGTCGACGGCATATTCGGGATAAAAGTAGCGTATGACCTAATTCAGGTCACGGTCTGCCTGTACGCCAAATTTCATCCGAAACCGTTCAGTTATTAAGGGTGATTGATTAACAGACATTCCAGATCACAAACTTACAAATATCAAATTTCGTTTTATAGATAACTAGCTTTTACTCGCGGCTCCGCCCGCGTGAACGGCGTTTTCGGGATAAAAAGTAGCGTATGACCTAATCCAGACCTTGGTCTGATTGTGTGCCAATTTCATCCAATACCGTTCAGTCATTAAGGCGTAATTGACTAACAAACATCCAAGATCACAAACCCAAACTTTCACATTTATTATAGTAAGCGGGATAAATAAATAAATAAATAAATACACCCAACAGTCACACACATAGTCCTGACCCCACACTAGGTTAAACCTGTATCGTGGGTATCAAGAACTACGAGGGACTTGCGGTCCCACAACACCCAGAGCCGAGACAAATATTTGTGGATCAGACAAACATTTGTCAAGGTGCGGGAATCGAACCCACGGCCTCACGCTTCGCAACCGGCTACTCGCCCGCTGCGCCAAGGATAGTAGAATAAGTAAAACTAGATGGAGCAGCCATAACAAAAGAGGAGTTCTTATTATATTGTAGTCTTACGCCTCAAATATATTGAAGTTACGCTATTACAGTCCTGTAATTACTTGGGTTGGTATCAATTAGGGGAAGTACCAGTTAGAAAAATTCCGTTATTCGTTCCTTATTCAAAGTGTTATATCTTACAAATTTTAGAACCATTACCATATTAGAATCAGTATGGTCAATTTTAAAATTCGAACACTATACTGGCCACTAAAAATGAAAAAAATATCGGCTACTTACTTGTTACAAGTTAAAGCTTTATCAGGCTGACATAGGTCGAAGAAGGTAGGCCTCGGCGACCCAACCACGCACTTGACCACCTCTAAAATGGTGAGATTAACCACCGCACCGTATATATAGTCCCGGTATATGACTACTGCTATCTTCGCTGTCAAATATAATTTGCTTTTCTTCATATTGTATTCGTCATCCTGACGTAACAAAGCTTCGACGGCCCAAATCTAGAACAAAAAAATTGATTTAAAAAAAAATATTATAATAACTTTTGGCACCAGATATTCCTGGATTCGATACCTTCCCAATACAGGGATGGAGAGATGGTTATGTCAGACTCATCAATCTTCTAACCCAGTTCACATTCGAGTGATTGCTAGATCAGAAGGCCAATTCTCGTAATTTTAAATGTTGAAAATATCATTCCGATCTAGTCTCAGCGTCAAGAAAGTTGCAAATGGCATTCTCTGAAACCAATAATCAACGTCAAATGCACCTAGCATTATACCGTTTTGGCTTCAGTCAACTTTTATTCTACATTCAATCTCATTACGATCTATGTTCACATTTGACGTTGATGATTGGTTTAAGAGAATGCCATTTGCAACTTTCTTGACGCTGGGACTAGATCGGAATGATATTTTGAACATTTAAAATTACGAGTATTGGCCTTCAGGACCCTAACAAATTTTCCTATGCCGCTGTACACAATAAAAAATCCTCAGTGGCGTCCGTGTCGTCGCAAATGGGGTAGTTCCGGGATATTCTGGGATTGGGTATTGCTGTCGATACCGCCCCAACGCTCTACTTTTGTGGCCCGTCTCGTTTGGGGCTTGGAAGTCCCCACTTAATCGGGATGGCTTCGGCATCTATGGCAGCATGGGGTTTTCTGGTGTCCGTCTCTGGGTAGCACTCACACAATTCACTCATCCTCGCCGTGCAGTCATGACCAATTAGTCGCCTTATATATAATTATTATTTTACAAATGTCCTCAATTCATAAGGCGGGAGACGCCGGTCAGCCAGACCAGGTGCCTCCTCGTTTGGCGCCAAACGGAACCGGCTCGGTTCCCGGTCTTATTTGGTGCTCTCCTTCTGCGACATGACACGTTCGCAAAAGGAGGCCATCACATACCACGAGTTCCGTCTGCTGACCATGACAGATATCACGAGCTTCAGAGAGAGGTCTTTCGACGACTGGTCTGTCAGCGCTGCACTCTTCGTACCAAGTTGGCCACTACCCTATTATATGTTTACGTCTCGCTATTGGACACGGGCCTCTTCTGCAAATGAGGCATTAGACCTTAATCAACCACGCAGCCCTGATGCGGGTTGCTGGACTTCATATTCCTTCCAAATTCATTGGGAGAATTCTCAGGTGTGCAGGTTTCTTCGCGATGTTTCGTGGATATTATTCGCGAGTTGGCGCGCGAAGGGGGTCGGTACACATACGAGGTACTTATATATTGATTTATGCGAGATCCATGGTCAAAAAAAAATATAACAGTAGCCCATTGGCTACACTAATACATCATACATCATACGTCTGCTTGCTAATGAAACGCAGTTAAGCCTTATTTGAATATTTAGTTAAACATTGCAGACTTAAATAATCGTTAACTTAATTTACAATTCAAATGTCAGGTTCAAACATTGTCATTTGCGGAATATTTTACGCGTATTTTTTTGGGTTCCGTAGGGTCGTTTAGCTAGCTCATTTATAAGACGCGACGCATCTCCAAAAGTACCAACTTATTATAAGTGACTACAAAAAAAACGTGTATACGAGTAGGCTGCATTTCGTCCGTGGCTTGGCTCGTGCTCTCACGCGTCGCGTCGTTTAATTTGACCTTTACAAGACCGATTGTGTCTACACTTTGTTTACATATACAAAAATACGTAATTCCCTAAGGGGTAGGCAGAGGTGTAACCATTACACCCACATTTCGCCGAGCGTATCTTTGTCCCATGTGATAGGGGGCGAGCCTATCGCCTTACCAGGCACAATTCCAGACACCGTGCTATTACTGAGTATTTCGTAACAGAAAAACCCAATATCACTTTTACCCGACCTGTGGATCGAACCCGAGACCTCAGCGTCAGCTTAGTCGTAACGTGTACGCACTACAACTGCCACCGAGGCAGTCGATTTAATTAATGCCCAATAATTTCAGTGACTTCAATGTCCTTCACAGCGAAACACAACAGTTACACTTTGCTACTTGGCGGCAGAAATAGTCAAAATTCTGCTACTCAAACGAACTCTCATATACGAGACATCCTGTATGCATGTGGTCACGTTGAGCAATATATGTCGCGTCAATTGTTACCAAGTAAATAATGGCTTAATTATCAGTGATTATTCACAAAAAACATTACTAAGCAATACTGACACGTGTTATTATCATTTAAAATGGTATCACGTGGTGAATAACGTGTTGCTTATAACATAAACACGCTATCAACTAAAACAACTAGTTGTTGACGTAAATGCAACAATGATCGCGGAGAAAGTTTATCACTAAAATTCTCACGTTTGTTTTGAGATTTCAAAGCTTCGCTATTATACGAGAATTCCAAACGAGAGTTTCAAAATAACCCTCTGAGATATGGCTGGAACTATTGTTTTGACATTTTGTAACATGCTGTAGAGTCCGTTCTAAACATTTGGCGAGATATCTCCGGAATTGAAGAGAAGAGCGTGGGGGGCTATTTATTCTCGCCTCGCGCGTTCTCATAGGTACATGAGACTCATTTATAGCATAGGCCGGCATACGAGCAAGTGGGTCATCTGGTGGTAAGTGATCTCCACCGCCCATGTACGCTCACAATATTAAATGAATTATAGGCGCGTTGTCGACCTTAAAGGAAAGAGATAATTAAGGGATCGGGAATGGGAGGATATGGGCCTCTGGATATCTTACTCATCGTACGAAACGCAGCACCGAGCTGCTACTTTCCACCAGTTTTTTGTGAGACAGTGGTAACGACCCGGACGCGCCGGCCCATTCATGCTGTAGACAAAAGAGTCTACAGCGTAGCTCTACCACTCAATTGTGTGGAGCAGGCGTAAAATCACTTGGGCGGAGACATTTCAAATATTTGTGACGCTTTTTAATGCGTCAATAATACCTTTGATAATACATGTATTACATTCTAAGATATAAATTATGCACTTTGGCAACTTTTGTCTATTGGGAAATATAAAGGCCTGTATGCAAAGACTTTAATGTATACTACTAGACGGGCTGTGTGGAAATAAAATTGCGTCACATATCGCGGGAGTTTGACAGCTCAAAAACAGGAAGCGCGATAGGGGTTCTAGTTGAGAGTAAGCGAGATGGTAATATTGAGTTACGGTCAATTGACCGCAACTTAGTGGTACAATTTCTATGTACCACGCAGCTTGTCTAGGAGTATACATTAAAGTCTTTGCCTGTATGTGATAGAATATAGAACAGTACATTAGATTACGTACTTTTCTCATAAGTACCTGACGAGGCACAGAAAGCCATTGTGTTGCATATTCGTCGGAATCTTAAAATATTGCCGAAACGCATAGCTTTTATAATATTAATATCATCCATGTATTAAATTAATAATATTATGTAACTAGTTTATGTGTCAATTCTTTCAGTTTGAGACTATGCTCTAGTTGTATTTTAAGAATCCTAAAACAATAACTTTTCCACATTATTTTTGTATAATATTAGACAGTAGTGTATAATTTTGATAAAATATTTATCAACAATTATATAAACTAAATTATTAAATGCCCTGCCGCATGCCGAAAAGTCCATTCTGAAGGAGTATGGACTGGTTAATCAAACAATAGTTCTAGTATAAACATAAGAGTTGACGCGTCTAGTCTCTTACAGACGAATATTGTACAGTAACAACATCATTAATTGTAAGTAAGTACACATAATACATTATCAAAAAACTTAAATACTCTTTATGTAATTCAATATTTACAATCTCAATGTATTTACAGAAGGAATGTGTGTACAGAATGATGATGTGAAGTCTTAGACAAAATGATGCCATAAAAAACGCATTACATATATAATTGTTTTAACTTTATAGAGATTTCACGTGAAAATGATCGCTACGTTACAGAATTGGTGCAATCAATGTACTTACAATGAGAAAAGGCACGATGACCGTGATAGCTGCGACGAGTGAGATGGAAAACGTATCTCCAACGTGAGGGAAAGAGAGGGCGGGGTCGTTGCAGGTGAAGCCATGGCGGCGACTCGGTAGCGCCCCCACCTCCAGCAGTATGCATACTGCTGCAACTGCGGACAAATAAAAACAAATTATATTTTTTTATTCACAAAATGCACTTTGGAAATATATATGGTTTACATACATACATACATGTGACGATTACGAATACTGTTTTGAGATTTTTGAATTTGAGCTACTCTCAGGGAAATTTTGATAACAATACAGCTAATTAAATGCAAAATTACTTATATAAAAAAAACTAACTTTATAAGTAATAATACTTCATCAGTTAGAAAATGAATGATATCGCATAAGTGTGTGACACCCCCGCTCACTTCATAGCCCCACAAATATTTGCCCTTTAAATAAATCGTATAAACAAAGGGAATTTGGCCTTAATTCTCAGTAAGTGACCGAACAAATATTTACCGATACGAAATCTAAACGTTTTAAATACTAATAGACATTTAACGTTAGTCTAATGACAGTAAAACATTCTGTACGGTCAAATACCTCTGAGTACCGACCTAAAAAGTCTAAGATAAAAACAAATGATCAATCATAAGAATGCACGAATGACTTCGATAATTCTAATTGGATTATGCAGTGGTCACGGACAACTGTCCGATTTTAATCCGGTTTTTGTTTCCGGTACTACTTCGAAGAGAAAAATAATTAGGTCTGACAAAAAACTTTAATGTATACTACTAGACAAACGGTGCGGTACAAAGAAATTGCGCACTTAGTTACGGTCAATTGACAGCAACTCATTTAGTAGCCCGCAAGAGAGCGACAAGAGTAGTTGTTGTTTGAATAGCTGCGAACGTTAAATTCGATAAACTAACACGAAATTGTTTATTGTGACCCATAAAACATTGTCATTATTTACGTGCATATATTATTCATTCAATTTGAAGTAATTTTACGGAAGTAACTATATTATTTCTTGGTTTTGATCGAAAAAGTAATTTATTGTGAACGAAAACTAATACCAAACAAAACAGCCGTCTCAATATTGCCATCTCGCTTACTCTCAACTTGTCTCGCTCCCATGCCTTAGACGTCATTCCCGCCTCGCCGGCCGCGTATGCAACACAATTTTACTTCTGAACAGCCCGTCTATGGTATTAAAGTCTTTGGGTCTGACCCCCGTATTCATAAACATTACAATGAGGTCTCATACAGAGCACGAACGCATAGTGATGATTTCTGTACACCCCATTGGTTAGTTTTTGGCGCTAAATATAAACAGAGTGAAAACGATCGAGAAACGAGGTTTAAAAAAAACAACCATACACAAAAAATCGGCGCAATTTTATTTCTGCGCGGACCAACCTCTGGTTCGACCATTGCGTATGTCATATTACCCAAAGAGATGTTGTAGTTAGTACATTTTCTGTATAGTTTAATACACACGTAACTTATAAATGTCAGAGGTGTATGCTCTTGGGGCTGGTTTCGAACCTGCGACTATCGTCTCGACGGTCCGTGCCACTCCCCGCTGAGCTATCGCTGTGGAAATCTCTCCATCTTAATGTCGAAGTGTACGTTTGAGGTAATAGGGAAAAGGTTTCAAAATCCATTTATCTGGTAGTCCAGGAAGAAAGGCAGACAAAGCGTCAGATCGATATCGCTCACGCTCACAGATAAATAGCCCTCATTATTCCCGTTTTACAGAGTCGTCAGCAATCTCCAATCATAGTAATCTCTATATAGGGAACGCACTAAGGATATTTGCACTAAGGGGGGTTGTATTCAAATTCAGAACGACAAAAAACTTATTTTATTTTATTTTATTTATTAGCAATACCTATAGGTAATACATGGTACTTAACATAATATAAAAACCAAATAACTATAAAATTATATAACTATAAAATTATGCTTACCTTTTAAAGGTATTTACAGCATACACAAAATAATATCAACGTCATTATAACCTAATAATTATTATTTTATAAATTATAAGATATGTATATACTCGTACACACAACTGACAGATCATATCAAATTAGAAAGTTTATTGGTATACATATTCATGCTATAATTCAGATATTGTATTCAAAAGTGTTGCAAGTACCGTTAGAATAATAAAGATGTGTCAGACTTTGGCCTTAATTAAAGTTAAGAAATATATTATGGCCATTACAGTAGGCAAATGACAAGACCTGAAACTAAAGATATAATTCCGCGAGTCAAGCTATACAAACGCGTTAGTAACGCGGACTTCTATCCCTATTAAAAGTGTCATCGATACTGAAGCCATATCCCACACGAGCTTTTTTTTATTAGCTTGAATTACGAGACGAGCAGGTCGCTCGCCTGATGGTAAGCGCCACGCCTGCTCATAAACAGAAGCAACGCCACACAGAACTTTAAATAACAAAGCACTGCATGACACTGGACTGCGCTCGTCACCCCGAGACATAAGGTGTTAAGTCTCATAATGCCCAGTAATTACACTGGCTTCAATGTCCTTCAAAATGGAACACAACAGTGCTTACACACTGTTGCTTGGCGGCAGAAATAGACAAAGCGGTGGTACCAACCCAGCCGGCCTCTCGCAAACAAGGGACCTACCAGCTATCTGTAGGGAGTTGAGACAAATGTGCGTGACTGACACACGCGTGTGTCGTTTGACGCAATAATAGGAAGACCGCCAATATCGTCATTAAATATTGATATTAGTACATCATAATATGTGTTACAAGCAGGACAGGGGGTCAAGAACCACCTGCGGTCCCGCCCATGCAGTTTATTATGAAACCCAAGCGTCAAGATTACGGCTTCTTATGGGAACAAAGCTAATGCTGTTGGACAAAGGAATCTGAGTACACAGCCAGCGAGCCACCCACGCTTCGTCGTTATGTCGACGTGATGAGTGGCGAATATCATTTAATGATGATTTATAAAAAACGGTGCATATATTTGGACCATAGATTTAATAGTCAGATATGCCATTATGGTCTAATCTGTGTTACGTTGTTAACTGTACCATGTCTACTTAATTGTATGTATCAGTATCATATAAAAGTACAGTACCATGCAATTCAAAGTTCTGATTCGTGTTGCCACTGTTTATAGACGGCCGATGAACGACCAGCTCGTCTCTCTAATCAATTGTAAAACAAAAGTGTTTTATAAACCCGACTGTGTTGGTATGCCATGCTTTCCACCATATTGACACAAGACCTGCTGCTCTCATCTGCGTCCGCTTAACAAATCCGTTGCGGTTGATAGGGATGAGCTATATCGATATTATGAAGAGAATCGACTAATAATAAAAGTTATTTCAATAAGATACAAAATAATAATAAAAATCTAGGTAGGTATATTCCAAAGATGATTATTATAATCAACTTCAAACGATTTTGTTGTTGATTTAGAATCGTCTAGATAGAGAAGTTTCAACAAAGTTGTTGCAGTTGCTGTTATGTGCTAAAACATTAATGTTCTACCTTCTTCAAATTGCATTTCGATGATATAAAAACTATTGTTAACTCGTTTGTATAACAACTAAGTAAAGACAAATGTTTTATCCACTAGGTTTAAACAAAACAATACATAATTCAACCAATCGCCTCATTCTTTTAGAAGCAGCGATATTGAGGTCCTGTGTTCAAATCTCAGGCCCCGGCAGATGTTTTGAGTTACCCGGGTGTGGAATTTGTACCCGGTATGGCGATAGTTTTGCCCTCGCCACATTATAGGATGAAAATAACCTCGGCGAACTGTGAGTGCAGTGCACCTCTGACTGGTCCTTAGGGGATACAGGCGTGAGCTTATTCAACCAAAAAGTCGCTTTTAAGAAAAAAATAAATATAGAATATCAATACACGAACGTTCTGTGCTTCTATCGATATTTAGCATCCCTAGGCGTGCTATAGCGGTTTTCGCCACTCATCTTTAGCTTAATTGCTTTATTTCAGGGCTAGTCCATCAGTTTGATAACAACCTGTTCTAATCACCAACGCTTTTACAATTAACTATTCCTAAGTACGACTTTCACGAGATATGCCTATCTGATGGTTGGTGACAATATAAGTGCTTTGGGATTATGTTTGAGGTTAAGACGCGAAGAGAAATTTCCTGGCGTAAAATAGGCTGAGATCTACAACGTGTTTTATAACGGTGTGGTCATATTTAAGGGTCGTTATATACACCTGACAGGGTTTATGTACCAGATCTTATCAAAAATTTTGGCATCCTAAAATTTGACGCTCATTTTAATCACTCGTTTATTAAGATCGATAAGATCGACCATACCACTATAAAAATAAAAAACACAAAAAAAATAAAAAATACACTAACTAACTAAAAATTACAAATTATTAATAATAATTATTATTCATTATTAATTATTAATTGTTTTACTTAACTATAAATTAAATGAAGTGCCTGCACGAGAACAAAAATGCTGGAGTGAAATAAAGTTTCACAAGGTTCGATTTAAATAGATCAACCGCTAAATAGCATGCGATTTGATTCGTCTGAACAGACTTTCAAGCGAAACCATCAATTTTATTAGCAAAAATAAAACCCATTAATATAATAAATGGGTAGTAGTAAAAAAAAAAATATTTTTGGCAATTCTGTTCATCAACTAAAATCAAACCATGTTAATCTATATTAAGTTAACTTTGGAGAAATTGGATAACATGATAAATATTTCTATGTGTATCAAATTGGCCGTGTCGGCTGGCAGTCTGTGTAAACTTTAGCATCTGGTTATTTACTCCCACGGCTGATAATACACAGGAGTATGAGCCTCATATGGTCGTACAATGGCTTCCAATTACATTTGATAGAAAGCTGCCACCCACCTTGCAACCTTTATGATACCATTTTAAGATTGATATCGTTATTCTAAAACCACCTTTTTATATAACTGAATGACGAGACGAGCAGGTCGCTCTCCTTATGGGAAACGTTCTAAGCAGTAGCAACATTGCCCGGTATTTTTCCGCCCATCATTTGTTAATGAGGCGTTCAATACTTCAAATATCATTTGATTATTATATTACTGAGTTTTGCTGAGTGGTAGAGCCACGCTTTAAACAGTTTTGTCTACAGTAGAATGGGCCGGCTCGACCGTGTCGTGACCACTGTCTCACAGAAAAATTACATAAAGTGTGCTGCTGCTTTTCGTACGTTGAGTTACATATCCGGAGGCCTAAATCCCCCTCTCCTTCTCAATCGCTTAATCTCTTTCCAAGGTCTTTTTTTCTTTAAGGTCGGCAACGCGCCCATGATTCTTCTAGTATGGTGAACATACATGGGCGATGGAGATCACTTACCATCAGGTGACCCACTTGCTCGTTTGCCGACCTATCCTATAAAACACATGAGTACAGAAAACTGTTATGAATTAAAATTGATAATAAGAGCGAATTATTAATTATCTAGACGTTAAAAATATTGCTCCAATTGTGGCGTGATTGTAAGTTGCGACTCCAGTGTGAAACCGCATGTAATACTGTATTACAGCATTTGTATTTTATTACAAGTGTAATTGGGTCATGTAATTAAAAGGTGCACCAGTATTACTAGTACGTGGTTTAACCGTGGGAGAGATTTAAAAATGTACAATAATCAGACACTTATATTAATTTAATTAATGTAAGTGTCTGATAATTGTATTTTTTTAATAATACACAGCCTACTGTCTGTCTATCTGTAGGTCTGTCCATCTATGTATCCTATATACAGTGTGTTACAGAAAGGTATGGTTAATTTAAGAAAATTTAAGGAACGTATTGTGTACGATGTCAACAACACCCCGTAATACCAAATCCGATTGCATTTTCTTTTTTATCGAATGAGTAACATTTGGACTTGCAACTTTGGACAACTAAATGATAAACGACTGATACGAATGAAGCCCTTACAAGACTCGCACTGATAATTTATGATCGATATTATCGACCTTACTAAACGGGCGATTTTGGGTTCTATAGATTTTGATAAGATGGTACATAAACATTCATTGTAGGATATTATACGTAACGACCCTTAAATATGACCACACCTTTCTAAAATACGGTGTATGAAGTACTCTTTCTTAAAGAGTTTCTTCCTGACTTCTGTCTTAAATAAATAAATAAGACCGTACAGGTTTTATAAATTTTCACCGAATAGGTGTTTAAATGCCGTTTTTCTTCAAACCGAAGAGGTTAAAAAATAAAAGAAATACAAAAGAACATTGAAGTGGGTTTAGAACGGGAGTGGAACGATACTAATAAGAACTACATTGGACATTTGGTGCGAGAATATAATAAAAACTCTCATTTACGAGAAACAAATACGTTTAATCATTTAAAAGTTGCAGATTTTTTATGGTAAGCGCTACGCTGTCCGTAAACAGAAGCAACACGCTCAAAACTTTAAACTACAAAGAACTGCATGGTACTGCGCTCATCATCCCGAGACATAAGATGGTAAGTATCTAATGCCCAGTAATTTCACTGGCTTCAGTGTCCTTCAGACCGGAACACAACAGTGCTTACACACTACTCCTTGGCAGCAGAAATAGCGGTGGTACCAACCCAGAGCCTCTCGCATACGAGGGACCTACCTTCTAAAATAACCTATATCGCGTATTAGTAGGTACACATTTCTGTTAAGCAGTCTAAGGTAACACGTATACTAAGAATCTTTAATGTTACTACAAACTAATGACATTGCGTCCATTGTTTATGTATTGCATTCCTAAGGATCGTATTACGTTGATCAACGGTCGCGACTCGTATCTCAGGTGAAGCGACGAGCTTGCCGCTTGGCGTTGAATACAGCATTTTTTTTATTATTAGCATACACTGAAATACTAACTTTCATTTTGAAATAAAACTAGTTTATACGGATTTCATCGCGGTTTAGTTTTTATTTTAGCTCCGACGTTTCGAAAGCTTTTCAGCCTTCGTGGTCACGGGAGAGACTGAGGTGTAGGTCGTCTCGAAAAGTAAATGTTACATTGCCTACCTTCATTTTAAAATTATACATTTATTTTATAATTATTTAAAAAGTTAGTTGACACTAGTCCGCAGTAGTTTCGCAGAAAGAGCTCACGGTGTCTGAGGTCTGCCAGTTGGACTTTTGGGTTCCGATTTAATTAGATGTATTATTGGATCCCAGGCTTGTGTAAGCCTCCAACCATCTCATCTATTGAAATTTGGGTGTTTTTTTTTAATTTCAATAGCCTCGCGAATCAACCTAGGTAGGAATCGGTGTTCTTTGGCAAGGATAAGAAGAATTTTTTTTTTCATCATCGATGGAGATAGATATTGTATCCCACTCCAAAGGTGTATTTTAAATGCGAACGTTTTTGGTCCTTCGACCTGGAATTCAAATTATTTTTCTATTCACAATATGTATCCCCATTTTCTTTGGCGATAAAATCTTTAAATTATTCAGAAAGTTGGTACACAAGTGAAAATGAATAATTTAACACAATCAACATGTCGAAAATAGCTTATCTTTGTGTGTCGATAAGTTATGCCCGTCTGTCCCAACATTATTTGTTATTTAAATCATTCTTTATTTATGTGATGCGGTTTGGTTCGAGATAGTTATTATAGCTGTATAAAATAGATTTACTGGTCTTTAAATAACTAAACCCTGTATAAAATTACAAATAACTTATATTATTGAGGGAGACAGGTGTAGGTGTTAAGAGCTTTTGTATATTTTTATAGGCATTGGAGAGAATCGGTCTCTGCGTTATGGGTCGAACGCTTTCAAAGTCAGCAATGCCTGGCTTGGCTATTACGTTAATTGATCTATTTTATGATAAGCAACCGCTTGGTTAAGTCCCAAGCAACTATGACTATGGTTATGAGGGACCGTGACCATTATAGGAGACCTGTTATCACATTTATTAGCAGAGCATTAAAAGAAAGGGAACAAAGACTTTAATGTATACTACTAGACAATCTGCGCGGTACATAGAAATTGTACCACTAACTTGCGGTCAATGGATCGTAACTCAATATTACCATCTCGCTTACTCTCCACTAGAACCCCTCTCGCGCTCTCTCTGTGAGCTGTCAAACTACCGCGTTATGTGACACAATTTTACTTCTAAACAGCCCGCGTAGTATACATTAAAGGCCTTATGGTTACGTTTTAAGTATATCTGCTTTAAGTAAGTCTTTATATCTGCTTGGCCTTATCCCGCCACAATAACACATATTCTATGGAAATTACAGTCAGCTACCTATTAGACTACTACTGTAAGTACTACTATTAGATGCAGAATTAACAAGGTTGGATTCGCACCTTTTCAGCATGGAACTTTAAAAATAAGCACTTATTGAACACTACCTACTTTTAATTACATTGATTTTCCCAAAAGCGACACAGTCTGATGGACTAACAAGCAAACAAATCTTATCATAAGAGTTCCAAGGAACCCTAGAAAATAATGTTCAACTCAAATGAATAATGGCATAAGAGTTATGAAGCGAAATACCATTCTGACACAAAACTTGGCGCCATGTATCACGGTATGACGGAACAAGAGAAATGCACCGTTTCGAATAAAATACAATTATTTTAAATACATTTGAATAATTTGTCCAACGAGTTTATTATTATTTCAATGTGAAACGAAGGAACCAGTACATTTATGGTGAAATTGAATACAAATTGCATTTTACGTATGATAATTCAGTTAGTGCAACCTATTCTATTTTGGACAGATTTATGAGACCAGTAAATTAGTTTAGGCGTCGGTTAATATTCATGGACTTTTACATGACTGAGATAGTCATAGAAATATAGAATACGACCTTTTGCCCGCAGGTTCGCTGGCGTGATCGTCAAGCAGGCGGCCGGTCGTAAAAACTAAAAGCCAAATATTTCTGTAACATGTGTTAAGAAGCATGTTGCGCCGACCTGCCAGTAGGATAATGGCTAGTGGAAGAAGAACAAACAAAAAAAACTATATCCAACCGTAAAACCAACAAGTGCAACCTTAAATATAAACAGGAAGCCATTAACTCTTGATCCAAAGATACCGTACATTACTTTCCACGGTACTGGTCACTCGGAATTATCTTTAAGTAAACGCATTAACACGTCCACGGTTATCAAAACAACGGCATCTCGTAATGACCGTCGAGATTGAGCAATACCCTCATTAAATTATCACTTGGACCAATGATTCTTGAGTTGACTCTTTTCTTTTTTTAGAGTCCGAATCTCATAGAAATAAGATAACTAGAACGATATCTCTCATATGAATCTGCCAAAAATACGGCTCCACTTACTTACACATGCAAAGGTAAAATCACACGTAACACTCATACACGTAAGGAAAATTAATGAACGTTCAAAATCAACTTTATTTCATAAAAGTTAATGTCTAAATATTAAATATCTAGATCGAGATACGAAGTTCTGCACCGCGCAAAAAAATAGACG
The DNA here is from genome assembly GCA_905332985.1 of Mimas tiliae. Classification (NCBI taxonomy): domain Eukaryota; kingdom Metazoa; phylum Arthropoda; class Insecta; order Lepidoptera; family Sphingidae; genus Mimas; species Mimas tiliae. The sequence continues at coordinate 2,945,724 of HG995256.1, read as the reverse complement.
TATTAAGTGTCAACTAGAGATCATGAATCAATTTTTTTGAATTGATGATTGACGAGCTGCAAAGACTTTTATAGCCCCGCCCCCTTGCACAGAATTTTGGTGCGGTCATTTTTTTGCTTGAGTTTCGTTTCTTGTCATCTTATTTCGATGCCATATTTAAAGGGTATAGAGCTCTATCAAGGAGTTTACGTCAACTGTCAATCTCTCCTAAATTAAAAGGGCTACGTGAGTCTACTGCACCTTATAGTAAGTGCAGTGTAATGTAAATATATCGATATATTCTGATTGCACATCCGTAAAACACCCCTAGCGGAATTTAATGGTAACATATTAACTTACCTGACTACCTCGGTGGCGCCGTTATAATGCGTACGCGTTACGACTGAGGTTGACGCTGAGGTATCGGGTTCGATTCCCGGGTCGGGTAAAAGTGATATTGGGTTTTTCTATTACGAAATTATCAGTATCAGCCCGGAATCTGGAATTTGTGCCCGGTATGGCGATAGGCTCGTCCCCTATCACATCATGGGATGGAGATACGCTCGGCGAAATGTGGGTGTACTAGTTACACCTCTGCCTGACCCTTCGGGGATTACAGGCGTGAGTGCGTATGTATGTATGTATGTATATTAACTTCATACAGTACATATTTCTCGTATACTGTCCAAAATCTCGCACTAAGCACATGAAAATTCAGTTATTAAGATTTAACGATTATGCAATTTGGTTTATGGAAACCTGAAAGCACGTAAGAAATTATAAAATCTATAATATCGATTCTTTATTTTTTAAGTTAGTTTAGCTCAAATGTCGTATACATTAGAGAGTTGTTTATCACGATAAAAGAAAGCGCGTATTCAAATAAATAAACGTCCATTCGCCTACATAATATATTGTTCTTGACTAAAACGTAATGCGAGTTAGTCTTATAGATACTTAACTTCTTTTTTGTCTATTTGTTTTTATACAATCTTTTTATGTACAAAAGCCGTATTCAGTTATTGAAGTTCGACACGTTTAGAATGGTATGTTTATTTATGTTGAAGTAAACATTACTTTATCGCTCTTTTATAGCTTTGTTGATTTCCGATTGTAGAGGTGTCAGATTTATTTCGTATAACAGCGCTTTTTGGGCCGTCCGCGGGACCGTGAATCTGCATCTGTCACAGACATTTGCCACTGACGTTCTTTTTATTTTCTTGAATGACGAGACGAGCAGATCGCTCGCCTGATGATAAGCGCAACGCCTCCCCATAAACAGAAGCAACGCCACACAGAACTATGAATTACAAAGTACTGCATGGCACTGGACTGCGCTCGTCACCCCGGGACATAAGTTGTGAAGTCTCATAATGCCCAGTAATTAATTAAACGTACTCGTCCTCCTGTGGTTTCCTCCAGACACGACCGTACCACCTTAAAGGAATTTCCTGTAATTAATCTGCGATGTAGTGGACAACATAAGGCCGACTTGCACAACGATCCTAAATCGAGATTTACCACTAAAATTATTTACTTATGTCAAATTTTCATTGACGTTTCTTAAACAGGTTTAGTGAGTTAAACTCGATTTAGGAACTTCGTGCAGGTGAGCCTAAATGACAAAAATTGTTTTAATCACAAACCAGCAAGAAAGCCATTACCTACCTGTTCCCATGAATTGCCCAGTAGCCGCATCGAAACAAATTTTCATATTAATCGACGGCCGGAAAACATCAGCCGATAAGGAAAGCGTGGCGCCTTCAATTAATTAGCCACGTTTAGATTACGTTGAAAGTCGATTGAGAAATGTACGATGATGTAGTGGTCACGTAAGTGCTTGTTTTTAGGTCAAAGGGCCTCTGTAATGGCTACTGTTTATTGATAGTTATATTAACAATATTCATGTGATATACAAGTGAGATACAAGACCAAAATAACTTGACCGGGCTGAAGGTAGTGTGTGTTATTTTTTATAGCATAGGCCGCCAATCGAGCAAGTCAGTCACCTGATAAGTGCTCTTCACCACCCATGTACGCTCACAATACCAGAAGAATTATGGGCGTGTTGCCGACCTTAAAGGAAAGGGATTAGGAAGGGGAAGGGGATTTGGGACTCCGCATATCTCACTCACCGTACGAAGCGCAACAGCAAGTTGATACTTCACGTAAGTTTTCTGTGAGACAGTGGGAGCAACATGGTCGAGTCTAGCCGGCCCATTTATGCTGTAAACAAAATTGTCTACAGCGTGGCTTAATAACTTAATATTGACACGCTCTCTATAGTTTATACCTTCCATCATGCTCTAAGGTACGATTTGAGGTATGTGACGAAGACTAGGGAGAGCGACGCGCGACCGTTCCCATACAATTTCATACAAAGCAGACGTGTCACCATCGTCTGAATTGTGTCACGTATCGCCGTCTCTGTGGCTCAGTCGCGGACTTCAAAACATACCTTTACCTGGCTTTCAGGCTTCTTCTTTTTAGCATTTAGCCTTGTTACAGATGTAGATCTAAATAGATGCCAAGGTTTTTCAATTGGTACCAAAACCTTCTTCGTAATTTGTAAAACCTTTATCTTTAACACCATGTACTTAGTATTACCAACATACGTTTCATTTTAAGGTCAAGCACCTGTATTAGCCAACTATTGTCCCTTATGATGAAACAAGGTTTGTGGGCTCATCGCTGGGCCGTGTATCGCTACAAAAGTATGTATAGACCGATTCGATTCGCGATTCGTTCCGACAAATGGTGGCTCTACCCACATTTGTGTAACATTTTCTGATGGGAACAATTTGAAATTGAGTTACAGGTAGTTTAGAAATGTGCACGAGTCCGACTTGCACTTGCCTGTTTTTATTTTAGTCTAGTTTTAGTTATATGTCAATTTACAGCGAACAATCTATCGAATTAAAATAAGTCAAGTCCGTGAGCGCCTATTTTACAGGAGTAATCTATATTCTGGGTACGTTAATTCGTGACAACAGAATTAGACCTTCTTTTCCCACCTGCACTTATCCCACTCGCAGTGGGGTTGGCGCAACATATAACAGAAAGATTTGGCTTGTAGTTTTTACAATCAGCCGCCTGCCTGACATCAACCTTGCTGATGAGAAAACACCCAGATCCGAAATAAATACTTGTGGATTACACAAACATTTTGAACCCGCGACCTCTCGCTTCACAGCCGGCTACTCGCCCACTGCATCAGGGAGGCTGACAACAAAATTAAATATAATTACATACAAATATTGTCTATTTCAATACCCTGGAATAGAAACGCTAAGGCCTGTATTAGCACTCTTTGCTAAGTGTCTGTAAACATAATTGGTCCGTTTTTGTTTGGCGCCTACAAATAGACCAATCACGTGTACTGAAATCGACACTTAGCAAAGAGCTCACTTGAGTGTAGTTCTATAATACGGGCCTTAATCTAAATAGCAAATCAGATTAATAGGACACTAGCGGTGGCATTACGCGGGAGTCGAACCCCTGACAATTCATACACATGTCCATAACATAAACAAATCATAAAACGATTATAACAGTGGCCAACAATGTATAATTAAACGGGCGACAAAACAACGGTGAATTGAATATGAACGGGTGTACCTAATTTGGAGAGAAAGCACGTGGTGGCTAGCGTGGGTGTGAGGGTTTGGTCGAGCTGAAAGCGTTAAGCAATTTTATAAACGTTCGATTAAGCGTTTTTTAAGAGGATTGATAACGAGCAATAGGGTAGTTGACAAGATTTTTTTAATTATTTAAATCAATAAGTAACGTTACTCAAAATCTATTGCAGAAAGAATTTCATAAATCGGACCAAAAATAAATAAGTTAGAAACCATTCAAATCCTGTAGAAGGGGTAATTGTCAAATTACAGACGACGCAAACTTTGACGTCACTTTATAAAATGTATAAAATTCAATATATGAAACTACCCCATTGAGTCTACTGAAGCTAAGTGACCTCCATCACCCGTGAACTACTAAATTCTAAAAGATGAATCATGATGATACATGCGTTGCTGACCTTAATGAAAAGTAAAGGGCATGGGAAAGAGGAGGTGATTTGGGCCTCTGGAATTCTCACTGTTAACAAGTTCTTAAATATTTTCAATCATTAACTTACAAGGTTTTTTTTATTATCCCGAATGACGAGACGAGCAGGTCACTCGCATAATAGTAAGCGCCAGTGCGCCCGCCCATAAAGAGTAGCAACACCATCCAGTAATTTGAATTCATATGATAGAAGTACTCAATAAGCTTTGAGTGCCCTTTTCCTATAACAGATATATTGCACCACATCTTGCATCAGTAACTGCACGCGATGAAAGGCAAAACCTTTAAGAAATAATTCCTATAGCAATAATTAATGTTGATGCAGATAAACAGCGATTGCTTATTTTAATCGACAAACGTCTAACAAAACTTGTTTCTACCACCCAAGTGAGTGGGAAATGTGATATTCTGTTTCACAATGTTCTTCGATAAATTATATTTAAAAATGCAAATTCGTAATTTGGAGTTACTAAAACCGCTTATTTAATAGTTATGAGTGGTAAAATTATAGTTATTCGGTTAATTGATAGCTGTGGAGGGCTGGGTGTGGCGCTACGGGATCTTATCAAGACTATAATAAGTCGCCCTGTACCGTATAATCCGATATCTTGGGTAGAACTTATAGTTAATTTAATTAATAATAGAGTAGAAACGAATGGTTAAGAGTTGGTAATACATTTCGAACTCTTAATCTTGGTCTTTACCTTTATTAAGCTAACCGTTAAAACTTCCGATATCAATTAGAAAAACATTTGTAACTTTGAAATGGCTGAATAGAACCATCTTGACTAAACCAGCTTAAAGAAACGTATTCAAATCGGTTTAGGCGCTACGATGCCACAGACAGAGGGACAAACGGAATGACAGACAAAGGTGAAAGTTAAAACACCGTTCTTGTTTGCCAGGTTCATTAATTCACAAAATATGTTTGCTATTCTATCATTAAGCATTGCTTCTTTTACCTTAATGGTATGCTCCAAACTTGACAAACATCGACAGTCATTAGTCGCACACGTTAAATGGTTTACAATTTTTTTTTAATGATATCCTTCAATGTATTCCCATAACTCAGTCTACTTAATGTAGTACTGATGAAAATGGGCTAATTATAGAACGATGAAACTAGGTTTAATGTTACTTACAATGCAATCCATTATAGGGTAAAGGCGACTTTTACATAATTTTTAATTCTTGTTTTTACTTTAACGTCAGCAACGCATCCATGATTCCTCTGGTATCTTGGGTGAAGATAATTTAATATCAGGTAAACCAATTGCTCGTCTGTCAGCCCTTGGGGTCTCACCGGTTGTCTCAAGCGTAGTTCAATGCCATGCAGTACTTAATAATTCGAAGTTCTGATGGTGATGCGTCTGTTTATGGGCAAGCGTGACGCTTACCGTCAGTCAGCCAGTCTCGTCATATAAATATATAAAAAAAGATATAATTGACATTATTGTTGAGGATATTACCTACTTGTCAAAGAAATCTACGAAATCTATTAACGAGTGGTAGAGCCACGCTGTAGACAATTTTGTCTATAGCATGAATGGGCCGGCTCGTCCGGGTCGATACCACTGTCTCACAGAAAACCGATGTAAAGTAGCAGCTTGCTGCTGCGTTTCGTACGGTGAGTGAGATATCCGGAGGCCCAAATCTCCCTCCCATTCCCAATCCCTTAATTATCCCTTTCCTTTAAGGTCGGCAACGCGCCCATGACTCTTTTGGTATTGTGGGCGTACATGGGCGAAGGAGATCACTTACCATCAGGTGACCCACTTGCTCGTTTGCCGGCGTATGCAATAAAAAAACTGTCATTTAAATTATCTGTTATGACTTTATGAGTTACGATGTAAAATACATTATATTTATAAACATTTACCTAGAAATCGTTAACGATAAACAATAATTCTAGAAAAATAAACATAAAAATGCAAAACAATATTAAATGTTTTTAACCGACAAAAAACGGAGAAGGTTCTCAATGCGAAGCTTTTATTTGTTTATTTTAATGAGATTTCCTGCATTCGAAAGAATAGGTATAATAGCCCAAAGTTGGTTCCATTACTTTATTTTTATAAATAAATTATTATTAAATATTTAGAAGAATATATTCATCCCTAAGTTGTGAAATGAAATGGGATGAAAGACTAGAACTTAGTCATTGATGCACCGATTTTGATGTATTTTTCACTAAAACAGTTATAAAAACTGTTTAACAAAAATAAAATCAACCCAAAAAACTAAAAAACCAATAGAAATAGACAATTTAGAGCCGGTGCTTCCTATTAATAAATGAACATGAAATTGCAGCAGCACCGACTCTTTTTTTTGGCATATTACTTTATTTTATTAAAGATTTGAAAAAGGGATCGATATTTTAATATGTGATATTTAAATAATCAATTAATGCAACATTCTAGGAGTGCAGCAAATGATGCATCAATGTGAAGTTTCTGGTATTTAGCCAGAATAAATAAAGAGAAAAAATAAATGCAATAAAATGAATAAATCTTATAATTGTGAAAGTTTCGAATGTTTGGAAAATTTGGATGTTTGTTAATAAAACACATCTTGACAGTTGAACGGATTAGGATGAAGATAAGACCATAACCTGAATTAGGACATAGGCTCTTTTATCCTGGAAAAAGACATTCATTCGAGCGGAGTTGCAAGCAAAAGCTAGTAACACATAAAAATAACAATCGGTTTATTTATAATGGCTAATTGAGGAAAAAGTGTACTATTTGTAATTACTTAAGATAATAAAATAATTTGTTTGCTTATTAGTAAACAACATAAAAAACCTCGTATGATAAGACATTGATAAGTACTGATAACATAAAAATTCTAACGGGAGTATAATGACTTTGACCCCACTGTTTTAGTGGCAACTGGCTTACGGAACCACAGCTTCGTGGTCTCCTCCATCTCGGCTAGAACTAAAAAGTTCGTAATATCTTACTTCTGCGGGACCATCAAGCTGTGGAATAGTTTGCCGGCACACGTGTTCCCTCCTTCCTATAAATGGGTCCTTTAAACGGAGTGTGAAGAAGCAATTAGGCAGGCTGGCATTAATTTTGCCGACCTACGATAGACATCGTCTGTCGTTGGTCGACAGTATTCTTAGATTGCGCTACACTTATCATCAGGTGAAGCAGTGATAGCTCAGCGGGGAGTGGTATGGACTGTCGAGACGAAAGTCGCAGGTTCGAAACCAGCCCCAAGTTTTGTAAGTTATGGGTGTATTAATTGTTAATTATCACTTGCTTTAACGGTGAAGGAAACATTGTGAGGAAACCTGCATACCTGAGAAGTTCTTCATAAGAATTTCGAAGGTATGTGAAGTCTGTCAAGCCGTATTAGGCCAGCGTGGTGGACTAAGGCCTAACCCCTCTCATTCAGTAGAGGAGGCCCGTGCCCAGCATTGGGACATACCTATATAATACAGGGCTAGTATTATTTACACTTGCCATCAGGTGTAGCGTAGTCACTATGCCGAGCTAGTTTAATAAAAAGCGTACTTATTGAAATGAAAGTTCCTGGGTTCAAGTCCCAGAGCAAGCAATGATAATAGGGTAGTTTCCTATATTGAATTTTATACATTATTTTATAAGCAACAGAAAATGATACGCAAAAGAAACCCTTTTATTAAAACACAATCAAAATTGATTCAGAAATGTGCCCGCAGTTATGACTTTAAATGTTGGTATGAGGAAAAGTGGGTGCGTAGTAGGGATATCTCACTATCTCGCTTGCACGCGTGCACGATAATGAACATTTTACACAGTGACGTCAAAGGTTGCATCGTCTGTCATTTGACAATTACCCCTTCTACAGGATTTCAATGGCTTCTATCTTATTTATTTTTGGTCCGATTTATAAAATTCTTTCTGCAATAGATTTTGAGTAACGTAACTTATTGATTTAAATAATAAAAAAAATCTAGTCAACTACCCTATTAGTATTTGAGTTTTTGATTTATAAATCACACGTGATTTCATCGCTACCCGCTTGCTGTCTTACCGCTTCCATACGATCTCATTGCACGCAATACATAAGCATATGTAGTTTTTTATTATGTTTTTCATAGAAAAAGGCGTGTAGGTGTTATCAATTGCCATTAACGGTACTTTACAACCTGTGAATTGTAATTATGATGTGATTCCAAAAGAGGTTAAGTGTAGATTTGGATATTTTCCGACACCGTTGAAAAGTTTATGGCGTTTTATTCGTTTTGAGATAAGCGAACTTTGAACTTTACCACTTCTTCCACTCAGAGGTTATGGTTGCATATTTTGGAAAATTGTGAATCAAATATTATTATCAGATCGGGCATCTGTGATTGAATTTTTAATATGATATACTAATAATATTGACTAATAAAATAAAATAAAATAAATAAAAATAGCTGTGTTCCCCGGGATTAGACTTTGTGCTCGTTATGGCGGCGATAACAATCAGACGGAAATAAACTCTGCAAACCGTAGGTGCAGTGCTAGTTGCACCTCTGTCCACCCCTCCGGGATACAGACGTGAACCTATCTATATTGATGTCATTTAAAAATAATGAAATGGGAATAATTTATTAAATGAACGACCTACCTACTCCACATATTTTCGATTTGTTTCGGCGACCTAATTTTACATTTTGCAACCAGTCCTAAGCTAAAACGCTTGGCCTGTAAATGCCATAAATATTCAAATAATCTGTATAATTAAACTATTACAAGTTTTTAAAGCCAATTTTCATAATTTAATAGTTTTTTGATTACATGCATTAAGCGCAGTAAGGTTGCATACGAATTACTTGATTTGTTTAAATTTACATTTACACGTTTGATGCATACTGTTATATACTGTTTACCTATAGCACGTTTTAGCCGAAGAAAAAGACAAAGGAGGTTTTCAATTCCACATGTATAAAATATAAAACCCTGGATAAAACAATGATACATGAAATAGTGTTTTTAAGTAGGTGACATATTCAATTATCATAGGACAATACTTAAAAAAAATAAGAACAAAAAAAAGCCCTTTATTTCTACTTAAATTGATTTAAATAAACTTATGTATGTACTAGTTAACTAAATACTGACGAATATTTAATACATTTTTATGACTTATCGAGTTTAGTAGTCGTCTCCGCGGCGTAGGCCTCCCCTAGCTCCCTCTGCAAATCTTTGTCAAGTGCTTTCCTCATCCAAGCCGATCCACATTTTTGGGAAAGAAATCTCTCCACCCCATTTTAGGTCTGCCTTGCTCTTCCTTTACAGTCTAATGGAATCCATTCTGTCATTCTCCTTGCCCACCAATCATTTTTCAATCTATAGATGTGTCCTGCCCAGTTCCATCTCTTACACCTAGTTTTAATAATGCTTATAATAAGTATATTCACTTACTTTACAAGTAAGTTGTCGGAACTGCCGCGACTGATTGCAGTTTTTTTTAAAACGTCCTTGTTTTTGACTGCATATAAAAACACAGTGGGAGATTTTTCACTTACACTTAATGGTAATTTAATTTTTCGGAACTTTTTACTTCATAAATCTTGTATAGTTTATTAATTTTTTAGCCGACGATAAAACGAGGGAAGTTTCGATTCGACGCGTATCGTTTTTTGTATGTAACTAAAAACATGTATAACTTTTAATAAAGAGATCCGGTTTAAATAATTGTTTCTTTATTATAGAGGTCCATAGCTTGATGTTAGTCTCATTTGAAGAAAAAATTAAATAAATTCTTAAATACTAATAAGTCATTCGGAAACGGTATCAAATAAGCAAAAAACTTTTATTTAATTACGAACAGTCAACAAGTCCTAATGGGTAAAATTCTATAAGGACAAATACTATATTGAACCATATCCGAAATCCGAAAATGCGGTATCCACAAATATAGAAAAATAAATTTAATAAGCCAAACACGTAAAATGTTTGCAGTAAATTATCGAAAAATTAGGCCAGCTTAAAACTGCAGTGCAGTTAATTGTGTACACGTTCAAACAAAACATACGGTATGGTGTTTTGTTGCGAAACGTTACTGTTTTTGTTTGAATTAAGTATGGTTAAAACCAATATGATTATTCTTCTAAAAGTCATTTTAAATCGTATATAACTACCTACTTTCTAAGTGGTTGTCTATCGATTATCTTCTTGCCCCTAGAGAGGTTTTAACATTAAGTTGCATTAAGGTAATAGGTATAACAATGTTGCAAAATAAACCGTTGTTAATAGCACAGTCAACATGTTTAGAGGAAAGTTAATACGAATTTATATATCCGCCAGTTAAAACCTTTCTCCAATATATTACGGACTTTCTTATGAGCTTCATAATTATTGTTAATAAATATAAATAAAACAATATTTTTTTATATATAATAGGTGAGTTAAAATAAGTGTTGTTAGAAGACTTATTAATATAGATGTTTTGAAAATGATTTATAATTTTTTAACGTATGTATTTTCACGTCATACTTATTCTAGTATTCATTTATTAATCCAAAGCATTGTATTAAAATGTTATAGTTGATATATAGCATCGTAGATGCATGTACACATTTATAAAACGCATAAAGTTATGTAGGCGTGATTCATAATCTATCGTATTTTAAATTAAAATTCTTAATTTATTGTTCATAAAATTGTATGCCACATAGAATTAGGAAGGTACGATACGCGATCTCATTTATACTACAATTAAAATAGTTCTCGAGTTCCCTGATCGTAGGTATGCGACATTAAAAGTGGTTTTAAAAAGGTGACATTAGTAATGTGACATTTATTCAGGTAATTAACGAAAAAGCCAAACTCTCACTTCGTTCCACGAGATATTTATGTGTTACAAAATGTATAAACACTTAGTTAAGAGTGATAATTGATTGCTGGTCCCTTTTGGTGCATATTGTGAGGTCGAGGTTTTATTGGAGTTAGACATGATAAAACCGTTTTTATTTTACTAAAAATAGTATTACATATTGTATCGTTGCTACGTTTAATAGTTGTTTTAAAGACTTCATACCTATTATATTTACAAGATAGAGTTAAGTACGATTTTTAATAATTACAACTACGCCAATAAAGCAATCAATAAAAAAATTTATTGGTATTACGATTTAATTTTATAAAAGTATGCGACACTATTAGCGAGGATTCGGGAGTCCCCATACATCAGTGTATGGGGACCAGCGTATTGTTATATTGTCTTTATGCAAAATAACTACGATTGTATATTAAGTTATGATAATTTGAAAGCAAATAGTACTTTTTTATTCACTTGAATGGCGAGACGAGTGTACGGAAATCAACTAAGCGTGCGCGGACGCATTTTCTGCCAGTATATTTTCTCATACGTCATAGGAAATCAATACTTATCCAATTTAGCGATGGTTAGACCTTAACTACTATTGTCGAGATGAAAGAGAAGTACGAGGGCTAAACATTAAACAACCTGTATAATTACAAGTTTTTTGATTGCCTCGGTGGCGCAGTTCTAATGCGTACGCGTTACGATTGAGGTCAACGCTGAGGTCTTGGGTTCGATCCCCGGGTCGGGTAAAGTGGTATTAGGGTTTTCAATTACGAAATGCTCAGTATCAGCCCGGAGTCTGGAATTTGTTCCCGGTTTAGCTATAGGCTGCCCCCTATCACATAAGGGACGGAAATACGCGCGGCGAAATGTGGGTGTACTGGTTACACCTCTGCCTACCCCTTCGGGGATTACAGGCGTGAATGTGTAATTTTTTTGTGTACCAGAGTCTCTATATCGAGAGCCTACGCCGTTTATGTACTGTGTCTACATTTAAAAAGCTATATACAGATATGTAATATGTAACTATTTATCTTCCGAACCATAATAGGTAGCCCACTTAATTTTTCACAGAACGTATTACTATGAAGATAATATATTAATAAATATTAAAAAGAACAACAAGTCAACATTTAAGGATGGCCTTAAACCTTCTCCACCATCCCGGAACCCGTGTTTTTTTTAAATATTAATTTTAGATGACGAGACTGGCAGGTCGCTCGCTCGATAGTAAGAGTCACGCTTGCTCGTAAATAGAAGAAATACCATCAGAGCATCGTATTATAAAGTACTGCATAGAATTGAACTTTGCCACCTTGAGACATGAGGTGTTAAGTCCATAATATATTAAATAACATAATGTTCCGTAATTAAAGGACATTGACCTTTGAAGGGACACACAACAGTGCTTACACACTGCTGCTTGGTGGCAGAAATGAACAAAGCGTTGGTGCCAGACGGCCTCTTGCATATGAGGAACCCTAACACCTAGTATATACCACTCATACTAATTTTAACTACTAGCCTACAAAACGCTAGAGATTTGCACTAAGTATCCCATTACAGTAAGCCATAGCAACTATCAACGCTTTCCGAATGTGGCAGACACTTATTTGCATAGAACACCGAATCCGGTATCCAGGCCGAAGAAATTTTGTTTCCGCTAAAGCAATAGAGCGGTTTTTAACTTAGTTTTATTTGAATAATGCAATTTGATTAAACTGTACCAGTCTTATACAAGACCAACTTTAGTCTTGGTTTATAACTTTATAACAATAGCAGTTCGTTACTGAGGCAATACTGCATGTTACTGGACTGCGCTCTTCACCCCAAGACATATGTTAAATATTATAATGCCCAGTAATTTCACAGGCTTCAATGTCCTTCAAACCGAAACACAATAGTGCTGCTTGAAGGCAGAAATGCGGCGGTTTTCTGTGAGACAAAGATACTATCCCAGTCGGTTAATTCATGCTGTAGACAAAACCTTTTTTTATAGCATAGACCGGCAAACGAGCAAGTAGGTCACCTAATGGTAAATGATCTCCACGGCCCATGTGCGCCCACAGTACCAGAAGAATCATTGGTGGCCGATCTTAAAGGAAAGGGATAAATAAGAGATTGGGAAGGGGAGGGGGATTTGGGCCTCCAGTTATCACACTCACTGTACGAAACGCAGCAGCAGGCCTCTTTACGTCGGTTTTCTGCATGACAGTGGTAACCCGGTCGAGCCGGCCCATACATGCTGTGACAAAAGTGTCTTGACAGCCTCCGTGGCGCAGCGGGCGAGTAGCCGGTTGCGAAGCGTGAGGCAGCGGGTTCGATTCCCGCACCTAGACAAATGTTTGTCTGATTCATAAATATTTGTCTCGGGTCTGGGTGTTGTGGGACCGCGAGTTCCTCGTAGTTCGTGATACCCACGATACAGGCTTACCTAGTGTGGGGTCAGGACTATGTGTGTGACTGTTGGATGTATTTATATATTTATTTACTGCGTGGCTCTACCACTCAAAATCATATGCAGAGGTCTTTTCCTAATCTGAATATTTATCAGCAGTGTGGCTCTACTATTTACAATATTCGAATATTTCATTGGAAAGTAGCAATCTATTTTCATATAACACGGCTGATCCGTTTCGTGTATGGCGGTCATACACACGGTGCATGGTTTTATTAAATTAGCATGTGGCTCGAGTTTATGGTATTACAAAATTATACTCTACCATCAAGCACACATTTTCAAACCCTATGCTAACGGATTACGGTGGAATTTGTATTAACTCATACGCATATGTTAGTTTGTATTTTAGTTGTGTTCGGTGCAATTAACGCTCTTTGGGGTCACCGCACATAGACACCGAGTGTTGTCGGATTTATAGTGGTCTTAAAATAACTTTGAGACTTTATGTCGGAGGTAATATGAATACGAAGTTAGGCGCTACCGCACCTCAAATTCAACTACAAAAAGGAAGTATTCAACCCGTATGTATGTACGTATGTAAATTTGATCGCGACTTTCCCAAAATCATTTTTTTTATGGTAGTTACGCGATATATCTGCCAAATGTGGTATCTCCGCCAAATGTGGACCGATATTGATCTTTTTATATTTGATAGGTACATACATACATAAATACATACGCACTTACGCCTGTAATCTCAAAAGGGGTAAGCAGAGGTGTAACCAGTACACCCACATATCGCCGAGCGTATCACCGTCCCATGATATGATGGGGGCGACCCTATCGCCATACCGAGCACAATTCCAGACTTCGGGCTGAGTATCGCATTTCGTAATAGAAAAACCCAATATCACTTTTACCCCACCCGGGTATCGACACCTCAGCGTCAGCCTCAGTCGTAGCTCGTACACATTACAACTGCGCCACCGAGGCAGTATTAAAGGGGTATTTTTTTAATTTAAGTCGCAATATATAGTAAAAATGCAATAATGTGCAACTCTTTAAGTACTATTTGTAAACTAGTCATTTAATTATAGCTCACATAAGCTTATTAATTACACGTAATGAAAACAAATGCGTCTATAGTTTAGAATAATTAGGTATTTAAAATATTTACATGTGATTATTTTCTTGTTTTGTCTTTTATATACACTGGTCAATATAATATAAACGTGTTGGAAATATTAATACCTAATCAAACAACGTAACTCTTCAAAAGAGGGCAATTAACGTCGAAGCTGTTGGTTTTACATACGCACTCACGCCTGTAATCCTCGAAGGTGTAGGCAGAGGTGTTACCAGTACACCCACATTTCGCCGCGCGTATCTCCGTCCCATGATGTGATAGAGGGCGAGCTATCGCCATACCGGGCACAAATTCCAGAATCCGGGCTGATACTGAGTATTTCGTAATAGAAAAACCCAATATCACATTTACCCGACCCGGGGATCATTAATGAAAAGTCTAAGATTAAAAAGTAGCAATAATTTAAACGATTTCACACAAGTAAAACGCTCAAATATATAAATTCTACTTTTATAGAAGTTCTGTGATATAGATTTTCTATACAAAGATTGGTTCGGCGGTTCCCAGAAAACAAGAAAATTCTTAGAAGTTCAATGCATCGTAACTTTTTACAATTAAGAATAAGTTACAACCTTATGAAAGGAGGTTTCCTCGACATTCCATTCGTCACCTATGTTTAAATACACAAGGAGGTAAGTGCGCCACCAATATGTTAGGTCCATAGCCAACCTCATCTGCACGTGGAAAACTCTACTGATTAACGGACGATACAATGGCGAAACTTGGTTCCCGTTGTGGGTTGTGGAGGTCAGATGCAAGTTGCCCTAGATACTAAGTCCTCCGTCAAACCATGATGGGTATTCGGATCCTGATATTAATCCGGAATAACGCCAGGCAGAAAGAAAGGTGGTAGGTCCCTCGTATGCGAGAGGCCGGCTGGGTTGGTACCACCGCTTTGTCTATTTCTGCCGCCAAGCAACAGTGTGTAAGCACTGTTGTGTTCCGGTGTGAAGGACATTGAAGCCAGTGTAATTACTGGGCATTATGAGACTTAACACCTTATGTCTCGGGGTGACGAGCGCAGTCCAGTGTCATGCAGTGCTTTGTTATTTAAAGGTCTGTGTGGCGTTGCTTCTGTTTATGAGCAGGCGTGGCGCTTACCATCAGGCGAGCGACTGCCCGACTCGTCATTCAAGCTAAAAAAAAAAGAAATACAAGGCGGTTATAGATCAGACAGACAGACTCTCAGATTCGCATACAAAAGACCATGTAAAGAAACAATGATGTCACAAACACTGAATGAATGAAGTTCAACCTTTCCACAATTGCTTTACAGTCACAATAATCTTCACAAATCCATAGAGCTGAAAGATAAACATAACGCGTGTTTGTGAATGATGAAACTGAATTCTTCGTTGGCGGATGTTAGGTATCCAGCGTGAAAATGACCTGTTTACTGCATTTCACAATTGAGTTCAGTGACTGCTGAATTCGTGTGTTTACGTTGTTATGCGATCCGGGGGGAATATCGAATTCATTAAATGTATGAAACGTATGACGGTAAATATGCTATTTTAAAGTATTGTCACAAAAAATAAAACTGAGTTAAAAACTGAAAAGAAATGTATGAAATCCTCGACATGAGTCAGACGTCGTTTAATTAAAGAGATCCAATGCACACAGTGGCACTTTTGAGTAACGAACCATTAAAGTTTATAAAACTTATTTTTTTGCTATTTCCTTCATTACTATTTGATTTTCACATTTATATATAAGACCCTTCGGTAAACATTAGTTCCTCAGCCGATTTCATTTTGAGTCAGTGCAATTGCAGTTCTTTAAACAAGTTAATGGAGACTACTGCCTCGATGGCGCAGATGTAATGCGTAGGCTATACGAATGAGGCTGACGCTGAGGTCTCGGGTTCGATCCCCGGGTCGGGTAAATTAGCCCGGAGTCTAGAATTGTGCCCGGTATGGCAATAGGCTCGCCCCTTATCCGATCATGAGACGGAGATAAGCTAAGCAAAATGTGGGTGTACTGGTTACACCTCTGCCTACCCCTTTGGGAATTACAGGCGTGAGTGCATATGTGTGTACGTATAAATAGTTACGGCACCGCCACAACATTGGTTAGATGAATACGAATGAGTCATTGGTTTTTTTAACACGGTGTAACGGTATTCGCCTGTGACGTCATAAACGACCCCTTTCAAAAGGGTTGTTATTATTTTTAGAACGCCGACCCACGTATTAAGACTTATAAATAGCACATACCTACTTCAGATTCGATTGTAATTAATAAAAACGAAACACTGATACATTGCTGCTTGGCGGCAGAAGGAGACAACGCGTTGGTATTTACCCAGAGGACCTCTTGCATACGAAGAGCCAACCACTTAATAATGAGGTTCTAAGGACCAATAGGATTCTAATGACATTATTTGGTTATGGTACCCTAAAACTCCCTGCTCAGTTGTTTTTAAATACGTGATGCAATATGCAATAGGTCGTAACGTTTCAGATTACATTTTCACGTGGAAGTGGCCGTAATTCATCCTTTGTTTGTACCATTGTGAAGATGTTATGAGAAACAATATATAACAACCCACTCATACTTTTGTTCTTCGTGAGAACGAAACATTTTCATTTTAGCGGGGTCACATGCTTCAATTTTAGTTGATGAATTGACTTGAATCTACTAAAGCTGTATGGTTTGTTGATCAATTCAATTGAAAGACATAATTAGATGCATACAAATGATTCAAATCTTATGCGAATTAGTAATTGATTAATTACAATGGAACTAGGCGACTATCCCGCCCACACACCCGCCACTGTAACTCCTGTAAGCCAGGATCGGCAGTGGCACGAATATTTCGACACCGAGCAATGAAGCTCGGCGAGTCTCAGGGAATGCGAAGCTGTCTTTATCCCGCAACGAAATTAATCAAATAGAAAGTTAGAGAGGAGTTGGAAATATTATTTGTTCACTTAAATCGAACTGTGGAAGTAACACTCTTTTAATGTATATCATTCCACAATTTAAAAAGGTAATGGTGCTAGTTTAGTGGGGTCGCCAGTGGGGTTGATGTCAGGCGCCTGCCTGTCTGGCTAATCGTAAAAAGTACAATTATTCTGTACCATGTATTAAAAAGCATGTTGTGCCAATCACACTGCGAGTGGGATAGGGGCAAGTGGATATATTAGTTCAAATACCTACTACTTAGTAATTGTTCAGTTCGGAAACAAAGTTGTTAAGATTGTCAAGCCAATGCAAATGGTATGATACATTGTTGACAAAGTCCGAATATTCATATTATATTAATGTTTTTGTACTTAGTTTATACTATTTTTAAGGGGTTTATCTATGGCTCAAAGTTGTATGAAAATAAAGGAATTATTATTGTTATATATTTTAAAGCAAGGTCGTGTCGTGGTGGGTGGCCACCGAGTGGCTCGACACGATACCTGACACTGTGACACTGTTGACGCGTCGCGACACCGCCCTGACACACAGGCACGACGCGACGTACTGACGAGAGCACTAGTGTTATAATATTCTATCTATCGACAGATTTGCTTACTGGCAGTAAAATTTTGACACCTTTTGTATGGAAGAACTGTCGAAACAATACTGATAGTAAGCAAATGTGTCGATAGACAGAATATAGGGAACGTCCATTAGTGAAACTATTTCAAAGGCACTCTCGCTCGTGTCGTGGGATAGGGCGCTCTCAGAAAGCTCTCATTTTGAAAATTCCGGAACATATACACTCACTGTCAGGTGTATCTGACTTAAATATTCCTACACCTTTTTGTAACAAGGTATAGGTGTAAGTTATAAGAATATAAATGGCTACGCAATCGTTTTTATACTTTTATTAAAATAAAGCGTATCTAAAGTATTTTAATGAACATTGGAAATGTAAATGTAATTGTTTCAATGCTCCTTTCTTTACAAATCATATTATTATCAACCTGTTTACGTTTTGACCTTCATTTTTCCTATCTTATTATTGACTTACACACAATATTATCTTTTAATTAATTTACACAATAAAAATATGTCCATTGTTGTCCATGTACGGTTTGTTTTATAATAAAAATCACTGTGTTTGTTTGCAGATTATTTATATAAGAAGTATAATTAAATAAATTATTAAGAGTCAAAGTTGAATTTAGTCAAGATAAATAAAATAATTATTTGATTTAGCACTTTTAAACTAAAACAGTATTTGTAAGCCATTAGGCCACAATAACTGTCGTTAGAATTCGTCGTAATAATTAGTTACCAGATGATAGACCGTTGTCCAAATCCTAGGCTAACAGTTTGTGAAGTGATTTTCTTTTTGTTGACAGTTTTGCATACAGCATGAATGGGCCAGCTCGATCGGGTCATTACCACTGTCGCATAGAAAACAGACATACAAGTAGCGGCTTGCAGCTGCGTTTCGTACGATGAGTGAGATATCCGGAGGCCCAAATCCCCCTCCCCTTCCCATTCTCTTAAATATCCTTTTCCTTTATGGTCGACAACCACCCATGATTCTTCTGGTATTATGGCCATGTTTTGTAATTTTTTATGTATAGAGTAAGTACTTTATAGAGTAAGGTCTTTAAAAATTTTTAAAAGTTAAACTTTCAAAAAATTTCTTGATCGATTTTTTATTATAATATTGTCTTTTTCTCGTGTTAATATTGTGTCTTTTCTGTTGTTTTTATGTCGAGTGTGTCTGCATGAACGAATAAATGTTTTTTTTATATAAAAAACACTCACAGCAAGACATTTTAGTAAAAGAAAATCACTTGTGCCGTCGGTTGTACGTGAGCACCTCCCGCACGACCGCGACCCCACACAATGTTATCTGTGTAGTTTATCGAGAGATAGGCATCTATGTACTTGCAATGTTCAAGTGTGCCTCTTTAACTAAAAAGGCTTGTGACATGACTAGTTTCCTTTTTTTGCTATTACAAAATATTTATTATATTTTTTTAATATTTTGAATGACGAGACGAGCAGGTCGCTCGCCTGATGGTAAGCGCCACGCCTGCTCATAAACAGAAGCAACACCACACAGAACTTTAAATGACAAAGCACTGCACGACACTGGACTGCGCTCGTCATCCCGAGATATAAGGTGTTAAGTCTCATAATGCCCAGTAATTTCACTGGCTTCAATCTCCTTCATACCGGAACACGAGAGTGTTTACACACTGTTGCTTGGTGGCAGAAATAGACAAAGCGGTGGTACCAACCCAGCCGGCCTCTCGCAAACGAGGGACCTACCACGTTGTGAAATTGAGTACTTTTCAATAGAACGCTTCGACAACGTTTTAACAAGGGTAAAAAATTTAACGGTATAGCAACATCGTAAGGAAAACTGCATACCTGACAATTCTCCACAAGGATATCGAAGGTATGTGATGTAGGTGGCAGGCCCTCTTTTTCGAGTCGCTGGGTTGGTACCGCCGCTTTGTCTATATCTGTCGCCAAGCAGCAGTGTCTAAGCACTATTTTGTTTCGGTAGGATGGACATTGAAGCCAGTGAAATTATTGGGTATTATGAAACATCTTATGTGTCGGGTAGACAAGCGCAGTCGAGTGCCATGCAGTTCATTGTAATTCAAAGTTTTGTGTACTACTTCTGTGGTGTGACGCTAACCATCAGGCGAGCGACCTGCTCGTTTCGTTATTCAAGCTAATAAAAAACCAACCAGCATTAGTCTAGTATTGTGGACTAAGGCCAAAATCCTCGTTCATAGTACAAGTAAGTCCAGACTAAGTCACTAGGTCATTTGGGTAAAGTTTAATAATATTACCCATCATTAAACAATTACAGGCTCGTAAAGCGGGTGCAACGTGTTTTATTGTATGGAACTAAAGTCGCTTTATGACGCTGTTTAGCTAATAGTTAACTGTGAAATGGATTATTTTAACTTGTTCTGTAATAAGTCGTTTCGGAATGTGATATGTGTGACGCTTCCGTGTTTGTAAGCTACTGACGATCTCTCATTAGTCAGCCTTGCAAATTCCAGCCAGTCACACTGCTCAAATCTAGTGACGCGATTGTTCGCTAACTTTGATTTTAAAAGGTGGTAGTTCTCTCATATGTGAAAGGTCGTCTGGGTTGGTACCACTGCTTTTTCTATTTCTACCGCCAAGCAACAGTGTGAAAGCACTGTTGTGTTTTGATTTGAAGGACAATGAAGCCAGTGAAATTACTAGGCATTATGAGACTTAATATCTTATGTCTCGGGGTGACGAGCGCAGTCCAGTGCCTTGCAAAGCTTTGTAATTCAAAGTTATGTGTAGTGTTGTTGTGTTGCTTCTGTTTATGGGCAGGCGTGGCGCTTACCATCAGGCGAGTGCTCGTTTCGTCACTCAAGCTAGTGAAAAAAAACTTACAGTCAAATTGCTAAGCAGTTATGGTGTTAGACCTAGCGTCCCTTCTGAAAAGGGACTTGCACCTTATCTACACTAATCTTATAAAGATGTAAAGTTTGTTTTGTAACTTTGCGAGTAATTTCTATGGACAGTTTCTAGAACTATAGACGCGAGCAAAGGCTAGTGTTTTATTTTCAGTATGGGGAAACCTAAACCTGAACATGAGAAGGTACTTCTCCCAGTTCAAGAGATAGATTCAGTATCTGTCGTTGGTCGACAGTATTCACTTACCATCAGATGTAGAGTAGTCACTTTGCCGAGCCAGGATAAAAAAAACACCTGAAGCGGACGCTATCTAATCTATATCTACTAAACAGACTTTCAATCAAATTAGTTAACAAAATCCTTACAGCTTTTATTGATTCAAGTCTCTTGTTGAAACCGGATGGATGCGTTTGAACCAGCCACTAGTGAAGTAAAACTATGTTCAAGTCAAAGCTGTTAATATTAATAAATCCGTCTTCACCTTTGCCCTATATCAGAGTTTACCAAAACTGGGCAAATTAAGCAGAATTTATGACGCCAATTAAAAGGATAAACTCGTGCGTCAGTACAATTAGCGGTTATTATTAGGTACACTACATTGAGCCGTTTAATTGTGGTATGTCTGGTACTTGCCTGCGAATTATTTTCGAATACTGTTGATCCGTGATATTATGTATGTTTTCTAAAACTAACGTGTCTACTATCATAAGTGTAGTTCGGGGAGTAGTACGGACTGTCGAGAAGAAAGTCGCAAATTCGAAACCAGCCACAAAAGCATGCACCTCTGAGTTTTCTAAGTTACATGTGTATTTATTGTTAATTATCGCTTGCTAACGGTGAAGGAAACACCGTGATAAAACCTACATCCTTAAGAAGTTTTCCAGAAAAACTGCAAAGATATGTAAAGTCCGTGGTAGAGTTTTTTATCTCCTCTCTTTATGGATGCTCCACCGGGTGCGAAAACCGACGTAAAGTGGCACCTTACATACGAAAGACCTTACACCTAGTAGCATAGTTCTAGAATTTATTTTTGAGTAGGTATTATTCCAACTATAAACGTCTTGCGTCTCTTTTTTTCTTAGATTAGTGTGCTTCTGAGCTTAAGAAATAAAGATTAGAATGTAACTCACCCAGCAGTAAAATAGGTAAGTCGACGAGCAGGTGCCATAGTAGGTTGTGTCTCGCTTGCATCTCTTCAGGAGCTGGTACGGCGGGTCGCGACTCTGACACTGTCTGTAAATAAAAAACAAATTGATTAAATACAAAATCATATTTGCTAGAAACTATCCCGCCCGCCATTGTAACTCCTGTGCACGATGATCGACAGTGGCACGCATTTTTGTTGTTTTGAGTAGTAGAGCCACGCTGTAGACACTTGTCTACAGCATGTATGGGCCGGCTCGTCCGGGTCATTACCACTGTCTCACAGAAAACCGGCGTAAAGTAGCAGCTCGCTGCTGCGTTTCGTACTGTGAGTGAGATATCCAGAGGCCCAAACCCCCTCCCCTTCCCAATCCCTTAATTATCCATTTCCTTTAAGGTCGGCAATGCACCCATGATTATTTTAGTATTGTGGGGTACATGGGCGGTGGAGATCACTTACCATCAGGTGACCCACTTGTTCGTTTGCCGGCCTATACCATATAAAAAAACACCGAGCAGTGAAGCTCGGCGTGTCTCTGGGAATGCTAAATTGTCTTTCTGAATGCTAAATCATCTTTTCTACTCTCCTGGCCCCTATGCTATAAAAAAATACGAAGCGCCGAAGTTCGGAAACGTAGACCTAGTGTAACAAAGAATATCGAACATAATTATAATATTTGCAATAATAATAATAATTAAAATTTATTTCAGGCGTAGCCCATAAAGTGTTAGTATTTACAATATCTTATAAAATTAATGTTAGTAAATATACACATATAATATAATTTTTATATATTTTTGACAGCCTCCGTGGCGCAGCGGGCGAGTAGCCGGTTGCGAAGCGTGAGGCCGTGGGTTCGATTCCCGCACCTTGACAAATGTTTGTCTGATCCATAAATATTTGTCTCGGGTCTGGGTGTTGTGGGACCGCAAGTCCCTCGTAGTTCTTGATACCCACGATACAGGTTTAACCTAGTGTGGGGTCAGGACTATGTGTGTGACTGTTGGGTGTATTTATTTATTTTATATCACTTTAGGGCAAAGTGTGGAGTTTCATCCAATGTCGCAGCATTGGAGAGTCCCACCTGTCTACGAACACCCTTAAGATGCTACTGTCGCTACCGCGTATACGTGCAAGTAGCGAGGCACATCTTTTACGCATAATAGCAGCGAAACCATCTATGCGTCTATCACAATAAAAATAATAATAGCGTAATGTAAAATACCTTCTATGAGTAAATTATAGTCATAAAAGCGTGTATAAAAAGTCATTTTTTCATTTGTTGCAATGTGATGTGTTGGAGGTTTTATGTAGTTTTTTAATGTCTTTTATTACTTTAACATAAATATTCTAGAAAATAACGATAAAGAGAAAAAGCATTTTTTTTATCCTAGCTAATTGCAAAGTGACTACGCTACCTACTCCCTGATGGCAATTGTACCGCAATCCAAGAATAGTATCGACCAATGATAGACCATCATATTTTATTATGTGAATAAGACTTATGGACTAACTAAGGCATAGTCCCTCTCATAAGTAGTGTAGATCCATGTCCAGCAGTGGGACCTATAAAATACAGGTAGGTACTTACTATTAATGTCTTTAAACTATTTTAGACATCTAAAGTCTCATTGTCTGATATCCATGACACAAGATAATCATATCTTAGGCCGCTATTCCACTATCATATAAAAATATCCTACTTCTATAGCTCATACTCGTAGATATAGGAGAAATGTATGACAGTGTAATAGCAACATAAACTTCATTTTTTCTATTATCATATGTTATAAGTGCTGGCAGTACTAAATAATAACACAACGGTTATGACGTCACACTATTATTGTATGACGTTATATTGTCTGTTAAATCCATAAGATACTCTGACTTATTTAATTATTCAATTATAAATAATATACACGTTATTTAGAACGATCTAACATGTTCAATAATAAATATAATTACTAATGTGAACTATTTGTGAAAAGGTATAAATAAGGTGGAATAATTATTGTCGGCAGTCAGTCGGTTGCTAAACGGAATATAAAGTGTTACTCTGCCCAAATAAATGGAGAAGGTCGTGTACATTGTGTTTCAATTGTTCTACTTCGTTACACATATTTCTTTGGTCCTATTTTACAGCATGCTGTGACATAGGATCATACTCGTATATGACGTCATATATCTATGATGCAAATATGATAGTGGAATAGCGGCCTTACTGTGGGGTGTTACATGTGACTCGATCGTTCTTACTCTTTCACGCACACCCGAAGTCCGCGTCATATTTATAGTAAAAGAGTAACACGTCACAACAATTTGAAGTAGTACATGTCGTAATTTCGAGCCGGTTTTACTTTATTTCGTCATGTACGGGATAAATGTACTGCCTCTTTACCAATAAGCTGCGAGGGACAGCTGGTTTACCATAAAAGTACTCGTTTTTCATAGAATCCTGACCACGTGTGTTATCAATTATCACAATGACAAAGTAAACGCTTCATCGAATTGATACCACTTGTTGTTTTCACGATAAAGCCTTTGAAAGAGCAAAGTTTTGTTCGACTCGGTTTGATGTATCCTATCCTAATATTATTGGAACCTTCCGGGATCCACCTTTCCATCATGATTTGACGGTAGATTTGTTATTATGTGGGCGACCCGCCGTCTGACCCCCACAACCCGCAATGAGGACTAAGTTTCGGCAAGTGTACCACGTGCAGATGAGCTTGCCTTTGGGCCTAAGATGTTGGTGGCTCACTTATTTAAATATTTGATTTGGTGCAAAAACACACACAGAAAACACACAATATTCTATCAGCTTAAATCTAAAGTTGTAGTTTGAATCACAAACATAATATATACTATCTAAGAAACAAACTCTATCCATCGCTAATGAAATTTGTCATGGATTAATAAACCTAGTTGGGTTACTTTGAACCACAGTAGCTAACATGGTTTAACGGTTTAACTGCACACTATAAAATACTAAATATCCCTGATGTGTTTTACGTCTTGTCAATAAAGAAATTTACAATAGAATGATCCAATTTAAGAAATCTCTAAGTCCATAGAATTTTAAAGTTTTACATAAAAAATATAATACTTAGATTCTGATTTAATTTTATAATTATTATATTCTACTTGTAATAATAAATTATACTTGTAATTGATATATTTAATGGTTGTAAATGTAAAATGAAATTGGAATACAACATATTTTTAATTAATTTTAAAACGTCAGTTATAAATGCACCGCTATGGACTTTGGAATTTCTTGAATTGAACCATTTAATTGCACAAAACAGGTTTTGAGATTTTCCGTTTTAATTGCTAACGGACTTTGAAAGAGCAGTAATCATTCATAAATGAATATAACATACTATCTCGCCTATATTTTGAAAGGATTTAACTCAAACCATACTGCAAAAATCGAGCTTCGACTTCGAAAATTCAACTAGAATGCATAGTGTTATCGGACATAACCCTGAACAAATATTTATTGGAATATGTAGATTAAAATTATCTATTTACATATATACAAGACTCGCAAAATCTACATAAAGGTGATCGCGCATGTGTTCACGCGGCGCGCGACACATGCGCTCACAAAAGCTGAGAAAGCATACAGAAAATGTTTAATGAAACAATCAATACGCCCGCACATTCATCGCACTCAATAAAATGTAAAGTTAATCGCAATATACGGTCTTATACACACGTATTTAGAAAACTGCCTCGGTGGCGCAGTTGTATGCGTACGCGTTGCGATTGAGGTCAACGCTGAGGTCTCGGGTTCGATCCCCAGGTCGGTTAAAGTGGTATTGGATTTTTCTATTTCGAAATGCTCAGTATCAGCCCGGAGTCTGGTATTGTGCCCGGTATGGCGAAAGGCTCCCCCCTATCACATCATGGAACGGAGATACTCTCGGCGAAATGTGGGTGTACTGGTTACACCTCTGCCTATCCCTTCGGGGATTACAGGCGTGAGTGCGTATGTATGTCTTCAAATGTTAAATGAGTTGAAAGTGAATAACGCGCCGTGTGTACTGTATGAAATGCCTTACATATTACGCTCGTCATTCCGAGATATAAGATGTTGAGTCTTGTAATTCAACGCAAACCACAACACCACAATGCTGAAATAAATAAAGAGGTGCCTACTCAAATGCCTCGCAAATACAAGGAACCTTCCACATACTGCAATTTTACATTAAATCACAATGATAAAATTATAAGCTCAAAATGGCCGTACACCAAATTATGCCGTAATTTAGCACCAAATAACATACTCAAATTTGTAATTTGCGAATACCAGATTCGCGTGAAGGGTAGAAGGCCTTAGCACGGCGCATCTAGGTCATACAAAACAGTTATTTAAGATACGCCTAGGCGCCTAGAAATTACCATAAGAATGTTACCCACGCGCAAACATTTGGCACCACAATTTAGGGCACAGGTTCGTCTGATGCATGCCAACACCAAGATTGTAGGGCAAATTAGCATAGTACCTATTGTTATTTAACTATTTGATTGATTTAAAAGCTGGGTGGGTCGTGTAGATAAAGACCATACAGTTTTTGTTGATCAATGCGATTGAAAGTCTGTTTAGACGTTTCTAATCACTTGCGATTTAGCAGTTGATAATCTAAAATTGAACCATGTGAATACGCCATAACATATTCGGTCGAGTCGATTAAATTCCGTATTCCGTTTTGCGAAGCATAGTAAAGACATATCATATTTGTTATTATTGGACGTACATTTACGTCAACAACCGCATTAGCGATACCGATCTCGAATTTGATCGTATCTATGTCTAATATTTGCATTCCCATTAGCATCTGTAAATATTTAAAATTAACCACTAGTTACTTCACCTTTATTTGCATTGATCAGTGCCCTAAATCATTTCGATGCCTAAATCATAGTTTCTTTATACAACGTGCTACAGACAGGTGTAGTCAAATTTAAGGAATGAATACGTTAGGTACGAATAAAAGTATTGCACCCCCCTAATCACATCGATTGCTAGGACATCTTTTTTATCGATGTGTAACATGTCGATATACGACTTGCGCCTTTGGACAACACTAAATGCTATACTATATATAAAGTGGGAGACAAAATAATGAACTAAGGAGGGATCATGATGGGAAGGCGGACCCTGGCATCAAGCTGGTATAACACCAGGCAGAAAGAAGTAAAAAAAGCTTTATCGCGCATTTATTATTTACCTCATTTGCCGCAACTGTAATAAAATATATTATTTCATTAGTAACAATCAGGATGTTATAGCGGGATCACGCTGTTCTACTTTAGTTGATCAAATATTAAATCGCATACGATTCGAATCATCTGAACAGACTTTCAATCGATAAATTAAACAAAAACCATACAGACTTTGTTGATTCAAGTCAGTTGATCAATTAAAATGGAACGGTATGAACCCGCTATATTCATTACATTAGAATAAGCACTATTTATGTCCTACTAGTAAAAAATAGTGAGATTTCTGAGAACGGAACAAATAACAGTGCGTCGATAGATAAACAAAGCACAATGAACAATTTTAAACATATTTGCAATTTCCTAAACATCAAGTGCGTCATATGAGCTTTTTTGGTAACACTGCAATGGCGCTTTAGTAACAGGATATACGCAATCAGTAACAAAATGTGTTAGTACATGCATTTATTAGACAACTAGCTTTTGCTCGCGGCTTCGCCCGCGTAAACGGCCTTTTCCGGGATAAAAGTAGCCTAAATCCAAAACCGTTGACCTGTTAAGGCGTGATTGACTAACAGACATCCAAATTTATCATTTCAAAAACATCCAAAATTTCACATTTATATTTTTTTTAAATACACCAAACAATCACACACATACTCTTGACCCCACACTAGGTTAACCTGTATCAGGAACTACGAGGAACTAGTAGTCGCAGAACACTCAGACCCGACAAATATTTGTGGATCACACAAACATTTGTAGTACAGCCGGATACTCGCCCACTACGCCACGGAGGCTGTCAATAGTAGTAGGACAACTGACGTACCATACATATATTCCTTCCTCCGTCGTCTGGCAGATCCCAACGACTTCATCACAGTCGCTATCGAAGCAGCACTTTCCTTGCCCAATCCGAATCGCAATAATTATACGCGAACCCGACATAGGACACGCCTGCGATGTGATAATTATGTGCATAGACGGCCCTAAATTATACTCCCCAGCGATTGCTCAAGCTGAGGTCTGAGCCTTTTATAAGGCGCCTCTGTGCTTAATCGCTACTAAGTACATTATACAAAATTCTGGCTAGAGCGCCATAAGCGCCGGCTTTATTGTCAGGTGAAGCTGTAAAAGTAATATAAGCTAACAGCACAAATCAATTCGAAAAATAAAAATAT
Organism: Mimas tiliae; assembly: GCA_905332985.1. Lineage (NCBI taxonomy): Eukaryota > Metazoa > Arthropoda > Insecta > Lepidoptera > Sphingidae > Mimas > Mimas tiliae. The sequence continues at coordinate 2,917,399 of HG995256.1, read as the reverse complement.
ATATTCCTCATCAGCGGCACATTACAGCTCGGCCGGGTTGTTACCACTGTCTTACAGAAACCCGATATGAACTAACTTGCTGTTGCGTTTCATACGGTGACCGAGAGTACCTCAGCACAAAACCCTGTCCCCCATCTCATACATCACGCACTCATGCCTGTAATCCCCGAATGGGTAGGTAGAGGTGTAACCAGTACACCCACATTTCGCCAAGCGTGTCACCGTCCCATGATGTCATAGGGGGCGAGCCTATCGCCATACCAGACCTGATTCCAGACTCGGGGCCGATACTAAGTATTTCGTAATAGAAAAACCCAATATAATTTTTATTCGACCCGGAGATCGAGTCCGAGATCTCAGCGTCAGCCTCAGTCGTAACGCATTACCCCAGGCATGTCCCCCATCTCAATTCCTTATTTATCCCTTCCCATGAGATCGGCAACGGGTTCATGATAAATCTGATATTGTGGGTGTGCATGGGTGGAGATCACTTACCATCAGGTGAGCTATTTGCTGGTTTGCCGGCTTCTGCTATAAAATACCCTGAATGATAGGACGAGCAGGTGTCTCGCCTGATATTAAGTTTGCTTATAAACATTTTTAACCGACTTCATTCTTAAAAAGAAAGATTGTCACAATAATAACTGGAGTTTAAGACCCGTCATTTCAGATTAGATAAGTTTAACATATCCTTGATCAAGTCTTCTATGTAGTGCCATTATCTATTCCTATTTAGGAGAGCGGATGTGCTGGTAAACATTAAGCGGAGGAAATTTGAGCAATAGCCTTAAGGTTTTAGAGATTTTATTAAATATACCTACACCGTATTATGAGTGTCGTTCAATATATATGTATATTGAAATACAATACTAAAATAATCATGGGCGCGTTACCGACCTTAAAGGAAAGGGATAATTAAGGGATTGGGAAGGGGAGGAGATTTGGGCCTCCGGAAATTTCACTCACCGCAGCAGCAAGCTGCTACTTTATACAAATTTTCTTTGAGACAGTGGTAACAACCCGGACGAGCTAGCCTCTGTAAAAAATGGCTACAGCGTATCTCTACCACTCTGACTTTTTGTCATAAGAGCTATTTTAATTGCCTACATGATCAATTATATTCTTCAATCAATGCGATTCTATTCTTTATTATAAGTATAAAACCATCTTGATTAAATAAAAAAAATCGAAAGAAAGGGGTCGAACATATAAAACCCCTCTTTTGTTGGGGTTAAAAACATGTCCGTGTATAATTTCATGGATTTATTTTGTTTCTTCATCCGACAACCAAAAATGTTATATATTTCAATTCGATAAAAGTGATAAAACATACATAAGTTGTCTAGAAATGAAATTAGTGCCTAGTACCTACCATGATGGGATCATAGACAGGCATATAATAGTATAGGCATATAGTATAGGCATAGGAAAAGTCGTTGTCCACAAAACTGTCTACTTACATATTATATGCAGTGAAATGTGATTCGCAATATCCATTAATATTAATCCTAAGTGAAGTCCGGTTGGCTTAGCATCAAGTGCAATAAACCACTATAAACTAATCCTTGTAATGCGTGGTTCTTGCGAAATTTTGCTTATTGAATATAAACTGCCTGTTATACGTCCTGTCTAACGCTATTTCGGTGCTGTGTCTCACGTTTTCTATTAAATATAATTATCGTAGAAAGTGTAAATCCCACTGTTTCTCACCTTTGTGTCACGCCAAGAGCAGTGCAAAAACGAGCGAAGGTGATGACTATTTAATTTTACACGATAGTTGTAGATACCTACTATATATCACAATCTCACTAAAGAACATATAAAAATAAATACACCCAACAGTCACACACAGTCCTGACCCCACACTAGGTTAACCTGCATCGTGAGTATCAGGAACTACGAAGGTCTTGCGGTCCCACAACACCCAGACCCGAAACAAATATTTGTGGATTAGACAAACATTTGTCTCGGAGTGGGAATCGAACCCACGGCTTCTCGCTTCGCAGCCTGCTACTCACTCACTGCACCACGGAGGCTGTCAAATATATATCCTAATTTTTTTATTCGCCCTAATGATGAGATGAGCAGGAGCTCGCCGGATGGTGGGCGCCACATATGTTCATAAACAGTAGCAACATCAGACAGAACTTTAGGTTGCACAGTTGCTACGTAGCTATTAGCCCATTACGCCCATGATCGACGGTAATCACCTTCAGATAGGACATCAGCCCGTGGCCAAGTGCAAATCAGATTCGCACATCGTGGATTCTGTACAACTACCGTTAATTTTTTACAGCATTCTTTACTATTTATTAGGACATCCGCCATAATAACACATATTCAGTGATTTAAGTTCTACCTATTACGGCTCAAAAGATAGAGCTCATAGAACGCAGAATAGACACACATATAGACAGAGAGAGTATTAGTAATAAAGTTCCGTTGGCACCCTTTAGGTACGCAACCTTAAAAAACAAAGCATTTACTAACAGTTCTTTCCTTTGTGTAATTCGTAAGACGTAAAAGCTAAAGCATATCGTCTTACTTCAGAAACAGTAGTAGTCTATGGTCATAGGTAATTGCGCAGTAATATGGTTGATTTTTAAAGGGTTAGGTTTCAAATACGCCGAACTTATTCAGGCCATATGTGTTCAATAAAGACGCATAATTACGCACATAAAAATAGATTAATGATATCATTCCATAACAAAAGTTTGTGCATATGAAACTCATTTTTAAGTTAAGTAATTAATTTATTTTAGGACGCAATTAACTGCTATGGAGTTGGGATCGTAGTTTGAGCGCAAAAAAAAATTGCATTATTATGACAATACATTTCGTCGAGTTGTCTAGAGAATGTGAGTATTGAAAGGCAGTTATTTGGTAGAGCGAATAAACCCTCACATAGACGAGAATATAAACTGTCATTCACGTGCCCTATCATACGATTCTTTTTTTAAACTGTATGATGCAGCCTCGCAAACAAGAGTGTTTTGTTTTGTTCTCGACTATATCATGAGGTAAACTTTCTTCGTAGAAATGAGACTTAATTCCCCTGACGATCTGACTTCATGAGTCGTACATAAGCATAATTTGAATGTCTTGTCTGGGGATCAAGCTAGAATCTCAGCAGCTTCACAACCTTAGTACGATATGTCTAGACTAAAGGTTTGATTCGAACCCGGCAGCTGACCACAGTCTGCTGCTGCAATACTGCCATTCTCTACCGTTAAAGGTATGATTCCAAACTCAGCAGTAAACCGCCGCGCTGCAATGTGGTCGCCAGCTGCAGCGTTCGGGCGCTTTCGGCCACAAGCACCATTGTTTTCCGAAGCACTTTCATTGAAAAAAACATAGAATCCAACGATGTGGTTGCGGTCTGCGACTGCGGATGGTCGTTTCTGTGGCTTCGGTCTGCCGCCGCGCTTTATATCATACCTTTATCACGTGATAATAATACGCACTCACTCACGCCTGTAATCCCCGAAGGGGTAGGCAGAGATGTAAGCAGTACACCCACATTTCGCCGAGCGTATCTCCGTCCCACGATGTGATAGGGGGTGAGCCTATCGCCATACCGGGCACAAATTCCAGACTCTGGGATGATGATGGAAGGGGCTGATACTGAGCATTTCGTAATAGAAAAACCCAATACCACTTAACCCGACCCGGGGATCGAACCCGAGACCTCAGCGTTAGCTTCAATTGTAACGCGTACGCATTACAACTGCGCCACTGAGGCAGTCATCGTCCGAGCTGTGATCGTCTAGTTGTTAGGACCCTACGTTGTGATAACAATGATGATTATATTATCATTCTTTGACACGTTATTCAAGAAGTATGCATCACGTGCCCTGTCATGCTGTCTAGATTCAAAGGGCGTGTTAATGACGTCATGACCATATTACAAAAGATTAACCACGTATCGGGCATGCTTTTTGTGTCAAAGCACGTGATATATCGCCAGTCTTGGCCATTTTGTCTTATGTTAGTTACGTAAAATGCGTAAGCAGCTGCATAAAGGACATATAATCTGTGTCATCTTTGGAAAAAGCAAGAAGTTTGAATAGACGTGATGCTTTGCGGCTTTATGCTGCATTTCGTACGGTGAGTGAGATATCCGGAGGCCCCAATCCCCCTCCCCTTCCCAATCCCTTAATCATCCCTTTCCTTTAACAACGGCAACGCGTCCGTGATTCATCTGGTATTGTGAGCGTACATGTGCAGTTGAGATCACTTATAATCAGGTGACCTACTTGCTCGTTTGCCGGGCCTGCTATAAACTTATGAATAAGAAATAATCTCTGCCTACCCCTATAGAATGCGAGCGTATATGTTTAAAACATAGATATATTTGGAAAACCAAATTATGTTGTTCGTAGAGTGTACAAAACATACGTGCCTGTCTGAAGTGGCTTTACAAATGCAGCGCCACGGCCCATGTGTCAATAACAATTTGACAGCTGTCCAAAAATGGCTTGACAGCGCGCGTCATACGTCACTCGCCGTAACTGTCAGTCCGCAAATATACCGTACACACAACCAACTTATCCATGAATGTGTCAATTTCAAATAGATGAACAAAGTATCTAAAAAATATGAATGTTTTGTTGACGAATGATTATGACAATATGTTAGTAATCCTATTGGTATTTAAAATAATAAAGCGGTATAATATTTGTGTGTTGTTTCTTTGATAAAAGAAGGTACTTACAAGTACAAGTATAGGTTCGTGTATGAATAAATTTTTTATCTTCGTACCACGCATAATATATAAACTTAGCGATAAAGCGCAACATTCCGCGCAACGCACACTATAAATCTATACGCATAGCAATGACGTCAGTTTACCTACTCGTAGTAAAAATTGGCACGCTTGGTTTCTATACAAAACGATGTACCTATATCTCATATCTATTATATTTTCCGTGATCGGTGGTTTTATTATACTGACCTATTATAGACTACCTAGGTGGCGCAGTTGTAATGCGTACGCGGTACGACAATTGTGCTGAGGTCTCAGGTTCGATTCCCGGATCGAGTAAAAGTGATATTGGGTTTTTATATTACGAAATGCTTAGTATCAGCCTGGAGTTTGGAATAGTGCCGGGTATGGCGACAGGCGCGTCCCCAATCACATCATGAGACGGAAATAATCTCGGCGAAATGTGGGTGTACTGGTTACACTGCCTACCACTTCGGGGATTACAGGCTTGAGTGTGTATTTAAGTATAATGTTATAAATTGCATCAGAACGTCTCACCTAACACCACCCGTTTATCATTATTGTGTAAATATTGATCACGAATGTTTATGTCTCGTACGATTTGAGTATTATCAACCTTATTAAGTAAATCAACTAATTTGATCATAACTTATAAATAATTAATACTACAACTTAGAGATAGATGTTTACGTTATAATAAGTAACATAAACAGGAGCTATTTGTAGCAGTAATCGTCGATTTCCCGAGATTAATTAATCTCATCTAATAATATGAACATGAATGTTTATTTAATAGTGAATTTGGATACTTTTAACCGAATTAATTCATTCAAACACGCCTTAAAGGATAAACGGATTTATTTAAAATTAGGCACACAGGTAGACCATAAACTAAAGAATTTTTGCCCCAGAAATGAAATATGCGTAGACGGAGCCTCAAGCAAAACTATTACTATACTAAGAGGTGTAACTAGTAAACCCACATTTCGCCGAGCTTATTTCCGTCCCATGATATGATAGGGGGCGAGCCTATCGCCATATCGGGCACAATTCTAGACTCCGGGCTGATATTGAGCATTTCAAAATAGAAAAACCCAATATCACTTTTAACCGACCCGGAAATCGATCCGAGACAGCACAGCAGTCGTAACGTACGCATTACAAATGCACAACCGAGGTAGTTATGCATATAGTAATATAGCAAATAATAATGGAATTGTTATTATAATTAGTTATATGATAGAATTGTTAATATAATCATAAATCAGTTAAAAGTACAAAACTAACCTCACTTAAGTACATTGAATTGAAATGATTGCGAAAGAGACAATGCGGAAGGTGACTGTTATCTAACTAGGGTTATCCTATAGGAACTACCGTAGCTATCGTCTCGAGACCCAGTTCTTTAACTATACTTCCTTTTAGTTTATTGATAGCGGGATGGTGAGATATTTATGAAGTAGTTCTCTAAATTCATTTTTTAAACAGTGGAAACGAGGAAATAATTCGATGAATTTAGGTTTTTCTTAATGTTGTTTTTTTGAGGTTCGTCCTTAAATATAAAAATTGCAACAATACCGACTAAAAATTGTTTAGATAATTATTTTTGGATCGTTTTTTTTATTACTAGTTTTCTCGGAGCTCTGCTCTAGGTACTGGTTATTTTGGTTTTAAAAGAGGTTTCTTGTTTTTTTTATAGTATAGGCCGGCAAACGACCAAAGTGGGTCACCTGATGGTAAGTGATCACCACAGCCCCTATACACCCACAATACCGGCAGAATCATGACTGTCGTCGATAAGTAGATCCTAACAGAGTTATGTTTTATCCCAATAATATTTAGGATATATTTTTTTTGTACATCGATTATCGTACATTACATTGTAATAATTACAGTCCCGATAAAACCCAGCGGGGTTGACGTCAGGCAGGCTGCCGGTCGTAAAAAATACAAGCCAAATCTTTCTGTAACATGTGTTCAAAAGCATGTTGCGCCGACCCCACTGCGAGTGGGATAAGGGCAGGTGGAAGAGGAGAATTACAGTCGCGAAAACAATTATAGGTAAGAATATTAGATGTATATTCAACTCTCCAATCCCTTTTGAAATAAAAATTCGTGAGTGGTAGAGCCACGCTGTAGATACTTGTGTCTACAGCACGAATGGGCCGGCTCGTGTGGGTCGTTACCACTGTCTCACAGAAAACCGATGTAAAGTAGCAGCTTGCATCTGCGTTTCGTACGGTGAGTGAGATATCTGGAGGCTCAAACCCCTTCCCCTTAATTATCCCTTCCCTTTAAGGTCGGCAACGCATCCACAATTCTTCTCGTATTATGGGCGTACATGGGCGATGGAGATCACTTACCATCAGGTGACCCACTTGCTCGTTTGCCGGCCTCTGCTATAAAAAAAAAACATGTGGGGCAGTCTTTGGGGACTGCCGATAGAAGTGAAACTTTTTTTCACATTATAGACATTTAACTAAACATTTTTGAAATAATATTACATTAAACATTAACAAAAACAAACTGTAGAGGAACGGGTGCTAAATGTTCCTCCGGCGAAGGGGAGATCTTCAGTCAGGCGGATGTTGTATGTATGTTGTTTTTGTGTGTTAGAAAATTATAAAATTTCTCCCATACGCCGATAAAAAAGTTTCGCTTCAAAAAATAAATATGGCGCGTAACGGAAAAATGTTGCCCAGAAATTAAAGATGGCGCGTAACAGAAAAACCATTAGAAAAACGTTACAATTTTTTTTTTACATTGCTATAAAATTTCTCCCATACGCCGATAAAAAAGTTTCACTTCAAAAAAATCCCTCGCAGTACGCAGGTGCCCGCTCATTTAGTGTGTGCGTCGGACGCACCTGGTTCATTATAATACAGTGTGACATCACCGTGTCAGTAACGGAATAAATGTTTTAATGGACATTATCAATTATAGAAGACAATGGTGTCCGTTTATCCATTGATCATAGTACTAATTGGTTAGGTTGTTCACACTAGACCAATTGGGACAAATTGATTTGAACAATTTAGTTTCAAAACAAATGAAATTGCATTGTTAAGACATAAATAAAAAAAATCTTTTATATCGATTGGGTAACATGTCGATATTCGATTACAACTTTGGATAACACTAAATGATAAACAGCTGAGCTTTTGTTACTTCTCCAGAATTGTTATTCTCGATTAATTTATAGGGATGTGATCACTCAAATCGATCGTAATAAACGAGTGATTAGAAATAACGTGAAGTTTTAGAATGTCTAGATATTGATAAGATCTGGTACATAAAGTCAGATGTATGTAACCCTTTAATATGACCACACCTTTCTGTAACACTTTGCATATACAAATTTTTTCGAACATAAATTATTAACTGTTACCCAAGTTATAACAATAAACAAACATGAGTAACAGCTACTTTTAACAACACAAATAACGTTATACCGTAGGTGGACAGCTAGCGTCGATCATTGAGATATATATATATATATATATATTGAGATTCAATCAAGATCACTCTGTTAGTTTACAATTACTTTTAAAGGGCTACAAGGTCCGATAGGTAAATTTATTTAACGGTTTCTTTGACCTTCGTAAAATTTAATTTGTATTTGATTAGTCATGTCAGTGGGATCCGAATTTGTGGGTACTTCGTCGTTTCGCATCTTGAGCGGTTCGCCCCGCGGATCGAAGCGAGTAAGTGTTCTTTTTGAATGGGCTCTTCGGACCATGGTGTGAATCGACCAATGTTGTTTTTATGCTTCGGTGATTCGGATCGCTACCAAAAGTTTGAATATCTAGTTTTTTGTACTGATGGGTAGAAACTGTTATTGGAAAAAAATGCAATAAAAATAAGTATATTTCGTAGCTTCTAACATAGAAGAAAGAAGAACATAGATGGACAGTACAGCTTATTTTTTTATTTGTTTGATTTAAAATTCTTGAGCTCTTTCAAACATCACTGTTTTTGGTAGATTAGTTTTGATTTTTAAAAATGTCTTCGACGCATGGAGTTCTTGCGGCGCGTTTTTTTTTGCGTTAAATCTCAGGACACTATGCTGCCCCAATATGGGTTGGTACACTGTAGTGTTAGAATTAAATTATTTTCTATCATTTCGAAGTATGTGTACATACTTCGAAATGATAGAAAATATTTTCATGTACAATTTCAGAGCAAAGGATTCCGGACAGTACTTTCTAATAAATAAATATTTTTAAACAGATGTAAAAGTACTTCTTGCGAAACGGAGTCAATAGGAAGTCATGTCTTCGTGGTTTTTATTTAAATTTCTCTTTTACAATTACAGAACGTTAATGGTGAAGGGCCCTTTACAAACACAGCGGGAGGGATTGTAATTTATGTAAGCAAAAACTTGACATTGATTGGTTTATAAATGTCCGAAGTTGTTTACAGTTTTGATGAGATCATTTAATAAAATGAAATATTGAATAATGGAAATATATCAATAAGTATCATGAAATAATAAGATTTGTTTACTTAATAATGAATGTAAGAAAATAATATAAGTCGAAACAAAAGACGCGGTTACGGGGTTTACTTTTCATTCTTAACGGTCTTACATTTTTTACCGACTTCAAAAAAGGGTTATCAGAAGGCCAATTCTCGTAATTTTAAATGTTCAAAATATCATTCCGATCTAGTCCCAGCGTCAAGAAAGTTGCAAATGGAATTCTCTTAAACCAATAATCAACGCCAAATGCACCTAGCATTAGCAGTAGCATTATACCGTTTTGGCTTCAGTCAACTTTTATTCCATATTGAATCTTATTACGATCTATGTTCACATTTGACGTTGATTATTGGTTTAAGAGAATGCCATTTGCAACTTTCTTGACGCTGAGACTAGATCGGAATGATAATTTGAACATTTAAAATTACGAGAATTAGCCTCCAGATGATTTACATTCCTATATACGCGATATACAATCTCCATATAAATGAGGCTTTAGAATTTAAAGTCTCATCGCAATCCCGTGCTTAAAACTTAATAGGGTAGTTGACTAGATTCTTTTTATTATTTAAATCAATAAGTTACGTTACTCAAAATCTATTGCAGAAAGAATTTTATAAATCGGACCTAAAATAAATAAGATAGAAGCCATTGAAATCCTGTAGAAGGGGTAATTGTCAAATGACAGACGATGCAACCTTTGACGTCACTGTGTAAAATGTTCATTATAATGCACGCGTGCAAGCGAGATAGTGAGATATCCCTACTACGCACCCACTTTTCCTCATACCAACATTTAAAGTCATAACTGCGGGCACATTTCTGAACCAATTATGATTGTGTTTTAATAAAAGGGTTTCTTTTGCGTATCATTTTCTGTTGCTTATAAAATAATGTATAAAATTCAATATAGGAAACTACCCTATTCTAAGACAGTTGTATTGACTACAATGTTGTGTTGTACAACATGTACAACTGTCCTAGAATTAGGTTTTACGGCACGATTGTCCATATTAAAGTTTCACCACCGCCTGGCGCCTAGTTACACGCTGTTTAAATTCTAAATAAGATTTAACAGTTACTATGCTAAGTGAAGATGTGCATGTGCGGAATTTACTAGAAGAGAGATCATTTTTTTTTTTTTTTTTTTATCCTGGCTCGGCAAAGTGACTACGCTACACCTGATGGTAAGTATAGCGCAATCCATGAATACTGTCGACCAACGATAGACACTGAATCTATCGCAGATCGGCAGAATTATGCCGGCCTGCTTAGTTGCTTCTTCACACTCACTTCACACTTCTTCTTCTTATGGGGTAGACATGTCTAGGACGATAGTTTGAATGCTAGACCAGCCCCTGTCTAGGTTTGAAATTATCAAGATTATTATTCTGGTAAATATCAAAATCCGAATTTTAGTTCTCAGTAAATGGGTATATCGATTAAACTAACTTTCAAACAAAAAAAAATAGATTCAATTTGGTCATACCAAAATAAATGGCACTTAAAAAATACCAGGTATTTTAGTTTAGTTTATACTAGCTTAGACGTTTCAGTTTATACTAGCCTTTGCTCGCGGGTCCGCCCGCGTGAACGGCCTTTTCCGGGACAAAAAGTAGCCTATATTACTCAGTGATAATGAGCTTTCTAAAGGCAAAAGAATTTTTGAAATCGGTCCAGTAGTTTTTAAGTTTATTCGTTACACACAAAAATACAAATATTTCCTCTTTATAATATTTGTGTAGATTATTAGTGTAGATAAAACTATGCCTCGCAGTTTCACCCGCCCCCATAGGTCATAGCGTAGGTAATATAAGTACATTTAAACATTCTGGAAGAAATTTTCTAAATAATAGTGAAAACGTCATCAAAATTTATGTGTAATTTAGAACAACTAAGCGGACAAACAGACAGACGCAGATAGCGACTATAAACTAAACACGCTACATTCACTTTTTTAATAGTAGTAGGATGTTTTTAGACTTTTGCAATTTTGATACATACTATAATATTTAAGACTGCCTCGGTGGCGCAGTTGTAATGCATACGCGTTACGATTGAGGTTAACGCTGAGGTCTCGGGTTCGCTCCCCGTGTCGGGTAAAGTGGTATTGGGTTTTTCTGTTACGACATGCTCAGTATCAGCCCGGAGTCTGGAATTTGTGCCCGGTATGGCGATAGGCTCGCCCTCTATCACATTGTGGGACGGAGATACGCTCGGCAAATTGTGGGTGTACTGGTTAAATCTCTGCCTACCCCTTCGGGGATTACAGGCGTGAGTGCGTATGTATAATATTTAAAACAGGTCTTAATCGCAATATTTGAAGGTATCGTTTGTTTTATACTATTTATCTCTCTTGGTCAAATGAATCAAAGCAGGATCTTCACCCTTACAAATCAGAATACAAGGAGAGCAATATTTTAACCATAATTGCCCAATAACTGGTGTAATTTGTACAAACGAATGCATATTATCTTCAAAGGGTCGTTATCTCGCACGAGCAACATAAATAAACGGGGTCGAAGAGGTGACTGATTGAAATGCACACGCGTTGCTTTTGGTACTATCATAACAAAGTTGTCCAAAACCAAATCGCAGTGCAATGCTTTCGATGTTTCTTTTTTATTCGTACTAGCTTTTGATCGCGGCTCCGCCCGCTTGAATAGACTTTTCCGAAATAAAACGTAGCCTATTACCGTCTCCAGGGTCCCATCTATCTCTACATCAAAATTCATCAAAATCGGTTCAGTGATTTAGGTGTGAAAGCGTAACAAACAAATAGATATTTTTTTTTCATAAAAAGTTTTTCTTATATCTCCAAGAATACAAACATACAAGAATATGTGTACAAAGTTTCACGATGATCGGTTAAGTAGTTTTCGCGTGAAAGCGTAACAAACAAACTTACATTCACATTTATAATATTAGTATGATTCTGTATGTGAATTTACATTAAGGATGGTTCCATATAAATTCGGTTAAGATCTGTTAAACAGAATACGAAGGATATTGAGATGCTACTCAACGAATAAAGACAAATGCGTGATGTGTACGCGGTACTACTGTGCTGCGGTGTAGGGTTCGAGCCCCAGGTCAGATAAAAGTGATATTGGGGTTTTCTGTTACGAAATGCTCAGCATCACCCCGGAGTCTGGAATCTCACATCACGGGTCGAAAATAATGTGGGTTACATCTCTGCCTAGCTCTTCGGAGATTACAGGCGTGAGTACGTATGTACGTACATATGTATGTAGTATAGAAGAAATGGAGCAAAGTGAACTGTCACGTTAATTAAACATAACTGTGTATACAGGATTGGTTACCACAGAAGTCTAATTACCACAGTAACTTAATATTATTATGAAAAACTCATCGACGTTTCAAAAACCGCATCCGTTACTTGTTTAATTTCCACTTCGTTTGCTGCCATCCTGAGCTCGGATTACTTGGTATTAAATAAAGCTGCTTAAAACAGCTTAAACTTAAATACGGCTTCAGAAACCGATAATTGTATTACATACTCGTGAACAAGTTGTCAACGAGAGTCGAGTTAGGCTGAGATGCAGTTCAATTAAAAACAGACTTCCAAAGGTGACCACTGAAAACCAGCGCTGTGTTGTGTTATATACAATTGTATATTACATACATGTTATAGCACAGCAAAACGCTGAGTGGTCACCTACCTGTCACAACAGGGTAGTTTCCTATAATGAATTTTATACATTATTTTATAAGCAAAAGAAAATTATACGCAAAAGAAACCCTTTCATTAAAACACAATCAAAATTGTTCCCGCAGTTATGACTTTAAATGTTGGTATAAGGAAAAGTGGATGTGTGGTAGGGATATCTCACTATCTCGCTTGCACGCGTGCACCATAATGAACATTTTACACAGTGACGTCAAAGTTTGCGTCGTCTGTCATTTGACAATTACCCCTTCTACAGGATTTGAATGGCTTCTAACTTATAATAATACAGACTCCGGGCTGATACTGAGCATTTCGTAATACAAAAACCCAATATCACTTGGAACCCGAGACCGCAGCAAAGCAGTCGTACCGCGTAGGTACTCATTACAACTACGCCGTCGAGGCAGTGTTACTAAGTGAATAACACGCTAAAGGGATTCAAATGCAATTAATTAATGTACTTTCTCCACGGTTTAAATTATCAGGAAATGCCAAATTAGTGTCTTAAAATAGAGTAAGAGACATGTGCCGTGGCAATTGACAGACATGTGTAATGTGCCACACTTCAAGGCCGAAATAATTGGTGCAGACATATTTAATATTGCGTAACGCCGTCTAGGTTTTGTCTTGTATGACATTAATTAATGTTCTTTGCATAATTCCCACGACTACGTCAATCAGTAGGTCATTAGTAGATAAAAAAAACAAACAGAGATCTACCTAACACAAACTTATTTCCGAATTATTTGAGAGCAATGACAATTGGATATTTTGACCTAGTACATTAAAGTAGTCATATCGTATATTCCATCAAAAAGAAAATCAAGGATCGTTTTTAAAACTCGACCGTAAAAAACCCGTGCCAGAAAAACATCCTTTTTTTACGGCATAGGCCGGCAAACGAGCAAGTGGGTGACCTGATGGTAAGCGATCTCCACCGCCCATGTACGCACACAATACCAAAATAATCATGGGCGCGTTCCGATCTTCAAGGAAAGGTAAAAGTAAGGGATTGGGAAGAGGAAGGGAATTTGGGCTCCGGATATCTCACTCAGCTCACGAAACACAGCAGGATGCTGCTACTTTATGCCGGTTTTTTGTGAGACAGTGGTAACGACCCGGACGAGCCAGCCCACTCATGCTGTAGACAAAACTGTCAACAGCGTGGCTCTACCAATTTGAAAATCTATCACATCTGCTTTTTCTAAACGGTTGAATAGATTTTCTTTAAACATTACATTAACTATCTCCATTAAATCAGCTTTCAAATAAAAAATCATTCAATTCCATCCATTCGTTTAGGTACTACGATGCCACAGACCAACGGACTGACATACAGGTAGACCTAAGGGTCAAACTTATTAACCATCTTATCGGGAGTTACTGAATTAAATGAAAATCTTCCCGTCAAGACGTCTTGATGTCAAGTAGGCTAGGCAACTGCTCGTAAAAACTACAAAATTATTCTGTAACATGTGTTATTTAGCATGTTGCGCCGACCCCGAGTGGAATAAGGGCAGGTAGAAGAAGAAGACTAAATTAAATCAAAACAAGCAGCCAAATTATCACATATAAATTAAAAATGCTTTCTTAATGAAACAACATCATTATTTATAATCATTAACACCAACGGAATACGAAACCGAGAATGAATAAACCATGAGGTAACCGTTCTAAGAGGCATTGTACAGCTCGCTGATTAGTATTGATAGCAAAAAAACTGCTGGCAATTGTCGTCCAGCTTTTTATGGGACATTTTTTATGGTCTAGTGCCACGTGACTCAGCTCAGATAGAAAATAGTAAAGTGCCGATCAGACGATATGAGCCGTATAGAACAACGGCGGCTATCGAGCATTTGAGTTGATTATTTTCAGATATGGTAAAAAACTAAAATTGATATTTGTTTTAAGTGATAAATCTAAGTATACTTTTAAATCCCACCATCAACTTCGAGATGCTATGCAATCATCGACCTTATTCCATTGTGTTTAAAATCGTTCGCAGACCCCACTTAATATAAATAACATTGATGAGGACTCACTTAAAGGCTTGCATTCATCGATCCAACGGCATTCACGGCTTTTTGCCCCTTTCAATATTAGCACCGTTAACTTCAAATTGGACATAAAGTTTGCCGTTTCGGTTGTAAATGTTATGAACGTTTAGGGTATGATTGAAGTAACAAGACAGATATAATGCTTTGAAAATTTTAGTAAACCATATTTCTTCTTCTTCCTTCACCTGCCCTTATCCCATAACGCTTTTTAAACACAAATTACAGATTGAAATAAAACTAGTTTATACGGATTTTATCGCGGTTTAATTTTTATTTTAGTCCCGACGTTTCGAAAGCTTTTCAGCCTTCGTGGTCACGGGAGAGACTGAGGACAAATTACAGAAATATTGAGCTTGTAGTTCTTACGACCGGCCGCCTGCCTGACGTCAAATCCTCTGGGGAGACCCTTAGTAAACCTTATTTATTAAATAACATTTAAGACGGTAAATTTACATAGTGTAGTTTGAAGCACGTTGTACGTGTACGCAATATTATACACATAGTAGCACGGCAAACGAGCAAGTGGGTCACCTCATCGTAAGTAAGTCACAGAAAATCAACGAAGCTTGTTGTTGCGTTTCGTACGATGAGTGAGATATCCGGAAGCCCAATTCCCGCTCCCCTTCTCAATTCCTTAATTATTAATTTCGTTTAAGATCGGCAACGCATCCAAGATTCTTCAGGTATTGTGGATTTTCATGGGCGGTGGAGATCACTTACCATCGGGTGACCCACTTGCTCGTTTGCCGGCCTATGCTATAAAAAAGTGACACCACGGCTCATGAATACCCACAACACCAAAATCATGGACCTGATACCGCTCTTAAAGGGACGTGCCTCTATTCTTGTGGTAGAGCCACGCTGTAGACAGTTTTGTCTACAGCATGTATGGGCCAGCTCGTCCGGGTCGTTACCACTGTCTCACATAAACCCGACGTAAAGTACCAGCTTGCTGCTGCGTTTCTTACGGTGAGTGAGATATCTGGAGGCCCAAATTCCCTCCCCTTCCCAATTCACTAATTATCCCTTTTCTTTAAGGTCGGCAAGGCGCCCATGACTCTTTTGGTATTGTGGGTGTACATGGGCGGTGGAGATCACTTACCATCAGGCGACCCACTGGCTCGTTTGGCGCCCTATACTTACTATAAAAAATGCAATAAGTTGCCACTTTACGTTGGTATTCTGTAAGGCAGTGGTATTACCCCAGTCGAGCCAGCCCGTTCATGCTGTAGACAAAGGTGTCTTTTTACACCTTAGTAAAATGATCAATGAATTTAGCATGATCGTTTTTGTACAACAGATGAACTAAATGATATATTTCCTTACAGTTCCTCCATTGTAATTTTATATTAATAAACATGTCGTACAAAAACCACATAAAAATAGCTGCGGCTGTTAAATCCAGCAATAAACTATGGTCATAATGTTATAAAGTTTTATCGTAGTACATCGAGACAGGAAGAATAAACACATGTCAGTTTTCTTAAATGTGTATTTAGTCAACTGTAAGACGATTTGCTTATTAGGATCCCGTACTCAAAAGGTATTCTATTCTATGGAGGTCGTGCATGTTAATCTGCTGCTAATGTAGCTATAATTTACATACGCACTCACGCCTGTAATCCCCGAAGGGGTAGGCAGCGGTGTAACCAGTACACCCCCATTTCGCCGCGCGTATCTCCGTCCCATAATGTGATAGGGGGCGATCCTATCACATAAAGGACATATATGTTAAATTATAGTAGTACCTAAATAATACATCAATTATTGAAAAGATAAAAATTAAAAGGAAAGTATGGAGCCCTCAGTATGCGAGTCTGGCTCCCACTTGGTTTTTAGCAACAAATGACGAATCTAAGTATCGGAAACGGTAGTCATTGTTGGTTAAAAAACACATTAACAGCATTATAAAGGATGTCGTACTATTTACATTGCGATTTCTATCCGCGCCCTTTCAAATGATTTTCCGGTCGGAAATAGTGTTTTGCATACTACATACGAATTTATACCGTTCACAAAGTTATTATTAGAAATACATTATTTATGAGTTTATTATTTATTTTTAAATTAAACACATAACATTGTAAAAAGGTGGCTTAATATTTGAAATAAATTCTTCTGATTCTACCTAGTTTTTACGACTGGCCGCCTGTCTGACGACAACCCCTCTGGGGAGAAAACACCCAGACCCAAAACAATTTTTTGTGGATCACAAACATTTTGTCTCGGTTCGCGAATCGAACCCACGGCCTCTCACTTCACAGCCAGCTACTAACCGACTTGCCACGAAGAAATGGAATGTCCTACCATCCAACATTATGATAATTCGACCATCATATCTCCAACTACTGGCTTAACAACAACCAACTCCAACAAATTTAACGTATCTCGTACACACGGCGTCTAATTAATCACACTTTCGACGCCCTAGACTTTCACCCGTGGAACCTATTAGGTACTTAGATGATTCCAACACGTCCCAACCTGTTTGTAGTCATTTATTTGATTTATAACGTCGTGCCTTCGAAATGTGTGAAGGGAAAGAAGAAACAAGAATTCTAAAGCTTCATTTGGATGAAGAGAGTTTATTGTACGACCGAGGCAAGAATTTAACAGAAAACCGCAGGATGAAATTTTAAAACAAGATTATGACGCGTCCTTATTAATGTCAGTTTTCCATGATATTGGTGTCGAAACAAAATATCTCTCTCTCTAGATGTGGCCTTTATTATGCGATCATAGCAAAACACTGAATCGACAATCGTTTAAAACCATAGATGAATGAATCACGTAGAGCTTAGTTCCCATTTGTACGCGCTCCGCCCGCGTCAACAGCATTTGCCGGGATAAAAAGTAAAGGAGTAAGGGTTTTTTTTGCCTGTAACCGTTTTAAGGGTCCATCTATGTCTGTACCAAAATTCATCAAAATCGTTTCGACGATTTAGGCGTGAAAGCGTTGTAGAACGCATCAACGACTGCTGTGCTGAGGTCTCGGTTGCGATCCCCGGGTCGCGTAAAAGTGATATTGGGGTTTTCTATTACGAAAAGCTCAATACCAGCCCGGAGTCTGGAATTGTGCTCGGTATGGCGATACGCTCGGTGAAATGGGGGTGTACTGGTTACACCTCTGTCTACGCTTTCGGACATTACAGGCGTGAGTGCGTATATATGTATGTATTATTTTTTCAAATTGACATCAGAGTTCAGAGCCATGCTCTGTAATTCAAACTTCTGTGTGGAGTTGTTTCTATTGATGGGCAGCCGTGGCGCTTACCATCAGGCGAGCAACCTGCTCGTTTCGTCAGTCAACTAATAAAAAGTTAGGTTAGGTTATAGTATATCTATCTAATAAGTCTATCCCAGACCTTGAAATTACATTTCTAAAAATAGATATCCACTACACCGTTAACCGCCATTTATTATTGACAATGACTTAATAATTTCACAACTACACACTTATTATTCCTCAGACATTCGGTAAGTGGGCGTGTGCGTGGCATAATTAGTAATGTATGCAGTTGTATGCAGTTGTACCCAACCGGACGCGTGGGCGGTACGTAGGCTTTAGACGTGGACAATGCGGACTACTGCAAATCATTTTAATGAAAACATTTATTATTATTGACTGCCTCGGTGGCGCAGTTGTAATGCGTATGCGTTACGATTGAGGCTAACGCTGAGGCCTCGGGTTCGATCCCCGGGTCGGGTAAAGTGGTATTGGGTTTTTCTATTACGAAATGCTCAGTATCAGACCGGAGTCTGGAATTTGTGCCCGGTATGGCGATAGGCTCGCCCCCTATCACATTGTGGGACGGAGATACGCTCGGCGAAATGTGGGTGTACTGGTTACACCTCTGCCTACCCCTTCGGGGATTACAGGCGTGAGTGCGTATGTATATATTTATTATTATTATTATTAGGTACACCCAACGGTCACACACATAGTCCTGATCCTACACTAAGTAAACCTGTATCGTGGGTATCAGGAACTACGAGGGACTTGCGGTCCCACAACACCCAGACCGGAAACAAATTTTTGTGGATCACACAATAATTTGTCTCAGTGCGGGAATCGAACCCACGGCATCTCGCTTCGCGGCCAGCTACTCGCCCGCTGCGCCACGGAGGCTGTCTATTTGTTTGTGAAAGATTAACAAATAGGGTCTGTCTTTGAGATGTTGGCTCAAATGTTTGTGAATATTTGACATATAATTCTTGTCTTGTAACGGAGCTAACGAAAATTACCCATCTTTTTTATAACACTAGGGGCTTTTCCCATGTTTTTCCACAAAACATAAAATAAAAAAAAACTTAAAGTCCGAGGAATATGAGACCTATCTTACTTTCTTCCCCACATTATTTTGCATCGATTAGTATCGGTCTCGACCCCATACCCCCAGCAGTTTCGGAGGAGATAGCGTGACAAGCTTTTGGCAGCGGCGGCGCCAGTTTTTTTTTAGAATAGAGAGAAACGAGCAAGTGTGTCACTTGTGGTAAATGACACCACCGCCCATGAACATCCACATTACTGAAGAATCTTGGACGCGTTGTCGACCTTAAAGGAAAGGGTCAATTAAGGGATTGGGAGGGGGAAGGGGATTTGGACTTTCCGATATCTCACTCACCGTACGTAACACAGCAGTATAACCTAAGTTGTAATGCGTACGCGTTACGACTGAGGCTGACGTTGAGGTCGCGGTTTCGATCCCCGGGTCGGGTAAAAGTGATATTGGGTTTTTCTATTACGAAATGCTCAGTATCAGCCCGGAGTCTGGAATCGTGCCCGGTATGGCGAAAGGCTCGCCCCCTATCATACCGTGTGACGGTGATACGCTCTGCGAAATGTAGGTGTACTGGTTACACCTTTGCCTACACCTTCGGGGATTACAGGCGTGAGTGCGTATGTATGTATCAAGAAATTCAATGATATAGATTTGATCAAATCAACCCAAATGAAATGTAACATTACTAGTGTTTATGTTGTTGAAACTGGTCCAATCAAAGTTTAAATGCTCAATCAAACGATAAACGTTGAACACGAAAGACAGACGCCGTTTACCGATTTGTATATGTATATTTAGATAAGTATTTTAGATTGCCTCGATGGCGCAGTTGTAATACGTACACGTTACGAATGAGGTTGATGCTGAGGTCTCGGATTCGATAAAAGTGATATTGGATTTTTCTATTACGAAATGCTCAGTATAGCATATACTAGTAGCCCGGAGTCTGGATTTGTGCCTGATATGGCGATAGGCTTGCCCCCTATCACATCATGGGACGGAAATAAGCTCGGCGAAATGTGGATGTACTGGTTACAACTCTGCCTACCTCTTTGGGGATTACAGGCATGAATGCGTATGTATGTATGTAATATTTTTGTATTTACTCCAACACCAAAATTATTGGTAATTTTTATATTGATGACTGAATTTAAGTGGTAG
Organism: Mimas tiliae; assembly: GCA_905332985.1. Classification (NCBI taxonomy): domain Eukaryota; kingdom Metazoa; phylum Arthropoda; class Insecta; order Lepidoptera; family Sphingidae; genus Mimas; species Mimas tiliae. Next base: position 2,897,001 of record HG995256.1, on the reverse strand, counting down.
AGTCACGCTGTAGACAGTTTTGCCTATAGCATTAATGGGCCGGTGCGACCAGGTTCTAGCCACTGTCACACAGAAAACCAGCGTAAAGTAGCAGCTTGCGGCTGCGTTTCATACGGTGAGGGAGATATACGAAGGCCTAAATCCCTCACCCCTTCTCAATCTCTATTCCATTCCTTTAAGGTTGGCAACGCATCTATGATTCTTTTGGTACCGTGGATGTCTATGGGCGGTGGGGACCACTTACCATCAGGTGACCCACTTGCTCGTTTGCCGGCCTCTGCCATAAAAATGGCAATTTCTCAACCAATATCGAACTGTGTGAACTCTCTATAAAGGACGTAAATCCATCAAGTATCGCAATTGCTTTAACACAAATTCACAACAAAACTACTGGTTGCTATAGTAACGAATACAATGCACTAACTTTATTACCGACTCATTACGACGACTGCAATTAGAAACACGACCAACTACCACATACCATTCAAACACGCGATAATCAACCTTATCCTTTATCGATTAAACTCCATTTCAATTTATATATTAAACTTGTAAGTGCATGTGCACCGACAAGGAAAAGTTCCTAAACGAATTAATCGATTATGAATTTAATGCCCTTGAAATAAGGGCTATGTTGTATAATGCTATTTGCAAGATGCTGTAGGCGCCAACTAAGTTTGTTGCTCAAGTGTGAAGAATTTTGAACCTATGAATAGTCATTAGTTCATTGAATTTATGGGCGAGAGTTAAATAACTTATGTAATAGCGATATTTCAAGATCTTTTCTTTCTACCTCGCGTTATCCCGGTTTAATGCCGGGGTCCGCCTTCTCTCTTCTTACGTTTTTATACAACATAAATGCTCATTTAAAAAGTAAATACTAATTACATAAAGTCGCAAACTTAATTTATTTGATTGTTTATAAATCAAATTATTTAAGCTAAAAAAGAGTATTTTCATAACTTGGTTGAACATGGGAGAATAATAATGACAATGTTTTTGTTTCTCGTTTGTAGTCGTCGAGGAGTCGTTCTGTTTCGATCCTATTGAGTCTACGTTCTATTGCAGCGCGTTCAAAGAATACGTGAATACTATCTTTGGATAGAACTTCGATCGAACGACTTTTGTACTTTAAAACTTCAACGACTTGTGATTGGCTGTTTTTACGAGAATCAGCCTACTGGTAATCCGCTCAGTGTGCGATGATTTCTCAACAGTCGCACTTTGTAATGCTGCCTGAAAAGTGTCGATATGAAATGACTAACCCCGGACTGCGATCAGAGAAAGCAGGTCATTGGGTTTTTAACATGTGTCATAATTAACAAATGGTCTCCTTGACATAAGCCCAAATATCCTTTTTAAATTTCAACAAAAAAGAGAGGTACACTTGTAACAAAACTTATATTGGACCACTGTGAGTTGAATGGAATATAAAAATAATCAACAAATTCGACGTTTGGCGGATATATGCATTTTAGGCAAGCGTGCTTCATCTTAGGCCACATAATCGCTTACCATCAGGCGTGATAGTGGCCAAACGCGAGCTTATTACGTATAAAAAAAAATATTGCGTGGTATAAAGTGAACGGGAAACGCTTCCGAAATCTTAAATAGGGGGTAGTGCTAGTGATTACGAACATGATACCGCTAAAAACCGCGAAATAAAATAACCTTTTTTCACGCAGCATTATGTTTGTTTAGACAAATACAACAGTTATTTATATCAAATCGTTTAAGTAAATTGCTTTTAAAATAGATAAATATAACGCTTGTAAAAAATGAATACTCTCGAGATCGAGAGTCCGACATAAGCATCACTCCACCCACGTGTTGGGTAGGTGTCCATGAGATGGTTCCCGGCGCAAAAAAAAATGCGCGAACTGTGCGTGCGCCAGGTCCAAAAAGAATGGGTAGTTTATTTTTGTTGTGGTATGTCCGTAAGCAACATCACTACCAACTATCTCAGTTTTCAGAAGCATTTCCAATATAACAAAAAAATGCAGAGTATCGAGGACATCCTTTTTGAAGTCGGTTAATTAAAGCTTCTAAAAACTCAAATTATTGTGTGCATACACACTTCCGAAATACCGTAAAAAACTCTCTTATCTAAAAGACTTCGTGCTCCAATTGGACTATTGTCTTTAATGAACTATTTTATCAGTTATCTTCTTACTACGCTCAGTTTAACTTACGCACCCGTTAGAAGATATCATTGTTTATTTAGAAAACAAACCCATATCATAACGGAAATCATTATGTTCAATATTGTCATGAAGAAGTTAAATAAAGAAACAAAAGAGGAAATACGTTAATGCATTGCAGTCTTTATTTCTTCCGTACATGTAATTTACTCTTTTTATTAGCATGATTGACTAAAACGAGCAGGTCGCTCGCCTGATTGTTCGCTCGCCTCTGTTATATATAAATAACCTATTTATTTTATTTGGTAATTAAAAGGTCCCCTTTTAAAATTAACACTTAAGTACGAAGTGCAGTCGCCATGCCCATACAAAGTGCATTATCACGTATTCCCAAGGCGCACATTTCTCATAGTTCATGGCGACCGTAATTGGTACCATTAGTTTTCTCGCTAATGGACTTGCTAGTTGCTATAAAAATGTGGGAAACACAGCAATTGCGACCTCTATATAATAATCGATAGTTATCTTTCTTTTTACTCGAGGCTTTCGCGTGGAAACCATGTAACGGGTTAGGTTAAAAAATACGATTTGAAACTCCTACTTTTGTAATTCAGTTGATATATGCAAAGGTCTGTCTGCTACGTTTTTACGTCTAAACTGCTGAACTGAATTTAATGAAACTTGGCATGAAGATATTTGAAACATAGAGAAATAACGTGGGATTACTGCCTTTGCCATTGCCTTGCTTTTTGTCCCAGAAAAGGACTTTCAAGTAGGAAAAGTACACTAATATAGTGTAGAACCAAACTATACCTATGTAATAGGTTCTATTCATACTCTTCTTTAACCTGCCCTTATTCATCTCGCAGTGGGGTCGTCGCTACATGCTTTTTAACACATGTTACAATAAGATTTGGCTTGTAGTTTTTACGACCGACCGCCTGCCTGCCTGCCTAACGTCAACACCTCTGGGCTGAAAACATCTAGACCCGAAACAAATTTTATGGATCACACAATCATTTTTGTTTCGGTGCGGGAATCGCACCTGCAGGCTCTCGCTTCACAATCGGCTACTCGCCTACTGCGCTACGAAGGCTGTCTCATGGAGATCATATTTATACTGTAAGACTACTCATAGTCTTTTCTATCTAGTCTGTTCATACTGTTCTATCTACAGTATGCATAGATCGCCTTGGTTGTGGAAGTGGTAAATTTCAATTTTAAATTATTTTATTTGAATAAAATTGAACCGCGATAAAATCCGTATAAATTAATTTTATTTTAATAAATAAGACATAGTTTTAAATCTACACTAGGAATTATAATCGTGAGGCTCTCAGTCCAACAACAAATATTCACGAAATAAATATTTGCAACAAATTCTGAAGGGATTCCTCGAACCAGTGTAATATGAATTAACACTTTGGAATGTAAATGCAAACTTCAAGAAAAACCTCAATCCCAAAAAGCATAAAACATACTTTTACTTAAGAATAAAGTTGCTCATAAAATAAAAGGATGATTCACACAAAAGGATATTTTTAACAATGTTAAATAACACGTCAATGACTAGATATTTTTAATAACATGGTAAATTTAACATCAAGAGTAACTATATTATTATGGTGCCATTGTTCAATTCAAGTTTCTAAGTGATTACACTTAATTTCACATGGGAAACAATGGTATAAATGTACCGACCGCTACCCTGATTTTATGTACTGACAACCTTTATCAACTTCATTTGCTTAGTGCAAGTAAAGGTCTTGCCCCATCACGACGTTTCGTAATCCTGATCTGCGCTTTTTCGCACTAAACCTTAGTATCTATCTATTCATAAAAATTATAGATCACTTGTAGTACAATATCTATTGACAAAAACATTAAACGAAACTAATCAGCTATTGTAATACTATTCATTTCTCATTTCAAAGTTCTGTGCCACAAAGAACATTAAAAAAACAAGTCACATAGTGATAATTCAATTATTTTGTCCATTCATTAATTGTGAGCCTTTCTTCCGAGCTCTCTTGATAGAGCACACTAATTGCACATTACAGGTTCATAGGGCAATGATAAAACACGTGTCATTTATTTAAAAAAAAAACAATATTTACCTAATGGGCTTTCTCTAATCGATACATCGAGGGTAACAATCGGTTCTTTAAAAATAAACTCTGCAGTAACATAAGAACACATAATTTAGTTTTATAATAATATTATAAAACTTGAATTAGCGGTAAAAAGATTAGCTTGCCAAATCATAAATCGATTTTCAACTGTCAATTAGTACAAAATCGATTTTCAACGGTCATTTGAATCGGAAATTGATTCAGTAGCGTTTAAAAATCGACATCCCTAGTTAACTATGAATGGAAGTAACGAAAGATAAAAAGGACGAGAGAAGGAGAGACGGTCTTGCATAATAAACGAATCGCCGGCGTCGAAATAATGAACTGAGTTCCGTAAGTTAAGTTTTGAGGTACTTACGCGACAGAGACAGGGACTCTAGTCAGACGATAGCAACATTGTATAGAAATCGTCGCTCCGGACTCCGTCGCTTACTTGAAATTTGCCTATACAAAAGCATACAAAGCGGACGTGTCGCTGTCGAAGGTCGTCGCGCGTCGCGGTCTCTGGTCTCAGTCGTGCACTTCAAAACATGCCTTTACCTTAGTTGGCAACAAGAATGGTGACTACTGCAGGAAAAACCAGGTTTTAAATTCGAAGTTGAATTTCCTAATAATGGTATAGGAAATCGATCTTCGTGAAAGGCGAATGAGTAACAGATCACAAATTATATGGAAAGGATTCTAAAATGATTCGAATATCCTTACATTGCAAATGGTTGTGTCATCGGCGAATATTGGTTTTAAATCTTGACGATAAAACGTTTTGACTTCTGCAAAACCTTCGTATTATATAATTTTTCTTTGCGTAGTGAAAATAATATCTATAATTATTATTTGATTTCTGTTCAATAAATTTTCCATTTGTCACATTCAAATGTATTATAATAACGGAAAAATACGGAGATTTAGAGAAACTAGCTACGACATCGCTAAACTCTTCGCCAGTTTATCATCTAATATGAAACTAAAGTACCTATTTAATATCGTTTTTGACAAAACCTTTTAGACACCCATTAAACTTCAACCCTTCGATAAACACACTACGGTTTGTATCCTGTAATCCAACCCATTAACCCATAACTCTATCGCTGACATTTAAACGGTTAAAGAAATTTATTTCTCCAAAGAACAAAATATTCACTTATAAGAGAAACACTGGTTATCTTAAATCTATGTATATGCCACGAGCAAACACCAGCACAATACTTGTCGAACAGATAGCGATAATACAATTTATTAAATAATGACGGTAGTAATATCATAAATCACCAATACTGTACGCGCGAGTAATAAACATTGGTCATAGCAATGCCTTTATTACGTTTCATCGATGTCATGATTTTATTATAATATTATTATTTGTTTTAAATCTAGTCTCTCTTCACTTTTATCTTTACTATATAGGTTAGGATTTAACTTTTCTTTTTTATTTTAATATTATATACATTTTTATAATATTACAAGCCCATACATGATACAACATCTACAATAAGTAATGTATTTTTCTTAGGTTTTATTTTTAACAATATGATATTTTAATCTTCTTTTGAATAAATAAAAGGATCTGGTCTCTTTAATATCATTAGGTAAATTGTTATATAGCTGAGCTCCTTCGTATTTAATGTTTTTTATTCCATAGTTGGTTCGTGGTGCTCTCAGACATATATTATTTGCGTTTCTCATAATGCGTTGTTGGATTTGCGACTTTTTTGTGAATATAATTTTTGTGTGTATAGATTTTTCCAAAATTTTTCTTACTAATATACAAGTATTATATTTGTAAAGTTGTGTTATTGTCATTAAGTTAGTCTTATTGTAAACTATATTTGTTCTTGTTAGGTAGTCTAAGTGAAATAATAATTTTATAATTTTGTTTTGAGTGGATTGCAATTTTTTTAAATTTGTTTTCGTGGCAGATCCCCATTTCAAACAAATTGCCGTGGCTACGGGCATCGTAAATCAATAATCAAAAACCCATTAAAGGATGGCTCACGACTCCGCAGACGCCTCACGCCGTCAGCTGAATAAACTTTTGGTTTTATAAAGATGGGATGGCTCCGGTATACAATTTCAAGACTTCGTTTTTGATCCAGGTGTAGAGAAATTAACAAAAACAAATTTTATATTCTCTATTTTTTACTTATATAAGATCACGCATGTACACCTGAAGGGGTAGGCAGAGGTGTAACTAGTGCAACCAAGTTACCGAGCTTATCCGCCGAGTCCGTCCCCATGATGTGAAATGAGTCTATAGCCATACCGGGCACAATTTCCAATGACGGGCAATTCATGTGTGATTTTTAGAATCGAAAGTTCAAATACAAATTGTTATTGCCAGCCCAGGGAATTGAACCCTGCAGGTTCTCAGTCTTAGCACACTGCCACTAGATCAATGAGGCGATTTATTGTACTATCAATAATAAATAATTCATCTCTAGCATTGGCTGTGTACCACCAGGTGAGGTTGGCTTTGAGCCATGACACTTACTAGCATAATATAAAAAAAATTAGACACCTATTACACTGTTCTCAAGTCCGTGCCAACACATTAAGTGCATACTTACCCTTAGGCCTAAAGGTTCGTAAGGATGATGGATATGATTATAAACCGGTGCACAACCATTATGGATTTCGTTAAACATGGATCCATTTTGAAACACCACGCTGCGAGTGAAGGGAGATCGTGTAGGACGTGCATGTTGCCATTTGTTATTAGATGTGTTCCATTCGTTTAAGTCATGTTTAATTTGATACTGAGGTTATATTATCTGGAATAAACGACAGTGTTTTGAAGCCTTATTTATACGACTTTAGTACAAAGTCTATGCAGACAAGCACCGGCACAAAATTGACAATTTTCAAATCAATTGGTAATGTATCATATCCTATTTACCTATGCTGTCTAATGTTGAGCAAAGGTCTCCCCGAGATCCTTCCCTGAATCGTGATCCTGTGGTATTGTTAAGCCAATTTATGTTGAATTTTTCAAGGTCATTCTGTCATCTCGTCATCGGTGTACCGAGATACCGAGCCTTGTCAGGGTCCCACATAGTAGTAATCCTGGCCCAGAACAAGTCAGACATGCGACTGACGTGGTCCGCCCAGTTCCAATTGAGCTTAGCGAGGTTAAGTTGGTAATTTATGAAATAATATTTGTGTCTGTTCTGGTGCGTGTCTAAGTTATTCAATGTTAAAATGTCTATAATTCATATCTATAGACATTTCTATAGATATGAATTGAGTTTTTAGTATGCGTCGCGGATCCGCACTAATTGACAGCCGTAATGGAAATTTTGGTTAAGATCTGTTGACAGAGTAGGTACTAAGGAAAATGAAGGAAACAGTAAATGTATGTAACTTGCAATTATAATTGTTGAAGCCAGTTTTGTTACTATTCGCCGAGGTTATTTCCACACCAAGAATTATTCTTGATATGATTAAAACCAAAGCTAGGACAAGACTAAAATTCGATAAAAATAGCTGTCTACCTCAAAGGTGCATGCTTACCCGCCAATAGTTTTCGTGGTAAACAAAGGTATGCAATCGGAAAGCCTATAAAAAGGTTTCGTCACTGGATCGTAAAGCTATTCTGCGATAACCCTGCATTCAGTTTACGACGGTCTTTGAACAATGGATTTCCTTATAACACCAACTCGCTCTGATGTTTTATTTGAAATTTTACGTTTCCCTTACGAATATATTTTGTTAATTGGGTTAGTTAAAATAGGTGTCGCAGTCACGAGATGGAACTGTGGGCCCTTGTTTTAAATGAAATTAAACGTGTGATGAGTCTGTTAAATTGGATTGTATACTTATTTATTATTTTCAGTAACTAAAAAGATTGATTACTTATTCGTAGGTATTTATTTACTAGCCTGAATGATAAAACTAGTATGTCGCTCGCCGGAAAGTAAGCGCCACGCCGGCCCTTAAACAGAAGCAACACCAAAGAGAACTTTGAATAACAAAACACTGCATGGCACTGGAATGCGCTCGTCACTCTGAGACATAAGTTATATTTTTTTTTTGTTTAAGTCTCATAAAGCCCAGTACTTTCACTAACTTCAATGCCCTTCAAACCAAAACACAACAGTACTTATATACTGCTGCTTAGCGGCAGAAATAATCAAAGCGGTTCTACCAACCCAGACTTTGTTTTTATACTGTATAATTTAGTGGTAACAATATTTGGGGTACAATTTTCGAAGCGGCAAACAAAACGCATCTTCAATCTGTCCATTGAGCGGCATCCTGCCAGTGACCGGACCCCGTTACGAATGCGTCGGTCATCACATGAGTTTTTAGGTCAACAAACATCGACTCCAGCCCATTGAAGTATTGGCATAGAATATCGTAGTACACGTGTACAGAGGGGTCATTTCGTAAAGATTGTTAAACAAATGGCGACTCTCGCACCGACGCACTATAGTCAGTGGTGAACTATACCCGTCGGAAGCCCGGGGCGCCAAGTCTAATTTAGGGCTCGGGGTCGGCAAATCTAATTGGGTCCCCTGGTAAATTTTTTAGCGTTTGCCGGTAATTTGAGTATGCATAGGCTTGACATTGTATCAGATTTCAAAATTTGGGGTCCCCTAAGACCGGAGATCCTGGGCGGGGACCGTACATACCCTCACATTATCGCCCTTTTAAATACTCGATATAGTATGGTGTTATACGTTTAAACCTTTTGTCTATCCTGCACGAATGGACGTATTTGAATGCGTTTTTTTTTTGTTCGAAAGCTGCTTTAACCGAGATGGTGCTTGGCTATTCAGTCATTTAAAAGCTACAGATATTTTTTTTTATCTATTTCGGTTTTTTTTTAATTGACAGCTAGGTTAATTACATTTTTTTTTATTAGTGCACGTTTTTAGAGCAAAAGACGGCATTTATTTTAATTTATTAACCCATGAATCATCATATCCTTTTGTAAAGCTTACGGGATCGATGCAGTTGCGGTGCTGCACCGCAACGCGTGGCGCATTATTTGCGATGTCCGTTCTGATTCGTAAGTTCATAATACTTCAATGATCAAGCAAAGGTATGTTGACGTATTGGCTTTAGTTTATCCATTTGTAAATCAGATTCTTGACTGTTTATTTAAGGTCTTCATTGAATCGAGATAGATTAGTTTGGCTTATCGATGGCAGGTTATTGTTTGTTTCAAGAAAGTTATACGAGCGTTTTTTTTATACCGAACTGTAAGTTACTGTTCAACCTTATCAAAATTAGTACAATGACCTAGCTTGGCCAAAAGACTTAAAATATAGATAACTGGTTATGCTCAGAACTCCGCATTGTATAAAAGTGCTTATATTCACCATAGTATTACAACTACTTTTATACAAGATTTCGTCGAATTCGGTTCAGCAGTTCAATCGTGTAAAATATATCCTACTATTATAAATGTGAAATTTTGGATGTTTGTTATTCCATCACACTAGGTCTAACCCCTCTCATTTAAGATACCAGTGCCCAGCAGTGGGACGGTTAATATAGGGCTGGTGTTTTTTTATTAAACTAACTTCTGAATGGTTTTGGATGAAATTTGGCACACGAGTAGACCATGGAATAGGACATAGGCTATTTTTTATCCAGGAAAAGGCTGTTCACACTTGTGTCTATAGCACGAATGGGCTGGCTCGTCCGGGTCGTTACCACTGTCTCACAGAAAATCGGCGTAAAGTAGCAGCTTGCTGTTGCGTTTCGTACGGTGAGTGAGATATCCGGAGGCCCAAACCCCCTCCCCTTCCCAATCCCTTAATTATCCCTTACCTTTATGGTCGGCAACGCACCCATAATTCTTTTAGTATTGTGGGCGTACATGGGCGGTGGTCACTTACCATCAGGTGACCCGCTTGCTCGTTAGCCGGCCAATGCTATAAAAAAAAATGCAAGACATACATCACCTTCGGGTTGATAATACTGGACACTACGGAATTGTTATTAGTAAATTGCATACACTTTTGGAAATAAAGGCGTCTGTCTGAACGTCTGTTTATAATTAACGCAGCTTAATTACATGACTAAATTTATTTTAATTTGATACTAACATTCATACATACGCTCTCACGCCTGCAACCCTGATGAATTTCATGTTTTCTTTTAGAGAGGCAGAGGCGTCCCACCTGATGGTAAGTGGTTACCGCCGCCCATGGACCTCAGCAATGCCAGAGCACGGCCAAGCCGCTGCATACCTTGTATATGCAATACAACGAAATCTCGACGAAGCTAGTCTGCTTTCTTTTTAAATTTAATATACAGTAAGTGGCGGTGAAAGTGCAATCCGACATAGATCATATAGTTTTAGTTATTCTCATCTCCTTAGATTCAGCGAGAGAAATTTTCAATTTGAGACTGTCTCGGTGACGCAGTTGTAATGCGTACGCGTTACGACTAAGGCTGACGCTGAGGTCTCGCGTTGGATCCCCGGGTCGGGTAAAAGTAATATTGGGATTTTCTATTACGAATTGCTCAGTATCAGCCTGGAGTCTGGAATTGTGCCCGGTTAGGCGATAGATTCGCCTCCATCACATCATGGGACGGAGATACGCTCGGCGAAATCTGGCTGTACTGGTTACACCTCTGCCTACCCCTTCGGGGATTACAGGCGTGAGTGCGTATAAAAAACAATTATTTAATATTCTACAAGGTAGGTCCCTCGTATGCGAGAGGCGGTTTGGGTAGAGACCACCGCTTTGTCTATCTCTGCCGCCAAGCAGCAGTGTGTAAACGCTGTTGTGTTCCGGTTTGAAGGAAATTGAAGCTAGTGAAATTACTGGGAATTATGAGACTGAAGCCAGGATCGACAGTGGCACACATATTTCGACACCGAGCAATGAAGCTCGGCGAGTCTCTGGGAATGCGAGGCTGTCTTGATCCCGTAACAAAATTAATCAAATAAGAAGTTAGGGAGGAGTTGGAAATATTAACTGTCCTCTTCCCTCCATAGCAAAGCGGAAGGCAATATAAAGAGGTCTCAACCTTAGGTAAAAGGACATTTACAACTGAAGAAGCCAAATGTAAAGGACCACGGATGGCATTAAGTAGTATATACAGTGCATCAGTCAAATAGCAGTTATGTTCAATTAAAAACAAGTCGGTTAATAAGTAAGTACATACATACATACGCACTCACGCCTGTAATCCCTGAAGGCGTAGGCAGAGGTGTAACCAGTACACCCACATTTCGCCGAGCGTATCTCCGTCCCATGGTGTGATAGGGGGCGAGCCTATCGCCATACCGGGCACAAATTCCAGACTCCGGGCTGATACTGAACATTTCGTAATAGAAAAACCCAATACCACTTTACCCGACCCGGGGATCGAACCCGAGACCTCAGCGTTGGCCTCAATCATAACGCGTACGCATAACAACTGCGCCACCGAGACAGTCAGTAATAAGTAAGTGTATAATAATGGTATAATATAATTCTAATGATCCTCTTCTTTGACATTGAAATAAATTGCTTTTCCCATAAGTAGTTTATAAAGGTGTGATCCGTAAGTATTTGTTAATTATAAATACCACAAATAATTTAAATGCAAATAAACATTACCTACATCAGTCAAATGTTTTTTATTTTCTAAATGAGAAATGCAAATTAATTAAATGAACGGCAGTAAGTACCTAAGTATGTATTATTTATTTATTTATTATTTAAAATTATATATTATTATAAGTATATGATATAGGTATATCTATGTATATGTATATATATATAATAATGTTTAAGTTTATTTATATTATTGGCATACTGTAAACTACCCTCGTTTTTTCGGTACCTAAAACTTCTGTCCATCCTAAGATTGTCTGGAAGAAAGCGCTGTTTGCGATAAGACCGCCCATTGTATCACCCTTACTGTATGATCCTCGTTTTATAAGCTACCTACTTTATTTAGTGTGCAATAAAGAATATTCTATCTATCTATCTACCTACCTATAATAAAGTATGTTAATACATTCTTAAAAAGTTATGCATTACAAAAAATAATTAACTTTTTAAATCGTTTAGTTCAGCAGTAATTTCCACTACTCCAGGCTCTGTAATAACAGTTAATTTCCAAGTATTATTAAATTTCCACTAGAATCCAATTCCCAGGCCGGCTTAAAGTAAATTAAATGACGGATTAAAAGTAATGATAAAAATCGTATAAATAATTAATAATTTAATTAAGATATCTGTTGGAATTCACTTAAATCCGTTCGTAAAATTTATTTATCATAAACATTAAATTGCAATAACCGGTTAAACTCCGAAACTGGCTAATAAACATAATGCCCGGTTATAACCTACTACTTAAACTTATTATAAAACTTACTTTATTATTATAATCCAAGGGCAGAGAAAGCTAGCTTATTAATTCTATATGGAAGTTAAATATTAAAGTAACGTGTTATGAGCCTAAAGTAATAAGGTACAGTCGTCACGGAAATTTAATTACGTTATTGCTTTAATATTGATAAATTGATGCGCCTATCAATACATGTCAATAATTTAGGAATGATTATAATTGAATGTTTAGTAATTACATTTTTACCATAACATATATTAACTTCCACTTAGGCTATGCAGTTGCAATCCCGTGGAATGTAAAAATTTTAAATGAATAATTATAACAAACTATTTTGATTAGATCTGATATGATATGATGCGAATTGATTTGATTGAAATAAAATATACTTAGCCTAAAATCAAAAGATATTCTTAATTTTAAGACGTATGAAACATTACATACATACGCAATGTAATCCCCGAAGGGGTAGGCAGAGGTATAACCAGTACACCCACATTGCGCCGAGCAATTTCCATCCCATAATGTGATAGGGGCACAATTCCAGATACAGAGCTAATACTGAGCATTTTGTAATAGAAGAACCCAATATAACTTTTACCCGACCCGGGGATCGAACCCGAGACCTCAGCATCAACTTTAGTCGTAACATGTACGCTTTATAATTGCGCCATCGAGGCAGTTTGGACACTAGACTGCGTTCATCACCCGCGAAGCACAAGTTGTTAAGCCTCATAATGACCGGTAATTTCAAATTTTCAATTTCAATTTAATTTCATTAAACCGAAACACAACAGTTTAAACACCGATATGTGTACAACGAATAAGATTACCCGCTTCGTCAATCTTCATTTTTGGCGAAGTATTTACCAGATGGTAGTTTTCTCTTATGCGAGAGGTCGACTGTGTTGGTACCACCACCTAGTAAATATATTTATTGGCTTGTAATATTATCAGCAGGTGTGAGGAGAGTCTAATGAAGAGTACAATAGCGTCCCCGCAGCCCCGACCGAACAAGCGCACCCGGAGGAACACCGTTGGGTTTTAGTCCGTGGGAGTCGGACATAACCGCCCCGACTGACCACGCGGTTGGGCTGTACCCATACGGGCTTTCCCAACGTTAAAAAAAACGTATGAGGTTAATAAATAATAAATCACTTGATGAATGTAGGTATTACATGTACAACTAAAGGCCGTATCCAATAATTTAGCTACCGATAGATTTACATACTGACAGTTAATTTTTGACACCATTTGTATGGAAGATCTGTCAAAACTCTATTATCAGTAAGAAAATCTATCTGTAAATAGAATATAGGGAACGGCAATAAGAATCCAGTGTTTTTATTAAAACGTTATGTAATTTTATTAAAACGGTATCATATCACTGCAAATGTTATGTGAATCAAAACACGGGTTACCGGGTTATAAAAATATTGATAAATTCCGAGCGTGACTGTACAAGTGCTAAGATTCCACCACAAGCTGTGATATGACCTAATTAATTTTAATAACGATTCTTAACTACTACACTTGAAGGGTTATTGTCAGGGATATTCTCCCTTTTTTAATTAGAATTAATTAAAATTGAAATTGAAAATTTAATTAAATGTTTACCTTCAGGCGAGCGACCTGATCGTCTCGTCATTCAAAGCTAATAAAAAAACAAAGACTTTAATGTATACTACTAGACAAGCTGCCCGGTACATAGAAATTGTGCCACTAAGTTACGGTCAATTGACCGTAACACAATATTACCATCTCACTTACTCTCAACTAGAACCCCTATCGCGCTCTCTGTTTGTGAGCTGTCAAACTCCCGCGATGTATTACGCAATTTTACTTCTAAAATGCCCGTCTAGTAGTGTACATAAAAGCCTGCGTAAAAAAAAATATCGTTTATGAATACGGGGGTAACTGACTTAACAACATCTATCAGATATTATAAAAGTCACTCGGTTACGGAATGGCTTGTAAATGTCTCTCAGTAGCACTCTTGTACAACCCAAGTGACAACGTCATAAATCTCTGGCTACCCTCGTACGGAATTGGGTGATTTAAATATGCCTTTTCATCGAAAGGTATTTTAAAACGTACAACAACCTTATTGGAGTAAAAAATGGCATCTAGGGATTTGGAGAATGTTAAATGCCATATAATATGCTTTATATTATAACGCATGTTACAGAAATATTTGGAAGTAGTTTTTACGCTTATACATTTTATAGCAGTGATAGCTCATTGAGGAGTGTATGGACTGTCGAGACGAAAGTCGCAGGTTCGAAATCAGCCCCGAGAGCATACACCTCTGACTTTTCTAAGTTACGTGTGTATTAATTGTTAATTATCACTTGCTTCAACGGTGAAGGAAACATCGTGAGGAAACCTGCATACCTGAAAAGTTCTGCGTAAGAATTTCAAAGGTATGTGAAGTCTGCCAACCCGCATTAAACCAGCGTGGTGGACTAAGGTCTAACCCCTCTTATTCAGTAGAGGAGGCCCTTGCTGAGCAGTGGGACGTACGAGTATATAACATAGGGCTAGTATTATAGTATTAGGCGGACAGCCTCCGTGGCTCAGTGGGCGAGTCGCCGGCTGCGAAGCGTGAGGCCGTGGGTTCGATTCCCACACCGAGACAAATGTTTGTCTAATCCACAAATATTTGTTTCGGGTCTGGGTGTTGTGGGACCGCAAGTCCCTCGTGGTTCCCGATACCCACGATACAGGTTAACCTAGTGTGGGGTCAGGACTATGTGTGTGACTGTTGGGTGTATTTATTTATTTATTATTATGTTGTTATAGTTTTTACGATCGGTCGCCTTCCTGACGTCAACTCCTCTGGGGAGACTTATATTTACTATTATTTATTTATAAAAGCAGCCATAGCTCAGCTCGGAATAGTACGGACTACAGAGACGAAAGACCAGACCCTCGAGAGCTTGCATCTCTCACTTTTCTAAGTTACTTGTGTATTTATTGTTTTATCGCTTACTTTAACTGTTAATCAAACATCGTGAAGCTGCATACCTGAGAAGTTCGTTTTTTTATAGTAAAGGCCGGCAAACGAGCAAGTGGGTCACCTGATGGTAAGTGATCTCCACCGCCCATGTACGCCCACAATACAAAAATAACCATGGGCGCATTGCCGACCTTAAAGGAAAGGGTTAAGTAAGGGATGGGGAAGAGGAGGGGAATTTGGACCTCCGGATATCTCACTCACCGTACGAAATGCAGCAGCAATCTGTTACTTTACGCTAGTTTTCTGTGAGACAGTGGTAACGACCCGGACGAGCCGGCCCATTCATGCTGTAGACAAAACTATCTACAGCGTGGACCACTCAGAAAATTTTAAAGGTATGTGAAATTTATCAGCAAAGGTCTAACTCCTCTCATTTATAGAGACCAATGCCCAGCAGTGGGACGTTTAAATATAGGGCTGGTGTTATTTTATTAATATTAAACAAAGAAATAGATACTTAATTTGATGTTTTTTTATTTACAAGCCTGACTTCAAACGTAAGTGCATTCCCATTTCAAAATAAAGTTTTATTTATTTGTTAAAAATGCCGTTTGTATGTTTATGTTGTTGAAAATATATTGACGGATGAAGACATCAATTACGTTTTATAGCTTAACCTAAAAATGAGCGAAGAACACATTCTTTTATTAAACATTTTTATGTTCGTGTTAATTACCGTTAAATAATAATTTAGCATTAAAATAAAACTAGTTTATACGGATTTTATCGCGGTTTAATTTTTATTTTAGTCCCGACGTTTCGAAAGCTTTTCAGCCTTCGTGGTCATTAAAAATTAAACCGCGATAAAATCCGTATAAACTAGTTTTATTTCAATGTGTAATATTCGCGTAAACCTAAGAAATCACTAAATAATTTAGCATGTTTTTGTCACGACTTTATTTTTTAAAATTATCGTCAGTTGGAAATGCTTGGTGGTAAGAAGATGCGTTTTCGTGGTAATTTATAAGTAGGTATTTATGGCTGTTGTTACAAACTGTTTTCATTTTGTAAGTCAATATTAATAATTTGTAAAACTAATAACAATTTTTTCGTCTTAGAAAATATGAATATTTTCACATTTAGATATGAAATAAAAAGTAGATCAAACAGCGAATATCAATTAAGATTTTGTTGAAAACGTCATGCAACGTCAAGTCATGCAACGAGTACTTTCATATAATAGATTAAAGCTACTTACATACTTAAACAAATCTAATTATGTATGTAAAATTTACAACTTTCGTGTTTTGAACCGACTTAAAAAAAAACGTTTATTTTTAACGTATATGACTACGACATAATAATGCACTGATTTGGACGATTCCTTTTGTACGTGATTTTTACTCGCAAATCTCGTATAATTTTTTTTCTGATAAGTCACAGAGTACAAGGGATAATGTGAAACTCTTCAACGGTTAACAGCAACCACATCGCGACTCGGGTTTTGAAGTTTTTAGCTTATTAATTAATTTACATCTCCGTGGCGTACTGCGCGAGTAGCTGGTTGCGGAACGTGAGACCGTGGGTTCGATTCCCGCACCGTGACATATTAGTGTGATCCACAAATATTTGTTTCGAGTCTGGGTGTTGTGGGACTGTAAGTCCCTCGTAGTTCTTGAGACCCACGATACAGTTTATCCTAGTATGGGGTCGGGACTATTTGTGTGACTGTTAGGTGAATTTATTTATTTATTTTATTTACTATTTGTAGCCTTTCCTAAATTACTTCGGAAATCTTATAGATTTTTTAGGGATGAAACCAGTATCATGACAATTTGTATCTAAATAGTGTCTTAAGTTTACGGAACTAATAGTGTTATCGTTAAAAATGACCCTACAAGTGTTAACTGTTAACAAAGGTCAAGGCGGTGATAAAGAGTACACGTTGCATCAACCCGTTCGATACTTACTATTGTAATTTATATTTCAAATGAGTTCATTGAATATTTTGTATAGGGTTTGAGTAAATATTTTACGTATATTTTTTTAGGCAAATAGGACTATATATAATATATATACTTTAGAAAGAAAGAAGGAAAGAAAGAAAGAAAGAAAAGTTTATTGTCATCATAAGAAATGCAACAAACATAATATATACACTTTTACACGCCAATTATAATATAATAACAAATACAGTAGCAAAGATAGAAAAGCTCTATTGAATTCTCTAATTATTAATAGGAAAATACTAAAAACGAAGAAACATTTTTTTGTGTTTTTACTTTTGTATTTCTATAAGAATTTCGAAGGTATGTGAAGTCAAACAAATATTAGGCTAGCGTAGTGGACTAAGGCCTGACTCCTCTCATTATTAAAGGAGTGTGGTGCCCAGTTGTGAGACCGTGTTCATGTATCTAGTAACTAAATATAGGTAATACATATTTTTATATAAATAAGCCGTTCGTTTATATATTGTTGTTATTTTTACTATTATTGGAAGATTTATGGATTAGATAGATTCAGCTATGTAAAATGATAAATTTTGTTGTGTTTTGGATGCAATAGCAATTCAATTTTGGATAATAAGCACGAAATTATAAAAATATATTACCTAATTGCCTACTTGTAACAAATATTGCACATAATGTGCATAATTTGACTTTTTCACATGTTGTTAGCTATTATAATAGCCAATTTAATTATAAACATATTAAGCCCTGCTATTAACATAATGGGACCTTAAAAAATTATTCCAAAAAATCAATGCAACGGCCACTTAATTATACAGCCTAATTATAACACATAAACAAATCACTCGCCACTTACTTTGAATATTAATGTAAAAAGCGTCATAAATTATTCGAAACAATTAATTCGTAGAAAGTTTTACTCACATTAATCTCTTTTGGTGTGGCTACACAGCCGAAAATGTATCAGCATACATTTTATTTTCCAAAAAACCGTTCAATAACCACTCCACAAACACAAATCACAGTGTTCAAATCTTTAAAAATTAAATAAATTAAAAACGTTTCGTCTATACTTTCGATCGCGTTCGTGAGCATAAATGGCGCGAATTGACACACGTGCATACACCCCAATGTGTCTACGCCGACTGACTTGGTTAAACTGCCGGCCCTCAGTCCTCACAGCTCACACACATGTTCGTAGAGTATCAGAATTAAAAAATTGGAGGGACGCAGACCGTAGTCCTCAGTGCACCCACACCGAGAGTTTCGACGACGGATGTGGTCTGTTTGTTATTTCTTCATTGTGAAAGCAACAGATGGATACATTGGACAACCCAATTTCTGAACTAATAAACTTGCCCGCGGAATAACAAATAAAACTAAGTGTTATGCAACTGTTATATTTTTGTTTCCTAACGCTGTACTGTTAGTAAACTCGTTTTAGCTGTGACCTGCGGTTTTAATTACCACCACCGCCAAAACCGCTGCTAATGATTGAAAATCAAAGTGTATACGCGCCTTTTTGTAACACACTTACACTTCTTGACAACAGATGGCGCTGTGTAATGTTTTTGCTACTCACCGCTAGATGGCGTCAGTAACCGTTAATACATGACAATTTACAATACATAGAAAACAATGAAGTCACTTGATATGCTGATTAAACAAAAGTATTATTATGTAATGCTTTGATTATGTATAAAATAAATATTTGTAAAAAAATCCGATAACATGGCTTTTAGAGGTTGCGTGTTAGCAGGAACTCTTGAAAAATTCAACGTTACGCTACAATTTGGTAACACGAACGTGGTGAATAATGTATGAGTGAATAGTGGTTTCCCGAATACCTTTTAGTGCATTTTTTTTAGATTAATCATAGCATAATATAAATATTGTCCAGGTCATTTTACTTACTTAAAATTTCACAGTTGCGTGACTTTCTATTTTGCAGCTAGGTTTGAAATTCGAATGAGACGGATATACCTATGTTAGTGTTGCCAAATGAAGTACATAGCTTACCCCACCGCCACAGTGGTACCATCGTTGATCGATAAATATGCTAGGCATCTACACGTTGGAGATAACGTTAGTTTACTCTAGACATAGCCAATGTAATGATGTGATTTAGAAGTTGCTGTAAATGTACAATGCTTGCAGACTGCCGCGGCAAGATTAAACATATCACCAACGTGTGGATGCATCGCGCATATTTTCCTTTATAAAAAAAACGACACAGAACAGCAACCTTTCAACGTTGGCGCGAGTGTTGGGGCCAATGCTTTTTTCTCCTAACTCCTAACCTCCTTTTTTAAGTCGGTTAAATATAAGTATATTGTGTTAATATCGCTACATTGCTCCACAATTTACGTTATACATACCTATTTATTTATTTTATCAGGTGGTCTAGAATTTGAGAGGTCACCTGGGTTGATACCACCGCTTTGTCTTTTTCTTCCTCCAAGCAGCAGTGTGTAAGCACTGTTGGGTTTCGGTTTGAAAGACATGAAGCCGGTGATATTACTAGGCAATATGCGGATTGACATCTTATGTTCCAGGGGGACGAGTGCATTCCATTGGCATGCAGTGCTTTGTAATGCAAAGTTTGGTTGAGCAGGCGTGGCGCTTACCATCAAGCGAGCGTCCTGCTCATCTCGTCATTCAAGCTGATGAAACAAAAGCCGTGGGCGATAAATGTTCTTAGTACTTAGATATATCGAGAAATGTATCTTCTCTTCTTCTTATATATATTTGCATATACATATGCACTCACGCCTGTAATCCCCGAAGGGGTAGGCAGAGGTGTAACCAGTAGGTACACCCATATTTCGCCGAGCGTATCTCGGTCCCACAATGTCATAGGGGGCGAGCCTATCGCCATACCGGGCACAAATTCCGGACTCCGGGCCGATACTGAGCATTTTCGTAATAGAAAAGCCCAATATCACTTTTACCCGACCCGGGGATCGAACCCGGGACCTCAGCGTCAGCCTCAGTCGTAAAGCGTACGCATTACAACTGCGCCACCGAGGCAGTCTTCTTGTTAATTGTTTCCATACTAAGGTTGTCTGGAAGAGATTGCTTCTAGCAATAAGACCGCCCATAGTCTTCCATAAGTTTAGCACTAGATTTAAGCTTTGTTTTAAATTACTTGTAATAAAGAGTTTTGTATTGTATTGTATTTTATTTTTGTTAACTGTGAAGGCACGCTACATTTCGACCTTCATAATATATTCATTTCGATCGTCGAGACGCGAGAACAACTCACGATTATACAAATGAGTTCTCAGTATTGAAAATATCATCCAATGGAATGTGTTAATGTTAATTAATTTTATACATACATACATACATACGCACTCACGCCTGTAATCCCCTAAGGGGTAGGCAGAGGTGTAACCAGTACACCCACATTTCGCCGAGCGTATTTCCGTCCCTTATGTGATAGGTGGCGAGCCTATCGCCATACCGGGCACAAATTCCAGACTCCGGGCTGATACTGAGCATATCGTAATAGAAAAACCCAATACCACTTTACCCGACCCGGGGATCGAACCCGAGACCTCAGCGTTGACCTCAATCGTAACGCGTATGCATTACAACTGCGCCACCGAGGCAGTCTAATAATTAATTTTATGTATAATATAATAATAAAAAATAATAATACTAGCCCTGTATTATATACGTCCACTGCTGGGCACAGGCCTCCTCGACTGAATGAGAGGGTTAGGCCTTAGTCCACCACGCTGCTGGCCAAATGAGGGTTGGCAAACTCTACACACCTTCAAAATACTTATGGAGAATTCTTAGGTTCCCTCACGGTGTTTCCTTCACCATTAAAGCAAGCGATAATAATTAACAATAACTCATAACTAGAAAAGTCAAGAGCTGCAGGCTCTTGGGCCGTTTCGAACCTATCACTTTCGTCTCGGCAGTCCGTACTCCACGGAGCTATCGGTGTTGTATTTATCATATTTACTTTTGTCTTAATACGGAGATCGATTAATAATATATTAAATGACTTCACCTGCCGTGATGTAAGTTCAATGTAGTCATTATTACGATGACCAAGTAAAGGTTAAGAACTTGTCACAGCAATCAATATATGGACCTTTGGATCAAAGACTTTTTGTACTAGCATTTGCTAGCGGTACCGCCCGCGAGAATTGCATATTCCGGGGTAAAAATACTGTTCCAATTGAGGTCATGGCCTACCTGTGTGCCAAATTTCATCCAAAACGGTTCAGATGTTAAGAGTGATTGACTAACAAATATTCAGTTTCACAAACTCAGAAACATCCAAACTTTTACATTTATAAATAGAAGTAGGAAGTAGGAACTAGGATTATTTGAGAAAACAAATACAAAATTCAATGACTAAATTACACACTTGTAAATTTTGCAAAACAAAGTTGTTAGTGTAAAATATTTATTCTAGTCGATGATTCTGTAGACCATTATATCATTGATGTGATATTATTGTTAAGTAAACCTTTTTTTCTTATAGCTGAGGGGTAAAGGTATAAAGGGGTAGGCAGAGGTGTAACCAGTACACCCACATTTCGCCGAGCGTATTTCTGTCCCTTATGTGATTGGGGGCGAGCCTATCGCCATACTGAGCACAAATTCCAGACTCCGGGCTGATACTGAGCATTTCGTAATAGAAAAACCCACTTTACATACCTTCAAAGTACTTAGGGAGAATTTTTAGGTTCCCTCACAGTGTTTCCTTCACCGTTAAAGCCACGTTACGTTTAAATACCACTTTACCCGGGGATCGAACCCGAGACCTCAGCGTTGACCTCAATCGTAACGCGTACGCATTACAACTGCGCCACCGAGGCAGTCTGGCTACTCTTATTCTCGAAAAAACATATCAGCGAGCAGAGCAGCGATTAAAAGCTTACCCCAGTTTTTTCATTTGTATATAAATTGATAGAGTGATTATATTACCAGTTTAAGTAGCGATGAAAGCCATTGCAATTTACAACAAAGAAACATCTATAATTAACGAGATTGGTTAGCGAACAGCGAGCAGCAACTAGCAATTTTATTTTAATTGCAAATAACGGAACTCTCTGATATACTTGTAAACACGCTTGTAATCGACGAAGACTTAGGCATAGGTGTAACCAGTACACCCACATTTCGCCGAGCTTATTTCCGTCCCATGATGTGATAGGGGGCGAGCCTATCGATAGATAGTACGTACCTCGCATGCGAGAGGCCGTCTGGGTTTTTTTATTAACCACCGCTTTGTTTATTTCTGCCACCAAGCAGCGGTGTGTAAGCACTGTTGTGTTTGGCTTTGAAGGACATTGAAGCCGGTGAAATTATTGGGCATATGAGACTTAACAACATATCTCTCGGGATTACGAACGCAGTCCAGTGCCGTGCAGTGCTTTGTAATTCAGAGTTCTGTGTGGTGTTGCTTCTGTTCATGGACAGGCGTGGCGCTTACCATCAGGCGAACAATCTTCTCTTTTCATCGTTAGCAAATAAATTAAAAAAATACTGATCTAATTTCCATCCCATGAAGTGATAGGGGCAAGCCCTTCGTCATACCAGGCACGAAGTCGTATCCCAGGCAACTAACTATATGATGTTGAATCCAAAACTCAAACCGAAATTATGATTGCCATACCTGGAATATGAACCTAGGACCTCACGGTTTCAAGCTACCACCAGACCAATGAAGCGATTCTTTGTTGTTGATAAGTGATGTTTCACGTAATAAAATATTACAGTTGACGAGGCCGTTTAGATTTACTTCCTTTGCCTCCAAGTTAGGTATAAAAAATATATTCTCAACGCAGTAAATCTTTATCTATGGGGATCTAAAAGCGCATATAAATTGCAAAGGTAATCTTTCCGACACTATTCATCACATCTGTATCATTTCCACTACAGATGCATGCCATCTTATTTACAAAGCGATTAAAGGCCAGTAACTTATTGCCAGCGAAGATCGAGGCAAACGAGTTCTCAGCAGACAACCAGTTACAACGCATGATAGTGATCCTTCAATCATATTGATCTTTTATATTATGTCTGTATTTATTTATTTTACACCTTTGTGAGAAATGGGATCTATTTTTTATTTTTGTATTCAGATTGGGCTAAGGAAACATAGTTCATACATATTTAGAAACGTTGACTATTAATATTACGCCATATTTAAGAAGTAACCTATTCTTTATCGAGGTTAAATTATTGTTGCTTAAAATACTGATATTATGAAATAAAAAGAAAATAAATAAATACATTACACAACTGAATTAGTCGAAGAAGTAGCTGAGAAACGCAGCGACGTTACTATTCCCGCCACGACCAGAAGTTTTATTTACTGCCAATAAGTAATTGTAGTCAAACAGAAAGCTATTTATAAGTAGGTACATATTATATACACTCACGCCTGTATATTATAGGGGTAGGCAGATAATATTGAGTGCCACAAGCTACGATCCTGACACACCATTTCGCCTCTTCGACATTTATGCTTTTATACATAGGTCTTAGTAGCAAATTATAAAGTAATAATTCTATTCATTATCGAAAGGTTAGTTGCCAACCTAGTATCAAAGTTTTGTGATAACAGCTGGAACAGACTTTTTACGTGCCCCCCGAAGCACAGAGACGTTCTGTTGAGCGTTTACCAATCAGTGAATGCAACTGGCTATGAGCGCCTAAGTAATAAGTATATAGATAAGTAGAAAAATGCGTGTGATTTTAACTTTATTTTTGTGCATTACATTCATAATATTTTATGACATTTTGATATGTATCTATACCAATTGTATAGTGATATTAACTCTGGGGCGAACACAAAAGAGCAATTCGTTGGGGCATCACTATTTCCTGTCATTTATACAGACGGCCGACATAGCGACCGACACCAGTAATGGTTGCCGTTTTATTTGCTATTTACCTGTTGTACCTAATTTAATATTCTTCGAAATTGTCAGGTTATTTGCTGTTATAACTCGTAATATGTAGTGACAGGAATTGCGAATTAAATCGAATTTT
Source organism: Mimas tiliae (assembly GCA_905332985.1). Taxonomy (NCBI): domain Eukaryota; kingdom Metazoa; phylum Arthropoda; class Insecta; order Lepidoptera; family Sphingidae; genus Mimas; species Mimas tiliae. The sequence continues at coordinate 2,872,481 of HG995256.1, read as the reverse complement.
AGTTATTTCGTGTTGCATAAACGTGTATTAAAATACAATAACACTATTGATAAGACTGCTTCGGTGGCGCTGTTGTAATGCGTACGCGTTACGATTGAGGCTAACGCTGAGGTCTCGGGTTCGATCCCCGGGTCGGGTAAAGTGGTATTAGGTGTTTCTATTACGAAATGCTCAGTATCAGCCCGGAGTCTGGAATTGTGCCCGGTATGGCGATAGGTTCGCACCCTATCACATCATGGGACGGAGATACGCTCGGCGAAATGTGGGTGTACTGGTTACACCTCTGTATACTCCTTCGGGGATTACAGGCCTGCGTGCGTATGTGTGTAACAATACAGATCCAATAAAGTATTAACAAATGTCCAGTGAAGTTCCAATAAGGTATTAACAAATATAACGTTTGTTTGAAAACTCGTGGCGTTTCTTTCAACAATATACGTGAATCGAACAATGACTGTAACACAATGCCACGTGACCTCGTATCAGTTGTCGTTAGTCAGCTATTTTGTGAAAAGGATAGGTTAGGCTTTCTTTTTAACCGATATAAAAAAGAGGTTCTCAATTTGATCGTTTTTTTATGTATGTTCTACGCTATTTATGGTTATGCTATTTAAGGTTGTCTGGAAGAAATCGCTGTTTGCGATAATTCCGCCCATTGTATCACCCTTACTGTATGATCCTCGTTTTTAAGCTACCTACTTTATTTAGAGTGCAATAAAGAATATTATATCTTCTATTTATCTATTTATGGCAATAAATTGTGGACTTATTCTGATTACTTTTTTACATGTAGTACATAATATATGCACTCACGACGGTTTCCCTTAATCCCAAAAGTGATTGGTCTATTTGTATTAAAAGCGAAGTGTGGTTTAATGAAATCTGTTTGATCCTTTAACGCAGTATTTCCCAATTAGTGGTACACGTACCCCCAGGGGTACGTGAAGTTGCATCAAGGGGTACGTGCGGCTATCAGTAAAAACAAGAACACACACACACTCACAAACTTTCGCATTTATAATATTAGTGTGTTTGCTACAATAAGGGGTACGCAGGTTTGAGGTCTTTTTTGAAGTGGTACGCAGCAAAAACTAATTGGGAACCACTGCTTAAACGTAATTTCTACGTCGTACAGTCCGACTACAAAATTGTATTACCCATTCGTCATCAAATTTATTTATATCATTATTCAATTTGCAACCTATATTTGGTGTTGTAGTGTCGTTAACCTTTTTTTATTTACTATAATAGTTCAGAGCCAAAGTATCCAAATACGATGGCGATCCACGAAATATATTTTTTTATTTTTTATTAGCTTGAGTGACAAAACGAGCAGGTCCCTCGCCTAATGGTAAGCGCAACGCCTGCCCATAAACAGAAGGACTGTACTCGTCACTCCGAGACACAAGATGTTAAGTCTCATAATGCCCAGTAATTTCACTGGCTTCAATGTCCTTCAAACCACACAACTACACTACACTTACACACTGCTGCTCGACGTCAGAAATAGACAAAGCGGTGGTATTAACCCAGACGGCCTCTCGTATATGAGGCGCGTACTACTTTGTGCCTAAGTCACTCACTTTGTCGAAATATCGAATGTTTTCCACATTATTAGAAATCTAATAATGTCACGGTAAAACTACCGGTATCGTATAATATCATAATTGGCTATGAAATACTGTGTATAACATGAGAAACCCGCTGTTCTTACGCTTTCTCATAATTAACGACTTTAGGGGGGAGGTTCACGAGAAGCGGAGGACGTGAGAAAGTAAAACATATTAAAAATCGACTTTATATTATGACTTATTACATAATTAAAATGCTTTTATTCTTCTTACACCTCTCATCCTACTCGCAGTGCAGCGTGCCTTTTAACATGTTACAGAAAGATTTGGCTTGTAGTTTTTACGATCGACCACCTGCCTGACGCCAACCCATCGTCAACCCCTTTGAAAAGAGATTAACATTCGTACGATAAAGTACAAATTTATTATTGTTAAAAGCATCGAAATAAGATGAAGACAAGAAACGTAATTCAAGCAAAGAAATGACCCCACCAAAACTCTGTGCAAGGGGGCAGGGCTATAAAAGTCTGTGCAGCTCTTTCCTTCATCAATTCATAAAAATACATTCATGGTCTCTAGTTGACACTTAATACGTCTAATTTTTTGCGTGGTGCAGAACGTCGTATCTCGATCTATTAACCGTCGTATCTAGAAATGTAATATTTAGACATTAACTTTTATGAAATAAAGTTGATTTTGAACGTTCCTTAATTTTTGTTGCGTGACTGAGGGTTACGTGTGATTTTACTTTTGCATGTAAGTGAAACCGTATTTTTGGTAGATTAATATTAGAGTTCTCGTTTTTAGTCATCTTATTTCGATGCTTCAAAGATTATTCGAATCTTCATGTCAGTTTTCTGCGGCTCTACTCAGAAAAGTAACATAAAGATTCAAATCATAATGTAAAATACTACAGTAGTAGTACAGTACTATAGTAGTATAGTACAGTAGTACATTGCGACAAAATGTCATTCCAATTATCAGGACCACGCTCCACCTCAATGTTCGCTTGTATTGTGTTACCAACTAAGCCTCCAGATTACGATGCATTAAAATGGACCATCGGCGTCTAATACGTTATAATCTGGCGAGAACCTAAGCTATAACTTATAAGTACGTACGTACATCTCTCATCAGTATTCTACTCTGACTTCGACCACTACGTGACTTCAACTCGCCAGGAATGCTTTGTACATTTCACAATGTATGAAACAGCCACAAAGGAATTCCCTGCACAGTCATCCGAGGAATTTCCTATGAAGGCTTTAACTCTACTTCCTATTTATACTGCAAAGGATTCTCAACCTCAAATTGTAGAGAACATAGTTGGTTTTTAATAAATAGAGCGTGTTGCCTGTATTTCATATGTTGACGTTTTATTAGTTTTCGATAATGGTTCTCTAGTTTGGTTTACGTTTGTAGTAACAACAACTTTATCTGTAGTTTAGACAAATAAATAGTTTTAGCAATTTAAAAGCAATAAGGTATTCAACTAGATATTTTACTAAGGTAGCTGTCCTTTGTTTGCGAGAGTACGTCTAGGTTCGTACCTTCGCTTTATCTATTTCTCTGGCCAAGCAGTAAGCTATTTATCGGTTTAAAGAGCATACAACCCACTAAAATTACTGGGAATTATGAGACTTAATAACGTATGTCTAGGGGTGACGGACGCAGTCCAGTGCCATATTGTAGTGCCTATTAATTCAAAGTTTTAGGTGGTGTTGTTGCTATTTATGGGCAAGCTTGCCATGGCGACTGACCAGTTCGCCACATCAATCAGGCAAAGAAAAAAAAAGTAAATCCTGACGTTATATAAATCTGCAAACACATGTGCTAGTAGTACCTAACATAAACACAGCCAAGTGTAATCTACACAGTTCCTTACGCGTCACAAATTTTATAAACAAATACCAATACTTAACATCCCGGATTTTGACCAGTTTCCACGAACGTAAACTAAGTTTTCTTATTATAGCTTTCACTGGTAATTTAGTAAAATAGTAAAACTAAACACACACTTGTGGTTAACGTCCCGGATTTGAGTTTTTTTTACCTCGAAGCTGAATAATACAAACATAATGGATTAATAACAGACCGAGGCGATTAAAGTGAAAAAGATCATGTTAAACTATTAGATAAATAAACCTAGCATAGATTGTTTATCCAGATTACGGGTTTTAAGGAATTTGATTTCTTCGAAACTTAATGATGTTACATTTCTTGGATACTCTAGCATCCTGTACTATGCTCTATCTACGGTTTTTACCACATTCATAGATCTGACGACGAGCCAAGTACTTAAATCTATGTACATACATACGCACTCACGCCTGTAATCCCCGAAGGGGTCGGCAGAGGTGTAACCAGTACACCCACATTTCGTATCTCCGTCCCACGATGTGATAGGGGCGAGCCTTTCGCCATACCGGGCACAAATTCCAGACTCCGGACTGATACTGAGCATTTCGTATTAGAAAAACCCAATACCACTTTAGCGTTAGCCTCAATCGTAACGCCTATGCATTACAACTACGCCACCGAGGCAGTCAGTTTGAATCTATGTAAGAATAAAAAAAATACGTACCCTTGTAGCAGACAAAACGTTTCAAGAGCAATTTAGTCATACTGAACCACTTTTGATGAGTTTTCAACGTGATACATTTTAACCCCTGACAAGAAGAGGGTGTTAAATTTTTTTATATATACATATATTCATTCGAATATCCTACTACTATTCTTCTTATTCTACCCGTCCTTATCACACTCGCTGTGCGGACGGCGTAATATGTTTTGTAAGAATGATACAGAGAGATTTGGCTTGTAGTTTTCACGACCGGTCACCTGCCTGACATCAACCCCTCTGGGGAAGAATATCCTACCACTATTAAAAGTGTGAAATTTTGGATGTATGTGAGTTTGGATATACTTATGTAAGTTTGTGAATTTCGATGTTTGTTAATCAATCACGCCTTAACAGCTGAACGGATTTGGATGAACTGGCACACAGGTAGCCCATGCTCTGGATTAGGACATAGGCTTTTTATCTCAGAAAAGGTTGTTCTTGACTGCAGAGCCGCGAGCAAAAACTAGTATATTATATAAGTAGTATAGTTTCCCTGCTCAATGCACACAGAAAATGTCAAACTACGTAAAATTATTTCGAGGTGAGTGGCCAGTCGCAATAAATAGGAAACCACAGGTACTGTCGCTTCGAAATAGTGTATTTTGACCGTGACCGGCAATCATAAAAAATAGCAGAACCGAATATTGCTTTACCGCAACCATATTCAAACAAAACCAGTAAACAGAATCAGAAATAAATACGAATTACGGAAGGTAAAGAGGGACTCTTTAGGATACAGATATTTTATAGAGATGTTCGGGCTCATCCGGGGTGTTACCACTGTCTCACAGAAAACCGACGTAAAGTAGCAGCTTACTGCTGCGTTTCGTGCGGTGAGTGAGATATCCGGAGGCCCAAATCCCCCTCCCCTTCCCAAACCCTTAATTATCCCTTTCCTTTAAGGTCGGCAACGCGCCCATGATTCTTTATGATACTAATTTTTTTACCCAATTTTTTTGGTATTAAACATGAAATGAAGATGATGATGATGAGTTGGAGTAAATATTAACCAGGTTTAAAGTAGTACAATTAGTTTTACCTACTGCTTGAGCTGGCTCGACTTTAAGGTTGGTAACATATTTAAATATACTATTCGTAAAATTTATTCCATTGTCATCAAAATGAGAACCAGCAAAGATAGACTTACGAATCATAATAATATCAATACGCGTGTTCGGGCGAACCTATTTCTGAGTAATTTGAATTAAAATCTCAGAATGTTTAACTTTGTTTTTGTCCATGACACCTTATCTTGCTTAGGTTCGTATTCATAATTTTAATAAAGCAGTAATGTGAACAGTCCAACTGACAGGTGTACTGGTCAAGTCGCTTAAACTTTTATGTTGAGTGTCTAACTTAATTACTCAGTGGTGTTGGAATGTGGCGTGAAAAACACAACACGAACGTTCTTGATTTCTTCCGTTTGATTATAATTGGTTGAGAGACCAACGTGTTACGTTATCCTAACTAATATTATGAATGCGGAATTGAGTATGTTTGTTTGTTACGCTTTCACGCCTTAATCGTTAAACCGATTTTGACGAATTTTGGTACACAGACAGATGGGACCCTGGAGATGGTTATAGGCTACTTTTTATCTCGAAAAAGGCTGTTTACGCGGGCGGAGCCGCGAACAAAAGCTACACAATTTAAGCTAGAATGCAACGCGTTTAGACGGATTCCGACACTCGCTTTCGTGTCATGTGATAAACGTCTATCGGTTTAAGATCGATTCATATATTAATGCTTTGAATGTAATACGAAATGACAGATGAAACCATTTTTAACACGACGCGATCGTTGGTTTTCTAAACGGAAGTCGGTTGATACGTGTTGAAAAAACGAGAGACGATATTGCATAGACGCGCGCGCGATGGAACGAATACTTTTTTAATTTTAGCCATCGAAATAAAATAACTAGAAAGATAACTCTCATAAGAATCTGCCATAAATACGGCTCCACTAACTAACACATGCAAAGGTAAAAACACACGTAACTTATACACGCAACAAAAATTAATGAACGTTTATAATAAACTTTATTTCATAAAAGTTAATGTCTAAATATAAAATGTCTAGATCGAGATACGACGTTCTGCACCGCGCAAACATTAGACGTATCAAGTGTCGACTAGAGATTATTATGCACAGATTTTTTTAGCCCCGTCCTCTTGCACAGAGTTTTGGTGGTGTCATTTTTTTGCTAGAGTTACGTTTCTTGTCATCTTATTTATGATTTTAACAGTCTAATATCCGTTCCCAATATTCTGTCTATCGTCACATTTGCTTAATATTAGTATTGTTTTGACAGATCTTCCATACAAAAATTATCAAAATTTTACTGCCAGTAAGCAAATCTGTCGATAGATAGAATATTGGGAACGGCCATAAGGGAGCAGAACTTTGTTCATCCGAACACGCCTAAAAAGTAATCTAACAAAAGCGTATGTTCTTGCATGTGACAGCTGTGATAATTAGCATAACAGATTGTTCCTAGATATCTCAACGGACTCAATAACTCTGAGTTGGGCGCACTAAATGTCTCATTTATTGCTCATTAGAAATTAATTTACTTGGACATGTCAATTATACGTCGATAAAATGAACTATATTTAGATGGTGCGGTTGTGAACAATGATGAGGGAACAACAGGGAATAAATGAATGAATCTACAAGATATACCGAAGATGGGTGAAAATAACTGCCTCGGTGGCGCAGTTGTAATGCGTACGCGTTACGATTTAGGCTAACGCTGAGGTCTCGGATTCGATCCCCGGGTCGGGTAAAGTGGTATTGGGTTTTTCTATTACGAAATGCTCAGTATCAGCCCGGAGTCTGGAATTTGTGTCCGGTATGGCGATAGGCTCGCCCCCTATCACATCGTGGGACGGAGATACGCTCGGCGAAATGTGGGTGTACTGGCTACCCCTGCCTACCCCTTCGGGGATTACAGGCGTGAGTGCGTATGTATGAGTGAAAATAAATAAAAAAAAAAAGGCAAAAGGGCCCATAGTACAAACAAACAAATCAATCATATGATACAAAAGTAATATAAAATAAAATAATAAAAAAAAAAAACATATTCTGGGAACTTCATTGATTTTTAAGATTCCGTACTCAAAATTTGCTAGATAAATCGGAATACAAAAAGTATGGAAAATATAGGTGTTGACGTCAGGCAGGTACTTAGGTGGCCGGTCGTAAAAACTATAAGCCAAATCTTTCTGTTACATATTGTGTTAAAAAAGAATGTTGCGCCGACCCCATTGCGAATGGGATAAGGGCAGGTGGAAGAAAATGAAGAATATGTCTTAGCCATATTAAAAATATCCGTATATCGACAAAAAACGTTATATCAACTTAACATTTGGACGACCTTTTTGGCATTTTATAAAAATATTGAAATGTCGTCTTGGGATTTGGATCTCTTTTTATCATCCTCTTTAAAATATTTTTTTACGTTTTAGGGTTCCGAATATAAATGGCAAATCGGAACCTTTATAATTTCGTCATATCTGTCTGTCCGTCCGTGTGTCACAACCATATTATTCGGAGACTATTAGCACTATATGCATGACATTTGGATGACGTATTCTATGAACCGTTACATAAAGATGTAGTAAAAATATGAAAAACATATTGGGGATGACTCTCCATACATGTGGGTAACTTTTGTTTTTATTGCATAGGCAAATAAAACAATACAAGCAGTGGGTCACTTGATGGTAAGTAATCTCCACCGCCCAAGTACGCCCACAATACTAGAAGAATCATCGGCGCGTTGCCGACCTTATAGGAAAGGGATCAAGGGGTTGTGAAAGGGAAGGGCATTTGGGCCACCGCATATCTCACTCACCGTACGAAACGCAGCAGCAAGCTGCTACTTTACGCCAGTTTTCTGTGAGACAGTGGTAACGACCCGGACGAGCCGGCCCATTCGTGCTGTAGACAAACCTGTCTACAGCGTGGCTCTACCACTCTGATAACTGCGGGATGATTGTTTTCCACTGCTCATAGGCATGGCCGGCAACGGATGACAATTCTCAGCGAGATTATTTTGTATGGTCCGGTGCGTGACGTTACGTGCCTAGATATGAATGATACATAAAAGTCTCTAGGTAAATGTTGATGGTATATTAATTTTAAGAAACGTGATGTCCTGCCGTGGTAACAGTAGTGATATCATCTTGATCCCTCCTTTTGCGGCAATGATTTCGATAAGCTTTGATTATGGACACATATGCTATGATCCACGGATATAAATCTTCGTCTATTTTGACTCATCTACATCCGAAGGGGTAGGCAGGGGTGTAACCATTTCACCCACTTTTACATACATACATACGCACTCACGCCTGTAATCCCCGAAGGGGTAGGCAGGGCTGTAACCATTTCACCCACTTTTACATACATACGCACTCACGCCTGTAATCCCCGAAGGGGTAGGCAGAGGTGTAACCAGTACACCCACTTTTACATACATACATACGCACTCACGCCTGTAATCCCTGAAGGGGTAGGCAGGGGTGTAACCAGTACACCCACTTTTACATACATACATACGCACTCACGCCTGTAATCCCCGAAGGAGTAGGCAGGGGTGTAACCATTTCACCCACTTTTACATACATACATACGCACTCACGCCTGTAATCCCCGAAGGGGTAGGCAGAGGTGTAACCAGTACACCCACATTTCGCCGAGCGTATCTCCGTCCCTTATGTTATAGGGGGCGAGCCTATCGCCATACCGGGCACAAATTCCAGACTCCGGGCTGATACTGAGCATTTCGTAATAGAAAAACCCAATACCACTTTACCCGACCCGGGGATCGAATCCGAGACCTCAGCGTCAACCTCAGTCGCAACGCGTACGCATTACAACGGCGCCACCGAGGCAGTCGTCACCCAGTTTTCGCCGAGCATATCTCCGTCCCTTGATGTGATAGGGGGCGAGCCTATCGCCATACCGGGCACAAATTCTAGACTCCGGGCTAATACTGAGCATTTCGTAATAGAAAAACGCAATACCACTTTTACCACGTCAACCTCAGTCGTATCGAGTACGCATTACAAGTTACAACTGCGCCATCGACGCAGTGGTTTTGTAGTAGGTTTTTAAGACGACTAAAAAAATTACAATTGCTAGAGGTAAATAAATAAATAAATACACCCAACAGTCACACACATAGTCCTGACCCCACACTAGGTAAACCTGTGTCGTGGGTATCAGGAACTACGAGGGACTTGCGGTCCCACAACACCCAGACCCGAGACCAATATTTGTGGTTCACACAAACATTTGTCTCAGTGTGGGAATCGAACCCACGGCCTCTCGCTTCGCTGCCGGCTACTCGCCCGCTGCGCCACGGAGGTATTTTTGGAGTCGGGGCCGGCCGGTGCTGCTGCCAGTTAAATGAAATTGCAGCGGCTCCAAAAAGATCTCTAGAAATTGCTCTAGGATTTCCACTTGCTCGTTCGCCGGTCACTGCTATAAAAATAATGTTATTTTTGACTTATCAGTGTTATTTTTGAAGCCTGTTTTGAAGGTCTGTTAAAACTTATTTTACTTATAATTTTTAATAGTTAGAACAGCGACGACATGTAAATTCCAATACAATAACACAATTGCGACGAGTAAGCTGTAATCCGTTGAGAAGTTTATTTTTTTTTATTTAGGTAGTACTGTCATCAGATCTTAAACAAATTTATTTGGGACCACATCACAGATAAACTGAACATGAAATTAATGATATTTTTTTCAAATAAAATTAATCCACAATAATTAACGGAGAATTCGTACATACATAAAAAAGGACAACGTCCTCCTTTTTGAAATCGATTAAATGATATATGGCCATGGAGCAGTGCTGCGCAAAACGAAACATAATGAACAATGTAGGTACTATGTAGTTTATTGAATGCCGACGAAGTCACCGGAGCAAGTTTTTATTACAATTCTACAATTCCGAACAGGCAACGATATTATAAGAATTATATGCGAGACAGGTTATGTTTTGCCGCATTTTTTATGATAATCAGCAGGTAGCGAAATTGTTTCTTAGGTGCAACTTTTTATGCCACCTCTTTATAAGTGTTGAGGATAAAAAGTGCATTTGTGGTATTTTGATTAACTGAGACACCGTGTCATATACGGTAATAAACCAAAGACTTTAATGTATACTACTAGACAAGCTGCGCGGTACATAGAAATTGTTACCACAAGTTGTGGTCAATTGACCGTAACTCAATATTACCATCTTGCTTACTCTCGACTAGGACCCCTATCACGCTCCCTGTTTGTGAGCTGTCAAACTCCCGTGTTATGTGTCGCAATTTTACTTCCAAACAGCCCGTCTAGTATATTATACATTACATACGCACTCACGCCTGTAATCCCCGAAGGGGTAGGCAGAGGTGTAACCAGTACACCCACATTTCACCGAGCGTATCTCCGTCCCACGATGTGATAGGGGGCGAGCCTATCGCCATACCGATAATAAACACACAAGTGTGGACTGTTGTCAAATGTTACAACCTAATGTCACAAATCGATCGTTCTGACACTAACGAACTTAACAAACATTTTTTTGCTCACAGGTAGACATTGACCTGGATTCAGATAAAGGCTACTTTTATCCCGGAAAAAGCCAAATGACGGAATCATTTCGGTTTCTTTTTCTTGTTTTTTTTGCCAATCTTTTTTATTCTACGATCCTTACACTTCTCTTTGGCCATGAATTATGGAAGCTATTATAGTGATGGTAATTTAAAAATGATAATCTATGCAAATTTGTTCATGTTACAATGACATACCTATTCTTCAATCCTGCGAGTTAACAATTTGTCAATTAACTCTTCAATTATTTAGTCTAGGTCCTAGGTGGGTATCTGAAGTGCATTATCATATTGTGTAAACTATGCATTTCTTATTTAAAATGAGCTGTAATTAAAATATTTCAAATGTATTTAACGATTAACAAGAATAGCCAGATTGTTAACAATTAAGTCGAAGCCATTTCATCAAGGATTAGTAAAACATCATTTGCGACCCTATCATAACGATAGGGTTGCCAGGCTCTAAAATAAAAAGTCGGTCTCGGCGCTGTATTAGGCTGGACATTTACCCTAAAAACCGGATATTTTTCCCTAAAAGCTGGACATATCTTTTTTTAAAGCTGGACATCACTTTTATAATAAAAAGGACGGGTCGTATTAAATATGTTTATTAATTCATTTACTAATAAACCCTAAAAAGGTTTAAGATGTTTATTTCTCAAATTTGCTCTTTGAATCAGATTATGACCTTGTAAGAGGCTTAAAAAAGTAGACGTGGCGAAAGATACGGGCGTTTGCTTAATAGATATCGTAACTAAATATAATATGAGAGCTGATGGCCTTAGTTTTTTTTATTGAGACTGTTGTTATTTGAATCCATTAATTTTATTATTATAATCAATAAGATACGTTCCCCAAAATCTAATATCGAAAGAATTATATAAATCATTTGAAAAATAAATAATAAATCCACTGGAAGGGGTAGTTGTGTAATGGAAAAAGGATGCACGACAAGGCATGTTACGTCACATGCCAGGTCACGTGATTACGGTGCTCGCGTGCGAGGGAGATAGTAAGAAGTCCCCACTCCGCGCCCTCCTTTGCTCATACCAATATTTAAAACATGAACGGCGGCCTGAATTTTTACCCAATTTTAATTCTGTTTCCGCAAAATAGTTTGTTTTTCGTATTATTGTCCGTTGCGTATGTAATAGTGTATAAAATTAGACATAGTCAAACACCGTATTAAGGTCGATTAGCCGCTTGATGGACGAGAGCGTTACTGGCGTCAGTAACGCTCTCGTCCATCAACAATCAACACCCAACTAAACAGCTTGACAGACCGTGACGCCAACTGACTATGCGTTAGCATACGTCGGTGTAGGACGGGATGCGACCTGACGTGACTGACGCCTGTGACGTGATCATCAGAAGTGATAATCAATCTGACATTTAATACTTACCCCACGGTGAGATACGAGTCTTGTATCGTGGGTATCAGGAACTACGAGACTTTTGGTCTCACAAAACCTCATAGCCCTACTTTCTACTACTATTATATGTAAAACTAGCTTTTACTTGCGGCTCTGCCCGCGTGTATGACCTCTTCTGGGTATAAGTAGCCTATGTTCTAATCCAGGTCTACCTGTGTAAAATTTCATCCAAAACCGTTCAGCTGGGCATGATTGACTAACATCCAAATTCCCAAACTCATAAACATCCAAACTTTTACATTTATAGTAGTAGTAGTAGGATAGGGATTTGGAAGTTTGTGTGTTTGTGCACTTTGGATCTTTGTTAGTTCACATCGTGGGACGGAGATACGCTCGGCGAAATGTGGGTGTACTAGTTACACCTCTGCCTACCCCTTCGGGGAATACAGGCGTGAGTACGTATGTATGTATTTGTTAGTTTTTATCCTGGGAAAGGTCGTTCACACAGGCGAAGCCGCGAAGAAAATCTAGTAGAAGATAAAATGGCTTGATGCTCAATTCAAAGAAACATAACAAAACGTAATCAAACAATAGGAAAGGTGCAACACTGATAATATTGCAGTTTGTACCATCGAAATAAGGTAACTTTGCACGTCAAAACGGTTTCAAATTTCGCACATTGTTATAAATAAACTGTGAAACTAAGCAAATACCATTCTTAAATATACACTAAACACCGTTAAGTTCGCAATGTGAGTAATAAGTTAAATGGATTGAGGAAAACACCTTCACACACGTTTGTTTACAAAACATTGGTTTTTTCCACTATGGCAACACCAAAACACCTGTCAAAAAATCAACACAAACGCAAATTACTAATTACTTACAGCTATATCCAAAGTCGACGTCGAGGACATGTCAATGGTGAATATACCATCACTACTCGACGCTGGTACCACTTTAGTCCCACGTTTCGGCACCCGGAAACATCCAACCACTTCAAACGTGCGCACCATTGTTTTAATTTCACTTTTAACACTGTTTTAATTCAACAACTTGACAGTTGGAGTAATGGCGGACCGTGAGCGGTGGCGTGACGTGCGCACGCGCAGAGTTATCGCGGACGAATGGTTTGTTACGACCGTTGAGTCAACTCAGGTAGGAAAAGCTTTTGGTGTCTATTATCTAGCTTTTGGTCAGGGGTGGAATATTATTTGGGGCCCTTATGTGGCACAAGAGTCATCAAAGAGATATAAGATAAAAAGTTCGGAATGTAGGTAAAGGTTGCGGTTTGAAACCTTTATTTTCGTTTTATTCTAACCGCAAATAACATAATGTGAAAGATAAAACAAATTCAACAATTTGGGAGACCTTATAAATAAATAAGTATGAATTGCCGCCAATCTACCGTTAACGAAGCATGCAAGACAATATGATAGTTATCAATACTATTAAGGAATAAAATCTTGCTCATTTACCCCCCTCTGAAATGTTTTTATGAGTAATAAACTCATAAAAACATTTCAACAAAAAAAACTAAAAGATATATATTTAAAACTACACATTTTTTTTTCGAATGGACTTGTGCTCTTAGCCTATATTTCTTTTACAGCGTCACCTGACAATAAAGCCAGCGTTCTAGCCAGAAATTTATATTATGTATTTAGTAGCGATCGAGGCGCCTTTTGGAAGGCTCAGGCCTTAGCTTGAACAATCGCTAGGGAGTATAGTTAAGGACCATCTCTGCACATCAGTGTGCCGAGGGCCAGTTGTGGGAGTTCTTCGGAGTCGCAAGCATGTCCTATGTCGGGGTCGTGTGTTATTGTTGCGATTCGGAGTGGGAAAAGAAACTGCTGCTTCGATAGTGCATGTAATGAGGTCGTTGGGATTTGCTAAAGCATGTTTGAAGTAGACAGAGAGACATAATTTTGTGTGAATAGTCAACCCCAAGGGTAGTTACAAGGGTTTGAACTAGCAGTAAAAACAAGGAGTACAAAAATAATCATTCAAATCGGTCCACATTTGGCGGAGTTACGCGTAAACATATATGCTCGTATTATGTAGTAATAGACAAAGCGGTGGTAACAACCCAAACGGTTCACTGAAACTTCAAATACCCCCCTTCCAATCCTCGGGACGGCCACGTATCCATGATTTCGCACGTGTTTCCTCCTTCCTATAACTTGGGATCCTTTAAACGGAGTGTGAAGAAGCAACTAAGCAGGCCGGCATAATTCTGCCGATCTGCAATAGATTCAGTGTCTATCGTTGGTCGACAGTATTCATGGATATACTTACCATCAGGTGTAGCGTAGTCACTTTGCCGAACCAGGATAAAAAAAAAAACTCTGGTAGTGTGGATGTTGATAAGTTGTGGAAATCACACCATCAGGTGCCCCACTTGTTAGTCGCTGACCTCTGCTTAATAAATTATCCACTCTCATTAATACAGAAGACCCGAGGCCGCACAAATCAGAGGAACAGTCTGTAATACAGGGCTAATAATTATTATTATTAAAAATAAAATTATAATTATTTTTATGTAAGTACTTTTAGGGCTCTCCCTTCCTTCCGCTTTCCGTCATAATCCACCTTTGTACTTAAGTCATTGTTTCGTAATCACGTACGCTAGTTTTTTATGGTTTCCTAGTTAAACAATCGCAAGTTTATCTCGTGATTTATTATGGTCTGGTCTATTGTTTTGCAAAAAAGCGAGATATTACTGGAATTATAAAAAAGTCGGGAAATACTCAAGCAGTGAACTAACGTGTAATAAAGTATTTAAATACCCCGATTGTCCCACGCAAAGTTTGGTCCCTCCTTTATTCCGGCATGTACTAGGTGGAAGGTCCCTTGAATGCGAGAGGCCATCTGGGTTGGTACCACCGCTTGGTTTACTTCTGCCACCAAACAGCAGTGTGTAGCACGATTGTGTTTCGTTGTGAAAGTTATTGAAGCCAGTGAAATTACTGGGCATTATGAGACTTAACATCTTATGTCTCAGGGTGACGAGCGCAGTCCAATGTCTTGCAGTGCTTTGTAATTCAAAGTCCTGTGTGATGCTGTATCTGTTTATGGGCTGGCGTGGCGCTTACCATCAGGCGACCTGCTCGTTTTGTCATTTAAGCTAATAAAAAAAAGTCGAGTCGGGTTGATCATGCTGTAGACAAAGACGGCTATATTGCTTCACTTTAGGTGCCATCGACGGAGAACAAAATGGTATTACGAGACTATCCCACCCACACACCCGCCACTGTAACTCCTGTAAACCAGGATCGACAGTGGCACGCATATTTCGACACCGAGCAATGAAGCTCGGCGAGACTCTGGGAATGCATATCGTGTCTTTATCCCGCAACGAAATTAATCAAATAGAAAATTAGGGAGGAGTTGGAAATAATAATTGTCCACTTCCCTCCATAGCAACGCGGGAGACAAAATAATGAACTAAGGAGGTCTTAACCTCAGGCACAAGGACATTTACACCTGGATAAGCCAGATGTAAAGCACCACGGATATCATTAAGTGGGTCCTATCACGTGAGCTGTTAAACTTGATTCCAACAAAATGGTATGGAGTATCTCATGAACTCAGCACCACATTATTAAAATTAGGGGAACCGACAGGTTGATACACTCTTACATCAAACCACCAAGAAGACCATACTCCGTATTGACAAATGATTGCACCAAATCTAGGCTACTATACTTTTTCTTTATGCCTGGAGACTGGACTTACCTGGCTTGATTCCAGGGCCCACTTTCAAACTTAGACGCTTCCACTTCACCCGACCTTAGGCATCTTTCGTAGTGAGACCATTGGCTCTCATTTCTTCCTTTAATACGTCAAGGCAGCGCTGTTTGATCCGTCCGTGGGCTCATATCTCTGGTGCGTTCTGGCATCGTATTTGCGACTGATGTTCTCAGTCTCACCAAGCCTCTGACCAACTGACTGACTCTGACCATGCCGCCTTAAGCAACATCCTTAGTTTATCCGCCGCGTTGCTACGTATTACCGGAGCGAATTCTCGGGCGAAGCTTACTAGATCATAAATCAACAAAATCTGATATATTTTTGGTATTTTAATGGCCCAATAAAACTAAGGTTACAAGAACTGCCACAAGGCTTCGAAGGTTATAAAAGAGTTATTGTTCTACAAAAACTTAATTGACATAATAACCGGCTTAAATTGATTCTATTTTTAACAGACTTATTAAAGGAGGTATTTCTGAACTCGACCAGCTTTTTTGTTGGTTTGTGGCAGATGTCGGCGAACGAGCAAGTTGATCACTTGATGGCACGTGATCTCTACCGGCTACTAATTACAATACTAGAAGTATTATGGATGCGTTGATGCCCTTAAAGGAGGGAAATGGGGATTGGGAGGGGGAGGGGGATTTGGGTCTCCGTAAATCTCACTCACAGTATGAAACGCAGCATTCAGCTGACATATCACGACGGGTCTCTATTAGATAGCGGTATTACTGCGATCGAGCTGATCCATGAAAAAAGTGTCTACAACTTGATTCTACCACTTACAAATTTAGGGTTCTGCCTCGGTGGCGCAGTTGTAATGCGTATGCGTTACGACTGAGGCTGACGCTGAGGTCTCGGGTTCGATCCCCGGGTCGGGTAACAGTGATATTTTATTTTTCTATTACGAAATACTTAGTATCAGCCCGGAGTCTGAAATTGTGCCCGGTATGGCGATAGGCTCGCCCCCTATCACATCATAGGACGGAGATACGTTGGGTGAAATGCGGGTGTACCGGTTACACCTCTGCCTAGCCCATCGGAGATTACAGGCCTAAGTGCGTATGTATGTATGTAAATTTAGGTTTATTTGTTCACTTGCTATGTGTGTATAAGTTTATAGTTTGATTTGTTTGGTAGTGTAGCCAATCCCATTTTGATTAATACCATTTCTTTTTCTTTTATTTCGTGGCACGGCAATGTGACTAAACTGGACTTAATGTTAAGTACAGTACAGTCTATTAAAAGCCATAGTCACTCGACGGTCGCAGAATTATACCAGCCTGAAATTGGATATAGGTACATTGGCTTACCCCAGAACGCGACTCACTTGAACGAGTTACTAACCAGTCGGGTATATCAGGTATTCTCCCACCAGTAAAATCCTTCTACATCGTATTGTACGTAACAGATAGTATTGAGTACGATATGAGTTTGTAAGAGTAGTCTCTATTTGTTCTGAGTCAGTACAAGGTCCAACTTCAAATGAGGCGAGGCTTGTTGAAGCTCACTCGCTCGTTCTCACTCTTTCACGCACGCAGCCCGCGTCATGGGAGAAGTAACAGAGTAACGTGACATATAATTTGAAGAAGTACATGCAAAAAAATTGAGCATCTCTTACAATAATTCGTCATGTATGGGACAAATGTAATGTCTCTTGTATGACCTATTCAGAAACAGAAAGTACGGCGGGGAAAAATCCGAATGTAATTAATATAAATATACATAATATGTAATTAAGATACATATTCATACCATATTAATAATATTTGAGTGGTAGAGCCACGCTGTAGTTTTGTCTACAGCATGAATAGGTCGGCTCGTTCGGGTTGCTAGTACTGCCTCACAAAAAAACGGCGTAAAGTAGCAGCTTGCTGCGTTTCGTACGGTGAGTGAGATATCCGGAGGCCAAATTCTGTCCCCTTTGCAATCCCTTAATTATTCCTTTTCTTTGAGTCTGCAACGCGCCCATGATTCTTATGGTATTGTGGGCGTACATATGCTGTGGAGATCACTTACAATTAGGTGATCCACTTGCTAGTTCGCCGGCCTATACTATTAAAAAAACATTTCCCCGCTTGAGGATAAAATCACGTGACTCACTCAATCACAGTACCATGGAAATTGCTTGTACAAAACCAGTTTAACCGCTTGACAAGAAAGGGAAAGTCAGTCATAATTTGAAATCATTTCCCCAATATTTCAATATTACCTCATTATAAACCATAACCCAGCTAGATTAGATTGTTCACAGTTTCTGCAAATTTGTAAAGGTTTTGTAATCTAGGACAATAGTGTGACTTTGTTGTTATTGGCTAAAATAAAACTAAATTAAGTAATATTTATTCAGTTCAATGTAACTTCAATGACAAACTAAAGTGCCCTATGTCTGTATGTATTACAGGACTAAACTATTTTAGGGTAGCCTTTGGGCTATCAACGGAGTGAGTAGTTTTGAGTGGTAGAGCCGCGCTGTAGACAATTTTGTTGTCGGCGGCCTGTAGGCCAATTCTCGTAATTTAAAATGTTCATAATATCATTCCGATCTAGTCTCAGCGTCAAGAAAGTTGCAAATGGCATTCTCTTAAACCAATAATCAACGTCAAATGCACCTAGCATTAGCAGTAGCATTATACCGTTTTGGCTTCAGTCAACTTTTATTCTATATTCAATCTTATTACGATCTATGTTCACATTTGACGTTGATTATTGGTTTAAGAGAATGCCATTTGCAACTTTCTTGACGCTGAGACTAGATCGGAATGATATTTTGAACATTTATACAATTACGAGAATTGGCCTACTTGTGACGTATTAGTCTCCTGTCCGCTAGTGTTTTGAATCTCTATCCTCAGCGACCTTTTCCCAAGCCACATGGTCGATCCCAAATGAGATCATATCTCTCTTGGCGCAGTCTTTAAATCGTAGCACTGGTCTTCCAACGTCTCTAATTCCGTTTGCTATAACACCAAGCAAGACACGGCGTGGTAGACGAACAATAGGTAGTAAAGTAATACATATAAAAAACAAATATACGTGTCAAAATGCGAAACTCCTTATTTGTTTTTCGTCGAATAAGAGACCAAATCATAATGAATCACATTTGCAGGTACCGTTTATATGATCCAGTAACTATAATTATCACTTTTGTTTTGTAGTAGCCTTCTGAATCATTAAGTAACGGGGAGAACTATTAGTATATATAAGTGTATCTATGGGGGAGAACGTTCTGCCGTCAAGCAACAGCATGTAAGCACTGTTGTGTTCCGGTTTGAAGGACATTGAAGCCAGTGAAATTACTGGGCATTATCAGACTTAACATCTTATGTCTCGCCGCTCTTAATGCCATGCAGTGCATTATAATTCAAAGTGATGTGTGGCGTTGATTCTGTTTATGGGCAGACATGGCGCTTACCATCAAGCGAGCGACCTGCTCGTTTCGTCATACAGCTAAAAAAACTAAGCTGTTTATTTGTAGCACTAATCATACCAAATTCAAAAGTATCTAAAAATCTACTTCGATCACCATTCCTGTCTCTCCGGATCCTGAAAGATCCGGATGGCACTAATTTTTTGTGGTAGAGCTACGTTGTAGATCCCTTTGTCTACGGTGGGGCTTATTTGACCGGGTGATTACCACTGTCTAACAGAAAACCGACGAAAGTGACAGCTAGCTGTTGCGCTTCGTACGGTAAGGAGATTTTAAAACCCCATTCCTCAAAGATCGGTTACGCATATGTTTATTCTACAATTGTGTGAATGGTAGAGCTACGGTTTAGACAGTTTTGTCTACAGCATGAATGGGCCGAATCCACCGGGTCGTTACTACTGTCTCAGAAAATCGACGTAAAGTAGCGGCTTGCTGCTGCGTTTCATACGGTGAGTGAGATATCCGGAGGCCCAAAATCCTTCCCAATTCCTTAATTTGTCCCTTTCCTTTAAGATCGACAACGCGCCAATGTTTCTTCTGGTATTGTTTGCGTACATGGGCCGTGGAGATAATTTCTCCGTCAATTAGGTAAAATAATTTGTGTATTTAATATAAAACTTCGATAATAATCAACAGCAGATAGGTATCATGATTAAAATATAGGTCTTTGCATTAATTGGCGCCAGAAACAACGTTGCATTTTTATATATGTTTTAAATTCCACAGTTAATGATGTTGTTATATTGATTAAAAAGATATTCATGAGATACAAATTCTTAGTAGAGTCTGAATGAATCATCGAAATAAGATGAATTAATAAAAAAATACACCCAACAGTCATACATATAGTCCTGACCCCACACTAGGTAAACCTGTATCGTGGATATCAGAAACTACGAGGGACTTTCACAACACCCAGACCCGATTTTTTTTTGTGGATCACACAAACATTTGTCTCATTGCGGGAATCGAACCCACGGTTTCCCGCTTCGATTTAAACATAATATTAGGTATGTACAAGGTAGGTTATTGTTAGAAACTCCGGTAATAATCTTACGTGAGTGGTAGAGCGATGCTGTAGATTGTGTCTACAGCACGAATGGGCCGGCTCGTCCGGGTCGTTACCACTGTCTTACAAAAAACCGGCGTAAAGGCGTTTCGTATGGTGAGTGAGATAACCGGAGGCCCAAACCCCCTCCCCTTTCCAATCTTTTATTTATCCCTTTCCTTTAAGGTCTGCAACGCACGTGTGTGGATCTGGGTTTATTTGCATCCCAAATGTTTACGTATACAGTGAAAGTGTATCGAATTGCAAACGGCACACAAGGACATTGGCTTTTATACCGCTGACTCATTCAGTCAAAGAATTTAAATTGATCTATATATAAATGGTAGTGCCTTTTTATATGAAGGTAACTTTATCTTAAGAATGGTAATTGCTCCTATCACCACCACAGGTTCTCTAATTTCTTTCTTTCTTTCTGCCTGGCGTTATCCTGGCTTAATGCCATGGTCCGCCTTCTCAACCATAGATTTAACGGTATTTGGTATTTTAAGGTATGGCGACTCGTCCTCTGAACCCCACATCCCGGCACGACAACCAAGTTTCACCATCGCGTCGCCTCGATTTTCTTAATTATTATACAAACGCTTCTTTATGAGGTGCTGTACTTAAAGGATACCAACCGATCCCTATTTAAACTTATGCAGCTTATACGAGTGGCTGTCTTTTTTATAGCATAGGCTAAACTAAAATAAAATAAAAAAAAATCTGAAAAAGGTACACAAAAAGATACTTTCAACGAAATGTTGTTTTAATATGCTAAATTGTATACCTTTTGAGATACTTATAGTTTTACAGTATAGTATAGTACAGTATATATAGTGTTACGCCACGGAACCCTTCACTGTGCGTGGTCTGTCACGCACTTGGCCGATTTTTAAATTGGTAGAGCCACGTTGTAGACAGTTTTGTCTACAGCATGAATGAGCCGGCTCGACCGAGTTGTTACTGCTGTCCACAGAACACCGGCGTAAAGCACCGGCTACTGCTGCGTTTCGTATGGTGAGTGAGATATCCAGAGGCCCAAATCCTCTCCCCTTCCCAATCTCTTAATTATTCGTATCCCTCAAGTTTGGCAACGCATCCATGTTTCTTCTGGTGTTGTGGATATACATGGGCGGTGGAGATACTTACCATCAGATGACACTCTTGCTCTTTTGCTGGACTTTACAAAAAAAGACAAAATGAAAAAATGCACTATCGCAGTAAACCATAGAGAATAAAAAAAGAATCACTAAAATTAGTCCACATTTAACGGAGTTATGAGTGAACACACATAAAAGTAAATACAGAGTAATTCAGAGCGTCCTCCTTTTTGCAGTAGGTAAACACTGTCTACAGCGTGGCTCTACTACGTACAAAAACTGATTCTGCTATGTTCACCGTGCATTTTTTACCTTTTTCCGTTCGAGAAACGTGTTTCACAAGGACCTTTTTATTATAATGAGGTTCGTGAGATAAATTCTTAAAGCCCATATAGAACTTCTTCGAAGTAACTATGTGCTTTTACTAGAAGAATGAATGAATCATATTTTAAATTTGTTTTAATGGTTATCTGAATACTAACTGTTGTCTGCGGCTCCGCCCTTGTGAAACCACCCCCCTATGCCATGCATGCCACAGGCGAATAACAGAAAACTCTTCTTTACGAAGTCGCATCATATAGTTTGAAATAAAACACGTTTTAACTGTTGTGCAAAACAAACCTTAAATATATTTATTTATGTATAAATAAAATATAACTCCGCCAACGGGAGCGATTTGGATGGTTCATTTTGTATTCGATAGGGTTGACTTCGGTGATGGTCCCATTTATATTTGAGCACATAATTCCACCCCCTAAAAAAATCGGAGATGAAACACTGAAAACTTCGACATTGATGCACCGATTTTGATGATACTTTCACATAAAAGTAGTTAAGTAGTTTTTGAGTGGTAGAGCCACGTTGTAGACACTTTTGTCTACGGAATGAATGGGCCGGCTCGCCCAGGTTACTTACGTTATTTTCTTACAGAAAACCGACGTAAAGTAGCAGCTTGCTGTTGCGTGTCATACGGTGAGTGAGATATCCGGAGGCCCAAATCCCCGTCCCCTTCCCAACCCCTTAATTATCCCTTTCCATTAAGGTTCGGACAACGCCCATAATTCCTTTGGTATTGTGGGCGTACATGGGCGGTGGAGAACAAGCAATTAGGTCACCTGATGGTAAGAGATCACTAGCGCCCATGCGCCCTTAAGGAATGGGGTAAATTAAGGGATTGGGATGGAGAGAGGAATTTGCTAACACCCGGTATACGTTGGCGTACGTGGTACTAATCTGTCTCTATCTTAAATTAGAGCAACAGGAAGAAATTACACAAAATGGTGTAACCAAAAAAATCCGTCACGTGATTATCCTGTGTATCATGTCAGGGTCTGTCGCATACACTACGCACTCACCGTGACTGATAAGTTGATGTCTCATCTAATTTGATTTAGGCACTTCTTCAGTCTGCAAGCAATTTTGTTTGATGTCACTGTTTTCCTTAAACGATTTAAAACTACATGATTGGTTTAGTGTTATATTATTTTTATAGCAGAGGCCAGGAAACGAATAATTGAGTCACCTGATAGTATATGTGGGCGCTAAACGAGATTTCGTTTAAAAATATTAATTAATCAATAAAATTATGTCCGTACCAACACAAAATATACCGATTTAGGTAAGTGTTTAATAATGTGTTTCAATCTACACTAATATTCATACGCACTCATACGCACTCACGCCTGTAATCCCCGAAGGGGTAGGCAGAGGTGTAACCAGTACACCCACATTTCACCGAGCGTATTTCTGTCCCTTATGTGATAGGGGGCGAGCCTATCGCCATACCGGGCACAAATTCCAGACTCCGGGCTGATACTAAGTATTTCGTAATATAAAAACCCAATACCACTTTACCCGACCCGGGGATCGAACCCGAGACCTCAGCGTTGACCTCAATCGTAACGCGTACGCATTACAACTGCGCCACCGAGGCAGTCATGTAAAAACAGAAAACATGTAACAAACATACAAAAATACAAATTTTATATTTATTTATTTACACTTCATATACATGTAGTATAAAGGCGGACTTAATGCTATAAGCATTCTCTCCCAGTCAACCTTAGGGTAATGTAGAGATGTACTTGGCAGGTTTTTTTATGGCATAGGCCGGCAAACGAGCAGGTGGGTCACCTGATGGTAAGTGATCCCCACCGCCCAAGTACGCCCATAATACCAAAAGTATCATGAGTGCGTTGCTGACCTTAAAGGAAAGGGATAATTAAGGAATTGGGAAGGGGAGGGGGTTTGGGCCTCCGGATATCTCACTCACCGTACGAAACGGAGCAGCAAGCTGCTACTTTACGCCGGTTTTCTGTGAGACAGGGGTAATTAGCCGGACGAGCCGGCCCATACATGCTGTAGACAAAAGTGTCTACAGCGTGGCTCTACCACTCACAAAAGATGACGAAGAAAACGAAACATAAAAAAAATTATTATGAATATTTAATTCTTTTGTCGTTAGAAAGCTACATTATCTCTGAGTAACACAGACTACTTTTTATCCCGGAAAAGACCATTCAAGCGGGCGGAGCCGCGAGCAAAAGCTAGTAAGCAAATAAGTGGCGCCATAGTGTACACCTTACAGTTGCCAGTCGACACGGATGACGTACACAATACACGTGAGACATCTTTGACGCCTACAAGTGACGTGTGAGAGTTCAAATCCAATTAAAATAATATCGATATTCAAGTTAATACTATCATTAACTTACAATTTATTTTAATTATCGCGTGCTTCATTGTTCTAGTGGTAGCGTACTTAGGTCCAGAAACAGTTGAGGTCATGGGTACAAATCTCAAGTCTGACAATCACAATCATTTGTTTAATTGATTCTATTCGAAAATTTTGATTGGAGTTGCGATTAGTCCATGGTAATCGAACATAACCGCTTCGGCCGACCACGCGGTGGGACGGTATCTAAAAGTTGACAAGTCGGAAGCCTTCAGGCTTACAGAATAGAACAGGATGAAAGGAATGGTAATTAGGAATGGGAAAGGGATTTGGGCTCCCGGAAATCTCATTCACAGTACTCTCTTCACGCCGTTGTTCTGTGAGACAAAATCAGCTCATTGGTGCTGTAGATAAATATGTCAACAGATGTATGATCCATCAAACAAATAAATCAATATAGAATTTATTTACAACAATCAAAACAATCTCATCTTTTCAATTCTCTCAAACAACTTGATCTTCATTTTGATGACGGCCAGGATCCAGTCAGGTGTGAGTGTGACGTAGCGCACGTCGTGATCCGTATGATGACCCTCAATCCTGAACGTCACCTGAAAGTATATTTTTATTGACCTTGATAAGGAGATGAGCAGGTCAGTCGCCTGTTTTTTTTATGGCATAGGCCGGCAAACGAGCAAGTGGGTCACCTGATGGTAAGTGATCTCCACCGCTCATGTTCGCCCACAATACCAAAAGAGTCATGGGTGCGTTGTCGACCTTCAAGGAAAGGGTTAAGGAATTGGGAAGAGGAGGGGGTTTGGGCCTCCGAATATCTCACTCACCGTAAGAAACGCAGCAGCAAGCTGCTACTTTAAGCCGGTTTTCTGTGAGAAAGTGGTAATGACCCGGACGAGCCGGCCCATACATGCTGAAGACAAAAGTGTCTAGAGCGTGGCTCTACCACTCAAAAAAATGGTAATTTAAATGATGGTGACGCCTGTCTATAAATAGTAGCAATACCACAAAGTACTTTTATTAATAGAGTAGAGCTAAAGATCAATTTAAAAAAAAATGCTGGTATGAAGGTACTTGACCATTTTTGTACCTGAATGGATAGTGACCACCGTAAACATCATCAATTTCATCTTCAAGTCACGAGTGAATCTTTTTTTGCTAGCAAGCGAGCTTCAACTTAGGCCACATCATCGCTTACCATCAGGCGTGATAGTGGCCAAACGCAAGCCTATTACGTATAAAGAAAAACATGAAAAACCCGCTATTGCGGCTTATTCAGGTGGGTTGGGGTTCGTGGTTGGCCAGTAGATATCCAGTTACTTCAGGCCGGCATAATTCTGCCGACAGTTGAGGGCACACATTTTTTGCGAGACAGTGTTAACGACCCGGTCGAGCCAGCCCATTGATGCTGTAGACAAATCTGTCTCTGTGACTCTTTTTTCGGTTGAAAGCTGCCATAATCTAAATGGTTCTTAGCTATGCGTCAAAATATCTGTTCAGCCGTTGAAGTAACTTTTCTAATTGAAGTCGTGGATTTTTATGATACTTAAAATGTTATATGATAGTAGGTAAGACCAACCAGGGACTTTCATGGAACGTGACCAGTAGCGGCTACACTGTCATATCTGAATCACACTGGGCATTTACTAAATTACAATACATATTACCACAAATAATTATAAACCTTGATAACAGCGTGGAAAACAATATTTACGCCGAGTTGATAGAATATATTTATAGTCAACCAATGCAACGGTTAGTAATAAAACCACAGGATATTATTATACGTTCGATTGACCATGCGACGCGCGACGGCCCAAGAAAAACAATAATAATCTCACAGAAAACCGGCGTAAAGTAGCAGCTTGATGCTGCGTTTCGTACGGTGAGTGAGATATCCGGAGGCCCAAAGCCCCTCCCCTTCCCAATCCCTTAATTATCCCTTTCCTTTAAGGTCGGCAACGCACCCATGATTCTTTTGGTATTGTGGTCGTACATGGGCGGTGGAGATCACTTACCATCAGGTGACCCACTTGCTCGTTTGCCGGCCTACGCTATAAGAAAAAAACCCATATTTTAATGACAAACAACAATTGACACCATTTTGACCAGCCTCCGTGGCACAGTGAGCGAGTAACCGGCTGGGAAACGAGAGGCTGCGGCTTCGATTCCCGTACTGAGACAAAAAAAAATGTGTGGTCCACAAATATTCGTTCTGGGTCTGGGTGTTTTCTCCCCAGAGGGGTTGATGTCAGGCAGGCGGCTGGTCATAATAATTACAAACCAAATCTTTCTGTAACATGTGTTAAAAAGCATATTGCGCTGACCGCACTGCGAGTGGGATAAGAGCAGGTGGAAGAAGGGAAGACTACACTTTATGGTAAGTGGAATCCAAGACTAGTGTCGACCAACGTTGGATGATACATCTATTGTAGGTCGCAAGATTTATGCCGGCCTGTCTAATTGTTATTCACATTCTGCTTAAAGAACCCCATATTGTAGGAAGGAGGGAACACGTGTGCCAAGAAATCTATTCCGCAGCTTAATGGTTCGGCAGAAGTATGATCTTGATGGAAAAAGTTTAAACAATTCTTCGGAGCATTTACTGTGATACAGACGATAGAAGACCCAAATTATTCAAATTATGAGTAGAATATTTTTATAGAATACATATTTATCAAGATCATTCCTACTTAGACGCTTGGGCACTTCAACTGGTCTCGATTGAGCATCTTCCCTACTGAAACCATTAGCTCTCATGGCTCCCTGTAATACATCTAACCAGGGTTCCTTAGCTCGCTGCGGAAGATTACCTTGGTGTGATCTTGCATAGGCATTAGCAAACTATGTAGGTCATTCCAATAATGAGCTACATTTATAAATATCAAATACACTTACCAAAGGTACTCCTCGCATTTCCGGCGGTTCAGTATGCTTGTTTTGCAGTCTGAAGAATACAGAGACCGTTGCTTGAGGTATGGGGTACGCTGCCGTCGGTTGACTAAACACCGCCTTGTAATAATAGAAATGACACCTTTAGAACATGCCTCATTTCTGATGCCAGGCAGCTTAAAAAAGATCAAAAATTTTCATTCTGCCTGGATTTATCCCGGTTTAATGTCCGGTCCCGTCTTCCCATCAAGTGATATTGGGTTTTTCTATTACGAAATGCTCAGTATCAGCCCGGAGTCTAGAATTTGTGCCCGATATGGCGATAGGCTCGCCCCCTATCACATCAAGGGACGGAGATACCCTCGGCGAAAAGTGAGTGTACTGGCTACACCTCTGCCTACCCCTTCGGGGATTACAGGCGTGAGTACGTATGTATTTATGTATGTATAGTATATGTATATTATACAAAAAGTTAATTAACATTAACACATTCCATTGGATGATATTTTCAATACTGAGAACTCATTTGTATAATCGTGAGTTGTTCTCGCGTCTCGACGATCGAAACGAATATATTATGAAGGTCGAAATGTAGCGTGCCTTCATAGTTCACACACATACATACATAAATACATATATAGACTCACGCCTGGTTCCCATAGGGGTAGGCAGAGACAACGGATTTCCACTTGCTACGATCCTTGCATACCAATTTTGCCTAGTTCACTCTCATTAAATTTTTCATACATGCACGTCGGTTTAGGGTAATCCTGACCTGGCATTTCTCGAGAATATCTCCAACTTGATCTATGAAAGTTCGCCGAGGCCTTCACAAAAATAAAATAATAAATTTCTCGAACTAAGTATCTAAGTATCAAGAAAATTGTCCATGGCTTTTGTTTCCTCAGCGTCGGGGATTACAGGCTTGAGTGCGAATGTACTCGTATTTTTTCTAACCTCAAAATAATAATACTGTGAACATTCATCCTGCGAACCTCCCATATACTTCAATATATACATGAAAGTGTCGCTAAGCCGCCATTTCTTCTCAATGGTGTCAGCTATAAATTCTTCGCTGGTTACAGGTAGAGGAGTCCGGAGGTATGTCAAGGAGACCTTCGGCTTCGTCGTGAGTATTTCTCTAGTGTCTGCCAAAATAACCAAAATTATTACGAGTTGAGAAATCGGTGCCGGCACTTCTGATTTATCGTAGTTGAGTGTGTATTCATTGTTTATTATCATTAATGCAGTCACTTAAGCCAAAAAAGAGGGTCAACCTCGGAATGAGAGGTAATAAGCTATAGACTTGTATACACCTTTATACACTCGGCGAAATGTGGGTGTACTAGTTACACCTCTGCCTACCCCGTCGGGGATTATAGGCATGAGTGTGTACGTATGTATGTATGTAAAATATAAATATTGGGTTTTTCTATTAATAATAATATGGTGATATTATTATTGTTATTCTGTTATTTAATAAAGGTTAACTTTTTATTATTATTGTTTTATACATAATAACGTATGATACTCGTAGACCCAATTGGGTATACCCAACAATGGGTCCATATATGTGGGCGAATATTGTTTATGTAGTACGCTAGGGCACTATTTTTCCTTCACCTTGCCCTCAAATTTCATGTGAGCTGCTTCATAGCTGACTGCTCACGATATAAAAAATGAATTTATCTTACGTGCTAGTTCTCTTAATGTAAGTCGAATCCCCAACTTCTCTTTAGCACTATTAATCACAGATACCACCGTGTCTATTGCCTTGTCTTCATACGGTTTTATTTCTGGTAAATTCATTTTAAATTATTATAATCTCTGATTTTATTAGCAAATAAAAAATGACAAACGAAATTACTGTCAGCAAACTGTCAATAGAACTTGTCAAAAATTTGACACATTGATTCAAAAGTTTTTTTATAGTGGTAGAGCCATCCTGTAGATATAGTGGTAGAGCCACGCTATAGACACTTTTGTCTACAGCATGTATGGGCCGGTTCGTCCGGGTCATTAACACTGTCTCACGGAAAACCGGCGTAAAGTAGCAGCTTGCTGCTGCGTTTCGTACGGTGAGTGAGATATCCCGAGGCCTAAACCCCCTCCCCTTCCCACTTCCTTAATTATCCCTTTCCTTTAAGGTCGGCAACGCACCCATGATACTTTTGGAATTGTGGGCGTACATGGGCGGTGGAGATCACTTACCAGCAGGTGGCACACTTGCTCGTTTTCAAAATAAGAACGTGTAATGATGATCAAAATATAAAGGCCTGTTACAATATTATGACGGAGCCTTAGTCCAAGCACAAATATCCAAACTTTCACATTTATAATAGTAGTAGGATTTTAAGTGAAAAAATCGTCAGAATCGGTGCACAAATGCCGGAAGTTGCTGAATTTACAAGGTGGTAAGGCTCTCGAATCTCGACGATCTCGAAGAGGCCGTCTGGGTTGGTACCACCGATTTATCTATTTCTGTCGCCAAGCAACAGTGTGTAAGCACTGTTGTGTTCCGGTTTGAAACACTGAAGCCAGTGAAATTGTGAGACTTAACAACTTATGCCTCAGGGTGACGAGAGCAGTCTAGTGCCATGCAGTGCTTTGTAATTCAAAGTTCTGTGTGGCGTTGCTTCTGTTTATGAACAGGCGTGGCGCTTACTATCAGACGAGCGACCTGCTCGTCTCGTCATTCATGTTAATAATAATTTTAAAAAACATCTCCTCTTAGGGGTGGAATATTTTGTTCCAATTTAATAGATCCAAACTTTGAGCTATAAATAACCCTATCGAATAAAGAGACAATCATCAAAATCCGGACGCTCTCGCGTGGTTATACATACAAATATACGCGTCGAATTGAGAACTTTGTTCGTTTTTTTATCGGTTAGAAAACTGAGCCTATATTTCAAAACAATTGTCCCTCTATTTTTAAACCTTTTATGCAACAGGTCTATACACATTTTCCTTATAGTAAAATAACTTTATTATAATCGAACGGTTATTCTTTGCTTGCAAGGCGACTGACCCTACAGATCCAGCGCGCCATAACCATGAGTCACAGAGAAATCGCGAGTACACCTTTATGAGTCACCATAGTTGATGTGTAGATAAGATATATGTATGTTCAGATTGAATAATGCGTCAGATACTTTTTTCGCGGCGCAATAACTTCTGTATGTATGTTTATTGAATGGTAAATGGCCAACATAACATAACATAAGGTCACGCCTTTAACCTCGACGGGGTAGGCAGCGGTGCAACTACGTTAAGCCGGGCTTATTTCCGTCCCATAATGTGATTGTGGGCGCGCCTATAGCCATATCGGGCATTAATTAATTATTATTTTAAAGGTGGTAGGTCCTTCGTATGTGAGAGGCTGTCTGGGTTGGTACCACCACTTTGTCTATTTCTGCCGCCAAGCAGCAGGGAGTAAGCACTATTGTGTTCCGGTTTGAAGGCCATTGAAGCCAGTGAAATTTCTGGGCATCAGAGACTTAACACCTTATGTTTCAGGGTGACGAGTGCTGTTCAGTGTCATGCAGTATTTCATAATTTGAATTCTGGTTGGTGTGGATTCTGTTTACGCTGCGCTTACCATAAGGCGAGCGACCTACTAGTTTCGTCATTCAAGCTAATAAAAAAATCCGCTAAGATAATAATAAAATCTGTCCCGGGAAATTCAAGTGTGATTTTTCGATTCGCAAACTCAATCATAAATAGTCATTGCCCCACCTTGGAATTGAACCCAGTACCTGGCGGATCCCAGTCTTAGTACGCTGCCACTAGACAAATGAGACGGTTAGTAGCCAATCTAGTATTAAAGCTTTTCAAACCGCCCGAAGGCCTCCGACTTGGTTAAACGACTGCTATCAGTTAATAACAGCCGGTACCGAGATTTTAGGTGTTTTCCAAAGCACAGAGACGCTCCGATGAAATACCACCAAGCGGTAACCCATCCATAGAATGACCGCACCAAGGGTAACTCGCTAATAGGGTAGTTGACTAGATTTTTTGTTATTATTTAAATCAATAAGTTACGTTACTCAAAATGTATTGCAGAAACAATTTTATAAATCGGACCAAAAATAAATAAGTTAGAAGCCATTCAAATCTTGTAGAAGGGGTAATTGTCAAATGACTGACGACGCAAACTTTGACGTCACTGTGTAAAATGTTCATTATGGTGCACGCGTGCAAGCGAGATAGTGAGATATCCCTACTACGCACCCACTTTTCCTCATACCAACATTTAAAGTCATAACCGCGGGCACATTTCGAACCAAATTTGATTGTGTTTTAATAAAAGGGTATCATTTTCTGTTGCTTATAAAATCTGATATATAAAATTCTCGTGTCACAATGTTCGTTCCCATACACCTCCGAAACGGCTGGACCGATTTGTATGAAATTTTGTGTGCATAGCGGGTAGATCTGAGAATCGGCCAACATCTATTTTTCATCCCCCTAAATGTTAAGGGTGGTCCACCCCAAAAATTTTATTTTTTATTTTTTAGAATTTTTTTTATTTTTTTTATTTTTTTATGATACATAATTAAAAATACATACAACCCTAAATTTACAACCCTCTACGATCAACCCCTATTTTTAATAGCGATATTAGTATTTTTGTCAAGCGCGTTTCTCACAGGGACTCGCTTGATGCGCCCACTAGGCTACTTTAATCCTGGAAATAGGCATTCAGGCGGGCGGAGCCGCGGGCAACAGCTAGTAATGTATAAAATTCAATATAGGAAACTACCCTATTGTTTACCGATTAGTGAGTGCAACTGGCCATGAGCGCCTCCACCTACATATCGGTTGTAATGTTACAAGAAAACTTAGATCTCTGCTATGGAGTTCTGTGATTTCGGGTCCTGCTAGGATTTGACTAGTGGTAATTTTGGAATTGAGAACCTCCCCTTATTTGAAGTTGATTACAATTCGCAAATAACATGCTGAATTTAATAGATAACTGTGATTAGGTATAAGGAAGTAGAGTCACACAAAACAATTGATAAAGCAGCAGGTTCTTCCCGGATTCCCAGTAAACTTATTTTAATAATAATAATAATACTAGCCCTGTATTATATACGTCCCATTGCTGGGCACGGGCCTCCTCTACTGGATGAGAGGGTTTAGGCCTTAGTCCACCACGCTGGCCTAATGCGGATTGGCAGACTTTACATACCTTCGAAATACTTATGAAAAACTTCTCAGGTATGCAGGTTTCCTCACGATGTTTCCTTCACCGTTAAACTTATTTTACTCAGTTTTAATTCCTAGCTTGTGTATACAATATGTAATAAAAACCTTGTTGGGCGTTTTAACTGTGATATCAGAATCGATATTCAAACGTAATGAATCGCATACGAATATTGGGACTATCAAAATAATCATATTTATTTTTTAATCTTGTTTTAATTGATTGTTTGTAAACCGTATTTCGATTGATTACCTCTGCAAGAGCGATGACTCGGAGTCAGAGCGAGACAGCAAATTGTCGCGTCTACGTACATCAAACGCGCCGAGCCGCGTGCGCGCCCGTGAGCAGTCATTTTTTAAATTATCATTAACATGAATGATGAGACGAGCAGGTCGCTCGACTGATGGTAAGCGCCACGTCTGCCCATAAATAGAAGCAACTCCACACAGAACTTTGAATTACAAAGCACTGCATGGCACCGGCTCGTCACCCTGAGGCATAAGTTGTTAATTCCAAGTAATTTCACTCACTTCAATTTCCTTCAAACTGGAACTTAACAGTATATTTGCCAGGGTAAAGCGGCACTGCGTCTGAAGGTACTGTTTGACAGCAGAAAAACATTCTACACTCTACGTTACCACATACATACATACGCACTCACGCCTGTAATCCACGAAGGGGTAGGCAGAGGTGTAACCAGCACACCCACATTTCGCCGAGCGTATTTCCGTCCCATGATATGATAGGGGGCGAGCCTATCGCCATACCGGGCACAAATTCCAGACTCCGGGCTGATACTGATTTCGTAATAGAAAAACCCAATATCACTTTTACCCAACCCGGGAATCGAACCCGAGACCTCAGTGTCAGCCTCAGTCGTAACGCGTACGCATAACAACTGCGCCACCGAGGCAGTCTACGTTACTACGTTTTCAAAACCCATCTGTATAGGAACTGCTCGTTATTTTTTACTTGGTAAATATTTTAGATTGTTGTCGTGGAATTACTAAACTATGTTACTCTGCTTAACGAAACAAAGGAAAGGAATCTCTTTGACTTGTTACAAAGGAGATATTAAAATGGCTACAAGCTTTGTTAGAATACTTGAATTACATAGTGATTTCTTAGGTTTACGCGAATATTACACATTGAAATAAAAGCTTTCGAAACGTCGGGACTAAAATAAAAATTAAACCGCGATAAAATCCGTATAAACTAGTTTTATTTCAATACTTGAATTACATTAAAATAAGAAGATTTTTTATATTTTTGTGATATACCTACATTTTATTACGCCCTGTATCCCTAGAAGTGTAAGCAGAGGTGCCAACAGTGCATCCACAGTTGGACAAGCCTATTTCTGTCCTATAATGTGATAGATGGCGGGACTGTTGCTTAATCAGACAATTGAGTGGTAGAGCCACGCTGTAAACAGTTTTGTCTACAGCAATGAATGGGCCGGCTCGTCCGGGTCATTACCACTGTCCCACAAGAAACCGACGTAATGCAGCAGCAACTCCATCACATTCCCAATCCCTTAATTATCCCTTTCCTTTAAGGTCGGCAACGCGCCCTTGATTCTTTTTGTATTGTGAGCATACATGGGCGGTGCCGATCACTTACCATCAGGTGACCCACTTGCTCGTTTCAGACGATCCAAAAAAACGAAACGCAATGGACGACTAGACTAAGACAATGTGTGACTGCGGGAATCGGTGTCGCGTCACTGGCCTGTGAAGACGTGGTAGTTATGTCTATTACATAATGGTAACAACTGGATTGAACTGAACTGGATGCTGACAGACATCGGGGATTTATTGATAACTATAAAAAATGCGTATATTTTGCTTTACATTTCGCGATATAAGTTGTGTTAAGTATATTTAATTTTTATCTCCCCAGAGCAGAGGCGTTAACGTCAGACAGGTGACCGGTCGACAAAACTACTAAGCCAAAATAATTCTGCAACATATGTTAATAACCATGTTGCGACCCACTGCGAGTGGGTGAGGCTGGGTGAAGAAGTATATATTATTTACAAAAATCGCTTTACAAGTATTTGTAAAGTTCAAAGACGTTAAGTAATTAATTTATTTTATTTTACGAGAACCAACAAATAGTAATAAAAATAACAGTAAGATATAGAATATAGAGTCCTAATAATAGGTTCTCACGGATAAAAACTACATCTATACATTTTAGATGCGAGTAATAATTATTATTAGTGAGGAAAGCGAGTAAAAACAAATTAAAACGAATACAATTATCTACGTTACAATATAACCATACCTACTCTGTTGAGAAGAAGTCTCTGCTCAGCCATTGTCTTGCCTTGTTAATATTTGTGCAGAAGATATCAATGTCCATGCGCTCGCTTACTTAGCTTGTTGAAATTTTCGCTTGTTCGCCACAAAAATGAGTTTTGTCTATAATTTGTTGCTACTATAGGAAGATATAATAGGAAAACATAAAGAAACAAAATATAAATAGTGATATCCGTGAGTGACACACAAGTCGATTTATCCTCAACGATAATAATATGGTCGTATTAATATTACACAAATGTATCTGACTTTGTTCGTCCAATATTCGTGAAGGGGTTTTTTTTATTTATTTTTAGTCTACCATAATTCTGACCCAAAAAAAATATAAAACATTTTTCTTCCAAATTAACAAATAAGTGCACAATTTTCTACAGCAAACACTTCATGCTTAAAATTAAATCTAATATATAAAATTCTCGTGTCATGTATGTTCGGTCCCATACTCCTCCGAAACGGCTCGACCGATTTTTATGAAATTTTATATGCATATTCAGTAGGTCTGAGAATCGGCTACTATCTATTATCTAAATGTTAAGGATGGTCCACCCCTAATTTTTGTCATTTTTTTTGTTTTTATTTTTTTATGATACAGCATTAAAAATACATACAATTTTCACCCTTCTACCATCAACCCCTATTTTTAATAGTCATTTTAGTATTTTGGCCAAGCGCGTTTCTCACCGGGGGCGCCCACTAGGCTACTTTAATCCTGGAAATAGGCATTCACGCGGGCGGAGCCGCGGGCAACAGCTAAGTTTTTTTTTCTGACGTGATGTAAATTTTTCAATTAAAGAAAGATACAGTTAGGTATAATGAAGGGATGATGTATGTACATCTAGTATATTGTATGTATGGTGTATGTACACCTGTTATATAGGTAAACGATTCAATTAATTTGTGCGCGGATCTCTATTTTTTTATTATCTTGAATGAAGAGAGGAGCAGGACACTCGCTTGGTGGTAAGCGCCACGCCTGCTCATAAACAAAAGCAACACCACACAATAACCTTGAATGACAAATCATTGCATGGCGTTGGACTGCGCTCGTCACCCCGAGACATAAATTGTTAAGACTCATAATGCCCAGTTATTTCACTGCCTTCAATGACCTTCAAACCGGAACACAACAGTGCTTATACACTGCTGTTTGGCGGCAGAAATAGACAAAGCGGCGGTACCAACCCAGACGACCTCTCGCATACGAGGGTCCTGCCACCTTGTAAATTATATAGGTATAAACATAATGAATGTGTCAGAATTGTTCGTTTATATATCGTCGAAATCTCCAAGGTATTGAGCTTAGTTTTGTATACAAACGCATAAATATTAATAGGGTAGTTGACTAGATTTTTTTATTAATCAAATAGTTACGTTACTCAAAATCTATTGCAGAAAGAATTTTATAAATCAGACCAAAAATAAATATGTTAGAAGCTATTCAAATCCTGTAGAAGGGGTAATTGTCTAATCACAGACGACGCAAACTTTGACGTCACTGTGTAAAATGTTCATTATGGTGCACGCGTGCAAGCGAGATAGTGAGATATCCCTACTACGCACCCACTTTTCCTCATACCAAAATTTAAGTCATAACTGCGGGCACATTTCTGAACCAATTTAGATTGTGTTTTAATAAAAGGGTTTCTTTTGTGTATAATTTTCTGTTGCCTATAAAATAATGTATAAAATTCATTAAAGGAAACTACCCTATTGAGATTAGTAAGCCATCCCTATAATTTTATTGAATCGTTTTTGTTCCGTGTAAACTCAACCCACTTATAAACAGAAAAATTTCACAGTAAACGTCTCTAAATTTACTTATTAAGTTTCAGCCGCTTCAGAAATCCACATTTGTTTATTACATGTCTAATTATTATTAATGGGACATTTTGGTTGTCCCAAAATGTCTTTGCAACGCTAACGCCAGGTTTCTGAAAAGTGCATCAAAGTAAAATGAACTAATCAAATGTCAAATCTCATGTCAAGTCGAAATTGAGTTGCTAGAAGCGTGGTCAACACCTTTGATTTGACACACATGTTAGCTAACATATCTTCTATCAAATTAATATGAGAATTCGTATGTCAAACGGTACTAAAGAGACATCAAATATTATTAATTTTTACACTAATCAATGTTTCAGCAACTCTCTTTTTTTTTTGGGATGGACGCTTGCTGATAGCCTGACGAGAGTCGGCTTTAGTCAGCGACACCGGACTTTCGGCCGAATGCTTTAGGCACTCCAAACCTAAAATTTAAGTGACCTTCGCTGAGGGCACCCCCCATAATGGGGAATACGGACCTCGGCTCAGGAGTTGATTTGACAGCGGTGTCAAAATCTAAGTTCTATTAGTTGAATGTTGATTTGATCAGCCTTTCAGAAACCGGGTGTAAGTATTTTAAGATAATATTTACTTCCCTTATCTCTAAAGGAAGTTAATCAAATCGCTCAAGAAAAATAGATTTTAGTTTAAGTTTGAAAGAAATCTAATCAAATTTCGAAATTGCCAAATAAATGTCAATACATAAAGGCTTATTTAGACTTTGTGAAGTAACTAGTTCCTACATACATACGCAATCACGCTTGTAATCCTTAAGCGGTAGACAGAGGTGTAACCAATTCATCCAAATTTCGCCCAGCTTACTTCCGTACCATGATGGATAAGGGGTAGCCTACCGCCATACCAAGCAATTCTAGCCTCTAACCTGATAATAATAATTTCGTGATAGAATAACCCAATATCACTTTCACCCGACCCGGGGATTGAATCCGAGATCTCAGCACAGCAGTCATACAGCGTATATGCCCATTACAACTGCGCCACTAAGGCAGTTTTCAATAAAGTTGGTATTTTATACAAATCTAATAAACAGCTAGCTCATTATTTAAATACAGAACAAATCTTTTTTTTTGTCGCGGGGAATAGCGACTTATTGCTACCGCCCCGCCCCGGGGGGAAGCGGAACGGTTATGTTGGGTTCATGATGGTAAACATCCAGGCAACCGCTGGCCGAGTCCCTAACACTATATACACCCTATACCGGCATACCAACTAAAAACCCCGCGGTGGCCAGAACAAATCTATCAGCTTCAACATCACAAAGTCTAAATAAGCATCAAACGATTACTGCTGTATAAAATGGTACTATCCGACCTCGCGTGTGCCAGTACTGACCCACAAACGGCTACAAACGTACGAACAGACAGCGTCACTGTGTCACACATTAGCATTCGAGTCGGCTTGTATGACTCACTCATAGACCTATCTTTAATAGACTAGATGTGGCTTACTGGACGTGGGAGGAAGCCTAATCAAAACTAAGCCGTTAAAGATGTTGGAAATTACAAGAAGAGTCAGATTCTAATAATACATACATACATACGCACTCGCGCCTGTAATCTACCAAGTTCAAATTCAAATTATTTATTGAATCCATAAAATATTATACATCATTTAGATTTTGTCAAATTTTAACTCTACCGCCGGAGTGCTGTTTCGCTAGAGAAGAACAGACAAGAAACTCTAACGTTGCTCTTTACAAAACTGATTTACAATATTGATACTATGTACATTACAATTTATTTGAGTTAAAGCAGCTCAGTTTATGCCAAGAGAAACATTATAACAAAATAATGCTTATTGACCATGAGGCCAATCATAATCAGTATACCCGAGCTTATTTCCTTCCCATGATGTGATAGGGGGCGAGCCTATCGACATACCAAGCACAAATGCTGACTCCGGGCTGATACTGACCATTTCGTAATAGAAA
Organism: Mimas tiliae; assembly: GCA_905332985.1. Lineage (NCBI taxonomy): Eukaryota > Metazoa > Arthropoda > Insecta > Lepidoptera > Sphingidae > Mimas > Mimas tiliae. The sequence continues at coordinate 2,834,080 of HG995256.1, read as the reverse complement.
AACCCAATATTACTTTACCCGACCCGGGATTCGAACCCAAGATCTTAACGTCAGCCTCAGTCGTAACGCGTACGCATTACAACTGCGCCACCGAAGTAGTTTAAAAAATATATCTATATCATGACATGCTTAAGACGTGTTATCTTGTTTCGGTGCCGAAGTGACGGCTCCATTCGCCTTACGGTAAAGCCCGGGAGGCCAATTCTCGTAATTTTAAATGTTCAAAATATCATTCCGATCTAGTCTCAGCGTCAAGAAAGTTGCAAATGGCATTCTCTTAAGCCAATAATCAACGTCAAATGTGAACATAGATCGTAATGAGATTCAATGTAGAATAAAAGTTGACTGAAGCCAAAACGGTATAATGCTACTGCTAATGCTAGCTGCATTTGACGTTGATTATTGGTTAAGAGAATGCCATTTGCAACTTTCTTGACGCTGAGACTAGATCGGAATGATATTTTGAACATTTAAAATTACGAGAATTGGCCTCCTGATTGACAACACATATCAAGAATTGAACACTTCAGTATAACTAAAAGTACTCGTAACTTAATAATAACTTTACTTAGATGTTTGCAATAAATTTTTCAGCTGTAAAAAAATAATTATATTTTCATAAGTACGCGTTACGATTGAGGCCAACGCTGAGGTCTCGGGTTCGATCCCCGGTCGGGTAAAGTGGTATTGGGTTTTTAAATTTTGGGTATGACGATGGGCTCGCCCCGTATCACAAAATGGGAAGGAAATAAGCTCGGCGAAATGTGGGTGTACTGGTTACACCTCCGCCTACCCCTTCGGGGATTACAGGCGTGAGTGCGTATGTAATTTTTTTTTAACTAACAAAGTGTTTAACCAAACCAATCACTATTTACTTTATCTCTACTTTGTATGTGCTGAAATTATTTGATAAGATTCCCTATTTTATTTTTAGATATCTAAGTCACACCACCTGACATTTTGATTATTATCATTATCAGTAATGACTATTCATAATATTATTAAGCACACGTGCTGTATACGTAATATTACTTAATTATAATTAAGTCATTTATTAGTAATGATTTATTTAAAGCACCACGAACCTAAAAGATATATGAAGTTATTGTAATTTGTAAAAGTTGTTATACAAAGCATCATAGGGCAATACAAACTATATTTAAGGGCATGTACTACTTCAGATGAAGTTCAAATTGTGACCCCCCCCCCCCCTCCCCGTCTGTACTGCTCGTACAAATAGTGTTGGCTTCGTGCAGGGCCACGCGACGCGACGGGTGTTGCGACCAAAGACTTTAATACCATAGACGGGCTGTTCAGAAGTAAAATTTTGTTGCATACGCGGCCGGCGAGGCGGAAATGACGTCTAAGGCGTGGGAGCAAGAGAAGTTGAGAGTAAGCGAGATGGCAATATTGAGACGGCTGTTTTGTTTGGTATTCGTTTTCATTCACAATAAATTAATTTTACGAAATAATATAGTCACTTCTGTAAAATAAATTCAAATTGAATTAATAATATATGCACGTAAATAATTACAATATTTTAATAAACAATTTGGTGTTAGTTTATCGAATTTAACGTTCGCATCTATTCAAGCAACAACAACTGCTCTTGTCACTCTCTCGCAGGCGACTAAATGAGTTGCGGTCAATTGACCGTAACTAAGTGCGCAATTTCTTTGTACCGCACAGCTTGTCGAGTAGTATACATTAAAGTCTTTGGTTGCGACGGGTCTTGTCTAACTGGTTTTTACACACTAATGATTTAAGTAATTTGTTCTTACAGGGCAACTAACTAATGTGTATTTTATAAATTCAAAATTATACTAAACCGTTGCATATTTAGTTAAGTTGGTATGAGCAAAAGTTGGCGCGTAGTGGGAAAATCTCACTATCTCCCTCACATGCGTGCACTGTTAATGGCGTGACCTATCTTGTGACGTCACATGGCATGTCGTGCATCCTTTTTTTTATTTCACTACTACCCCTTCCAGCATTGCTAACTTTTTTATTTCTGACTTTATTTGTATAATTCTTTCGATAATAGGTTTTTGGTAATGTAACATAATGATTAAAATATTAAAAATAACCAAATTAGATACCCTATATTCTTCCACCATCGAGAAATGCAATCTACCCTTTAAAAAAATACCAACCAGTTAAGAAGATAATGACTCCAATACAATTAACACTAAATCAATATAAGTTTAAGAAGGAAAATTCATCAATACCATAATATTCTCAACATTGATCTGTCAAAGATGACTCATCGCTCTATAAGAGTGATATTCACTCGTATCTAAATGAAGATAAAACAAGTTTTTACATTACACAACAATGTAAAAAACCGGTTAAGTACGAGTTCGATCGCTCATCGAGGATTCCGTACCACCACACGATTTGTTAGGATATATTTCATATCCGCCATTATAGAATAAACTTAACTTTGCAGTAGAACAAAAATCAGTTTATAATCGCAATAAAAATTATAGATGTATATATGTAGGTACAAATTAATAATTTACAAAATTTTCTTTCAGTTATGCATGAGAAAGGGATTTGGGCCTCCAGCTCATGATTCTAGGCCAGTGAATTCGCGAATATAAAACCCTGAGACATAAATGACTCTATATTTTGATAATACATGTGTCGCCTTATGTGTTGATCTAGATGTTTGAAATTTTTACACCTCTGAGAGACCTTAGACCTCCCTTGATATAAATTTGAAGTTCACCCCTCTACCCATTCCTGAGGTCTTGACAGACAGATGAAGAACAAATTGATCTTAAAAGGCTTTTTATGAGACACGGAACCCTAAAACACCCGTATCATTAGCTATCTTTCAATCAGTACAAAACTCGATGCCACATCCAGCTACACACATATGCGTCATCGCGTCTACCACGGCCGGTTGTCAGTTCTCTCACACAACCATGGCAATACATACATCTTTTGCCACTTAATTTTAAAAGTAAATAGGTATTTGTGTTTTTTAATTCTAATAAAACTTTTCTCGTATTTGTGGCCAGTGCTTGAAATTAAAAATAAAACTATCATAGATAAAATATTACTTTTAATTTATCGTGTTTATACAGCCAGTGTAGTGTTTGTGAATTACAATAATGGGTCTAGATTGTGTTAATAAGATGACTGAAAGTACAGAAGTGTTTACTATAAATACAGCTTCGAGTGTGGATTTAAATCGGCCGGTGAGTGGTATTAAATTATTAATGCATTGGGGCCGGTTTGCAGTTTTTCTTAAACTGGAATGCTTTAACCTTGTGTTCGGTTCGATTACAATTTTAAGTAGATACTTAAGTAGCCTTACATGTAAAGGCTACATTTATTTAATTACAAAGGACGCGCTCTATTTTATACCTAGTACATTAATAACGTAGAATACGTGCGAAATAACTTGGCTGGCCTAAAGGTAATCACAAGTGTCTTCGTTTATATTGTTTTCAGAAACTAAAGTGTCAGAGGAGGCGAAGGGGGCGGGGGAACCGTCTAACTTAGTGTTAAGTAGGACATGATATTGAAATGAATTTGTAAAAGTAGCCTTTTTTTTGTACTGAGCCAGTACAAGGACCCACTTCAAATTAGGCGAGGCATCTTGTAAATCACTCGCTCGTTCTCACTCTTTCAGGCACGCAGCCCGCGTTATAGTAAAAAAGAAATGCGACATAAAAATTTACATAGTTCATGTGAAAAAATTTAGCCGCTCTTACATTATTTCCTCATGTACGGGACAAATGTAATGCCTCTTGCCAACACTAGTCGAACTTATTTTGCCCGTATGCAACCCGTATGTATTAACATGTAATATATAATGCTCGATAATCATTAATTATATATTAGATATTATGTACCGGAAAATGGGGTGAATAGTTATGGAGGGGTAAATTCCAACGAATCGTATATTGAAATGAATACGTAGATGAGTCGACGAAAATATTAGGTATGTCAAGTTAAATTATTATCCAAAATGTATAAAAGTATTATTATTTTTAGTTAATCACAGCTTATTTTAATACTTAAGCTCACTGTGACGTCCGTATCCCCTAAAGCGTAGGCAGGGGTGTAACTAGTACACACACAGTTCGTCAAGCCTATTTACATCCCATGACATGGTTAGCAAATCGGAATATTGAGCACAAATTCCATTCCTGTGTAATTCGTGAATACTTTTCGAATCAAAAACACATATATAAATTGTGATTGCTCGTCCTGAGATTTGAACACAGAACCTCACGGTTTCTCAGTCTAACAGTACACACTACAAAGCCACTCATTACTAGACCAATGATGAATAATAAATACAAACACATTCACATAGCTGTAAAGTATACATGTACAACGTGTTACAGAAAGGTGTGGTCATATTTAAGGGTCGTTACATACACCTGACACTAAATGTACTGCATCTTATCAAGATCTAGACATCCTTAAATTTCACACTAATATTAATCACTTGTTTATTACGATCGATAAGATCACATCCCTATAAATTAAGTGAAGTGTGAGAATAGTAATGCTGGAGTGAGACAAATGCTTAACTGTTTATTATCAAGTATATCATAATTTATATATGTTGCTTCAATTTGACCACACTATTAAGCAACACTTTGTATATAATAAAATACTAGCCCTGTATTATTCACGTCCCACTACTGGGCATGGCCCTCCTCTATTTAATGAGAGGGGTTAGACCTTAGTCCACCATGCTGGTCTAATGCGGGTTGGCAGACTTCACATACCTGCGATACTGTTATAGAGAACTTCTCCGGTATGCAGGTTTTCTCATGATGTTTCCTTCACCGTTAAAGCAAGCGATAATTAACAATCAATACACACGTTACTTAGAAAAGTCAGACGTGTATGCTCTTGAGGTTGGTTTCGAACCTGCGACTTTCGTCTCGACAGTCCGTACTACTCCCTGCTGTAAGTATAAATAATACTTTTATTTATCTTGTCATGATAACGATACACGAGCGCCACGTGTACGGTGTAACGTAGCGGTCATAAAGCAAAACAACGATTGTATACATCGCAGATCAAAGCAATATGAATGTAAGATAAGCGCACATTGCCCCTAAGAGGTAGGCAAAGATGTAATTAATGCACCTACGGTTCGTCGAGCTTGTTTTCGTCCCATGTTGTATTAAATGGCTAGCTTACCGCCATATATGACACACATTCAAATAAATAAATAAGTACAGCCAACAGTCCCATAATCCAAACCCCACTGTAGGTGTATTTTATTGTGGGTATCAGGGACTACGAGGGACTTGCGGACCCACAACACCCAGACCAGAAACATATATTTATGGATCACACACATGTTCATCATACGGGAATTGCACGCGCGGCCTCTCGTTTCACAAACGGCTACTCGCCCACTGCGCCACGAAAACACTATTACTCAGCCCCGGATCTACGATTTTTTCGAACTGGGGCAGAAAATTAATAGAGGCGCCCCTCACTCCAGCTTTTGAGATAAATTACTTTAAAAAACTGACTGCCTCGGTGGCACAGTTGTAATGCGTATGCGATACGACAGAGGTCTCGGGTTCGATCCCCGGGTCGGGTAAAGTGGTATTGGGTTTTTTCTATTTCGAAATGCTCGGTATCAGCCCGGAGACTGGAATTTGTGGCCGGTATGGCGATAGGCTCGCCCCCTATCACATAAGGGACGGAAATACGCTCGGCGAAATGTGGGTGTACTGGTTACACCTCTGCCTACCCCTTCGGGGATTACAGGCGTGAGTGCGTATGTATATGTACTTTAAAAAACTAAAAGAAGTAGCACAAAGGGCCTGTGTGGCCCTTTTCTTACAAGTCGACGACGAGCCAACTAGGCTTCCATGATGCTAGGCGCTTTGTGGAGCAAGTTTTTTATTTTTAATCATATTACATTATGATTTTTGCGCCCCCTGAATCTGCCGCCCGGGGCCGGTGCTATTACTAAACCTACACAGCGCCGTCTGTCTGTCAGTTCTACGTACCTTTATAGGGCTCTACCCTCGGTATCTTATTAGGTAGCCGCCTGAGATTTTATCAGATATTATTTATCTATGTATAATATATATGACAGCCTCCGTGGCGTAGTGGGCGAGTAGCCGGCTGCGAAGCGTAAGGCCGTGGGTTCGATTCCCGCACCGAGATAAATGTTTGTGTGACCTGAAAATATTTGTTTCGGGTCTGGGTGTTGTAGGTTGGCAAGTCCCTCGTAGTTCTTGATACCCAGGATACAGTTTAACCTAGTGTGGGGTCAGGACTACGTGTGTGACCGTTGGTGTAAAAATAAAATATATATTGTGGCGGAGTTACATTTTTTTTTATTAAAGACAAAAAGTAAACATTTTAGCGTTTGGGTACGAGATCTCCTCGACGTACGAGTCATAGAGAGGCCGTCAGCTGTTTTTATCCCAGAAAACACACACGGGGATAAAAACCTTGAGCAAAATGTAGTGAATAAAGAAATTTCTTACTTAACATTCCATACTAATTTTATGAACGTTGTTTTATAGTAATTCGATTTCACTTTTATCAATCGAGTTGCATAAACAGGAAAACTTAAGATTATTAACGGAGTTTCTAAGAAAAACCTACCTTGAACATACAAACATATTTTTTTAAAATCCATTCAGAACTTAACTAAGAATTAAGAAAAAACTTTTTTTTTCAAATAATGCAATAAAGTGGCTTTGAATTTTGAACTTATGAACCAACATATTTACATGATAACTCCATGTAACTATAACATTTCAGCATATCGTATGCAAGTGTGGAGGCAATGGGGCTGGTAATAAAACTATACGATAGTAATAACTAACAAAGATGGCGATGTAACAGGATGTGTACTGTGGCGCTCAACGTAAGATATTTATATGAAAAACAAAGTGGTGCCTCTAGCGGATACGTGAGAAACTAAATGTTGTCATGAAAATATTTTACGTCGTCGCTTGCGATTTTACCGAGACAAACTCATGGTTGAGGCACAGTTTCGTGGACAACAAAATTAGGCGCCTCGCGTACTATCCCTTTCAGCAGGCCTAAGTTAGTCTCAGTAAAATCGCTAGCGATTTTACCGAGACAAACTCATGGTTAGCCTGCAGGTTCGTGGACAACAAAACTCGGCGACTCGCGAGATTTTTTTTATCTCACTGATCAATAGGTTTGATACGGCATGTATTTTTTAATCCATGGCTTACATTGCTCATAATTCATAATAGAACAATTCTTATTAATCCCCTCAAAAATATATAAGTTATAGGCTATTGAAATCTGGTGGAAGGCTTGACTGTAGAATGACAATAAAAAGATGCATGCCATATACGATGACGTCAACCTATACGATGGTCATAACGCAGCGCACGCGTGCGAGGGAGATAGCGAGATGGTCCTACTACTCCTTCATTTTATTTCACACCGGTTCTAATCAATATTTGAAATATTAATTGTGATCTCAATTTTCATCCAATTTTGATTCTGTTTTTGTAATAAATAAATACACCCAATAGCCACACACATAATCCTGACCCCACACTAGGTTAACCTGTATCGTGGCCCGTCGGTATCAAGAACTACGAGGGACTTGCGGTCCCACAACACCCAGACCCGAAACAAATATTTGTGGATCACACAAAAATTTGAAAACCTACGGCCTCTCGCAGCATGCATCTATGCATAAGCTCACGCAGCATAGCAAGATATTATGCACAAATACAATATAATTTCTTGTTGTGAATTGTACTCCATTGAGTATAGCGCCCTCTAGCGAGGGTATTGCGTTGAGAGGAAATCAATAACTAAAAAAAAATATTTTATCACTTTATATGTATGTATATACAATAATAATATTATTATAATTACCCTAAAATAAATGTTTGTTTAGGCATCTCACAAAAGTAAAAATCTTGTTTATGGTAACCTAACCACCAAATAAAATATTCGCAACATTATTTCATCTGAAAAATGTCCAAAATAACTAAAATAGTTTTAAATAAATATTTGAATTATATGTCTCTACACTTCTAGAAATAAACATTTATTACAAATTATTAGGTGCTACCGTTTTTACTACTCGACAACAGATGGCGCTGTTGTATATGTTCATAACTAAAAATTAAGTTTCATTGACTTCTCTCGGCGCCTATTTAAATTTTACCCTTACTAACGCAGTTATTAGCTGTTATAAAAGTGGACCAGGTCGGTTAATAAGACTGGCGACTGGTGTTGCCAGATTTATTAATTAGGCTGGACGACATCCTGCAGCTCTTTCAGTACGCATCCTACCACCACCTTAAAACCACACATACCTACGTAAACCCAGGTAGATAAGTATGCCTATACCAGCCATCGTAGATAATTAAAAAATATTTTGCTTACTAATATTGTATATTTTAATTTAAAATCCAGCTGGATATAAATACTTCTGTGTAAATGCTATTAATAACTAAAATATGACACGTTCAAATACAAATTAATGTCACACACTGACATAATTATGTATGAAGTGGCGGAAAAAATACTACTAAGCTTAGAATCATTACTTAAAGAATACTAAGCACGAAATTTAAGACGTGCAATTGGAGCCATAATATGGCACCCAAACTACGATCGCGCTTATGCCATATTTATGTTTATAATCCTCACTTAAATATCAATTTGACAGCTCCGTGGCGCAGCGGGCGAGTAGTCGGCTGCGAAGCGAGAGGCCGTGGGTTCGATTCCCACACCGAGACAAATGTTTGTGTGAACCACAAATATTGGTCTCGGGTCTGGGTGTTGTGGGACCGCAAGTCCCTCGTAGTTCCTGATACCCACGACACAGGTTTACATAGTGTGGGGTCAGAGCTATGTGTGTGACTGTTGGGTGTATTATTATTATTATTATTATTATTAATGTATGAAACACATTTTGCCAATCTGCAAATAACCACATTTTAGGAAACAACATTTCTTTTGCCTTTATGTGCGTGACGTTGCAAGTAAACACATCACAACACATTTCAGCCTACGATTGTAAGTAAGATTGTGAGTATGCGTTGTTTGGGCATCTAAGTACCTTCTGTAAGTAGTTATTCTAAGCTACTAATTATTTTTAAATATTGTTGTCTAGTGTCATAAACTTTATCTAGCGTTTGCTCGCAGCTCCGCCCACGTGAACCGTTTTAGCACCCTTTTTTTTTTTTATTGTATAGGCCGGCAAACGAGCAAGTGGGTCACCTGATGGTAAGTGATCTCCACCGCCCATATACGCCCACAATACTAAAATAATCATGGGCGCGTTGCCGACCTTAAAGGAAAGGAATAAGTAAGGGATTGGGAAGGGGAGGGGAATTTGGGCCTCCGGATATCTCACTCACCGCACGAAACGCAGCAGCAAGCTGCTACTTTACGCCGGTTTTCTGTGAGATAGTGGTAACGAACCGGACGAGCCGGCCCATTCATGCTGTAGACGAAACTGTCTACAGCGTGGCTCTACCACTCAAAAATGTAGTATTCCAAAAATCCTGTCATAGCAGGTTCCTATACACAAACTACCATCTGACCAAATTTCATGATCCTAGTTTTAGTAATTTTTGAGAGTCCGAGATTAATCAGTTAGGTGGTTAGTCTTACTCGAATACTTTGAATCAGACCTATATTATTTATTTATTCTTTTTTTCGTCTGAACGATTTTTCATACAATTTCAGATATTTTGACTAATTAATCTGGCAACACCGGCGACCCACTAGCCTGACTAATTGAAAGGGTAGAGTATCATACTCACGTTACAGATCGCAAATTAAGCGCATAATAGTGCTAATTATATCACCTATGTCTAGACTATTTACAATTATTGCACGAACGAGGCGAGAATATGACAAACTTTCCTTTACGGGACCGCGTTATGTTTTTTTTCGAAGCATTGTCCGACAAATGGGTCACGGTGTTATGTGATCTCCAATGCCCATGTACGCCCACAACACCAGAAGAATCATAGGCGCATTGTCGACCTTAAAGGAAAGGGGTAATTGGGATTGGGAAGAGGAGGCGGATTTGGATCTCCGGATAACTTGAACCGCACAAGCTGCTACTTTACGTCAGTTTTCTGTGAGACAGTGGTAACGACCCGGTCGACCCGATCCATTCATTCTGTAAGCAAAAATTTCTACAGCGTTACTCTACTCTCTGTTTGAGAGCGAATATCGTAATTTATACGGACTTGTAAGTCATTGCTTTCTGTTTTATCCTCGCCTCTATCTAGCGATAAGCTCTTTTTAAATGACGTTTTAATGGGGGATAATTTTTTATTTGCTTGAATGACGAAACGAGGCTTCGAATGAAAATTGGAATTATAAAACACTGCATGACACTGGACTACGCGCATCACCCTAAGATATCGGAAGAGATATTAATATATTATATTTGAGATATTAATTTTATAATACCCGATATTTTTCACTGGCTTCAATTTCCTTCAAACCGGAACACAACAGTACAATTTCTCTAGAGCAGGGAAGCTCTGGAAACATTAATTACAAACATTAATATGAATCATATTCACATAAGCAATAACCATATATTACGTACTTTATTGTATTAATGATAATAGTGATGTGTAAAAAATATTTCTCGGTCTTAAAACGTGTACCGAATTTTCGGACAGACCAATTTAATTAGTCAACGGTAACCACGGTAAAAACGGTATTTTTTTATATTATTATTAAATAGGTATATACTCGTATCTATTCATTAGGTATATATTTGTAGAAAAGGTAAACCCGCCAGACACAACATTTTATCAGGAAAGCTGTTTATCAGTTTTGATATTAATATCCTAGAACATGCCTGTCTTCGATATTCGTCATTACACATTTTATTTGTTTCTTCGTTTCAAACATTCGCTGTTACTATAAATCGGTTACAAATGACAAGAAATTGTTCTACTTCGTAAAACGACTTCGTAGAAAAATGGCTTATTCGTTCTTTCTACAAACCAGTGACGATACTAGGTCGACGTGTAACAATGCTGCAGCTCGAAGGTTGATTACGTACCTTGAACTTCTACGATTTAGCCCATTGATTGATTGATTCGATCAGTAAATTGATCTTCTTAACGAGTTTTATTCATTTTACTTGATGATGAGGATCTGGAAGGTTGCTACCGGAATCCGTGAATGGCTACTAGATAACCCATCGAGTTTGAGCTCATTAGGGATTTTTAATGTCTCTTTGATTTTTTACCATTAATGAATACTTAAATATAATTTATATTTTACTATGAAATTCAGTCTTTCAATAGATAATTACCATCATGCATTATATTTTTACTAGTCTTTTAATAGATAATTACCATCATACATTATATTTTACTACTCGTAATCTTTCAATATTTAATTAACAAAATGCAATATATTTTACTTTTGAGTCATTTATGAGTTTTCTAATTTAGTTTAACGATTGCAGCACGTCACCCCATTGAAGTCGTACAGACGACTAGGGTGGTATTGATTAGTTACATTTTATATACATAACATGTTTAAAGGCGGACGTAATACAAGAGACATTCTCTACTAATCTCTAGCAGTCTATCTGTGGGTGATGCAGAGACGAAACAATGTATATAAACAAGAACTAAGTAAAGATAAAATACTATAATATATTTTTATTTACTTAACTACAAACTAAAATTCATGATATTTTGTGAGTTATAGAGCCACGCTGTAGACAGTTTTGTCTACAGCATTAATGGGCCGACTCGTCCGGGTCGTTACCACTGTCTCACAGAAAACCGATGTAACGGGCTTCCTGGTGCGTTTCGTATAGTGAGTGAGATATCCGGAGACCCAAATCCCCCTCCCCTCCCTAATTACTTAATTATAATACCTTTATTTTTAGGTTGGCAACGTGTCCATGATTCTTCAGGTATTGTAAATGTTTATAGGCGGTGAAGATCACTTACCATCAGGTTACCCACTCTCTCTGCTCGTTTGCCAGCCTATACTATCAAAAAATCATTCGTTTCTGAGAAAATGGCCAACAAACTTGCATACACAGTACACACATACATTCATGCAATTGAAATAATCCTCCTTTTTTATTCGGTTAAGAATATTATCAATTCTATTATCAGTCGGAATATTTTTTTGTCGCTACGAGGATGTATGCAAATACAGTATTATCAGAACTAAGACTGAATTAACACTGAAATAAATACTACTAACGATCGACCTATCTTATAATTCTTTAAGTAATTAATTCTTAGTAATATAACATCACTTTATAATGAACACCGAACCGCGCTTATTATGTAATTGTCTTTAGTTAATAGACATTAAGAATCTCCTTATTATTTTAAATTATCACTATTATAAATTATGGTAATTATTAGGAATATTCACTTAAGATTGTAACATACGCCAATGATCTGGATGATTTGAGCTATAGTCAACATACCCAGTTGAGGTACCGCGGCTGAAGTCCAGCGATCAATTGGTTAAGATTTTTATTTGTTAAGTATTTATTTAAACTTTTCGTTATTCTAAGTAGGTACGTGGCGTATTCTTTTCCATCACGTGGATTTTTTAGTTAATTCATTTTCTTTTTGTTATGATTCAAAAGGCGATTTACTCGTTAAAATAATTAAAAACATTAAAAAATAACAATGGTTTGAGGTCTATAGACAAATTTTGTCTCGAAGTTTCGTAATAAATGTATATACACATTTTACATCACGATCGGGTTAGCAGGAAGATAAGACGGCAGCATGGTCCTTCATAAAAAAAACTAACGAGCCACGCTAACGCTTCCAAGCATCAGCCCAGCTGACGGAGCTGCCATCCCAACTTAATTCAGGCGGTAATCTGGCGTGTTCCATTACAGTTATACACGAGGTGGTAGGTCCCTTGTATGCAAGAGGCTGGGTTGGTACCACCGCTTTGTCTATTTCTGCCGCCAGACAGTGTGTAAGCATTGTTGTATTCCGGTTTGAAGGACATTGAAGCCAATGAAATTACTAGACATTATGAGACTTAACACCTTATGTCTCGGGGTGACGAGCGCAGTCCTATTCATGCAGTGCTTTGTTATTTAAAGTTATGTGTTTATGTGGCGTTACTTCTTTTTATGGGCAGGCGTGGCGCTTACCATGCGAGCGACCTGCCTGTCTCGTCATTCAAGCTAATAAAAAAAAATACCAATTAAAAAGTAGACTTTTTAATTATATTTCACCGCTGTACCATGTAGTGTATTGACAAGATCAAATCAAGTTGACAACTGATTTATTTATAATAATTCATACAATACGTGTACCATCATCAACAACCACTACCACTCTGTCAAAATTGTCCGACTAACATGAGACAACCTTAATTGACAACCGAAAAACCGAAAGGGTCGCATCCCTACAATAATTTGACAGACGCACACCTCGTAATTTCTCGTTGGCAGCCATAAATAAATAATTATAAATAGAGGTGCAACTTTATAACGAAGTAATTTATAGTTATGAAGTGTGATTGCGCGGTAAACTAATAACTCTGCAAGACGCTTCGATTATCCAATAGCCATGGTGAATTATTGTCCCTCGATATTAAGCGGTTTATGCAAGAAGTACACAGTTGATTGGATTTTCTTTATTTATTTGGCATATATCCGTTTCTGCCTCCAAATTCTTGCAAGCACTGTTGTGTACCGGTTTGAAGGACAATGAAGTCAGTAAAATGAATGGGCATTATGGGACTTAACATTTTATGTCTCGGGATGATGAGAGCTGGAAAGTGCCAATGTGTACTTGGTAATTTAAAGTTCTGAGGTTTGTTGCTACTGTTTATGGGGTGCGAGCAACCTGCTCGTCTCGTCATTTAGTCATATAAAAATCATTAGTCTAAATATTGTCGACGATCGTAAATCTGTAGTTTTGCGAAGACGCGGGCAGACACGCAAAAACGGATTATTTTTTATACCTAGTAGAGGCCGTTAAAGTCTAATATCCAGAGGAGCCTTTGGGGAGAAAACACCCAGACCCGAAAGAAATATTTATGGATCACACAAACAATTTGCCTCGGTGCGCGAATTGAACCGGCGGCCTCTCGCTTCACAACCGACTACTCGCCCACTGCGCCACAGAGGCTGTCGCCACTTTCACTTACTTAGTTTACGTTAAATATATTTTTAATTTTGGTACGGCAAAGTTTTACACTAGACCTAATGTTAAGTATAGTTCAGGCCAAATTTAATGTCAACCGTCAAATATACAGACGGCAAAATTATGCCCGCCTGAATTTACTGGATATACATAGACTGGTTCTGAATGCGACAATGGCAGGTTTTCCACCAGAAAATGATCAGGTCTCAACAGCAGGTAATATACTCACGTAAGTTTTGAATAGCTACGACGTCACAGTCATTCATACCACTATCACCTAATTAATATAGATAATGCGGAAATAGTAATGATTTTGACGTCAATGGTAACACGGTTTTCACTGACACGCTACCATTGTTTTCCCCTGGTATACAAATAATCGACTAACAGCGTTTCCAGAGGTCTTTTCATCCACGCACTCATATTGTGTGTCATTGTACTCATGTCTTAAGATAGAATATTCTTTATTGCACACGAAATAAAGTAGGTAGCAAATGAAGGTAGCACGTAAGGGTGATACAATGGGCAAACTTATCGCAAACGGCGATTTCTTCCAGCCAACCTTCTCGATTTATAATTAAATCAAGTAAATCTCATAATTTGTGAATAATTCACATTTTAAATTTATTTCGAAAAAATCGTTTTGTAATTCTTAGATCAGCTGCTTCAAGTTAAAACCACCTATACAGTAAATGAGTATGTTTAATTCATAGACAGTTAATTGACAATTAATTAAATGATTTTCAGGGCCCAATATAATTTTAAGGCCGCCATCCTAAAACATCGATCCAAACTAAAATGGTAAATGATTACTAATTTCCAAAATTCCATTCTTCTTATTTGGAGTTTACATTATGCCTCTTTTATGTATATATAATTGATACCGCCTTTCTACAACACCCAGTATATTTTAAAATGAACTTTCTTCTTTGAACGCGGTTTTAAGAAATATTACACTTTTCGATTCCTCTGGTATGGCTGATATCTATTAGTTATGGTAACCATTTACACAGCCTCCATGGCGCAATAGGCGAGTAGCCCTCTGTGCCGCGAGAGCTGTGGCGTTGATTCCCGCACCGAGTCAAAATGTTTGTATGATCCTCAGTGATCCACAAATATTTGTTATCCCCACTGAGACTGTTAAAGGCAGATGGAAGGAACTACTTACCATCAAGGGGGCCGTTAGCTTGTTTCCCTTAGACTTCGATGGTCGCTTCAAACGTCAGATGCGCGCATCTGTGACGTACTTGTCCGTCAACGCCCTACGGATAGCGCCAGTGACTCAGGAGTTAATGACGCTACCGTCAAATCTCCCGTTCTTCTACGTAGTATATTGAGTAAACGCGCAGCGATATTAACGCTCTGTCACTGACATGCGCGTATGTCGCTTGATGCGACTATGCATCGAGAGTTTCTCATTATAAAAATGCAACTTAAATAAATTTTTGGGTTGATATCAAATTTGTAGTAGCATTTTTGATAATATAATTCCTGATGATACAAAGTTTAGAAAAAACTTCGCATGAGAAAACCGAGATTCTTATTTATTATTATTGTAAATTAAATAAATAGCTTAGAAGAGGAAAACAACAACATGTTAGGTAGTTATCATATGATGTTATTTGTTTGTATTGGTTTTTAAGCCAGCAGTAATTGACTTGAACATAAATATATTTTGTTTTTCGATTACCTACAATGTAAAACCCCATTTACACAGAGTTTATTGCACGAAAAGCGCGAATATGACAGAAAGCTCTTCCTTACGAGACCGCGTCATGCAATTATACATTGAGAATCGTAATAATGCGGACTTGTAAATCAATTTTTCTGTTACATTCTTGCCTTTGTCGTGCGATAAACTCTTTCTGTCTAAATGACGCGTAATGGGAGATATATTGACGCCCATTTAGCCAAAACATATCATAAGTTTACGCCTGTATCCTCGAAGGCTTAGTTAGGCATAGGTTCAGGCAGTACTCACGGTACTTCGAAGCCGTCCCTCATACGTCGAAGAAGACCACCGCGAGATTTTAGTGCACCCACGATTTGCCGCACTTTTTTCCATGCCTTGACTACCTATGCCGAATGTACACTATATAGCCATATTATACCCAAATTACAATCCCGGTTATTTTTCATATTGTGATTGCTCGACCTGAGATTACAACCCAGAACTTCTCGTCCTAAGTAGGCTCCACTAGACCAATGCGTCGCCTAGAAATATTTGTGTCAGGTCAAGATATTGTGAGAATGAAAGACTCTCTTCCAGATACTCACGACACAAGACTATCTTAGTCTGGAGTCAGGCCTATGTGTGTATTTAGTGAAGAAATGTATTTCTGTTTTTTTTCTGCTTCCCTATTGCACGAACCCATCCGTCAGATGGAAACGATAACCCGACGCACCTCTGACCGCGTCTGCAGCGTAAGTATATTTTATTATTTATTTATAGCAAGGTGACTGAGGGTGAAATATGGCCGCCATTTGTAAAGAGCTAGGTGTCCGTACGTAAATAATTATTGTTGATAAATCGTTATTTATTATTTCCAGTTAACATATTACATTTTTGTTCATCAGCTTGAGGCGTGAATATAATATTTATATCAGAAAACTTACACCAGGAGGCCAATTCTCGTAATTTTAAATGTTCAAAATATCATTCCGATCTAGTCTCAGCGTTGGTTTCCAATAATCAACGTCAAATGTGAACATAGATCGTAATGAGATTGAATGTAGAATAAAAGTTGACTGAAGCCAAAACGGTATAATGCTACTGCTAATGCTAGGTGCATTTGACGTTGATTATTGGTTTAAGAGAATGCCATTTGCAACTTTCATGACGCTGAGACTAGATCGGAATGATATTTTGAACATTTAAAATTACGAGAATTGGCCTCCTGTTACATGCTTGTGGAAGGGTACCAGGATATTTTTGCTGCTCACTGGACAACGACCACGGTACACATGGTGAATAAAAAACACCTCGCCGAATTGAGAACCTCCTTTTTTGAAGTCAGTTTAAACCCCGGCAAAGTGGCTCAATCGTGCTCGCGGTCCGTGGTCAGTGTATATACAGTAACGTCAGGCCAACATAATTCTGACGACGGTCAAGAGATGCATTGTCTTTTAGCCGTCACCATTATATACTTATCATCAGGTCCAATGCAGTCACGTTGTCATGGCAGCATAAAAAAACATAATTGCAAAATAATTAATACATAATCTAACCGTTAAAATCCTATCGTCAATTAAAAAATCATCTATAACTTTTAAGCAGATTTTCTTCAAACAGCTAATAACAATCAATAAAACAAATCTGTCCGTTCCAACCCCTTTACCATCTTTTTTAGATAAACAAATATCTAATTTTAACCTTTAGTTTGTTGTATATTTTTTTGCCTCCAAACCTTGTTGTTACGAAGGCCCTTTCACCATCTGACAATGATAAATAGGTCAGAGTAAACTAGAACAAACGACAAATACACGTAAAATAATTACAAGTAATTACTGATTTATGATTGAAAGTACTTCACTATGTGGGTTAAGTAATGACGTTGTGACAGGGACAGGGTTTTCCTGTTAATTACTCATTAGATTCCTATATAAAACCAAAGTCACGTGCGCATATAGTTCAGTCACTGTTTTGAAATTGTGAAACGAAAGCATTGCTAAACAATCGTCAATTGTAAAATGATTTTAAAATTGGAACGTTTATATCATTTTTCAATCGGATTAAGCTGATTTTTAATTGTTAATTTATTGGACGTTAATCGTGAATGAGGATATTGTGATTGTTAATTTCTGATAATGGTTAATTCAAATAAAGTTGTGCGGACGAGTTTGGAGGGGTTGAAAAGGATAGCGTCCATAACAAAGAATTTCAATAAAGACGTATGTACACTTAACATTTTTTATATACATTATTATTGTATTTATTGTCTCAGTATTTATTTGATAAATACTTATAAGGCACGCAATAAAGAAAATACTACATCAATACGAACTGATGCTAGGATTGAGACACTTTACTTACGCCTTGTAAAGTTATTGCATGTTAATTTCTATACAATAACTCAATCTCAACATATTATATGCTGTCAGTTGCAGAAGTTTAATCTTTAGGATCCGTACCCAAAGGACTAATTAAATTCAAACGTAAGATATGTTTATTTATATCTGTTTTCTATTTCAATGTATTCATGGAATTGACTTATGGAATATGCGCTGCCTATGACGTCACAATATACGTACGTATTGATAATGTGATTAGAGTTATTGATAATATTTATCAGATTACTCATTATATATGACAGTCAGTATATAACAATGTGTAAGTGTAGGTGGATGTGAAATTGTTGCCTTTCTACCGCTATGAGAAAAATGATGTGTTACGGAACTATGAAGGTATTTATTATTAATTTTACAATGTTTATATGACTTTGGAATTGTTATACAGATTGTTTGTGAATCTTAATAGCCCTTGAAGTAAGCCAGTTCACCTGCCCTCTATGTATCCTGTCACGAGTCTCTAGAAAACAAGAATTGCTACGCAGCTCGTGATTAGCTTCACAGTACTTATAAATATTGACGGAAACTATCTTAAGTCAGCGAGTAGAATTTGAATCGAATAATAATGGAATTTCTATAACACGATATCGGAGAATGAAGTTGCATTAATTGTGAAATCTTATAAACCGACCTAAAAAGGAGGCGGTTCTCAATTCGGTGTGTATCTTATTTTGCATCATTTTATCGGTAGTTGCTTCGGATATACTTGCAACTAACTATATATTAGCGCTTGTTTGACTATATTCAAATAAATGTTACTTATCAAATAAAATATAAGTCAGCAAGATACAAAATACACTCTGCCTCTTAAATGAGAGTTTTATTTTGTATTCACGCCTCTGTCGTACGATAAACTCTCTCCGTGTAAATAGAGCTGTATTGCTGAGTATAGTTTATTTTTTATGACCACTAACGCAACAGCACTATCAAGATTATTCCAAGCACAGGTCAAATTATGCTAAATGGTACGTGAACTTAATTACTATAGGCCTATACGGATAAAACCATGGAAAAATCATAGGATAGCTAGCTATAAACGGCGAATAGGTGAGCCATGTGTTTTTCCTGATTTTTCTAGTTTTCAAGACTCGTGAGGTGTCTGAATAGGGCTTATCATAAAATTATGAATGAAGTCCATTTCAGAGAAAAACTGATCAACAAAAAAGGTTTATATTAATTATCTTTGTTTTAAAGTGTTTTTATTCAACCTTCGTACTTAGTAGATATCTTTCTGCCAGTATGTCAGAGCTAAGGTCAGGAGGCCAATTCTCGTAATTTTAAATGTTTAAATACCATTCCGATCTAGTCTCAGCGTCAAGAAAGTTGCAAATGGCATTTTCTTAACTCAATAATCAACGTCAAATGCTCTTAACATTAGCAGTAGCATTATACCGTATTGTCTTTAGTCACCTTTTATTCCACATTCAATCTCATTACAATCTATGTTCACATTTGACGTTGATTATTGAGTTAAGAAAATGCCATTAGCAACTTTCATGACGCTGAGACTAGATCGGAATGATATTTAGAACATTTAAAATTACGAGAATTGGCCTCCAGAGCCTGACTTTTGTATTTGAACTTGTTATATTTTATTTCATGTATAGTAGTTACGTTGACATGACGGAACAGGCGCCTATTGTAAAAAAACTTTAATTCCCCCAAATATCCGACGTTATCTACGAAAGCGATGACACCTAGCGTTGAGTCATCCGCAAAGCGGATTTAGCCATAGATTTAGCACATTCACTCTTCCATATCGCGACCGGATACGGAACACGTCCGCGGAAACCATAGACAATAATATAAAGTCATTGTGACATAGACAACCTTTATGTGATGATAATGTTCATTGAAAAATATTTATGGGCAAGGAATGTCTTGGATCTAAGCCGTAAACTATCCGTTTGTTAAAAATCGCCCCATTGGTACTAACTATAAAGAGGTTCCGGTTTCGATCCCCAGGTCCATGTATTTAAAATTAATGTTAATATTTCGATGGGACAAACTTATGTAAGTTGGCTGGGCTTTTGCATTTCAGTTTGAATTTCTTTATCGAAGATATTTAGAAGGCAAGCTGTCAAGCTTGCCTTCCTGATCAAGTGATACCCACCGCCCAGGATCAATTGGGAAGGGGGGGATATGGGTCTCCGGATATCTCATTCACCGTACGAAACGCTACTTTACGCCGGTTTTCTGTGAGACAGTGGTAATGATCCGGACGGCCTATACATGCTGTAGACAAAAGTGTCTACAGCGTGGCTCTACCACTCATGAGAATTATCTCTTACACTCTTTCCGCATAACGCATGAATAATCTGCGATCATCATAACTTACACGTCAATTTACTATCATTACGTGGTTCATTACTCAATAAGTAATTTAAATTATAAATGAAGAACATGAAACAATCCATAGTTAATTTAACACAATTCAGATTTACATAATAGGATTTAGAGGTCGTCGGTCCTTGGAGGTCTCCCCTCGACCTTGCAAGTTCACGGCTTAAAGGACAAGGTCAGAGCAGCCCAAGGACTGGAGCATAATGGAGTTTTCAATCTCTTTAGTTCAATTGAACAAGTTGTAGTCATTAGGGAAATAATGCGTCTAGATTTTAATACATTACTTACAATAACCTCACGCCTTATCCTCGAAGGGGTAGATAGTGGTGCTAGTGCACCCGCGGTTCGCCGAGTTTGGTTCCGTCTAATGATATGATAGGGAGCGAGATTATTACTATTAGAAGGTATAAAATCTAATCCTGGCCAACACATGTGTAATTTTTCGATTGGAAAACTCAAATACTACTTGTGGTTGCCCTATCTGGGATTCGAACCCAAGAGCTTACGGTTTCTTCGACTAAGTAGCTGCGACTAGTTAGAGGCGATTGTCAGAACAGTACTATAACTTTACTTTACGTTTTTATAACTAACTTAGTATTTTAAAAATTTAAATCTCACCACGTTGATGCATTGCGGGTTCGATGGGTTACCATTGCCTTGTGTGTTGGTCGACAGAGTGCACCACGGGCCGGAGAGGTTGACTCAGACTCAGGGTTCAAAAAATATTCCAAATAATTGGAACCGTTCTACCACCCCCTGTATTATTTTGATAGTTGCCAATCTACAGATGTCATGGCGGGGCCTTAATACCTGTGCTAATATCCACATAAAATAAAAAAAAGGACGTTCGTAACATATACTATTTTCCGTCTCGATTACGACATACAAACATTGCGTGTAAAGCCAAGTTTTTATATATACACCCTTCGTTAAAAGTTTTCAAGACCCTGAAATGGAGAAGGCCGATAATTTGATAAGGGTTACAGTCTTGTACATAAGAGATAATTCACTTCCTGATATATCAACTGAGGGTGAAATGATTCCATTAACGTGAGCTGACCACCCGTTTGTGCAACTAGCAGACGTCCACACCATAAATACAATATATTAGAAAGAATAATAATAAATACAGTCACACACATAGTCCTGATCCCACACTAGCTAAACCTGTATCGTATGTTTCCTTCACTGTCAAAGCAAGCGATAATTAACAATAAATACACACATAGCTAAGAAAACTCAGAGTTGCATGCTCTTGGGGCTGGTTTCGAACCTGCGACTTTCGCCTCGACAGTTCGTACCACTCCCCGCTGAGCTATCGCTGCTTTTAGTTTATGATAATTTTTATTTTTGTTTCAGAGAAAAGATGTAGAGTCACAGAACCAGAACATCAGTCGGTGGACTAGACAGCGAGTGGTCTCTTACATCATAGACTTGGCAGTATTACTCGGCAGTAAGTACTTTTGATTTATAATAAATACATGACTTGAAAAAGGAGATTTTAAATTCAAAGCTTGAAACTTTATTTACGTTATGTAATATTTCCGCCAAATGGGGACAGATACTGTGCCTCAACCATGAGTTTGTCACAGTAAAATCGCTAGGGATGACGTAAAATATAACAAAATTTAGTTTCTCACGTATCCGCTAGAGGCGCCACTGAGTTTTTCATACAAATGTTTTACGTCGTCGCTAGCGATATTACTGAGACAAACTCATGGTTAGCCTGCAGATGATTATTTTCAAAGTTGATAAGATTAATCTCAAGGGTGGTCTCTAAGTTTGATTAAGATCTGATGACGAAGAATGAATAATAGCCATGAATTACAGCAAACACATATGAAATCACTTTTAGCGTCAGTTCAATTTTAGTTAAACTAATGATGAAATTAGGTACTTACCTAATCTTCTTAATATCGGGCCTTACGTATTAACGTTATTTAAACATTGATTAGAAACACTCTTTTGTCTTTCTCTTTCTACGCGATTTTAAAGTGGCTATAGAAGCAGACGAAAACAAATTTTAACTAAATAAATAATAATAAATACACCACACAGTCACACACATAGTCCTGACCCCACACTAGGTTAAACCTATATCGTGGGTATCAAGAACTACGAGTGACTTGCGGTCCCACAACACCCAGACAAATATTTGTGAATCAGACAAACATTTGTCAAGGTGCGGGATCGAACCCACGGCCTCACGCTTCGCAACCGGCTACTCGCCCGCTGCGCCACGGCTGTCTCAAGCAGTACTTTCTAAATAAAGTCCATCATCTGTTTAGCTATACCCAATATTAATTTTGTAGCCGCAGTCAGTAAATTAAAATACAATTGCCAGGCCGCAAAAATCTACCAAATTAGTATAAATTAAAAAGAAAAATCATGCCACAGATGTTAATGTTACTTTTTTTTTTAATTTGTCATTAAACCGTAAAGATGTTTAAAAATAGATATATCTCAGCCTGTCACCGTCACCCTTTCAGATCATTAAGTCGCAAAACCGAAAAAGGTAAAAAAGTCGTAAAAATACTTTATATGGGACACACATGCAGGACGCATGTGGGGCGAGCAATCGCGGCACAAGATTTTTTTGTGCCAGCACAGAAAAAAAACTTATGTCGATTAGCCACTCCACTCCACCACTTGATACAATCCAAAAAATACATACATACGCACTCAGCCTGTAATCCCTAAAGGGTAAGCAAAGGTGTAACCAGTTCACCCACATTTCACCGAGCTTACAGGCATTCCCGATCAAAGGTTTTAAACCACACGAATGTGGGTAGATAGGTTCGGTTCACGTGCGAGCGCCACGCGTCATTGTTGTGGTAATTTAATAATTAATGAGGAAAATTCATATAAAATCACGTACACTTGTAACACGCAATGCCTAGAGTTAGAAAAAAGCCAATAACATTTCTTTGCAAAGCTTGAGGCTAAGGAAAATAATTTAAAAAGCAATTAGTTATAGGTTGTATGTTTTTGAAGTAAAAACTTCTTTAGCATCGTTGTGATTTGAAAGTCGATGAAACGAAAAAGCGACGGTAAAAAGAGACAGACACGTAAATTCATAAGATTTAACGTGGGAGAAAATGAGATAGAGAGAAGCATTATACAGCTGTGCGCGCATGCGTAGTACAAAGCTTGAGAAAAGGCATCACAACAACCGTGGTGTTTTGTATACGTGTACGTATTTTACATTTGTAGAGTTTTTTCATCATTTTTATAATAAAATTCTTCATTGTATCATTTATCGAAAATTTAAGCTCTGAGTCTGAATAAATCTATGTAATATATATAATACGAATAAAATGTAAAATAATTATCAAACTTTGTATCACTATGATCATTACTAAAACCTACAATTATCCTCTTCCCGAAATTTTACATTCGTCTCATTATCTTGGTATTTCATTTGTATCTTTTAAGGTTTCACTTCTACCACGTGTGAATTGCACACATGATTTTTATTTGGAACGTTATTTTATGACAAAAGAAAAAATGGCATTTACATTCTATCCTTTGCGCGTTCACTCACGCCTGCAATCCCCGAAGGGGTAGGCAGAGGTGTAACTAGTACACCCACATTTCGCCGAGCTTATTTCCGTCCCATGATGTGATAGGGGGCGAGCCTATCGCCATATCGGGCACAAATTTCAGACTCCGGGCTGATACTGAGCATTTTCAAATAGAAATACCCAATATCACTGTTACCCGACCCGGGGATCGAACCCGAGACATCAGCGTCCCCCTCGGTCGTAACGTATACGCGTTACAACTGCGCCACCGAGGCAGTCAATATAATATTATACATATTTCCAAATCCACCGTCAAATCATGTTGATACCACAAACAATTATATTTCTTAATAAAGCCAGGCGTGGCGCTTACCATCAAGCAAGCGACCTCCACGTTTCGTCATTCAGGCAATAAAAAAAATACAGTTGAGTGCCTCCATGTTTTTAAAGTCGGTTGAAAATACGCCAACAAAGGTTTCGCTACAAAAACCAGCACGCAAAAGTACCCCCAGTTCATAGCATAATAGCTTGACAGCATTTCAACTAGTCGGCGACGCGACGGTACAATTACCCTAATTCCGCAACACTTTAATTGCTAGATAATCGTTCCCATGCTTTTTGCGGCCGGCGCGGCGGCCACCTATTTACGGATAATCGATTTAACGGAAATTATCGATATGGTCTTATAATCGATTCATGTTCGCGCTGTAGAATTTATAATTGACGTTTTAGTGGCGTAACGGCTCTTTTCTTTTTAGTGGACAGTTTAAATTGCCTACTTAAAATTATGGCTTTGTTCATTTGAATAATCCATAGTAATAACGTGTAGCGCCATCTGTTGGCGAGTAGCAAAACCCTTTCACGTAAATTGGTAAATCGTTTTTTTTACTAACAATACAACTAATTTTGAGGTGCAATTGCATTTAAAACATATAATATTAAAAATTATGAAGTTAGTAACATTTTGTATGTATATGTTTTTTTGAGATTTCTTTGAGCTAAAACTTGTAAGGCCGATATTACGAGTACGTGATTGATCCTAGTGCGCCGGCTCGGCTATTTCGCCGGACACCTAGGTGTTCACATATAGACCGATCCGGTAAGAAATCCGAATGCCGATATACCTGACAATGAGACCTAACATAGCTAGGAGTTATAAACGTAGTGCAGTGCCACAGGTAGGCGTCAGGCATGCGACCAGCTCGTTTTGGCAAAAAACCTAACTTATAAACCCCTAACATTAGTGTTTGATTTCAATCGAACAGATTTTCTTCACTCTTAGAATAAAAAAATCCATTCAAATCGGCCAATTCGTTTAGGTGACGCCACAATCAGACAGACAAGGGATCAAACTTGAACCCTCTTTTTTGGGGAGTTAATAAATGGCTCATGCTCATCCTAATGTGCTTTCGGCTGCGTAGTATGTCGAGTCGGTTACAGAGAAGTGCTCTGTAACATGGTAGAGGATGCCGATGCGTGGCACGTGCGTGAACGGGTGCCGCACATTTTAATAAAACACATGTATGCTAATCCAATTCGCAGATATCATTTCTATGATTGCTTATTTATAGGTCGAGCTGCTTTAATCTTAATTAAATATTGGAAAAGATTCATGCTCTCAATAGTAATTTTTGAGTGGTAGAGCCACGCTGTAGACAGTTCTGTTTAGAGCATGAATGGGCCGGCTCGTCCGGGTCGTTACCACTGTCTCACAGAAAACCGGCGTAAAGTAGCAGCTTGCTGCTTCGTTTCGTACGGTGAGTGATATATCCGGATGCCCAAATTCCCCTCCCCTTCCCAATCCCTAACTTATCCCCTTCCTTTAAGGTAGGCAACGCGCCCATGATTATTTTAGTATTGCGGGCGTACATGGGCGGTGGAGATCACTTACCATCAGGGGACCCACTTGCTCGTTTGCCGGCCTATGCTATATAAAAAAAATAAACAATTTATGCTCTCAATAGTACCTAATTGTAAACTAGTATTGAGCATTTAAGCATCGCTAGGGCTTCTTCCCCGTTCTTCATTAGCGAAAGAGCCTGCCGAACTGGCGGTAGAGTTTTAATGCAATCTAAATAATGTATAACATTTTATGGATTCAATAAACATTTAGATTGTTTGATTATTTCGCTAATCTGTGTACCGTGGGACGCGTTGTTTTGTTATTAATGGCACGTGGTTGCGTAAATTCCCCCTCTTGTAGAACCCGTGGCTACACATGTGCTCGTACTGCTCCTTTGGATGGGAAATTGTGCCTCTATTACACTGCATGTTGAAGGGGGGGTTCTGTTTACTCCGTTGAGAGGATGTCCATGATTGGTGAGAATATGGGCTTCAAATTTAATTTTACACATTAATATATAGTCACAAACCTATTTTGAGTGGTAGAGCCTCGCTGTAGACAGTTCTGTTTACAGCAGGAATGGGCTCGAGCTGGTTGTTACCACTGTCTCACAGAAAACTGAAGTAAAGTAGCAGCTTGCTGTTGCGTTTAGTACGCTGAGTGAGATATCTGGACACCGAAATCCCTCTCTCCTTTCCAATCTCATAATTATCCTTTTCCTTAAGATCAACAACGCATCCATAATTATTTTGGTATTGTGGGCGCAAAAGGACGACGATGGACGACGAATCACTTACCATCAGGTGACCCATTTACTCAAACCAGCCTATGCAAAGACTATATTATAAGAACTGCAAAGGATTTTTTTTCCTCGATGATTTTCTCGCAGTATCACAAAGCCAACAACACTAGGGCATACGAAACGTCTAGAAGTGTGATGAGCGGTGCGGATGAGGGGTAAGAGGGCGGAGGGAGGGGAGGTGTACGCCCCAATCGCACGTGGAACCTAACGTGGCGGATGGACCTATTTATCCCATCTACTTTCTGTTATGTCATCAACAAGCCACTCGTAACCCGTGGAACACTCTCGTACAAATGTATTGGCCACAACATACGCGATACTTTTAACATACGATGGTTTTTTTACAGTATAGGCCGGCAAACAAGCAAGTCACCTGATCGTAAGTGATCATCACTGCCCATGTACGCCCACAATACTAAGATAATCATGGGCGCGTTGCCGACCTTAAAGGAAAGGGATAAGGAATTGGGAAGGGGAGGGGAATTTGGGTCTCCGGATATATCACTCACCGTCCGAAACGCAGCAACAAGCTGGTACTTTACGCCGGTTTTATGCGGATGTATTATACCCTTTTTCACCAAACTATGATTAACTTTATTTCCTAAATACCCTACCCTAAATCTAAACACATTATTTGCGCCAGCTAAAATGCACTACATAAATACAGTAAGTAAAGTACAAATTGGTAGAACCACACTGTATACAGTTTCATCTACAACATGATGGGCCAGTTCGAATGGGGCACAGTAGTTTAATAGTCAATGATTATTACCACCGACCAATAAAAAATAGTTTAATTTTAGCTTTTTAATTTTTTGAGTCGGTTTTTATTTATTTTTATTTTACTATTTTTTGTAAATAGACAGGCTTTGACAGACTGACTTTTTCAAGAGACTTGTATAGGCAGACACAAAGGCGGGGCTTTATAAGATTCCATTGGTACCCTGAGTACGGAATACGAGTACTAAAACGTGCAGCGTAGAACACAAAAACGCCTTATCTCGCATTGTGTTACGTATTCATCTGCTGACATTGACTTTGACCGTCAGTGAGGGCGGATGTTTGCCGAATTCGCGACTAAATTGGCAATGTTACAAGTGCCATCGCCCAGGACAATGTCGAAACGATTTGCTCGTTTGGATTTTAATAGAAAAATTGTACCAAATATGCGACTTAAGTATTTTTGACGAGCGAGAGTAGTGTCAAATTTTTTGAACCATAGGTTTTTAACTTAACCTACAAGAATCCCTGTTTTTTCTTGTCCTGGCTTGGCAAAATGACTACGCTACACGTGATGGTAAGTGTAGCGCAATCCATGAATACTGTCGACCAACGATAAAAACTGTGTCTATCTTAGATCGGCAGAAATATGCCTGCTTAATTGCTTCTTCACACTCCGTTTAAAGGAGTGATTGATGTCTAGGATACCAGAATCCACACACCATGCAATTTCTTGTGCAGTAAAATTCAAAATTGGATGACGGTATTTTCTATTTTCTTATTTTCTAATTATATGCTGTTGTAAGTTAAGCTAAGTAAGAATGCTGTGGTCATCTATAATTTGTAAGGATATTTAACTTTCGAATATTATTTTATTTTATGAAAACGTTAACATTACAGTCAAATAATGTACGTTACGTTGATGATCCTATCAAATAAATAAATAAATTTACATATGACGCTTTTAAGTGGAATTTTTACTTAAAAATGTAATATTTAGTTTAACTTGCTAGCTTTTAGTATTGGTTCAAATTGTGTGACCAACAAATTCAGATAGTTTTCCGCGACATGATAATTGTTTACTATGCCAACCGAAATCCAAAATGGTGTCATTAGCATCATCTATTCAGAATCGCGCTAACAAAATTTCACAAAAGAAAGACCGACGCGTGTTTTGTAAATAAATATAAAATATTGGAATTTGGAACGGAATGGATAATTTGCATATATGTATTACGTTATGAAAATAGGTTTATTATCAAACTCCGTAAATAAAGAAATAATATATAATAATAATACATACATGCGCACTCACGCCTGCAATCCCCGAAGTAGGCAGAGGTGTAACCAGTACACCCACATTTCGCCAAGCGTATCTCCGCCTCATGATGTAATATAGATCGAGCCTACCGCCATACCGGGCACAACTCCAGACTCCGGGCTGATACTGAGCATTTCGTAATAGAAAAACCCAATATCACTTTTACCCGACCCGGGGATCGAACCCGGGACCTCAGCGTTATCCTCAGTCGTAACACGTACGCATTACGACTGCGCCACCGAAGCCTGGTTGGCTCACTGTCGACTTGTTAGAAAAAGGCGCCACACAGGCCATTTGTGCATCATTCTTTTCTTTTCTTTTAGTTTTTTTAAGTAATTTATCTCAAACGCTGGCGAGGGGGGCGCCACAATCAGGATTTTGCCCCGGTTCGAAAAAATCTTTGATCCGATGCTGCCAATAGCATCCTATTACTTCCTGACGACGCGCCGCGACGGCTCGCCACGCCGCGCCGTGCCACGCTGTCTGTCTCTTCTATCTTTAAAATGCTATCTATGGTCAACAATGCCAACGATTGAAACTTCCAAACTTATTCCAAATTCAAAACGTTTTTAACCGATTTCTAAAAGGATGGTTGGAATGAATATATTATTTTAATGTATGTTCACCCATCAGCTCAGCCAAATATGGTCAGATTTTGATTTTCCTTTTAGTATGCGCTAGGATTTACTCTGATGATGGTATCATATAAATTTCGTAAGATCTAATGATGTTACGATGGAAAATGGGAATTTTTACAAGGGAAAATTTGGGTTTGAAATCGGATTTTTTAACGTATCTATTTTCCTTATCTAACTTAAAACGTAAAGTAATATTATTATTTTTTGTTTCAGTATTGATTCTCATCGCGTTATTCGAATTGGGTGTGATACGTGGCCACAAGGCTGGCTTCTTCTGCAATGACCCAGCACTCTCGTTTCCATACCAAGGTGAAGTGGTCACCACTCCAATCATCGTATCCACTTTGTTTCTCCTACCTATTGCTGTGGTATGTACCTCTCTATTCTAAAAAAAAAATAACTGGCGGCGCCGTCGCCGCTGCCAAAAGCTTGTCACGCTATCTCCTCCGAAACCGCTGGGGGTATGGGGTCGAAACCGATACCAATCGATGCAGAATAATGAGAGGAAGAAAGTAAGATATGTCTCATATTCGTCGGATTTTAAGTTTTGTTTTTTATTTTATGTTTTGTGGAAAAACATCGGCAACGCCCCTAGTTTCTATAATATTAAGTGCCTATTTCACAGTCTTCTTCTTCCACCTGACCATATCCAACTCGCAGTGGGGTCGGCGCTACATGCTTTTTAACATATGTAACAAAAATATTTGTAGTTTTTATGACCGGCCGCCCGCCTGACGTTAACCCCTCTGGGGAGAAAACTCCCAGGCCCGAGACAAATATTTGTGGAACACACAAACATTTGTGTCGGTGCGGGAATCGAACCCGCGGCCTCCCGCTTCACAGCCGGCTACTCGCCCGCTGCGCCACGGAGGCTGTGCCTATTTAACAATGTCCGCTTTTTTGTATCGAATATGCCGAGCAAACAAGCAAGTGGGTCACCTGATGGTAAGTGGTCTCCACCGCTCATGTACGCCACACTGCCAGAAGAATCATGGGCGCGTTACCGACCTTAAAAGAAAGGAATAATTAAGATATTGGGAAGGGGAAGGGAATTTGGGCCTCCGGATATCTCACTCACAACAAGCTGCTACTATTATTTTTATTTATTTATAAATTCTTTTGCAGATTATACCAACAGAAATCATTCTAAGCGAAGACCATACCACGAAGAGATATATGATTTCTCTAAAACAATCAGGCTGGGTGTACAGAACATACATGTATGGGTTACTTATGAACATGGGCATCGTTGAGGTGATGAAGGGGTTGGTAGGAAACCCGCGCCCTTCCTTCTTCGATCTTTGCAAACCTGACACGGGTTTGACTTGTAACGGGTAATTATCACATTTTTTTATAGTATAAGGCTTGCAAACACTTGTAAACGAGCAAATGGGTTTTAGCCAGAATAGGGTAGTTTCCTATATTGAATTTTATACATTATTTTATAAGCAACAGAAAATGACACGCAAAAGAAACCCTTTTATTAAAACACAATATAAATTGGTTTAGAAATGTGCCCGCAGTTATGACTTTAAATGTTGGTATGAAGAAAAGTGGGTGCATAGTGGGGATATCTCACTATCTCGCTTGCACGCGTGCACCATAATGAACATTTTACACAGTGACGTCAATGGTTGAATCGTCTGTCATTTGACAATTACCCCTTCTACAGGATTTGAATGGCTTCTAACTTATTTATTTTTGGTCCGATTTATAAAATTCTTTCTGCAATATATTTTGAGTAAAGTAACTTATTGATTTAAATAATAAAAAAAAACTAGTCAACTACCCTATTAAGGGTTGCCGTTCTTAAAGTAAAAGGATAATGAAGGGATTGAGAAGGGGAGGGAGATTTGGGCGTCCGGATATCTCACCGCCCGAAACGCAACAGCAAGCGGCTACTTTAAAAGTTGGTTTTCTGTGTAACAAAATAAACATTTAAGGGCGTGGGTACAGAACTCTCTTGGCGCGAGTCCGAATCGCAATTTACCGGTGACTTTTTTATGATGTTTATCTTTTTATGATGGTGCTTCGGAGTGGTTTGAGAAGAAGCACCAAGAAACCCGAAATTTTATATTTTTTTAATAATCAATGTGTTTTAACAAGAAAGCACAGGTCGGCACACGCGTAAGTAGTAAGTGAACTCCATCGTCCATGAATACCCACAATATCAGAAGAATAATGGACACAATGCCGATTTTAAAGGGAAGGAGTAATTAAAGGATTTGGAATGGGGAGGGATTTGTGACTCCAGATATCTCACTCACAGTAAACACGCAACAGCAAGCTACTATTTCCCGTTAGTCTTCTGTAAGTCAGCGGTATTGAGCCTGCCCATTCATGCTGTTGACAAAATATTTACTATCGTAACTTTATTGCAGTACTGAATTCGTGAGCACATTTGAATGCACATCAGAGTTCTCTTGGTGGGACAGATTGGACTCGTATAGAAGTTTCCCTTCAGGGCACGCGTCTTTCTCGGTTTACTGTGGATTCTTCATTGCGGTAAGGTTTATATATCACTTTTTATATCATAAACTGATAAACGAGCAAGAGAGTCATCTGATGTTAAGTCATGTCCACCGCCCAGAATAAAAGAAATGTATGGGAAACCGGCAAGGGTCTTGTGCCTCCAGAAATCTCAGTCGCCATACGTAAAACAATCGGAAACTGCCATCTTACCTCGGTTTGTTACGAGATAATGATACCATCCCGGTCGAGATGGCCCATTCAAGCTGATATATTGTCTACTGCGTGGGCCTACCACTTACGTGATGATGATGAGCCAGTTTGAGTTTCATTATTCAATCATGCTTTAACTTGTGAACGGATATGGAGGAGATTTGGCAAAGCATACCTTTATCCTCGTCGTACGTTACCGCAAGATCATAAGCGTAACTAGGTAGGGGTAGGTACCCTAGGCATATCAGTGTCCCCTGGGAAATCGTAGCCTACAATCACACACATACATATATACGCACCCACTCCTGTAATCCCCGAAGGGGTAGGTAGAGGTGTAACCAGTATACCCACATTTCGCCGAGCGTATCTCCGTACCATGATGTAATAGGTGGCAAGCCTAACGCCATACCGGTCATAATTCCAGACTCCGGGCTGATACTTAGCATTTCATAATAAAAAACCCAATACCACTTTTACCCGACCCAGGGATCGAACCCGAGACCTCAGCGTCAGCCTCACTTGTAACGCGTACGCATTACAACTGCGCCACCGAGGCAATCAGAGTAGCCTAAAATTAAAGTGTAGATTCCATGGGTACACCATGGAACCACCTTCCTTTTTTCATCTGTTAAAAATACATGTTCCTCCCACAGTGGTACCTTCAAAAGCGAGCGTTCGCCTGGACTCAACCCACTACCCTAGCGGTGACTGGGTTGCAGCTGCTCAGCATCTCATACTCCATCGTGTGCACCCTAACCAGGATCACAGACCGCAAACACCACTGGTGGGACGTCCTCGCTGGATCCGTTATAGGACTGATTACTTTATTGTATGCGGTAAGTAAGTTTTTTTTATTTCCCTGAATGACAAAACAATCACGCCGTTTGCCTGATGGTAAGCTCCACGTCTGTTTATAGACAGAAACAACACCACACAGAACCTTGAGTTACAAAGCACTGCATGACATTTGACTGCCCTCGTCACCCCGAGACATAAGATGTTGTCATAATGCCCAGTAATTTCACTGGCTTCAATGTCTTTCAAACCAAAACACAACAGTGTTTACACATTACTGCTTTTTCGTATGCAAGTTTTTTCATTGCGTTTAAATATAGGTATATTCTGACATCACAGTTAAAATGCCCAACAGGGTTTTTGTTACATATTGTATAGATATAGAGAATTGTGTGAGGAGGCACTAGGAAGAGATTTACAAAGAAACAACCCAACCTAATCATATTTTTTCTGTTACAGGTAATATTCTTAGCAGACAACTTTAATCTAAACAAAATAGAGGAGCCCGAAAAAGTAAGAATGGAAGAGAGTCAACATTCAGTCAGAACCTTACTTTACGAAGAACAGAGGAGCTAGTAGTGATAGACACTAATTATTAATTTATTGTTATACTTTATAGTTAATTATTTATTTTTTGTGATGTCCGTCCTTTAAGGGACATCGTACATTTGTCAGTATCGTATGCGCTTCATGTCATACATAGGTACATGTCGCGCGAAAAACTGCTGACAATATGGAAAAGTTCATAATAACAGAAAAATAAAAGGTAAAAGACCAAGACGAAGGAGCCTGAAACGTCTGACCAAATGTCGGAACAACTGGAGACACCAGTCAACTTCGCCATCCGACCGTAGCAAATGGAGAAAAACCATTAACAGAATCCTTGCATGGAGTCATGATCCTCAAAAAAGAGGGAACGATAACAGAGAAGGAAGAGAATTATGTACTTCACCCATGGGCTACTTTGGGATTTTCAACGATCAATTCGATGTGAAATGTGATGTGTGATGTGAATCAATTCAAATGTGAACCAAATTTGAGGATTATTTTTGTGTTCAATGAGATTTACTCCGTGGGTGTTACCATAATTTTGGTTCAGAATTGATCACGGAGTACGAGAGAAAATGGGAAACTTCCTAACAGCAACAAATGCATTTGCGTTTTAATGTTTTTAACTCATATTACCTATTACGGTAATGTGCAACGCATATAACAGAAATAATTCTGGATTGCGCCGCGTACGTTGCTGACTATTATGAGTTAAGGGTAATCTTAAGATACAGACAGAAAAAGATATGTCAGACGCCAGAGAAGTTAATGCTGTCATCATCAGCCAACCTTACACTGTAGGCTCCCGTAACGCTACATTCGAACAGTCTGCCATATATTTACTTATTGCACAGCACAAACGCATCGACGCAGTGGTCAAAAGTGTGTCGTTACATTTAGCAAAGCTGCGTTAAAAACGACCTAGTCCAGAACTCAGTTTTCACTGTCAATCATTTCTTTTTAAGTTTATTTAGTTCTGATGGTCGTACCTCGTAAAAGATATATTATCATATATTCAATATACTAATATTGAAAAGTTTGTAAAAAATCTTCATTCCGCTATAACGGGTATCATCTATGGCCATGCCAGTATTTAAAATAAATAATAATTATAAAACATATTTTTATAGAAATAAATTTATTTTGTGATAAATCGTAATTTAGTAATGATGTAAAAAAACAAAACATATTGTTAGTAAAGTATAATTATTTTTATTTTTATATGAATCTACACAGACAGTTAGCAGTGTTAATTATTAACAGTGTTATGCATTGTACATATTTCCATTAAATAGATTTGTAAATAGCTAAGCGTTATATACAATTGTTGTAAATAAAAATATATGAATGAATCACTGTTTTTTATTAAAATTTTACCATCAGAACTTCTGCCACAACTGTTCTTTATTATTACCGATGCGACGTAGAGTATGTAAAACATAACATAAAAAATCCAGTGTGGAAAATAACCGAACAGAAGGCCGATTCTCGTAATTTTAAATGTTCAAAATATCATTCCGATCTAGTCTCAGCGTCAAGAAAGTTGCAAATGGCATTATTTTAAACCAATAATCCGTTGATTATTGGTTTAAAGAATTGAAGTTTCCAATGTGAAAATAGATCGTAATGAGATTGAATGTAGAATAAAAGTTAACTGAAGGCAAAACAGTATAATGCTACTGCTAATGCTAGGTTATTAGGCTAGGCTATAATATAGATTATTGGTTTAAGAGAATGACATTTGCAACTTTCTTGACGCTGAGACGAGATCCGAATGATATTTTGAACATTTAAAATTACGAGAATTGGCCTTCTGATCATTACATTCATTCGAGCCTCTATATGCTGCAACAACGTAGGTATTCAACCCAAACTATAAATAATATATAACAAGTAACTATCCTAGACCCTTCATCTACATTGAGGTCCCGGTCCATATTGCATAACCAACATAATACGAGAATGGCCCATTATAAGCCATTACCCAAATAAGGATGTAGGTACGTTCGATCCCGTATGAACATTGTTATTAGAACCTTTGCATTAAAAATCGTTAAAAAGTAACTTATTATTTGGGGGAATTATTATTGAGACACTTAAATTTTGGAACCAAGTATTTTTAGAAACGACTTTGGTATAAAAGTTTATTTTTAATTTTTTGCCAATTTAATGAAAAGACCAAGTATAACAATAATTATTTTATGTAACCCCAAGTAATTTCATCCATATTTAAACATAGACTCTACATCATGAGTGGACTGGCTCGGCCGGGTTATTACCACTGTCTCATAGAAAACCGATGAATACCAGAGAATCAAATATCCAACCTCCCCCCCCCCCCCTCCCCTACTCTTCACAAACCTAATACCTTTCCTTTAAGGTCGGCAACGCATCCATGATTCTCCTGATATTGTGGGTTTCCATGGGGAGATCCGATATTAAAATAGCCTAAAATCTATATTTTTTTTGAGATCGCTTGCCTGAGGCTCGCCACGCCTGTCCATAAACAGACGAATACCAAACAGAACCTTCAATTACAAAGCACTGCATTGCGATGGAATGCGTTCATCACTCCGAGACTGGGATGTTAAGGTCATCATGGGATGGTCCGCGTTTCGATCGGACGATGTCTCTCCATCGGCTTCTGTTCATCGCATCTCTCACAACTTTGTGGAACCCGGCGGCTGATGAGTCTCTTATCTGGTCCGTCCATCGTGTTGGGGATCGACCACGTGAGCGTTTTCCTTCTGTGTTCCCAACCACGATGAGTTTCTCCAAGCTCTCATCACCCTTCTTTACTATATGACCAAAGTATGCAAGTATGCATTGGTGACAAATCGTGGATAAGCGTGTCTTCACTTCGAGCTGTGAAAGGATTGACACAGTTAAGTCTCATAATGCCCAGTAATTTCACTGGTCCAGTAATTAGATCGTGATAAAATACTCAGCCTAACGTTAATTATTGCGAGTAATTAGCTTTAAATAGTATGTTGAACACATTATACTGATAGATGTGACGGCCCATCAAACGATACTAACATTCGTGCGTTGATAAACTCCGACACAGTTGCTATTCTGCCCTTAATTTGCGAACGATAAACAGCTATTTAGGAGCAGTACGATCATAATGAACTTAAATATGCCATTAATCATAACTCATAAACTGACGTTTGATTTGGAAACGACAGTTGCAAAACATTGGGGCATAAATCATTGAAATAGATTATATAGTACGGCGTCCTGGAAATGTTAGAATATGTAGAAATGAGGCTAAGTTACAGTCTACAGAGATACCAACACTCACTTTTTTTTATTGCATAGGCCGACAAACGAGCAAGTGGGTCACCTGATTGTAAGTGATCTCTACCGCCCATGTACGCCAACAATACCAAGAGTCATGGGCGCGTTGCCAGGGAAGGAAAGGGATAATTAAGGGATTGGGAAGGGGAGGGGATTTGGGCCTCCGGATATCCCACTCACCGTACGAAACGCAGCAGCAAGCTGCTACTGCTGGTATAGGTTACTTTTTATTCCTGCAGCCTACAGTAGGCTTAGTACAAGTTTTAATAGTTTTGTAAGACGATGAAAGTTTTCGTTTTTTCTCCATATGTCAAGTATTAGTAGCCACTAGTAGGAACTATGATGAATTAAAATTGATAATATGGTTTATATTATTTCATATTAGTCGAATATGAAATTAGTTTTCAAGCGATTCTTTCCTTTATTACCGTATGAATGACTAGTTTGACACTTTGACGGTAGTAATTTTATATGAATTCGAAAACTGTGAACGTATTTGTAACTCATACTAGGCCTACTGAAAAGGACGTTCACGCGAGCATAGCCGTGAGCAGAAGCTAAATATTTTTTAAATAGATTTAACTTACCCACCTACTGAATGTAAAGGCGTGGAGAAGCGACAAAATTATGATATATTTTTCCGCTACATCATGTGGGGAAGGGAAAACTATTCATAAATCACAATAAAAGACTTGGGGCGTGTCAGAAGAACCCAATCGAATCCACTTCGCTGCCTAAGTACGTAATATTGATAATGCGCGGAATGTTTTTCTGAACTTTATATTGTATATCTTTTGTATATTATTATGTATGTAATTACTTAAAAGTTCTCAATAAATGATAATTTTAAGATCTTGATAGAAAAATACGCCGAACCCAGTGAGTTTTGAAATGGATGATGAAGTTAAAGTCAACAAAATCTAATCAAACCCGTCTAAAGCATATGACCGTTGCAAAACCGATCTATAATTACATTATCATGTCAAACTTCCCTACAACTACAAGGTATATTTTGCCATTAAGGCTTCACGTGACAGCAGGTAAAAACGGTAAAAAACGGCTGTGTTTAGTGCACTCAGCCGAGTGATGTTAATTGCAAGTCACCCCAGCGTGAAGTGAGTCACTCAACAGCAACTCATAGGGCTTCACTTGCAGAATAATTTGCAAATGCACCGGTCGACATGCGATAAAGCCATGGGCGTTATGCAAGTGTTGCTATAAATAACGCATAAAGGTTTGCATGTTACCACGGTTTAGAAATGTTAGTTCATTTATTACTAGCCTTTGCTCGCGGTTCCGCCCGCGTGAATAGACTTTTCCGAAATAAAACGTACCCTATAACCGTCTCCGAGGTCCCATCGATCTCTACATCAAAATTTATCAAAATCGGTTCAGTGATTTAGGCGTGAAAGCGTAACAAACAAATATATATTTTTTTTTTCATAAAAAGTATACTATTGTTAGGGTATTCCCTTTTTATTAGTGAATTGAGGTTGTCTTAGAAAACGACGTTGGGTACATTGAAATAATAACTGTGAGGTACTGTGGTAGAATGATCGACAAATCGTATAAAAGAGGTAGCCGCCATATCTGGAGGCATTCCGCTCTGAGCTCTCGTGCCGAACGGACGTGTTTGAGCGCTTACCTCTCCTGGTACGCTCCTACACATTGTCCTAGTAAAGCCGTTGCGCTCTAAGCCATTCTCGGGCACATACCGCGTCCTTTTCAGGACAGGGTTATTGCCCAATTTTCGCTGGGTCCAGCCTTTTTGGTCCCTTCAGGACGTAGCTCGGTGGATACCTAACGGTGTTAACGAAACCGAGCTTGCGGTGACCCGACCCGCGCTGCGCCCCTTTAGGGCTGAAGCGAAGTCGGACGGGTGCGGATCAGGAAGCACGTGGAGTGACCCCACGGTTTCCCCCGCATAACACCCTCCCATACCCTACCTTTCCCTACCTATCCATCCCGTGTAACGGTTGGGCGTGCGGTTACTTGTAACCAATACCGTCTACGTTGCACGGACTGTTAGGAACCCGTTTCGCACATTAAGATTGGCGACGGGAGACACTCTAGGGCACACCTAATTTAAGTTCATTCCCCCCTCGCCTATCCCCGGCGAGGAGGGCCACGCACCCACTCACCCCCGGGAAATCCCACCCGGGGTGTTAGGAAAGGGGCTTCACCCCGACCCGCGACGCGACCGCGACCGCGCACGGCAGTGCGATAGCCGCCTGGTTCTTGTGTGTTCTTCCCAGGCGGAACGCACCGATCCCGAACACACCTAGGGATCGTTTAAAATCAGATTAGGCTAAGGGCTCGGTATCAGTCACCATGGCTGACACCGAGCCTTTGGAAGACTTGAGTGAGCTCTCTGAGCTCATTCAATTTTTAACGGCCAAACCTCACCTGCTCCAAGCCGCCGTGAAGCTCATTCAGAGCAAGACCACCACCACCAATGCCGACTCCGACGCTGCTTCCACAAGCACCCTTCGTTCTGGCGCCAAGCGCGCAGCATCATCATCCGCGTCCTCGCCCGATGGCTCCGAGTCATCCGCTTCCGAACGTCACTCGGAAGAGGATGACTCGAACGCCGACTCTTCTGCTTTTACTCCGGTGAAAACCCGGAAGCAAAGGAAGAAGAGGAGGGCACGCATTCCCGACTCTCCCGAGTCGCCAACTCCCGCGGTCCCTGCTCCCTCGGCGTCTCCCGACACCGAGATGCAGGTCGACCCGACCCCACCCGCTCGCGTTCCCACACCGGCGCCGCGACCACCCACGCCAACTCCATCCACCTCTTCCGCTTCGGCCCCTAAGGCCAAATCTAAGACCCCACCGAAGGTCTTCCTCAAAAAACCGGACAATGTCCAATGGGCGGACTTGTTCAAAATCCTAAGTTCCTTTAAAATCTCCCACAACAGTTGGGATCAGGGCAAGCAGCTCCTCCAGCTGCAGCCCACCACCATTTCTGACCACAGGGCTCTCACCAAGCTTTTTGATGAGAAGTCCTTTAAATACTTTACTTACACCCTCCCCGACGAACGTACCTTCAAGTACGTTATTCGGGAATCCCCTTATCAATGTCCGCCCAAGAAGTTAAGGACGGCCTCCTCGAAAAAGGAGTCACCGCCATAGAGGTACATCGGATGTACATGAGTAGGCGCGCTAAAAACTCCACCCCCGCCCCGAATGGCGGTCAATATGAGATGGTTCTCGCCATTCTCAAAACCCGCGATGACGCGAAACGGATCTACGAGATCCGCGACATTTCAGGCCTCGGAGGCTTTAGAATAGAGACCCCCCACCGTAAAGGCGTTATTGGCCAGTGCCATAATTGCCAAAAATACGGTCACGCAGCCCGCAGCTGCCACCTAGACGCCCGGTGCGTCAAGTGCCTCGGTGAGCACGCCACCGCGGATTGTCCCCGCCCGAAAGACCTCAGTTTATGCACGGAGCCGCCTTCGTGTGTAAACTGCAGGCAATCTGGCCATCCGGCCAATTGGCGTGGGTGCTCGCATGCGCCCAAATCAAAACCGCGCAAGCCCCTTCAGGGCTATCGTCCTAAGCCACCGCACATTCAGCCGGTGTCTAGCACGATACTCGCCCCTCCCCCCCTAATGAATCAGTGGTTCCCACCGCTGAACACAGTCACAAAACCCATCAGCGGGTTTTCCCCACTTCCGGCTCAGGCCCAGGCGCAAGCTACCTCTTCCAAGGTAGCCCAAGCCGCTCCAACCTCTACCCCTGCTCCTAAAGCACCTAAACCCGCTAAAGTGGCAGCAGCGTCGGCACAACCGGCCCCCGCGAATCCCGCGAACCGCGATCCTCGCACTTCCGCGAACCGCGTTCCCCCCCCTCCTTCTCAGCCTTCGGGCGTACGGTCCCTCCTCCCGCAGGAGGACCAGCACTTGTTCACAGGGCCCATATCCGACCGCGCGTGGGAAACGGTGAAGGCCCTCATGTCTAACGACTATTCCACGCGTATCGCCGTGCGCGTGGATAGAATCCAAAAGTTAGGTCCCAATCCCGTCCTCTTGGACGAAATTCAATCTCTAATCAACGAGCAGAAACGGTTTCTGCTCAACACCATTCATAGCTCAGTCTAATGGCTAACTCAATTAGAAATTCCCCCCCCTCGCGGTTCAAGCCTCGCTCCCTCAGAGTGGGCTTTTTCAATATCAACGGTATCGCTAATGATCGTACCGAACTTTCACAATTTGTCCGCGAAAACGATCTAGACGTTTTCCTCCTCCAGGAAACGTTTCTTAAGCCTTCCCGGCGTAGTCCCAATCTTCCGAATTACCGGCTCGTGCGCAACGATCGCGTCTCCGGTCCCCTAGGCGGCACGCTTATATATTTTAAAAGGTCCCTGCACTGCATACCTTTAGATCCCCCGTTAGGATTGAGCAACATTGAGGTTTCAGTCTGCAGACTGTCCATGACTGCCCACCAGCCGATCACTATCATATCGGCCTATCTATCACCTTTAAAGGAGCTTCTCTCCTCCGATCTGGACATACTATTCGGTATGAGTGAATCCGTCCTCGTGGCGGGTGACCTCAACGCCAAGAGTACGCTGTGGAGTTGCAACTCGACAAACGCGAGAGGCAACTCCCTGGCGTCA
Organism: Mimas tiliae; assembly: GCA_905332985.1. NCBI lineage: Eukaryota > Metazoa > Arthropoda > Insecta > Lepidoptera > Sphingidae > Mimas > Mimas tiliae. Next base: position 2,792,739 of record HG995256.1, on the reverse strand, counting down.
AATCTTGAACGAATAGGCATGGACATGCTAGTTCCTCCCGAACCCACATACTACGCACATAACGGACGTCACCGACCCGACATTCTAGACGTGGCACTCGTAAAGAACGTATGCTTGCGCATGCGTTCCATACGGGTGCTACAAGATCTAGACTCTGACCACAGACCTGTGATTATAGAGTTTGTCCCCCACTTACAAGGCCCCTCAGACACAGGTCTTGTTAACAATCCTCCGATGATGAAGGTGAAAACGGATTGGCGCCAAGTTGGCGCCAAGCTCGCGGACACCTCCTCATCATCCAGCGATCTCGTAGCCATTCCCGCCAATATCGTCACTCCTGAAGAGACGACGGTCGCGATTCATCACTTCACCAACCACCTGAGCAACGTTGTGAGCGAAAGCTCCAGGGAGGAGCCGGAAACTGTTCGCAGTTACTGGCTCGTCCCTGACGATGTGAAGGACTTGATGAGGAGACGAAACGCGGCCATGCGCGCATTCATGGCGGACCCCAACCCGGATCGGCGGCCTCTGTTGTATCATCTCCGCAAGGAGGTGAAACGACGCCTCAAAGAGGTCACCGATTCGAGATGGGAATCCCACCTGTCCGACATTAAGCCGACGCACAAGGCGTTTTGGCAACTATGCCGTCACTTCAGGAGAAAAGATATGGCCACCATGCCTCCGCTCAACCGTCCGAATCAACGCCCAGCGTTTGATGACGACGAGAAAGCCGAGTTACTGGCCACCTGCCTGCAATCTCAATGCTCGCTCGACACGGTTCCCGTAGAGCAGGAACATCTTGTTGCGATCGATAGTTACGTCGACAGTAGGAATGCGCTCTCTGCGTCCCCGCCGCCGACGCAATCGCATACGCAGTCCCAATCCGCGCGTCCAATATCCGACGTTATCGTCGTCGACCCGAATGTCGGCGACACGCCACTAAACTTTACCCCCCTCGAACCGGTGACGATCGAAGAAGTCAAATCTCTGGTCAAGGCGCTCAAACGCCGCAAAGCCCCCGGGGGCGACGGCATTCACAATAGAGTCCTTAAAATGCTCCCCAGCCATCTGCTGGAAATTCTTACTGCCATTTTTGAGGCGGCCCTTCGCAACAGTCTCTTTCCACAACAGTGGAAGGAGGCGGTAGTGATAGGGTTCCACAAACCTGGCAAACCCGCCACCGAACCGACATCTTATCGTCCCATTAGTTTGCTCAGTACCCTGGGTAAGATGTATGAGCGCATCGTCCTCGAGCGCATAAAATCTTTTGCCAAATCCCACCATCTGCTCCCCGAGGAGCAGTTTGGATTCCGCGAGATGCACAGTTGCGTGCATCAGGTGGTCCGCATCACGGATCACATTCTCTCTAATGATCATAGACTCAAACTCCCTACCGGAGCCCTATTTTTCGATATCGAAAAAGCATTCGACAAAGTGTGGCATAACGGCTTGCTTTTCAAGTTGTACTCCATGAATATGCCCATACAGCTCGTGCACATCATACGAGACTTTTTGTCGAATCGCTCTTTTCGATATCGTGTGGAGGGAACTCTCTCTTCCCGACACACCATCACGGCTGGAGTCCCGCAAGGCTCCGCCCTGTCCCCATATCTCTTTTCGCTGTATACAGCAGACATACCGCGTCCAAAGAACGCCCATCTGGCACTCTTTGCTGACGACACGGCAATCTACGCTTCACGTAGAAAACCGGCTGAGGTGACTCGCCTCTTGCAAGCCGCCGCCGACGAACTCGGCGTATGGTTCCGCAAGTGGCGAATCACCATCAACCCTGCCAAAAGCGCCGCGATCCTCTTCTGTAGGAATCCCCGTCTTACGGCTCCAGCGCGGAATGTCACCATGCACGGCGTGGCCATTCCCTGGACCAAGACAGTTAAATATTTAGGAGTGACCCTTGACCAGAAGTTGACCTTCGTCCCACACGTAAATGCGGTACGTGCGCGAGCCGCATTCGCGATAGGCCAGTTATATTGGCTCTTGAACAAAAAGAGTCCAATGTCCGTACGCAACAAGATTAGGATTTACACCACTTGTATTAGGCCGATTATGACGTACGCATCGCCGGCGTTCGCTCATATACCCGAAAATCGATTTAAACGAATGCAATCCCTGCAGAATCGTTTTCTGCGTAGGGTCATGGGGGCACCGTGGTTCGTGCGTAATCGCAACCTCCACGTAGATGCCAATCTGCCGACAATCAGGCAAGTCACGAAAGTGGCTAGCAAACGTTACTTCGATCGCGCCGCGCATCATCCGAACACGCTCATTCGTAAAGCGTCGATTTACACTCCCTTTGATCGCGCAAAGTGGAGACGACCGCGTTCCGTCCTCACTGATCCCGACGATGCGACCACCGTGGCCATCCGAGAGATGGAGGAAGTTCTCACCCAAATACACTCTACAAGACCGTCATTCCGTCCTCGCCGAAGAGGACCTCGCCGCGCTCCCCGAAGCACCCCCGACCCTTCGACCGGCCCGCGTGCCGATGAATAACGATAAAATAGATTATAAGTAGGTTATAATATATCCCCAAACCACCAATCGCAAATGTCTTTGCCCTCTCCCAGTGGCCGTCCTGAGCCGAGGTCCGTATCCCCCATTAGGGGGGATGCCCTCAGCGAAGGTCACTTAAATTTTAGGGCTGGAGTGCCTACAAGCATTCGCCCGAAAGTCCGGTGACGCTGACAAAAGCCGACTCACGGTCAGGCTATCAGCATTCGTCGAAACAAAAAAAAAAAAAAAAAAAAAAAAATCTGGAGGCCATTTGCCAGTTGTCAGTGCCTAGGGCTCAGTCATAGTATAATTGTTAGTGATCAGTGCTCAGTCGATAATCCAAGAGTTTATTACGCGGTAGCTCTGCCGGTTTACTATTCAATCGTAGTTGTCTTGGTTATAATTAATTAGAGAACGGTCTCTAGAGAATCCTGATATGGGGTTGCGGACTGTAAAGCAGTAACATTGTAAAAGTGGCTCGATAAATCATTAGTAGATTTGACAACCGTCATTTTGTATTTTTAAAATAATCATCGTCTTAAGTAAAATTTAAAACTATGTTACTTCTTATACCTCCAAGAATACGTGTACAAAGTTTCATGATGATCGGTTAAGTAGTTTTCGTGTGAAAGCGTAACAAACAAACTTACATTCACATTCATAATATTAGTATGAAGTATGATTAACATACTTACGACTACTTTTGTCAATCGACGTTTGTTTGTTTGTTTTCGTGGTTAGCATCTCTAAAAGGGACGACATTTTCCTAATGACTGATTGACATTTTCGCCTGATGGTAAGCGCCACGCATGCCCATAAACAATAGCAACACCACTCAGATATTTGTATTACAAAATCTACTGCATAGCGCTACACCGGGTTCATCATTTCGAAACATAAGACGTTATTGCTCATAATGCCCAATAATTTAATTGCCTGGGTGGAGAAGTTGTAATGCGTACGCGGCATGACTGCTGTGCTGAGGTCTTGGGTTCAATCCTGTGGTCGGCTAAAAATATTATTGGATGTTTCTATCACGAATTGCTCAGTATCAGCCCGGAGTCTGAAATTGTGCCCGGTATGGCGATAGACTCGCCCCCTATCACATCATGGGACGGAGATACGCTTGGCGAAATGTGGGTGTACTGTTTACACTTCTGCCTACCCCTTCGGGGATTACAGGCGTCACTCACGCCTGTATGTATGTATGAGTAATTCTAGCTAAAATTATTATATTATACAACTGTTTAGTTTTTCGTGCCTTGAATATTGCAAGGAATGTATGCTTCATTTATTTTAGTTGGACTAAACTAAAAGATACTATATTTCCCGTGGTAAAGGATTTAAATTGATTTAAAGGAACATAAAGTCCCATTGACACGAAAAGAGGCGAAAATATAGCAAATAACTTTATTTTACGATGTAGCGTCATACAATTTGAGTGAGACCAACCCAGACGGCCCCTCGCTTAAGAGGGACCTACTACCTTGTACGGTGGTACAAACTTTGTCTATTTCTGCCGCCAAGCAGCACTTTTGTGTTCCGGTTTGAAGGACATTGAAGCCAGTGAAATTACTGGGCATTATCGGACTTAACACCTTATGTCTCGGGGTGACCAATGCAGTCCAATACTATGCAGTGCTCTGTAGTTCGAAAGCTCTATGTGTTGTTGAACAGGTTAACCTAGTGTGGGGTCAGGACTACGTGTGTGACTGTTGGGTGTATTTAAAATTAGTTTGTATGAAGGTAGCCAATGTAACATTAACTTTTCGAGACGACCTACACCTCAGTCTTTCCCGTGACCACGAAGACTGAAAAGCTTTCGAACGTCGGGACTAAAATAAAAATTAAACCGCGATAAAATCCGTATAAACTAGTTTTATTTCAATAGTTTGTATTATTTACAGCGTCTTTAAGCTTAATCATAATGTGAAAGTAATTTTAATTGCAAAACCACTTCACGGAACTCAAAAATTAATACCATCTCATAACAATAGAAGTGAGTCACTCGGAATCAAAAGTTTCTAAAGTTAGTCGACCTCTAGTGTTCAGTAATATGCTAAAACAATCAACTGGATGCAAAAACTTTAATGTATAACTACTACTAGACAGGCTGTTTAGAAATAAAATTGCGTCACATAACGTGGGAGTGTGACAGCTGAAAGACAGGGAGCGCGATAGGGGTTCTAGTTGAGAGTAAGCGAGATGGTAATATTGAGTTACGGTCAATTGACCGCAACTTTATGGTACAATTTCTATGTACCGCGCAGCTTGTCTAGTAGTATACATTAAAGTCTATGACTCGTTGGCACTAATTAAATACTTATCATAAATATTAGACTTCTTGCGTAACGACCTAAATACTCGTATAATTTTGTTTATTTTTGGACACGATTCAAGATGTATCTTTTTTTTATTTACCTGAATGACGAGACGAGCAGGACACTCGCTTAATGGTAAGCGCCACACCTGCCCATAAACAGTTTCAACACTACTTAGAACTTTGGAGTAAGTACAATTATAGGTCATCATTCCGACATAAGATTTTAAGTCTCATAATGCCCAGTAATTTCAGTGCCTGCAATGTCCTTTAAAACTGGAACATATGCTAGTTGACGGCAGAAATAGATACAAGTTATGGTACCTACCCAGACGGACAACCAATGTCCATTCCAAATGTCCAACGACATCATTTTATTTTGATCTATGGAGCATCACTTTAGAATATATAAAAATTCCCCAACGTATTCATCAGTTTCCATCACAGCAACATCTTTTATTCAAATTCAAATATTTATTTCATAGAAAATAGATTTACACTTTGGTCTTAAACTACTAAAGCTTTGTCTATTTAGCCAATATAAATCAGCATATGGTTGATAAACTAGTAGTAGAAAATAAAATACAAAATGTTATAATGGCAACACTGAAATAGCCCAGGGCGTCAAATATTACCATAGACAGTGACGACAGGCAAACACAAGCTGCTAATGGCTGTTCGTGGTGTCGACCGATTTATGTTATTTATAGCTCCTGTATTACATAAATAAACTCATTAATTTCACTGTCTTTAATTAGATTCGATGAAAGTGAGAAATTTATTGGACGAAAATAAGCCAGTATTTTTGTTTTAGTCGTTGTTTTCTTAATTCATTGCCGTTCTGAAAGAATTGAAAATAAAGAGCGAATGATGTTGTAATGCGTTACCCTAACAAAAGTTCAATTATAACTACACAGTTAAATTAAACGTTAACTTGAAGTGCAAAACACGCATTAGAACAATATGTTCACTATTAACCATTAGTAAAGATTAGCCTTCTGTTGACAGTTATCAAGTTTGCCTGCACACGTTGTAACTACAGTTAAATTAAGCAGATAAACTAAACTTGTATAGCCAAAGAATTTATTTCTCGATAATACAATCATAACAACTACATAATTAGGTTAGTAAGTTCTTTTAACTATAGTATATTTTATTATCTACTTCCGATTATAGGTATCTAAGTATTTAATATAAAATGACTTCAAATAAAAAACTGAAAGGTTGCCCACAGATATTAAATGTACTTAAACCTACTATATCAACAAAAACTACTAAAATTGACCTATATTTCAACTGGCTACATAACCGTCTATCATTTAAAAAAAGAACATCGTTCGACATTCAAAAACACTTAGGAAGCGCATTTGAAAATAGAAGCACCTTGCGCACTAAAATGAAATCCGTGTGTATTGTGCGCTTGGTTTATCGGCGCCCATTTTAGGGACGTTTGTTCGGTGGTGGGACCCTTTTGTTGGGTCCGGACTCGCTAACGAGATTATCCTGTCTTGCTTAACACACAATGTTATGTGTGAATTAGGAAAGTTGTGGAGTGGACTACGTTTTTTTTTTATAGAATATGTTGATGACGTTTTTATTTAAAACTTAAAGTTCGTTTTATAACGCGAGAGTCATGCTGCAGTAATTTTAGTGATAGGTCTTTTTGCAAGAGTACATCTCAGTAGGTTTCTTCGCTTTGTCTATTTCAGACTTCAAGCACAAGTGTGTATGCATTGTTGTGTTCCATTTTGAATGACATTGAAGCCACTGAGATTAATGGGCATTATGAGACTTAACATGCTGTGTCTGAGAATGAGAAGCTCCATGTAGTATCATGCAGTACGATGTAATGCGCATAAATTATATGACCTATAACGTGTTCCAGAAAGGTGTAGTCTTAATTAAAGGTCTTTAGATACCTACACCAATCAGTGAGTGTTTATGTACCGGATCTTATCAAAATCTAGACATACAAAAGTTTCATGCTAATTTTAATCACACATTTATTACATCGATAAGATCGATCACATCCCAATACCTATATTAAGATAGGCGCTTAGGCGACATTACCAATGCTTAGCTGTTTATTATTTAGTGTTGTTGCAAGTCGAATATCGACATGTACGAGTACCTCAATCGATAAAAAAGAAAATGCTTTATTTAAGTCCTAGCAATGCAATCGGATTTGGTACTATTACGGAGGTGAAATACTTATATCGTACACTATACGTTGCTTAAATTTGACCACAACTTTCTCTAACACGTTGTATACCCCATAAAAATACTTAATTTAGGTAATCGCTCCATATATTTACCTGTCCACCCGCATCCATCCTCGGGCGCGTGGGCCTCAAGACAAACAGACCGACACCGTGACAAGCAGATAAACACGCGTTTTACAACACAAATAGATCCTTTTACGGCCCTGATAGATATTGGACAGAAATAGAACTTCATTTACTGATGTGGCTAATGTTTGGGAGTACAGGTTAGGGTTACTAGTGATGTCATATTCATAAACTGCTAATGAACCCATATTCAAGGACAACATTTAAGTTAGCTCTTTGCTAAGATAGGTTTTTGTATACGTGATTGGTCCATTTTTTATTGGCGTCACAATTTTGAGTGGCATATCCACGCTGTAGCCAGTTTTGTATACGGCTCTACCGTGTCGTTACCACTGTCTCACAGAAAACTGACGTAAAGTAGCGCCATGCTGCTGCGTTTCGTACGGTGAGTGAGATATCCGGCCAAACCCCCTTCCCTTCCTATTCCTTAATTATACCTTTCCTTTAAGGTCGGCAACACGCCCATGATTCTTCTGGTATTATGTGTGTATATGGGCGGTGAAGATCACTTACCATCATGTGACCCACTTGCTTGTTTGCCGGCCTATGCCAAAAAAAAATGATTTGCCGAGCTTATTTCCATCCCGTGACATGATAGAGCGATAACCTATCTTCTCGGACAACTAGCAGGTAAGGTGAGTACCCAATACCTGATACATGTTGTAGCCGATGAGATAGCGTCAATACCATCATACACAATATGGTAAAAAACAGAATACTTATTGACAACCCTGCACTTACCCGTGGAATGTTTTTGAGTTTATGTTACAGGGGAAACACTTTTACCTCAAAAAAACGTAACAAGTTCCGGTGATACTAGTTTTGTCTTACTTCATCGACAATCTTGAATCTTTACAATATGTAACAAAAACCTGTTAGCCCTTTGAACTGTGCTTCGACTGTGTTATCAGAATTGATATTCATATGTAAGAATGTTTTCTCAATATTATTGAGAATAGAAACGAAGTACACAAAAAAACTCAATGCCAGAGATACTCGCAGAGGTTGAAAAGTATTACGGGGACTTATATGCTCAAAAAGCAAGTCCTCCCGCTGAGGCCCACAACGCGAGTGATCCGCGAGCCAGACTAACTCGCCACTACACGGACGAGCTTCCCGACATCGACGTGGGTGAGATTAGAATAGCCCTCGGACAGCTCCACAACAACAAAGCTCCGGGAGATGACGGAGTTACAACAGAGCTACTCAAGGCAGGGGGTACGCCTGTCTTGACAGAGCTTGTTAAGCTCTTTAACTCTGTCATCCATACTGGCATAACACCGGAGGCATGGAGCAAGAGTGTGGTGGTTTTGTTCTTCAAAAAGGGAGATAACACCCAGTTGAAGAACTACCGCCCCATATCACTCTTGAGCCATGTTTATAAGCTGTTTTCGAGGGTTATCTCGAATCGTCTTGCCCAAAAGTTCGATGACTTCCAACCGCCGGAGCAGGCTGGGTTTCGGAGGGGCTTTGCTACTGTAGACCACATACACACACTAAGGCAAATTATTCAGAAGACCGAGGAGTATAATGAGCCTCTATGCCTAGCGTATGTGGACTACGAAAAAGCCTTTGACACCGTCGAAACCTGGGCTGTTCTGCAGTCCATGCAGAGATGCCTCATTGACGACAGATATGTCCAGGTGATGAGATGTTTGTATGAAGCCGCATCAATGACCGTCCAAGTACAGGAACATAGCACAAAGCCAATCCAACTGCGTCGTGGGGTAAGACAGGGAGATGTAATATCTCCGAAACTGTTTACTATCGCGTTGGAGGACGCTTTTAAGACACTTGATTGGAAAGGACGGGGCATCAACCTCAACGGCCAGTACATCTCTCACCTGCGATTTGCGGATGATATTGTCGTCATGGCAGAATCTCTGCAGGATTTGGAAGGAATGCTGAACAGCCTTAACCATTCTTCAAGACGAATAGGTCTCGGGATGAATCTCGATAAAACTAAGGTTATGTTTAACCGTCACATTCTCCCAAGACCTGTAGTCGTGGGTGATGCCACTCTCGAAGTTGTGCAAGAATACGTTTACCTTGGCCAAATTATCCAACTGGGCAGGCACAACTTCGAGAAGGAGGTGGATAGAAGAATTCGGTTGGGCTGGGCGGCATTCGGGAAGCTACGTAACATTTTCGAGTCGTCGATCCCTCAATGTTTAAAAACGAGAGTTTTTAACCAGTGCGTCCTACCCGTAATGACCTACGGAGCTGAAACGTGGACACTGACCAGCGGACTGGTCCACAAGTTCAAAGTAGCTCAGCGTGCTATGGAGCGAGCAATGCTTGGAATTTCTCTGGTGGATAGAATTCGGAATGAAGTCATCCGCCAGAGAACTAAGGTCATCGATATTGCTCGCAAAATTAGCACGCTGAAGTGGAAGTGGGCCGGTCATGTCTGCAGACGGACAGATGGTCGGTGGAGCAGACATGTGCTGGAGTGGAGACCACGGTTAGGCAAACGTAGTGTGGGACGCCCTGCTGCACGGTGGACCGACGACTTGAAAAAGATGGCGGGTAGCGGGTGGATGCGGGCTGCTCAAGACCGGGATGGTTGGCGCTCACTTGGGGAGGCTTACGTCCAACAGTGGACGACAACAGGCTGAGATAATAAAACACAAAAAAACAAAGTTCGGTAATGCCTATGGTCCTTATCGACCTTTAAAACAGAGAAAAAATAACAATAATAATAATAATACTTAACAATTCTGGACTAATATCAAAATATTGTAAAATTTATAGTTGCCCAGTGTATTTTGACGATGCTATGTATGTTATGTATATATTAGCTGATATGATTTCTGTACTTACTTATGTTTGTTTATTTTGTACTGACTTGTCATAAGCGCTATTTTAATTGCCTACATGATGAATAAAACTATTTCATTTAATTTCATTTCACACGCACGATCTTTGGATCCATATATGGCTCCAAACTACAATCACCATACTAATAACTACTCCCCATATTATGTTTATGATCATCACATATAAATCAATGTATGAAACACATTTTGCCCATCTACAAATTACGAATATTTTTGGAAAAAAACATTTTTAGCGAATATTCAGCTTACGATTGTGAGTATGCGTTGTTTGGACATCTACCTTCTGTAAGCAGTTATTCCACTATCATATAAAAATGATCTTACTTCTATAGCCTATAGATATATGAGAAATGTATGACAGTGTAATAACAACATCAACTTCATATTTTCTATGGTTCTATGTCACAGCATGCTGTGATCAACCTTCATTTGCAGTTTGTTCTTGAGATATCTCCGTGGCGTATTGTTATAGCTAGGAAAAACAAAGACTAGTTTTATTAAGCGGATACATTATAATATCGGTAATAGCTTAGCGGGAAGTTGTACGGATATCACAGGTTCGATCTCAAACGCTAGACCACGCACTTCTGGACTTTACGAAATTATGTCGTAGTTATGAATTAATTGGTAATAACTATCGGTCGCTGCAAACAGTGTGTTGAAACCGACATTGTACCTGAGAAACATCTGAGAATTTCTTTTTTTTTAACCTAAATGACGAAACCGGCAGGTAGCTTGCCTAATTATAAGCTCCATGCCTGACCACCTGATTATAAGCGCTATGTCTGATATAAACAGACACAACACCACGCAGAACTTTGAATTACAAAGCACTGCAAGACACTGGACTGCGCTCGTCACCTCGAGACCCCAACCGAGACGACATCTCGTATACGAGGTACCAAGTGAATTCTATAAACTGTATATTAATACTATTATTTGTCTACCATATAAAGGTTGGTATTATTATATTATTTACCACATGACAGTAAGCACCTCAATGAGTTATAACGGTGCGTAAAATTCAACCCGCATCAAAACAAAATAAATCTTTAAACCTAATGCAATATAATATAAACTTCAATAACAATCAGTCCCCATAACCTATTTGCTAAGCTATTATAAATGCTGCGTAGGCGCCAAGAGTGAGACTTCTCAAAGAATAGAAAGGCTAGCTCTATGAAATTTAAGTGGCGAAGGATGGCTTGATTCATATCAATCGATTTTACAACATATTAACCTGTGATAGAGTTTCTAATTGTGATTACGGTAGAAAGAGGCTGTGTATTGTTTTTCTTTGTGAGGACAAAGTGTTGGAGGGTGCTTTATGTCGCCTACTTTCTATAAAAGCGATGTTTGTGAGCGTATCCATTATATTACGCAATTTATTTATTTTTACCCGAGTGCCAAGTGTCAAATGACTTTATTATCTCGTATCTACCAAACGGCTGGATAGATTTCGACAATTAATATCGGTATATTCGTCTTAAAACCCCAACTGACGACAGATAGGTGTTTGAATAAAATGGCGGATTTTTGGCGCGAAATAGTAATATCTCTCTATTCTAAAAAATAGTAACTGCCGCCGCCGCTGCCAAAAGCTTGTCACACTATCTCCTCCGAAACCGCTGGGGGTATGGGGTCGAGACCGATACTAATCGATGCAGAATAATGTGGGGAAGAAAGTAAGTTAAGTCTCATATTCGTCGGACTTTAAGTTTTTTTTATTTTATGTTTTGTGGAAAAACATGGGCAACGCCCCTAGTGTTAATAAAAAATAATAACCAAACCTATCGAGTAGGGTATCAAAATAAAGCAAATTAAAAGGGGGGAAATATATATAAGGTATACGTTTAAATGCAAATATTTACGTAAATTATAATTTTCATTTGTCTGTTTTGTTTGGCATGGCAATCATCTCTACATTTTTCCCGTCTTACATAATACACTAAAAAGTCTAAAGTAAATAATTTAAAAAATCAAAAACCCGACTGCAAAAAAGATATTTTATTAAAAGTAATTCACTAAAAAGAATGAACCAAGATTGAGAATAGAAAACAAAATTAAAATAAACTATAGACAAAGTAAACTCTACTTCAGTTTAACAGACTAGATTAGGAGCTGAGAGCTTAGGTTAAATACCCGCATTTAGTTTAGTAGCAGACGGGCCCCAATTGCGAATTATAAACCGAAAGAAAATCAATGGGGTATCGTATTGCCCAATGGGCACAGACACGTTTAACTAGAAAGCCGAGCTGAAATGTGATGGAAGCGAATCTGAATAGCCTGTAAGAGCACTCGATGGACCATGGGCATGCCGTGTCTGCAATCTCAATACACATTGTTCTATCTGTTTGTGTTTAATTGTATTTATTGCGCCTTGAACGGGTACAATGATTAGGAAGCCTTTTGCTTATGGGGAACTAGGATATTTTGTGGCAATGCTATGGTAAATAATAAATAAATAATACTTAAAAACACCAAACAGTCACAACAATATAGCCCTGACCCCGCAGTAAGGCACGAGTCATGTGTCGTGAATATCAGGCACTACGATAGACTTACGGTCTCACAGCACCCAGACCCGAAACAAATATTTGTGGATCAGACAAATATTTGTTTTGATCGGGGATCGAACCCGCGGCCTCACGTTTCACAATCGGCTACTCACCCACTGCGCCACAAAGGCTGTCTTGGTGGGTCTTAATACATATTCATCTATCAAGTCAGACGGTGTAGAAATCCACCACAATATCGGAATCATCGCTTCTTTTGCAATGGACTGTAGGTAAATATTACAATATAAGATTAAAATAATGATTATCGCGCCATTGTCCCCACAACATAGTGCAAATCACAGAGAGATTATGGTCTATTTCAAAATGTTCGCGTAAGATGCATCAGCACCAATCAAAACGTGTACCTATAGCAGCCTAATTAGAATAAATAATAATAATAGGTACCTAAAGCCTGAGTAGGTACTTAGCAGACGTCCTACTTCCGGTAAGTATTCTACGTCAGAATGTGAATTTTTGTTTGAACGTGACATGTTTTATTTGGTAAATAGCATTTAGTGATTTCTTAGGTTTACGCGAATATTACACATTGAAATAAAACTAGTTTATACGGATTTTATCGCGGTTTAATTTTTATTTTAGACTCCCGAGTCTCTCCCGTGACCACGAAGGCTGAAAAGCTTTCGAAACGTCGGGACTAAAATAAAAATTAAACCGCGATAAAATCCGTATAAACTAGTTTTAAATAGCATTTACTCCGAGGTAACGTTGTGAATCGGGCGTTATAATTACAATTGGGTAGGACCATAGATTCTTTTGCCCATTTCTTGACAATAATAAAAACCAAAACAATCAATACAATGTTACCAGACTAAAAATGTATACTCTCTTAGTAGGTAATAAAGTCGTTGACGTCTAAAATCACATATATGACATTATTGAGTCTACTATAGCTATATAATTATGCAAAGTGCGTTTGGAGTCATGTGGTCCCCCTTGCCCTTGAACTTACAAACGTTCAAGTGCGAGGATGTGCCAAAACGCCTGGGGGCGTTGAATTGGCTAATAGTCCAATTGGCCACTTGTCTCTTCCTTGATAATTTGTGTCATATCGAATGAAATGATTTACTGCACTACATTTTGTGATGACGTCGTATGTAAATGACAATTTAAACTCCTTTGTATGCCGTTGCAAATTTTCTTTTGTGATATTTGTAAATATCCGTTCGTATGTAAATAAAAGCGATGGATCCGCTTGCAATGACGTCAAGAATTTTGCTCAATAACGAAACTTGATTATGTCCCACAAGTGAATGCTTTCCATTGTCAAAATTATCAATATGCGAATCATCTATTTGCCTGCAGAGTAGCGACGTTATAGAGAGAAATGGTACAGACTGTCCAAAAGGAAGTTTTGGGTTCAAAATTAGCCTCCTGGGCGTGTAAGGCGTGTTCCTCTGACTTTTGAAAGAGGTACGTGTGTATTCTTATTATAATTATCGCTTACTTCAGCAGTGAAGAAAAATACCGTGAGTAAACCTGCATAACTGAGTATTTAGATGAAGAGATTTTTCGTACGATACAAGTAAGAATAGTATAGAAAACTGTCATTTACGCATCTTAAGATTCTAATTTTCAAATTGCAAAACGACGTGACGCGGCCTCGTGAATGACATTTGTAAATTAATGTGTCGATCGTGCGAGATACTCTTTCCATCTATATGGCGCATAAAACACAAAACAGTGCAATATTTTTGCGACATGTTAATCACAAGACTTTTAAAAGTGAACCAATAAGATAACATTTTATCTACAATAATAAAAATTAAGTGCGCTGATAAGCTTACAGACTTATTATTACTTAGCTGATAACATTTGGCTAATAATTATACTGAAATCACAAAACTTTAATTGTACGAATATTAACAACGGCGGAGGCACGACCCAATTTGATAATGATAATATTATAGTCCAACATTTAGATCCAGAAATCTAGAATTGTTTTAGTGGGATAATAATATTATGCGTGAATAAATTAGAACATTAGGTATACTGTACTTTATTATGATAGTGCTATTTACATCATCGACGTAATAATATTATGTTGATCATCCGTAACGAAACATGCCCGAGCAATGAGCGAATTCAAAGTGTGATTATCAATTCTGGTTTATGGTCTATATATTTGAACTGCAAGGTAGCTGCATAAGTAGGTAAAATTTATATGCGGTTTTAGTGCAGTTCACATAATTACATGGAAACTACCCACCAACTGCGCAGCCCACTTGCACCTTTTTTCAGTAGGTATTATAATGATATCATTCGTCGGTGGTTCAAATAAACAATATTTCCCCTTCCGAAACCGAATATTATTTATTTATTTATTCTTTTATGGTCGACAACGCGCCCATGGTATTGTATTTTTGTGGGTGTTCGTGGACGGTGGATTATTATTATAAAAATAGCATTCTTAAACAATGCTTTTTGGTTTTTCTTACAAATGTGCGCCAAAATATAGCTGGTACTAAATAGGT
The DNA here is from genome assembly GCA_905332985.1 of Mimas tiliae. Taxonomy (NCBI): domain Eukaryota; kingdom Metazoa; phylum Arthropoda; class Insecta; order Lepidoptera; family Sphingidae; genus Mimas; species Mimas tiliae. Next base: position 2,777,670 of record HG995256.1, on the reverse strand, counting down.
ATTTACTATATCTTTAAAAATATTTATAAATATGTGTGTATACCCTTTCAAAGTCATCGTGCAATATTCTCCTAAGTACCTATCTAACTCACAATTTAATTAATATTTATATTGATTTCTTGTCCTGCATTGTCCTTTATCATCATCGTCTTTCTACAATTTTCCATTAAGTGGGGATAATTTCCTCATTGCAGTAAAGATTTATCATAATGGTTTCACGCGGACCATTAACCATGTGTCACCAACAGTCCTTGTGGCACAGTAGGTGAGTAGCCGAAAGTGAAAAGAATGCCTGCGGTTCAATCCCCGCACCGAGACAGACGTTTCTTTGATCCACAAATTATACATCTTAGTTCTTAGTTCTTGCAATCCATGACCCAAGATAATATAATCTTACTATGGGTCAGGACTCAAGATTATTAAATAGGGTGTGCGACTTTTGGGTGTTAGTTACTCGTATTTATTCATTGAGGAACAAAAAACTGTTGAACTGTTGTATACTGAATTTCCGTATACATAAAAGTACTTTGTGATAAGGCGCACGTCGTATACCCAATACAAAAACCTTTAAAATTACGGACTTTCATATTTCCTACTACCTATTTATGGTAGTTCAGTGATTGGGTTTACTGGCAACTGGTAGGACCGTCTAATGTCAGCTGTCAAAATGATCATCAAGTAAGGATGTCCGAAATGCAAAAAAGTATCGATATATGTTGTGTTGATAATGTTATTTTTATTTTATTTTATTTGGAAAACAATCAAATATACAATACATCTTATAAGCTAGATAGTTATTACACTTGGTTATTGTACACTCCACAACGTTTTCACGGATTACTTAAAAGTATTTAATGGTACAATTAATAAAAAACATATAATAGAATTATGAATTTTGATGCTCATTAGAGCATTTACAATTTCTTTTTTAAATAGATTATTTCTAAGAGCGAATATATCTATGTTTACAAAATGGTTATTGTAAGTTTTAACTAATCTATGTAGGGGCGCTCGTTCACCCGCATTTGTACGACTGGTAGTTGTAGCAAAGAGCGGGTAAACGCGCGCCTCTCGTTTCACTACAGTTCTGGGTACAAAATAGAATAAGTTAATAATTAATTCCGGACAATCAAACCTATTATGTATTAAACCATGTAGCATCATGGTTTGAAGCAACAAGCGTCATGATTGTAGTGTTAGTAGGTTATATGTTACTAATGATTCTCTGTACGATAAATATTCCATGTAACATTTATATTGAAAGGTCCTTTGTATCTATTTAAAAATACTACAATAACTTAGTAAAGTCACGTTCCTAATTAGTCTTCGGTAAATAATAACTTAGAAGTTTGTATTATTATTATATATGTTACGTTTAAAGCATTTTAACAAATTGACTGCAATTATCTCATAGCATGCATCAGAGTATAATATTCTTTGGCATGCATAGTGAAATATTCAGTTTACTCTGAACTCATACATTTCATATTGAAATATATTTTTTCTTGAATTACACCTTGCATGAAAGATTGAATATAAAATCTATATATTTAATACTGTATAAAATAAAATATACTCAAATACTTTATTGTCGTACTCATTTTTATATTTACGTTTCCATATTACACACCTCACGAGTATCTAAAATCTAAATAAACAATTTACAATGAGTGACTCTTGACTTCGTATGTGATCACGTATGGGACTCTGGCAACTACTCTAAAATACAATAAGAAATAAGAAAAATAAAAAACCTTATTTGATATTTGATAAAAACTACGATATATTTAAATTAAACATATCAAACAAAAAATATCGATATATGTCTAAATCGATATTTTTTCACATCCCTGCCATTAAGTGTCAATTGTCAAGTTTGAAATTTGAATTCATTTTGTCGCGGCAACGGTTTGTTTTGATATATACTACAATATTTAATGGGATTGGATTGGTTTTAATAAAGAAATAATCTATCGTTTTGTCGACAATATGAATATATTAGACAAACTCAGTGACAAAGAATTCATCCCGTTTCTTCAAAGTCTAGGTGTTGATACAAGGAATCAATCGTTTGAATGGTTGTTAAACAATCCAGACTTTGCTCCAGCTTTAGAATGGATGTACAATAATCTTGATTATAGCAATGTATTGACTACTAGGGAGAAACGGAGGTAAGTTTTCACAAAACTTTAAAGGTAACTATGAAGTAAAAGTGCTTACAAATTGATTGTTGTTACAATTAATTTCTGCATTATCATAAAGTTTTGAGGCAGCTTTAACTGACAATATAATATTACTATAATCACGAAAATTATATATAGCATGCAAATAACCGATATTATGTTACATATTTTACATTAATGTTTCGCTATAAAACCTCTTTAAGCAACATTCCTGGAGTTTATCTGCCATAATGCTGAAACCAAAAGATACATAAAAATAAGTAATGTTTTTATATAACATTCCAGGCATGCTGAAATACAGAAAAGAAATATTCAAATGGGTGTTGAGCTGTCAACAAATGAAATAGATGAAAAATTATCATCAATAGTGGAACAATATCCGGGAATATGTCTACCAGGAAACCAGGAAGCACTGGAGGATATGAGAATAGATGTAGACATGCACAAGGAGAGGATCCACTTGATAGAAAAACAAGAGAATGTTATAGGTGATCTAATAAAACGAAATGAGTAAGTTCATATCAATACAATATTGGCTTTATTTTTTTAGCATAGGCCAGCAAACAAGTGGGTCACTACCTTTGAATGAGAATACTAGGATAATTATGGACATGTAGACCTTAATTAAAAGGGATAATAGATTAAGAACAGATTCCTGGACTCAAAACCAGAGTGTTTCATGTTTATGAGTGACAGAAGATTATTTATGTTAGAATGCTTGAGGTTTTGCGAGAATGATGGATAAATCGATTATAAGTGGTATTCATACCATCCTATTCAAATAAATAAATAAATAAGAGAGTCTTTTTAGATATAAAATTTATATGTTGATATGTACACTTTGTATGATATGATAAAATGAGTACTCGCCATCCTTATAATGCTAATAGTCTCTGAGTAAAATGGCTGTGACATACAAATGGGCAGATGGACGAAATTATAAGGATTCCATTTGTACCAATTGGCTATGGAGTAATCCACATTCAAGAGAAAAACCCATAAATAATAATGAATTACCCCTAATCTCATAGTATTAAGTACAATAAAATTTCAGACTGACAAATGAGCAGTTAAACCTTGAAATAACGAAGTTGAACGCAGCTCAGCAGCAAACTATTGATGAGGAACACTCTACTACTGAAGAATGCATGAAACTAGCTGAGAATGTGGAGTCATTGGTTGAAGATGTGGTCCAGTTAGTCGGAAACACTATGGACTTCTATGGAACTTGTGAAGACAATAAGGTTCTTAGATTCTGATTTATGTTTTTCTGACTCTGCTTTACATAAAAATATAAATAACAACATAAAAGCAACAGTGAACAGCCTTTTCGGGGATAAAAAAAGTAGTCTATAACTGTCTCCAGAGTCTTATCTATCGCTGTACCAAAAATTATCAAAATCGGTTCAGCGATTTAGACATGAAAGCGTAAAAAATAAACTCACTTTCGCATTTATAATATTATTTAGAATTTTATTGTTATTTCAGGAAAATTCAAAGAAACTGTACACATTTGGCCCATTCGAACAGTACAAGCAGTCTCAAGATCTGTTCCAATCGCATTTTGATCTGTACACCTCCAAGAAATTTCTAAAAAGACAAACCGACACCCTGACTGATGATAACGCTGTTTTAAATGAAGCTAAAAACATTGAGGAAAGGTAAACTTATATTTTTTAAATAATTATTGCTATATTTTACTCTCCGAAGAACAAAAAGTAATACCGGACCACCAATTTGGTTTCCGTGCACATCACGGAACAACAGAACAGATACATCGAGTAGCACATACAATTAGACAAGCACTAGAGAAGAAAGAATACTGCTCTGCTGTGTTCCTCGATATACAACAGGCTTTTGATCGGGTGTGGCACAAAGGCCTTTTATACAAACTAAAACTTTATCTTCCAAATAGTGCCTACATGCTATTGAAATCTTATCTGCAACACCGGATATTCCAAGTTAAATGTGGCGAAAGCTTATCATCCTTCTGCGACATTGAAGCTGGGGTACCGCAGGGCTCTGTACTGGGTCCTGTACTCTATACCATATATACAGCAGATATACCAACTTCAGAAAAGGTTGTGACAGCAACATACGCGGATGACACTGCTATACTTTCCTGTGATAAAGACCCCTCCACAGCATCAACACATTTGCAAATACATCTGGATAAAATAGGATCATGGTTAAAAAAATGGAGGATTAGAGCTAGTGCTGCGAAATCGGTTCATATAACCTTTACATTGAAAAGAGGGGACTGCCCACCTGTCACACTTGATGAAACTCTCCTTCCACAGCAGACAACTGTCAAATATCTGGGAATGCATTTAGATAGACGGCTAACCTGGCGAGACCATATAAAGGCGAAAAGGGAACAGGCAAATAAAAAAGCCAGAGATATGTACTGGCTAATAGGTAGACAATCATCTCTTAGTCTGGAGAATAAACTCTTAATCTACAAATGCATAATTAAGCCGGTCTGGGCCTATGGCATAGAGCTTTGGGGATCAGCGAGTCACTCGAACGTTGAAATACTGCAACGTTTCCAGAATATAATTCTAAAAAACCTGAGTTGTGCACCATGGTTCATCAAGAACACAGAAGTCCATGAGTATTTGCAAATTCCGACCATCAAACAAGAAATAGAAAGGTCTTGTAAAAATTACCAAATAAGACTTGAGCGTCATCAAAACCTATTGGCATCAACACTGCTGGATACTAATGACTATGTATTCCGACTAAAAAGGGCAGCGTTAGCTTCAATTTAAATATTGATATTAATGGAAGCTGCATGTCACTGGACATGCATCTCAAAAAGAAATAGTCGTAGCATATCTGATGAAAGCTTTGAAGGCTGATGGCAGATGGAAGAGAGAGAAAAAAAAAAAAAAAAATATTTTACTCTATAAAGTAAGTTTAAATTTTTCTAGACTTCATTTTCTTTTGAGTGACCCGGTACTTTATGGCATTCATTGCATACTCATACTCCTTCCACCTGCCCTTGTCCCACTCGTGGTGGGGTCGGCGCAACATGCCTTAACACATGCTACAAAAAGGTTTGGCTTCTGGTTTATCGACCAGCCGCCTGCCTGATGACAGCCTCTCTGGGGAGAAAACACCCAGACCTGAACAAATATTTGCGGATCGCACAAACCTTTTTTTCTCGGTGCGGGAATCGAAGCCGCGGCCTCTACTCACCCACTGCGCCGTGGTTTCGTGAATGCCGTACATTACCGAAGCGTATATTTAATGCCATCGTCGTACTGTATGTGTTTCAGATTATCAGACGCAATATCTGCCTACATTGAGTCTAAAGCTGAGTTGTGCGGAGAGCAAGCTAAGTTAGAGCTTGTGTCTAACTACAACAATCCACATCCCAGTCAGATAAGGTTAGTTCATTAGTTTCCAACGTGATCCAGGTGGACCCCATGGGTCTATAGTTAGATCTAATCTTCACATTTTTTGTCGAGTTTTGGGGATATGGTAGAAATGTAGCTGCAGGTGGTCCACCGGAACCAGCTAAATTTTGAAAGTGGTCTATGAGAAAAAAACTATGGGAACCTATGGGTTAGTTGTTATAGATAGTTCAGACTCACTTGTGCATGTCTTGCTATATGTGCGTGCGCTTGTAAATATACAACGTGTTACAGAAAGGTGTGGTCAAATTTAAGCAACATACAATGTATTTCGCCCCCTCGTAGTTAAAGCATTTTTTTACGGAATGTGTATCATACTCGACTTGCGACTTTTTGGACAACACTAAATGATAAACAGCTGAACTTTTGGCTCACTCCAGCATTGTTATTCTCGCTCACACACCCAACACCCAACAGTCACACACATAGTTCTGAACCAACACTAGGTTAACCTGTATCGTGGGAATCAGGAACTACGAGGGACTTGCGGTCAATACAATATGATTAATGTCATGTAAAAAGATGATTTTGGAAAAACAATTATATCAAGTTGAGCAACTCCCTTCTTTTTTTTCGGTTAAAAAGTACCATGAAGTACTTACAGAATTTAATTTAACATATTTATCTGATTATAAGTTTTCACAAGGTTATAATAGTTGGTAATGTTTTTTTTTACAAGTTTGAAGTAAATAATTAAGTTTTATAACCAAAAACTGATCGACGAGGATGGGATTCGAACCCACGCGTGCAGAGCACATTGGATTAGCAGTCCAACGCCTTAACCTCTCGGCCACCTCGTCGCATGTCATATGTTGCTAATTACATGTACCTATAGATTACTTATATCAGATAAAACATGTGTAAATAATAAAAGACGATAATCTCGTAATTATATATATATAGAGTGGACAGTGGCCATCCTTTTTTTATCCTATACATACATACGCATTCACGCCTGTAATACCTGAAGGGGTAGGCAGTGCACCCACATTTCGCCGAGCGTATCTCCGTCCCATGATGTGATAGGGGGGAGCCTATCGCCATACAGGGGCACAATTCCAGACTCCGGGCTGATACTGAGCTTTTCGTAATATAAAAACCCAATATCACTTTTACCCGACCCGGGGATCGAGCTCGAAACCTCAGCATCGGCCTCAGTCGTAACGCGTACGCATTAGAACTGCGCCACCGAGGCAGGTTTATCCTTTACCTGATGGCAACTGAGCTTCACTGCTCATGAACACTAACAATACTTGAAGTTGCGTTGCCGAACTTAAAGGATAGGGATGATTAAGGGATTTGGCCCTCCGTATGTATATCTCGCTCAACGTACCAAACGCAACAACAACTTTCGTATGCGAGTTATTTTATTACGTTTCAATATCGATTCTGATATTACAGTTAAACGGCCAACAGGGTTTTTATTACATATTGTATTTTTTTTTTTTTTTTGGTAGCCTACTTAGTGTCCCACTGCTGGGCAAAGGCCTCCCCCAACTTCTGCCACTTGTCACGGTCCTGGGCGATCTCTTGCCATTTTGGAGAAAAGTTGACAATGTCGTCTCTCCATCTCTTCCTAGGTCGCCCACGTCGTCGGTAACCATCGGTTGGTGACCAGTCTGTAATATTTTTGGCCCATCTGTCTGGATTCATTCGACATACATGGCCGGCCCAGTCCCACTTAAGCCTGGCGGTTTTCATACCAACGTCTGTAAGACCTGTCATGGAACGCAGGTCGATGTTTCTTACATATTGTATATTTAGACTAAAATGTAAAATGTCAAAAAAAGATGAAAAATTGACAGTGCCATCTGTTGACATTAGTTGATTATACTAATCGACTAAATACTGACCACTATCGGTGTGAAGTATTTGCACGGGTCATCTAGTTTGTACATATTATTATGTTTAAATACTGCATATGAGTTGTGTGTGTAATATATGTATCACCACCAGCACCGAGCTCGTTGTCCCAAACACAACCTCGTTCAATTAGCAATTTCTTTATTTGTAACTTAATCTGTTTTCATGAATTTTTTTATATTTGTAACGTCTAACGCTCTTCTACATGACTTTTCTATGTACACATATTTTTTTAACTACAATATTGTTCATAACTGTATAATTTTATCTTATATGTTTGCAATAATTGTAATCTGTATTGTCTCTATATTCTAAAAAAAAGTAACTGGCGCCGCCGCTGCCAAAAGCTTGTCACGCTATCTCCTCCGAAACCGCTGGGGGTATGGGGTCGAGACCGATACCAATCGATGCAGAATAATGTGGGGAAGAAAGTAAGATATGTCTCTCATATTCGTCGGACTTTAAGTTTTTTTTTTATTTTATGTTTTGTGGAAAAACATGGGCAACGCCTCTAGTAGAATAAAATAAAATAAATATAGGTGTAGTGTTACTTTATATTCCACAGTATGAATATAATGGAGGCTCAGTCAGCGGTGCATGTGCTGGAGCAAGAGGAAGGTATATTGGAACAACACACGCAGCATGCCATCAAGCAATATGTAGAGGAGCGCAGCGCCGTCGTCGAGGACTCCGCCGCTACTGCCGCGCTCGCTGTTAGAGAGTGAGTTTATTACATTCTGACTGGTTTATACAAACTTGATGCCAGGATCCACCTTCCCATAATGTTGTCCTCATGGTCAACGATCATTATTTTGTTATAATGTTCCTCTTGGCATAAACTGAGCTGCTTTAACTCAAATTAAGTTGTATTAATGTCGTATCAATATTGTAAATCAGTTTTGAAAAGAGCAACGTTAGAGTTTCTTGTCTGTTCTTCTCTAGCGAAACAGCATTCCGAACTGGCGGTAGAGTTAAAATTTTAAGAGTAAAAATTTTACTGAATCTAAATGATATACGCACTCACGCCTGTAATCCCCGAAGGGGTAGGCAGAGGTGTAACCAGTATACCCACATTTCGCGGAGTGTATCTCCGTCCCACGATGTGATAGGAGGCGAGCCTATCGCCATACCGGGCACAAATTCCAGACTCCGGGCTGATACTGAGCATTTCGTAATAGAAAAACCCAATACCACTTTATCCGACCCGGGGATCGAATGGAGACCTCAGCGTTGGACTCAATCGTAACGCGTACGTATTACAACTACGCCACCGAGGCAGTCAATCTAAATGATGTATAACATTTTATGGATTCAACAAATAATTTGAATTTGAATGTTTTCATGGTGCTACCAAGTTTCACCATTGCGTGTTTTTTTTTATTAGTTTGAATGACGAGACGAGCAGGTCGCTCGCCTGATGGTAAGCGCCACGCCTGCTCATAAACAGAAGCAACGCCACACAGAACTTTAAATAACAAAGCACTGCATGACACTGGACTGCGCTGGTAACCCCGAGGCATAAGGTGTTATTAATGCCCAGTAGTTTCACTGGATTCAATGTCCTTCAAACCGGAACACAACAGTGCTTACACACTGTTGTTTGGCGACAGAAATAGACAAAGTAGTGGTACCAACCCAGCCGGCCTCTCGCATACGAGGGACCTAACACCTTGTATAAACCTTGATGTTGGTGGTCCATTTATACTCCTAGAGAGTAAGTACTCGTATGTATTGATGTATTATTATTATTCCTTCAGTAAATTGCTGTAACAAAACTCTTCAAAAAAGGGTCCAAGTAGTACGTAAAGTACATACGCACTCACGTCTGCAATCCCCGAAAAGGAATTGTCACCAGTACATCCCAGTACATCCACATTTCGCCGAGCTTTTTTCCATCCCCTTGATGTAAAAAAAGTCGAGCCTAGGCCATACCGGTCACAATTCCAAACTCAAGACTGATATTAAACATCTCATGATAAACCAAAAATCACTTACATGACCTGGGAATCGAACCCGAGTTTCCCATAACATGTTACGTCTTTTTACATGGCTTTCGTCTATGTGTTCATTATGAAGCCATGGGTTTGAAACACCCACATCATTAACGTCAGGCTGTCTGCTACCACCTAACCGTTAGTCATCGGGCTCGCATCTGTATGATCATTACTTACATCCTGTACTCTCTTTACTCTCTTTTCTTTTATTATTTAAGTATTCTTTTTGTCCACTTTAGCATGCCGTGGCAACTTGTAATTAAGACAACATTTAGCATAAGACACCTTACATATTGTACGAAATACTCTTATGATTGTATGTTTTGTAAGTTGCTCGAATAAATAAATGTGTGTAACCGTCTGGTGTTATTCGTAGAGAGATCCACGAAGACCTGACGTTCTTACTGGACACTACGCAGCACGCGCTATCTCTCGACAAGATCCTGTACTGTGCGCTCCGGTACGAACTGCGCAACATCGAGGAGTTCCTGCACTTCGCGTCACAACTCAGGACCTATGTCAATGGAGAAAATGAAGCCATCACCAGTCGAATCGTAAGTACATATTTATAAATTGAAGTCCTGACTTAATGGGAATTATGATATTATAATAGAGTAGTTGACTAGATTTTTTAAATTATTTAAATCTATAAGTTACGTTACTCAAAATCTATTGTCGAAAGAATTTTATAAATCGGACCAAAAATAAATAAGTAAGAAGCCATTCAAATCCTGTAGAAGGGGTAATTGTCAAATGACAGACAATGCAACCTTTGACGTCACTGTGTAAAATGTTTATTATAGTGCACGCGTGCAAGCGAGATAGTGAGATATCCCTACTACGCACCCACTTTTCCTCATACCAACATTTAAAGTCATAACTGCGGGCACATTTCTGAACCAATTCTGATTGTGTTTTAATAAAAGGGTTTCTTTTGCGTATCATTTTCTGTTGCTTATAAAATAATGTATAACATTCAATATAGGAAACTACCCTATTGAAGGCCCGACTCAATGGTCATTATGGTACTATAATTTAAGCTGTGTGCGTCAGAAATTGACGTTTATTTTTTATCCTGGCACGGCATTGTGACCACACTGCACTGGTGTTAAGTGCAGTGCAGTCCAAATATAATGACAGTCTCCGTGGCGCAGCGGGTGAGTAGCCGGCTGCGAAGCGAAAGGCCGTGGGTTCGATTCCCGCACCGAGACAAATATGTGCCAGCTGTTTATCACTTAGTGTTGTCAAAATTTGTAAGCCGAATATCGTTTTTTTTTTATAGCATAGGCCGGCAAACGAGCAAGTGGGTCACCTGATGGTAAGTGATCTCCACCGCCCATGTACGCCCACGTTATTAAAATAATCATTAGGCGCGTTGCCGACCTTAAAAGAAAGGGATAAGTAAGGGATTGGGAAGGGGAGTGGAATTTGGGCCTCCGGATATCTCACTCACCGTACGAATCGCAGCAGCAAACTGCTACTTTACGCCGGTTTTCTGTGAGACAGTAGTAACGACCCGGACGAGCCGGCCCATTCATGCTGTAGACAAAATTGTCTACAGCGTGGCTCTACCACTCAAACTACTACTAGTGTGGCGTCAGGACTATATTGTGTGTGACTGTTGGGTGTAATTATGTATTTCTCACAGGATTCCATGCTCGAGATTTGTTCTGAACAATCTGCCCGTGAACAGAAATTGGAACAAACAGATCCTCTTGTACAATGTCTAACCACCATACTCAATTCACAACAATGTGACGGTGTTAACTTGGTGAAAATGTACCACGAACTAAAGGAACATATCAAAGAGTTGAAGAATGGTGTTCAAGAAGCATGTGATAAGAGGAGAGATGATTTGGACAAATTGTAAGTATACAATTTTTTTTCTATTGGACAAAATTGCCAAATACATTACAGAAAACTTGAGCTCGTAAATAGGTAGATAATATTCTATTGGACATCATGCAAAATGTTACAGTAAAAAGACAATAATTAATTAAGAAATGTAAAAATAGGCGGTGTTATCGCTAATAGCCATACAAACTTTTTTTATGTGCTACGCTATTAAAAAAATAAACTTTTCAGCAAAGTGTCAACAAAACCGCTAATTGAGTACATTTGGGACGGGTGTACCAAACAACCGAACTGCACGGACAAGACAGTCGCCTCACTATTACATATTCTTTCTCATGAGATGGGAAAAGTGGACGAGAGGATATTAGAAGCCAGTGCTACGTTTAGTTCTGTTAAAGTAAGTACGTTATACGTGAACATTAAAAGAAAAAAGACTACCTCGGTGGCGCAGTTGTAATGCGTACGCGTTACGACTGAGGCTGACGCTGAGGTCTCGGGTTCGATTCCCGGGTCGGTTAAAGTGATATTGGGTTTTTCTATCATGAAATGCTTGGTATCAACCCGGTGTTTGGAATTGTGCCCGATATGGCGATAGGCTCGCCCCCTATCACATCATGGGACGAAGATACGCTCGGCGAAATGTGGGTGTACTGGTTACACCTCTACCTACCCCTTCGGGGATTACAGGCGTGAATGCGTATGTATGTATTAAACAAAAAAAATAGAACCATCGATAGTTCAGCGGGGAATGATGCGGACTGTTTCGATACCAGCCTCAAGAACACCTCTTACTTTTCTAAGTTACGTGTGTATTCATTATTAATTATCGCTTGCTTAAACGGTGAAGGAAACATCGTCAGGATACCTGCATGCGTGAGAAGTTTTCCATAAGAATATCGAAGATATGTGAAGTTTGCCAACCCGCATTAGGTCAGCGTAATGTAGACTACCCCTTCTCATTTGTAGAGGAGGCCCGTGTCCAGCAGTGGGACAGTAAATTATAAGGCTGATAAAACATAAAAAGTAAGCGATCTGAAAAAATACAAAAAAACATTGTGTGTAAAGATCTGATTGGTCAATACTAAATACTAATGTAATTTGGTGTTTTATAATAATAATACCAGTCCTATATTATACACTTCCCAATGCTGTGCATTAGACTTCTCTGCTAACGAGAGTGGTTAGGCCTTAGTCCACCACGATGGCCCAATGCGGGTAAACGATAAATTACATTAAAAAAATATTGATTGTTTTGCTATTTTTCAGAATGGCGATAAGCAACACCTACGTAAGCTGTGGCAATGGTTCCTGACAGATCCGTCCAGGTTGCTCGCCGCGTTGAAGGCAGCGCAGGGTGGCAAGTTTAGTGTATAAACTAGTTAAATACATATTTGTATAGTGTTACGGAGCAATGATATTTACGAGATTGCCGGACCAGCCTGGACTCGCCAAACAAAAAACAGAGAGCACTGGAAAAAGTTGGAGGACGCCTACACCCAGAAATGGGTAGCCTAATAAATATTAATTTTTAAACAAATTTTCATACTAATCCTATAACTAAATAAGAATAGCACCTACTAACATTGTAGAATTTAGTAATATCGAAATGTTCAAGGTTGTCAAATAAAGGCTTTATTTATTATTTATAGTGTTACGTCATACATTATCGCCTCGGAAATGTTTTTACGAATTAATACGAATATACAATGAATGCACAGCCATCCGGTTCCGGTCAATCGGAAGGGAATTAGTATATAATTTATTTTATTAAATAAAACAGTGAAATCGATATATTTCTTGTTTATTTAATATATTTTCTATCTATATAAAATATGTATAAAAATAATAAAATAGCAATACAAAGTTAGCCCACAAAATTTGCAATGCATTTGTAGCCTAACATTGTATTTAAATCACAACAAATTCATACACTGACTGGTGGTAACTAAATTCAAAATAACAGTCGCTATAATATTCTTTTCACAACTCGATCCTTTTTCAGTCTTTCCTTAGTTATTCTCAGTTAATTCAATAGGGTAGTTGACTATTTTTAAAATATTTTTTATCAATAAGTTACGCTGTCTATGATCAAAAGAATCACAAATCCACTCATAAAGAAATAAGCTAGCAGTTATCCATATATTGTGGACGAGGTAACTGTCAAATGACAAAAACAGAATGCATGGTTCATGACGTCACCGGTCTCGACGAATATTACGTGAGCGCGTGTGCGAGGGAGATATCATATGATCCCACTATGTGCTCACCTTTGTTCAAACAAATATGAAAATAATAATTGTTCTCATTTTTTAACCAATCTGTACTCTGATCTCGCAAAGTTTTTTTATACTGTTGTTTGTTGTATTAAAAATAGAGGATACTACCCTATTGATATTGACTTAATTTATGCACATTTGACTATGTGTGCTTGAGCTAACACATATAGTTTTGCTTTGTATGACTGTGATATGTCGACAGTCATCGTCGACGTCACACACACACACACACATTGACAGGCACACTGTCATTGTCTATAATCATTATAACGCGCACATAGACGTGCACGTAGGACTTGAATAATATGTATTATTTGTCAGAATAATCACGAGGTTTAGACCGACTGTGACAGAAGGGTTGTGTTTTTATTAATAACACCACAGACGGATAATATAATAAATCACGTACTAGTTTGTATGGAAACCAAGCGTGCCAATTTTTACTACGTACACTGACGCCATTGCGGCGCGAATAGATTATATAGTACGCATTACGCTAAATATTGGCACGCAAAGTTGAAAAATATACAACGTGTTACAGTAAGGTATGGTCATATTTAAGGGTCGTTACATACACCTGACAGTGAGTGTTTGTGATCATACCGGATCTTATTAAAATCTACATATCCTAAAATGTTACGCTAATTTTGATTACTTATTTATTACAGTCGATAAAATCGATCACATCCTTATAAATTAAGTGAAGTACATGAGCTAGAATAGTAATGTTGGAATGAGACAAAAGCTTAATTCTTTATCATTTAGTACCGTCCAAAAGTTTCAAGTCGAATATCGATATGTTACTCTTTTTATAAAAAAAATATTTATTTATGTTCTAGCAATGCAATCGCATTTGGTACTATGGCGGGATATATTGCTTAAAATTGGCCACACCTTTCTGTAACACGTCGTATATAAAACTCGATGTCGCTCGGGTGATGGTATGGACTACGCCTGCCCATGAACAGTAGCAATATCGTACAGAACTTTAATTTACAAAGCATGACACAGGATTGCGCTAATCATCCTGAGACAGGATGTTAAGTTACATAATGCCCAATAATTGCACACTAGGTCTATTATATTATCCATGATCTGTGAATTCCGCAATAAGTCTAGTCCCACGTAGGTCGTGGTATTTTCCTGATGAACGTATCTTCTGGTGCGATGTGTATTGGATTGTTGAAGTCTAACTCGATGTTGTCAGGTATTGCGTCGTAATATGTTATGTGTTCGTGACCGTTGCCTGGAACAAATTTAAAATAATACAAATGTTCCTGATTTCAGACGCTACGAGTATTAAGAATTACGAGATATTTCGCCGACTACGAAATGGATAATTACTTTTTATATCTTAGGCCGGCAAACGAGCAAATTGCCTGATGATTAGTGGCTTCCACCGTTCATGAACATCCCCAGTACCAGAAGAGTCATGGACGCGTTGCCGACCTCAAACTGTTAATACCCCCCGATGTCACGCACGCATACGCACGAGCAAGCCCGCACTCATGCACACACACGAACGCGAACTTACACGCTGCAGGGACTTCGGAAACTAACAGTACTTCCGGTACTGCGGGTACTGTGAGTACTACGGGTACTGCGGGTACTACGGGTACTCACCAGTCAGGTTTAGTGCTGCGACTAGATGTGCGAGTCTCGCGCTGTCGAGTGTAGCGCGCACCGCGCCGCGAACCAACACGCTGCGGGGACTTCGGAAACTAACGGTACTTCCGGTACTGCGGGTACTACGGGTATTGCGGGTACTTTTCAAACTTCGACGAGATCTACTCCGAGGCAGTAAGGGTAGACTGAACACTGACGATGACACGGGCGTGTTGTCGCCACCGAATTCCTGGATACAGATTTTAGTAGTTTTTAAGTAAATATTAACAAATCCTTCAGTGAAAAAAATATGTAAATATATACAAAGTTATTTGTAATAAAAAGAGGGGTCGTTGTGATGTCATAAATGGATCCCCTAAAATAACTGATTAAAACAACTGAGTTAGACGCTCGAGATGATGGTCTAAGCGACTCTTACAATACTGTCAATTTCATTGTTTATTAATATATGTGATACTAAGAAAGTTAAGGTGTCCCGGATGAAAACTAAGTTAGATATTCTGTATTTTAACTTAGATTACTTAAAACATTGTTCACCCGAACTAATATAATGACTTATTGGCACAGGCGTTCTGTTGAGTAACTTACAAGGCATTTTCCGCTAACACAATATGAATCATTGTTATGTCCACACGCAGTTCCAAGTGGGAACCAACCCTCGTGTCCGTTCACTAAGTAGAACCGGTGAGACACACGCTCGTCTTGACACGCGATGCGACATGGACGGTCGGGATCCTCTGTAATAAATAAAATTGAGCTTATGTCAACATTTTTATTAGCTATTCTGTCCTGACAGTTTACCGGTAAACTTATTGATACTCAGTCAACCTTATTGACACTTGACCTGCCCTTCAAATTTGAAACTTAATGTGTTGTTAATAAGAGCTATTATACCATAAAAATACACTGACGTTTAAATTCTACCATAGAATTACCGGTAAACCACCCGGGATGACTGGTTAAATACATCCAACCGCCACATGATAGTCCTGACCCCACACTAGCATGTGTATACTCTAGTCTAGTGGGAGTAGTCGGTGATTGGATATTAGTTTAATTTTGACGAGTGGTAGAGCCACGCTGTAGTCATTTTTGTCTACAGCATGAATGGGCCGGCTCGTCCGGGTCGTTACCACTGTCTCACAGAAAACTGGCGTAAAGTAGCAGCTTGCTGCTGCGTTTCGTACGGTGAGTGAGATATCCGGAGGCCCAAATACCCCTCCCCTTCCCAATCCCTTATTATCCCTTTCCTTTAAGGTCGGCAACGCGCCCATAATTCTTTTGTATTATGGGCGTACATGGGCGGTGGAGATCGCTTACCATCAGGTGACCCACTTGCTCGTTTGCCGGCCAATACTATAAAAAAAAAAAAAAAAATATTTATCTCGGTGTGGTTCTCTAGTTTGACAGCCAGATTTTGCCACGGATGATATGGCTGTAGTACTACAACATTCGTACATATGAGCTATACACTATTCCAGAATTTACAACATTAGATTGATACCATTATATATACTTTGTTATGTTTTACGGAACATGACGAAATTAACATTATTGATTGACGAAATTGGTTCTGAAGCTAAACCATAAAATGGTCCTTCGAGCCGGATAATCTATGATTCTGTCGAGAGTTCTAGTGAATTCAAACAAGATGTGGAATATAAATGAGCTAGTTATGGATGTAGGTCTCATGTATTCGAAACTCTGTCTGGGTAGGTACCACCACTTTGTCTATTTCTACTACCAAACGCTAGTGTAAGCATTGTTATATACCGGTTTGAAGGACATTGAAGTAACAGAAATAGTAAAAAAAAAACACAAAATTAACACATTGTAAAAAAGTTTGTATGTTTTTAAACGTACCCAACGCCGGCGATATCTGCATACCCAGACCGGAGAGTCTGCGGACTCTTTCCTTATATTTACTGCACACCATCGTCGCATATTGATATGGAGATTTCCTTTGAGTACATCCCTGGAAATAGTTCTGCATTGAACATCGATGTTATAATTACTTAAAGTTAACTGACTTCGAAAAAGAAGGTTCTCTATTCGACGTGATTTTTTTATCTCTGATAATGGGAAACATACTATGATTTTGGCGCCCCTTGAAACTGCCGCCCGGGGCGGGTGCCACGGTTTGTCCCCCCAACCTAGATCCGAGCTGCGGGGGGATTTTGTTTGGGCCTCCAAAAAAATCAATCACCATAAAAAATGCAATAGCAAAATTCCACGTCGCGTCGGGTTTCTGTGAAATCGTCCTACCCCGTTAGAGCCATCCCATTCATGCTGCAGATAAAGCTGTCTACAGCGTGACTACCACTAACACGTTGACTCACCAGGTCCTGTCGCGTGTTGTCAGGATGGCAGAGCTGTATGGTGGTGAGCGTCCTGGAGGCGGCTCGTACCAGCCGCACCCCCGCGCCGGGGGAGATGCAGTGATAGTGACAACCACTCGCTGGGCGCCACTGGGAACCCACCTCACGGCGCCATGTGCCTGATGACTTCGTGCTGGAAGTTGATGTAACTTGACTGGACTGAAGGAGTCATTGCACCCGCCCCCTACGCCCCTAAATTACCTACAAGCTGCCTACCCTTCCACCCAATAGCCCTTGCAATAAGAACAACCTAATTATTAAAATCCCCTGTCATAAATTACATTTATTTTTTCATTTTTTCTTTACTTTCATTACAATGGCAATAGGGTAGTTGACTAGATTTTTTTATTATTGAAATCAATAAGTTACATTACTCAAAATCTAGTGCAGAAAGAATTTTATAAATCGGACCCTAAATAAATAACTTAGAAGCCATTCCAATCCTGTAGAAGGGGTAATTGTCAAATGACAGACGACTCAAAGTTTGACGTCACTGTGTAAAATGTTCATTATGGTGCACGCGTGCAAGCGAGATAGTGTGATAACCCTACTACGCACCCACTTTTTCTCATACCACCATTTAAAGTCATAACTCACATTACTGAACCAATTTTGATTGTTTTAATAAAAGGGTTTCTTTTGCGTATCATGTTCTGTTGCTTATAAAATAATGTATAAAATTAAATATAGGAAACTACCCTATTATAATGAACCATCTCGATAAACAATTACCTTTCGAACAAAAAAACCGCATCCAAATCGGACCCATTGCGTTACAGTGTCACAGACAAAATACACACATACTCACACACAGACAAAGTGACCAAACGTCAAAAACATCACTCTTTTTTGCCTGGAGTTAAAAAGAAATACCTAACGTAAACAAAAGCATACACGCATAATATATCCCATGAGGGTAGGCCTGTATTCTGTGGGGTAGACAGAGACTATAAACACTAAACAAAATCATATTCATTTTCAGACTTTGAACACAGCCTCCGTGGCGCA
Organism: Mimas tiliae; assembly: GCA_905332985.1. Classification (NCBI taxonomy): domain Eukaryota; kingdom Metazoa; phylum Arthropoda; class Insecta; order Lepidoptera; family Sphingidae; genus Mimas; species Mimas tiliae. The sequence goes on along the minus strand of HG995256.1, from coordinate 2,759,069 downwards.
GTGGACGAGTAGCCCGCTATGAAGCGAGATGCGACGGGTTGATTTCTCATACCGAGATAAAATGTTTGTGTTGTCCACTAATAATTATTTCAGGTCTAGGTGATTTCTCCCCAGAGGGGTTGACGTCAGGCAGGCGGTCGGTCATAAAAACGAGCCAAATCTTTTTGTAACATGTGTTAAAAAGCATGTCGCATCGACCCCACTGTGAGTGGGATAAGGGCTAGTGCAAGTAAGAAAGGAAGAAGGACTTTGAAATATTGTAAACAGTGTAAGAGCACTTACGATGTAGAATGTGGTGTAGCGGTCTGCAGCTGTAGTGCGTCCCACTCGCACTCACCGGGCTTGAGAGAGAACTCGTTGTCTATGTTCGATGAACATGTAAATTTCTGAAATACAATAATACAATTAAGAATGGACTGCCACGGTGGCGCAGTTGTAATGAGTACGCGTTACGACTGAGGCTGCCGCTGAGGTCTCGGGTTCGATCCCCGGGCCGGGTAAAAGTGGTATTGGGATTTTGTATTACGAGATGCTCAGTATCCGCCCGTAGTCTAGAATTTGTGCCCGGTATGGCGATAGGCTCGCCCCCTATCACATAATGGGACGGAGGTACGCTCGGCGAAATGTGGGTGTACTGGTACACCTCTGCCTACCCCTTCGGGGATTACAGGCCTGAGTGCGTATATATATTCTCAAAAACCTGAAGCTCCTGTCGGCGAGCTCTTCAATTGGGTTTTGGCTCTTAGAAAAGAAATATGAAATGGTCACCATACAGTTTTTTATTGGATATGCACACAAGTAATCTTCCCATCTCATGGTAAGCAGACACCACATCATCATGACATGAAAATCTGTAATGCTGGAGGCGCAACTGAACTGTTACCTAAATTAATTTAAACTAAGTTGTTGTATATTTACGGTAAGATGTCAATTGTAGGTAGACTATTAAACAGTTCGCATTGGACCTCGGTGTTTGAGTGACGTTCCATATAACAGAAGTCAGTGCTTAAAGAACTTTATTTTTAAAGAGATTCTACTTTTGTAAATAAATTATGAAATTACTATTAAACAGTTCGCATTGGACCTCGGTGTTTGAGTGACGTTCCATATAACAGAAGTCAGTGCTTAAAGAACTTTATTTCTAAAGAGATTCTACTTTTGTAAATAAATTATGAAATTACTATTAAACAGTTCGCATTGGACCTCGGTGTTTGAGTGACGTTCCATATAACAGAAGTCAGTGCTTAAAGAACTTTATTTCTAAAGAGATTCTACTTTTGTAAATAAATTACATTACACCGCATGAAATAAAAAAAAAATCAATAGTACCACAACACAACATACGTGCATACATATGCACTCACGCTTGTAATCCCCGAAGGGGTAGGCAGAGGTGAAACCAGTACACCCACATTTCGTCGAGCGTATCTCGGATCCATGATGTGATAGGGGGCGAGCCTATCGCCATACCGGGCACAATTCCAGATTCCGGGCTGATACTGAACATTTCATAATAGAGTAATCCAATATCACTTTACCCGACCCGGGGATTGAACCCGAGACCTCAGTGTCAGCCTCAGTCATAAGACGTATGCACTGCGCCACCGAGGCAGATAACGATATACGTGCATAAAGCACAAATGTCAGATAAACTTACCCAAAAAAACATAAAAACTAAGCAGTTGCACGTCGTGACTGTGACATGTAGGTGACTAGCATAATAGTGTGGTACGAACCATACATTTCTCTTGGTGGTCGACATTACTTTTAAGACTGATGTAGTTACCATCAAGTTTAATGTAGCCACTTTTGCCGGAAAAAAATAACGTGACTTTTACAGTTTGATATGATGTAATGGTGGACTAAGGCCTAACCCATCTCATTCAGTAGAAGAGGCCCGTGCTCAGCAGTGGGACGTATATAATACAGGGCTGGTATTATTATGTAATGGTACCTGACAGATGCCGCTGATGCAGTACATGGGAGTGGTGGTGGAGCACGCGGTGCCGTCCGGCAACGACCAGCCCCGGGACTTGAACCCACCACCACGAGTGTCGCACCACACCGCGCATGCGCTGCTCACGTCTGAAAACACAACACCATTAACTACACTAAACTAAATTATACTTGACTACATTTAACAATACTCAGTTACAGTCAATTATACTTGACTATACTAAACTACACTCAACTGTACTCGACTACACTCAACTGTACTCGGCTACACTCAACTGTACTCGACTACACTCAACTGTACTTAATTGCACTGGACTGTACTCATCCAAGTTTGTACAAGTTACCTTCAACATCGATCCTTTGCAGTCCAGTGCCGATGAGGTCAGGGTCCACATCACGAGCTCTCCGGCAGATCTGGTCTGCAAACTCACGGACCGTCATACGAGGGACATTGTCACACTACAAAAAAAAACCACACGTTTTTAAATATCATCAATATGTACAGACATGCACCAGCACGGGCAAATCATTTCGCCGAGGATCAACTAGTGCCGGCACTTGCCTGTGTGGATACGTTCACTCGATTTGAATACGTTCGTAGGTACCTAATATTTTTAAGTCTGTGCTGGTAAGTGTCTGCTACGAACGATGTTTGTAGATATTAATAAATAAATAAATAAATAAATACACCCAACGGTCACATACAAAGTCATTAAGAACGGGACATCTGCCGACGACCTTCTGCGTTTAAGATTTTGTTTTATATGAATTCTCGCTAGATGGAGCTAGGGGTCACGATTATTTTAAACAACATTGAGCGATTGGTTCTTACATTCTTCTCATAAAATTCAAATGACTCGTCTGGAATATCAGTGATTTGGCCACTAAGAACACAAAAAGTACTGAAGTTATTTAGATGAATACAGCTTAATTTGTTTTAATTTAACTCGTGCAAAATTAAATAACAGATGACATTATTATCATACTACTATTATAAATATAGATATGGCGATAGGCTCGCCCCCTATCACATCATGGGACGGATATACGCTCGGCGAAATGTGGGTGTACTGGTCACACCTCTGCCTACCCCTTCGGGGATTACAGGCGCGAGTGCGTATGTATGTACTATTTATTATAAATGTGAAAGTTTGGATGTTTGTTAGTGAATCACGATATTACGGCTGAACGCTTTGGATGAAATTTTGCACACAGGTAGATGAGCTGGGCTAGGACATGGCTACATTTTATCCCGAAAAAGGTCGTTCACGCGGGCGGAGCCGCCAGCAAAAGCTAGTAAACCATAAATACATGAATATACATAAACGAAGGAAATATTAGACATCTAAATCGTGACAATTGAAGCCAGCTCAGCCACAACACAATATATTGAAGTTATTATACATAATATTCTACATACATACATATATACATAGGCACTCACGCCTGTGATCCCCGATGGGGTAGGCAGAGGTGTAACCAGTACACCCACTTTTCGCTGAGCGTATCCGTCCCTTATGTTATAGGGGGCGAGCCTATCGCCATACCGGGCACAAATTCCAGACTCCGGGCTGATACTGAGCATTTCGTAATAGAAAAACCCAATATAATTTTTACCCGACCCGGGGATCGAACCCGAGACCTCAGCGTCAGCCTCAGTCATAACGCGTACGCATTACAACTGCGCCACCGAGGCAGTCTATAATATTCAAGATTCTCAGAAATTTAGTTACCTGATGCGCATGGCACGATTGATACTTCTTGTCATGTCCTGAACAGTGACTCTTCCTGTTTTCGTGTCTGAAATAAAACAAAAAAAAAAATGTGTGCAATTCACACGTGGTAGAAGTGAACCCTTCAAGAATTTTTAACTAAAGTGTGAAATAAATACTTTTGTCTTAATATGATCAATATATCTTTGGTATATTGCGTCAATTACTGTTTTTGATACAAAACACCACGGTTATTGTGATGCCTTTTCTCAAGCTTTGTACTACGCATGCGCGCACAACTGTATAATGCTTCCTATGCGTTCCTATGTCACTCTCTCTCACTTTTCTCCCATGTAAAATCTTATGAATTTATGTGTCTGACTCTTTTTACTGTCGCTTTTTCGTTTCATTGACTTTCAAATCACAACAATGCTAAAGAAGTACCCTCTTACCAGCAGAACCAACTTGTCAAGAGAACTATAATCAGACCTGTGCGCAGTGCATCGTCGGGCAGCAACCTTGACCCCCGCAGCAGCAGGCGCTCTGGTATCATCCAACAAGCATGCGGAGGCACATTCCGACCACGGCGACCAGCGTCCCCACCCGCCCGCGGATGTACTGGCTCCACGATCCACGCATGATCCGCCGCGACAGTACTGGAATAACCAGCTATCTATTAAATTATTATGTAGGTAACGTGTTACAGAAGGGTGTGGTCAAATTTAAACAACGTATAGTGTACGACATAAGTATTTCAACGTAGTATCTATTGTAACTGGATTGCTAGCATAGCATATTCATTTTTATCGATATTCGACTTGCAACTTTGGACAACACTAAATTGAACTGGCTGACTGAGCTGAACTTTTGTTTCAATCCAGCATTGTTATCCTCACTCACACACTTCACTTAATTTATAGGGATATGATTTATGAACGAAATAAACAAATTATTAAAATCAGCGTGAAATTTTAGGATGTCTAGATTTTCATACATAAACGTTCATTGTCAGGTTTATGTGACAACCCTTAAATATGATCTTTCTGTAACACATTGTATACTTGGTAGTATAATCGACTTTCGAAGCAGTTGACAACTAAAGTTATACACATCACTAACATTTTGAAATGATAATAATCAGGCCCCGATCTAGGGGGAGGCAAACCGGGGCACTCGCCCCGGGCGGCAATTTTAGGGGGCCACAAAATCATAATATTAATATGATTAAAAATAAAAAAACTTGCTCCACAAAGCGCCTAGCATACGGAAGCCTGGTCGGCTCACGTCGACTTGTAAGAAAAAGGCGCCACACAGGCCCTTTGTGCATCATTCTTTGCTTTTCTTTTAGTCTTCTTAAGTAATTTATCTTAAAGGCTGGGGAGGGAGGCGCCACTATCAATTTTCTGCCCCGGTTCAAAAAAATCGTAGACCCGGGGCTGATAATAATTACAAATTTCCATTGTCTGATGTGAGCTGTGTGACTAAAAGAAGTTATTATTTTTCGTCTTAACGCAGGGACAATCAGATCGCGCGCCTAATGGTAAGCGCCACGCCTCCCTATACACAGTAGCAATATCGCCCAGAACTTTGAACTAAAAAGTACTGTGTTGGTCTTCCCGAGACAGATGTCCTCCTGTTTAGTGGAGAGTGACGCCTGATGTCTGTACTTTTTTTATATAGTATAGGCCGGCAAACGAGCAAGTGGGTCACCTGACGGTAAGTGATCTCCACCGCCCATGTACGCCTACAATACTAAAATAATCATGGGCGCGTTGCCGACCTTAAAGGAAAGGGATAAGTAAGGGATTGGGAAGAGGAGGGGAATTTGGGCCTCCGGATATCTCACTCACCGTACGAAACACAGCAGCAAGCCGCTACTTTACGCCGGTTTTCTGTGAGACAGTGGTAACGACCCGGACGAGCCGGCCCATTCATGCTGTAGACAAAATTGTCTACAGCGTGGCGCTACCACTCAGTACTATACATCATCTCACCATATCGTCGCCACACTTGGTGCCCTCGAGCGCAGGATGTGAGGTCCACGTGTATCGCTCCCGCTGACAGTGCAGGTCGCGGCAGATGTCCTCCAAGTTTTGACCCGCCGAGTGACGACTTCCGCGCCCGTATTTGAGCATACCTGTCAATGAAGTCTTCAACAATAGAGATTGTCAGAGGCCCAGGAATCTACCTTTAAGATATTGGGGTTGTTTATGGCGGCGTAACTTACCATCAGGTGAGCTATTTGCCTTCTTTCTTCTTCCACTTGCACTCGCATTGGGTTAGTGCAACATGTTTTTAACACATGTTACAAAAATATTTGGCTTATAGTTTTTAGGGCCGGCCACCTTGCCTACCGTCAATTTCTCTGGGAAAAAATACCCAGACCCAAAAGAAATATTTATGAAACACACAAACATTGTCTCGGTGCGAATGGAAGAATCGAATCCGCTCCTTCTCGCTCCACAGCCAGCTACTCAACTTCTGCGCCACGGAGGCTGTCTCCAGAGGTCATATTTAGATCGTTGTGATATGCGCTGAGTCAAGCTAGTTATTTTTTCATACAACTGAATGACGTGACGAGCAAGTTAAAATATACACTTTTAAAATAAGATTATAATCTTGTCTATTTGGGTCGCGCCTTAGAACATTATAGTGTATGTATGTATTACATTACTGTATTATTGTAGTATGTATCACCTATTCAAAAAAAAATGTATTAAGTTGTAAGCAATTCTATTTTTTTTAATTCTATAGGTATTTCTGTCTAACCACTCTTATTTTACAAAGCCACCATTATCTTTCGTTTATGCATAAAGTTAAACATATACTTTATTTTTTATTTTTTTATACATAATAGGCTCGCGTTACTACTATCACGCCTGATGGCAAGCGATGATGTGGCCTAAGATGAAGCACGCTTGCCTAGCAAAAAACGATTCACTCGCGACTTGAAGACACCTAATACTTCGATTTTGCACTATATTTTAATACATACATTGCTGGTCAGCATCGAATCTCTCGCCAGGTAGGATTCCTTCCGCGCTGTGGTCCAACTGGCCGGCTGAGTTCCCGTGATCCAACAGACACCGAGATTGTACTGTGCTGAAATATCACATGCTTAGGTTCTTGAGTAAAAGAGCCACGCTGTAGAAAGTTTTGTCTACAGCATAAATGAGCCGGCTCGTCCGGGTCGTTACCACTGTCTCGCAGAAATCCGATGTAAAGTTGCTGCTGCGTATCGTACGGTGAGAGATATCCGGAAGCCCAAATCCCCTCCCCTTCCCAATCCCTTAATAATACCTTTCCTTTACGGTCGGCAACGCGACCGTAATTCTTTTGAAATTGTGGTCGTTCATGGGCGGTGGAGAACACTTACCATCAGATGACCCAACTGCTGGTTTGCCGGCCTATCTTGGGACCCCACTCCTCCTAATCTTACTAAACATGGTCAAGATTAAGGTAAAAAGACCACTCACTCTAGAAACTTCTGCAGGTAATTTTTGCTGCACTGGGACCAAGTTATTTTCCCACTGCCCAGTGTGGGGCTCATGATGTATGCGCTTGGATCGCAACCATTATCAGCTAGAGGTCCATCGTGACGCATTCCTAGGCTGAAAGTTATAGGAAATTATCTTTATTAGCACGTCGTAATATCTTCAAGTTACTGTAAAAATGTTGTAAAGGACATTAGGCTTCCAACCCTGCCTGATAGTACAGGATTTATTGTCCTTCCATCGCATCTCGTGCAGATAATCGACTCATCTGACGCATCTCGGGAATATTTTATTATAGCAGTACAGAAATATTTGACAAATTATATTTTTGGCCAAATTACACAATAAACTTAACAAACACATAGTAAATTCGCTAAACTAAATAATGTACATATAATTGCAAAAGTATCCACAATTTTTCAACATCATCCGTTGAAGGAGCCAGTGTTCCAGGTTAGGTAGTAGGTGTACCTACTAGGTGGTCCATAATATGCCAAAGCCAGTTTGTCTTGGTACCACCGCTTTGTCAATTACAAGCAGCAGTGTATTTCGGTTTGCAGGACATTAAAGCTAGTGAAATTACTGGGCATTATGAGACTAAACATCTTATGTCTCAGGGTGACGAGGGTAGTCTAATCTCATGTAGTGCTTTATAATTTGTAAATACCTACGCGGCGCCAATCAATTATGAATCTTAAACTTCTGTGGTGAGAGAATTGTTTTGATAGACCATATCGTATAAGATTAGTAAGCTATAACCTTCGTGCATATTAAACCGTCAGCTCTAATGTTCCTGTATTTGAACGGAAGAAGGAAAACCACTAATACTTACTTATGTCCAATTTCGTGTGCCACCACGTAGACGCTCTCGAAATGCCTCCCTTCGTTAACAGTGCAACTGCTCGTCACTGTACACATACCCGCTACTGGCGCCAAACCTGGATAGCATTTTCAAATATTACTCCAGTTGCTCCAGAATTTTAAAACTTTCTACTACCACTCAAAAAACTATCTAAATAACTGTATTATTTGCTTCTAGAGACACACTGTAGAGTGTAACCAGTTTTTTCTACAACATGAATAGACCGGCTCCACCATGTTACCACTCACGATCCATCTCATCTTCGGTTGGATCGGTCGGATCACAGAAAACCGACGTAAAGTAACAGCTTGCCATTGCGTTTCATACGGTGGTGAATGAAATGTCCGCAGGCACAAATCCCCCCCCCCCCCCCTCCCCTTTCGAATCCCTTATCTTAAGGTCGGCAACGCGTCCATGATTCTTCTGTTATTGTGGGCGTTAATGGGCGGTGGAGATCACTTATTATTAAGTGAGTCACTTGCTCGTTTGCCGGCATTGTTTGCCTTGATACAGGTGTGACTAAAGGTAGACTCTGCAAAGTAAATATTTACCAACACCAGTTATGGTATTTTGTAAAATTACAACATTACGACATAATCGTATTAAAATTAGCTCAAATTGAGCTGTCTACTGCAATTGGACAAACATCATCAAGTACAAATACACATTGTATTAGCAAAAGTGTTGAGAATACGAGTAGCAAAGTACATAACAGAGTCTGAAAATACGCAACTTATAAAAGTGAAGCGAATCGTACTCGTATTAGGAATGCTAGTCATATAATTATTATTACATACACATTATTATCTGTATGAGTGTCTACCGGTATTACGCATATATACCTATAATATCGAAACCACTATAGTAACTGTCAAATTTGTTAGTATACTGAATTTGACAATTGATAATACTTACCGACAACTTGACTGCTAACTTTCCCATTCTTACTCACAACGTATAAGTCCAGACCAGTAAGAATCAAAGCATGATCCCAATGTAGTGGATCATTGTCACCGGGAGGATTTTCCAGTCTTTGCCAAGTGCAAAAGTTACTCAAGAACCTATCGATATCATGAGGTCGCTTCAAGTTTACAGGATCCTCGTGTAATATCTCCAATCTTTTGAGTATAAAATTTACTGGTCTTCCTAATGATGGGTCGTGGTATAGTAGTTGAACAGCGTTGATCATAGCCAACACGAATCGAACTAGTTCTCTTTCAGTGTCTTTTGGAAAGTTTATAGTCATGTGTTTGTATAAATCTCTGTCAACGAATACTGCTGTTTCTACAAAGATTGCTGGCAGGATTGCTCTTTTCTCCCGGACTGTACTAGTCACACTACTTATTGTTAACTTCTCAATGAAAGCTCCTATAGTCTTATTCCTATGAGCTAAATTAATTTTAAAATCTTCTAGACTTCCACCATTATTTGTTACGTTGTTTGTAACTTCCCTTTTTCTTCTATGTTTTGTCCAATTTGTATGTGGTTCTACTGATGTGTCTATTACGTCTTTATGTACACATGTATTTTCGGCGATACCTATATTATTATCTGTATCTGTTGTACGTTTGACTATGACGTGCATCTTAGCATCGTCGTGATGAAATCTCTCAGGTAACGGATGTATGGTGTAGTAACTGTCGTTGGATTTAATCACACCTCGCTAAAACAAATTGCAGTTTTAATTGCTGTGCTATTCATAATAATTATTTAATTACCTACGCTGTTATTTTTATTATAAGTGACTTAGGTTAGGTGACTGCTAATTTTATAAGAGAACTGTGATGGCATCATACAATTAATTTTATCTAGTCGTATTATTGTTGAATGGTTGAATGCATCTAAAACCAATTTATGGTTTTTCTATGATTAACAAAATTGCTATGCTCATAAAACGGAAAGTTGCTTTATTTAGCTTACTGATAATCGCAATATTAAATACTCACCACATCTTCACAAACATACAGCGCCGCATTATCACTCCTATAGTAACACGAGTCTAGTTCTTCGTCTGTGTGCTGGTCTAACACTACTTCGGTGTTGTTCGACCATCGCCGCAACAATAGGAACTGTGGGTCTAGCAAACTTGTTTTAGGATTCAGCTTCACATCTAGATGCTTCTTTAATCCTACTAGGTCTTGATCTACGAATTGAAGTGACCGTTTCCGACGTCTTGGTTGCTTAACATGTGCTATTTCGAACTGTGTTTCTGGAATTAAAAGGATTTATCTGGAATAATTAATGACTAAAAGGAATATCACAATAAAACTTTTCTTGACACTACTGTAATCTTTATAACCTTGAGTATGGCTTTCATTTTATAACTAGGTACATGGAAAAACTTATTTGAAATATTTCACAACAAATCAAAACTTATTTTATACTTTCAATGTAAATTTCAATGTGCCTCGGTGGCTCAGTTGTAATGCGTACCCGTTACGACTTATGTACTGAGGTGTCGGGTTCAATCCCCGACGGGTCGGGTAAGTGATTCTATTACGAAATGCTCAGTATCAGCCCGGAGTCTGGAATTGTGCTCGGTATGGCGATAGGCTCGCCCCCTATCACATTATGGGGCGGAAATAAGCTCGGTGAAATGTGGGTGTACTATTTACATCTCTACCTACCCCTTCGGGAAGTACAGGCGTGAGTGCTTATGTATGTAAGAATAATTCGAAATCTATCTGTCTTCTATCTATATAGATAGAATACGTTAAGAGAAAACTGTGTACATTTTAAGATTACAGGCGTGAATGAGTATGTACATATAAAATCGCCGAACATTAAAATTTTCTATATACAATATCACAATTATTAGTGGTTTACACATTTTTAATCCGTGATTGTTTTATTTATTTTACTTCTAAATTATTATTTGACGTTAGAATTAAGTAAGTAGTAAACTGAGATTAGGTAATACACAGATTAGGAAAGAGAGTTTAAGAGTGTTTTGGGACTTACCATGAGGATTAGCACCGAAGAGAAATATCTTTTCTGACTCCGTTAAATGACTTAAAAGCTGCTGCGAGTGATCCTGAAACAATGAAAAAGAATATATTAGATTATTTCATAATAGAAATCAACCGTACATAAGATCACGCCTGTATCGCCAAAGAAGTAGACAGAGGTAGAACTAATGCGTCCACGTTCGTCGAGCTTATTTCCGTCGCGTATATACAAAAGTAAGGATCTAAATAAAAAATCTCAGTGTCACGTATGTACAAAAGTCATAAAGTATTGGGTTTAAAAAAAAAATATCATGTGTGCAATTCACATGTGGTAGAAGTGAAAACTTAAAAAATTTTGGCTTCTATGAGACGAATGTAACATTTTGGGAAGAGGATAATTGTAGGTTTTAGTAATGATCATAGTGATACAAAGTTTGATAATTATTTTACATGTTATTCGTATATATTACATAGATTTATTCAAACTCAGAGCTTACATTTTCGATAAATGATAAAATGAAGACTTTTATTATAAAAATGATGAAAAAAACTCACAAACGTATAATACGTACACGTATACAAAACACCACGGTTGTTTTGATGCCTTTTCTCAAGATTTGTACAAGCATGCGCGCACAACTGTATAATGCTTCCTATCTCATTTTCTCCCACGTTAAATCTTATGAATTTATATGTCTGTCTCTTTTTACTGTCGCTTTTTCGTTTCATCGACTTTCAAATCACAACGATGCTAAAGAAGTTTTCACTTAAAAAATCAAAGTGTCAAGGTTCTGGCAGCTGTTATACCTTTTGAAAGCACTTTATAAATCATTGCAAGGTATGTTGGGCGGATAATGTCTATTGTTAGAACCAATCGTTTGAAGGCGTGAAGACGTTTGTAGTATTTCGCAAGTGACAACAGAACCTTGAATGTGTCGATCATAAATAACTGTATCTGTATTGTTAGACATGCAGCATGCCATGACACGTATTGGTATGCAACTAGACATTACTTGCATGAGATAAATAATAGTTAAAACGAAAAGATGGTTCATTAAATAAATATATACACCCAACAGTAACACATATAGTCCTGACCTCACACTAGGTAAACCTGTATCATAGGTATTTAATTTAATTTTATTTTATTTTATTTTATTTAACTACGAGGGACTTGCCGTCCCACAATACCCAGACCGGTTTTTTTTTTCTGGATCACACAAACATTTGTCTCAGTGCGGAAATCGAACCCACGGCCTCTCGCTTCGCAGGCGGCTACTTGCCCGCTGCGCCACGTAGGCTGTCATCCTTATGATTTAAGCCCTGTTTAAACAGATAGAGTGTAGCGCACGGACGAGGTCAGAAATTAACAGAAAACTGTATTTCACGAAGCCGCATGATGCAATTTGAAAATAAGAATCCTATTATGCGTCCTCGTAAATGACAGTTGTCTGATATTCTCGTCTGTGGCGTACGAGAAATAGGTGTAACAAAATTCAGAGACAAGTCTATATGAAACAAATATTTGTATCATCGGTATTACATTATTTCATGAGTGGTAGAGCCACGCTATAGACACTTTTTTTCTACAGCATGAATGGGCCGGCTCGTCCGCTGGGTCGGCAACGCGCCCATGATTTTTTTGGTATTGTGTGCGGTGGAGGTCTCTTACCATTAAATGACCCATTAGCTCGTTTGCTGACCTAGGCCATAAAAAATGTATCAGGAACTTCAAAGTGTACACCCGGTACACTGTAATAATGTTAAATAATGATATCTCGAATCGTGCAATGGCATAACTACAATTTATAACAAAAGTAATTGTGTGAATATTATCTCTAATGATAATGAGGATGCACATTATGCAAATGACGAGGAAGCTATCAGCTTAATATACAAGCATGTTAAACATTGCGTTTAGGAATAAACTATTGTTTCGGCATGTCATTGGCATATGAGAAACAGCCTCGACATAATTTTGACAATGGGCGAATTTCACACAAGCATTCACAATTAATCGAAACTTAATCACTTTATGGGTAAGATTGTTTACGCTTGTACGAGAAACAAACGGTGGTTTATGTTTGTAAGATAGTGAAACGTCAGTTTCGGTGGTAGGTCCCTCGTATGCGAGAGGTTAGTACCACCGCTTAGTAAATTTCTGCCGCCAATCAGCAGTGTGTAAGCACTGTTGTGTTTCGGTTTGAAGGACATTGAAGCCAGTGAAATTACTGGGCATTATGACACTTAACATCTTATGTCTCGGGATAATGAGCGCAATTCAGTGCCATTCAGTGTTATGTAATCCAGAGTTCTGTATGACGTTTCTTCTGTTTATAGGCAGGCGTGACGCTTAACATCAGGCGAATGACCTGTGGGTTATTGTGGGAATTCTCGTAATTTTAAATGTTCAAAATATCATTCCGATCTAGTCTCAGTGTCAAGAAAGTTGCAAATGGCATTCTCTTAAACCAATAATCAACGTAAAATGTGAACATAGATCATAATGAGATTGAATGTAAAATAAAAGTTGACTGAAGCCAAAACGGTATAATGCTACTACTAAGGCTAGGTGCATTTGACGTTGATTATTGGTTTAAGAGAATGCCATTTGCAACTTTCTTGACGCTGAGACCAGATCGGAATGATATTTAGAACATTTAAAATTACGAGAATTGGCCTACTGCTCGTCTCGCCATTCAATCACGTAAATAAAACATTATAGAAGCATTTCCAGGCGAAACCAAAATAAACACTCTGGATTAAAGTCTAGTCATATTTATTTAGTTTAATGAAATTATATCTTTTAAACCGAAGGATTAAACTTTAACGAACAAAAGGTAGGGAAAGGAGCGGTGTGAATTGAGCATTGGATAGAAGAGAAGAGGGGCAGGGTTGATCAAGGTGTACATATAAGTAAATATCAAATCGAATCAATAAGCCCATACACTTTCCAAATAACGCTAAGTATTCAAAATCGTACAAATTGTAGTGATTTGCGATGGCGTGTTCGATTAAATAAATGACAGCCAAGGGGCGTAGCGGGCGAGTAGCCGGCTGCGAAGCGAGAGGACGTGGGTTGAATTCCCGCACTGAGACAAATGTTTGTGTGATCCGCAAAAAATTGTTTCGGGTCTGGGTTTTGTGGGACCGCAAGTCCCTCGTAGTTCCTGATACCCACGATACAAGTTTACCTAGCGTGGGGTCAGGACTATGTGTGTAACTGTTGGGTGTATTTTTCAACGCATATATAATTTCTTGTCCTGACTGACTACCTGACTGATTCATCAACGCAAAGCCTAAACCGGCTAACCGGCAAAGGCTACAAACATGAAATTTTGGCAGTTGAAACCTTTTATCTTGTAAGAAACCACTAAGGTAAAATTTTTGGAAATTTCACACCTAAGAGTGCAAATAAGGGTTGAACGGTTGTATGGAATCCTGTCATTTTAATAATAAGAAGCACGTAATTTCATATACCTGCTACTGATTAGAATAATATAAATAAAAATTAAATATTTATTTTATTTTATTTAAATCATTGACAACTCCCTGGTTCAGATGACTCGTTAGATTAACAGGGCACATACAATACAACTTTTCTCGAAAAGTAACATATCAGTCGGTAATCAGTATCTAGTACCAAATGAATATTTATACAACGCTACAAGAAATACTTTGAACTATTATTAATTATTTCAAATCCAATTACTTTAGAACTAATTTCAATTACATTGCATAAATGGATCCTAGTATTATACAATGTAAATTAGTCTATCGACCCGTGAAGAAGACAAGCGAAAGTGTAAAATTGACTCATCTTCAGGATTGCTCCGGTTTCACACAACAAGAAATCCGTTACGGGTAAACTAAACTTAGGTAAAAAATTAGGTATGCATCACGGTTTTTTTCCGGCCTTTGATGTGATAGGGGCAAGTCTATCGCCATACCGGGCACAATTCCAGAAACCAGGCTGATACTTAGCACTTCGTAATAGAAAAGCGCAATATTAGTGTTACCTGACCCGGGGATCGAACCAGAGACCTCAGCACAGCAGTCGTACCGCGTACGCATTACAACTGCGCCACCGTGGCAGTTTGAGAAAACCTGGATACCTGAGAATTCTCCATAAGAATATCTAAGGTTTGTGTAGTCTGCTAACCCGCATTAGGCGAATGTGGTACACCAAGTCCCCTCTATTTGGCGACCTGTGTCCAGCAGTGGGAGTGTATTATTTGTGGCAGATATAACATTATTCTGGTTGTTCTCGTATCTTTTTAGAGTTACCCCAATTTATACCAAAGCAACTTAAATGGCGACTGAAAGATTATCTTCCGCCGTGTGTCAAATTATCTACGGCCCAGTGGCTTGTCTAGACTTATTAAGAGTGATATAACCATTCCTTATATGTCAAATTATCTACGGACCCGTGGCTTAGATTTATTAAAAGTGATATTTTGACTACTTACAGCATGAATTGGGGCCACTGTCTCACAAAAAACTGACGCGACAGCTCAGCAGCTGCGTTTCGTACGAGCAGTGAAATCCCCAAAGTACTAAAATCCTCCCACCTTATCCTTCTTCCTTTCCTCGAAGATCGGCTGTGCGCTTATGACTCCTTAGCCTTTGCATGTTATCACTTCCAATAATTATCGACTCGGTGGAAGTTTTAGTATGGAGCGAGATTAAATGTATCCATGGGGAAGGCCTAAACTCAGAGGACCAACACAGATCGTCTTTTCATTTATTCTGCGCCTGAAGCGGCCGCTCTATTCACTATTAGGTAGAGTCAGCCCTGCTTACCACCAGATAAGGCACTTTTACCGGTTTTAAAAATCGCAATCACCATGCCTATTGTATAAATGTAATTATTATGCTGTTACAAGGAATTAAGATTACTGACCTGTAAAGTGGACGAGCGACAGTGTGTAATTGGCCGCATTATCGGGGATGCTCGAATTTCGTACACAAAGAGATCGGTCACGGGTTGATACTTCTTACGAAAATTTATGCAATACAATGATTTATTGCTTTCGAAGTGTTTGTAGTACAAGAAAGTATAATGCAGCTAAACTAAATAGGTAGGTATTACGAACATTACTGTTTATACTATACGCGACCATTGATGGCATTGTACTATTTCAAAAACTTAAAAACAGACTTCAAAATTGAACACCCGAAAATAGGGTAGTTGACTAGATTTTTTTTATTATTTAAATCAATAAGTTATGTTACTCAAAATCTATTGCAGAAAGAATTTTATAAATCGGACCAAAAATAAATAAGATAGAAGCCATTCAAGTCCTGTAGAAGGGATAATTGTCAAATGACAGACGATGCAACCTTTGACGTCACTGTGTAAAATGTTCATTATCGTGCACGCGTGCAAGCGAGATAGTGAGATATCCCTACTACGCACCCACTTTTCCTCATACCAACATTTAAAGTCATAACTGCGGGCACATTTCTGAATCAATTTTGATTGTGTTTCTTTTGCGTATCATTTTCTGTTGCTTATAAAATAATGTATAAAATTCAATATAGGAAACTACCCTATTGTGAGGCTTTTCCGGAGTCCACTTGTTCTTTTTTTATGGCATAGGCCGGCAAACGAGCAAGCGGGTCGCCTGATGGCAAGTGATCTCCATCGCCCATTTACTCCCACAATACCAAAAGAATCATGAGTGCGTTGCTGACCTTAAAGGAAAGGAATTATTAAGGGATTGGGAAGGGGAGGGGGATTTGGGCCTCCGGATATCTCACTCACCGTACGAAACGCAGCAGAAAGCTGCTACGTTACGCCGGTTTTCTGTGAGACAGTGGTAACGACCCGGACGAGCCGGCCCATTCATGCTGTAGCGTACAGAGTGGCTCTAACAGTCAAACACTCTTCCTGTGACGTCAGAGACAAAAATATGGCATGCATAGTTTTCATACAGATACCAGTACTCGTATCCTCTAATCAAATCTATGTCCGTGCACAAAGCCATCAGCCAAAAACCTGTTACCTTTTATAACATCAAAAGCCAGTTCAACTTGGTCACCAGTCAACCGGCAGATATCCTGGTATGGTCGCAATGCACCGCTTACCTTGACAATAGCACCAAGGATCAGTTGTCACGGAGCCCATTCACAATCGGTCACGCGTCAACTCTATCATTGACTTTTAACGGAATAGGTCAATGATAAACATCTCTGTGTCCTAATGTAATTCAATGTTTTGAGAAGTAAAAATAGATTTAATTGAAGAGTTCGATTAAGGCTCGATTCAATTAGATTGTTGAAGACGTTTCAATGTCTTATATTGTTAATGCATAATTCAAGTACCGGTTTCAGACCTTTCGTTTAATCCGCACTGCACGTACTTTGTATCCGAAAGTCAGGGCCAACCCTAACATACTCGAATGGTGAACGCAGAGGCCACTCCATGCGCCGAATTGGGATAAAATCGACGACCCCGGGTTAGAGGTGTTCCCTTTGACCGTGCAAAGAGGAGAAGACCGCGTTGCGTCCTCACCGATCCCGACGATGAGACCACTCTGGCCATCCGAGGGATGGAGGAACTTTGACACCAATCACACTCCACAAGACCGATGTACCGTCCTCGCCGCGCTCCCCGAAGCACCCCCGACCCTAGTACCGGCCCGGCCGATGAGGAAATATAAATTAGATTACAAATCCGCGTCAGGCTATCAGCATGCTACAAAAAAAAAAATTAGAGGTGTGATGTGCATTATATTTGAACGTGTCATATTGTATTTGGTATGTAGCAGTCGATGGTAGCATTTTTTTTTATAAGCCTACATGACGTAACAAACAGGTGGCTCTAATAATAAGTACCACGTCTGCCCATAAACATAAGCCACACCGGATAGAAGTTTGAATAACAAAGCACTGCAGCAATAGCCTGTTCTCGTCACCCCGAGACATAGAGACATAAGAGTCTCATAATGCCCAGTAATTTTACTGTCTTCAATTTTCTTCCAACCGTAACATAAGTGCCTACTAGACAAAACTGTCTACAGCATGGGTGTACCACTCTTAAAAATATACATATACATACGCCCTCACGCCTCTAACCCCCGAAGGGGTAGGCATTGGTATAACTAATACACTCACATTTCGCCGAGCTTAGTTCTGTAACATGATCGTAAATAACAGTTAGGGGGGGGGGGGAGCCTAACGTAATAACGGATACAATTCCAGACTCCGGGCTGATACTAATCATTTCGTGATAGATAAACCCAATATCACTATTACCCAACCTGGGGATCGGACCCAACGCCTCAGCACAGCAGTCATAACGCGTATGCATTACAACTGCGCCACCGAGGTAGAATCAAAAATATAAGCAATAGTAATTACCCAAACTGAATACCTCTTCCCACAGTTACAGGTTAGTAGTTAAAAATCTCAAGACTTAACGCCTCTGTTGCAACTGGACACAATTAAACGCGACGCGTTACTTACCGATGTGAAACAAAAAATGTAAGATTCCCAATCTCAACGCGTGCAACATCGCCAACATCGTCGAAACTAAACGGTGTACAGACGTGTACATAATCTACACTAATACTATAAAGAGGAAAGATTTGTATTGTTGTGTGTACCGAATAAACTAAAACAGCTGGACCGATTTAAAAAATTCTTTTGCCGTTAGAAAGCTACATTATCACTGAGTAACATAGGCTACTTTTTATCCCGGAAAAGGCCGTTCACGCGTGCGGAGCCGCGAGCAAAGGCTAGTTATTTTATAAAAACCGGCTTTAAAAGATTTCCATCTTCCCTCGTTCTTACATAAAAAATCATGTACATACAGAAGAATTGAGAACATCCCTCCTTCTTTGAAGTCGTTTAATAAAAGAATTCTCCGAAATCGGATGCTTTTTAACCTCCGACAACAAAGGGGTGTTATGACTTTGACCCCTTTTCTGTGGGTATGTATCACTCTGTGGCGTCGCGTTGTAGCACCTAAACAAGTAAACCTATTATAATATATGTAACTTGCAGATGGCAGGTGGTGAGGTCTACAGATTTGATTCTAAGATTGGGTAACCGTATGGGTCAGTTTACGATTATAAATACGAATTTATTATGAGTGGTACAGCCACGCTGTAGACACTTTTGTCTACAGCATGAATGAGCCGGCTCGTCCGGGTCGTTACAACTGTCTGACAGAAAACCGACGTAAAGTAGCAGCTTGCTGCTGCGTTTCGTACGGTAGGTGAGATATCCGAAGGCCCAAATCCCCCTCCCCTTCCCAATCCCTTAATTATCCATTTCCTATAAGGTCGGCAATGCGCCCATAATTTATTTTGTATTGTGGATGTACAGGGGCGGTGTAGATCACTTACCAACCAATGAGTTATTTCATTATAAGTATTTGATATAGGAAGTTGCATTTTTAAATTTAAGATAAATAATTTTAACAAAAATACATAATATAATGCGCTTTTAAGTCATAATAGCCATTTTAACGCATTGGAAGGACATTGTTCGATCATTATATCTACAAATTCATGGGCTTCCGTACGTTAGTTATGCAAGCGTGAAGATTATTTTGAATTTATTGTTGTAATAGATTTCCTTAAAAGATAAACAGATATTTATGTACAAGTACAACGATTCTAGTATATTTTTAAAACTACTTAAAAAAGGAAGATACGCATGTAAAATTTAGTCAAACGATAGTTTATCTAACGTAGGGGCTTGCTAAGAAATGATGTTTGAAAATGTACATTTCAGCGGTTCAACTTTGTATACAAATGTATACTATTACCAGACAAATATATTCACGCGGGCTCCGAAAAACAGCTAGTATAATTTAGTTTAATAGTATTTAGATGACGCGCGCTTTCTTTCAACATTGCTTCGTACTTCGGAGGGCATGTAAGAAGTCGGTGACAGCAACCGTTAAGCTAAGTTGGATGCCTTCGGGCGGCTTGAAAACTATGACACTAAGTTGACCACTAACCATTCTATATAAATAGAATAGAATAGATCCAAGAAATCGGTATTAGAAATACATATATTCCGGTAGTTTATACTATTTTTATACTAACATCCATAAGCCAGCCATTTCCTGAATGTAACAGCTAGGAAGCTGCAACTGGAATGAGTTAACAAATGACGCAACTACTTTTTATCGTCGACTTTGTTCGCGGATAACAAGACTAGATTTCCAGGCACCGTGAAGTTTTCTAATGTAAATCAAATCTAGATACTTTCACTCTTTTGACCAATTTCAAAAGTTTTATTTTGTCCGTAGAACCAATTAAACGAACCAACATGGATGGAAGAGCGATTATTGATAATTTTGTCTATTTTAGAGCATAAATGGGCCGGCTCGACCACTGTTTCACAGAAACCGACGTAAAGTAGCGGCTTGCTGCTGCGTTTCGTATGGTGAGTGAGATATCCGGATGCCTAAATTCCCTTCCTGTTTCCAATCCCTTAACTATCTTTTTCCTTAAGGTCGGCAACGCGTCACGTTGATTCGTCTGGTACTGTGGTTGGGATATTACTTACCTTCAGGTGGCATCTGCTATAAAATACCAAACAATGTAGGAATAGGTAATATCGCCTGTCACTTGAAAATTATGGTTTACACGGAAAAATATTTAGCATACATAACGTTTTTTCGGAACTGTCGGAAGTGCTAACACTTGTGTTGTTAATAGTAGGTAGTAATTTGTCACGGATATTTAGCGGTTAACGCTGCCAGCTTAAACTCTACAACGATCCTTACGAGCCTTATGTGTAGTACAAGCTATAACCTTACTCGAAGATTAAGGTATTATACAAGGTTAGTCGGAAAGGTGTATAAGCGGAAATAACATAATAAAAGTATAATTCTTAATTAATTAATAATCTGAACATCTTTAGTACTTGTAATTTTTTCAATAATCCCAATGGTGGTTAGAGATATTGTGTTGATTTTATGAAAACTACGCACACATAACCCTATGATCAGATGTGTTTTCATATGGGGTGGGTGCGACGTCGATACGGTGCGGTTCCTTTATATTTTGTTGCCAAGTCGTGAGCTTCGAAAATCATGCGACAGGGTTGTAAGTATGTAAAAATTTTAAAAAGCGGCCATGTGAGTTCAGCACCACACACAGTGAAGAGATGCCGCGGCTTAGTAAATACGTTCCGACTAACCTTGTATATAGTTCAACTCATTTGTACACGCGGTGCTTCATTGTGTCAGTTTATCCAATCCTAAAATAATGACGATTAAAAAGTGAAGTTAAACAGAGTGACATAAGCAGTGTTCAAAAGTTTCCGCATAATGCTACCAATAATTAGATCAGGAAAGTTAAAACGTATGTTTGTTAAAAAAAATACACAACTGTGCGATCTAAGTAAATCTAGGATCACATGATTCTCAGATAATGTGCTTACAAAACCGTAGTGACGAAATAGTAAATTTTTTCAACAATACTAGTTTTTGCTCACCGCTCCGCCTGCGCGGAGGTATTTCTAGTTATATTTGCAGGATGTTACCTATGTCACTCTCCGGCCCATAAATTAGTACTCTTATGGAAAAATCATGTCGATCCGTTGCTTCGTTGCTGGGTGAAACAAGAACAAACCAATATCACACTGGCATTTATAGTAGATTAGCTGTTGTCCGTGGCTCCGCCCGCGTGAAAATAAAACGTAGCCCATAACCGTCTCCAGGGTCCCATCTATCTCTACATCATAATTCATCAAAATCGGTTCAGTGATTTAGGCGTGAAAGCGTAACAAACAAATAGATAATTCTTTTTTCATAAAAAGTATCCTATACCTAGTATATTACTTCTTAAACCTCCAAGAAAATGTGTACAAAGTTTCATGATGATCGCTTAAGTAGTTTTCGCGTGAAAGCGTAACAAACAAACTTACATTCACATTTATTAGTATAGATTTCAAAATCGCTAACTCCCATTACATACACTATTCACGTCAGCATTAACAAGCATCATGCATACCATGTTCAATTGTTTTGAGTTGTTAAAAATGATGCACAGTCGACCATCAATTTTCATATTCCTATATAGACCTATGATTATAATAGAATCTACAAGGTCGTACGTTATCACAACAATCTTGTTTTTTACTCATTCATCTCTATTATCTTCATGCGATGTTTAGGGTATGTTTGCAGCAAGTGATTTTAAATATACGGTAGTTACATACCTACTTTAAAGTTTTAATGGCTCTACATTTTATATATTGTAATGAATTTATTTGTATTTGCAAATAACAACATTATTAATTAACGAAATTTTGTGACAAACATGTAAATTAGAATAAATTATTCATAGCTATAAATTAGAGCTATGAGTCATTGGTCCTAATTTGCATATCGTCGGTGAAGTTTTAACAATGCGAAACTCAAAAGTTCCTACTTTACAAGGTGTAAAAAACTATGCGTAAATGCAGTCAAGCCAAAAAAGACTAATTGATATGGCAAATACGGTAAAATTGCCATAAAATCAGCTGATAGCATAGGCCAGCGAACGAGCAAGTGGGTCACCTGATGTAATTGATCTTCACCGCCCATGTACGCCCTCAATACTAAAAGAATTATGAGTGCGTTACAGACCTTAAACGAAAGGGATAATTACGGGATTGGGAAGGGGAGGGGTATTTGGGCCTCCAGATGTCACACTCACCGTACGAAACGCAGCAGCAGGCTGCTACTTTACGCCGGTTTTCTGTGAGACAGTGGTAAAGACCCGGAAGAGCCGGCCCATTCGTGTTGTAGACAAAAGTGTCTACAGCGTGGCTCTACCACTCAACAAACTTTTTTAGGATTAACATAGGACTAACAATGTCACATCACAAAAGCCCTAACATTCCATAAATAACTATAGTTGAAATCTCCCATTAATCACAGTTACCATTGTATTCAGTATAGTAAATTATATACAATTTAATACAACAAAATCATCAAGAACGCCTAACCATGTTCACCTCGACACAACGTTGTCAACACAATAATATAATTTTCCAGATGCTTTGTACAATTATAGGAATTGCATAATTCACCACGAATCGCTGATTATCTGCAAGTGACCTTACTGTTTACTTATTTGCACTGTAATCCTGTGGAAAGGCTTTACGACTGGCTTCCTTTGCCTTTACAATGTATCTTACTGGTACCAATACTTGGCGTGACTAAATGTAAATCGAAAATACTTCGTGAAGGCTTGAACTTTGATGCTGTAATAAATTAGACATGCCAATTCCTTAGACACTAAACCTTCAAAGAATTCAGTGATAATATGGAATTCAGTTGATAGATCGTTAAAGCCCCATTTACAAGAAATAAAGAAACAATTTATCGTTGGAAAAATAATTTGTGTAGACATTATGCAAGACAAATAAATTAATTAAGTAGTACCAACAACGGGACTCCTCATTCAGCGCCGTGCTGCAGAACAGCCTATAATAGCACTGCAGCGCTGCTTTTAATGTGAGGTCTAAGATACATGCGGAACCTAAAGTCCGCCATTTAGATGAAAAAAGTTTCTGGTACGATAAAGGTGAGAACATAACAGAAAACTGTAAATTACGACCCCGCGTCATGCCATTTAAAACTGTCATCTACTACGGTAGAAGTCATATTTTCGCCTATGGGCTTTTGATAACATAGGATCGATGCATAAGATGTTTAAACAAGCAGATTATTAATTTCACAATTAACATAAGCTCATTCATACATACATACCATACGCACTCACGCCTATAATCCCCGATGGGGTAGGCAGAGGTGTAACCTGTTCACCCACATTTCGCCGAGCATATCTCCGTCCCATGATGTGATAGGGGCAAGCCTATCACTATACCAGGCACAATTCCAGACTCCGGTCTGATACTAAACATTTTGTAATAGAAAAACCCGAGATCTCAGCGTTAGCTTCAGTCATAACACGTACGCATTAAAACTGCGCTACCGAGCCAGTTATAGACAGTTCACAATTAATATATAATGAATTGCAATCAAGTCATTAAAAGATACTATATATAACCGCAGACATTAAAACATACGTTGCAGTCTTTCCTTAACAGCAACGGCCCAACAAATTACAATTAATAAATATTATCTACAAAACGCGGGAATTTGGGTCGAACCTAGCCAGTTCTTATGCGTGTGTTTGCGAATGAATTATAAAATTGACCCACCTTTCCCAAACCACCAATACATTATACGAACTAGTTAATATCATGTAGTACTTAAACGGCAGTAAGCGCTCGATTTGGTAATAATTTAATCTTTGATATTTTCACGAGATTGTATATGGGATTAATAAATAATACAATGAAAAATTCCTTGTGCGGTTCGACCTCGATGATTGTTTTTGCTACTCGACGTACTGCCTACGCTTATATGACATTTTTGAACTACTATTTTTATCTGGAGGCCCAAATCCAAATAGCATAGGCCAGCAAACGAGCAAGTCACCTGATGGTATGTGATCTCCACCGCCCATGAACACCCAAAATAGAAGAGAATCATGAACATCCCGTCCTTATAAGGAAGAGGGGGACGTTGAGAATGGGATAGGGAGGGGGTATTTGTCCTCCGTGTATCTCACTCACTTTACGAAACGCAACAGTAAGCTGCTGCTTCATGTCGGTTTTATGTGAAACAGTGGTAACAATCCGGTGGATCTGACCCATTTATGCTGTAGACTAAATTGGCTACAGAGTGACTCTACCACTTCTAGTACCTATTTAAAACTTTGTAAGTTTGTTTAAAGATTACAGGTGATGAAAATTATCGAGTCGTTTGTAAGTATGACTTACACCCATCGAAATAAGATGAACCTACATCTAAACTATAATTATTCAATTATTGAATTTCAACCAAAGACTACTAGACAAGCTGCGCGGTTCATAGAAATTGTACGACTAAGTTGCGGTCAATTGACCGTAACTCAATATTACCATCTCGCTTACTCTCAACTAGAACCCATATTGCGCTCTCTGTTTGTGAGCTGTCAAAGTCCCGCATTAAGTGACGCAATTTTACTTCTAAGCAGCCAGTTTAGTAGTATACATTAAGGTCTTTGATTTCAACACGAAAATCTTTGTACTTACCCCACTTTGTTTAGTCAAGTTTGATGAAACATCCTAAATTATTTTTCTATGATGGTATTAATTTATGTTAGTAATGTATGTTCTACTAACTCGTTCTATTACCTAGATTTAAAAACATATCTTGCACCATATTGTTCTGCTTGCATTACAGTTGCAATATTTTTTGCAACATTAATTTTCAACTTTGCGATTACATTTTTTTTGTCATCAGCGAGAAATCAGATAAATTCTATTGCATTCTGTGTTTTTGGCCAATTTCCTGCCTCAGTAATTACTGTTGCGAAACAAACTAGCCCAACATTCGGCCGCACCTTTGATTTGCGGCCTGTGCACTTAATATTCGGTAATGCCCAATTAATAGTTGAGGTGGAATTTTCGGAAGTAAACTAGTTTTATTGTAACGTGCACTGGTGTACTTATTATGCCTTAGACTGCCTCAGTGGCGCAGTTGGAATGTGTACGCGTTACGATTGAGGCCAACGCTGAGGTCTCGGGTTCGATCCACGGGTCGGGTAGTGGTTTTTCTCTTACGAAATGCTCAGTATCAGCCCAGAGCCTGGAATTTGTGTCCGGTATGGCGATAGGCTCACCCCCTATCACATCATGGGACGGAGATACGCTCGGCGAAATATGGGTATACTGGTTACACCTCTGCCTACCCCTTCGGGGATTACAGGCGTGTGTGTGTATGTATGTAATATCAAACATTCATAATTGATTCTGCTATCTTTATTCTGCGCTCCCTTTATAGGGACTACATATTATTACATGTCTTAAAATAGAAGAACGACTAGTTTGTCAGTTCGTATTTCATTCAGCCAACAAGCTACAGATTGTAACTCCTCTATATTCCAGTTCGAAGAACATTAAACCCATTGAAATTGTGAGCATCTTATGTCTCAGAATGATAAGCGCAGTCCTATACCATTTTATTAAAAGTTTTGTGTGGGTTATTTATGAACACTTACCATCAAGCTAATGACCTGCTTAACTAGATATATACAAATAAATAATCATATAAATAAAAAACTGTGAAATCTCCTAAGTTTATTTTTCAGTCATCAAACATTATATACCAAGTATTTCAGTTGGCTAATGGACAAAGAAAGATAGATAATAAGTAAGTAAAAGAAAAAGACTGAAATAATTTGTTTACAAAGCATTACAAAAGATAAATCTTCGTGAATAATGACATATTTGAATGTTACTCAACTTTGAATATATTTTTAAGTAGATCACGTCTTTTGTTGTAAGTTCAAGCATTTGCTATCAACACGAATGGAATGATGTAAAATGCGCTTGCGCAGCCGACGCGACGACGCGACGTGAGTGCTTTGTGCTACAAGTTTGGCATAACTTTGAACTCAGTTCCAATAAGTTTTAATAAAATAAGTATTATGAAAAGAGTACTATATAATATATCGAAATCTCAAAAAATATATGATTGTTATCACTCAAAATAGAGTTTTGTTATAAAATAATAAACTGCCTACTTACTTTTAAAATTCGGTTTACATTAATTTTCAATTCTTCTGTATACATACTGAATAATTTGTGTTAAAAAAACCGTTACGCCACACTTGGAGTTTTTTGTTTTTATTTGAGTTCAGGCCTCGCCTACATACGAGTTTTTATAGCAGAGACCGTCAAACGAGCAAGAGTGTCACCTGATAGTAGTACCTTTAAGTTATTTATAATGCTTAGTTACTCTAGATACCTATAATAATAAATATATATAATATAATAAAAACATACATAATTTGTGTGAGATGAGGACAGACAGATATTAATAATACAATATTCTGTATAAAAACGAAACCTCTAAACTATAATATAACACCTGGAAACTGATCTATAACTTACACTTTCTCTAAACGCTTTAACAAGGATCAATGTAGCAAATTACGGCACGAAGAAACGCAGTTTATCTTACTGCCCTTTTGTTCAGTTTTAGAACGAGACCTCGCACATTCTTTGTCTGACTTTACAACACATAACTGAATTAATTTAGACACGATTTTCGTACCCATTATGCCAGTTCAATCATATATATACGTCTTATACATTCATTAAAGGGTACGAACTGATTTAATCAGAAACATGCATGTTTTTTTTTATAACAGCGGTTGGCATACAAGCAAGTCACCTGAATGATAAGTGGTCTCCACCGCCCGTGAACGCTCACAACACCAGAAGAATCATGGCCGCGTTGTGGTTTAAAGGGAAAGGGATTATTAAGGGATTTGAAAAGGGAGGAGGGATTAATGTTGGTTTTATAACCGAATTCATTGTGAAAGTGGTAACAACTTGGTTGAACTGGCCCATTTATGCTGTAAAAACTGTGTAAAGCGTAGCTCTACCACGTACTTTTACATTTGTTAAAACAATTATTTGATATATTTCCAAACTAAGGAGAGCAATACTTGTAAACATTTAAGAAACTTGTGTACGACCATAGATGAATCATGCTTTTCTATTTGTCTATGGTAGGTACGATCAAATGTGAGAATTAGACTCAAGATAGTGGCTAAGTAGTAGGAGTCATATCTTGAAAACTCAGATTTAACTATAACATAAACTATAAATCACTTCATCCCCAACTACTTTTCCTGTAGTACCAATGTGTATGCCTATTCTACAACGTGTTACAAAAAGGTGTGGTGAAATTTAAGCAACGTGTAGTGTACGAATTACGATATATTATTTCACCCCCCGTAGTACCAAATCCGATTGTATTGCTAAGACATAAATAAAGCATTTATTTTTTTTCAAATCAGTCAACTTTGGACAACTAAATAATAAACAGCTGACACGAATGAAACCGTTACTAAGTGTGCAGAGGTCATTCATTTAATTTATAGATGTGATCGATGATTAAAATTAGCGTAACATTTTAGGTTGTCTAGCTTTTATTAAGATCCAGAACATAAGCATTTACTGTCAGGTGTATATAATGACCCTTAATATGACCACACCGTTCTGTAACACGTTTGATATACCTTTCCCTATTTGAAAACACATAGAGGTATATTTTTAGTTGTATAAATAAAGAAACAATCATTAAATTAAGTAAATGGATTAGAGTAGATACAGTGATTATAATCGAGATACATTTTATATGATCCATTGTACATAATTATATCGATGCCAAGTCACGGGCAATCTCTGTAATAAGCAATAGAGACAGCCATACCCAAGCAATTATCAATTAAGAACACATACTTACGCTGGCATGCATCACTATCTAGAGTATCATGGTAGGCTTGCTAGCTTAGAAAAAAACGAATATATAACAAAATAAATTGCAGGTTCCGTTCGATAGCATTTTGTTTTTTTTGTATCTACCTTAGTGTTGCTACTTACAAAAATTGCTGTGCTTGGCATGTGTCGCAAAGCATTGCATGTGCACGACAAGTGACAACTCGTCAAAGACTTATCACAAACAGATGAATGGTATATAACGCAAGTAGAACAAACAAACAAAGAAACATTCCATTTTGTATTAATCAAAGACTTTAATGTATACTACTAGACAGGCTGTTTGGAAGTACACTTGCGTCACATAACGCGGGAGTTGGTTAGCTCACAGACAAGGAGCGCGATAGGGGTTCTAGTTGAGAGTAAGCGAGATGGTAATATTGAGTTACGGTCAATTGACCGCAACTTAGTAGTACAATTTCTATGTACCGCGCAGCTTGTCTAGTAGTATACATTAAAGTCTTTGGTATTAATAGATAAATTTGAACAGCTTTGACAGCAAGCCTAGATTTCTTTATTGGTCTTTTTAGTTACAGAGGCCGGCAAATGCGCTAATCAGTCACCGGATCCAATAGTGGGACCATTTATGATATAGACAACACTGTCTACAGCGTGGTTCTACAATTTAAAGCTACCGTTTTTCGCTACAGAAACTGCTATAGGATCAGGTGGTAGAGTAAATTTACTGAATCTATATAATTTATTATAAAATAAATAAATTTTTTAAATTGGATTTTTTAATATAATATGTTAAGAATAAACTATAGATTGCCAATATGAATAAAAAATCCTAGAAAAATCACTCAAAGCTCGCCGTGGATTGTTGGACAATGTAATTGATATGTGACTGCTATTATAATGCGACGTAATTTAACATTTACTTTTGTTCATTAATCTGGATTCACCGTCAATGCCTGTGAGATTTAATAGGTCACTAAAAGTACAAAATCTAAAGATATTTCGATAAATAAGCTAGGCAATCGCAATTTAGAGAATCTAAGAGGTCGTTTATAAATATTAAAAACATTAAGGGTCCTAGTTTAGATCCTTGAGGGACACCAGAAGTGGATACGAAACGAATATGATACTGTTTGATATCCCAGATATGATAGTGTTATAGTGGGGATATGAAACTGCTATGTAATGTAGCCTGTGAATGTAGCTGGCGAGACATCGCGTCGCCTATGTTTCTCTCGTGTTTTTGTATTTTACTAGGGGCTTTGCCCATGTTTTTCCACAAAACATAAAATAATAAAAAGTCCGCCGAATATGAGACATATCTTACTTTCTTCCCCACATTATTCTGCATCGATTGATATCGGTCTCGACCCCATACCCCCAGCGGTTTCGGAGGAAATAGCGTGACAAGTTTTTGGCAGCGGCGGCGGCGGCGCCAGTTACTTTTTTTTAGAATAGAGAGATTTTGTAATACCGAGCTTAGCATCAAATAATCTGGTTGATCGTGTTATAGGGAAGTTTAGAACAAACCGCTTGCTCGTCACAGAGCGTCGCACAGCGCATGCGTAATAGCGTTGGTGGTTTATCTGATTGGTTGCGGCATCACGGCTGCCATGCTGTTTCTGCCGCTATATTTCCTAACATTTTGGGTGCAATATAATTAAATTAAACTGTGGAAAACATAGTCGTTTTAGAGAAACGTTTAAGTTTTGTCTATATGTATCATGAACATGGCTTTACCTTGGTGACACAGTCTCAGAGAAAAATGATGTAGGTACTTGCTATTGCGTTCCGTACCTAAGTTAGTGAAATTTGGAATGTCTCAAAAAAGTCCCCATATCTTCCCATAAAGAGTTTAGCAATGCATTCAAGGGGCTTATGGTATGGTAAGCATTGCGGATTATTTACCACAAGCTTGCTTGCGATTCCGTCTGCGTGAACAGACACTTGTACACATATTCTTGGAGGTATAAAAAATAACATAGGATACTTTTTATGAAAAAAAATAATTATCTATTTGTTTGTTACGCTTTCACGCCTAAATCACTGAACCGATTTTGATCAATTTTGATGTAGAGATAGATGGGACCCTGGAGACGGTTATAGGCTACGTTTTATTTTCACGCGAGCGGAGCCGCGGGCAACAGCTAGTAGTATATAAGTAGGACGACGATACATGATATTCCATTTAAAAAAAACGTATATTCTTAAACTTTTCCCCCAGATCCTTTGGACAATTGTGACGTATGTTTATCTTAACGATAAGCCTAAATGAGCTAGGTCAGCACGTTCACATTAAACATTTTTATAAATTGTTTTGAAAAATGTCACATCAATCATTGTTTTTGCCCTCACTTCTCACGGTCAAAACACAACCAACTTGACAGTACATTATGAGGTTTCCGTCGTTTAATGTAGATCATTAAATGTTAGACAAATTACTGAACTGCCACGACCTGTTATGGTCGTTACCAATATGTATTCATTTTACCGACAGATTTGCTTACTGACACAACTTTTTTAACACACTCTGTATGGAAGATCTCTTAATTACTGTACGCACGGGTCAGAGGGGGCATGGTTGTTCCCTTTATTCTATTTACAGATATATTTGCTCACTATCAATAGTTTTGACACATGTTCCATATATAATGTGACAAAAATTTACTGTCAATAAACAAATCTGTCAGTAACCTCAATATTGGGATCGGCCATAAATCTACCACGTTGACCTGCGGATTGGTAGACTTCACATAGACATCTTCGAAATTCATATGGAGAATTATCAGGTATGCAGTTTACGATGTTATTCCTCGCCGTTAAAGCGAAAGATACAATAATAAATACTATCTACTATTCCACCCACATATTCGCCATTTGTAACTCCTGTAAGCTCTACAATGACCCGCATATCTCTACACTATTTATTTCGGTTTGAAGGATATTGTATCCAGTGAAATTACTGGGCATTATGGGACTTAAAACACATTAACGGACCTGGCAATGGTGAAAGCAATTGATCTCGTTGTGGGTCATGGGGACGCGGCGAGTTGCCCCACATAATACCAAATCCACCTT
This sequence comes from Mimas tiliae, assembly GCA_905332985.1. Classification (NCBI taxonomy): domain Eukaryota; kingdom Metazoa; phylum Arthropoda; class Insecta; order Lepidoptera; family Sphingidae; genus Mimas; species Mimas tiliae. Next base: position 2,727,706 of record HG995256.1, on the reverse strand, counting down.
CAAATCATGATGGGAAGGCGGACCCTAGCATTAAGCCGGGATAAAGCCAGGCAGAAAGACGAACTATCCACATATGATACAATTTTATTTCCGTAATAGTGTGAACCTTGCGTATTAACTCAGTAGGTACTTCCTTAAGTAAGCAAACAAAGTATTTTTTACATATGTGATTGTATAATAAACATTCATATTTGATTCTAGTCACGATCTAACATAAAAAATGTTTAAACCAAGAGATTTTAATGCTCTTGAATTATTACTAACTTGATGTCAGACAAAGAATTAAATTTCAATTGACCTCTTGAAGGCAGAAATATTATTCGTTGACCAGTATAACAATTGTAAAGAGTGTGCAGTAGCCAGTAGGTCGAAAGCCAATCTCACCTGCATGTGATATACTCTGCTAATTAACGGACGAGGAAATGGCGAAACTTGGTTCCCGTTGCGGGTTGTGGGGGTCAGATGGTGGGTTGTCCCATATATATGCATCTATGGTACGAGAAGGCGGTCCTTGACAATGCCAAGCAGAAAGAACAGTATAACAATTGCAACTGTCATAAAAATTCTCATGTAGTCAATTACTTGGTACACACTAGGTGGTAGAGTCGTCGTATGCGAGAGGCCGTCTGGGTAGGTACCACTGCTTTATACAACATGTCACAAAAACCCTGTTGTTCCTTTAAGCTGTGTTGTGAGAATCGATAATCAAACATAAGGAAATATCTCTTATGAGAAAAATCTAACATAAAAATGGGACAAATGGTGGGCCAGCAGATCAATGGTGGTATTTTAAATGAAATACTACTAGAAACTATAATTTTATGTGTTTTGCGTGTGTATTAATAAAGCGGCGACTCGCTGTAATAGTAAAAGGTGCCGTACCGAGTAAGTACCACTTTTGATAAACCACCGGGTGATCGCCAATCGTTATTTCTATGGTAGAATTTACTTAATTGAGATATTTCTTTCGTTTTGAATTACGTTTCTGATAACGTGGTTAACAGGAACAACAGAGTTTTTGTTACATATTGTATATTTCTGCCGCCAAACAGCAGTATGTTTGACAGCCTCCGTGGCGCAGTGGGCGAGTAGTCGGCTGCGAAGCGAGAGGCCGTGGGTTCGATTCCCACACCGAGACAAATGTTTGTCTAATCTACAAATATTTGTCTCGGGTCTGGGTGTTGTGGGACCGCAAGTCCCTCGTAGTTCTTGATACCCACGATACAGGTTAACCTAGTGTGGGGTCAGGACTATGTGTGTGACTGTTGGGTGTATTTATTATTGTTGTGTTTCTGTTTGAAGGACATTGAAGCCAGTATTACTGGGCACTATGAGACTTAACATCTTACGTCTCGGGGCGTCTCATCGAGCGCAGTTCAGTGCCATGCAGTGCTTTGTAACTCAAAGTTCTGTGTGGCGTTGTTTCCGTTTATGAGCAGGCGTTGCACTTACCATCAAGCGAGCGACTGGTTCGTTTCATCAATCAAGCGAATTAAAAAATACATAAGTAAGTTCCGAAACACGACTAATTCCACCCAACTTACGTTTGCTATTCAATCGAAAATAAAAAGTGTGAAATCTGCGTATTTATTGTTATTGATAATTATTTTTAACTCATTAATATCGGCTTCGTAGATATATACGGAGAGCTACGTGCTATTATAGTCTAGCTCGACCTCAACAGAAGGTCAAACTTAAACCAAATTAGATACAAGTTATAATTAACTGTATAAACAATTAAATTTGTACGCAATACGAAACATTTCGACACAACCATTCTTTCCTAAATTTTTATGTTTGAATATGGTGTGATTAACATCAGAACGGTTCCGTTGCTCCTCCAAATTAGTGGAGATTACTTACCATCAGGTGGCACACTTGCTCGTTTGCCGATAAACCCGATATACAGAGTATAGAGTTTTTTCTATGATTAAACATTTTGAAAATTATTATGGAATGATCAAAGTTGCTCCATTATGAAAAAACACTGTATAAAATAGTACTGTCGATATACGACTGTAATATGTATACTATATAATTGTTAACTTATAATTTGAAGCTATGGATACAAATTGGAACATCAACCAAACCCCCAGAAATTCATTTTGTAAACCATTCACTTCATCTCTGAGTGCGAGTAATTTTAGTACATATACCTATAATAAAATACATTAATTTATATATTTTTTAAACGCATTATTCATATATGTCAAATAAATATATCAATAATGAATTTGAATCTAGACCAATATTAATTATAGTTTTGTTTTTGTAACTGAAACGTTATAAACATTCATGAAGCACATAACTAACATAAAACTACAACTATCTTACAATATCAAATATATTTATTCAATATTGGTGCTTCATTACTATTAATAATGAAGCCACATTAATTAGTATGCCCATTTTTCACCACCACTGCCATTCTTAATTACCTCCTACAAGACCCGTGCTGGCCCAAGGCTAATTGTAACAAGATCTAAATATGACGCCCTTGTCCATTAGAGTTTGATATGTATTAAGCCAGAACTCAGAGAATGGGCTTGCAGAGGAGCCTCTGGCACGGGTTTGCTCCTGGACCGACCGCCTCGTTTGCCAAATGGTAGACGGCCCAGTCCAAGATATACATAATATTGTGTGCTTAACGTTTTTAAATGAAAATAATATCGTACAGCGAAGGCATTAGCAGATACAATGTTTTATGGACCTACTACAAGAAACAAAAAATAATACGGGCATATTTACATGTGTAATAATGTAATACATTTTATGATAAATTTTCACTCTCACTCACTTTAAATTTCAACATCCTGTAGATGTAAACCTACAAAACCAATAATTATAAACAATTAGGAGACATATTGACAGCTGTAACAAATGTCGAAGCAGTGAGAATGGGTGACGCGAATCAAGTTTAGTCACGAAATCGATAATAACATTTCGACATTATGTCTATTATTTTAGAACATGTATTGTGATCTTGCAAACAATGAACTATCACTTATATTATGCAAAGGCGAGGCTTGATTTGTATTTGGCGTGTGTAGGTCGGGGGTTCCTTTGAAAGGTAGCTAAATTAGCACCATGTCCTTCATTCGAAAAAAAGATACTTTCCGAACTGATGCCTGGTTCTACTACTGGTATTTGCTTTTATTGGTGAGAGGGTACCTGATAATTTTTGTATCAGACTGTATAGTGACCACCACTCAAACTTCCACGTTTATAATATTAGGAGGGTTGCATTTGTCTATGACTCTGATATATATCACTGCAGAGCAAAAGTCTCCCTCCTACCTATTTCTATAAAGATCTTTCGAAAGCAAGTCTTTAGAAGTCATTATGCCGGACTCATCGGCCTCCCAACCCAGTTCACGTCACAGTGACTAGATCACTTCGATGGAGCCAAAATCTAAAATTAGAATAAAAATAGATAAGATTACTACCTGACCATTGCTACTGACAAAAAATCCCATGGTGGCCTCTTCGGTGTAAGTGGGACGGTCTCAGGCGAACATAGCATACCTGAATTGCTGCCAGTGGTGATTCTGTGCGCTGCCTTGGCGCCTCTCTCTTGAGTGGCTTAGAAGCCTCGCAATAAGAATGCCCTCAGCGTCTACAGAACTACAAGGTTTTCGCGTTTGTTACATCCATAAATGTTGGCCATAAGTTCAACGCACTGTGACAGCAATGTCACGTTCCCGTGATGCTCCATGCAGTCCTCACTTGAGATAACCGTCACGCCTTGGAGCCGAGACATGTAGTAACAGCACGCGAGCCCCGAGGTGACAACCAATGTGGAAATTCCGTTATTTTCTCCCCACATTTAACACGTGTTGAATAACACATCACAGTTTTATGTAACAGATGATATAATGGATGATCGAGTACAAATGAGTACTTTAATGATAATACCAGTCCTGTATTTAATAAATGTCCCTCTTTTTAAGAAGATTTAGTCGACACACACCTGTATACAAACAGACAGTACAAATGTTGTACTGTCCCTACCCACTGCCGAATGCCTATTACAATGCTTGTTATTTCCTAGAAACTTAGATCCTTAGCATCCACTTATGGCCGTTCTATTTATTATCCACCATTCATCTCCATGGTGCATTATGATGATTGAAATAACTTACCACCAGGTAACCTACTCGGTTGATAGCCGGTCTCTGTTATAAATAAAAATGTAACTTTTAACATAGAATATTTATGTACTTTTATTTTAAGAACTAGGGGCTTTGCCCATGTTTTTCCACAAAACATAGAATAAAAAAAAATTAAAGTTCGACGAATCTGAGACATATCTTACTTTCTTCCCCACATTATTCTACATCGATTGGTATCGGTCTCGACCCCATACCCCCAGCGGTTTCGGAGGAGATAGCGTGCCAAGCTTTTGGCAGCGGCGGCGGCGGCGCCAGTTACTTTTTTTTGAATAGAGAGACAATGTACGCTAATCATAATAACAGAAGACGGTGCAAGAGCAAGGTTATTCAGGCCGCTGACGAGGTCTGGTTGATTAACCATACTATACGCTGAAGACAGAATTAAATTAACAATATACTCGAGATGTTAAAGGTGACAGAAAAGCCCGAGTAGGTCCGAAGGCTATCGCCACACAAGTTTATCGGATGAGAGGAGCCTTACACTCTATTCCTAGGGTCGCCAACTTTTTATACAAGAATTAATGTATATTTAGGTCAAAGAAGGGAATAAACAGTATTTAGGTAATATGTCTCGATTTGAAATGAAGACTAAGCCATGAATACTTTTCATTTATAGCTCTGGAATCTAGATACCAGTGATGATGAGAACAGTATCTTGTATGCTTTATTTTTATTGAACAGTATTATGAAGAAACTTGGTTCTTGTTGCGAGTTGTGGCGGTCAGAGGGCGAGTCACCCCATATAATACCAAATACACCTGACATCCTGAAGGGAAGACGGATCCTGGCATTTAGTCGGGATAACTGCAAACAGGAAAAAAGAACGAAGAATTACGGTTCGAAAGTATAATACTGTTTTAATAGTATGGTTGGCAACCCTATTCATTACATAACTCAAGGTAACTGTACTTATTTTACCGTATATTCTTACCGTAATCGCCCCATTGGTTTAGTGGTAACAAATAGATGTAAAAGCAGTGAACTAATGGGTTCGATCCCATATACGAGCCATCCAAATCACAAGGGAGTTGCCCGGGAGTAAAATTTGCGCCAAATGGCTATAGGCTCGCCGCATCCCGTAATGAGACGGATAGAAGCTTATAATTAGGGTACTTATATTAGTAATAACGTATACTTGTACCTACTCCTTTTGAGATATAGATGTGCATTTATATTATGTGAATCCGAACTGAGTGATACGATTATTTGCAAAGGTTACAGTAGAGTTACTTTATAATATTATGTATTCAGAGGCTTTGAATATGTTATGAATGATCTTGGATTCAACGTGTATTTGCATCTAGAGCAACAATTATTATGCCACATTTTATTTGCATACTTAAAATGTAGGGAGTGTAAGTGGGTCACCAACATCTTAGGCCCAAATTCAACTTTACCTGCACGTGGTACACTCTGCTGATTAATGGAGAGGCAATGGCGAAACTTCGACGAGCTTATTTCCATCCCATAATGTGATGGGGGCGAGCCTATCGCCCTACCGGGCACAATTCCGGACTCCGGGCTGATACCAAACATTTGGTGATAGAAAACCCCAATATCACTTTTACCTGACCCGGGGATTGAACTCGAAAACTCAGTATAATAGTCGTACCGTGTACGCATTACAACTGCGATTGCCTATTACAACCACTCGAAATCAATTTCGAGAAATGACGTTCCATTAATTGATCCAGCTCGATCGATCAATGCAAATTCAGTTGTGAAATTAATCGCGGCGGTTCAATAATTTCAATGTAAAAAACCTCTTACTGAGTACCGATGCGGTCAGGAGCGTTCGATTGTAAAAAGAAAAGAAATTTCTCTATAAAAAGTATCTTTGCAACGAGCACGCACTTGTGATGTAATCATAATCATGGTCCGATAAGTTCATGTCATGATTTGTAATATTGTTGTAATAATAACATTCATAGCGTGTTAGATTCGTTTGACCTACTACATGATCTAGTTAACTGTGCATTACTAAACGTAAATAAATAAGCGATGATGATGTCAAGAGGTAATTAATGCATAAAAACGTTTGTAGCTATCTAAAGCCCGTATTCAAGAACAGCACTCAAGTGAAGGGGTAGGCAGAGGTGTAAACAGTACACCCATATTTCGCCAAACTTATTTCCGTCCCATGATGTGATACGGAACACAATTCCAGACTCGAGGCTGATACTGAGCATTTCGCAATAGAAAAACCCAGTATCACTTTTACCCGACCCGGGGATCGAACCCGAGACCTCAGCACAGCATACATACATACCGCGTACGCATTACAACTACTCTACCGAGGCAGTGAATAAAACTATTTGTTATTATTAGTACTTTATGTTCTATTAAAAAATCTCATGGATTTGTGCATTTAATATTACATTATAGACTTATATTTACCTCCTTTGGTATTTTATTTAAAGTTTATAAATAGCTAGAATACAAAGACGTGACTCGTTACAATTTAAATGCGACCTGTTTATGCCACATAAACTATATCGCTTCAAATCTTCGCAACAGCCTCCGTGGCGCAGTGGACGAGTAGCCGGTTACGAAGCGTGAGGCCGTGGGTTCCCGCACCCAGACAAATGTTTGTCTGATTCACAAATATTTGTCTCTAGTCTGGGTGTTGTGGGACCGCAAGTCCCTCGTAGTTCCTGATACCCACGATACAGGTTTACCTAGTGTGGAGTCAGGACTATGTGTGTATTTATTTATTTATAAACTATTTCTAAATAAGTATTTTCAATGACAATATGATAATTGCCACCATACACGGCATCGTCTACTGTACTCTATGGTTAGGCCGAAATCCACCACTCCTGGAGGTCCATCTAGACCACTCTGGGAACTAATGGACTATAGATCAATGAATGAAGTAACCTCGGACTACCTCGATGGCACAGTTGTAATGCGTACGCGTTACGATTCAGGCCGACGCTGAGGTCTCTGGTTTGATCCCCGGTTCGGGTAAAGTGCTATTGGGTTTTTCTATTACGAAATGCTCAGTATCAGCCCGGAGTTTGGAATTTGTGTCCGGTACGGCGATAGGCTCGCCCCCTATCACATCATGGGACGGAGATGCGCTCGGCGAAATGTGGGTGTACTGGTAACACTTCTGCCTACCCCTTCGGGGATTACAGGCGTGAGTGCGTATGTATGTATGTAATGAAGTAACCACACCTAGCATTGTTACAAGTTTATGCACTTTATGTATCGTAATTGCAATTTTTGTGATTTTTTGAGTTGTGTGTTTTAGCATCTTAGTGAATAACTTACAATTCCCTAAATTTTTTACTGATCATTTCCTACGTTTGTTTACGTGTGATGCTTCTTATTCAATCAAATAGTCGTGGAGATCTATAAATGGCTTAATCTTTTGTACTACTCTGTTATTTACGTTGTAATTTAGCTGTAGATCTTTATAATGTAAAAATAAAATAAAATAGTAATTTAAGCGATTATATAATTTTATTATTCGATCAATGACAAAGGTCTTACCGGTTATTACGAAACTTGACAAATCGCTAATTATACGGTATTTACATTATTTATTGAGGAGAAAACTAAGATTACAAAAGTCATCACACAGTTTACATTATCGTATGTAAAATAAGTTGCCTCATTTGGCTGGTGGCAGTGTACTTAGGCTCAGAAACTGAAAAGGTCCTTCCTGTGTTCAAATCCGAGTTGTTATTGTCACAACCACAATTTGCGGCTGAGTTTTCGATTGAATGTTTTTATATAGCATAGGCCGGCAAAGGAGTTTTACGAGTGGTAGACAATTTTGTCTACAGCACGAATGGGCCGGCTCGTCCGGGTCGTTACTACTGTCTCACAGGACACCGACGAAATGCTTGCTGCTGCGTTTCGTACGGTGAGTGAGATATCCGGAGGCCCAAATCCCCTCCCCTTCCCAATCCCTTAATAATCCCTTTCCTTTAAGGTTGGCAACACGCCCATGACTCTTTTCGTGATCACTTACCATCCGGTGACCCACTTATTTGTTTTCCGGCGTATGTTATAAAAAAATATTTTTTAGACAGGAAAGGAAAACGAAACATACGTATAGTAATGGCGGGAACTTTCTCGAGTAGTGTAGGGGAAGCAATCGAGATTATCAGTTTCACATCTCGGAACAATCGGTCCGTATCGTTTGAAAGTGTATGAACATATAATTTCTAATTTTACAACGCGCTCTCGTGTACCTATTTGCATTAGAGATAATGTGATTTACAAAATAATACCCCGCTCTAGCAATTAATGTTAATTGACGATGATGAACGAAATAATAAAGTTGGGAACTAAGTAATTCCATTAAAATTCACTCAGAACTCTGTTCAGAAATTGTTGGTAATTTTTTATTAGAGAAAGTAATTAGACAGCCTCCGTGGCGCAGTGGGCGAGTAGCTGGCTGTGAAGCGAGAGGCCGCGGCTTCCATTCCTGCACCGAGATAAAATGTTGGTGTGACCCACATATATTTGTTTCGGGTCTGGATGTTGTAGAACCGTAAGTCCCTCGTAGTTCCTGACACCCAAGATACAAGTTAACCTAGTGTGGGATCTGGACTATGTGTGCAAAATAAATACATTTATTTATTATTTATTTATTTATTAAGCCGGGATAACGCCAGGCAGAAAAAAGACTTCATGTCAAAGGCATTCTCTACCACTCTACCTTTCTCATTTATATTGCATCAATAAAATAAACAAATTAGTGTTCAGATTATTGCGTGCCATAAAAATATGCCCAAAAGTCCCACGAAACCAGAATAACACCTAATTTGCTTACCAAAATAAACAAAATATTTCAACCTTGAATATTGAGCAGGTCATAAGAATTTAAATCGAAAAGTCAATGACATTAGAACGCATTCACGAGATAGCATGACATAATAAAATATGTAAGTTATGTAGTTTAATGTACAACCGACGTGCGACGAGACGTAAATCCATATTTTTATTTCAGCACATTTAAATGTTTTTAAATTTTTTATAGCAAAAGAAAGAAAGAAAGCATTTATTGGCAGGCGTTACATGTATACAATTGATGCAGAAAAAATATTTTTATAAGTAGTAGGTGGGGGGTTTCCTAGATACCCACCCACTGTGGACGGTATATCCCACCACGACCGCGCTAAAAGGATTCAAATCAGCATATGCCAAACATTAAATGCTTGGCGCTGGCAAATAAAGCAGCAGGCAAATGAGCATGATTACTTGATAATGTGGATGTTTTGCATAAAAACAAAACATGTATTATGTGTTAAATAAAACACACAGCGTTGAGATGAAGAAGCAGTCTGTGAATTCTCATAGATATTAAGAAAAATACATAAAACCTTACCGAATTATCTATGGTAGCCTTAGTTACCTTCACCAGAAAGAGCGCGACAATCCAAAAAAGGCGCGCTGTCAATGTCAAGTGTCATAGCATCCTCATCAGCAAGCAGTACACTGCAACGCTGTGTGTTTTATTTAACACATAATACATGTTTTGTTTTTATGCAAAACATCCACATTATGTGTCTTTCTAAAACACACAGCGTTGAGATGAAGATGTGTTTGATATCTGCTGGTGAAATAATAATACAAACGCTATGTGATTTTGTTGGCATATTATAATTATATTAAATCAGTACACAACAAGAAATACTTATTTTATGATTTAACATTAATGAGATCAAAACGAATTATGTGCCTAAGACTAATGCAGCCTAGGCTTATTACTAAATTATTAAACTATAAAGCCAAACTTAACAACACAACTAACATATGTATGTCTTAGTAGTATAATCTAATGATATATTTATCAATAATATAAAACTATTCTAATCTTTGAGATTCAGATTGTAGAGAAATTGGAAGATAATAAATCAACTTTATCAATATTATTCATTAAACTGACTGGGCGACAATAAAACTTTTTAAATGTCTGAGCATTTTTCCAGTTGCCCCTTTCGAGGATCTCTTCAATTGGTCTATTCTCAAGCCATCCCCTGGAGGCTACTGCTGACCTTATGCTGCCTGGGGCCGCTTCAATATCAACTGTCCTGAAAATAGATCTTATCCATCCAGAAATAATGGCTCTTGTTGCAGATTTTACAGGTCCCTTTATTGATATAAATAGATGGTCCAGGTTTTTTTCTGACCTTCTGCTCTCTGATATTTCAATTAATTTTTCAATATGAGATACTGGGCAAATTGTGCTATCAGAATGTCTTAATAAGCGCCAGCCCGACTGTTGGCGTGTGGCTGAATCCATTTTGGAACCAAACATGGGCCATAAAATTATTTCATTATTACATAAGATTAAATTCTCTTTTGAGATCTTCAAAAGGGTTAAGTCATGTAACCTACGACCAGATGATAAAAGTAATATTAGAGCGGTTCTTCTGGAAATATCAAATAAGGTTGATCTAATAGGTGTAGACTGTAACCAGTTAAAAAGTATTTGAATGTCCCATATTGGTGGCTTACTAGGCTTTGGTTTTGCTATTGCAATTGCCCTCAGGACTTGTTGCACAAAAAAGTTAGAAGTTAACTTCTCATCCTTGCTGGCATAATAGGTAGAAATGGCAGATTTATGTAACAATATTGTATTGTATGAAAAGTTATTCTCTAAATGAAGACTAGCTAAAAATCTGGCTACATCATTACCAGAAGGGGTTCTATGCTTAATGTTATTTGTCTTACACCATAAAATCCATCTTCGTATAGGAGGGCCATAAGTAGATAGTGTAGATTGTCTCCAACTTGCCGATAACAATTTCTTTTCTCCTTCATTCCAATGAGCTACCTGGTTTTGCCACCCCCAACTTTCCATGCTAGAAAAGTCAAATTCTTTGTTTGTGGGGGAGGTAGATCCGTTGACAGGTCTATTAAGCAGTCCTCCAGATTCCTTATTGGTAATGGTGTTGTCAGTGCTCTCGCTTTCAGGTCTGGTAACCAATAACACTGAGTCCACTGAGGCGCTATCAATATGTAACATCCCCTGGCTTGGTTGAGGTGTGTTAGAACCTGTGGGATGAGATTGGGTGGAGGGAATACCCAGGCTAGATTCCACTCCCACTGACGGCTGAAGGCGTCGTAATATTCTGCGCAGCCATCCCTCGAGTCTAAGCTTACATATCTTGGAACTACGGCGCTTCTGTCTGATGCGAACAAGTCTATGTCTGGGGTGCCCCACTTTAGAAATATTGCCTCCGTGGCCTGGGGCAAGAGATGCCACTCTGGGAGTGGTCGTCCTCTCGACAATCTGTCTGCTATCCCGTTTAACTTCCCTGGGAGATAAAATGCTGACAGAGTCACATTCAGGTGATTTGTTAGACTGAGAAGTTTGGTTGCTAGGGTCAAGAGTGCTAATGACCTTGTCCCTCCCTCGTTTCTTATGTAAGCTACCAAAGTTCGATTGTCCGTCTGAACCAAGATGTGAGCATCTTTTACCATATTTTTGTATCTTTTTATTGCACCGTATACAGCATACAACTCCTTGACATTGGAATGCCATGTCTTTTGAGTTGGAGTCCACTGTCCTGACAGGTAAAACCTGTTCAGGTGCGCTCCCCAGCCCGCATCCGCTGCGTCTGTGGTGAGGAAATATGTTACCTCTTTCTTCCGTAGAGATGTGCCATTTTTGTCTATGGAGCTTATCCACCACTCCAACTCCAGCGAGGCTAGTGGTGTGAAAAACCTCCTTTCCCTCGGCCTGTTCTGAGTAAAGTGCCTGAGAAATATTTGGAGTCTGCGACAGTGTAGACGGCCACCTGTGACTGTGAAGTTTGCAAAGTTCAACATCCCTAGCACACTCTGCAACTCTTTTAAAGTGCAACTTCCCTTCCTTTGAAAGGCCGATAAGGCTTCTTTTATTTTTGTTGTCTTCTTTACTGGTAATGTCATATTCATCGCTCTTGTGTCCCATATCAAGCCTAAGTATTCTATTTTTTGTATAGGTTCTATGACCGACTTTTGATAATTTATGTGCCACCCCAGTGTTTCCAAGATGCTCAATGTTTCCGAAACTTGAGTAACTAGCTTGGAACGGTCCTGGTGGACCAAGAGGTAATCGTCTAGGTATACTAGAACACGAATGCCTCGGGCCCGAAGGATCTCCGCGATCCAGTTCGATACGGCCGCAAAAGTACGGGGGGCAGAAGATAGGCCAAAGGGTAGAGCTGTTAGTTGTAAGATTTCCCCCTGATAAATTATACGAAGGTACCTTCGGTGAGTCTCTGACATTGGCAAGTGAAAATATGCTTGGTGGATATCTATTTTCACAAGCCAGTCGTGATCCTGAAGGAAATCGACCACTGTCATCTGAGAGACCAGCTGAAAATGTCGGGTTGAAACAAAGTTGTTCAGGTTCCTTAAATCGAATATTGGTCTCTGAGAGCCATCTGGCTTTTTCACCAAGAACATTCTTGAGTGGAATCCGGCATTCAACTGTGCTGGTCGCTCCAACACCTTTTGTTCCTTTAACCTGTTTATCATCTCGGTCATGGCAGGAGAAACCTGTGTTGAGTAGCTCTTCATAATTGGGCGATTTGGTACAGATAACGGTGGTTTTTTTATGAATGGTATGCGACAATTTGTTATTGTTTTCATAATGAATTGGTTGGCTTGGAACTGAACCCATGAGTCCACATACTCCCTCAAACACCCTGCCTGGAACATTCTTTGGTTGTCACTTTTGTGCACCCTGATTGGTACGGGTGCCACCACGAAAGGGCTGGTTTCTTTTTAAATTAGGTTTGTGAGTAACCTGCTTTTTATCCATTTTATTACCATGTTGACCTGACCTACCCTCCTTGTTTTCATATCTTTTATTGGAACTATATTTCGATTGGGCCCTATGAGCCTGAGCGGTACCTGACGCAGAAGTCTGTTTAATATAGGCTGGTGTGTTGAGCCAAACCTGAGTGCCACCTAACGATTTTATGATTGGTAGCAATGCGTCTCTACTAAAAAGGTATTCCGCACAAGGTGGTACACTCTTTAGTGTTGCTTTTAGATTCACATTATTAACTTGTTTCAATAGCTGGTCACGGCGGATCTCAACACATTCCGCTCGTTTGCCACAAATAATCTGCATTGTGAGTTCTGAATTCTTGTACACAGGTGACCCCGGACCAAACATTTTTGTCATTTCATTAAATAAATTAGTAGGTGTCAATTCTTGAGGATTTTGTGAAACCCAATTTAGCAAGCTTTGTAAGCCACTTTGCATGATTTGCCTCTGTTCTAACACAGCATTTGACAGTCCTGCTAAAACTTGTTCTGTAGAAGCCAGGTAATCCTTTGATGGGCTTAAATGGCAGAGCTCCTCATTAACCTTTAAAGACGTGAAACCAGGTGTAGCAACGACAGATTTTAAAGGCTTTTTGTATCTAATACCCTTCCAAGCTGGAGTACCAAATTGTTGCAAACGAGTTAAGTCCCTGAGTCTCTCTGCATTGGCTGGAGGAATAATTTTGTTCTCATCGAAGTCAGTGTTTAACTCTCCTAGGTTAAGACTGAGAGTACTAGAAGATGTTGGGTCTTTAAGGAAAGTAGGAGGCGTCTGCGTTGCAGTCAGACTACTCCGCGTAGTCTGACTACACGCCTCCAAATATTGAGTCAGATAACTAACCTGCGTTATTAAGGAGTTGATCCGCGGGTCGTTATAATCTGCCTGCATACCTGAATGACGCGATGATCGTCGCGGACGCTTATTAGGCGGCGGCGATGAAATACCTTCCTCCTCAGATTCCGACGAGCTATCGCTGGACGAAACTGTAACCTCCGGCGTCACTGAATTATCTGTATCTTCATGTGAAAGACTTTGAACTTTTTCATTGGTTTCTACATTTTCATCACTCATTTTTACAAAATTATTCCCTTTAAATAACGAAGAGAAAAATTTTGACGGTTGCGCGCGGCAAAATTCACAAACGCTATGACACTTGACATTGACAGCGCGCCTTTTTTGGATTGTCGCGCTCTTTCTGGTGAAGGTAACTAAGGCTACCATAGATAATTCGGTAAGGTTTTATGTATTTTTCTTAATATCTATGAGAATTCACAGACTGCTTCTTCATCTCAACGCTGTGTGTTTTAGAAAGACACATAATAATTGATAGCAGTGATAGCTCAGCGGGGAGTGGTATGGACTGTCGAGACGAAAGTCGCAGGTTCGAAACCAGCCCCAAGTGCATACACCTCTGACTTTTCTAAGTTATGTGTATATTAATTGTTAATTATCACTTGCTTTAACGGTGAAGGAAAAACATCGTGAGGAAACCTGCATACCTGAGAAGTTCTTCATAAGAATTTCGAAGGTATGTGAAGTCTGCCAACCCACATTAGGCCAGTGTGGTAGACTAAGGCCTAACCCCTCTCATTCAGTAGAGGAGGCCCGTGCCCAGCTGTGGGACGTATATAATAAAGGGCTAGTAAAAAAAAAAAAATTGATTTCCAGCACATTCGTCTGTCGTTGGTCGACAGTATTCTTGGATTGCGCTGCACTTACCATGAGCTAGGATGAAAAACATGAATGCTCACTATACCAGAAGAATCATGGATGCGTTGCTGCTCTTAAAGGATAAGGATAATTGAGGCCAGGGAGGGTGGATTTAGGCTTTCGGATGCTTACCGTAGGAAACACAACAGTGAGCTGCTACTTCACGTAGGTTTTGTGTGAGACACTAGAGGAAGGAACTCGCTCGAGCCGGTCAGAATAAAACTATTTACAGCGTGGCTGTATTACTTAAAAACAATGCCAATTGACAGATCTACAGATCCACGTCGGAGGTTCCGTACCTCTTAATGAAACACAGAAGTATTACAGAATCACTTCGATAATAGTCTGTCCGTGTGTCACCAATTTTCTTACAAACGGCTTGCGGAATCGAGTTATAATAAAAATGGAATACTAAGGTCCACGGCCTCACAATGCTGTAACAAAATCAATTCACTAATGTAATGTATTCTACCCAGAGAGGTTGACGTCAGGTAGGCGGCCAGTCGTAAAAACTACAAGTCAAATATTTCTGTAATATGTGTTAAAATGTTGCACCAACCCCACTGCGAGTAGGAAAATGCAGATGGAAAAAGAAGAATGTAATGTATTACATTACACAATACAACCCTTCAAAGTGACTGAATTATGATCAAAACCTTTACAGTAAATAGCCCTAAATTCTAGAGACCTACAATCTTAAAATTTGCTACGAAACCATTGAAACATTCAGCTATTGTGGGTATTATCGTGCACAAACAACAGACAAAAAAATGTCGTAAGATTTTATAATTTGTATATTAAGCGGTTATTATGTCACTACATCTAGGGACTTTGATCAACAACCAACAATATAAATGAAAATTACACTGCGAATTATCTTTTAAAACGGTATTAAACATTTTAGTTAGTATCTTCACTATTGAGGATGTTCAATATCGGAAGAATCGAAGACTGGGAGCAACGGCAGACCTTGACACTAACCCAGGATAACACCAGTTAGAAAAGAGAAGTTACTATAATCGCTATTGTTTACAGAAAAGTTGATACATACGTCATAAATACATCTGCACTCACGCCTGTAATCGCCGAAGGGGTAGACAGAGGTGTAACCTGTATACCCACATTTCACCGAGCGTATCTCCGTCCCATGATGTGATAGGGGGCGAACCTATCGCCAAACCGGGCACAATTCCAAACTCCGGGCTCATACTGAGTATTTCGTAATAGAAAAACCCAATATCACTTTTACCCGACCCGGGGATCGAACCCGAGACCTCAGTGTCAGCCACAGTTGTAACGCGTACGCATTACAACTACGCCACCGAGGCAGTCGTGTAAAGTAAAGTTGATCTTGAATGATAATGTGTGATGTCAAGTGAAAATCATGTTAATGAGTTAAAAATAGCCCCGCCATTGTTTGTGGGCATCAATTCGTCATCCACAGACCACAACGCCCGCTTCCGCGCCCTAGTAGCCATGTGGGTGACACTTACATTTATGTCGCCGGAGCGAAAACTTTATAATTCGTTTTTCTTACCCTGACTCAGTAAGTAGAGGTCATTGACCAAGAACAATCATAGTCATAATAAAAAAAATCGTGCCAGTCACATTCGCGCACCGAGAGTTCCGTACAACTTTGTCTAATTTTTACTTTTTGTTAATTTATTTTTTTAATATAATAGCGATAAATCACCGCAATAATACATATTCTATAAAATTACAGCATTAACCCTATAACAGTTAAAAAGATTGAGCGATTTAACGGCCCTTTTTCACTTAACTATCTTATCTTTCTCCGGATAGATCACACAATTGAGCCAATCAGAATACAGTTTGAAGGTCACGCGTACAATTTACTGACACCCGTATTTATAAACGTTACTAGAGACCTCATAGTGAGCGCGAACGCATAATGATGATTTCTCTAAATGTCATTGATTAGTTTTCGGCGCTAAATCAAAACAGACCAATCATGTACACAGAATTGGACACTTGGCAAAGAGCTTACTTATTGTTAGTGAATACGTGTATGTTTGTTTGGTTTTGGTGTATCTATCTGGATAATCAAATTGAGATCATATATTGAAAATGGCCGTAAAAGTAGAAGAGATAGATATAGTAGAGGCAGATAGATAGGTGGCGCGGCATAGGCTTAGCAATAAGTACGGTGCTGTTAACAAACTTTGGGTACGGAACCCTAAAATTTCATTTTCACCTTTTTTATATCATTATTTAAATAAGCTTACACCTAAAGTGACAAACAGACTGAAGCACCTTCATTTTTTGAGTATATTAGTGCGGAACGCGAAGAAAGAGTTCACGGATTATACGAAGCTATTATTTGTATTTTGGGCGCATGTCTTGTCATTTTGTGATCAGTAATTGTGAACAATTTTCTCGGTATAGCTATAGTGAATGGTCGTGATTCTGTTGTCGGTCCGTGCGCGGTAACATTAATTTCAATGCTACACGATTCCCGTTTCTTGTAATTTCGTATAATTTTGACTCATTATTATTGGAATTAACTACGTTTGTTATGATGCGTTCTATTTTAAGATTATTTGTAGTTTATTGGGAACTATTAAACTTAACCATAAAAACCTTAGCGTCAGTTAGTATACGATCTGTAGTTTCTTAATTGCTGAATAGGTTTTCCGTGACGTAGTGGGCGAATAGCCCGCTGCGAACCCACGGCGGGTTCGATTCCAGCACTGAGGCAAATGTGTTTCGGGTATGGGTGTTGGGGGACCCGCAAGTCCCTCGTAGTTCCTGATACCCACAATACAGTTTAACCTAGTGTGGGATCAGGACTATGTGTGTGACTGTTGGGTGTATGGTATGTATTTATTTTCTTCAAACATGACAAAAACCATCTCGATTTGGCATTCTTATTGGTCTATTCGTTTAGGCATTACGTTTCCGACAGCTACACATACGTATACAAACGGGCACGCGCACACGCTAAAATGTATTGTAAGTAAAGATTTATTTATTATTTTTTATAACATAGGTTGAGAAACGAGCATGTGGTTCACCTGACGGTAAGTGATCTCCACTGCCCAAGTACACCTACAATACCAGAATAATCATAGGTGCGTTGTCGACCTTAAAGGAAAAGAATAATTAAAGGATTGGGAAGGGTAGGGGGATTTGAATATCTCACTCCCCGTACGCAACGCAGCAGCAAGTCGCTACTTGACGTCAGTTTTCTGTGAAACAGTGGTAACGACTCGAGCCGGGCCATTCATGATGTAGATAAAACTGTCTACAGCGTGGCTCTACCACTCTAATATAGGGTGAATGACATCTTCTGATTTAATTTTTGCTCTCGTAAAGATCGAAATGTCTTTCAGGGCTAATATAGTAAATATTAATACATACACATTTAACTTTTATACACATACAAATACATGAGTTAACGCCACATTATTTAAATGTTCTCATTACTAATGAATATCTGAACAACAAAAACATTTTCGTGATTTCATTACTCATGCAAATATTCCGTGCGGGTTAACACTTTCCAAATATTTCTGTAATCATTTACAAATGTAATTACATCTCAAATCAAAATCGAAACTAAGCTTATTTCAATAATAATTAAGCTTGAATTAGAAGATATAAATTGGAAGTAATCTGCACTTTATCATGTATTATTATTGTTATATGTACATTCATATTATAAAGAGGAATGACTTGTATGTAACGAATTAACTTAAAAACTACTTGACCGATTTCAAAAATTCTTTTGCCGTTAGAAAGCTACAATCACTGAGTAACATAGGCTACTTTTTATCCCGGAAAAGACCGTTCACGCGGGCGGAGCCGCTACCAAAGGCTAGTCAATAATAATTGTATATACGTCAAATACATATGTGTATCGAAAACTTGTTCATATTTATATTTATCCTACTAATAGTATAAATATGAAAGTTTGGATGTTTGTGAATTTGAATGCTTAATAGTCAATCACGCCTTCAGCTGAACGATTTTGGATGTAAATTACACAGTTAAACCATGACCTAAATTAGGACATAGGCTCGTTTTTATACCGGAATAGACCGCTAACGCGGGCGGAGCCGCAACCAAAAGCTAGTAGTTTATAATCCTGCCAGGGAAACGATTTTTGCCCTTGTTTCGGACATTCTTAACCAAATTGATAGGTAAAAATCCTAGTTAATACTACTTAACGTGTAATTTACACGTAAATTCATCCATCTGACAAATTAGTGCAAAAGAATTAGCATAAGAATCTAATTAAAAAGTTCATCACCGCCACGTAATCTAAAATCTAGAACATTATACGTTTATAGACACTGAAATCCGCGATGAAATAATCGGAATAAAATAACCATTAACCAACTGAGCCGGGACCGAGGGATTGCGTAAAACTCTATTCAGAACCAACGAGTGAAATATTTATACAATGTCATGAGTGAAATTATATTTTAGTGAATAGGTGTCATTGCTAGGTTATGTCCATTGACCTCATCGCTGATTACGTTGAAATATTTTGCTACAAATAACTATCATAAGTAGCATTATGAAAAAAAAAACTATAGTTAATATGCCATATACTTCACGTGTGTGTGTGTGAGAGGATCGAGAACCCGGGATCGAACCCGAGACCTCAGCACAGCAGTCATACCACGTACGCATTACAACTGCGCCACTGAGGCAGTCTCCTTCGAACTTATGGAGAGATATTTTGGCAATTGGAGCCGTTTCATATAATATACTACCTGATAAATCAAGTTGGAAACTGTCTGTATGTCTTTAAAGTAATATGGCAGATAACCAGTACTGGCCTGAACTCCTTTTAATTATAATATAAACGGATAATAGAATCATTCTTTAATTTGAAAAGTTTTATTATTCAAAGGTTAGTTTTATATAGGTATCTATACCTTGCATTTAACATTCCTAAGACAGCACAATCGCTATAAGTCAGCGTGACATCGTGCATAACACACCTGAATAGCAGTTAAAGCGTATCTAATAGCGAGAGATTTATATGTGGCACTAAGGACCGAGTAAATGTTTGTGCCCTTCAACTCTGACATTACTTCGTCACTTAAAGGAAACTATTGAGATATTTCGATTTATTAGAGCTATTGTGAATATTACTCTGTTTCTTGATGTATTTAATACTCTGAAATATGTAATAATCATTTAGATTCACAATTATGTATTCCGACCGAATGTTGCAGTCTAATATTAACCAGATTTAATCTGTAAAGGCAGACTTCCCGTCCTTAAGGATTAACAGAGTATCCATAATTCTTCTAATGTTATGGGTGCTCGTAGGCAGTGGAGATCACTTACCACTAGGTGATCCACTAGCTCGATTACTGAACTCTGCTATATAAAATCTAATGATCACGTCAAGCATTCACCGCGTGCGTCAATTGATCGTCGGTCGATTGGTCTCGAATAGCTTTATGTACTTAGTCCAAACGGGCAGACGAGCGTTAGGTACTGACGCGCGGCGCAACTATCAGAAGTCTGCCTTAGGCATGAAATAGAGGGTGGACACAGGACTAAAGTTAAAGTTAGTTTCGTGGTCTCTTCCATCTCAGCTTGAACCAAGAGGTTCTCAAAATCATTCTTCTGTCGGACCATAAAGCTGTGGAATAGTTTGCCGGCGCACGTGTTTCCTCCTTTCTATAACATGGGATCCTTTAAACGGAGTGTGAAGAAGCAATTAAGCAGGCCGGCATAATTCTGCCGATCTACGATAGATACAGTGTCTATCGTTGGTCAACAGTATTCTTGGATTGCGTTATGCTTACCATCAGGTGTAGCGTTGTCACTTTGCCGAGCCAGGATAAAAAATAGACACCAAGAATAGATAAACTAGGTAGTCGTAGCAAACAATTGATTTAGTGTCCTTTAAACTGCTTGAGGAAGTCATCAGCTGCAGTGGAACAAAGGTAGAGAATGAAACTCACGAGAACGTAATACCCAACTATATTTATATGTTAGATTTTTTTTTCCATTCGCTGTCATTTATTTTTACCAGACTTATTTCGTAAAACAATATCGGTTAACCTAAAATGTAATTATAATTACAGTAACCCTTACTTGATTACAAATTCACGACACGTAGTACCATAACTTGTCAATCAGTAGATTTAAAAGGATGTTAATTATGGCTTACGGATAGAATTTAAAAAAGCACACGCAATCATATCCGAAGTAAATGGAGTGCTTCCGTTATATAAAGGAGGTTGCGAGAAGTACATATATGCTATATATTAGTAATTACAGTAGGTATTTGCAATATTGAAACCTTCACGGATTCGTGCGTAGATTAAGATTATGATATGGTTAAGGATTGCACATAGTGAATAACTGTTGTAGTAAATCTAATTAGTGTTGATTTTTTTACTGAGGAACAAACGGAGGAGGCTCTCATTTCGTCTGTATATATTTTATGTATGTTCATACAGAACTCCTCCATATGTGGACCGTTTTCGACGATTCTTTTTGTATTCGATAGAGTTCACGCCGATGGTGGTCCTATTTTTGAAGGAAAAAAATATCCAAAAGGGAGTGAAATTGTGGATCTATTAGTAGCCGTGGAGACTATTATGTCGACATTTTTGACAATTCTTTCACAAAAAAATGAAAAATAAATAATTTTTTATACTTATTGTTTTTCCAACTAGTCATATTTTACTAGTAATTTTCTAGAAATGTGGGTTCTTGTTCAATGTTCAAGAGCGCCGCTCATTGATAGGTCGACATGATGATGAGGTGACAGACTTGTTCGTTTGGCGGCATACGCTGTATAAAAATGTATTTTTTAAAAAGAACATTTATTTCGCTTCGATGGCGCAATTGTAATGCGTACGCGTTACGATTGAGGTCAACTCTGAGGTCTCGGGTTCGATCCCCGGGTCGGGTAAAGTGGTATTGGGTTTTTCTATTACGAAATGCTCAGTATCAGCCCGGAGTGTGGAATTTGTGCCCGGTATGGCGATAGGCTCGCCCCCTATCACATAAGGGACGGAAATACGCTCGGCGAAATGTGGGTGTATTGGTTACACCTCTGCCTACCCCTTCGGGGATTACAGGCGTGAGTGCGTATGTATGTATGTAACATTTATTTCGCCATATGTATCACAATAAAATTATAAAACACATATGGCAGGTTTTTATTGTATTTCTTAAACTAAATTAAACAAAAGTACTGTAATTTTATGCGCTTTTTTCGCGTGACCACTGAACTTAAATACACGAGTGTCTAACATTTTGTGACATTAGTCTTCTTATTAACTATTATTAAGATTAAAGTATGCGTTTTAGTAACATCAACGCAACTATGATCTAAATAATTTATTCCAATAAAATGGTATTTTTTTGGTAACTCTCTCAATAAAGATAAGCAATAAAAATTAGGGATCCTGGTTAACTTTTTTTTTTAAATTAGTTTGAATGACGAGACGAGCAGGTCGCTCGCCTGATGGTAAGCGCCACGCCTGCTCATAAACAGAAGCAACGCCACACAGAACTTTAAATAACAAAGCACTGTATGCACTGGACTGCGCTCGTCACCCCGAGACATGAGGTGTTAGGTCTCATAATGCCCAGTAATTTCACTGGCTTCAATGTCCTTCAAACCGGAACACAACAGTGCTTACACACTGTTGCTTGGCGGCAGAAATAGACAGAGCGGTGGTACCAACCCAGCCGGCCTCTCGCAAACGAGGGACCTACCTTGTGTATGCTATCGGTGATACACAAGATATTTTAGGATACAGGAATCTTTGGAGTTCATCGCCAATTTTGGCAACTTGTTTAAACTTAAGATGTTCACTGCCTGCGTCCTGCATTTAAGCTAACTTGGCTTGAGCTTAGCTTACGTAACAATGGTGATCATATTGATATAGATATCAAGCAAACTATCTAAGCTAAGCTGTATTAGTGCATACAGCTACTCCTTAGCGGGCTCCTGTTAGCTGTCCCAACTCATCTTATCTCGTAATAGACTACCTGCTTATCGATAACATCAAACATTAGCTATATATAACCAGTTTTCAAAGCAATGTTGCCAATCTCCAAATCATCTTTATTGCCACAATTCATTTAATATTCTACACAGAAACCAGGATTTTCTCTACGATAAAGTCCCTAACAAGTGTAACACTTGCGTAAAACATGTCTAATATGAAGTTTATATTCAAACCACGTGTAAACCGACGTCTTGACAGTTGGGGACTCCAAATAAACCATACAAAACGGTCAAGGTTTGTTGGCCATTTGTACAAAGAATATGCGCATTATGACTGTTATCTTCCACGAAAATTTTAACTCAATCGCCAAATAAGACCGCGACAAGACGGATATGGACGAGATAGCGCTGGATTTTTAGGTAGCTCATATAGTAGCATCTAAAACTAGACGCAAACTGATGTTTAATGCGAGCGAAATTGTTTCGAAATATAATACATACACACTCACGCCTATGTCCCATGGGGGTAGGCAGAGACTATTGAGTACCACAAGCTACGATCCTGACACACCTCTTTCGCCTCTTCCACATTCATACATCTTCTCATACATTTTCGTCAGTTGAGGGTACTCATGACGTGCCCTTTTGAAAATATAAAGAACCTACATTGTAACGATAACTCAAATGATAAAACTATACCACTTTTAAGTCCATGTGGAATCATCAAGTCTAATAAAAAATCTGATATTAAAGCGGCCTCTATTCTTTCTTCTTTCCATCTGCCCGTATCCCACTCGCAATGGGGTCGGCGCAACATGCCTTTTAACACATATTACAGAAAGAATTGGCTTGTAGTTATTACAACCGGCCCCTGACTGACGTCAACCTCTCTGGGCATAAAACATCCAGACCCGAAACAAACATTTGCGGATTACACAAACATTTTATCTAGTTGCGGGAATCGAACCCGCGGCCTCTCGCTTTACAGCCAGCTACTCGCCTACTGCGCCAAGGATTCCTCTATTCATAAGAAAATAATGAACTCAATGTCTAATAGTGGAAATGCTTCATATTTCGACTTAAGGAGCCTTTATGCTTGTCTAGCAACAACTAAATAAATCTTTATTAACCATGTGTCCTTGTAGAAACAAGATCAATAAGACATCTCATAATTTTTTTGTACTTTATTTATATCTCAATCTAATTGATACAATTTGCGCACATTTTATTATATCACTAACCAGTTCTTTAAGATTTCGTCCTAAAGTAAAGTGGCTCTTAGCAAGGCGGTGAGATCTGATGAGTCTTATAGAGCAAGTCATAAATATTAATCGTTTTTAAGTTCTGTATATTGCTTGAAGTGCTTGGCTATAGGCTCAGTCGACTCAACTTTTGTCATGTTTTTATAAGGAATGTCTTTTTATTGAGTGGTAGAGCCACGCTGTAAACACTTTTGTCTACAGCATGAATGGGCCGGCTCGTCCGGGTCGTTACCACTGTCTCACAGAAAACCAACGTAAAGTAGCACCTTGCTGCTGCGTTTCGTACGGTGAGTGAGATATCCGGAGGCCCAAAGGGGAGGGCTCCTTCCCATTCCCTTAATTATCCCTTTCCTTTAAGGTCGGCTACGCGCCCATAATCCTTTTGGTATTATGGGCGCACACGGGCGGTGGAGATCACTTACCATCAGGTGACCCACTTGCTCGTTTGCCGGCCTATGCTATAAAAAGTGACAAGACGTTAACCGACTTCGCGTAATTATTAAAACCGCCGTATATGAATAGCCCATCGGATCAAAGTGATCAGACGCATCTTCATCAGTTTGGCCTAATCTGGGGCTACAGTGCTCATCTGAGGGTAAATTTAGAATGGAGTGAAATCAAAGTATGGCACTTATTGCCTATGATTTGGTATTTGAACTCTACCTACTAATGCAATCTAGAACCTCTCCCCGGCGGCTCTGCGTGACGCGCCCTTACGCGTAATAATGTCAATAATTTTTATGGTTTTCATTCGGTCAGGCCCATTGAATAATATTGTTTAAGCCCTCTGCCGGTCGTATGTGACTGAGCCTTCGTTGTCGTCTAGCTTCATATCCTCGAATGATTGGATATGGACGTCACGTCGTCTACGTCACGGTAGAGAAAATTGATTGAATGATCGTGTTACCTTTAGAAGTCAGCCCCGTAAATACATAAAAAATCAAACAAACTTTTCCGCGGTTACTACGACCTTTGGTCTAGAGGCAGTCTACTTAGGCTGAGAAACTTATGTTCTGGATTCAAATACAAGCTTGGCCAAACGCTAAAACGTCACATGAGTACGGAATTAGAATTAGTGCCCGGTATGGCGATAGGCTCGCCCCCTCTATATCATGCAGCAGAAATGAGCTCAGCGAAAGTAACTGCCACAGGTTTGGGCTTATGTTATGTTAATTCAGGCAAATACTAAACTCCATAATCCTTTATATATCATAAATAGATGACGTGCCTAGAAACCCGACTAAATTGTCAGTGATTTGAAACAAAGTGGCCACTTCGGGTTCAAGGTTTAGAGCAATTTGAACAATAAAAGGAATTTGCTGTCGTGTCCGATTGAAATTGTTAACGGTGACGACGGGTTGCCTTGACCGGACTATGTGGGTTTGCTGTAGGAAAACTATGACGTCACACATATAAGAGGAAATTAAATATAAGGTGGAAAGACATTGGGCCCCTTCCAATACCTTTATCTTTTAGAAAATTCACAGATGGGTTGCCTGGGGTTACCCTGCTATACTTGTGCCCGGTATAGTGATAGGCTCGCCCCCTATCAGGTCCTATCACATAATGGGGTGGAATTAAGCTCGGCGAAATGCAGCACTAGCTGCCCCTCTTACCTCTTCATTAACTTTGAGTATTTATTTTAAATCGAAAACACAATCAAATATGGTATGGAAATAGGCTCGCCCCCTATCACATCATTTTTTTTTAAGTCGATTAAATTTAATATGTTAGAAAGTCTTACGTTTCCAATCGGAAGAGGTCCTGTAATGAACTTAAGGTTACTTTTAAAGATTATTACTGCAGTTAGCGAGTTCAACATCTATTTACTTACATCACAGAACCTGATCACCCAGATGCGGAAGTTATGTTCCATTATTGCATAATTTTGAATACAATACATCGTACGGCAGATTTTATGTAATAAGGAACTCGGTGATCTCAGAAATATGCGACAGGGGTTTGGTATTCAGAAATATGTATATTTTTTATAGCAAGTCATGTGATAGTAAATGATCTCCACCGCCCATGAATACCCATAATACCAGTAGCATCATGGACGCGTTGCCCACCTTAATGAAAAAGAATAATTTAGGGATTGAAACGAGAAGGGGTTAGGGCCTACGGAAATCTCACTCACCGTGCGAAACGCATCAGCAAGTTGGTCCTTCATGTAGTTTTCTGTGAGACAGTGTTAAAAACCCGGTTGAGCCAGCCTATTCAAACTATATTTACAGCGTGGCTCTACCATTTTTATAAGTAGTTAAGATGTACTATTGTGTTTTTGATCGTATCGATAATTCAAAAAGTTTATAATTAGTACTTTTTTTACCTCGAACTAAGAGACCCTTCCTTTTTATTTCAAATTTGACCGCCTATGTCTGTCTGTATGTATGTATGACTAGGTAAACTTGATGCTGCAACCACGCCATCGGCAGCTTCTAACTCCTGGATAATGCCCTACTTACTTTACTAGGTACCACCGCTTTGTCTATTTCTGGCGCACCAACAAACATTACAATCGGTAATGTGCAAGCATTGTTATGTTACAGTACCAGTTTAAAGGACATTGAAGCCAGTGAAATTACTAAGTATTATGACACTAAATATCTTATTTGTTGGTGCGACGAGCGCAGTACAATGGCAATGAAGTGTTGCATACTTTGTGAATCAAAGTTTTGGATGATGTTGCGGTTTCTGGGCAAACGTGACCCTTACCTAGCCGGGCGAGCCTTAGTCGCCTTAGTCGGGCGAGCGACCTTTTTTTTTACCGACGTCGAATAATTACAGATAGCTTGTCAGGTCGTGCAGGCGAATAAAAAATACACAGAATAACTACTTTATTTTCTAAATTGTCTAGAGAATAGGTATTTAGAACACACTTGAACCTGCCCACGGATATAGGTCGCTTCCGGGGTCACGAGTAGAGATATCTACCGAATTACAAAGGTTATTTGCTTGAATTCCGTTGGAGTCAAAGTCGGTTTATTCCGTTTGTAGCAGTCAGATATTAAAGGTTGTGGCTTAACAAATGCACCTTTCAGCTTTTCCAAGAAATAGAAAATATTAAGGTAATTTTAGTAAAATATACATACGCACTTACATATACATACGCACTCACGCCTGTAATCCCCGAAGGGGTAGGCAGAGGTGTAACCAGTACACCCACATTTCGCCAAGCGTATCTCCGTCCCACAATGTGATAGGGGGCGAGCCTATCGCCATACTGGGCACAAATTCCAGACTCCGGGCTGATACTGAGCATATCGTAATAGAAAAACCCAATACCACTTTACCCGACCCGGGGATCGAACCCGAGACCTCAGCGTTAGCCTCAATCGTAACGCATACGCATTACAACTGCGCCACCGAAGCAGTCATTTTAGTAAACTATATTATAGAAAATATACTACCCTACCACGGATTGAGATATCACGTTCTAACATGGACAGATTTTTTCTCAATATTAATTACTAGCTTTTACTCACGGTTCCACCTGCGTGAACAGCCATCTTTCCCATCTACGTCTGTACTGTAAAATTATCAAAATCATTTCAGCCTTTTAAGCGTGAAAGCGTAACGAACAAACAAACAACTTACTTTCGGACTTATAATATTAGATAGGGTTTTTGCATTTATGTAAAAGTATTTTTTAAATCGTAGAGCCGGTCTGTAGACACTTTCGTTAATAGCAAGAATGAACCAGATCGACTGTGTTTGTACCACTGTCTTCCAGAAAAAAGATGTCAAGAGGCAACTTTCTGTTGCATTTGGTTCACTGAATGAGATTTTTCCGGAGACACAAATCCTCTCACCGCTCTTGATTATTAATTTCCTACATCATTTACGCTTGTTTGACAGCTCTACGTTATAAAATAGCCATGGCATATGCTTCACCATTTGTTCATTAAATGATTACTCCAGTAAATCATATTTAAATCAAATTGAGGTGCAATGCTTTGTCTCTATGTCTCGAAATATAACCATTTACGATAGTATGATTTGGTCTACTTTGACCATATGTCGTTCCTAGATTTACAATCTTTTAGTTTTAATAGAAAATAAATGGCAAAACGGGAGCCTAATGGTTAGAATACAATGACTGTCTTTCTATGCTATCAACTTGAATTGGTGCATAAAAGGAAACCTCTCGCTGCAAAAATGATTATGCGAAGAATGTACTAAATTATTCGCTATCTAAATATTGGATTAGAATAAAAATTCATATAAAATAATTACTTGGTTAGCGAAATTATATAATTGGTTTCGCATGAAAATAATATCAACTGGACAGGACAGGTGTTGGCGCCGAGTGTATCCTTAAGTGCGCGAGAGCTTCTGAGCATAAATATGGAGATGCGCCGCCGCAAGGCAGTACTGCGTAGGAGCGGTTCCGGCTGAAGCCGGGACGCTTCTTGCCTCGGAAACCCGGAGCTGTCCATAATGCGCTGAAGATGACCAAGAATTAGCTTGTCCTAATCCAGGTCATGCTCTATCTGTGTACCAAATTTCATTCAAATCGTTCCGTCGTAAGGCGTAATTGATTAACAAACATTCAAATTGACAAACTCACAAACATTCAAACTTTCATATTTATAATAGTAGTAGGATACTTATCGTACTGATTTCCGGATACCTAATTAGTTTTTTTCTGACTGGTCCTACTGAACGAGTCATTGACCAGGTAAAATCTGAATTGTTAACTTAGATAATAATAAATTATGAAGTCATGTAACAAACATAAAATTGTTGAAACAATTACATGGAAAGTTATATGATCTAATCAATAATCAAGTCGTTAAAGCAAATGACTTCTATAGTGGCAACACCATTACCCAATGCATTATGAGAATAATAATTATTAATGGAGTAAAACATAATTGCGAATAGTTACCATATTATAGCACTGATATCGCTTACTGGTCTTGTGGCATCCTAGTAAGGCAGAGAAATCGTGAGGTTCTGGGTTCAAGGCATGGATCGGGCAATCACAATTTGTGTTTAAACTTTCGATTTGAAAATCGCATATGAGTTGCTCAAGGTTTTGGTATGTTTTTTGCCTCCTGCATCACAGCATGGAACGGCAATAAGCTTGGCGAATCTTGAGTGCTCTAGTTATATTTCCACCTACCCCTTTAGAAGTTCAGGCGAGATCTTATATATGTAGAGCAAAGATTAAAAAACATATCATTGCATTATAGTTACAATATGAATCTGATATTACTAAAAATGCATATTTCATAAGAATTTAATTTTTAAATTTTGCATTCTAAATAAGCCTAGTTACATTAATTTTATGTTAGAAATATTATATTTAGTAGTTAACGGGCATTATGACATAAAAGTCAGTCGCAAAGGGCAAATGAAAATCGGTTGCTTCCTCTTAGTTTTTGTACAGTTTAGTTCAATTTGTATTTTAGAAAAAAATTACATAATTATATTTTTTAAATGTAATTAACACGCCCGCGCCATGCAGAATGTGTCAGTGTTTATAGAAGAGACCGTATAAGGAATATGCGGGGGTTTTGAAAATGGATGAATTCGAAAGTGAAATCGATATAAATTAGTAAATCCAAAAAATATTTTTTATTTAATTTTAAACTACCACACAATAGGTAAGGAAAATAAACCGAAAATATAAGTATTATAAAAACCCGACGTAGGTAAACGGATATTATTAAAACAGACGGAAACCCGTCGGAAACCGCCAAATGTAACGGCTCTATGAAAAGAAATGAATGATTCCTGGCAACTCTGATTCAATGTCCGGTCAAGGTTCATTCATTCTTAATTCAAATCAAAACCGATCAAAAATTATTCACAAACCAGTTTTAACAAAAACAAGTCATATTTAATAATATTCTTTATCTTAATGACACTTACATCATATCCGAACGTTTCGCTACCGGCGCTCAAGATCGACGACACAGCCACGGTCAGTAGCACTTTCTTCCAATACCACACCATATTTACTTAAATGCACTATCATTAAAATAAGCAAAACTAGGCTACATTCTTGCGTATAAATATCAAAAACTACTATTTGTAAACATAAAAATATAAAAAAATTAATGCAATCATCTTTCCCGCGCTTTTTGATTTATAGTATACTTTTTGAATTTATATATGAAAAGACAAAGGCATCACGCGAACAGCCACAATCGATTAATGATTTATGTTTATATTTATCCAAATAAAATTTGCAATTAGGCTTTAAAAGCGATGAGGAACTTTCCCTCGTCCGGCATCAGACGGCAGCCCGCGTGGTTTCGCGGATTGCGACTGCGCGGTTTAGTGCAGTTGTTTCGGAACAAAGTGTTAGAATGGCTAGAGATGCCAATTTATCGATGTTATCTGTAAGTGTATTTTTTTTTGTAAAGAATTAATCGAAATTACTTTTGTAGAACTCTTAAATATACAGAATTACTCGTGATGTTTGCTATTGATTTCACCATTAAAAAGAATAATAATAATTATAAATGAATACATACATACTTAGCTTCAAAAAGTCTTATGGGGGTGCTCTGGGGGTCGGTATAGAACCCGTGATTCTGTCTCGAATCTGTTCCACTCAACGCTAGTCTATCGTTTATCAATTAATATTTTTCAATAAAATAAATAATGACTGCCTCGGTGGCGCAGTTATAATGCGTACGCGTTACGATTGAGGCTAACGCTGAGGTCTCGGGTTCGATCCCCGGGTCGGGTAAAGTGGTATTGGGTTTTTCTATTACAAAATACTCAGTATCAGCCCGGAGTCTGGAATTTGTGCCCGGTATGGTGATAGGCTCGCCCCCTATCACATTGTGGGATGGAGATATGCTCGGCGAAATGTGGGTGTACTGGTTACACCTCTGCCTACCCCTTCGGGGATTACAGGCGTGAGTGCGTATGTAAAATAAATAATTTCACGAAAACACAATTTAGTTTACAAATGAAACAAGTAAAAACATTTATAATGGAAATACTAACAATTACATTGTTAATAACACAAAGTATACTTTAACACAAAGTAGGCTTTAATTTTTTTAACGAAATAAAGGTCAGCAAAGGGGCATCAAAACTTTCATTCAACTGGCCTTTTTTATGCAAGTGCGATACTTTTGAACTAAATTTCAAGAACTGTCGACATTTGCGTACAAATTTTGAGCACACGTTGTTACTTTCAATAACAAACCAATATTTTTTGGATTTTTTAGCACAGATTGATATAATCATTTTATGTTTATAACGGTTTGCGGTATGCAAGTAAAATTATATTACAAATAATGAACGTACACCGTTCGATTGGTATAAAACTTATTCTGGCTCTACCTAGAGTTCTGTTCTTAAAGATGTAAATAAAATGAAATCATGTTCTTTATTTTATTTAAAATGCATTCATATTCATGCCTTATGTTTAAAAATAAATGAGCACCTTTTTTCTATGCTTTTTCTTTTTTTAATGTTTTGTTTAATAAAAAAAGTATTTTAACCTCTGTTCTTTGATGCAATAAAATCTAAATGATATAAGTTATTTATAAATTTATAACTTCTACACGTTTACATCGATATCGATTAATAAAACGAGAGCAATGCCAACATTACGCTAGCGCAATTCTAACTCGTACAAAAACTATTTTCCAAAGTGTGTCAGGTGTGGGTACTGCACGGTTTTACTTTCGTTCGGCGCTTTTTAAGCTTTTCAGTTTATTAGATAATAAGTATTGCCAGTCTCATCGCCTCAATGGTCTAGTGGGAGAGTTAGGTTGAGTAACCAGCTAAGTCCTGAGCTCATATCTTAGATGAGCTTATCTCAATTCGTGTTAAAGGGAGAACACAAATGAGCTGAAAGAAGAAGTGAGATGGCGAAATTATACCTGATACGGGAATAGGTCTGCCACTATCACATTATGGAACGGAAATAAGCTCAGCGAAACGTGGGCATACTAGTTGTACCTTTGCCTACCCCTTCGCGGATTCAGGCGTAAGCTTATATATGTCCCATAATACACTGTATTGACGTATGACCCTGTTGTTAATTTTCAAAGGACATAACAGCATCCTCGTCTTATTTTATGATTTCATATTTAACAAACGCCATGTATGTACCTACTTCCTTAAAGGATGTGACACAGTTAATATATGTTTTCAAGGGAACTCTTTATAGGAAATATAATTCATAAATATGACGTCAGACTGTGCGTTTTAAGAACAATAAACTACAAACATATTTTAACTACTATCTACTCATCTTTTCTTTCTTCGTAAATCCGTCAGAATCCATCAAGGAATACGCTACCGAACATGATAATAATGATTTGGGCATCGAAATGATTTGGGATCTATTGTTAGGGTCCTCAGATATCCGCTTTGTATATTGGGAGCGATTGGAGAATCCCGCCACGGTATCCGCTGCCTGTCGTAAGAGGCGACTCATTGAACCCATCAGAGGTCGCGGACGTGGAGTAGGGGCCTGAAGCGCCCTTTATACAAAAGCACATTGTGTGACCTCGAGATGGACGGCAGAGCAGGTGGTCGGTCTCGCTGCTGCCGTTGACGCTGAGACCATCCCTCCGGGGCTTCTGATCCCCCCTCATATATGGATATGGACCGCGAGGCGAC
This sequence comes from Mimas tiliae, assembly GCA_905332985.1. Classification (NCBI taxonomy): domain Eukaryota; kingdom Metazoa; phylum Arthropoda; class Insecta; order Lepidoptera; family Sphingidae; genus Mimas; species Mimas tiliae. The sequence goes on along the minus strand of HG995256.1, from coordinate 2,695,216 downwards.
ACCGCGCAGGGGCAGTTCCGGCTAAAGCCGGGGCCATCTCTAATGCGCCGAAGATGGCCACCGCGGAGTTTTTGGTTCGTATTACCGGTGTAGAGTGTACATAGTACTAGGGATGTACAATGATCGCCCGGATATATCCATATCTCCCAGGTGACTCAACATTGGAGGGTTAGACCGGTGAACCCAACATACCCAACCCTACTGCCTACACCTGTGGTAGGTATTTAATGTGGGTGGTATAATAGTTTACCTCCGCGAAAACAAAAACAAAAAACGTTCCTCAGATATAACTTGCCGAACTAAACCGGACAGGATGCTCGACAGTAAAGGCACGTTTTGTGGTACGTAACCGAGACAGGAGACCGCGACGCGTAATGTCAGCGACTTGTCCACCTTGTATGCCATTGTATTGGTACGTTTGGAATTATGCGACTGAGACAGGAAAGCAGAAAATAGCCACTATTCCTGTTTGACGTTGTACCGTCTTAATTCCAGGGTCCACCTTCTAAGATAGATTTGACAGTAATTGGTAAATTTATATGGGCGATCCCGTGTATCTGACTCCCACAACCCGCAACGGCAACCAAGATTCGCTATTGTCTCGTCGGTTAATCAGCAGTGTATACCATATGCAGGTGGGGTTGGCTTTGAGTCTATGATATTACTGACCTACTTACACTCCCTTATTATGGCGGATATCCTAATAAATATAAAAATAACAAAGAAAAATAAGAAAAATTAAATTTAATGAGGTTGAAACAAAGGCCTCAGTGCACAGAGCCAACTCGAACTTGGACGGTTTAGGATAGTTAAACATCTTATGGTTGTTGTTTTACAATTTATAGATGTACCAAGCTAACTGTGTTCGCTTCAGTATTGTCATTTTACGAATAAATTCATTATGAAGGATATTTCAGGTGTTATGACACACATATTACATAATATTAGGTAATTCGTTTATTTTCAACCAAATATGATAAATTATAAAAGTGGCTTTCAGGATACCAAATAAATTAATATAAGTCAGCATCGACATTTCTTAAAAAAAAAAGGAAGTCTACTAGAAAACATTATCTTCCGCCTAAACGATCACGCCACACGTATTAATAACACAGTACAGTTTAATTAGAACAGTGAAAACAGCGGCTGCGGGTGCCATGTGCCGTGTGAGGCAACAGTTACGCTTGGTTTAATGCCTCTCGCGTATGTAAATCGCACACGGGTGTAGTAGAGTCGCTTCACGTGATTCCGCGTTTCATAAAGCGTCGACAATTATTTACTGACTCGTTTTCTCGTGCTATCTCTATATGTCTGCTGTAAGCTAACATGCTGGCTCGGTATTCATGCTACGAGATAAAGTTGTCTTTTTCTTGTACTTTCTTCATCTCTATCACTCTTTCGAGTGTGATGTAAGTTACATCACACTAGTCGATAAAGACAATTTTTTCTCTATCGCGCGCGAAATATCAACCTACAAAGACTAATGTCGGAATAGTCAATCACTCACAGATTGCTAACTCACAGCAAAATTCGATAAAGGCCCGTGGCTCCGTTCCGTCGTAGTATCGTCGCTCTGGGATGTTGTTATACATCAGTTTCACTTTTCCTGTCTCTCTGTTTGTCTATGTGTGAGACCGTGAGGACCGATTTGGACGCGGTTTTTGATTTGCTTTAAAGATAGCTGTCACTGTCGGCTGGCACCACTACCATCGGCTTCTCTTCTTTCTTTCTGCCTGGCATTATCCCCATTTAATGCCAGGGCCTTCTTGGACCGTAGATTTGACGGTAAAGGTACAAACAACCTCAGGAGCCGAGACTATCAATTTACTTACTGAGATTTGTTAAAAGAAACACCGTTCGTTATTATTTTTTATAAAGGAATGCCTCTCCACACTATTCTGTTCAAATTTTCAGCCAGTACAGATCTCGATCGATCCGTCCCATCGCTCATGCTATTGTGTGGTAGTGCCTTTCTCCGGCAGAATGTTTCACTGTCGCCCCAGCATTGTTTTGTGCGCTGTCGAGGATAACAACACACAAAAAGAACATATAAACTGACAGTTAAAGATTGCCGCCTTTTCGCAATCAACAAATTGGTGGTGATTATTACTTTAACTGTACGAGTAAGTCAGTAACTCCGAATTATATAAAGTCAGAAATATTTTTCGGAACACTTTTTAACCCCCGACAACCCCCGAACGCCCGCGGGATGCTATAAGTTTTGCCCCTTTGTCTATTTGTGTATAAACAAAGAAATTATTGTATTTTGAGTGATAACAACTACATTTTTCAGAATTTGATAGATATAGCATTTATCTAAAATGTTAACCGAGGAGATATTGTTATTTAAGTACCTCCTAATTAATAAATCTAAGAAAACCCTCTTAAATTCCAACCGTAAATTAACCTTATTTTATTATGTTTTAAGTCGTAGTGTGACTTCGTCTTAGGGGTTAAAATTCACTATATGCATTACCTGTAATTAAAAAAGTAAAAATTTATCAATAAAATATCTCCGAACGACCCATTTCCATCGACCGAGATGCTTTTGTCAAATTTTAATGCATATTAAACAAACTGCATATAATTAACACCGAACATAACTGTAGTCTTTTGTTCTCGAGCCTCTGGGTCACTGGAGCATAATGAAAATTTGCCGACGGTGTGATAGATTCCCACGAGGTGAGAAATTCCGTAGCATTTAGACTTTATTTTAAAGAAATACCTATTAGTACTCTTGTAGTACTAGCGGAATGTAAGTGAGCCAACATCTTAGGCCCAAAGCCAACCTCACCTGCACGTGGTACACTCTGCTGATGAACGGACGAGGCCATGGCGAAATTTGGTTCCCGTTGCAGGTTGTGGGGGTCAGACGCCTAAGTTTTACAAGGTGGTAGGTCCCTCGTATGCGAGAGGCCGGCTGGGTCGGTACCACCGCTTTGTCTATTTCTGCCGCTAATCAACAGTGTGTAAGCACTGTTGTGTTCCGGTTTGAAGGACATTGAAGCCAGTGAAATTACTGGGTATTATGAGACTTAACACCTTATGTATCGGGGTGACCAGCGCAGTCCAGTGTCATGCAGTGCTTTGTTATTTAAAGTTCTGTGTGGCATTGCTTCTGTTTATGAGCAGGCGTGGCGCTTACTATCAGGTGAGGTGACGTGCTCGTCTCGTCATTCAAGCTAATAAAAATAATAATAATAACCGTCCATAAATAGTTACCTAATCCACCAAATCATGATGGGAAGGCGGACTCTGGCATCAAGCCGAAGAAAGTAATACAAGTGAAATATAAAATATTTTAATGGATACAAAATTTCTGGAATCCTTTGACCATTACCTAAAATGTGGATTTATAACGTAACGTTGTGTACCTTGTAGAAATATTTTGATAGGTTTATTTAAATTATTAGTACTTTGGCAGGATTTGGCAGTTTTCTAGCAAAGGTTGGAAATGATCTTAGATTATTTTTTATCACAAGTTGAACCAAAATATAAGTATATAACCGGATTTTTAGCATAAGCCGGTAAAGATAAATGACAGCGTCCGTGGCGCAGCGGGCGAGTAGCCGGCTGCGAAGCGAGAGGCCGTGGGTTCAGTTCCTGCACCGAGACAAATGTTTGTGTGATCCACAAATATTTGTTTCAGGTCTGGGTATTGTGGGACCGCAAGTCCTTCGTAGTTCCTGATACCCACAATACAGGTTAACCTAGTGTGGGGTCAGGACTATGTGTGTGACTGTTGGGTGTATTTATTTATTAACTAGCAACTGTTGGTAAATGATCTCCACCGCCATGTACGCCTACAATACCATGTATCATTGGCGAACTGAAAGGAAATAAATAATAAAGGAATTGGAACGGGAGGAGTATTTGCGCCTCCAGATATCTCAATGAAACGCAGCAGCAAGCCACTACTTTACGTCGGTTTTCTTTGAGACAGTGGTAAAGACCCGGTCGAGCCGGCCCATTCGAGCTGTAGACAAAACTTGCTTACAGTATGATTCGGTCACTCTCCTCTTCTCCTTCTCCCACCTGCGCTTATGCCACTCGCAGTGAGATCGGCGTAACATGATTTATACACATGTTACAGTAGGATAGTTGTACCACCGGCCGCCTGCCTGACGTCAATCCCTCTAGGGAGATGTCGTGGTTCTACCACTCATACCCACTGACACCTGTAATCCCTGAAAGGGGTAGGCAGAGGTGTAACCAGTACACCCAAATTTCGCCGAGCGTATCTCCGTCTCATGATGTGGTAGGGGGCGAGCCTATCGCCATACCGGCCACAATTCCAGACTCCGGGCTGATACTGAGCATTTTGTAATATAAAAACTCAATATCTCTTTACCCGACCCGGGGATCGAACCCAAGACCTCAGCGTCAGCGTCAATCGTAACGCATACGCATTACAACTGCGCCACCGAGGCAGTCTCTCATCAGAACTTATTTGGTTTAAGCGTACGGCCTAGAACTATGATATAGATTTCAGTCATTAAATCTTTCTTGAAGAGGGCAATTTATATAATGATCATTCTCCTGCCCTGGTCCCAATTCTATTTGGGGTCGGCGCAGCATGTTTTCTTCTTCCATACATGTCTATCAGCCGTCGTCTCGTCATTCACCCCTCTTTCGTTCATGTCCTTCCTCACACACTCCATCCACCTTTTCTTTGACCTTCCTCTACCATTCCATCCATCAACATTCATATTCATCACTTTCTTACCCACATATGTTTCCTCTCTTCTCATAACATGCCCATACCAAGACAGGCGGTTCCCTTTCATCTTATCCACCATCGGTGCCACTTTCAAACTCCCTCTAACGTGCTCATTCCTGACTCTGTCTATCCTTGTTACTCCACACATCCATTTCAACATTCTCATTTGCTGTATGCAATCGTTTCTCATCCATCTTTTTAGTAGCACTTCGACCCATACAAAACGACAGGTCTTTTGATGGACTTGTAAATTCTGCCCTTCAATTTAAGGGGCATTCTAGCGTCACATAATGTGTGAAGGGGGCAATTTATATGTCATACTTATAAGACATTGAAACTTAGAGAGTGTTCGGAGCAACTACAAAATCTCTCTTCGTAAATTGTACTTTCTCTATAAAACAACTGGTGACTTTCAGTTTTGTGTATCAAACGAATACTAATATGTTGTTTTCCACGAGATATACGGACGGACGTGACATGAATCTCTTATTAGTTTTAATTTATATTCTGTGTATGGCGAGATTTATAACAAGGCATATCCTATGGGTAATAACGTATTGTCTCTATCAAATGTACAGAATTACGATTTAACTTATGCGTTTTCGCAATCTTCGATTATCTTGGGAAAGACGAAGGGGAAGATATAATAAATACACCCAACAGTCACACACATAGTCCTGACCCCACACTAGGTTAACCTGTATCGTGGGTATCGGGAACTACGAGGGACTTGCGGTCCCACAACACCCAGACCCGAAACAAATATTTGTGGATTAGACAAACATTTGTCTCGGTGTGGGAATCGAACCCACGGCCTCTCGCTTCGCAGCCGGCTACTCGCCCACTGCGCCACGGAGGCTCTATAATGTTTTGGATATAATGCAAAATGGTCCACGGTCGCGGGCTAGTTGCGCATGCGCTGTACATACGCGGTTGTTTATTGTTTTCGGTGAAAGTGTTCGTGTTAACATTGATCTCACGTTAATCTATACATTTCATTGAATAACTGTGTGGATACTTATTAATTATTACTATAAAAGGTAGGTTCTCGGTAATCTTACGTACGGAGATCGATCTTCTTTAACGTAGTTAAAACATACGTATTTTATCATATTTTTTGAGTGGTAGAACGGTTCGACCGGGTTATTACCACCGTCTCTCAGACAACTATATAAAGTAGCGGCTTACTGCTGCGTTTCGTACGATAAGTAAGGTATCGTAAGTTTGTCTTAGACCTCGGTGGCGCAGTTGTAATGCGTTCGCGTTACGACTGAGGCTGACGCCGAGATCTCGGGTTCGATCCCCGGGTCGGGTAAAAGTTATATTGAGTTTTCTACTACGAAATGTTCAGTATCAGCTCGGTGGAACTGTGCTCGGTATGGCGATAGGCTCGCTCCCTATCACATCATGGGACGGAGATACGCTCGGCGGAATGTGGGTTTATCTTACACCTTCGCCTACCCCTTCGAGGATACAGACGTAAGTGCGTATGTATGTATGTTATCTTAGGCCGAACTCCCGTTCCCAATCCCTTAATTAATCTTTTCTTATAAAATCGTCATTGGAATCAGTCCAAGGACTTTTAGGCTTATATAGCCGTCCTAAATAGCCACTGTGCTAAATAATGCAATATACTATCTGGATATTATAAAGATTAATTGTCTTACCTAAATGTATATTGTTTGGTCAACATTTTTTATCATATCTAAATCTGCCCCCAATTCTGTTGTTATATATCACATAATTCAAGGTTCTGGTAAATGTTGCGTCTATTTATAATTATAACGCTAATATAGGAAAAAACCACAACTCCTGTTTTAAGTTTGTATCAGCAAACAATGTTGTACCTTGAAATTATTGCTATGTAGAAAGAGGTAGGAGCCAATATTAACATGTAGATAAAAAGTAAAATCTATAGTTGAGCCGTGAATGTGAACACACAAAAATGGCAGCACCGCGCCACACTGCGCCGATAGATTTTGTGTTAGGTATAGCTGGATCACATGAGAACAGAAGCCAATTACCAAACACCAATTTCAATTATGAAGTTCCTACTGCATGGCACTGGACTGCGCTCATCACCCCGCGACATAAGTTATTAATAAGTAATAACGCACAGTAATTTCACTGCCTTCAAAACCTTCAAACTGAAACAAAACAGTGCTTACACACTGCTGCTTGGTGAAAGATATAGACAAAGCGGTTGTACCGACTCAGACGGCCTCTCGCATACGAGGGCCCTACCACACCGCGCGCATACGAGGCCTACCTAATAGCGGTTGTTTTTAATATCCAGTTCATAATATATTCACTACTCTCTCTCTGAGACTCTCTCTCTGACTGAAAATAAACATTTTAACCTGGGCTAACTCCTTTAGTGTACGTACCAAAAAGGTGTCAATAACAATACTTCCTTGCTACATAAATCAATCAATCATAATTAATGTAACAAAAATAATTCTTAATAATGTATCTATATTCTACATTTCAGCCTTATAAAACCCGATATTTTTCTTCAGATCGTAGACACCACGCGCGAGGACTCCTGAAATAAGTTTTCATTTATTTCTCACCATAATGAATACATTTTTATCAATAATTTCGGTAATTTTACTTTTCTGAATTTGTAAGTGCCAATGATGCATTGAGTGGAACACAAGGATGATGGACGTAATCGTATAATGGATATCCTTTGGTTTAATACCTACATTAAATACTGTCTGAGATTTCTCCTGCTGCAGGGAGACCAGTTTTTGGCTGGGTTGTGAGGGTCGTACAGAGCATCCATGATGTATGACTGGTCCTTGCACTCGTTGTCAGGCAGGCCGTCGTGGGATACGCCCAAACTAGAAATAGTTGAATTTTTATTTATTTATAATAAAGGTATTATTAGTTTGATTTATAGTATGATTAATTGATATTATCAAACTTATCATCTTTGACTCAGGGTGACGACTGACAACCGCAGTCCAGTACCATGCAGTACGTTGTAATTCAAAGGTCTGTGTAGTATTGCTTCTGTTTATAGGCGTGGTGCTCACTATCAGGTAAGCCACTTGCTCGTCTTGTCATTCAGTGTTTTTATTGCCTTAATAGGCAAGCAGCAAACGAACAAGCGGCCCGCCTGATGATAATCGGTCACTGCCACTCATACTGGTGCCTATCGTTGAATGAATACCTCGTAATAAGCCTCATTTGACATGACATGTCAAAACACCCGGGGAACACCGAAGCATAGAGTTCAATCTAGAGCTAGTACATGCGTGATCAGAATGAACGCTGGAAACGTACCGTGCTTGACCGGATTGTTTCCTGAGTAGTATGGATGAACTCTGCTGTGGTTATAAAGACATAGTCAAATATTGGTATATTAGAGTTTTACCTATGCGCCATTTCATGTGCCAAAACATAGGCGGTGTGGTTCGGATGCCATTCTAATAATGTACAGCTGTTGTTGATACTGCACATTCCTTTCATATAGCCTCGACCTGAAAATCAAATAATTCAATTTATATGAAGGTGAAACAAGGCGCTCGACACTTTGTTTCAGAGACAAATCTGATCTTGTTGAAAATTTTCGCTCAATAATATATGCAGATATTAACCTAATTGACCTTAGATTATTAATTAATTATTGTTTAAAATACTAGGGGATTTATAAGCCCTTAGGCTCGCTACGCTCGCTTTTCGTACGGGACTTTCAACCCCTAATAAGGCTTACTCGTAAAAAGTCTTAATAGACAATATTTTACTCGTAAAAGGCCCCTAATAAGGCTTACTCGCAAAAAATATTTATTATTGCAATGCAATAATAAAGTGAAAAACTGTTTTACTGTGAAGAAGATTAAATCAATTCAAGATCTCTAATTAAATGTTTCTTACATTAAGGGCGATGAATGAATCAAGTGAATGAATGACTCAATCGTTGTATAAAATCCAAGAAATGACGCGATTCTTCATTCTGATTTCTGTTGAAGTATCGTTCTTTAAATTAAATTAAATCGAAATTTTAAGACAGAGCCTTGAAATGAGGTTCATATGAATGAGAAAGCTTTCATCTTCCAGTTGATATAAATATTTTCTTTGTAACATAATGAGTCTGAGAGCATCGAATTTATATATCTCGAAACTTTTAGATTTTAATGAAAATATCAGACTGTTTTAAATTATTTTTAAACAAATGAGGTCTTGTTTGAAGGAGAAATGTCTGTATTCTTAGATTGTAAAAAAAATAATCTACGATCCTTTTTTGGCGAGTTATCGTAATCTGAATATGAAAAAGCCAATATTTTTCCACAAAACATAAAATAAAAAAAAACTTAAAGTGTGACGAATATGAGACACATCTTACTTTCTTCCCCACATTATTCTGCATCGATTGGTATCGGTCTCGACCCCATAACCCCAGCGGTTTCGGAGAAGATAGCGTGACAAGCTTTTGGCGGCGGCGGCGCCAGTTACTTTTTTTTAGAATAGAGAGATTGAATCATGACTATGCAGACGAACAAAATAAACCCATTTTTTATGGCATAGGCCGGCAAACGAGCAAGTGGGTCACCTGATGGTAAATGATTTCCACCGCCCATGTACACTCACAATACCAAAAGAATCATGGGTGCGTTGCCGACCTTATTGGAAAGGGATAATTAAGCCATTGGGAAGGGCAGGGGGTTTGGCCATCCGATATCTCACTCACCGTACGAAACGTAGCAGCAAGCTGCTACTTTACGCCGGTTTTCTGTGAGACAGTGGTAATGACCCGGACGAGCCGGCCCATACAAGCTGTAGACAAAAGTGTACAGCGTGGCTCTACTCATAAATCATATTTTTTTTATGGTAAGTACATTGGGATCATTCCCAAGATGGGTATATTCTGAATCCTTTGGTTCTCTACCCAACGTATGTACGTATGCTCGTAGATCAAACGGATATTATCGACGGATACAAACTGGACTGGACAGATAAACTTTTCGTAGTGTGGTAGAAATTAATCAATTCCTGGTTTACAGGTGAGTATCTACCCATGAAGACTCATTCTCCCATAGAATTGCGACCGCATTGCCAACCTTTCAGGAAAAACAATCGAGATTCGAGAGGGCTAGTGGTGGTGGCTCTACCATTTAAAAGGCATTTTTTTAACTGCAAAAATAAGATTTGAATTTTATTATTTTTGACTGGCTTAAATGAAATAATATACTAAAAATGTATTACTCCGAGCAATATGCACCTTTCTTTCTTTTTTTTCTTTTAACTGGCTTTATCCCACTCGCAGTGGGATCGGCGCAACATGCTTTATAACACATGTTACAGAAATATTTGGCTTGTATTTATCACGACCGGCCGCTTGAGGGGAGAAAACACCCAGACCAGAAACAAATATTTGTGGATCACACAAACATTTTATCTCGGTGCGGGAATCGAACCCGCGGCTTCTCACTTTACAGCCGACTACTCGCCCACTGCGTCTGTCGGAGTAATATGTATTGCACCGACATACAAATTCTTTTTATAGATTTAGGACATGTAGGTATTACCTACTTGCCAAATTATCAGCTGAGCATTCAAAAATTACCTGTACTAGCCCTTACTTCTTTTCCAAATCCATCCATATAAAACAAATCTAATCCGGTAAACAAAATGGAATACCAAAGTTTCTGCTTTCGACTCTTCATCTCGCCTTGCCACCGGCAATAAGTCCTCAGATAATTGGACACGTCCCCATTCTTTATCTTAGCATTCTTCTGTTTCAATATTCTCACATCGATCAACTTGATATCGACTGTCAAGTTCAAACTTGGACGTCTGTACAGCTCTTTCACTTCTTTGAAAATATGCTTGAACACTGTATTGAACATTTTCTTCCGCCTGTATTTCTTTATGTCAGGATGTTTGATGACTGCTGCTCTGTCTAAATGTATCATGATCGGTATTGTTAAAACTTCGTTCCTTTTTTCGTAGAAATTTGCCGCTGATTCGACGTCATTCGGGCGGGAAATGTCCCTTGTAGTTTTTCTATTCTGTAAAATAATATTACGTTGTACAGTACTCTTTATTTCAAAAGGTTTTTTAAATATTACATTTCTCACAAATAAAACATTTAAGAATATAATAAGTACCACCCTCCAATGGCGAGGTTTGAGACCCAAGCCACCGGTGGTTAGGTCGCCAGTGTGAGGAACCTCCTCAATATTATAATATTATTAATTATTTAATAAATATTACGTTATTATTTATTAGATATGTATCTATTCAATCACTCATACAATTATTATGTCACTTAATTTAATGAAACTATAATATCGCGCCGTAGAGGTCAACTCTTTGATAACAGAAACAATAGTTGTGATTCTCTATTTTTGGATCGAAAAACTGACACATGTATCCTTGAGGAGGTTTTCAGTGCATCCTGTCTATCCGCGATCCGCCGAGCTCATTTCCGTCCCTTGATGTGATAGAGCACCCCTATCATACATTACATTCACATCCATTAATATTGTATTAAAGAGAAAGTTATAAAGACAATCGCCATTAGAGAACCATTGTTTTAAAATGTGGTGGAGCCACGCTTACACACTGCTGTTTAGCTGCAGAAATAGACAAAGCGGTGGTATCTATCTACCCAGACGGCCTCTCGCATACGACGGACCTATCACCTAGTGAAATAGAATCGCTAATCTAATCCCCTAAGTATCCCTCTCCTTTAATTAATTTATATTGTATTCTTAGTGTTCATCAGTTGTGGAGATCACCATCAAGTTACTTGCTCGTTTGCCAGCCGCTGTTATTAAAAAAAATATTGATACAATTACATTATGCTTGAAATTCCATATATTATATGTAAATCGTATTTGATAAGAGTTCATTTCGATCCTCTATTCTGTGCTCTGAGCACGCATTTAAACGCAAAGTTTATCACATGACACAGACAGAAATATCACTGAATACTCTTACGAAGCTGCGTCATACAGTTTGATAAAATAATCGTATGGCGCGGCTACGTAAATTACGGTTTTCTGATCACTTCACTTATGAAACTTTTCTAGGTGATAGGTCTCTCGTATTCGAGAAACAGCCTGGGTTGATACCACCTCGTTTTAACCGACTTCTTATATTTCTGATGCCAAGCAGCAGTGTAAGCACTATTGTGTTTTTGTTTGGACGACATTGATGCCAGTGAAATTACTAGGCATTTTGAGACTTAACATCTTATGTCTCAGGCTGTCGAGCGAAATCCAGTGCCATGCAGTACTTTGTAATTCAAAGTTCTGTGTTGTGTCGTTTCTGTTTATGGATAGGAGTGGATGTGTCGCTTACCATCAAGCAAGCGACCTCTCGTTCGTCACCGTCCGTTGAGCTCTTTTCCACATCCAGGTTAATAAAAAAATATAAATGAGGCTTAAGTTTTTATCTTACCTTGATAATATATACTTAAATAAATATTGTAGCCGTTTATATAGCTTAAAAATATGTGTATCGTCGTACAGTGTATCAAACATTATTTTAGTATAGGTACAATTTAGTTTAGGTTATCGCATGGATTTAGTTCATTGTTTTTAATTATCACAAGTGACTGCATATGGCATTTTTAGTCTTTTTTTTTTTGTTAGTACCTAAATTGATATGATGTGCCCGTTGGTTCAGAGCAGAGTAGGTACATTTATATTTAAAATATTAATTTTATGTGCTAAATACGCAGCCATAGCTCTGCGGGGAGTGGTACAGATTGCCGAGACGAAAGTCGCAGGTTCGAAAACGGCCGCAAGAGCATGCACCTCTGACTTTTGTATATATGTGTGTAGTCATTACACTGGTCTAAAGTGGTTTTGTTGCCCTAGATATGACAATGATTTTGGGTTTATTTATGCACATAATTCATGAAACTATCAACGATTTTGTAAGATTTGCTCTGTTTTTTTTAAATCTTTATTTTCATTTTACATTACATAAATCAAAAAACGAGAAACAAAATAACAGATATATTTATAATGTCAGTTATGTTTTGAGAAATTAGGCGGCCGGTCGTAAAACCTACAAGTCAAAATATTTCTGTAACATGTTTTAGAGTATGTTGCGCTGACCCCACTGCAAGTGGGATAAAAGCAGATGGAAGAAGGAGAATGATGCAATATTTTTTTTTATAGCTTAGGCCGGCAAGCGAGCACGTGGGCAATAAGCCGTCTTTTTATTCGATCTCAAGAATAATATTCATCAGCAATTTTACCTCAACAATTATAAAATAACAGTAATGAAAACATTTTAACATACAGACAAACAGACAGAAATATCCGTAATGAAGCTAAGTACTTATATTACGCAAATATATTTTCTGGATACTGTTTTAAATGAACGATTTAAAAATAAATAAATAAATAAATAATACACCCAACAGTCACACACATAGTCCTGACCCCACACTAGGTAAACCTGTGTCGTGGGTATCAGGAACTACGAGGGACATGCGGTCCCACAACACCCAGACCCGAGACCAATATTTGTGGTTCACACAAATATTTGTCTCGGTGTGGGAATCGAACCCACGGCCTTTCGCTTCGCAGCCGACTACTCGCCCGCTGCGCCACGGAGCTGTCCGGATCGGATTTATTTCCGATTTCTCAGAACGTTATATTAATATACCAATTAACATAAACCGTGATTAATTTATAATAAACGAGGAGATGAAATGACTCAAAGCATTTATAACAATTATTTATTAGGTTGAAGATTATTAGGTATACTATTGTCAGAAATTCACTTCTACAGCTTCTGCCATACCATCAAAAAGCCAACCGAACAGTGTCGAACAATCCACGAAGGAATTTGATTATATAAAAAAACTTGATAAAACCAAATATTTTGCTTTGGTTTGACTTTTCCGGGATAATAAAAAAATACCGGGATATTAAAAAATTAAGAGGTGTGTGCTCTGAAGGATAGGTTCGAACCCGCCACCTCCATTTCAGCCGTCGGTTCTACTTTCTGCTAAACTGTCGCCGCAGTCATGATATTGTTATCCTATCCTACTACTATTACAAATGTGAAAATTTGGATGTTTATGAGTTTGTGAATTTGGATGTTTGTTTTTCAATCACGCCTTAACAGGTGAACGGTTTTGGGTGAAATTTGGCACAAAGGTAGCCCATAGTCTGAATAAGGACATAGGGTACTTATTATCCTGGAAAAAGCCATTCACGTAGGCGGAGCCGCGAGCAAAAGATAGTAAATTATAATAATTTAGAACATATCGATGCACACGAACGAAATCATCTTGCGCCGCGCTTCTAAAGGGCCTAAGGTAATGTATTTTCTTGGTAATGAATACTACCTTGAATGACGTCATTACGATTCGTGTAACCTCCAGTGCAGCGATTCTTAGTGAACAGGATTCAGTGAATCAATGACGTGCGTGAACAGATGCGTTTTAGTGAAACCCATGAACATAAGATGTTAAGTCTTATAATGTCCAGTCATTTTACTGGCTTCAACGTCATTCAAAAATACTAAGCTACGCCGTCTGTCTGTTCTACCTTTAAAGAGATCTATCTTTAGAACCCTAATAGATAGCCAATTAAAATTCACACACAGAACACGCTTTATAGTTATAGGATACACTAACAAATAACAAATTCATAAAGGAAAAGTTTTAGGGTGTAGGTGTTGGGTACAGGACCCTCGATGCGCTTGTCCGACTAGCACTTTACCGGTTTTTCTGTCAGTTATTACTTGTTACGATTTAATACCGTCATTGCCGTATAGCCTTTACCAATAACTTACGCAATCATTTTAATAAAGGGTATTTGTCATTCTCAATTCTTATGCTTGCGTCGCGTCGTAGTCATACTTTACATTTCAGTTATAAAATTAAATTATAATTAATGTTCTGACTGATTCATCAACGCCCAAAACCAACCACTGGACTGAAAATTGACAGCGTGTTCTTATTATGTATAACATAACCTCTAGTCTGTATCCGTGAAGAGGTAAGGAGAGATGCAACTAGTGCTGTACCCACGTTTCACCGAGTTTATTTCTGTTCCTTTGTGTGATAGGGTACGAACATATCGCCATACCGGGCAACGCGTATGTGATTTTTCGTATTGTGAATTCAAACACAAGTTGCGATCGCCTAATCTGGTATTTGAACCTAAGACACGCGGTTTCTCGCCCTAAGAAGGCTGCCACTAGACCGATAAGGCGATATTCCTATATTTCCATAGATAAAACCATAATAAAAGGTTCATCTCTAAAGGAAAGTTTGTAAGTAGTAAGTAGACCTACTTTATTGACCTACTTTTCCTATATAAAGTAAGTCTTTACACAAGGGCTGGGCGTTTTAAAACCGAAAGCCTCTCGTAGTATGCTACGTGCTAGAAGTTACGTGGGACGAGTATTATTCTATTAATACCAAACGACAATAATCACTTTATCACTACTTTACTCCTTTGTATTATGTATCTATGACATAACACAACCCCATGTCAGGATTCTCTAGAGACCGCTCTTTATTTACAACTAAAACAACTAGGACCGAATAGTAAACCAGCATAGCTACCGCGTAATGAACACTTGGACTATCGACTGAGCACTGATCTTACTAAACTGGAGGCTGACCGACTGACTCCGGGCAATAGACCTCCAGTTATGGCGACAACCTATTTAATACCATTTAACTACCCTTCCACAACTATATCGCACCATTATTATTTCAGTGTACCCAACGCTGCTTTCTCAGACACCCTCAATATAGGTACCAAAATTATGAGAATACGCTTACACACGATGCAAGATAACCAAAGCATGCTAGGTATACTTTAGCCTATTGGCTCAGAATTATCATGAGTGTGACAGTTTTTATTTATAAAGGAAACACGCTTTGTGTCCATAGTAGATTACATGGTTGATTCACAGTTTGTTTCGAGTTAGGTATCCCTTGACTCTTATCGTCATTCTGTTTTATTTTGGGTGGGGTCACTAGAGATCAATTGCAGTTACGTCTCGAACACATGTTGGAAACAGTTCTATTTATACGTATAAGTATTATGTTTTATTGCCTGGTCAACCGCCTCGGTGGCGCAGTTGTAATGCGTACGCGTTACGATTGAGGTCAACGCTGAGGTCTCGGGTTCGATCCCCGGGTCGGGTAAAGTGGTATTGGGTTTTTCTATTGCGAAATGTTCAGTATCAGCCCGGAGTCTGGAATTGTGCCCCGTATGGCGATAGGCTCGCCCCCTATCACATAAGGGACGGAGATACGCTCGGCGAAATGTGGGTGTACTGGTTACACCTCTGCCTACCCCTTCGAGGATTACAGGCGTGTGTGCGTATGTATGCCTGGTCAAGGAAAGTTTAGATCACCCGTTCTAATATTATTTTAACTTGCATTTACTCCCAGCTTCGCTCGCGTGAATTCTTCTGGGATAAAGTAGTGTATATCCTAATCCAGGTCATGGTCGATTTGTGTGCCAAATTTTATCTAAATCCGTAAAGCCGTTTTCATAAACTCACAAACAACCAAACTTTAAATATGGTAAACTCTTAATGTTTCAGACCAGGGTGGGGTTGCCCATCCTAGGATGCTTTAAAGCCACCTCACAATCCCACTAATACCTCCGAGATCTAAGTACCTATTTTTGTTAAGCGGAAGTAATAAGTAATTTAAATCTGGCCACCCCAGAAAAACACTTATTTCTACTTATTTCTATTCTTTAGTGTTTGGATAATACCATGTATCTAATCGCGGCTATAAAACGTGGGAGGTCCAGGGTTTTATCTTCGATTCGGAAACGCTTTGAATGAGGCTAAAATTAGTGCCCAATATGATGATAAACTTGTGATAATACATAATGAGTAATAAATAAATAAAACCTAATTATAAACAGTACCTACTAATGTGTAAGATATATAGTTGCTTTACCTACTGAAATACATTGTTGTGTTTGATGACTAAAACCGGATAGTTAATAAATATACCTTAAACTAAAGTGTAGTAAACTACTACTTTGATAGTTTATTATACTTTAAATTATTACAAAACATAAGGATACCTAAAATATAAATGAACATCCACAATACCTACCCAAAGAACTATGGACGCGTTGCCGATAAAGGAAGGGGCAGTAAGTTCAGGCCGGCATAATTCTGCCGACCGTCCACGGAGGCCATATAACTTGACGGTCTACATTATATTTGGACTGCACTGTACCTACTTAATATCTTATAGTCACTTTGCCGTGCCAGGAAAAAGATAGATTAACCCCCTTTTTTGAATTTGGCTAAAATTGCAGAGTTGGAAACCCTATTGCCTTGAATACGCCTAAGTTCGCGAACACTCTCATGAAACTTAAAAACCTTGATTAGGCTTTTCACTAATCGTACCTATATAAAAAAAATTGATACTATTGATAACAACATAAAGTATTAAAAAAATATACTTACAACTCAAATACTTAAACTAAATGAACTAGTTTGTAACAACAAATGCGTGAATGTGTATTATATTAACGCCCAAAGATTTTTTATACTTACTTTATTACATATTCCGTAATTGACACAAAACACAAAAATAATAAATAAACACAGTTTCATTTTAGGAGTTTAGCACAGTATTTAACTTGTCAGAAGACAGGCTCGGTGTAATGCATAAGTTGAACTAAGCTTGTCCGCTGTGACTATGCTATCTGCTAAGCTTAAATTAATCATCACAACAGTTAAGCCAATTCTGAGTTAGGATGTATATCAATGTTAAATATATCTCTATTTTAAGATTCAAGCATAGATAGGTGGTTACCTATATACATACAGACACATACATACATACAATATTAAGATGAAAAATATTCTGATCGGCATTCTTCGTTTTTAACCCCCGAAAAAAGATGGGTGTAATCTAACCTTGTTGCCTTTATCGGTCTGTAGTTTTTTTTTTATTAGCTTGAATGACGAGACGAGCAGGTCACTCGCATGATGGTAAGCGCCACGCCTGCTCATAAACAGAAGCAACCCCACACAGAACTTTAAATAACAAAGCACTGCATGACACTGGACTGCGCTCGTCACACTGTTGCTTGGTGGCAGATATAGACATAGCGGTGGTACCAACCCAGCCAGCCTCTCGCAAACGAGGGATCTACCACCTTGTAAAAAATGTAGGTATTTCTGTTTTTTTTTATAGTATAGGCCGGCAAACGAGCAAGTGGGTCACCTGATGGTAAGCGATCTCCACCGCCCATGTACGCCCATAATACAAAAGAATTATGGGCGCGTTGCCGACCTTAAAGGAAAGGGATAATAAGGAATTGGGAAGGGGAGGGGGATTTGGGCCTCCGGATATCTCATTCACCGTACGAAACGCAGCAGCAAGCTGCTACTTTACGCCGGTTTTCTGTGAGACAGTGGTAACGACCCGGACGAGCCGGCCCATTCATGCTGTAGGCAAAATTGTCTACAGCGTGGCTCTACCAATTAAAAACTGTCTGTAACATCGTAGTGTCTAAATGAATGGACCGATTTGAATGTAGTTTTTATTTATTTGAAAGCTGAAAGCTGGGCTGAGCTTAAGATTCGAATGTAGTTTTTTGTTTGAAAGCTGAATTAATCAACATAGTTCTTATCAATGTTTGAAGAAAATCTATTCAGCCAAACGCCCGTAACGTGTTATGCTATAATTTGCCTGTATGCCCGAAAGGGACGGCTGCACCAATGGATCGCGATTCGCTTTGGTTCTTTACGCTAGCTTTATATTATAAAAAAGTTGCTTTGTGCCAAAATAAACAATGTTACAAGTATGCCAGTGATAAAACAACAAAGATATAATCAACGCACTAACTGTCGGTCGCCATTCGCACATGTGTACTAATTTTTGTGTAGGTCATTAAGAGAATATTTTTTTGGATACTGCCTCGGTGGCGTAGTTGATTACAACGCATTAGCGCACGCGTTACGATTGAGGCCAACGCTGAGGTCTCGGGTTGGATCCCCGGGTCGGGTAAAGTGGTATTGGGTTTTTCTATTACGAAATGTTCAGTATCAGCCCGGAGTCTAGAATTTGTGCCCGGTATGGCGATATAGTGAAAAACCGTGGCCCGAAAATATAGTGCTTATATACTTATAAGCACTATATTTTCGATTTGACAGACATTGAAGCCAGTGAAATAACTAGGCATTATGAGACATAGTCTCGAGGTAATGAGCGCAGTCTACTACCAGGCTGTGCTTGAAGTTCTGTGTGGTATTGCGGTTGTTTATGCGCAGGCGTTGAGCTTAGGTACTATCAGGCGAGCGACCTGCTCGATTCGTCAATCAGGCTAATAATGATGAAAATTAAATCTGGCAAAAGCAATAGGGTAGTTTCCTATATTGAATTTTATACATTATTTTATAAGCAACAGAAAATTATACGCAAAAGAAACCCATTTTATTAAAACACAATCAAAATTGGTTCAGAAATGTACCCGCAGTTATGACTTTAAATGTTGGTATGAGGAAAAGTGGGTGCGTATTAGGGATATCTCACTATCTCGCTTGCACGCGTGCACCATAATGAACTTTTTACACAGTGACGTCAAAGTTTGGGTCGTCTATCATTTGACAATTACCCCTTCTACAGGATTTGAATGGCTTCTTACTTATTAATTTTTTGTCAGATTTATAAAATTCTTTCTGCAATAGATTTTAAGTGACGTAACTATTTGATTTAAATAATAAAAAAAATCTAGTCACCTACCCTATTCGAGAACGAAGTGAGTGACTAGAGTAACAGTTAACAGGTATAAATGAAACAGCATGGTAACTATAATGATTTATTTGGTAAAATCGAATGCCAATAACACAGGCTACACGCCAGTTGACTGGGGAATCATCCGGCGCTGCCAACTCTGAACGCTGTCTTTTACATTGAAGACAAACGGTAAATAGAAAAATCACAATATTACTCTTAAGATTTAAACGTAAAAAAACAATATGATTGCAATAAACTAAAGCGGACACCGCTCTAAATTATATTTACGAACGGAATTAATAAACGATAGCTATCCAAATCTGAAATAAATCTACTAAAGACGTGACCATGGAGCACGGATAATGTATAGTGTACTCCCTTCGCGCGGCGATTAAGCGCAACATTCAGCGCAACTCCAAAACGTGTACTATAAAATATATGCGTACCGCGATGACGTCAGAGTATGTAGTAAACATTGGCACGCTTGGTTATAGTATACAAATCGACATATTTGATACTTACTATATTCGTGGTCTGCGGGGACCATCAAACTTTATTCCAATTGCGCCAACTCCAGGAGCGATTTGGAGATTCCGCATATTAATATCGCCCGTCAATCTATCAAATGCCGATGGTTCGATTTGATCACAACGATATTATACTTCACATAGTCTTTATGCACCATGATTGAGATAATTCGCAAAAGTTTGAATCGCTGTTTAAGTAAATTACCAACTTAATATATTAATCAACGAAAACAAAATTACAAACACTGATCGATAGGCGAGCGAAACTCCCTGTACTTAATTCATAGTATCAGTGTACCGTAAAACGGGAGAAAATTAATTTAAAGGTAAATAGGTATGAAACATATAGGAATTACACAGTTGGACCTAACTGTTGTGTTTTTGCCAGTTTACAAGTGTAAAAACCAACCAGTTTTCACTCCATTTTACCATGTACAACGGATTGAAACTGAAGCGTATGAGCCGTCGCAATTTTGAACCTTATGTTATTTGATATTTAATACTCTTTTAATTATACTCTGAACAAAGCTGTTGATACTTTTAATAAAAAAAAAGCTAAATTACCAAAGAGTTTTCTTACTTATACATACATACATACATAGACTCACGCCTGTTTCCCATAGGGGTAGGCAGAGACAACGGATTTCCACTTGCTACGATCCTTGATCCTATTCTTACTTATATATGCGTAAATGGCTCTTCAAATTTATGGATGTTTTATCACATATTCACATAGCTACATATAGCTAGGTCTCCTGTGGGAGTTCTAATTCTTTAAGTACTATTTTCTGTACATATAGATTGTAGATACATATATCTACAGTATTGACATTTATACGGTTTTTCTCCTGTGTGACTTCTAATATGCGCCTTCAAATTAGTAGTGTACAAAACAAATATATTTTATTAGCAAGCTACGGACTACACGCTGTATTGCGTTCACGTCATACAGCGTGAAATAGCGCAGTGCGACTGTCCTTCACAGGCTGCGGCGATATAGTATTGCCACGCTACGCTTCCTATAAATACGCTAGCAAAACAGCGTGGCGTTATTTCTAGCACAGATTGGAAATTGATACAGCGCGCCTTATGCGCTGGGTATATATAGCGCGTATATGGCGCTATGTGCTATATTAACCACCACTACTTAAAATAACTACTCGTACATGTATAAATACAATATAGCTTTTCTCCTGTGTGAGTTCTAATATGAGACTTCAAATGACCACTCGTTGTACATGTATAACAACAGTACTGACATTTATACGGCTTTTCTCCTGTTAGTTCTAGTGTGTGCCTTCAAACTAAATCTCAAACTAAATCTATGTGCACATGTATAACTACAGCATTGACATTAAAAATGCTTTTCGTATGAATGATTGATGAAGTGTTTATTCAGACTATTGCTATCTGTAAATTAAATGAACAATTCTTTATAATGCCTTAATTACAGTGATACAAATTAAATACAGTCCCTGTGCCTTCAACTAAGCCTATGTCAGGAGTCAGTTCCTCTCATTAGAAAAGAGAATATCGGCGACGTCTGATACGCTTGAGTTTTCTTGTAGTATAGCGGGACCATGGTAATGGAAGGCGCGAATACACAACTTTGGTAAGTTTTATGACATAATTAAAGTAGGTAATAAATTTTACATATTCTTGTTTGCTATAACACGCTGAGTGAAATATTTACACCAATGGTAATCAATATCAATAATATGCTTATCTTAATTTGACATCAGCATTTAATAACATTTAAAACATAAACATGAATATAATATATACTTTATTAATATATTTTTTTGTGTTTTTTCTCACTATTCTAGTTTGTTTCTAATTAGTTTATTAAGTTTTCAAATTATGTTTTACAAGTAATATCTGTGTTTAAATCAGAAACAGATTCTATTCCATTTTTAGATTATGGCCCCATCGATTTTCGATGATTTCGCCAACGTCAAGTATTATAATAGCAATATCTAAAAATAAAGATCAAAACATAGACATCTTTAAGATGTTCAATTGTTAGTCAAACAGACATATTTTTTAAGAATTCTGTTTGTTTCGGTAATTAGCAAGCATTGCGCTATTTATGATCAGATGGCAAGAGCTGACAGGATATGGCTTGTTCCGTGGCATCGAGGTCAGTTGCCAGTACATAGGTGGAAGGAAGCCCTTGCTCCTTGTCATCTGTCCGGCCAAATAGTCAATAAATTCTAATTAGATATTAAAAACACAGACATACTGGAGTCTGGATTAAGAAAACCTTTCATTATACATTGGGTTAATAAATAAAATATGATGGAATGAAGATGAAAAAAAAATATGATTGCAAACAAATAATGACGGCATATGACGCAAATAGTTATTTGGCCAATGCGAAATCAGTGTGCATAAATGACAATAATTTTGCATTGGCCGAGTAAAGCCAATGTTGGTACAAAAACGCCGGTGAAATGCCGCTATAATAACGAACACAAAGTGGGCACGTGTTGGCGGTCACGTGTGACGTCACGTGTGGACGCTACACGATGCGCGCTTACGACTTCTTCCTGCAAAACAGAGGAACATGGTTAGTGTAAACCCAGATATCACATCCGGTCGCATTCAACGCCAGTGACGCTACTGTCCATTCCACAGAGATTTTCGTAACGTCACTGACGGTCGATTAAATCAGCTTTCAAATAACAAAAAAAAACACGGAAATCGGTCCAAACGACTAGGCCAGTGGTCGTCAAACAGGCGTATGTATGAATAATATACGGTGCAACTACTAGGCTAGGATGTCCTCTACGAATGAGATGCTCAAAGAAATAGCTGATGTTGGACAACATCGTTAAAATTGCCAACGACAGGTGATATAGTATATTCCTTCTGAGCTATATTCTAATAATCATGTACTCTTATAAGGCAAATGCTACGATTTTTTAACCCCTGACAAAAATGATGACTAATTAATCCAATACTATCTCACTACTGAGGATAATTAACAATGAATACACACATAACTTATAAGAGTCAGTCACTCCCGACTAAGGCATTGTTGGTTAATAAACAATAAGTACATAATATACAAAAGGTATTTGTACTCACTGGTCGTGGTTGTCAGTGTCGGAGTCGTCCAGCTCCGGCTTGGTGCGTCGCTTCTCGTAGACGAGTATGACGGCGCACAGTATGAACACTTCGATGCAGATGCCGAGGAAGGGCCAGAGCGCCGCGTACATATCCTTGACCCGCAGCGTGGTGGTAGCGTTGTGCTTGGAGTCCCCGGGTATACACATGAATATACCGGCGTCTGTTCGTTCAGCCGACTCGATCACGAGCTCCGCCGCGTCGACTCCTTGCTCGTTGGGTTGTAACCTCGCCCGTCCGTTCAGCGCGATGTTTACATCCACTGCGTTGGCGCCTTCCGTTTCGTTGCTGTATGTCCACGTCACAGGCGGGTACGGCTTGCCAGTCAACTGCAAACAAAAATAATATAATCATTATAAACCCGCGGCGTAAATTAGAAAAGCATCTGAACTTTACATAACTGAATGTATTTTCTTTGGAGATAGTTAAGAACTTCACGGCGGTGACTGCTTCAGTGACGCAGTTGTAATACATACGCGGTACGACTGCTGTGGTGAGGTTTCGGGTTCGATCCCCGGGTCAGGCAAGTCATTTTTCAGGGTTTTTTTTTATCACAAAATGCTTCGTATCAGGCCGAAGTCTAGGATTATGCTCGGTATGGCGATAGGCTCGCCCCGTATCACAATACCATATCAAGAAAATAAACTGCGCGAAACATGCCAAAACCTACCCTTCAGGAATTATATCAGGTGTGAGTGGGTATGTATGTAACGAAGAACCATCTCAATTAAACCAGCTTTCAAACAAAAAAAAACCTATTCAAATTGGTACTACTGTGCCACAAAGATACATAACCATAACATACACAACCACAGCAGATGTATTTTTTGTCAGGTATAGTGATGACCAGTAACCTTGCACTGCAGTTTCAACTTCTGTCCCTCGACGACGTTGGTATTGGGTGGCATCTTGGCATGCGGTATGACTTGCAGCTGCCAGGCGCCCGCGTCTCCGCTGACGCCGCGCTTGCTGCACGTGTAGTTGCCGAAGTCGTCCTCGTTACTGCGCGACGTCATCTGGAACTTATCCTCCTTCACCTCGTACCTGCCCGCTAAGTCCCACACGTTGTTTATATCCGTACCATTCTTCTTCCTGTAATATTACACCATTACACTATTAATGTTTAGAGCCTACTATACTACAACTCACAACTATTATAAATAACAACAGCAAATTATAATCAACTTGTACTTGAAAAATGTTTGAATTTTAGAAAGAAAAATTATAATTTGTCTAAAATACACATGTTTTGTTGTAGCACTAAAGCTCGATTTCAACAATCTTTTTTTTTATTCACCTTAATGACGAGACAGGCATGTCTTACGTATGATGACAAAAACTATGTCTACCCATTAAAATAAGCAACACCGCTTAGAACGTTCAATTACAAAGTGTTGTAGTGCAGGACACAGCACTTGTCACACAATACACTCTCTTGTTACACAATAATAATTTAAATCTCATAATATAGTGTAATTTTGTGACAGTAATTTAGTGACAGCCTCCTCAGCATAGTGGGCGAGTAGCCGGCTGTGAAGTGAGACGCCGCGGGTTCGATTCCCACATCGAAACAAAATCGACACAAGGTCCACAAATATCTGATTCTGGTCTCAGTGTTTTCTTCCAGAGGGTTGATGTCAAGCAGGCGGCCGCTCGTAAATACTACAAGCCAAATCTTCTGTAACGTATTAATAAAAAGCATGTTGCGCCGACCCCACAGCGAATGAGATAAGGGCAGGTGGAAGAGAAGAAGAATACCCAGTAATTTCACAGCTTCCAATGTCCAAACTAGAATACAATTACTTACACACTACTGCAAATATATCACATTAACATCAAAACATTTGAATTAAAAAGTTTTATGCATATTCCAACCGCAGTTGTTCACCCCAATATGTCGTTATGAGTTATATATATTACATATTATATTTGTTTTATAAAACTTCAAAGGTTGGAATAGTTGTGATTTGTGGTTAATTTTCCTTTTCAACGATCAACATGATTTAAATATAGAATTATGACCTTTGACAACAGCAACACATGTACTACGGATCAATCTTATTTCCCTTTTTGCATTCCTTTAGAAAGCTTGTGTTGACATCATTTTAGTGTCACTTAACTACTTGCTCCCTATCCAGAATGTGAACTCAAGATACTGCCGGGTACTGATATCGGGTAGGTCTGACAATCGGCCAACATCTATTTTTCATCCCCCTAAATGTTAAGGGTGGTCCACCACAATTTCTTTTTTGTTTTAGACAAAAAAAATGATTTTATTTTTTTATGATACAGCATAAAAAAATACATACAACCCAAAATTTTCGACCTTCTACGATCAACCCTTATTTTTTAATAGCGACATTGGTATTTTTGTCAAGCGCGTTTCTCACCGGGGGCGGAGCCGCGGGCAACAGTATGTATATAATAGCGAAATACCACTCACTCACTGATTAATCACTCTTTCTCAAAAACTAGAAGCTGGCATCATGTCATTTGGTCAGATGATAGTGTGTGTTATGTAGACGTCAGCTAAGAACGGAATTTTGGAAATTTACATATAAGGGGGTAAAAGAGGGGTATGTACGTTGTATGCAACTTTTTTATGGAAGGGAATTCGACTGTGAAAATGATCGCAAATATTGCTTATTAAAAATAATGAAATACGAGACACATTTTTGCAAAATTTCACTTACAAAAGGGGGGAGGGGGGAGGTTGAACTTTGTATATAACTTTTTTTATGGAACGGAATACGACTGTCAAATTGAGTGCAAATATTGCTTATCATAAATAATGAAATATGTGATTCACATTCTTGTAAAATTCTAGTCTAATATACAATGGTACATACCAGACAATGTCTTCAGTTTTGACGGATGATAGTTCGGTGCAGTTGAGGGTGAATTTATGGCCCAGTTCTATTCTGACCAGGTTAAACACCTGGACAACCGGTGGGATGTTGTCAGCCGGAGGCAAGTTGCCGGAAGGAGCAGCCGCAGGTTCTGTGGACACGCAACAACATTCTACACCACGAAGCGCCGAGGTACGAAGCGCCAACACAATACGTATTGTATGTTATCTATCTTTATAGCACGCGCATTACAACTAGATACTACTTATTTAGCAACAGCAAATAATGAAATCTAATCTGAATGACGTGAAATGTGACCTACAATCGTGTTCACTGTACCTGTGCCGCATGGAGATTACGTATTATATAAATAGATTTGCTGCGTAATTTTAAGGAATCGTTTATAATGTTGACACTGAATGTTCCGGGCTCAAACTAACTCGTTCTTCTTGACAAAACGATTAAATGCAAATACATAATGAGAAATTATTAGACTGCCTCGGTGGCGCAGTTGTAATGCGAACGCGTTACGACTGAGGCTGACGTTGCGGTCTCGGGTTTGATCCCCGGGTCGGGTAAAAGTGATATTGGGTTTTTCTATTACGAAATGCTCAGTATCAGCCCGGAGTCTGGAATTGTACCCGGTATGGCGATAGGCTCGCCCCCTATCACATCATGGGACGGAAATACGCTCGGCGAAATGTAGCTGTGTACTGGTTACATGGTGGTATGTATGTCTGTAATTATTAGAAGATCTGGTGGTGGTGGGTGTATACCTGATAAATATTTGTAACCGAGTCACTTGGGGGTTCACCATGTACCTACTATACACATGGTCTAACTTCATTTCAAGTCGACATCATTCTCACGACCATCGAGGGACGCAAAATCACCATATCAAAATGATATCGTTGTAATTTCGGATGAGTTTAGCGTGTACATAATATTCGTCAAATAATATCAGAAATAGAAAGAAATCATGGGGTCAACCTTGCTTTATGAGTAGACCATAGGCAGTAAGTTAATTTTTTATCTGGTATAGCTTTTTTAGGCGTAACTCCTAAGTTCTAGAGGTGGGAAGCTGCCAATTAGGTTAATAAAAATGTTAAGATTTCGTCATGCATGCTACTTGCCCCGCTCTCTTTGGTCATACCATGATGTTACCTATATAGCTATGAACCATCGTCTCGACAAAACAATTATATTATGCTGTGAATATGACCTCAATCGTTCATTTCATTAATAATTTCCCAATCACTTAAAAGTGTGCTCTAACGCATTTTTATAGACCACTGTGTTGAAAATTAAAACCGCGTCCCAAAATTGCTTCTAAAGTTACTGCGCAAACCCCAAACTGTACTGTAAAGAATAACATATACATATATTATCATTCGAAGGCCTATTTATGTCTTACAAAATACGACGTAATGGAACTCATCCGTTCTTAATATTCACAAAATATGTGTTAAAAAAGCATGTTGCGCCAACCCACTGCGAGTGGGATAAGAGCAGGTGGATGAGAAGAGACTGGTACTTAAAACGCTCGTGTTATTATGCCGCAAACATCGTGGAGAAGTTTTATCACATCTTGTATGGGCCTTATGACCTTACATTTACGATATGGCTAAACGTGAATGGTCAAATCTTAAAACATTAGCAATTAAACTATCTGGCCAGTTCTAGTTGGCCATACCAAGACACTATTTCATGATTTAGTCGAATATTTCATTTGTTAATGACAGCGGTTTATTTTTGTTTGTGATTGATGTTTTTGTTATCCAGGTTAGAAGCCATCATGTCTGAAGATATTATCAATTTAGAATTTTAATTTAATACAAAATTCTTAATTTGTCATATGTATGGCCTTAATGTAAGTTAAACATTGTAAGATATTTGATTCTCAAAATAATAGGAAAAAACCTGATCCAAGATAGCGGCTAAATGGATAAAAAGCTGCCTACCATCAATCAATATATATGTATATATGTATATATCAATAAAATCATCAAATACAACATTTCTCGGTTTTTTTAATGAAATACTCGGAAACGACAAAAGTACGCGTGACGCAGTAGTTGACATTGACGGCATTATCAGTAAAGACCAACCAAATGAAAATGTTTTGTCTAAGATTAATTGAGAATCAGGACTCCACCACATCATACAGATAGCACAGTAAGATTCCAAATTAAATTATCAATAATGATAAAGAAATTACGAATAAGAAAGCTCAAAATACATTTTCTACACAACACTAAATATATCTACTAATTTATGATAGATCCAAAATACAGAGCAAATAAGTATGGTGAAGTCGACAGCGCTTAATAACTACTGTACTATGGTTACACAAGATAGTAAGTGAAACGGGACCAGCCCTCTTTTCCGGCCAGTAGCCACTACTCTTATGGCAAGCGTCGGCCTGCGAGAGCCGGGCTCCGCCCGCGCCCTCCGCCTCCGTCACCCGTCGACGGCGCCACTACCACACATACCATCCATGCCGTCAAATCAAGAGAGTGGATCTCATTTTAATAATCCCCAATGAAAAAAGAGGGGTAATATGTCTTTGCATGTCTGTCTGTCTATGACATTGTAGCTCCCATATTGGTGACCAATGTTTAATGTTTATTAGTTTGAGTTAACTGAGATGATGCTGTTAACAGGCCATGATCACTCGTTTCGAAATTACAAATAATTCTATAATGTGAGTTTCAATTTCCATCGGAGGTTGCAGAGGGCGCAGCGGATACAGCGACGGAATGGCGAGAGCAGCGAGCGGAGCCGCCAATACCAGATGTGGCGAAGTCGTGACCGGGGGCTGGTTGCACGACCACCCGCACTTGCTGCGTTGGCTCGCGGCCGCATGAGTAGAGGCCGGCGTGGTGCGCGCGTGCGGCGGCGACGTGCAGCCGCGCCGTGAGTCGGCCGCCGGCCGTCGTTTCTCCGGCGCGCATGTCTGTAGGCACTGCGGTGCCGTCTCGCTGCCACTCGGCACGCTGCTCGACACGCAGCCCGCACTCGACGGTGAGCGGCGCACCCTCGCGCACCACCACGCGCGCCTCCGCAGCGCCCTCTGCGCACCATGACCGCAGACCACTCGAGCAACACCCTACCTCCCACCCCATCACCTACACCGCTTCGCTCAAAGCTATAGTTTACATATGACAGAGCCACATTTGTTGAATCTATACAAGCGGTTTACTTGTCCGAAAGTGATGCAGGTAGAGAGGAGTGCCCGGCATGCATCCAGTGACGGCACCGGGGTGACATTTCAATTTTTTCTTAATTATATAAAATAAATATTATATGAGACTTTACAACAGACAGTCTACAAGTCTTGATTAACTTTCCATTGAGTATAGTGAAATAATCAGTCTCTACAGGCAGCCTCTTTCACCTGTGTTATAGTGTAACACACTGGCTCGACACAGAAGAGGCATGAAGGAAGTAGCGTACATCCAATACGCAATAAAATCTCTAGTGTTATCAGTTGGTTATCAGTTATCACTTACTGCATCGCGTGTTATTCGATATATGTTTACATTGTACAATACTGTCCTCATTATCATATGAACAATATTCTGCTACAAACAATAGCGTAATTAATTACTTTAATCCTGTTTTTATATAATTACCATTGACGCAGCCGCTAACAGGCTACGTCCTGGTATAGAAGTACTCAATACGCTAACTGTTAATTTAACATTAGTGTTACGTTTTCAATGGTACATTATTACTGCTTTGCTGTGGGCTACAAGACGTGTACTACGCAAACTAGGCACGCAACCCGTTCCCGTCACCGTGTACGGCTTAAACATACAATAATTTGTAACGACACACATTGCATTCAATGAAAAAAGACAAAGACCATTAAATCATCTAATGACATCATGCGCGAACTAGCCCTGACAAATGACGGCGCGCCCTGGATGGCGCCCTGCACGACATGAACGGGGGACAACTATTACACCACCATCTCAAGTTATTGATTAGTGGATAATACATTATCAATAATAGGGCTCTGATAAAAAATCTTACCTTGGGCCTTACTTGGCACAGCACTGGCTAAAAATAGAAACGCCAGTGACAAACATTGCAGGGCCCGCATGGTTGCTTGTTTTATGGTCACTTTGTTCGAAATTGAATAGTTCTCAATAAAATTGCGTTGAGCGCACCCAAAACTCAAGAATAAAAATCGATGATACTCAAACCATTACTTTAAGAACAATGATGATTAGATTGTGGACAAAAGAAAATGGCGTACGACCAGTGTTGTCAGAACTTAGTTTGGAAATTCCCCGCATTATGTTGAAAAACCCCCTTTTCATATCGAAATTCCCCTCAATAAGTTTGAAACCATTGTGGTAGTATGTACAGGCTCAGATTATCTAAGTGTACAGGCTAATTTTCAGAGCTGATATTTATGACATCTGTTACTTATAGTATCAAATACATTTAGTTACAGAGTAAAATCAAGGTAAATTATCCAAGAAAATTCCTTTATATTCCCCTTTTTTACCCTCATGTACCCGAAATGCCCCCGAAAAGGGGGAATTCCCCTCAAAATGGCAAGACTAAGCACGCCAGTACTGAGTGCGCTGTGCGACCAACTTAAAATTAAACATTCTTCCATAAAATAAACTACCAAAAACCTGTCATGAAAATTTAAAAAAGCCAAAGTAACTAGTGATGTTGATAATTTTGAAAAGTATTTCACAATCGTCTAAACCCAGTCTAAACACTACCCATTATGATTATACTAAGGCCGACTTGCACGATGATCGTAAATCGAGATTAGTAGTACTAAACACTATTAAACATATTTACGTAAAATTTTCACACGATTTGACGTTTTATAATTTCTTTACTCTCATGAATTTTTGTCTGTATAATTCCTTCAAAGGAGCTACTGAACTACAAAGTTCCATAAATCCTTTATCTTATGCGTATGTAAAACACGCGACGATTAGCTGCACGATGTGCGACTGTTGGGACTTGGCCATTCCCAATAAAATAAATACACCCAATAGTCACACATAGTCCTGACCCCACACTAGGTTAACCTGTATCGTGGGTATCAGGAGTTACGAAGAACTTGTGGTCCCACAACACCCATACCCGAAACAAATATTTGTCTCGGTGCGAGAATCGAACCCACAGCCTCTCGCTTCGCAGCCGGCTACACGCACGCTGGGCCACGGAGGCTGTTAATTCTGTATATCGACAGATTTACATAGTGGAAGTAAAATTTTGATTTTTGACACATCATAAGGTAGTTTACCTGTAGGTACGTAATTGTATTGTAATGTTTATATATAAGTGCATGAAGGTTTCTTCGTAAGTCCACTTACGTGAGTGAAAGATACCATTAATGTCGATTTAGGCCTAAAGGATAATAGAATAAAACACATCATAACATCCAAGTTTATTGAATAGTTGATAGGTATAACACCGGCTGCCGCGAAACACTCTGGCCCATTGTACTCACAGAATGACGGGTCATGCGCTCTACACTAGTGTAAGATTTTCAAAACAATTTGCAGACAGCAAACAATGCAACAAACTGCCAAAGGTTTAATCCATGTGCATTTTTATCCCTTTTATACGCTCAAGCCTGTAACCCCTGAAGGGGAAGGCACAGCCTATCGCCTGCAACTGCGCCACCGAGCCAGCCTCTTCCATTTTATACTTTTTTCTCAGACAAGTGAATGACGAGATGAGTAGGTTGCTCGACCTCACAATAGTCACACCTGCAGATAAAAAGAAGCAACACCACACAGAACTTTGTATTACGAAGTACTGCACAGCACTCATCTCGAGACATAGGTACGATTTAAGTCTTATAATGTCCAGTAATTTCATTGGCTCCAATGTCCTGCAAACTGTGCATACACACGGCTGTTTGATGACAGAAATAAACAAAGCGGTGGTACCTACTCACTACATATAGGTAATGTCCTATATCAAAATCACAAACCCAGTTATCGTCTAAGAGCAAATCGATTTGTTTAACGTCTGCAAAGTATATTGAAAATACTGTACTGTACTGTCAGATTCCGCCTCACAATGGCGTAAATCGAATTGTACCTAAATAACAAATCGATTAGACCGCATGTAACTAAAATCGCAAACGCCAATGCGGACTAGCTTTCGAATTTTGCCATGCGGCAACATGCCATATGCGACGGGCGACTAAAATCTACCTTGAAAATACTCGGTCGCTGGCGATCGCCAACATGTGGGATACCTGCTCTGACAAATATTTTCGAACAAAATGATAACCTACTCGCTTGCGATTTGTAAATGCTACGACTTTGTCAGGCGATTTGGTATGCGAAGAGCCGCACGGCAAAAATCGACTCATGAAAATCTATTACTACGAATAGAGCGTAGAGCACGCGCTCTAAACCCGGCGCCAGACACGTAAGCAAAGATTGAACATGAATTTCCAACAATTTATGTGTGCAAAATAGGAACGCAATACACTTGTCAAACTTGTTTCCATTCATTTGCATTTTAATTCAAATTACTAATCTGTGTCACTAAACATTGTAAATTTGTTTGGCAGGTCGTCCGAACTTAGAACTTTCTTTACTTTAATGTGCACATAAAAACGGACACTGGATAGCAAAATGTATAAAATATGTTCAAACTTTGCACACATAAGCAAATGCCCGTAGGTACACTTCGCGACGTTGTACCTAGATATTTACGTAAGTACTTATTTGTTTGGCGCTGGCATAATGCAACTACTACGACACAGTATCTTTGGAACTTATATTAAGTATACGCCTCTTTGGCTTCCTACAAGAGCTCGACCAACATCCACCATCACGCAGAATATTATTCATACACCGTGGCGTACACGCATGTTTTCACTTGTTTATCGATAACTAGTTGCCTTCTACCTCTGAGCTTATTATGGGCATATCCTGATTGATCAGCGAGTAAAGCCACAGTATTAACACTCGTCGGTAAAGCTCGCTCACGTGGCTGGATCGCGGATCGTAGGGTGGTCCGTGTTTCTCTCTAGTGTTGAGTAGGACACGATTTTTAATTATGTTTGTAAGAGTAGCCTATTTTTTGTTCTGAGCCAGTACAAGGTAACACTTCAAATGAGGCGAGGCGTCTTCAAGGTCACTCGTTCATTCTCACACTTTCACGCACGCAGTCTGCGTGATGGGAATAGTAAAAGAGCGACGCGAAAAAGATTTCAAGTGGTACTACATTTAAAAAAAAATACCCGTCTTACATTTTTTCTTCATGTACCGGACAAATGTAATGTATGTCATACTCAACACTAGCGGTCTCATAAAACATTAAGAAAACTTATGTGTTTGCCATGTATATCGAGCTACGTACTGGTAGATGTGAATCAAATTTTATTAACAAGCACACTCGGTATATACACCGTTCTATACACGCTCGATAGCTGATCAGTTCTATGATCGAACCTAACTAGGCGGCGCACTACCACACCTTTGGATCAATGCCGAAGGTCTAGTAATTACAGACTGAATTCGCAGAATGACAAAGACTTTTCAGCTCACCAGTTGTCACTTGATTCGCGTAAATGTCATTTCATGGTAGTGTTGCGTAGGACACGATTTTTAAAGGAGTTTGAGGTGACTTGAACACTTCAAATGAGGCGAGGTGTCTTGGAGCTCACTCGTTCGTTCTGTCTTTCAAGCACGCACCCCCGTCAAGGGAATAGTAACAAAGTAACGCGACATAAAAAGTACTAATAATACCAGCCCTGTATTATATACGTCCCACTGCTGGGCACGGGCCTCCTCTACTGAATGAGAGGGGTTAGGCCTTAGTCTACCACACTGGCCTAATGTGGGTTGGCAGACTTCACATACTTTCGAAATTCTTATGAAGAACTTCTCAGGTATGTAGGTTTCCTCACGATGTTTCCTTCACCGTTAAAGCAAGTGACAATTAACAATTAATATACAAATAACTTAGAAAAGTCAGAGGTGTATGCACTTGGGGCTGGTTTCGAACCTGCGACTTTCGTCTCGACAGTCCATACCACTCCCCGCTGAGCTATCACTGCTACTACACATGCAAAAAAAATTGAGCCGCTCTTATATTATTTCGTCATGTCCAGGACAGATGTAATGCCTCTTGCATGTCCTACTCAACACAATTTCATGGTCTCAATCAGTTTGGATTCGTTTACAGTACGTACGAGTGTCGCAATTAAGAGTCGATGCCAAATTTTATCTACAACTTATTGAAAATTAATCGATATTTTTCTTTATTCTACCTGCTCTTATCCCACTCCAATATGGAGTTGGTGCACACTTTTTCAAGCACGTTGCAGAATTAATTTGACTAAGTTTTTACAACCGGCCGCTTGCCTGACGTCAACCCCTTCTGGGCCCTCTGAAAATGTATCGATGTAGGTAGTAAATACTGCCATGCGTGGTCCAAATAGATTATACCTAGTTACGTCATCTACCATCCGTATTTGTATTTATGGTGGGGACGTCTGCAAGTTGCACAGACGGGTGATCAGCTCACTTAAGTTGAACCATTTCACCCTTAATCCCAGTTTGCGCGGTACTACCACTTTTGCTTCGGATCTGACTCGATTTGCCCTAAATCCCTCTAAGAAAAGGTATCCACCGATAGGGTTCGGCTGCAGCTCAGACAGGCCTTCATCATCCGTGGTCTGTGTTGTAATCGAATTCAGTCTGTTCACTCGTCTGGCACATCGGAGTCCACCCTTTAGTTTTACCACTACAGATACAATAACGAAACATGGAATCACATACAAAGTAAACGCATAAAAAAACTGTCACAATCATGTCATACATAACATCAGTAAAATTATTTAAGCCCCATTTATAACACGACCGACGAAAGAATTTAATCAAGAAGTTGCGTTATGGAATTTTATAATAAGGACCCTATGACGCGTCCCGGCAAATGACAGTTTTCTGTGACATTCTCGCCTGTGTCGTACGAGAATGGAGGTATATTTAAATGAGGCTTTTCGCATTAAATACTTGACAACAATACATTTGCAGGGTATTAAAACAACACCAGCTGTTCTAATTTTACAAGAATTCACTCTAAGGAACGTTTTAAATTAGCCCCGATTTCACATTCTCGAATAGGGTAGTTTCCTTGTTTTATAAGCAACAGAAAATGATACGCAAAAGAAACCCTTTTATTAAAACACAATCAAAATTTGTTCAGAAATGTGTCCGCAGTTATGACTTTAAATGTTGGTATGAGGAAAAGTGGGTGCGTAGTAGGGATATCTCACTATCTCGCTTGCACGCGTGCACCATAATGAATATCTTAACATAGTGACGTCAAAGTTTGCGTCGTCTATCATTTGACAAGTACCCCTTCTACAGGATTTGAATGGCTTCTAACTTATTTATATTTGATCCGATTTATAAAATTCTTTCTGCAATAGATTTTGAGTAACGTAACTTATTGATTTAAATAATAAAAAAAAACTAGTCAACTACCCTATTGAATATGAGCCGAGATCAACACAATGGGCCTAGTTAGAACATTAGCAAAATAACTTGTCAGATTCTCAATGTCTCTATTGTTTATAGAGATTCAAGGGTGGCAAAGCGTAAAGGGGAAATGAAGTGACTGACTTCTGCTTGAACACATGGGCGTAGCTAGGTAGGGGGCAAGGGTGGGCGCTGCCTACCTTAAAAACCTCATTGCCCCCCTAGAAAATCACAGCCTACAATTAGAGTGTAAATTGCATGTTCGCAACTAGGTAGGGGCAAAAGTGGGTGCCGCCTACCCTAAAAATTACATTGCCGCCCCTAGGAAAAAATCCTAGCTAAGCTAATACCTGAACAAGTTATTTTGCGCGTGTTACAATGCATTTCATCGCTCGAACGATTACAGTAAGTATCTATACAGAAGATCTACATTTGCGCTGCAAGCTAACTACAAAATTGCAGTTCCGGAGGCCCAAATCCCTCCCCCTTGCCAATCCCCATTCCTTTAATATCGGCAACGCGTTTATGATTCTTTTGATGCGGGTATTTATAGGCGGTGGAGATCACTTACCATCAGGTGACCCACTTACTCTTTTGCCGGCCACTGCTATAAAATATGGGGACTGACTGCATCTGCATCTACAGTCGACGTGCAATTGTTTTGGAGTCCAATGCAGTCAGAATAGACCCTAACGCCCGTATTCAAGAACAACACTTAATTGAGCTCTTCGCTATGCATAGATTTCTGAATCAGGATAGGTCCGTTTTATTTGGAGCTAACACCAATCACGTGTACAGAAATCATCACTATGCGTTAGCGCGCACTATGAGACTTCATAAAGTAGGTTTGAGAATACAGGACTCTTAAGACTAGTAGCAAGGCCTGCGGGTGAATAAGCGATACCCCGGACATAAACAACAATACAAACACGATACTGAGTGGCGTTGATAGTACTACATTCAATGCAAAACAAACATTTTAAAACCAAAAATGAAAATTTGAGAATTCAAAAATACAGCAATTTTCAACCAAGGTACATTAAAAATGGACACGACAACGCATTATAACTTCTGGACACTTGAATCTATACGAAAACCTAAGGATTAGAAAATTACTTATTGTATGCAATATGGGATACTATAAGCAGTCATAAGTATGATCAAAATCAACCATCAAAATAAAATGACAAGAAACGTAATTCAAGCAAAAAAAAACCGCACCAAAACTCTGTGCAAAGGGGCGGGGCTATAAAAGTCTGTGTTGCTCGTTCATTCATCAATTCATAAAAATTGATTCATGATCTCTAGTTGACATTTAATACGTCTAATTTTTGCGCGGTGCAGAACGACGTATCTCGATTTAGAAATTAATTATTCATACATTAACTTTTATGAAATAAAGTTGATTTTGAACGTTCTTTAATTTTTGTTGCATGCATGAGATTTACGTGCGATTTTACCTTTGCATGTGTAAGAAGGTGGAGTCGTATTTTTGGCAGATTCATATGAGAGTTATCATTCTAGTTATCTTATTTCGATGATATTAACCCATTAGTTTTCAGATAAAATCAATTGTCCACATATCAAAATACGTATGCACGTTGCGTACGTGGGTTCAGCTGTCTGTCACCTTTTGTAACCATCAGTCAGCGATAAGTATGATCGGTTACGTCGCTGTAACGATCTTCGCCTAATATACCGGATGTAAACGAACCGCTTCCGAAAACGAAGATAGTGATAGTGGTGATTACAAACACGATACTACAAAAAAATCGCGAAATAAGTCTACATAATTTATTTAATTTATTACGCAATCTTGTTTGAACCAATAAATACAGTGATGTTTTATTTTAATAATGATTAAAATCGTCTTTTATAACGTAATGTAAATCCAAAAAAAACATCTGACCGGAATCAGCTGTGCGATGGCGTGACGCGCGGCGTGATGTACCTACTGAGAATTAGCGCGCTGGTCATTGTTTTGATTGATTGCTTAGCATTACTACGTTTTACATAACGTTTCCAGTTTATGTAAAAGTTTTATTACCATTTCGGCTTCGGAAGCGGTCCCCTTACACCCGGTATAGTCCTAGATTTACAATACGCACAAAATAACTTGGCCGGGCTGAAGTTAGTCGCGAGCGGCTTCGCTGCTACATGACATACACTCATTTGACAGCTGATGATTTTATATTTTGATATCCCAAATTCTATTTTATAGAAACAAAAACTTAACATGGTACCGCCACCACCACTCTGTATATGTATAATTAGGTATTTATAAACACTCAAGAATACTGAAATTGTTTATATAACAACACATCCTTGCACTCTACCACTCTGCATGCATCACTTAACTACAAAACGACGGAATGAACTGAAACAATGACGCGGCCTGAGAACTGAACCGCCACCTGTCGCCCGCCGCCTCCCGCCCGATACTAACGGCTGTTACTACTATATAACACTGCCATCTCGACTGCCACCGCACTACTCTTCCAGACAGAGTTATGCCCAAATCTGAAACAGAAATTACCATCAATCAGGATCATCAGCAATGTGACTAAATTGGTTATGATGTTAAAGACCTGTTGTGCAGTCCAAATAATATAACGTCAACCGTCAAGAGACTTTGCATCCCTCGACGATCGGCAGTTATTATTATGTCTACAGTACGAATGGACTCGTCGACAATACACATGGTTGCCTTATATTGTGGATGTTCATAGACGCGGAGATCGTACTCTATTTGCACGTTAAGCAGCTTTGCTACAAAAGAAATACGATGAAGAAATGAGTAGGAGTGAATATTTACCCTGACGGTGGAGTCCCATGATGCTGTGGAGAGTGCCGTGCCGTCAGGAGCGAGCTGCACGCGCGTGACGCGGTGCTCGTGTCCACACAGCACGCACACACGCGCGCCACGCAGCGCGTCCCACGCACACGCAGTGTAGTCGCTGTAGCCCGCGAACGCGAGCCGCCCGCTCACCGACCACTCCACCGAGTTGACGCCGAACAAGATGCTGTCCTTGCCGTACCGAGCCACCTCACGGTCAGCGCGCAGGTCGAACAGTCGACAGCACGAGTCGTCCGACCCGGTGAGCAACGAGTCGCCCGACGGATGGTACTTCACCGCGTTCACGTCAGACAGATGCGCGTCGAACGCCTGCACCGCCTGGCCGGTGCGCATGTCCCACACTAGTACGGAGCGGTCGCAGGAGCCCGACGCGAAGGTGTCGCCCATCTCCGAGGGCGCCAGGTCGAGGCTGGTGACGTCGGCGGTGTGAGCCTGGAAGCTCTGCAGCAGTTGTCCGGACTCCACGTCCCAGAGTGCGCAGGTGCCGTCGCCGCTGCCCGTCAGTAGTTGTCGGTCTGTGTGTGGGAACAGACATGCGGACACGTACGATGTCCGCGTGGCGACGGTACGCTTGCGAGCTGCTGGCTCCTCCTCGCCCACAGGGAACACAGTCACCTTGTTGTCCAGCCCACTATACAACAACGTACAGCATCATTTATCCACACCTGTTTTAGACCCATAAACAAACATTTCCCTCCTTGCTTATAAAAACAACAATTTAAACAGACAGTTTTATTAAAATTGCCTAATGTTTTATGTAATAATAGTTCCTATTTACTTTTTAACAATTACGTAATTATTGAAATTATGTATATATGAAGTGATAGCTAAGCGGGGAGTGGTACGGACTGTCGAGATGAAAGTTACAGGTTCGAAACCAGCGCAATACTTATCAATGTTCAAGCGATCAATGTTCTATTACGCGAGTTACACTGAATCACAATATGCTTAGTATTTTCTAATGCATTTGAAGTTCGTGAAGCTCGTTAATTTAACTATTTAAACATTTAATTTATCTGTTTATATAAGTTTTTTGATTTCGATACATAAAGAGGAAATAGTATTGGCTTGCTGTCATACTTTGCTCCATTTCAGAGTCAACAATACATATAACAAAAAAAAACGAGCCCGCGTCGTGCAATTCAACAGCGAGAATCATATAATGCGACCTCGTAAACTAGTTGTCTGATATATTCTCACCTATATCGTACAAAACTCCATGTAAATAAGATATTTTGATACTCACCCTGCCGCTATGAGTGTGCCAGATGGTGCGTAGGCACAGGCCATCACCCAAGTGCTGGGCATGGCGATGGTGAGCTCCTTAGTGGCAGTGAATGCATCCCACACTATCACTTTGCCATCCTGAAATATCACAAGCCATTCTATTATGTTTAAACATTAATAATTGTTTTATCATTATATAATAATAAACAATTTCGTGTAATTGCCTAGTGTATTTGACGATGCTATGTATGTTATGTATACATTAGTTGATATGATTTTTATACATAAGTTCCTTTATTTTGTACTGACTTGTCATAAGCGCTATTTTAATTGCCTACATGATTAATAAAACTATTTCATTTCATAAACTAAAAAAAAAAATACTAACACAACTTTTTCGAAATAAATCATTTGTATACCTATTGTGTGATAGGGAAATGTTTGCGAAAACTAAGGTAGGTTGTTAGATTGCTGGTGATTACGCGACACATTACCACAAAAAAATATCAAATAAATTTACCAATTTTTTTTCATATATGTGGCATGTTCCACATAACGTACTTCGATAGAAATTAGGATTATTAAATAAAATAACCATTTAAATAAAGCAACATAATGAAAAAAAAGGCTGTCGCTCAGGATTAACGGTTGTCATAGAAAAAAAAATTGGTAGAATTATTTCGCAATTTTTTCAGTGATATCATGTCGGTAATCATCAACATTACCACCAATCTTAGATTTCGGAAGCATTTCCGCTTACAACCAGTATATTACCTAAAATATCCTTGTTTATTGTACCCAGTAAATTTTAGCATGTAAAAACTGTACTACAAAGTTGCAATATAGAAGCTATACCTGTGAAGAGGAGACAATGTGGCGCTTGTCTGGTGACCAGTCGGAGCAGAGCACCTTGGCCTGGTGGCCTTTCAGCACGCGACGCAGCTTCAGGTTGGGGAACGTGATTTGCTCCAACCTCTCCGCCACGCATGACACTGTCCATTCAACAACTGTTTATGTTTAGACTTTAAATTCATAAAATTTCTGTAACACAACTAGAAAGTTAGTGCCTTGCATGTGTTAGGAAAATTGAATATGGCAATTTAACAAATAATGAAACAATGTATTGATAAACCTATTTATTATGAATACGGACACTGGCTTGAAACTGTAGATAAAACAATGTACTTTATATTGTATCCATCATTTCCTTAAATTGAGGGTGGTTAATATTATCCGGTAGTTTCTTGGAGTGGGAAAACTATGATAAAAAGAGGGGTCTTATCATTCGGAAGTACAGAATGATTTAGTTTGTGTTTCAGGGCGAAGCTCTGCCAGTTTGATTTTTAATATATAATAATAGTAATTGTAGTAAATAGTAAAATAGTCTGACTGTTGAATATTACCTAAAGCTAAGTATTATTTGTGACTTATGTATTAGTATTACATTAGTTTATTTACAGTGATATATAGGATATACTGATGGGTTTTGTTCCGCCACTTATTTTCTCAGTTATATATTCCGAAGTGGCGGTAGTTTATTAAAAAGATATTAACTGTATGTTCTTTGTTTTATTTTCTGTTTTACCTACTTATTTACTTCCTCAGAGAAGTTCAAATGTCGTAGTAAATTACAGATCGTTACAAATGACTTATCCCTGATGGATTTTATACCAATGAAAGTTTATATATTTTTATATATCACATGCAAGACCATTTGGATAGGAATCATTGGTTTTTTTATTTGTGTAGTCGAGCAGCAGTGTGTAAGTATTTTTGTGTTCCAGTTTTAACAACATTTAATCCAGAGCAATTACTTGTTCTGATCAGTGTTATTGCGCAGTAGTGGCGCTTACCATCAGCAATGACCCACTTGTTTAGTCATTCAGACTCTTAAAGCAAAAACATAAAAATACACAAGTTATATTGTCACAATGTAACTGAAATTGTAGAAAGTTTCTATATCCAGTAGTTAAGTAAGCTCGATATTTAAGTGGCACAAGTGTTGATTGGTTGTAATCTATGCTGTATGAAATTAACTCATAAAAAGTATGTTTCACACAGACTCCACAGTAGCTAAAACCCAAAGCGAGATATACAGATGTTGTTGCGAGTTAGACACGGAAATAGTTGCACTGAGTCTAGTCACTCACGCGAGACATCGTTGAGCTTCTGCCGTTCCTCTTCGAGTTTCTGCTTGAGCGCCTCCACCTCACGCAGGAGCGACTCGAGGGTTTCCTCGGGGCTTGCCGCCACGGCCGTGTCGGCCGCCATACCGAGCCGCGCTCGCCGCGCCCGATCTACCACCGCATCCCCGGCCGTCGGCCGCACCAAACACTCCGTACGGGTTCCTGCACCAGCCGTGGCGCCGGTCACACCCGCTTCACCGTCTATCGCGACACTGATGATTCAATCATGTTGAATTTTAATCATACTTTACGATGACCTTAGGTTTCAAAGGTTTTTCTTGAACCTAAGATGGAATCGATAACAATCCTCTCTCGCCCATTTGGAACGTCAAATTGACATTAGATTTAGGGTAGCCCGTTCCTGTATCGTTTTTAATACTCTATTACAATTTTTTTATACTGATGTATCGATTATGTATCAATATTTTTATCCTTAAAGTATCTAAGTGATAGTAATGTAAAAGACGATGGTGTTCTTAACGGAAACAATATTTTCACTATTCTAAAGCTCAGATTCAAGAAACATACGATTGTCTTTGATGTTTTGTGCATTTCATTTTCTTATGTTCTCTGATTTCTCATTCAACGTCTTTATCATGATTATTTGGAAGGAAGAGACTCTATCTTTGACTAGAGATGACCTGTAAGTTGTCATCATGAAATGAAACGGTTTCGTTGATTGTTATCCGTCCCCCACTCCTTAACTTCAAAAAATTCACTTATATAATATTTTCTACTAGCCAATATGACGAAACGAAAGTGTCACTCGCCTAATGGTAAGCGTCACGCCTACCTGCCCATAAACAGACACAATATTACAATGCACCTTGCGGATGTGCAGATGAAGTTGGTTGCATCCGAAAACGCCGTCGCCGATTTGCACAAGGAAGTCAGTAATTAGGCCACCACCCGATGCACCAAACATCAACTTGTGGCGTGGAGCTGACCTTCATACGTCATTGGCAAGTTATGCGTCAGCAGTTTTGTCATCGTCGCATTCATGGTTTGTTGAGCCTGCGGAATGCGCTTCTAGCGCGCTCCAGCGAACCAGCGCGAGACGCTTGTCGCTTTCGCGGACAAGTGCCACAAGATCGCAGCCAGACAAAGTGCTACTAACATAGTATTAAGTTTATATTACCATGGACACAATGGATGTAGGTAACTATTTTGATATATTATAGTGTTTGTTTGTAAGATATGTATTTATGGGCCATAGTAACCTGAAATAAACGATATTATTATTATAAAACTTTGAATCCTCCTCTCATATAGGTACCTAAACACTTAAATACCAATAGGCAAACAATGCTCCCAACTTATTAATAAACAGGAAAAGATGCGAACAAAAACTTCAAAGCTATACCATACGATTAAAGATGTAAAGTGCCCATCATAAACTTTATATTTTGTACGTCAATATGATAAGAGTATACGATACGAGTATTTTTGACCGATACCTATTTGGTACTCGGTTGTAAAGTATCGATACTAAAAATAATAGTAATGAAAGCAAGGAAATACTCGAGTAAGTACTTGTATTAACTCGTATCGTTTCATCCCTATTTGCAGGGCTGCCAGATTGTATATTTTTATACCAAAACTGTACAATTATGTTCCAAATTCTATCCTTTGGCAATCGGATACAAACTTATTTAATAGAAATACCTTTTACTCGCGGCTCCACTTGCGTGAATACCTGTATCTGGAACAACCCCCACACTTTTAAAGCAGTTCACCCCCTAAGGACATATCACAAAATATGTAGTTGCCTATATTTTGTTTTTAGGAGTACTCTCTTACGAAGTTCCGAGTTGAAATGTCCATTTTTTCTCCAAACAAACGTACATCTCCTATTTTACTCCTTTATGGACAGCATTTTCTAAAATCCCTTATTAGTGCCCACTTACTTCATTCAATGCGCATTCTTTTAATGGCCGGGCAATAACCATTCTTACTACCCGCCTTCTAGAAAAAGTCCTTTTACGGAATTCAAGTAATAAGTACATGTCTAAGGGGGATTAGAATGTGGCGTAAAAATATGACACAAACTTTTGTACCATTTGATTGTGATTGGTCGAGAGACCAAAGTGCGACATTTTACGACATAAAGCTAGAATGCAACACGTTTCGACGCAACATGACACTGGTTATTTAATATTGAAGAAACGAGAGACGATATCGCTTAGAAGACGCAACGCGACGTTCACGAAACGAAATGTTTTTTCAAAAACGTTTCGTTTTAAAAAAAATGCATTTTAAGGAGGCTGATGTTCTTTTTGGTAAGCTTATGAATCGTACTTTTTAGATAATTCTTACGGGCAACACTTCGGTTGACACTTGATCGTCATTGACGGTTATTTTTGATTTTAGTAAACTTGTAACAAGTGCGGAAATTCCAAAATGAATAATGCTCGTTTTCATGTAGAAGTGGTCCAAAAGAAAGAAAGTCGAGCAAACAAGGAACGTGTTAAAGAACTTGTGCACTCATATCTACTGAACTTCGCGTCTTTGACACCGGGTGCTTGTATCAATAATACAGATTTTGACTATAACGACGAATTGAAAGAACACATTTCAGCAATTAACTTTTGTGATGTCGACCACCATACA
Source organism: Mimas tiliae (assembly GCA_905332985.1). Taxonomy (NCBI): domain Eukaryota; kingdom Metazoa; phylum Arthropoda; class Insecta; order Lepidoptera; family Sphingidae; genus Mimas; species Mimas tiliae. The sequence continues at coordinate 2,650,910 of HG995256.1, read as the reverse complement.
GACATGTCCGTAACAGATGTAGAACTAGTGTACCATGTATATAAGTTGGACACATTCGGTGCGGAAACCGATACAATGACGGATGCGTCCACTGGCGAGGAGTTTGCAGCTGCAGACGTGTGGGCGCTCCCTGCCGAAGAGTTTCACGGTCTTTGGGAGAGTCTAGTCTATGACTCCAAATTAAAAGAAGATACAGTACGGTTTGTAGAAACTGCGCTTGAGTTTGCGGAACGCGGCGTCGACCCGCATATTATCGGGTGCAACCGTGTGGTGTTGCTCCACGGGCCGCCCGGCACCGGCAAAACAAGCCTGTGTCGCGCGCTCGCGCAGAAACTAGCCGTGCGTCTTGGTGACCGCTTCCCGCGCGCGCGTCTCATAGAAATCAACGCTCACGGACTCTTCTCCAAGTGGTTTGCAGAGAGCGGTAAATTAGTAGCGCGGCTGTTCGAGCGAGTCACAGAGATCGTCGCCGATCGGCGGCTGTTGGCGTGCGTGCTTGTCGACGAAGTGGAGTCGTTGGCGGCAGCGCGCCGTGCTGCTCTCGCCGGCCTGGAACCCACGGACTCTATACGCGCAGTCAACGCGCTACTTACGCAACTCGACCGGCTACGGCGACAACCGAACGCGCTCGTGCTGACCACTTCTAATGTGACAGGTGCCATCGATGTCGCTTTCGTCGACCGTGCAGACCTCAAGAGACACGTGGGCACGCCGTCGGCGCGTGCCGCCTATGAGATCCTGCGAGGATGTTGTGAGGAGCTGATGGTGCGTGGGTCGGTGACGCCGCGCGAGAGAATGTTCGCGCTACCTGTATTGGAAGGCTCGCGGTTTGCAGAGAGCGATCGCTCCCGCGCCAGTCTGAAGCTGTGGGCGACGGCGCGTGAGGCGGCGGCAGGTGGTGTGTCGGGGCGCGCGCTGCGCCGCCTACCGCTGCTGGCAGTGGCACTTCACGCACCGCGCATCGGATCTCTGTCTCTAGAGCAGTTTTTGGAGGCCCTGCATGCAGCATTACAATCGCATCTTGCAGATGCGTTAGCGCTGGCGGAAGACTGCGCCCCCATTGTTAATGGACACTAATCCAATGAGAATGCATTTGAATCTTGATATCTGTGATATTGGTACTTATGTGTGTAGTGTATGACTAGTTACTTCTGATGATCTATTATATTTTATAAGTCAAAATACTATCTTATAAGCATAAAATAGCATTTATTATCCTGTATGAATTGAACATTGGTAAACTGTAAAGGCCTTATAAAATATACACCAAACCAAAATGTGGCGAAAATGAACTGAGCCACATTACATGGTTTATTAGACCTAATCACTGTTTCACTTTATGTAACTCCATCAGTTCACTATCTATTTGACTAATTGATACTATTACTATTTACTATCTCGTATGCCAAAAATAGTATATATAATTGTATATAAACTGTTTAGTGCATACCCAAAAAGAAACATCTGATTTTTGTTTTAGAAATAGACCAAAACTGTTAAAATTGTAAGATTTAATTTATATAAACTTAAAACTGATCATTATTTTACAATTTGTTTTAATGCGTTTATATAGCAAAATCTAGTGAGCAACTGAAGTTTGGATTTTGGCTAGTTTATTCTGCCCGGGTATCAGCCAGGTCCTACCTTTCTTATACACTTGTATTTCGCCAGGCCTCGAGCATCTTCTATAGTGAGACCATTGCCTCTTACGTTTGCCGCTAATAAGTCAAGCCAAAATTTTATGTCCCCAGGTATTATTTGGCACAGGTATTTGTTGCATTATGTCTGTTATAATCCTGCAGTATTCTCTAAATGTGATCAAATCATTTTCAGAAACATTCCTAGAATTTAACCAGTCATTGGGCATCTTAAATTTTCAATTATGACCTTTGCTCCAGTCCACCACTTAGCCTAAGTTGCGGCAATACGGGACTCTGACGTCGAGAGTGATCCCAATAAGTTATGATTATTGGTGTCGCCAAGATTGGGCAAAAGCTGCGATTGCTCATCATCAGCTTGTGAGCTAGCTGCCGGAAATGCTCTACGAAGCTCCATCAACTGTCGAGGGTAAGTCCCAGATACTTCATGGTTGACTCGACGCCCATGCAAGCTCTTCCCATTATTATATGGGTACTTCAAGGCAGTGCATTCCAAAAACAATTACTTTAAAAAATGTGTAAATGTGACTGTGTAGTGGAAACATCTCACACATGCACCATAATGGTGCGGTGTCACAGCACTAGTGCATTTCTTTTCTGTCATCTGATAACTACTTCAATCATATTTGAATGGTTTGCATCTAATTTATTTTAAACATAACCAAGTAAAAAAACAGCAGATATAATTAGAAAAATAATTTTATTGAGTAATATTGATGTTGAATGGTCCTTGGTCACCGTCCTATGACCCATAGTAAGTTGAGTCCTGCACGTCCTAGATGGACTCTTTGTATTGCTGGCGGGTCGGAGCGTGCTGCCGCCGCTATAAACACTAGCATTGAACGCAACATGTTGTCACGACCGCGGCACACCTGAACACAATACAATACACTGCTATAGAAACATAACTGTAACAGTGAAGACTCCTCAGAGGGCTACTGGTGAACCAGAATGAGCTTCAGCAAAAGGTGGAGTACCACCTAAACTGGGATAAGGGTGAAATGGTTCCTGAATGTAAGCTGATCACTAGTCTTTACAACTCGCAGACATCCTTAAATACATTTGTTGCTAGGTGGTAAGTCCCTTGTATGCCAATAGCGAATAAATAAAATCCCATTAAAATGCGAGATTTTCTCGTAAAATACAGGCGAGAATATCACAGACAACTGTTATTAACGAGGACGCCTCATTAGATTCTTTTTTTTTATTGTATTTCGCGGTCCAATACTGTCCTGTGAATAACAACTTTCTGTTGTGCGTAAGATTCTCCATCTAGAAGGGGTCTTATTAAACTCATTTCTGCAAGTCTAAGGGTTTCTACCAGAGCTGGGAGTAGCGAAGCAATGCCAGAGGAGAGCAATAGGATTACTTTATTTTTAACCTTTTTTTTTTTTTTTTTTTTTTTTATACTGGCTCGGCAAAGTGACTACGCTACACCTGATGTTAAGTGCAGCGCAGTCCAAGAATACTGTCGACCAACGACAGACGATTGTGTCTATCGTAGGTCGGCAAGATTATGCCGGCCTGCCTAATTGCTTCTTCACACTCCGTTTAAAGGACCCCATATTATAGGAAGGAGGGAAAAACCTATTTCAAAAAGGAGGTTTTCAACTCATCTGTATACTTATATATAAATGTAATGTGTCACTAACTCCAAAAAATGAGCACTGACTGACGATTCTTTTTGTATTTGATTACTCAGTTTTTGGTAAAAATGCAGACGCACCTCAATAGTGTCGTCTCCAAGCGCGAGCACGTAATGCGGCGGGCGACGTGTCACGCGATGTATAGCGAGAACACGAGGACCGCGGGGCGCAGCACCCGGGGCGGAGCTCATGTGCACAGTAGAGAAGGGGCGGCGCACCCCTCCACCGGTCGGCATCTGCGTGTCCATGTACGACGCGAACAGCTGCAGCACCAGCTCCGCGTCCGTCGGCTTCGACTCCTCCCAATCTCCGCCACCGCCGTCCCATTTGTATCCGCTTAGGCATCCGCCGCGAGATAACTCTGGTGGTAAACATGCTAATGATAATGTTTTGAAAAATATTTCGAATGGTAAAAGAAATGGGAACATTGTTATGATTTTTTTTTAACATAATGTTTTCTCGTTCAGACAAACCAAAAGAACCTTAAACAGCTATAAATGTGATTAAAATGCTATATTCTTTAATCTTATTCAATATACTTATTTATTTATAAATATAAAAAAACAGTTGACGCCCGCAATCACCTGTGCAGCACGGCACAATCTGCCTACTGAGTATTGAATGCGCGCGGGTCATTGATCCCGACTTTAGTATTACCACGCTTTACATTGCGGGTTTCCAAAATGGCAAGAAAACAGCGAAATAATTGTGCTTTCCGTTTAATGTCCTTTAGGCTTCGGAAATTACTTAAATAAATCGGTTTGTTGTAGATTGGCTGCATACTTAACCTATAAAACTGAATAGAGGATCTCGCATGTCAGGCTATAAAAGTGGTGAAGTGCAAGTAGAAATGACATCATGGCGGTTCGGTATAAGAAAGGATTTTTTTTTCTTTAAGGTATGGGCCGGCAAACGAGAATGTGGGTCACCTGATGGTAAGTGATCTCCAACGCCCACGTACGCCCACAAAACCAAAATAATCATGGGTGCGTTGCCGACCTTAAGGGATTGGGAAGGGGAGGGGGATTTGGGCCTCCGGATATCTCACTCACCGTACGAAACGCAGCAGCAAGCTGCAACTTTACGCCGTCTTTCTGTGAGACAGTGGTAATGACCCGGACGAGCCGGCCCATACATGCTGTAGACCAGCGTCTACAGCGTGGCTCTACCACTCGAAAATCGGATTGTTGTTTGTGGGTTTTAAATGTGACTTTTTAAAGCTGGTTATAAATAGTGACATTCACCTCTAATCCGTTGCACAGCATATCGTTGGTCGGCGAAAGGTTCGAGGAAGGGCAGCAGGTTGTGGAAGCAGGTGGCGGCGGCAGGGCCTGCAGCTGCGGCGGCGGCCTGCAGACGCTCCGGAGGCGCCGCCCCCGCCCGAGCCTCCGCCCCCGCAGACATCAGCAGAGAGTCCAGTCGGGACATCTCACGCACTACACGCGACAGGATTGTTGCTTGGATCCACTGTGTATAATTACATTGGTTAATGATTGATTGTGGCCTCCGTTCATCCGCCACAAAGCCTGTAAAATATCTGGCCACTGTATGTGATGTTTATGCCAGCTAGGAATTTAAGCCAATCTAACTCCGACCAGAAGTGCAGGATAATTCTGCCTATCGAGCAAGCCTATAACCAAACCGGGCATTGATACTGAGCATTTCGTAATAGAAAATACCACTTTCACCCGACGTGGGGACCGAACCCGAGACCTCAGAGTGGGCCTCAGTCGTAACGCGTACGCATTACAACTACTCCACCCAGACAGTCTATTTATACTATTTGCCTCGGTGGCAAGTGGTATTGGGTTTTTCTATTACGAAATGCTCAGTATCAGCCCGGAGTCTGGAATTTGTGCCCGGTATGGCGATAGGCTCGCCCCCTATCACATCGTGGGACGGAGATACGCTCGGCGAAATGTGGGTGTACTGGTTACACCTCTGCCTACTCCTTCAGGGATCACAGGCGTGAGTGCGTATGTATGTATGCTTTTATTGTGGATGTTGTTTGACCATAAGTTTTTCGTAGTTCATGATACCCATGAAGCAGATAATCCTATTGAGGGATGAGAAGCGAGGAATTAGTGTGTGACTGTTGAATATTTATTGACGTCATTGTCTTCAACCAGTATGTAGTAATAAAGGATTTTTGAGTGGTAGAGTCACGATGTAGACACTTTTGTCTACAGCATGAATGGGCCGGCTCATTACCACTGTCTCACAGAAAACCAACGTAATGTAGCTGTAATGTGGGTGCTGTGTTTCGTACGGTGAGAGATATCCGGAGGCCCAAATCCCCTCCCCTTCCGAATCCCTTTCCTTTAAGATCGGCAACGCGCCCATGATTCTTTTAGTATTGTGGGCGTACATGGGCGGTGGGGATCACTTACCATCAGGTGACCCACTTGCTCGTTTGCCGGCCTATGCTATAAAAAAAAAATAAGTATACTCACAAGCCTCAGGTTGAGGTCGAACTCGGTGAGCCGCTGCGGGTCGAGCTGCAGGCGACGGCACGCCGGAGGTGACCGCGATCCGCGCGCGCTCTCCTCTGTACCACGCTCTGCACACAACCGCAATACCCACGTAGGGTGTTGGAGACGAAATTAGTCCGACCTTGGGGGCCATACTGGACAACAATAATTGTGACTGATAGAGGCCAATGGAGACTGAAGGAGGCCTATGCCAAAAGGCAAGCCGAAATTAAAGACATTTTATACGTAATCAAATACATAAGATATTGAAAAAATAACTAGTTTATACGTATTTTATCGCAGTTTAATTTTTATTTTAGTCCTGAATATTTTAGTTCCGAATGCTTTTCAGCCTTCATGGTCACGGGAGAGACTGTCTGTCCCATGAGTATGTAATATTCGCGTAAACATTAGAAATCACTATAAATAAGATAATATAATTAATAGAACATGCTAAAAAAAACAATGCTTGGAAATAAAGGGTTATTTATTGAAATGCCGTAATAGTTTTAAATATACGTACCGGTATCGACAGTGGCTAGTTGGTATAGTGGAGTGGCGAGTGGCGCGGCCAGTGGTGCGGCAAGTTGTGCTCCTGCCCACACTGATTCCATAGCAACACCACGCGCCTCCTCTTGTCTGTATCAACATAAATGACAATATTTATAATCAACTACATAACTGTTACAAACCACCAAGATTAATAAAAATATATCTAATTTGTTTGAATGGCTGAAAAGATTGACAGATTATCCTCAAATATCTAATGTATGAACCATCGCAATGATTCTAGCTTCATAGTAGCGCCTAAACAAATTGAAAGATTTTAATGCGTTTTTAGGATCCCCTACCCAAAGAGTATTAATGGATCCCTATTACAAAAGCTTCGCTTCGTCTGTCTGTCTGTTTAATTATTTTCATCCAATTTTGTCAGATAATCTTAACATCTATAAAACAATCTTAAATCCTTTAGTTGCATTTCAGTGTTCAGGCGTAAATCTTTAATCTGTATATTTCACAATAAAAAAATATAAAAAGTAAATGTTTAAGGGGGTGTACCGAACTCGCGCGAGTTCAGCTCGCTCTTGGCTTCCGATTTTTAACTTAGTACACTGTCACTGTAGGTCATTACCTGAGGTAATCAGCAAGCGTGCGACGATCTGCGATAAATTCGTCACGGGGAAAGCGCTCTGGCGAATGCGGAGAGTTTGGACTATGTGGAGAATAATGGGGAGTATGTGGAGAATAATGCGGAGAGTGTAGAGAATGGGGGGAATAGTGCGAGGGAGGAGTGCGCGGTGATCCCGGCGACAGACGCGACGGTGAGCCGGGTGATGCAGGCGAGGAACTCCCCGGTGATGTGTCTCGACGATGCGCGCACATCGACAGCGCCAGAGCCTCCGCCGGCCACACGTCCGGCGGCGAGGGAGGCGCCGAACTCTCACCACCACTGCACACCTCCAAAGAACGATCTGCAGTAACCAGATTCATATCAGCAGTGCTATTTGTACCCACTGCATAATACAAGTAACAAGCATTACAGTGTCATTCAGCTGGCTTGCCTAATAAGAACTGTGACTGCTAATAAACGGACATTCAGAACTTTAAATTACAAAAGAATGTAAGGCACTATGTCTGCAACTCACAGACGTCCCCACTTTTAATACAAATACAAAGATACTATAATTTTTGGGATAAAAAGTAGCCTATGTTCTAATCAAGGGCATGGTCTACTTGTGTGTTTAATCCAAATATCGAAGGGCCCAAACCACCCCTCCACTTTGCAATCTCTTCCCCTTAATGTCAGTAACGCATACATTATTCTCCTGATATTGTATATGTACACAACTGGTGGAGACCACTTACCATAAGATGACTGACTTGCACATTTGATGTCAGATGATATAAAATTATTCAGCCATTAATTTCATAACTTTCACATTTATATTACTAGGAAGAGGACTAGGTGGTAGATCCCCCGTATGCGATAGGCTGCCTCGGTAGGTACCACCACTTTGACAATTTCTGCTGCCAAGTAACTGTGTAAGCAACATTGTGTTCCGGTTTAAAGGACATTGAAGCCAGTGACATTACTGGATATGACACTTAAAATCCCATGTCTTGGGGTGAAGAGTGCAGTGCCACGTAGTACTTCACAATCAAAGTTTTGATTGAAATTGTCACGTCATTCAGGCTAATAAAATCAAATTAGAATAGTACTATTGAAAAATGGTGTACATGATAGCCAATTATTGTATTTGTAATTTTATTGTTCTGCAACATACCTAAGTCAGTATCTTTGAGTCCGAGTAAGTGTTGCTGACGTGGCGAGAGCGCGAGTCGCGCGCGCCTCCGCGGCAGCGCGCTCACCCCGTACTGCGCGAGGTTGGCCAACGCTACCAGTGCCAGCGCCAACTCTACATGGTGCATCAATGTCATGTGCCCCGGACATACTCTGCATCTGGGAATACATCTTAAATTATTCGAATCACCTCATTGCTCTAGAGGCAACATACTTACGCCCGGTTTCTGAAAGGCTGGTCAGTGTTAAATTAACTAATCAAATGTCAATTGAGTTGCTAGAAGCGTGATCAACATCTTTGATTTTACACACATGTTAGATAACATAACTTCCAAATTAATATGAAAAATAGTATGTCAAACGGTACTAAAGAGAGGACAAGTATAATTTTTTTCACTAAATAATGTTTCAGCAACTGGAATTGATTTGACAGCGATGTAAAATCAAAGTTCTGTTAATGTTAATTTGATTAGCCTTTTAGAAACCAGGCATCAGACTGAACAACTGTGAGAAAGAATAATGCCTCAATTCCCCAAAGGCTTGTTTGAACTGCACCCAAAACCACCAAACAGTGAAGATTATCTCTCAGTGGCTCTCAGAGGGCTACTGAATCCAATAGAACCAGGAGATCTTGTTTCGAATCCCGTCGGTCAATCACAATGTGTTTCAGTTGGTAGAATATGATAAATTTGAATTTTTGCTTGGTATGGTGATCCATGATACAACTATTCACCCCCTATCAAAGATCAAAAGCTTGGCAAACAGTAGGTGCACTTATTGCATTTCTGCTTACCTCTTCAGGGATACTGGTGTAAGAGCTTATGATAAATTATTAACGTGTTGTTTTTATGGGTTATTGTTTGTTTATACACACATTTTGAGGTTAGATTTAAATATTAACAGTCAAATTGTAACAGTGTGAAGGACAAAAATGCCGAGGGAATACAGAAGTCCCTGTACAAAATGTTATGTAAAGCCACAACAAACGAAACTCACAGGTCATATGCGAAGAGTAGAAACAGTACGCCGTTGACCGCGATCCATTTGAGAGAGGTGGCGCGCTTCTTGTTTTCGTAGTTCAGGTCGATGGTGCGCCGCACCAGCGCGCCGCGGGGACTTGCCGACCTGCCCAGCGTCCATAATACCGCCAAATATTACTCAACAATCATTTTAGGATAGATAATACACATACGCCTTGTACTTACATGCCGGCTTTGGATTTTAGCTGTCACAGTTCAATGGTATCTGAATCATTCAAAAATCACTTAACATGCTATTATTTTTTAAGCGTATAATTAAATATACCACGTTTGGCGTCTCTTTATCATTTCACAAACATAATCAAACATATCGAAACATAAAAATCCCCGATAAGTCTGCCTGACTCTGCCCAACTCCACAGATAAACTATGCCCAACTCTGGCTGGCGGCTAATGATTTATTGAATCAGGGTCTCCAGATTGAGTTTTCGAAATTCCCCCATAGCACAAGAAAAAATCCCCAAAACTATACTAGTAGGGTAACTATTCCTAAATACCATAACCTACCCCACCTACCTATTCCTTAGAAATAATTAAAAAATGGCATCTTGAAGAGGTGGAATCATACTAATATTTATTTGTTTGTTACGCTTTCACGCCTAAATAACTAAACCGATTTTGATGTAGAGATAGATAGGGACCCTGGAGACGGTTATAGGCTACGTTTTATTTCGGAAAAGTCTATTCACGCGGGTGGAGCCGCGAGCAAAAACTAGTTATATAATACATAATTCCACCTCTTCAAGTTGCCCTATTTTTTATACATTCAGGACCGTAAAATTATCGTACATAAACTAAACATTTTTAGTTGTTAATAAAAAGCCCTGACCATCCACAGTTTCGTCTACAGCATGAACACAGACTAGTATGAATGAGCCTGCTGCTACCTGCTCGACCAATGTACTCTGTGAGCTCGATGCAGTGCTGCCAACTCTTTCAAGCGAAAACACGTTGTTAAACCTCTAACAAAGCGCTAAATAGCAGATGACAAGAAAGCGCTACATTTCAGTTGGTGTTTTTAGCATATATAGACATGTATTATGTATGTGAGCTGATTGAGTACAATACCAATTAGGTAATACATTCATAATAAAATGAAAATAGAGATTTTAAACATTAATTATGTTAAACATTAATATTTGTGAAATAATCAAAAAGTGTGTCAAAAAATTAAAAGTTGTAGGTACTTTCAGTACTTAAGTCTATCTTTCTGCTTGGCGTTATCTCAGCTTAATGTCCTTATGATTTGACGGTAGATTTGGTATTATGTGGGGTGACCCACCGTCTAACCTCCACCGTCGCCACGAAGTCATCCGAGTCCGATTCACGTACTCCTTCGACGTATCCTTCTTCCTCCTTTGCTCCATACGAAGTAGATGTTGCCGACTTATGGTTGAACTTGATCAGTCTTCAACTTAAATTTAGTTTTATCTTTTGATCCAATTCTGCGATTAAATGGGCCCGTTCCATATTTGAAAATACAGTCAAATATCCAATTTAAAAAAGCGCTATATTTAGCGCTAAGATTTTAAACGCGCAGCAGACAAAAAAGCACTAGATCTATGGCTTAAGGCGTAAGCTAAAATATAGATTTCCGAGACAATTTCCACAAAAGTAGACTTTTTTTTACTAAAAATTACCGAGTTTTTAGTATATACATCACATATATATATATATTTCTCATCACATATTTTTTAAATGTTTAGTACAGAAAATCCAACCGAATTGGCCGTTAAGTAAAACTATGAGTATACAAGTCATACATTAGGGTGGGTCGAAATTTTTTATTGTTAAATTTTGATTTGTAATAGTGCAGGAAACGTGACCTGATTAGTGACTAATAAAGTAGTATTTTTGAAATTGTTATTTTATACCTTTAATTACCCGCGCATTACGATTGAATTTTTAAAATATTGCCACAAATCGGACCTCTTCTTTGAGCGTTTATCTTAAAAACTAAATGCCATAAATTAATGTTAAATGCTTAAAATAAAAAAGATACAATCACAAATGATAACTAAATCAAAATATTTGAACTAATCGAGCGAGAAGTGCGGGGAAGTGAGGAGGAAAGGGGATGCAAAATTTCGACCACGCGCGTAATTGTTTCAGTACGCCGTATTAGTTGAAACTGAAAGGCCGCGCGCATTGACTTATTATTTTACGTAGTAATTGCTTGTTTTATGAAGTTTTGTAATTGTGCATCATGGAAATTTCAAGTAATACCCGTAAAGCCACAAATTGTCCAATATTTGGCGCTTCAGAAGAAATGAGTGAAAATCAACTACCTACTTACAAACAAGTAATGAAATATTATAATTTGATCAGACATCAGCTTAAACTTGAATATAATTCAAAAAAAGAGCCATCTATTAACGAGATATCCGAAATAGTATCAAATAAAATTGTAAATTTATGGAAAAAAGCTTCTATTCCTATCGTATCGCATAATCGTGTGATGCAATTAATTAAAACTTACCACGCAAAGTGCAAAAACATAATTAAATCTTTGAAGCGATTGTCTAAAGATAAAATGGAAGATTTTCACGTAAGCTCGGAGAAACTGTTTGATGTGAGCTCATGTAAATGTAAAGATTTTGAGTCGTGTAGTTGTCCTAAAGATCAGAAGGTTCCCAAGGAAGAACGACGTTTCTTAATCGATCAGAGAACAGAGAGGAAAATGATTATGGGAACCGTTGATTTATTGACCACTAAAAGAAAAAAAAAACTGAGTGAGAGGAAAATTCAGCTTAAATCCTATTACGATTCTAAAGTAATTTGTAAACCAGGCCCCTCTCACGAAAATTCCGAACCTTCAATAACGAAAGAAAGTGCCGATAAAGAACAAATTTTGCCTCAAAGATCAGCAACACCAAAAGAACCAAAAAGGCATAAAATAAAATCTCTAAAGAATCTATCAACTATTTGTGACCGATACGGTATATCCGATAGAGCAGCTGCTGCTGTCGCTTCTGCAGTTTTGCAAGATGTCAAAATTAATAACGAAGTAATTGATAAGTCAAGATTACGACGGGCCAGACAAAAATTACGACAAGAAACACTTGCTCAAAATCAACTTGACACTATTCCTGCCTTGTATTTTGATGGGCGAAAGGATAAAACCCTAAAAATTTTTACTAAAGGGAAAAAACAATATCGTTTAACAACAGTTGAAGAACACATTTCAATCATCAAAGAACCGGGGTCACTTTTTATCGGATATGCCGTTCCAAGCCGCGGAACTGCAAAATGGTTAGAGTTGGCAATCTATCAAAGAGTCAACGATCAGCAGAATACGTCTCTACGGGATACTCTAGCCATAGGTTGTGATGGAACAGTAACAAATACAGGCAAACACGGCGGAGTAATACGGCTATTGGAAAGGCGTTTACATCGACCACTTCAATGGATTATTTGCCTTTTTCATTTGAATGAACTACCCTTAAGGCACTTATTTGCAAAACTTGATGGCACCACAACAGGACCTTCTACTTATTCAGGTGCTATCGGAAAATTACTGGATGACTGCGAGAAGCGATCTGTTGTGATATATGAAAAGATAGATGGTATGTTACCAAATATTTCACAAGTAAAAGACCTCAGCTCTGATCAGCGTTACCTTTATAATATCACATCTGCCGTTATGAGTGGCGAGTGTCCTCCTGGTTTGTCCGATCGCTCTCCAGGAAAAATGTCGCATGCCAGGTGGCTTACAAAAGCCAACAGAATCTTGCGGTTATATATTTCAACTGACAGACCTACGAACGAACTGAAACAACTTGCTACTTTTGTAGTTAAAGTTTATGCTCCCATTTGGTTCGATATTAAAGTACATCCCACATGCAAAGATGGGGCAAGACACTTTTGGAAGTTGTTATTTTATTCTCGATATCTTCCGAAAGAATTGAAGAATGTCGTGGATCCTGTTATTCAGCGAAATGCCTTTTTTGCGCACCCGGAGAACTTGCTTTTGTCTATGCTATCAGATGAACAGAAACACGTGAGAGAACTCGCCGCTAGGCGCATTTTAAAGGCAAGAGCAGCATCTGATTCAAGTCAGCTTCGGGTCTTCGAAGTGCCTAAAATCAATTTAAACGCTTCATCATACATCGATTTAATTGACTGGCAGCAAACTTATTCTCAGCCACCTATATTGAGCAATGTTTCGGATAATACTCTTCATTCCCTAGTGGAATCAGGTGGTGATGATGAAGTCCTTTTTCTGCGACTACCATCTCATACTCAAGCTGTCGAGCGAGCTGTTAAGACAGTTACAGAGGCATCTTTACAGCTTTGCCACAAAGACGCAAGAGAAGCTTTGATAAAGAACAAAATTCGTTCGCGAAAGCAAATGCCTAAATTTGAAAGTAAGAAAGATTTTAACGTAATTTGAATGTTTTTTTTTATATTCTCTTAATTTTATGTTGTTTTCTTATTTAATTAAAATAGTTGGTCCTAAAACTGTGTATTTTTTCAATAAACATACCTGTTTTTCTTTTAAGTCACGTATAATAGTAGTTCAATCCATTCGCATTAAAATGAAAAAAAATAGTTTTTCAGAGTCAATGCGCGGGTAGAAGGAGATTATTTAGAAAGTTTTTGTTTTGTTATTTTTTCATTAATGAAGGTGGGTCACGTTATTATCACTATTACAAAATAATTAGAAGTTTTTTTTTTTTCTCCATACATTAGCGACCCACCCTATCATACATGGCACTCGCACTCAAGTTTAATAAAAAACCCTTTCAGGTTCCACAATATTTTTTCCCCTTTATGATTTTATCCCCACATATTTACATCAATTCCCCCAACATTTCGGGATTCCTCCATTTCTGGCATCAGTGTTCACAGGAAACCGACGTATGTCCGGCTGAAGGATATGTTTCCATGGCTATGAATAAATTATAAAAAAAAAGAAACCGACGTAACTTTAGGGATGAAAAAGTATTCATAAATCGATGTTTTTCTATGACGTATTGATATTTTTGGCAATATTTTTTACCATTTTTCGCATTATAACAAAATCGATTTATTTAAAATAGGATGCCATGAAAGGTCTTCAAAAATCTGTAGCCCATATTTGGTATAACGATATTTTTTCTACATTTGATAAAAGCTGTTCGCGGCTATTGGCAAAAATCAGTCGCTCACAGCTGTGGTGCATTGTGTTCTGCGAACAGGTGGTGCCTGCGAAAGAGACGGTGGAGAAGGAGAGGCAAAGAAAAAACCCAATCCCTCACGGAATCTTCAAAACCGATGCCGGAAAGATGATCTCCAGCCTCCGTAAAACGGCGAACGAATGCATATCGCTATTGTGGTACGTAAGTGGTTAATCCTCGGACCACGAAGGGCTTTGTATAAGACAGACTTCAGCGTCAGTCAGGCTACGGTTGCATGCATACGCGTATCGCGGGGCCTCCAACATAAAGAAGAGAGTAGAGCACTGAGGGGTTTTAGTTGGGAGGACGATCTAGGTCTATGAATCTGACATACTTCTGAAACACGTCCTGGCTTGGAGAGATGCCTCGCGTTAAAAACAAAAGGCTTCGGGTCGTTCTCTACCGAGGCGTGTGCCTCTGAGCATGTCGTATTTTATATTCTTTCGGTTTTAATTTTTGTAATAAATTCTTTACAAATTCCAATATGCGTTTTACAACTTTTATCTGTTAATAAAACTACAAAAAACTATGTGGTCACTCAGTCCACACTCACATTATAACTTGACTACCTAAGTTTCGGTTTCGCAGAGATTAGAAAAAGAGTCAAAGTTTCAGTTGGACACTTATTATTATCAAAGAAATAAATTTTATAATCAACTTACATACATACGCACTCACGCCTGTAATCCCCGAAGGAGTAGGCAGAGGTGTAACCAGTACACCCACATTTCACCGAGCGTATCTACGTCCCACAATGTGATAGGGGGCGACCCTATCGCCATACCGGGTACAAATTCCAGACTCCGGGCTGATACTGAGCATTTCGTAATAGAAAAACCCAATACCACTTTACCCGACCCGGGGATCGAACCAGAGACCTCAGCGTTAGCCTCAATCGTAACGCATACGCATTACAACTGCGCCACCGAGGCAATCAACTTATTTAAGAATTAGGATAACACCTGGATCCGTTCTTTTACTGTTTGCATCTATTTAGGTCATCGAATATTAACCGACTTTGGTAATTATTGAGCGCGGTGCACTGCCATGAGGAACTTTGTTTTCCAGGTTCTGAGTGGTGTTTATCGGCAGGCTTGACGATTTCTGTTAGTCAAACAATGTACTCGTCTCATCATTCACATGACTATTAAAAAAAAAACAAAATAAACCATATAATATTTTATTATAACAAAAACCACTGTTACGGCTAATGATCACAATAAAGCAACATTGTTCCATACGCTAAGCCTGTCTGTACTCGGCAGTCGGTCCCTCTTGTCACCTCGAGGTGTCTAGACGTTGACGGAGGTGTCTAGATCCCTAACTAAAGCCGCATTTTCACGGATAGTTTACCGCATGACAGGAGCATAACAGAAAACCCAAGAAAACCTTAATTTATGAGACCCCGTTCTGCCAATTGGCAACGAAAATTGTAGACTTGAATTGCAACCTCGTTGAAGAAAGATTTGCTGTCATATATGAGAAACTCGCGTTTGATATAGACTTAAATGCTGCTTGCGTAATTCCATATACTGCCATTGTTACTATCTTACGCTACCTATATAAGCCCAGCTGCCGACGAGCTAAGCTGGCTTTAGTTTAGCTCGTGTAGTTGTAAGCGTTTTACATCATTTGTCGATCATAAACTGTCGTAAATTAAGCTAAGCTACATGACCTAACTCAGCTTATCTCTTCATCGACTACCCGCTTAAGGGCCTTGCGACGCACTACAACGTAATTTACGTCGTAAGTTCATGTAGGTAATTTTAAATACAGTTATGAAATCTCTTGACAAACTCATTTAAAAATGTGTCTACTCAACGCTACGCACTCAGTGAGACACAGACGAACGAGTAACAGACAGACATGTTCAAATGTTATTTTTACTACATTCTGCATACACTCCTACGTCGCAATTCGCATCTTAGACATAGTAATTGTTTATTGTTCGAATATCGTTCAGAATACGGATAATACTAAGCAAGATGGCACCACAGTCTAAGCTGTGTATTTGTATCTGTTGAGCTATAAAAAAATATTTATAAGGTGCCCGGACGGAAACTAAGTTAGAGATACTCGGAACTTTGTTCGCTCGAACACGCCCATACTATACATTTGTGTTACTCAGTGCCTAGTGGCCTATTCGTCATTGTATGTACGTCTACCGTGAATTAATATAGACTATCGTAAAATTTATATTTTTCGATTCGATAGAAATGTGATATTTTCACAGAACACAGATAATATAGTAAGTATAAATATATATGTGATCATAGACGCTAAGCGTGCGAACTTTTACAACGTAGACTGACGTTATCGCAGTGCGCCTATATTTTATAGTACGCGTTAACGCGTTGCGCTTAATCGCAGCACACGAAAAGAGTTGACACACGAAGTCTATATAATATTATCCATAATCCTGGTAATTTTGCTTCTATTAATGCGGTAATAAAGTTTCGAGCTGCAGCAATAGGGTGTAAATATCAATTTTATTCCTCCGTACATTAGGATTCCCTTATTTTATATTTTTTTCCACATCACTTGTAGTATTTCGTTAGAATTTGATTCTGTTCTAATTATACCTAATTCTTAAATTTGATGACTGCACCGCGCGGCGCTTTTAAGTGTACGTTCACTTTAATAGGCGATATGTTTGGAATCAAAATCCCAAGAAATTCTCCGGGGATAAGTGGACATAAAGTACAAATAAATCACACAATGGATTCAAACAGGGGATCCTAGAGGACGGTCACGGGGTAATTTTATTAGTAATAACACATCTATTCCGTTTAATGCGGATGTTAATCTAATTAATTAAAGACAGCAGAATAGCTACCAATTAATGAATGTCTATCGATATTGTAAGAAATAATATAAATAGTTGATCCATGTTGATAGCAATAACACTCTGTAAATGTTTTGTTTTACTATAGATTATTATCGATAGTAGCATCGGACTTCACTTATTAAATTAACATCCGTATTAATACGTATTTTAACCACGATTTAGATTCAGGCAATATGGAAAATGTCAGCCTGCGTAAAGCATAATAATAAATTTAACTAAAACCTAAATCCGACTTAAAAAATCAACACTTAAAACCAAATCGCTATACATCTACTGTTATCCATTCCAGAGTTTGCAATTGTTCTCTCGTAGTCCATCACATCACATTTAGCGGAGATATAACATATTTGTATAAAAATATATAGTCGAATTATTAATCTCCTTTTTTGAAGAACGTCGAAAATTTAAATATTTCATAGCATAATATACCTAAGCGTTTACACCCTGGTGAACAGAATTCATGCACCGCACTTACCATCATGTGTAGTGTAGGTATTTGCCAGTGGATAAAAATCACCCCTCCCCCATATATAACAATAATTGACTCCTCCAAGCTTTAATTCGCGCCTGCCCGTAAAGAATAATTGCAAACATAGCACCAGGCTATTTGCCAAGTAGTTTAGTATCTGATCATAATTGTCTAAGGGCCAATTTTGATAGAGGATCTTAGCTTGATTATCCGGAATCCCGGAAATCAACCAATCAAATTAATTAATTTATACACGTGCCCTTAAAATTGTATTCTGATTGGCTCATTTGTGGGATACATCCAGAGAAACAAACTAAGACCATTTATTGAAATCAGCCGTAAGTAAAAAATACTGCTGAACAGAAATTAACTAATAACAAAATCAATCACACTTGCGCATATACTCCTACGGAATGATACCGATATGTATTCCCGACTACTTAAAAGCGACTCGAGACACTATCGGTAATAATAACAATGCAAAAATATTAGCGACCATTGATCAATTTATCGATAATGAAAATAAGTTATTATCAACATCACTAGTATTTACCAAAACAAAGGAACTAATGTAATCTTGATATAATTATTACTGATAGTATCTAGACTGCTCTAACGTACCATTTATATCTGCAGACACGTACAGACACGCACCGGCACAGACAAAACATTTTCGCTGAGAATTAATGCCAGCCTCGTGTCAGTTTACTAGATGTGAAGACGTTCATAGATAATGTATGGTCATTTTATGTCTGTGCTGGTAAGTGTCTGCTATATACGATGTCTGAAGATATTGCGCATCAATCTATGCACTCAATTTTGTGTGCAATAAGATTTAAAATTGATTGTTAGCGCGCGTTATTTAGGAACTGCGCGCTTAACATAAGGCCTCGAAATAATTTTGTCGACTCGTTTTCTCGTGCTATCTCTACAGGTATATCGAAGGTAACATGCCGGTTCCGTAATCACGCAACGAGAAAATATTTTCGTCTCGTATTCTCGCGCTATCTCTATCGTTCTCTCGATGTCTTGGGATGCACGTTACGATACACAAGTCGATATCAACAAAAGTTTATTTCCCGCGCGCGAGATATCTCGTGGGGTCATGCTAAGTGGACTGTAGTAATATCGCAATGAATGATGGACGGTGAATAGTTTAAACAGAGTATAGATGTAGATCGACGCCCCAGCCTGTAGCTGCGACCCACGGCGGGAACGAACGCAGCAGACGAGCGTGCTCCTCGTGGAGACGACGCTCGCCGAACATGCTGTGTCCCGCTATAGACATGTCCGCCCAACTCACATCCAAAGCACCCTCCACACTAGCCTCCCGCTAAAATTAAATAAACAAATCAAATTAGAGAATTCCTGTGGATCAGTATGCGAGTATAATATTGTTTTAATACTGTTTCTCCTTGACTCGAATAAACGGTTATTTAAATAAATAAATAAATAATAATAATAAATACACCCAACAGTCACACACATAGTCCTGACCCCACACTAGGTAAACCTGTGTCGTGGGTATCAGGAACTACGAGGAACTTGCGGTCCCACAACACACAGACTCGAGACCAATATTTGTGGTTCACACAAACATTTGTCTCAGTGTGGGAATCGAACCCACGACCTCTCGCTTCGCAGCCGGCTACTCGCCCGCTGCGCCACGGAGGCTGTCGAGGTTGTATTTATTATCATACATATCATAAAATTGACAGATAACGAGGGTCGTAACGTGTGTAATACAACCTTGACTTGAGTTGAATTGCGTATCAGTATTCGGATGTTAATTTGGTAATTTAAATTTCCGCTCTCCCTCTGTCTCTCTCTCCCCCTCTACCTCTCTCTCTCCCCCCTCTGCCTCTCTCTCTCTGTCTTTCTATGTCATGTTCAAAATATTTCTTCTACACGCTCACGCACACATTGAAAGACATACACAAATGAGTTGAATTGTCTGTATTGTAATAGGTTTGATGCGTTACCTCTATCCTAAGGTCGAGCGTCCAAGGCTTAGGTTCTCTTGCGTGGTGCAGTGCGAAGAAGTATGTAGTCCTGTGACGCGGACCCCAGCCAGGCCCCGGCAGCGGAGACTCCACGAGACTACTCCACGTGACTCGCGCGCCAGCCGCCGGAGACACTATCACCACCACGTGGTTGGGACCTAAATATTCACCACGTATACTTATTTTTAGAATTCCGTACTCAACCTTAGTACTATAATTATCAACTCTATTACTAAACCCACGTTTTCTTTTAAACCGTATTACGGTACCGTTTTAAAAGGTAATGGCAGAAAAATTCACTGAATATTTTAATTTAAAAAAATATTTTCAATAATATATTAAATTGACAAGTAAATGAAATTAATTATTTAAAAAGTAAGTTATTTGTTTCATTTCTGAAATATAAAAATCTGACCGCAATTAATATTTTAGACATTGATATAAGCAAAACCTTTGCACCGCGCAATACCCACAGTGGACGGTGACGTCACAAACCGCGTCATATATGTTGTTCCTTTATTGTGATTTGACAATAAAATTACCCCTTCAGTAAATTTGAATGGTTTTGTTTTGTTTATGTTAGGGCAAAATAAAATTCTTTTAGTTAAAAATGAGGAAACGTAACTTATCAAAATAATTAAAAAAT
Source organism: Mimas tiliae (assembly GCA_905332985.1). NCBI lineage: Eukaryota > Metazoa > Arthropoda > Insecta > Lepidoptera > Sphingidae > Mimas > Mimas tiliae. Next base: position 2,630,668 of record HG995256.1, on the reverse strand, counting down.
GAAGTCAACTACCCTATAATTTCGTCATACCAGTGATGTTAAGCCGCAACAGGGCCGTCGTGTTCGACAGCTTGTCGAGCTGTACGTCCGTGTGTACAGTAGTGAGAGGTGGCACGGGCGCGGGGGCGAAGTGCGAGGTGCTGATGAGACTCAACACTGGCAGGTAGTACGGCGCGCCGCAGTACAGCCAGCGGAGGCACTCTGCGGCGGGGACTGCTTGAGCTTCACGTAACTCCGGCACTGAGGATTGCCACTGAATTGGACTTGCAAATATTGTATCACATATGTACGGTTTATGCAAACCGCACATAGTACCAGACATGTGCATAATATACATACGCCTGGGCACTTAGTATATGCAACTCGAGATAATTTTATCGACTCTTTTTGTCGTAAAAAAAAACAGATTTATCTAGTTAATTCTATAAGTTCATCGAAGCTAACATGGGTGCATAAAATACTCGATTTGTATCAAAAGTAGACAAAAATATAACTTACAAACTCCTTGTGGTATTTGGCTACGAACTCTAACATGACAACGTAATTTTATCGACTGTTGACATTTTTAAACGAGATATTTTTTATCGATATCTTTTGTGCGTGAGATATTTTATGTCGTGTTGCGTATGCTAAGCCCCAAGGTCAGCAGTTAACGTAACTATGAAGTTTACAATGTATCAATAAAATCACATCAGTCCACCCAACGTCATCGTGCAATTAACATTACTTATGTAGAGGAATGGGTGGTAAATAATAAATAATAAATAAATACACCCAACAGTCACACACATGGTCCTGACCCCACACTAGGTAATCGTGGGTATCAGGAACTACGAGGGACTTGCGGTCCCACAACACCCAGACTCGAACCAAATTTCACAAATATTTGTCTCGGTGCGGGAATCGAACCCACGGCCTCTCGCTTCGCAGCCGGCTACTCGCCCGCTACGCCACGGAGGCTGTCTATGTTCCTCTTACAAAGGGGAAGATCTTCAGTCAGGGTGGTGTTGTACCTGGTCGGCCACGGCCCCTTCGATGGCTAATGTTCGGAACTTGTATATATACAAAGTGTCGCGCAAACTTTACTAGCGCGATTCAGCATTCGGTGACGTTGTACGGTGCGCGCTGTGTATCACCACACTTAGAACTAATTTTAACTCTTGTTAACTCAAATAAACTAATTGGATAAGTGATTTTGTTTAACCACGACTCAAATTAACTTAAACTCAATAACATTAAAGTTTGTATGGTACGCAGTACATACCATGCCACGTCATTTGTTGTAAATTGTAGGCGTCGGTCATTATGTCAACTTGATAGTGTTTTACATTGTTGATCCGACGATTTCATTAGTGGAAGACACTCGATTTAACACGTGTCTCGTCATGAGAACAAACCGTCTATGTGTAATATAAGAAATCATAAGTGAGAAACTATCTCAGTCGGAAATGTCTCACCGTGGTCCCTGAGCGCGTGCGGAGTGTTAACGTCGAGGTCGGGCTAGGGATGTTCGATATTCATCAATGATGAATAAACATATATGTTTAGTTGGAAAACATCGATGTTTAGACATAGATTTTTTGACTTTGATAACATCGACACATCGATATTATGAGAATAAAATATCGAAACCCAAATATACTCTTTAGGGCCATCTAGCGTGCATTGGATGTACTAGCTAGATGACTATCATATTCAAATATTTTATACTAGGTGATTGATCAATGGAACCGGAGTAAGCCGTACGAATAGTTACTTTTTGCATATCCTAAGGGATTAAAAAAATACTGTCACCTTCAACGCTCGCGTGATTCTTATATATGTGTGTGGGTGAACTTGTGAAGCGGAAGCGAATTTAATTTGCTATTGATACTGTTTATAATGAACCCTCGGAAACAAAATAACAGGTATGGTAAATCTTTTTCTGTATTGTATTATTTCTTTGTCCAGTAACTTTTGCAATAATATAACCCAACAATGTCGGTACAATTTGCTCACTGTATTATTTCCTATTTTTTAGGCTATGTTTTTCCATAGCTGGCCAACTCCTGTACCAGCAACGGAACAGACTAAAGAGAAAACACCTGACAAAGTACTTTTTTTTAGTGTAACCAAAAAATATATTTTTTTTGTATTGTATTTTCAAAAACAAACACATTTAATAAATAGAATAGACAGTTTTATTTGCTATCGAAAACATCGATATATTTAGATATCGATGTTTATCGTACGTCGATACTTTTGAACCGATGTTAACATCGATGTTTTTCTAATATCGATCATCCCTAGGGGGGCACCCAGTACATGTTGTGTTGTTGTAATGTTGTAGTGTGACGTCAGCACTCACCGTGGTCCCTGAGCGCGTGCGCAGTGTTAACGTCGAGGTCGGGCACCCAGTACATGTTGTGTTGTTGTAATGTTGTAGTGTGACGTCAGCACTCACCGTGGTCCCTGAGCGCGTGCGCAGTGTTAACGTCGAGGTCGGGCACCCAGTACATGTTGTGTTGTTGTAATGTTGTAGTGTGACGTCAGCACTCACCGTGGTCCCTGAGCGCGTGCGCAGTGTTAACGTCGAGGTCGGGCACCCAGTACATGTTGTGTTGTTGTAATGTTGTAGTGTGACGTCAGCACTCACCGTGGTCCCTGAGCGCGTGCGCAGTGTTAACGTCGAGGTCGGGCACCCAGTACATGTTGTGTTGTGGTAGTGTGACGTCATGGTCCGTAGGCGGGGTATGTAACGTGCGCCGCGTGTGGAACAACATGACGCGCTGCGGCCGGGTCGCGCTGTACGCCGAGTGCGCAGGCGACGCGCCCGCCCATACCGCCGATACCACGCCCAACAATAAACCGAACCATATCTGAAATCAAATTAAATACTTTTATTAATCATGTAGCCAATCAAAATAGCGCTTATGACAAATCAGTTCAAAATAAACAAACTTATGTATACAAATCATATCAATTAATGTATACATAGCATCGTCAAAATGCACTGCGCATAAATAAGTTTTACAATATTTTTATTATTTTTTTACCTTTTCTTTGGGTCGATATGGACTATAGGCATTACCGAAACGGTACGTGTTTTAAAACTACCACCGAATCCAAAACGTGACAAGTTTCGGCGAAACAAACTCAGTGGGCTTACTTTACCACGGGATTTTACGCGGCGCGACCCGGTCCAGAGAAGATCCAGCTAGACAAACTCAGTGGACTTCATTTTGGTCCGAAATTTCACCATCGAAGACAGTCATCAGACATAAGCATGTCATCAACATCAGAGACATTAGAGAGTCTTTACACGTATCGAACTAATACAACCACCTTCATACAATAAATCTTCATTTCAAAAACAAATAAATAAAGCCAACGAGTTAAACTATCCTATTTCAATGATGGGTTAGACATTCAGTGCGAAAAGTGTTTCAATATTCGTTGTACGCGGAATTTTAGTACTCACCAGTTTCCAGGGGTTCCTGGTCGCGATGAGGAGCGGCAGTATCCAGCTGCACGCGATCATCACCAGCGACGACACCAGCACTGACATTATCACCTGCATAACGGATTATTAAAATTGTTCATTAGATCAATTATGGTTAGTTAAACCTCACTTGATTATGTACTGTTATTGAATATAGTAATTGAGTAGCAAAAATGATTACCATTAAATGATATATGGCGTTGGGTAAATCATACGAGAAAGCCGTCTGGCTGACGACGCAGTGAAATCACTGGGCATTATGAAACTTAATATATTATCTCTAGGGGTGACGAGCTAAGTCCAGTGCCATGCAGTGCTTTGCAATAGAAGATTCTGGTATTGCTTCTGTTTATAATAATAATAGTAAAAATGAGCTTAATATGTATTTTGGTAGTTACATCTGCGGGATGAGCTGCTCCGGCTCGTCCCATGAGTGGCACCATAGTGTGCAGCGACCCTAACGCCAAGTACCATGTCTGCAGCATCGGCACCAGCCATCCCACGCACCACCATGCTCGACGCCATTTGTTCGCCGCACCTGTGGGAGTAAACGCACTGTTGAGATTATTCGGTCTGTTATATGAAAACTACGCGTCACGATACTATTGATTGAGACAAAGAATCGATATTTTAGTCGTCTATCGAAATTAGAAATAAACGGATGACCAGAAAGTATCCGGTGTCCAGCCTATCTTAGTATCCTATTCTATCCAGCCTATAGTTTTATAAATGTCCGGTGCCATATTTGTTATCCGGAATCTTATTAACCGATTATCCGTTTCATCTTAAATCTAAATTACACAATGCATAAATATTTATTTTGTTTATTTAGGTTTTCCAACAGATTTAACACTAATATTACTATGATATCGTGTCTACATACACTATAATAAGTTTCGATATTTAGAAAAGGGCTTTGCATTTAAACTTTCGACGAAACAAACGCCCGTAAAGTATCGAAAATAGTATCGATACTATTAATCGGAATTCGACAATACACAAGTTGTAGATAAACCAAGTTATTCGATTTCTCTAAAGTCGGTTTTTAGATGATGTTTTGAGGTTTTCCATAGGTGGCCAAAAAGTATCGATACCTAATCGATATTCAGACTTCGATTATCGAATGGGTATTGATTACCGAATGGTTGTAGATCAGCGAGTGTAGGCAGCAATGCCCAGAGTAGCGGCAGGAATCCTGACCGCAGCCCCTTGGCGGCGCACACCACGAGACACGAAGCCGACAGCAGAGCCCCCGCGTCGTGCCACGCCTGCGCCCCCCACCACCCACGCATACTGCCTGCACCCACACCACCCACGCTGCCCACACGACGCCATATCAGTAGCGCCGTTGCCCATGATGCTGCTAGCGCTGTACAATTATATTATATACACAGATACATTTAAGACATCAAACTAAACATATATTATTATGAGTATAAATGTATGTTATTGATCACATGATTAAAATAAAATTTGTAACAAATATCTAAAATAGTTAGAAAAAAACTGATATCAAATTCAAAATTCGAACTAAAGTTTTTTTTTACTAAAGTTTGCTGTTATCTATAGTGGAATTATGTCTGGGTTCGCCTTCTCATTAAGGCGTCTCTATTTCGCCCCATCTTATTGTCCTCCACAATTGAGAACATTGGCTCTCTTATATTGTTTCCCTCCAATACATCAGTATTATGAAAAGTAAATGATGATTTATGTTTATAAAGTAGGCTTAAGGAGTAGATATGTCACCCGGTGCTGCGTAGAGCGGCGCGAGCAGTGACGCGGACGCGTAGAACCTGAGCCTAGCGTCGGCCGCGTGCAGCAGCAGCGCCAGCGCCGCGCACGCCGCCGCGCCCGCGCCCGCGCTCGCCGCCGCGCCCGCGCACGCGCCGCACACGCAGCGCCACCACGCCGCGCGCCGCACGAACACTGCACCGCACACGCACACGTACACGTACACATACACGAAGCGAGGCCGTCTATTTCTTACGCCAAGCAACAGTGTGTAGGCACTGTTGTGTTCCAGTGTGAAGGACATTGAAGCCAGTGTAATTATTGGCCATTATGAGACTTAACACCTTATGCCTCGGGGTGACAAGCGCAGTCCCGTGTCATGCAGTGCTTTGTTATTTAAAGTTCTGTGTGGCGTTGTTTCTGTTTATTAGTAGGCTTGGCGCTTACCATCAGGCGAGCGACCTGCTCGTCTCGTCATTCAAGCTAATAAAAAAAGCCTATAGGACGGCCGCGACCCTTACTACTGTACACAATGCGATACGACACAATACCAAAACTAACGAAGTTTCAACAGATCAATACGGATAAACGATTTTTCGACGTCGTGTGTACACCGCGAGTAGGTTACGCTCGTAGACCAAACAAAATGTCAATGTGACATGATCGCGTTTATTTCAAGCTTTTATGTCAGTATGCTGGGATCTAATCTCACAATCGAATTTTAAAACAGATCCAGCCAACCGATCGAATTGAGTTTAAATTTTGGTGAAAATACAATATACATGATTTTGTTTTTTTGTTCAAAAGATCCACCACCCCAATGCTCAAATAAAGCTTCTTTTCTTTACAACTTACTTGATTTAAACGTTTTAATCAGTAAACAAAATAGTAAAGTAAGTGTGTGTTATTGAATCCAAGATGGCGGACTATAAAAGCTTATACTTATTTTATGTTTTATATTTATTTATTTCTTACAAATTAAAGTCTAATGTCATATCAAATCAGATAAGCATGCAGTTCGCTCGCACTTAAAAGGAATAAAAAAGGAGAAATCACATTCGATTCATTTTTTTGACAACCTCCGTGACGCGTCTGCGAAGCGAGAGGCCGTAGGTTCGATTCCCGCACCAAGACAAATGTTTGTGTGATCCAAAAATATTTGTATCTGGTCTAGGTGTTGTGGGATCGCAAGTTCTTCGTAGTTCCTGATACCCATGATACAGGTTAACCTAGTGTGGGGTCAAAACTATGTGTGTGGCTGTTGGCTGTATGTATTACGAGTATGTACTCTGTATGACTCACAGTGTTTTTTGGCGCGGGTCGCGTTGAGATGTATCTTGAACAGTACCAAGGCAACAGTAAGAGCGCAGAGTGCTAACGCCAGCGGAGCCCGAGCTGACACGACCAGCACGCCCAGCACGTCGAAGAACACGGGCTGCCGGGAGCTACGGTCCACCTCCGTCTCCAGGCTCTCGCTACCCAGCAACCCTACAACACATTTTTTTTTTTTATATTATAGGCCGGCAAACTAGCAAGTGGGTCACCTGATGGTAATTGATCTCCACCGCCCATGTACGCCCATAATAAGCTGCTACTTTACGCCGGTTTTCTGTGAGACAGTGGTAACGACCCGGACGAGCCGGCCCATTCACGCTGTAGACAGAACTGTCTACAGCGTGGCTCTACCACTCAACAATATACAATATATAATACAACACTATACAATGACCACTGACCACGCAAGCCCATCAACAGAGACAATCGTGGAGTACGTGCGCCAGAAGACGAAGTACTCGCCGAGGGTGCAGATGTTAGAGTCGCAACTCGCAGCGCGGACAAGTGCCAAATGATCGCACACAGACACAGCGCACAAAGTGAAGTGCTACGAGTACTAACATAGTATTAAGTTTATATTACTAACACAATTATAATTATATATTTCTATATATGGTATGTATATATGGGCCATAGTAGCCTGAAATAAATCATATTATTATTATTATTAAAACTTTCAATTGGCTCGTCAGCTAAGCCGGCTGTGGGAGAAGTGACCAAGTCTAATGTATTTGTGATTCGCAAAATACCGATCTCATGTGAGACACAGTTTTTCGTAATTTTTTATACGAACCATACTGTATACTGTGGGATAATGCGTACAGTGTTATTATTAAAACTATGCGCTTCGGCAATCTTCATCTATTTCTGAGTTACGAACGCTTTTTGATGATGATCTAATATGATGATGATTTGTATATATTCGTTTAAAATGCAAATTACAACAGCACATAAGTTTAGTATTAGATTCACATTTGGACGACTTTTTTGGCATCGTATAAACGTCTTTCATATGATTTCGATACTTGGTAAAAATATCGATACATCGATATATAATATATCACCAAAAATTATCGATGTATCGACGAAACATTATAGGTACATTGATATATTTTCAGCATGCTTTACATGATAATAATTATCATGTGTAATGTATATATGTGTATACAGTATAAGTGGTATATATAAAGTGGAAGTGGTACCGTTAGCGAGCGCGAGCACGTTGTCGCCGGTGCGCTGCAGCGCTGCAGGCGGCACGCGCTGCACGGTGTCCAGCGCCGTGTGGTACACGTAACCGTTCGAGCTCCACGCCAGGTCCACGCCTGCCCACGCCCACGCCCACGCCCACGCCCACGGCAACACACAACTCTACTATATGCATACTAACGACATAGCACCACTAACTCACTATTGGACCTGATGCTAAATTTTGATAAATGGATTTGTGCTGTTAGCTTATATTGCTTTTACAGCTTTACCTGATAATAAAGCCGGCGCTTATGGCGTTCTAGCCAGAAATAAGTATAATGTACGATTAAGCACAGAGACGCCTTTTAGAACGCTCTGACCTTAGCTTGACCAATCGCTGGGGAGTATAGTTTAGGGCCGCCTCTGCACATCATTATGCCGAGGGTCAGTTGTTGGAGTTCTTCGGACTCCCAGGCGTGTCCTATGTCGGGCTCGCGTATTATTATTGCGATTCGGATTGGGCAAGGTAAGTGCTGCTTCAATAGCGACTGTGATGGAGTCGTTGGGATCTGCCAAAACATGTTTGGGACGACGACGGAGGGATGCTAAATACAGCGCAATCCCACAATAGTATCGAACAACAGACGATGTACCATAGGTCGGCAGAACTATGCCGGCCAGTCTAATTTATGGATCATCTCTAAACAGAGTCACCTGATGGTAAATTATCATTATTGCCTATAACAGCTTACAGATATACCCAAAACGTTACAATAAAATAAAAAAATAATTGACAATTGGACCCTAACTGAACACTCTTTTTCATTATAGCCAGTTCTTGAAATTCGCCATCTAGGCCATACAAAATAAAAATTAGGTGTATCTTTCTTTAGCAGTATTTCTTAAGTAGCTAGCCAACCAACTTTATTCTTGATAGTAAAAGGTTTTCTATATTTGCTTTTCTAACATTTTGCAACTTACAAAACTTCTGTTTTCATTGTGATAACCTTTGATGTTTAGAGAAAATTTTGTTGCCAATAGTTTATTAAATTCATATTCATTCTTATATACATTATCAAGTTTATACCAAACGATTGAGGATCATTATAACAGAATTATTTTTTACATCTTGGGTTGTTTTTGCTGAGTGGTAATGTATTATATTCTAATCAATTTGGTGTCAATAACTCATTGTTTTAATAATTTGTGGGTTGGTACATTTTGGCATAACTGGGTCCAATTATATTTACTTACCGGAAAGGTTGCCGAAATCTCGGAAGATCCTGAAATCTGTATCAGCCGGAATGAGACCGCTCTCGAATAACTCTTGAGCGAGCGACGAAGCGAACGGATGCGGCACCGCGCCCGCATACACCTGCACGTAAACTTAACACATACGAATGTGCCGGCAAACGAGTTATTGGGTCACCTGATGGTTAGTGCCCATGAACGCCCGGGGTCGGTGCATTATGCTTTTTAACACATATTACTGAAAGATTAGGCTTGTAGTTTTTACAATTGGCCGCCTGCCTGACGAAAACCCCTCTGGGGAGAAAACACCAAGACCCGAAACAAATATTTGTCTCAGTGTGGGAATCGAACCCGCGGCCTTTCGCTACTCGACCAATACGCTACAGAGGCCATCTATTCTTATAGAACAAAAAACAGTGTTGTAGACAGAAATAAATTACTGTTTTGAACAATTTAGTTGGCAACCCTAGCGTTATGGAGCAGTAGGTGTAGTGGATGTTACCTCCATGATCCATGGGTCGTGTGGTCCCGCCTGGAACAGAACCTCACGCCCGCCCGCGCCACACGCCTCTATGTTGATGAACGCACGGACAGACTTCGCCCATCTATCAAACAAATACATCACTTACAACCGAGACAGTTTTGGTGTCACTATGCGAATACACAGATTATGAGAATAGGGTAGTTTTATAAGCAACAGAAAATGATACGCAAAATAAATCCTTTTATTAAAACACAATCAAAATTGATTCAGAAATATGCCCGCAGTTATGACTTTAAATGTTGGTATGAGGAACAGTGCGTAGTAGGGATATCTCACTATCTCGCTTGCACGCGTGCACCATAATGAACATTTTACACAGTGACGTCAAAGTTTGCGTCGTCTATCATTTGACAATTACACCTTCTACAGGATTTGAATGGCTTCTAACTTATTTATTTTTGGTCCGATTTATAAAATTCTTTCTGCAATCGATTTTGAGTAACGTAACTTAACGATTTAAATAATAAAAAAAACTAGTCAACTACCCTATTGAAAATTTATAAAAAAATGTTGATTTAGTTGAACCCAATTGTCCAGTCTATAAATTGATGTTATTTCTGGTATTTATCATTGCCTAATGCCTAGATGATAAATAAACAACTTGATTTTAATTTTGACAATGGTGATTGCTGTAAGTGGGCCACCAACATCTTAGGTCCGAAGCAAACCTCACCTGCATGTGGTACACCCTGCCGATTAACGAACGAAGCAATGGCGGAACTTGGTTCCCTTTGCGGGTTGTGGAGGTCAGACGGCGAGTCGCCTAACATAATATAAAAGCCACCATCAAATCATGATGGGAAGTTAGACCTCGACAATGGCAGCCTCCTTGGCGCAGCGGGCGAGAGGCCGTGGTGGGTTCGATTCCCACACCGAGACAAATTTTTATCTGATCCACAAATATGTGTTTCGGGTCTGGGTGTTGTGGGACCGCAAGTCCTTCGTAGTTCCTGATAAACACGATACAGGTTAACCTAGTGTAGGGTCAGGACTATATGTGACTATTGGGTGTATTTATTTATTTATTGAGCCGAGAAACGCTAGATAATCTACAAGGTGGTAGGTCCCTAGTTTGCGAGAGGCCGGCTGGTTTGGTACCACCGCTTTGTTTATTTCTGCCGCCTAGCAACAGTGTGTAAGCACTGTTGTGGTCCGGTTTGAAGGACATTACATGAAATTACTAGGCATTTTGAGACTTAACACCTTATGTCTTGGGGTGACGAGCGCAGGCCAGTGTCATGCAGTGCTTTGTTATTTAAAGTTCTGTGTGGCGTTGCTTCTGTAGGCCTAGTACAAGTTTTAATAGTTTTGTAAAACGATGAAAGTTTTCGTTTTCTCTCAATACGTCAAACATTAGTAGCCACTAGTGGGAACTATGATGAATTAAAATTAATTACATGGTTTATTTTATTTCATAATAATATAATATGAAATTAGTTTTCAAGCGATTCTTTTCTTTATTACCGTATGAATTACTAGTTTGACACTTCGACAGTGTAGTAATTTTACACGAATTCGAAAACTGTGAACGTATTTGTAACTCATACTAGGCCTACTGTTTATAAGCAGGCGTGGCGCTTACCATCAGGCGAGCGACTTGCTCGTCTTGTCATTCAAGCTAATAATAATAATAAAAAGATATAAAGTAAAGGGTGATAATATATGTGTACTTGTGTTGCGTGATGAACCCGTGCGAGGCCTGCAGTATGTTCTCCTCGGCGCCGTTGAAGAGGAACACCGCGTCGTGTCGCAGCGGGCGGCGCGCGGCGGCCAGCGCTCGCATCGTCTCCAGCAGCACGGCACAACCAGCACCATCGTCACTGGCGCCTGCACCCCAATATTACCCATATTGTATTTGTATTTATGGTGGGGACGCCTGCAAGTTGCACAGACGGGTGATCGGCTCACATTAATGGAACCATTTCACCCTTAATCCCAGTTTAGGTGCTGCTGCCTGTACAGCGTTGGCTTGGCTAGATAACTTCATCCCTGGGAGATGGTCTCCACCGTTGAGGTTTCGGCTGCAGCTCAGACACGTTCTGTGGGGCATCGTGGCCAGCTCTACCAGGTTTACACCTTGCAGAATTGTCCACTACTGCCCAGCGCAGTCCACCCATTTATTGCCCCACTACATACATACATACGCACTCACCTGCACACGCCTGTACTGCCCAAAGGGGTAGGCATTCTGGAATTGTGTCCGGTATGGCGATGGGCTCGCCCCCTATCACATTATGGGTCGGATATATGTTCGGCGAAATGCAGGTGTACCTACTGGTTACACCTTTGTCTACTTCTTCGGGGAATACAGGCGAGACTATTTAAGAATATCTTTTGTTTGTTTACACTATTTTAATGTCTTAATTTATTCGTCATGCTTATGGAGTTCATGCAGGTTAATCCCATGTGTAGATATCATTTCTGTAATTGCTTGATTGAGCTGCTGTAATTCCAAATAAATATTGTAAAACCTTAGTGAGTTAAGTACCTTAGTTTTGAAAAGAGCAACGCTGGAGTTTATTGCTCGTTCTTATCGAGCGAAACAGTATTCCGAACTAGCGCGAGCGGTAGAATTTTTAAGGAATCTAAATAATGTATAACATTTTATGGATTCTATAAGTATTTAGATTTTGAGTGTATATAATATAAGGCTGTTTTCCTTTAAATATATTTTAATTTTAAAGTTACTGGTTACTGTAAACACTCGTTTACAGTTACAGCAGTGTTGAAGTGGGCATAATTCAATTACCCGTAGTTTTGCAAGCACATGGTAAAGATATCACTTTAACAGTTATTACTGTAATTGTGTTCAGCACTAACAAAGTAAACACATAAGTTTATACTAGTTTAATCCTTTTACGTTTATGCTACACTAGCTTTTGATCGCGGCTCCGCCCGCGTGAATAGACTTTTCCGCAATAAAATGTAGCCTATAACCGTCTCCAGGGTCCCATCTATCTCTACATCAAAATTCATCAAAATCGGTTCAGTGATTTAGGGCGTGAAAGCGTAACAAACAAACAAATAGATATTTTTTTCATATAAAGTATCCTTTGTTACGCTTTCACGCCCTAAATCACTGAATCATTATCACCTAAATCATTACTGTAGTAAGTAGTAGTAGTAGTTCTTTAAATAAATTACATAATTGATAATTGATTATCAACATCACTAGCTTACACGTATCATGACCTGTAACTTTGTGGCTAAAGTGGCTATGGTTTCACGCTCCATAGATCCAACTCTGGCCGATTCCATCATTATGGTAATCTATTCATTTGTCTCGTTTTGATGGTGATTATAGTCAACAGCCAGTTATTACAGACAATATATACTTAACCAAAACAGTTTTAATGTCTTCATAAAGGATTGTTACTCGTTGACTTTCTATGTAGGTATATTATACTAGCTTTTGCTCGCGGCTCCGCCCGCGTGAATAGACTTTTCCGAAATAAAACATAGCGTATAACCGTCTCCAGGGTCCCATTTATCTCTACATCAAAATTCATCAAAATCGGTTCAGTGATTTAGGCGTGAAAGCGTGACAAACAAATAGTTTTTTTTTCATAAAAAGTATCCTATGTTACTTCTTATACCTCCAAGAATATGTGTACAAAGTTTCATGATGATCGGTTAAGTAGTTTTCGCGTGAAAGCGTAACAAACAAACTTACATTCACATTTATAATATTAGTACTCGTATGATGTAGATGATGCTAGGTACGTGGACTTAGTAGATAAATAATACTAACAAGATCTTTTTAAACTTTAATCTCGTATATGATTAGCAACGTGATCGAATTCACGCCTGTTATCCTCAAAGGGGTTGGCAGAGGTGTAACCAGTACCCCCACATTTCACCGAGATAAAACCCGTCCATGATGTAATAGGGGGCGAGCCTAGTTGTAACATGTTACATCCTTCTTAGGCCATAAGACTGCCTCGGTGGCGCAGTTGTAATGCGTAAGCGTTACGATTGAGGTCAACGCTGAGGTCTCGGGTGCGATCCCCGGGTCGGTTAAAGTGGTATTGGGTTTTTCTATTACGATATGCTCAGTATCAGCCCGAGTCTGGAATTTGTGCCCGGTATGGCGATAGGCTCGCCCCCTATCACATAAGGGACGGAAATAGGCTCGGCAAAATGTGGGTGTACTGGTTACACCTCTGCCTACCTCTTCGGGGATTGGAGGCGTGAGTGCATATCTTTATATATATAATTCTACTGTACGTGTGTATGTGACTGAACTCCTCCTAAACGACTGGACCGATTTGAATGTATTTTTTGTATGCGTTTGGGTGGCGCCCTGGATGGTTTAGATTCACAATTGGACTCGGTAGGTGGCGCTGCTGTAGTCGCGGGTGAAGCCGCGTGGGACAGCTAGTATGTATATATATGTACCTTCTATAACACCAATAAACGATGCTATTACTATTATGAAACTAACACAACATACTCAAGCATTTACTTACGACCTGAGAACGCATACTCATAAGTCATAGTTAACGTATATGAATTGTTACAGCTGTAGGTATGTGCATAGGTGACCGATAAGAATTTACCGCTCCACTTATAAACCCTGAAGTGAAAATATTTTACGTATTTTTTTATAGCAATTATATCAGTAAGTACCTACTAATTAGTATTCGACTTTCCACGTAAAATATTGAATGGGAAACTAAACTGAAAACATGCAAGTTTGTTCTGCATGGCAATTGGGCGCATGATAACACCTCACTGGGCGATTTTATTGTGTTATCCTGCGACCACCGTAGTCCGTACACATGGAACCCCTAACACCTTAGGTTAGCCACGTTTCTGGGTCAGCCAGTGAATCAGCAACTTCAGGTGACCGGCGAGGACGCATCAAGTAAAATCTCGTGACGGTCAAGATTCAACACTATGTTTGGACTACACTGTACTTAACATCAAGCCCAGTATAATCACATTACCGAGCCAGCTTTTTTTTTATTAGCTTGAGTCATGTAACGAGCAGGTTGCTCGCCTGATGATAAGCGTCACGCCTGCCCATAAACAGAAGCAACACCACACTGTACTTTGAATTACAATTTGCATTGGACTGTGCTCGTTACACCGAGACATAAGATGTTCAGACAGCGCCCACATAGACAAAGCGGTGGTACCAACCCAGACGGCATCTCGCATACAAGGGACCTACCTTGTGAACTAAATTACTAACGCCCAAAATTAATAATGTATCTGCTATTCAAGATTGAAACTGATCTTGGATTGTTGCCTAACGTTCGATGGATCTCTTATCCGCGTGCCAATAACACAAATCTGCAATCCTTGTTTCATCCTTCAGCGATGGATCGCTGGCGATCCTTGGGCGACCCGTTCCCGCCCGACTAGATGACTACATTATAGATAGAGTTTGCCCGAAATGTCAGCACGCGAAGTAGAGATGCATACGGTGGCTATTTGTTGAGAGAATATTCATTGCGAGGGGAGCGGAGTGCGTTTCACTTCTCATTGGCCCTCATCAATATAATTAGTAAACAATTTACAGGAATAATAGGCGTACGAACACGTGCCACGGCTTTTAGCGCCACCATACAATAAAATAGGCCAAACCAATTATAGAGTGCTAAGCGAACCTCAACCTTATATCAATCATTATTAGACACATCATACGTTACACTGGGCGTTGTTAAGTTGTGTTAAATGAAGATAAAATACATTTTCAATGTAAATGTGCTGATAAAGCTAATCAATTTCCGTTTTGTTATTCATAACGATGGGTATCAAAATAATAATCAATGTAGAGAGACGGGAAGAACGTTCGTACAAGATTCTATAGACTTTACTTTACAAGACTTTGGCTGGAAAACCTTATTGTATACTAATAGACGGGCTGTTTACAAATAAAATTGCGTCACATAACGCGGCAGTTTGACAGGGAGCGGGATAGGGGTTCTAGTTAAGAGTGACTGAGATGTTAATAGTTACGATCAATTGACCGCAATTTCTATGTACAACGCAGCCGGTCTAGTAGTATACATTGAAGTCATTGGCTTTTAATCTCATTTATTTGTTAATAATTATGACCACTTTTTACAGCTGGTCAAGGTCAAAAATAATAAAATAATATTTATATGTTAATTTAAACTTATTTAAATTTATAATTTAACAGAATAGATGGTAATATTGTAAAGACGACTTAAGAATAAATATTGTTAGATTTATTCATCGTGCTTAGAAGGTCATGCACAGTAATAAAATTACCATAATAGTTTGTTTTTCTATGGAATAATATTACTATTTTTTTTTTATCGAGGACACTCATTAAAAATAATTGTAATAGTATTTTAATACCTTAAATGTACTTAATTGTAACCAGTTTTTTTAAAAGGTTACCGCTAATGTTTCTTCCCTGTTGTCTAGCAAAACTGCCTTCCAAACTGGCGCGGGCGGTAGAGTAATTAATAATTCAATTTAACTTTCAACTAACTCATTTTATTTATGAGTGGTAGAGTCACGCTGTAGACACTTTTACTTTCAGCATGAATGTGCCGGCTCGTCCGGGTCGTTACCACTGTCTCACAGAAAACCGTCGTAAAGTAGCAGCTTGCTGCTGCGTTTCGTACGGTGAGTGAGATATCCGGAGGCCCAAATCCCCCTCCCCTTCCCAATCCCTTAATTATTCCTTTCTTTTAAGGTCGGCAACGCGCCCATAATTATTTTGGTATTGTGAGCGTACATGGGCGGTGGTGATCACTTTGTGTGTCGGCCTATGCAATAAAAAAAATTAATAATTGCCAAACAAAACTTATCATCTGGAAGCCTCATTACCTGGACTATCAGGCACAGTGTCGAAGTGACAGTTAAGCAGCAGCGCGGACCGTTGCTTGGATCCTCGCGGTCGCCCTCCCGCGCCTGACACCCTCGCCACCACGCTCTGCACGTCGCGGTACACGTTGTTCATCCCGTCGAGGAACGTGAGGGCGAAGGCGCCGCTCGACGTGTGCAGCTCGAACTCCACGCGGTTGTGGGGAGACGCGGCGAGGGCAACCTGCCGCAGCGCCTGCACCAGTACGCGAACCGCCACCACCTCGTTCTCATAGCTACCTGCCACCTGCATGGGGATTGAGGATAGTTTAAGGTGTCAATTATATTTGTAAAGTTTAATTACAGGCTCATTACGTAGGGAATACCGGTCTGCGACTAAAGCCCATGGAGAGGTTCTCGTAGACATAGGCGGGAATATATCAGGAAACCGTCGCGTCGTTTACATGGCGTTTTTTTTTTTAATTGTATGCCACAACCTCGTAAATGAAGGTTAACTAGTATTCTCGAGTTTTCTATTATATTTATATCTGTGTTATGCAAGCACTTCAATGTATTTTTTTTATCCTTGCTCGGCAACGTGACTATGCTACACCTGAACGGTAAGTGTAGCGCAATCCAAGAATACTGTCGACCAACGACAGACGAAGTGTCTATCCTAGGTCGGCAAAATTATGCCGGCATGCCTAATTGCTTTTTCACACTCCATTTAAAGGTCACCATATTATAGGAAGGAGGCAACACGTGTGCCGGCAAACTATTCCACAGCTTGATGGTCCCGCAGAAGTAAGATTTTGCGAACTTATTAGTTCTAGCCGAGATGGAGGAGACCACGAAGCTGTGGTTCCGTAAGCCAGTACAGTACTACAGGGGCTGTTTAGAAGTAAATTGCGCCACATATAAATAATAATAATAATAGTATTTTAGGACGCAACGAGATTAAACCATGATACCTTATGCCCGTTTTGCTATAAGTAAAGATTGAACTGAGAAAATGGACACACGGAGGCGTCTCTAACCCGGGGTAGACGCTTTTACCCCGTGTCGGCGTCTAATCAGCCACTCTGTTCGCCATAGAAGTTGACCCTGTACCTAAACCTGATAAATGACTCATGTATTTTACACTTGGATGAACTTCAAAATCTGACGTTATGTTTAGTAATTGAATCATATTTACGGTAAGCAACTTACAGTGTTGCTTAGGTACTCGTACGTTAGTAACTTCTTCGTAAGTTCACTTACGTAAGTCATCAGGGAGGAGGATATCTCACTCCGTACTTCCGTACGAAACGCTGCAGTAAACCGCTACTTTACGTCGGTTTTCTGTGAGAAGTGGTAACGGCCCTTACCCATTCATGATATACACAAAAATGTCTAAAGCGTGGCTCCACGTGATACTGAGTGATAGTTCTTATAAATTGTATACAACCCGACCCACATCACATCACATGATGTACATCATGTGCCGCGCGACATGTTGGGCAATATTGCGCGTCATTTTGTTTGTAAAGGTTATTTGAGTTGTCCTTTACTTGAATGAATTATAAAAAATAATTAACAAATACAAAGGTCATATAACTAACTTCATACAATTAACTTAATTCCATGGAGCCTTAATCTAAATTAGAATAGAAAATTAACAAGATAATAGTTATTCTAAGCAAGATAACAAAAACAATGGATTATAAATAACATATTGATTGCGCTACACTTACCATCAGGTGTAGCGTAGTCACTTTACCACGCCAGGATAAAAAAAAGAACATCAAAAAATCGGTTAAGTGGGTTTCGGACACCCACACTGAGAGTTTCGTATCCCTAACCTTAATTTTTTTGTTATTTTTATTTATTACTAGCTGTTGCCCGCGGCTCCGCCCGCGTGAATTCCTATTTCCAGGATTAAAGTAGCCTAGTGGGCGCATCAAGCGAATCCCGGTGAGAAACGCGCTTGACAAAAATACTAATGTCGCTATTAAAAAACAGGGGTTGATCGTAGAGGGTTGAAAATTTAGGGTTGTATGTATTTTTTTTATGCTGTATCATAAAAAAAATTGTCAAAAAAATAAAATTTAGTGGTGGACCACCCTTAACATTTAGGGGGATGAAAAATAGATGTTGACCGATCCTCAGACCTACCCGATATGCACACAAAATTTCATACAAATTGGTCCAGCCGTTTCGGAGGAGTATGGGAATGAACATTGTGACACGAGAATTTTATATATAAGATTATTAGGATATACTTCATGCCGTGAATGGTAGAGCCATGCTGTAGACAGTTTTGTCTACAGCATGTATGGGACGGGTCGTCCGGGTCGTTACCACTGTCTCACAGAAAACCGGCGTAAAGTAGCAGCTGTATTTCGTACGGTGAGTGAGATATCCGGAGGTCCAAAACCCCCTCCCCTTCCTAATTCCTTAATTATCCCTTTCCTTTAAGGTTGCCAACGCACCCATGATCCTTTTGTTATTGTGGGCGTACATGGGCGGTGGAGATCACTTACGATCAGGTGACCTACTTGCTCGTTTGCTGGCCAATACTATAAAAAAAATCTTTCCTTTTTGCCTAGCATTATCTGGACTAAGTCCCAAGGTTCGCCTTCACATCATAAGTGGACAGTATTTAGTATTTCTGCCGCCCAGCAGCAGTGTGTAAGCACTGTTGTCTTTCGGTTTGTAGGACATTGAAGACAGTGAAACTACTGGGCATTATGAGACTTAACATCTTATGTTGGGACGACGAGCGCAGTTCAGTGGCATGCAGTGTTCTGTAATCCAGAGTTTTTTGAGAATTTGCTTCTGTTTATAGGCAGGCGTGACGCTTAACATCAGGCGAGCGAGACACTGAAGTCTCGTCATTGAAGCAAATAATAAAAAAAAAAAATGGTATCCGTCTGACTCCCATGGGGCAATGGGGGCCAAGTTTCGCCACTGCCTCATCCGTTAATCTTTTAAAGAAAGAACAGACA
Source organism: Mimas tiliae (assembly GCA_905332985.1). Lineage (NCBI taxonomy): Eukaryota > Metazoa > Arthropoda > Insecta > Lepidoptera > Sphingidae > Mimas > Mimas tiliae. The sequence goes on along the minus strand of HG995256.1, from coordinate 2,611,365 downwards.
AAATAGGCTTTGTAATAGGGTTCAGTTGGAGTTTTGGAATTTGTTAACTTAATCGTAACGCATACGCATTACAACTGCGCCACCGAGGCAGTAAATTTTTATACACAAATAAGTATTTATGTAATTAGCATTAATTTTATTACTTAATGACTGCCTCGGTAGCGCAGTAATGCGTAAGCGTTACGACTGCGGCTGACGCCAAGGTCTCGGGTTCGGTCCCCGGGTCGGGTAAATGTGATATTGGGTTTTTCTTTTACGAAAAGCTCAGTATCAGCCCGGAGTCTGGAATTTGTGCCCGGTATGGCGATAGGCTCGCCCCCTATCACATCATGGGACGGAGATATGCTTGGCGAAACGTGGGTGTACTGGTTACACCTCTGCCTACCCCTTCGGCGATTACAGGGGGTGAGTGCGTATGTATGTATGTATTTATGTACTGGATCCTATCAATATCTAGACATCCTAAAATTTCATGCTAATTTTTAATCACATGTTTATTATAATCGATAAGATTGATCATATCCCTATATATTAAATGAAGTGTATGAAGGAGAATAACAATGCTGAAATAAAAGTTCAGCTGTTATCATTTAGTGTTATCTAAAGTTGTAATTGGAATATCAACATGTTACTCACTTAATAAAAAACAAAATGCTTTATTTATGTCCTAGCAATGTAATCAGATTTGGTACTATGTGGAATAAAATGCTAATATTGTACACTAAACTTTGCTTAAATTTTACCACACCTATTTATTGTATATCGACACATTGTATATCGTGATTTAGAATGTTAGATTGGCTTAGTTTTCAGGAGAGACATTTTATGAACATTTTTTATGAACATGTGTGATGTAACCATTCAATGATGCGGTAACAGAACTGTTTGAATATCGTACTTTGTATGGTTAATTAAAATTTTTGTATAAGTTTATAGAACTAGGGGTTTGCCCATGTTTTTCCACAAAACATAAAATAAAAAAAAAACAAAGTCCGATGAATATGAGACATATTTTACTTTCTTACCCACATTATTCTGCATCGATTGGTATCGGTCTCGACTCCATACCCCCAGCGGTTTCGGAGGAGATAGCGTGACAAGCTTTTGGCAGCGGCGCCAGTAACTTTTTTTAGAATACAGTGATATGCGGCAAAAACAATTTATCCAAAGACATATCACATGGCCAATTTTCGAGTAAGCCGTGTTGTTAGCTGAACGACAATATGTGTAGATAATTTATTTATTTATTCGAATAGGACAGTATGAATACCACTTATACTATTCGATAGATACATACATACATACATACATACATACTCACGCCTGTTTCCCATAGGGGTAGGCAGAGACAACGGATTTCCCTTTGCTACGATCCTTGCATACCTCTTTGGCCTCATTCACTCTCATTAAATTTTTCATACATGCACGTCGGTTTGATAGGTACAATACACATATTATTGTAATAATAATAGATTCAATAATAATACAAGCCTAACATTATCATATCATTATAAGGTGACTCACCCGGGGTCCAATAGAGGTCAAGTTGACAAGGTGCTCATGGGCTATTTCGGCAATAAACCGATCGGGTGGGGCTGTTTGTCTAGTAAGGGGCTCGGGGAGGTTGTAGTCTATAAGGGCGACTCCTGCGACGGCAAGCCCTGACACAACCAGTGCTGCACACAGCCACCACACTGACAACGGTGGTTGAACCACAACATTCTCTTTTACTAAATTTTCTGTTGCCTGAAAAAAAAACAATTTTAGAAGTTTTCACATATTATATTTTGTGTTTAATATTAATATTTTTGACAGATATAAACTGACTGCCTTGGTGGTATGAGTGCTCGGCTGAGGTTTCAGGTTCGATTCCTGGGTCAGTAAAAATGATATTGGGTTTTGCTACCACAAAATGTTTGGTATCAGTTGGAGTCTGGAAATTTTGTACCTTATATGACGATAGGCTCACCCCTTATCACATCATGACATGGAAATAAGCTCGGGAAATGTAGGTGTACTAGTTACACTTCAGCCTACCCCTTCAGGGATTACAGGTTTGATTTAGTATGAACAAATAAAAATAAATATTTAAGGTGGTCATTAATATAGCTACATAATATGCAGGCAGCATCTTGCGTACATTATATTATATCTTTTTTATATTACCTGTAATTTTTTAAATACTTGGTTTGGTGTGCAGTTCAGTGCAATTAAATGAAGTGCATTTACATTGTGAACCACTATAGTTGAATTATTTGTAGCACAACTTGCTTGATCTTTATCCAACGTGCTTACGTGAATAATGTACGTAATTTGACAATGAAGCTGAACGACCGGCTGCTAATTGGTGATAGTGGTCCCGATCGCACGAGGTTACAATAAAATTGTCACAAATTATAACAGAATCTTATAAGATTCGTCTCAAATACAAATGCCCCGCAATCACACCTACGAGACTTCATTGTATTTAACCGTATATTAATTCACAATAATACCAATAGTTGAAAAAATAAAAACATGCTACGAAAAATGATAAAAAATATTTTAAGCGCTAAGTAATTCACTATACCACTTTGCTCGGCATGTCCAACTAGTATTGCTTATTTCTTCAGTTTATCACAAAGTATTATTTTAAAATAAATTCTATTTCTTTCATAGGAAACAATCTTTTTCGTTTTTGTACGAACGTCAAATCAACAAACAGTCCATGATCGTTTTGCCCGAACCATAGACTTTTTTTTATCATGATTAGTGTTTACGTAACTGTCGTAACCTCATTTGCTGCTCTATTATTTTTATTTTGACCTAAACTATGTAATATGTACATTTATTCCATCGGTATTAAAAGACTATAGGGCTTCATATAAAAATTAAATAATTTTAGGTTTTAATTTTTTAAACATTTTTTAATATAAAATAATACACGAAATATATAATCTGCAATAATGTAGGTCTTCCATTCACTCCTTATCTTTGTCAAATGTTCGAAATAGAGGTGAACGATCGTCAACGATAGATGTCATCGTTATAATATATTTACTAATTAGTAATTATTACTTCGTCTTGTATTCGATTATAAAATACTAATTTATTAATAATTATTATCTAATAAGTTTAATTATGTTATTGGTTTTGGTACAGACATAGATGGGACCCTGGAGACGGTTATCCCGGAAAAGGCTGTTCACGCGGGCGAAGCCACGAGCAAAAGCTAGCAGTGAAATAAAAACTTTTAAAAGAACAATAAATATATATATATTATATATTCGATTAGTATTATTACTAATCTTGAATTGCATACTCCTGATTAATTTTCATGGCTACATAAGGCATAAAACCACCTCGAAACAAACTGAATTAATTTTGAACAGTTTAATTTTTTGTATTAAAGTTTTAATTCATACAGAAAAGGAGTATCATCATTCGAGCTATGCAATGTGCACCACGTGCCCATAGGGTAGAGACGGAACTGTACGTATAGGTATTTTTAGAATCAAAACCACTTCTTTTGATTTTACGACGTATGCATGACCTTTTTGGTATTACCGCTGGTTGGAATACGCTGCCACTAAATCCCAATTATGTAACATAATAATAGTTAGTTATTATTTAAGAATGTTTATAACTTTATATTCACATTATGATTAACGAGGCAACAACATAAACGAATGATTAGATTAGTGTATATGATTATTTCATAATCGCCCACCACTAATTTTATTTATCATTTGTCAATGGTCAATGTGTTGTGAAATGTGAATGTGATTTCGTGATTGAGAACTTGATTTCTATGAATATTGAATACTGTATTTCAATTCGTACTACACGTTTATTAGGCATTCGTATTGTTTTTTTATGAATGCATGCAATTCATTGTAAACACAATGTCCAAGTGGATCGGATACGCGGTATCAGTTAATTGCGGGGAGCCGCTGGGATGCTATCAAGGTACTATCCTGGAAGCGGACGGTAATACTATAACACTCACAAAAGCTTTCAGAAACGGCTTTCCTTACCCGAAATCTCAAGTTACGCTAAAGTGAGTATCTGTCGACTATCATAATACAGTACTACAATAATTGATATAGGTTACTGTTATGCGTTTTGGCAATCTTCGTATCACAAACACTAAGGGCAATGATGATAGTCCAATATAGATTATTTCTGACATTAGTATATGTACTTATAAGACTTCAGTGACTAACATGGTCCAAAAGTGTTGCATACTTGCAGTAAATCGTAAGAAACGTGGTTTACGGAAGTGCATAAATTTAACGTTTTTTTTAAATGTACTTGTCTAGTCTTAACATGGCTGTCTCTGTGCAGAGCTGCTGATATCAAAGATTTGAAAATAATTGAGACTCGTGGGGAGCCATCAGAGCAGACACACAGCACAGTTGCCGTCACTAAAGGCAGTAAGAAAGCGTCGCGGGCAACTGTTTGTGAGAATTTACAGGCAATCCCAACAAACCCAGGTTTGTAATTGTTTTTAAGCATGTCATGGTTCTATGTTGGGCTATTATCAAACATAGCATTTGACAGCCTCCGTGGTGCAGCAGGGGAGTAGCCGGGTGTGAAGCGAGAGGCTGTGGCTTCGATTCCCACAACAAGGCAAAAGCTTGTGTGATCCACAAAAAATTGTTTTGGGTCTGGGTGTTGTGGGACCGCAAGTCCCTTGTAGTTCCTGATACCCATGATACAGGTTAACCTAGTGTGGGGTCGGGACTATGTGAGGTTGGGTGTATTTATTTATATATCTAATTTTGATGCTTATAAGAAAATAATTTTGAAATGCAATAAATTTAATTTGTTTATAATAAAGTTTCATGGATAAAAAGGCCATTATTATTAAATATAGGTACTGAACGTTGAAAATATCTGTGTCTGTTATAAATATGTGAGTGTGACCGTGACAGAATTATCACATTTACGAAATTATTATGGAGAATTTCATGAATGAAGATTTCATCACGATGTTTCCTTCATCGTAAAACAAGGGATAATTAACAATTAAACACATATGTAACTTAGAAAAGTGAGAAGTGCATGTTCTATGGTTTGTTTCGAACCAGCGACTTTCGTTTCGACAGTAAAGTAATAATTAGTTAGAAATTATTATTTCAAACAAAAATATTGGATTGTTTGATGTTACAGCAGCAAGCCAGACTGTAAACAATGTAGGTGTAAACAACAAGGCGGGCAACAGTCGCGGTTCTGGTGTCCCACCTGTGCGTAGCAAGCCTATCGACATTACAGCCAACAGAACTAACAGGAACAATTTTGCTGGTGACCACTCTTAAACTTTTATTTAATGTTGTATAAAGTTTTAATATTTTAACAAACTAAATGTAATTTTATTTTATAGGAAGCTTTGGTAATACTGGTTCGACGCCAAAATGTCGCACTGGCGCCGCTGGAGCCGGCGGCGTGCACGAGAAGGCGCGCAAACGGAACGAGGCTTGCTTCGGAGACGCCGCCGACCCCGCGCTCGATGACGACTTCGATTTCGAAGGCAACTTGGCACTGTTCGATAAACGTGCGCTCTGGGAACAAATGCGCAACTCGCACAAGCCCGACTTGGTGCGGCAGACGGACGACGTCGGCAAGTTTAGGCACGACGAGAACATACTGGGCACGTCCCACGTGGCACGGCACGCACTGCGCGTCCCCGACGAGCTGCGCGGGCCCGTCGACTACGTCACCGACGACGGCGTGGTGGTGCCGAGCGTCGTGCCGCGTCTGCGTCGCCAGCTGTGGGAAGGCATGCAGCGGCTCGGGCTCGCGGACAGTGCGCACACGCTGCTGGCGCGCGCTGCCGCCGATGTGGCGCTGCGGCTCGTGGGCGGCGGGCGGCGCCTCGAGCCGAGGAACGCGCACCAGCAGCCGGTGGTGGTGGCGCTGGCGGGCGCGCATCGCGTGGGCGCGGTGGGGCTGGCGGCGGCGCGGCTGCTCGCGTCGCATGGCGCACGTGTGGTGTACCACGCGGAGCAGACGCAGACGCAGACGCCGTGCGAGGCGCTGCAGCGTGAGGAGGCGGCGCTGGCGCTGAGCGGCGTCACGCGCGCTCATCACCCGCACGCGCTGCCCGGACCAGACCTCGTGCTGCTCGCCTTGTATGATCCGCTGCTTGATGATCAGCAGGATCGACACGAGTGAGTACTTACATATACAATTTAACTTTATTTACTTCTATCTAGAGTCATTTGGTTTGATTGTAGAAAACATATTCAATCTGTAAACATGTTGTGTGTGATATGTTCAGGGAGGCTTTGCGGTGGGCGATGGGCGTGCGCGGCGCAATCGTGGCGCTGGAGCCTCCGACGCGTGGGTGGTGGTCGTGTGGTGGTGGCGGTGGTGGTGAGGCGGCACTGGCGGTGCGTGCGTCGGTGACAGGATGTGCACCACCAGCGCTGGCACCATCACTGGGACGTGTGTACCTGGCTGACGTGGCACCTCCGCTGCGGCTGTTCACTGACTTGCGACTGCAGTACCGTCCGCCGTTCGGTGCAGCATCAGTACTAGCGCTCCACCCTGCAGACGACTGACCCTGAGCGATGTGCAGCGGCACGGTGTGAAGTGAGACAAGTGACAAGTGACGAGTGACGTGGTCGGTGTGGGCGGAGTCTATGACGCACGTCTCGCTGACTCAACATTGTAAATATATTCCCAGATTAATCATGCTTTTGACAGATGCCGATTATAATTTAACATGAAATGTATATTTTGTGACTATAAGTTATGAAATGCATTTTGCAATATAACATTTCTAGTTTTGGATTTTATTTAAGAAATAATTTACACTGGCAGTAATGACTCAAATTGTAGGCAGCAATAAAAATACATCTACAGTAAAATCCATCCATTTATTAAAAAGGTAGACATTTAAAAATCACATACATTAGTAACGGATAACAGAACATGATCATTATCACTTAATACAAAAGCACTTACTAGTAATAAAGTATGTACACTCACCGACACCTACGCACCAATCTACATCCTCAGGCATCTGTCACACCAGACAAGGAGTTTGCGACTAGCCTTCAGATATAGCTTAATACTATCAATAAGTACTCAGTATGGTTTATGTCAGTTGCTTTACATTTATAAAATAGATATGTAGTAAACATTGCATGCCAACATTTAGAGCTACTTTTTGCACAACATACTAATGCACATTATCAACATTTTAATATAATCTAAGTGTCTTAAGTCGCGAGTAAATCGTTTATTGCTAGGGAAGCGTGCTTCATCTTGGCCATATCATCGCTCAAAGGAGTATATTGGAAAGGAATCTAACATAAATGCATTACACAAAGAGTATGCTAGAAATGAGCCTGAAGCCCAATATTCTAATATAGAAAATATTCTTATAAAGCAAACTGACAAATTTGAACAAATCCTACAACAAATGAGTACATTGATGCAACTCATAACATCATTAATCACAAAACTAACATCATAGGGGCAATATATATGGCCACCTGGAACCCAAATGGTCTAGCTCCCAATAAGGATGATGTTGAAATCCTAATGAGGGAACACAAACTTGATATTGTCCTAATCTCTGAAGCCCACTGCACAAGTTCTTCAAACGTCAAGTTCCAAGGATACAACACATATTTGACCCACCATCCAGATGGGAAAGGTCACGCTGGCACAGCAATTATAATAAAAGACACTATCAAACACCATATTCTCCCAGAGTATAAGACAGAACCAATACAAGCAACCACAGTTGCTATCCAGGATGGTTGGGGGTACTTTAATGTATCTGCAGTCTACTGTCCTCCTAAACACAAAATTTCTACCACCATGTTTACAGAATTCTTCAGGTCTCTGGGAGGGCGATTCATAGCTGGTGGAGACTGGAATTCGAAGCACACTTGTTGGGGTTCAAGGCTGACTACAACTAGAGGTAGACAGCTACAAGCTAGTGTGTTCATAAATAATCTGCTCACAATATCTGCACTAGAACCCACATACTGGCCAACAGACCCAAATAAGATCCCTGATCTCTTGGATTTCTTTGTTATAAAGGGACTATCCAAACACTACTTCAAACCGCAATCATGTCTCGACAGCTCCTCAGATCACACCCCCGTATTGCTAACGGTTAGCACCATGATAATCGAAGTCGATAAACCAGTTGCACTGACTAATAAGCGCACTGACTGGGACTCATTTCGGGAACATGTTGAGGAAAATATTAACTTGAATATAGTTTTGAAGTGCCCTGAAGACATAGAAGAAGCAACAATTAACTTCACTATGACCATCCAAGAGGCCTGTTGGAAAGCCACACCAGCATCCACACACAATTATCGGACTGTAAACTATCCGCATGAAATAAAAAATCAAATACTGGAGAAAAGAAGGTTACGTCGAATATGGCACCAAAGTGGAAATGGAGCAGATAAGAAAGTGTTTAACAGAGCCATCCAAGACCTAAAGAGCACCCTAAAAGAATGGCGTAATACTACACTTGAAGCCAAGCTAGAGTCTCTCACACCCACTGCGTCTTCCAATTACTCCTTGTGGAAATTCACCAAAACGCTCGGTGGCCCTCAAGTGGTTACACCGCCTCTTCGAAAAAACATTAACTGGGCAAGAACTGCACAAGAAAAAGCTAACCTCTTTGCTGAACACCTGGCAACAGTATTCTTACCTTATGCGACATATAACGACAGTTCAGAAGAAACTGTAAACAGCTTGTTGAGCCAACCCTACCAGATGGCACTACCACCCACACCCGCGACAGTAAAAGAAGTCTGGCGTATGATTAATTGTCTAAATAACAGAAAAGCTCCGGGATTCGACCTGATCACAAAAGAAGTACTTAAACATCTTCCCAAAAAAGCAGTAGTATACCTTACCACTCTATATAACGGAATATTGAGAGTACAGCACTTCCCTTCCTTATGGAAAGTTTCCCAAATAATAATGATCCATAAATCCGGTAAGCCACCCAATGAAGTGGAATCTTATAGACCAATCAGCTTACTACCGCTATTATCCAAGATTGGCGAAAAAATCATACTATGTAGAATAAAACCAATCCTGGCAGGTAGCAACACAATACCAGACCATCAATTTGGCTTTCGGCAGCACCATTCAACTGTCGAGCAAGTGCATCGGGTGACTGATAAAATCAGAGAGGCACTGGAAAAAAAACAGTATTGCTCATCTGCATTTCTGGATATAAGCCAGGCATTTGATAAGGTCTGGCACAAAGGACTACTATGCAAGCTTAAGAACAACTTACCACATAGCTTTCATATGCTAATGAAGTCATATTTGGCAGACAGAATATTCCAAGTCAAAGAATCGGGAGAAACATCTAAATTTCATGACATCAAAGCGGGAATTCCACAGGGTTCAGTGCTGGGGCCTGTGCTCTACACTATATTTACTTCAGATTTACCAGAAGTGCAAGGTGTTACTACTGCAACCTTCGCAGATGACACTGCAATCATGGCCATTGACGAGAACCCAGAAAAGGCATCAGGTGTTCTACAAACTGGGCTAAATGCAATAAGCGAGTGGTTGAAGACTTGGAGAATAAAAGCAAGCGCGTCTAAATCTGTGCATGTAACATTTGCCCTTAAAAAAGGAGATTGTCCACCCGTTTATCTAGGAGACAGCACCTTGCCCCACAGCAACAATGTGAAATATCTCGGACTACACCTGGACCGCAGACTGACATGGAAAAACCATATGAAGGCTAAAAGGGAAGAGCTAAATATAAAATACAGATCCATGCTCTGGCTATTAGGACGTAACAGCAAACTGTCAGTTGACAATAAACTACTAATATATAAGGTCATACTAAAGCCAGTATGGATGTACGGCATACAGCTATGGGGTAGCGCAAGCGACTCAAATATTGCAATAATACAAAGACTGCAAAACATTATTTTGCGTACAATATCGAACGTCCCTTGGTTTGTCACAAATGCTGAAATCCACAAAAACTTACATGTGAACACGGTAAAAGAAGAGATCCGGTCAATCGCAAAAAGATACCATACACGACTTGATTCACACCCTAACGTATTGGCAGCCCAACTAAAAATCCGGAGTTATCCGAGTCGTCTGAAAAGGCATGATATCATGAAGATGCAGGAGAGAGAATAGCATCCTTGTAGCAAGGGTAGTGCCCTCAATGGAGGCCACACCCGTCATGACAACTACCCAAAAACACATCCATTCATAGTTGCAAAACTGATTGTGGATCAAATCAGAAAAAAAAAAAAAAAAAAAAAATATCATCGCTCACCATCAGGCGAGATAGTGGCCAAACGCAAGCCTATTACGATTAAAAAAATATATATATATAACTTATGCGCACCGTGATGAGAACGCCAGTCGACGTATTAAAATTTGGCATGCTTGGTGTCCATAGATTTACAATAGTGAATAGCCGATTCATTCAACAATACTCAATATTAAGTCGCAAACTGTTTATCTGGTGCAACCACGCCCTTAAATACCCAGCATAGTGCGTCCTTTTCTCTTACTTGAGGTATTTAAACAATAACTATTACATCTATAAATATGTATTTACATTTGATATGCAAATGCGTCTATTATGGATCAGCGCAGACGTAGCGGCGGCGAAGACTGAACTAAAAGATATAAACTGAATCTTATGTCCTTACACTTACAGTTGGTTTTTGTATATCGTAAATAACTGCTTCGAGTACGTCGGTGTTAATTTATGTATTATGGTTAAAGATATAAGGTTGAGTTAAAATTGGACATTGTTTAACGAAAAGGATCCAATCCACTCAGTGTCACTTATTAGTCAGTACTTATTGTCAGTACCACTTAGTGTCAGTTCCAATTGTTATAGTGTTTAGTCTGTGCCAGTTCCCCGTCCATCTGCGATGATCCCAAACGTTGTGCGGCAATAGGGAAGACTAGTGACAAATTTCACAAAGGCTTTCTAGGTTCGTGCCACAGTCCGCACTATCAAGTCAGGCATTATCATATAAAAACAATTTCTGTAGAGAAATTAGTAACCCCCAGCACTCTCTATATGGAAATAATTTGACAGTAGTCCTCCCTATTTCATGCATGCAGACTACCAACACGACATTATCTCCAACAGATACCGCGTAAAGACCTTTCGACTGCATATCAATCCAATAATATTTATATCCTCACGATGGGAACATAAAAAAAAAACTATGAAAATATTTTTGGACTGAACCGCTAATTTTTTTATCATTTAAAGAAATCTTATGCGGTATCTTTGGAGTTCATTTTACACACATGAAGCTCATTAACAAATACTGCTGCGCGTCTTCATAGGCAGTTGTCAGACTGACTGCAGGTGTTGACATGCTCAACTGCATGCAGTCGCGACTTCAACTGCGTGCCGTCGCGACTTTAACTGCATGCAGTCGCGACTTCAAATGCATGCAGTCGCGACTTCAACTGCGTGCAGTCGTGACTTAAACTGCGTGTAGTCGCGACTTCAATTGCGCGCAGTCGGGTTCATCCTTAATTGCATAGTACAGGGTTAATTGTAGTAAGCATGTGCCGATACAAACGACTGCAGATGAAGTCACAATGCACGCAGTTGAACATGTCTGTTGCACGTACAGTCCGCCTGACAATAGCCATACCCGCTGTACTGTCCCTTATTACTTTGTGCACGGATTGTGAGACAGTGCAGCGATAAAACAAATCACAATAAATATAAATAAAACATACGGAAGACTCGTTTGTAAGGAACATAAATAAAAACGTTAAGCGGGACTTCAGACCGAGTGGAAACGATAGAGCATTTCTTTCCTCTTATCTCCTAGTGCTTTTTCGATGCCCGTCACATCATCCCTATTTAAGAAAATATGTATATAGACTAGAGATGAGACGTATTTACTAGAACATATCCGAGGATTTCATTTAATTTCATCTAGTCTTGATAAGTATTAGTTAAAGACAAAGTTCACTAAGTACGCGTACCGTAATCGATAAGTAAGTGAGACTAGGTTACCACCCTGGTAGGTAATTGGATCACGTTTTCTAAAGACTAGAAATAGGTGCAACCAATCCCAAAACCTGGTCCAATCAGTCTTTAATATAGACTAAAAAGTAATTAGGTACTTTAAAAAATAACTGTCTTTCAAAACTAACTTGGTGGTTAATTTTTCCTTGGACAATGTGAAATAGAACCTAGTTCCCATAAAGATGACGTTCCAGGTCTGAAAATTACCAGTTTTAAAAAGTTTATTTATGGAGAACCCTTTTCAAGTTGCCGTTTGTGTTAAAGAGGTACCTAGATTTATTTTAAAATTAAACATATGTTAGAAGTTACGTGTGAGGAGTATTATTAAATAAATCAATACGATGGTATTCACCTTAACTCTTAGTATATTGGTCTCTTTTACAATGTTACTGCTTTACAGACCACAACCACATGTCAGGATTATACTCTAGAGACCGCTCTCTAATTAAGTACAACTAAGACTGAACTAAGAATTGAATAGCAAACCAGCAGACCTACCGCATAATGAACACTTGGCCTATCGATTGTAAAAGTGACCAATATTCTGTCTATCGACAGATTTGTAGAGACCGCTCTCTAATTAAGTACAACTAAGACTGAACTAAGAATTGAATAGCAAACCAGCAGAGCTACCGCGTAATGAACACTTGGCCTATCGATTGTAAAAGTGACCAATATTCTGTCTATCGACAGATTTGTAGAGACCGCTCTCTAATTAAGTACAACTAAGACTGAACTAAGAATTGAATAGCAAACCAGCAGAGCTACCGCGTAATGAACACTTGGCCTATCGATTGTAAAAGTGACCAATATTCTGTCTATCGACAGATTTGCTTACTGGTAGTAAAATTTTGACACATTTTGTATAGAAGATCTGTCAAATACTATTGATAGTAAGCAAATCTGTCCATAGATAGAATATTGGGAACTGCCATAAGAGTCAAAGTGAATACCATTCTTTTGATTTATTTAATAATACTCCTCACACGTAACTTCTAACACATATATATTTTTTGTAATGTTACCAACCCTCCACTGAATGTTGAGTCTCAAATATTTAAGTCAACCTTATTTTACCAGTTCTCACACTAAATTGCGGTTAATTTTTACATTTTATTATAAATTTGAGGCATTTTACCTATTTCATGGGCATATTGTTTCACCAGTAAAGCTTTCGTTTCCAATCGATCTGATTGCGGTACATAAGTTACGGGAACACTTATATAACAGCGTCTGGGAGGCCGTCCACTAGGTAAACGCTTGTAACAAATACCAAAATATTTATATAAAATTGTATAGAAAAATTGAGTGTGCACTGGGTGCATGATCATACGTAAAATATCAACGAGTCGCTTGTGTTTGTAGCAATAAGCTTGAGCTCACGGTATATGCCCTAAGGGATGGTCAGAGATGCAACCAGTGCATACTCGCTGATATTATAGGTTGTCTATCACCACATTGGGTACAAATTCCAATCCCGGGCAATTCATGTGGTTTTTCGAATATTTAAACAAAATGCTCGACCACTTTTTTATTAGTTTGAATGACGAGACGAGCAGGTCGCTTGCCTGATAGTAAGCGCCACGCCTGCTCATTAACAGAAGCAACGCCACACAGAACTTTAAATAACAAAGGACTGAAACACTGGGCTGTGCTCGTCACCCTGAGATATAAGGTGTTAAGTGTCATAATGCCCAGTGACTTCACTGGCTTCAACGTCCTTCAAACCGGAACACAACAGTGCTTACACACTGTTGCTTGGCGGCAGAAAATTCCACTTCACTGGTAAGGCGATTTACAGTCATATGGATAATTTGACTCACATGTGCACGCCAAGCTTGTATATTATATTTCATTTTGGTACTTATTGACACGCGTTTATTCATTATGTCTCACACACAGAGATCACCGCGCGCACAAATGAATTGAACTATCTATATTATGTATGCCACTACATACACAAACGTCTCATCTCGATAACAATTCATGAGTCACTTACATATTTACATTTGGTTAAGTCAGTGGTCGGCATACTTATTACTAATAATATATGGTTCTTGAATAATTCGTTAAAAGAACCAAATATTCTTAGTACAATAATTGTTTTTAATATTTAAGGGTACGCTAGTCGTTATTTGTACCATACAAATGTGGGGTGACCACTTCAATATTTAACATGCACGTTGAAATAAGAATTTAATTGATTTATCTAATGCCTATATCGAAACAGAGTTGTAAAACACAGAGTAATTTTAAAGTTAGGAGCCTCGAAATATTCACATTTCAGCGCAAATATGGGCGTAAATAAATAACATAAAACGAAAACGAAATCTCCAAAACTAAATATATAGATTATTCAATAAATTAATTATATCGAATCGATACATTCGTTGGTTTTTCATCAAATCACCAATCATAGAGTCCATTCATAGTTTATCGATACTCGATTTTAAGGCAAATTATTTTGCATTTCACTCCAACGCTTCACGCCGCACAATGCTAGAATAAGATAGCATGCATTTTTAACTCGATCCACTGACGCGTTCGAGCCGTCGATTAGCGTGCTCTTAAAATATAACTTTAGTCTATTCGTAGTTTCGAATTATACAAGCAAACATTAGTTCTCAAAGTTGCTTGATTTGTGACAGAGCCGCACTCAAGGGTGCTAAAGAGATGTCTGCCGACCACTGGGTTAAGTTGTCATACCGGAATAGAAACTAAAAACACACGGTACACTGTCCACTTGCTAATTACATATAAAATTGATCTTCTATTGTCACACACACGAAAAGCCGTTTCACTGAAATAATACAGAGGTATTAAAACCGAGGGCATCATTTTATAGAAGCGTAAAATATTAAATTATTTTTTAAGACGCAAAAATCTCAATTAATTCAAGAAAACATCCCTAATTTTTAAACTACTGAAATTATATCGATTAACTGAACTTTCAAACAAAAAAAAACCGGTTCCAAATCGGTCCGTATAAAGCTGTAATGTCTGATACACAAAGGGGTCAAACATATAACACCCCTCCTTTTTCTTGAAGTTAGCTAATACTAGACGAATATATATTATATCATAATTTCAGACAATATTTAAAGTACAGTTGGTACAACATTTCCGTAGACAGTTTTAGTGTTTCTATAAATTCACTTTGCGTCTACGCCATTATAAAATGATGCCCTCGACATTATAAAATAAATACTATTGTGCAGGGAGGTAGCGAGGCGTGGGTCCTTTCCACCGTGTCTCCCGATACGAGTAACATATATAAAAAGTCACCCACACTAGCAGCCGGTATATCTACACACAACGATACACACACAATACGTCCATGATTTTTAGCTAATTTAAATTTATCTATAGGTGAAGCTCGTCTTTAGGCGCGTGGCTCTATAGCGGTTTAGGACGACTATCGTGATATAATAGGACATACAAACAGACAAGTGCAACCTCACAAAATTGTACTTTGAGGAATGTATTAATAGATCGTCTTGAACGCACTTTAGAGCTATTATTGCCCATCGCGTCTTTCGGGACCGTTGGGAACATAAGGGTTTTACTCGCTGGTAAAGTTCGTGAAAAAACCGAGGTTTAAGACCGAATCGAGATGAGGCTGTCGTGGCAATCGTCATCAATCTCCAGCGGACTTTGTCTTTCCAGTCGATGAGAGCCAATGACCGCGATATTGTGGGTCGTCAGTTGTCCTCGGTGAAGAGGGGTCGCGGCCCACTGGTTACTGATTCGGCTCTGTGTCGCGCTCCTTGCCGTTGGGATGTGTATTGTGCACGCGTGGTGCGGGTGGTGCGGGGGGCACGGAGGGCGCGTCGGTGTCTCCTGCGCCGACCGCTCTGCGTATGAGCGCGTGCGTGCGGTCCCGTAGCCTCAACAGTTCCTCCTGAATGCGGTCCGTGATCACTTTACGGGTCTCTTCCTCTGTCGCATTTGACTTTCGTAACCTGAAATATAAGCATAAGTTCACGCGTGTATCGAAGGCGTAGACAGGGGTGTAACTAGTGCTTAATTTCATTTTTATTAACTAAAAGCGGAGGGTCCCAATTCGATGCGTATTTTTTATGTTAACGCTTAACTGTCTCTGGCAAATGTTGCCCGAATTCGATGTTTTTTAGTCGATGAGTTACTATACAGGTGACCCCTATATTTTGGTAATGATCTGATGGCGGAGTAAGAGAGAAAAATTTGAAGCTCCTAACTAAATATTTGAAGACAATTTGTAAATTTATTATATCTAATTTTCAACAAATGTTTACAATTACAAGTTACATACAATTATTGCAACAAATAATTCATATTTACTATTGTTTTCGAAGTGGTGGGAAACTACCAAGGACGTATACTTTAACCGGTCAATCATTGAATTTAATTAACACCGAAAAAATACAGTATCATGCATTTAAGCGGAAGGGAGCCACTAACAAAAGCAATTCTTTTTTTATTAGTTTGAGTGAGGTGACGAAACGAGCAGGTCGCTCGCCTGATGGTGAGCGTCACGCCTGTCCATAAACAGAAGCAACGCCACACAGAACTTTGAATTACAAAGCACTGCATGATATTGGACTGCGCTCGTCACCCCGAGACATAAGATGCTAAGTCTTATAGTGCCCAGTAATTTCACTGGCTTCGATGTCTTTCAAACCAGAACACAACAATGCTTACACACTGCTGCTTGGCGGCAGAAATAGACAAAGCGTGGTACCAATCTGAGTTGGTACCACCGCTTTGTAATATAGTATTTCGAAGGACTTCCGAAGCAGAAGAAGCTTATCACTTTAATCATGGTACTAGTTCAACATAATTATAAACACAAGAGCACTAACCTTTCAAGTAGATGATGTATTTGAATAGGTTCTCCGACGTTCAGGATTACCCTTTTCCTAAACTTCAGCAGATACGGTTCAGTGTTGGGCAACACTCTGTCCATGCCTTCATGCCATATAGGGACAACGAGCGGCGCCTGCGCACTGTCCGCTATTAATCTACCCACCCCCCATTTGAACCGGATTTGTTCTTTTTCCACGTTGACGCGACCTTCGGGGAATATGTGAACCCACTCGCCGCGCGATAGCCTCTCTACACAGAAATCCATTGCAGGCTGAAATATTGCGTGAAGGTTCGTTAAAATAATAGTATAATACTAGCTGTCCCGCGCGGTTTCTCCCGCAACTACAGCAGCTCCACCTACCGGGTCCAATTGTGAATCTAAACAATCCAGGGCGCCACCCAACCGCATACAAAAAAAAAACATTCAAATCGGTCCAACCGTTTAGGAGGAGTTCAGTCACATACACACGTACAGTAGAATTATATATATAAAGATGAGCCCCGGACTATATATACTGTCCCACAGCTGGGCATGAGGCTCTTCACAGATTGTCCTACGAGCGGGGATCGAACCCGCGACCTCTATACCATCAATCGTTGACTTCTAAAACCGCAATTGCACTGACTCGAAAACTATATTTACTTCGGAGCTAATTCTATTTTTACTAGTTTTGCTCGCGGCTCCGCCCGCGTGAACAGCCTTTCCGGGATAAGAAGTAACTTATAACCGTTCCCATCTATCTCTGCACCAAAATTCATCAAAATCGGTTCAGCGGTTTAGGCGTAAAAGCGTAACAAACAAACTCACTTTCTCTTTTATAATATTAGTTAGGATTGTCGTTTTTCTGAGTACTATTAACTATTGTTAGAAATGTTTTTATTTATACAACTAGGGGCTTTGCCCAAGTTTTTCCATAAAACATAAAATAAAAAAAAACTTAAAGTCCGACGAATATGAGACATATCTTAATTTCTTCCCCACATTATTCTGCATCGATTGGTATCGGTCTCGACCCCATACCCCCAGCGGTTTTGGAGGAGATAGCGTGACAAGCTTTTCGCAGCGGCGGCGGCGCCAGTTACTTTTTTTAGAATAGAGAGATTAATCCAGAGAATTGCCTTAGTTTTATATTTGATGGAATAGTGATACCAATATGATACATAAAGATACACAGCTGGGTACCTACCCAGCTGTAGCTTGTACCTACCTAGGTATGGACCTAGCAACCCAGCCATGTATCTTTCCTGCCTTAACATTTATTTCCTTCTCGCTTCGATCCGACACTACATGACCGTGCTACACTGCTCAACCCAGGTCCAGATCCAGAAGAGAAGAGGTACGCGCCAAATTTTCTTTAAGATCGACATAATTGATATAATACCTTCCTACCAAAGACTTAAATGTGTACTACTAGACAGGTTGCGCGGTGCACAGAAATTGCGCCACTAAGTTACGGTCAATTGACCGTAACTCAATATTGCCATCTCGCTTACTCTAAACTAGAGCCCCTACGTGCCTCTCGCGCTCCCTGTCGGTCAGCTGTCAAACTCTCGTGTTATATGACGCAATATTATTTCTAAACAGCCCGTTTAATAGTATACATTGAAGTCTTTGCTTCCTACCTATAAGTTTCTTGATATAGTACCTGATAGACTCCGGCGCCGCGTACGACCGGCACACACTTGCCGAGCGCGAAGAAGCACGAGTGCAGAGCGTTCGTGAAACATATATCGTGAGCTGCGAGTGACCAGCGCATACGCGACCCGCGTACCAGCGTCACGCAGTCCAGCACGCCTGGTGAACAAGTGGTCAAAATGGTGGTCAGTGTCGTCAACGATAAAGAATCTATTTGTGACGTTGTGGCGTAGGCGGAGTTCAGCTTGTGAAGTTTCTCGCGTGACAATAGGGTAGTTTCCTATATTGAATTTTATACATTATTTTATAAGCAACCTTTTACCAACCTTTAGAAAACCTTTTATTAAAACACAATCAAAATTGGTTCAGAAACATGCCCGCAGTTATGACTTTAAATATTGGTATGAGGAAAAGTGGGTGCGTAGTAGGGATATCTCACTATCTCGCTTGCACGCGTGCACCATAATGAACATTTTACACAGTGACGTCAAAGTTTGCGTCGTCTCTCATTTGATAATTACCCCTTCTACAAGATTGAATGGCTTCTAACTTATTTATTTATGGTCCGATTTATAAAATTCTTTCTGTAATAGATTTTGAGTAACGTAACTTATTGATTTAAATAAAAAATAAACTAGTCAACTACCCTATTCGGATTCGATTTGCCCCTGGGTACTCGAGACTATCCCGCCCACACACCCGCCACTGTAACTTGTCCCTTGTCCCTGGGTAATGGGTGGCGCGAGTCATAGAGGACGGTTGAAGAGGTTTCATTAGCTTGAACCCAGAAACTCACGGGTTTCTCAGCCTACGTACGCCGATTTTACGATAAATATTTTGACACGAAAGCAAAACGCTGCATTGGTCTACAGCGTACTAAGGCTGAAAACCGGGAGGTCCTGTGTTTAACTCGGGTTGGGCAATTACAAATTGTGTTGGAATTTTAGATTCGAAAAATCTTGTGCTGGGTATAGCTATAGGCTCGTCACCTATCACATCATGAGACGGAAACAAACTCGGCAAAACGTGGATACATAGGTGCCCACACCTCACCTCTGCCTGATATAGGCGTGAGCTAATAAAAGCAAAATAAATATGGATTGTGTATGAATAGGTTTCCCAGCCCTATGCGTTGGCGCGCATTATGTTATAGTATGTTGTGAATATGGGTGTTATAATTAATTTTGTGTCAATTTTGCGACATACATTAATGTCGACAGCCTCCGTGGCGCAGCGGGCGAGTAGCTGGTAGCGAAGCGTGAGGTCGTGGGTTCGATTCCCGCACCTAGACAAATGTTTGTCTGATTCACAAATATTTGTCTCGGGTCTGGGTGTTGTGGGACCGCAAGTCCCTCGTAGTTCCTGATGCCCACGATACAGGTTTACCTAAGGGGGGGTCAGGACTATGTGTGTGACTGTTGGGTGTATTTATTATTATTATTTATGTAATACTAGGTATTGCGAGTATCATAATATCTACGTCATCGTTCGGTTTCGCTCCATCGACCACCAACCTTGCGAGTCGGCACTCGGCCGCATTACTTGCGAAGACTTCAATAACCGCCTTGGTGGCGCAGTTGTAATGCGTACGAGTTACGACTGAGGTTGAAGCTGAGGTTTCGGGTTCGATCCCCGGGTCGGGTAAAAATGATATTGAGTTTTTCTATTACGAAATGCTCAGTATCAGCCCGGTGTCTGGAATTATGCCCGGTATGGCGATAGGCTTGCCCCCTATCACATCATGGAGAGGAGATACGCTCGGCGAGATTTGGGTGTACTGGTTACAACTCTGCCTACCCTTTCGGGGATTACAGGCGTGAGTGTGTATGTATGGACTTTAATGTACTTGTACTATTAGACGGGCTGTTTAGAAGTAAAATTGCGTCATATTGCGGGAGTTTGACGGCTGAGAGACAGGGAGCAGGAGAGCAAGCCAGATGGTAATATTAAGTTATGGTCAACTGACCGTAACTTAGTGACGGCTGACAGGCAGGGACCGAGAGAGTAAGCGAGATGGTAATATTGAGTTATGGTCAATTGACCGCAACTTAGTAGCGCAATTTCCTTGTACAGCGCAGCCGGTCTAGCAGTATCGGTAGAATGACGTCATTGCTATCTTCATACGACCGCGACCGGTACCGTCGCGTCGCGCCGAAACAATGTTCTTTATTATACGCTATCTGCCATAGATTACGTTATCTGTTTAATTTGGAATGCAAAATATTTTATTTACGAGTTGGCGGTTGTGGAGGTCGGTGCCTCTGGATATAATCGGATGCTTTAGAATCTAGACAGCGGTTCTCAAATGTTTGGCCGACGACCCTGATTACTAGAAGTACAATCCTCGCTAGCATTTAACCGACTTCATAAAAATCAAACAACTGTATAATTGTGTGCTAAGTTGCAGGCCCCTCTATGCGAGAGGCCGTCTGAGTAGCTATCGGCGCTTTGTATATTTCTGCCGTCAAGCAGCAGCGTGTAAGCACTGTTGTGATCCGGTTTGGAAGACATTGAAGCCAGTAAAATTACTAAGCATTATGATACCAATTTCTCGGGGTGATGAGCGCAGCCTAGTGCCATGGAGTACTTCACAATTCGTAGTTCTGATTGGTGTTGCTTCTGTTTAAGGGTAGGATAGGTTCGTCAGTATAAAAATGTGGGCGTCCAGAAATTTTATTGATCGTACGAAACCCAAATTCGTCATGTTCCTATGACACAGTGACACCACCACGATGGAGTCGGCCCATTCATACCTACTATAGATAAAACCGTGTATAGCGTGCCTCTAACGCTAAACAAGTTCCACTTTCATTAATGTGGGATCTGCACGCGACCAAATCCTTTATTAAGTAACTAGAGGCCGCCGAGGGTACTTTTACACGTCAAAATAATAATTAAACTCCTTCGTAAATTCCCACTGGTCTGAGAAGAAGCACCAAGAAACTCAGCCGTATGTCTTATGAATATTTTGCATAATTTAGTTTTATTGATCACCATTTTGTTTAAAAACATACATAATTTACTAAATTAGTAATAATTGCATCATTATAAAAACAAAATTTTTTGAATTGATGAACCTGCCCATTCAGAGGATCGCATTACTTATTTTTATATTAATAAATAAATAAACAATCTGAATAGACCAGCCCACACAAGCGGCACCCGTTCACGAGTATGACGCATGTGCCAGCCACCGGCCTCGTCAACCATGTTACAGGGAAGTGACCGACCTTTGGGTTAGTTTGAGGACCGCTGCTCTACAGTTCTGAACAGAAATTATAGCAGTCATCGATGAGTCAGTATTATTTTCATGAGATAAATGACTTAGTATCAGATAACGATAGGAACAAAGCAATCATTCATGCAATGCCGATAACATATCCACAATAACTTATTCAAGCAAAAAAAAAAGGAACGCTAAACTAGTGCTTTATGAATATGGAAATAGGTTTCTTTTTTCTGCCTATAGCTTTATCGCAGCTTATTGCCAGGACTCTTAGGATCCGACTTCCTTCTTTTTTTTTCTCGACGCCTGAGTTTCTCCGCTATTTAACGGTAGGCAGCGGCTTGGCTGTGCTCTGGCATTGCTGAGGTCCATGGGCGGCGGTAACCACTTACCATCAGGTGGGTCGTCTGCTCGTCTGGCTATCTAGGCAATAAAAAAAATCTTCGGTAGTGAGTCGCTGTAGGGTTTAATGGTGTAGGGATTCAGAAAAGCTACTGGATATGCAGGATATAAGGTCTTTATGTAGGTGTGAGTCGCTGTGATGTGTGTGGGTGTAAAGTGTGGAGTACAAACATACAATATAAAAAATGCGACTTAGATCTTATAACCGCTTTCCTAATTAGATGTTTTCATTTCGCCTGGTCTTCAGCAAACTTCGTAGCGAGACTATAGGCTTTACTCATGTCCCCCTATTATACATCAAGCCAGCGGTTTTTGACCCTTCCGTGGTATGGCCCCCTGGTACAGGCACTTACGAACGACTAACTCCTGTAGTTTCCTTAAAATATGACCAAACCTCATTAATCGACATTCCTGAAGTTTGTCTGCTGCGTGGCGGTCTCCAAGGCTACAGGGGATGTACTCGTTACTATCTAATAACTAATGCTATCTAGTCGTGTAGCATTACAATGTATGAATGTGAGAATGTAGAAAATACCTACAGCTGAGTTTTTAGTGCTTTTTTCAGACTGGTTTATACTTTCGAAGCACCTGTATATTTAATTTTATTCGCTGTGGCTAGTGCTACAGTCTAACGCTGTTGCTTGCGTGACGATTGACGAGGTAGGTGCGAGCCAAACACGTCGGTATTTTGCAGTAATAACACAAGCAATTCGCTTGTAGGAGGGTAAAGGAGACATATTTGTTCCGGAATGGATAGTCACCACCGTCCACATGATGAAAAATCCGTCTCAGTCGTTTTCCGGGTTCAGCCGGTGTATACCCAGTTACTACAGGCCGTTATAATTCTGTCGACTGTCGGGACGCAACATCTCTCAACGGCCAACATTATATGGATTACGCTAACCAACACAGTCCAAATTTTGGTCTGATGGGGACTCCGAAATCATAAAACACAGTACCTATAAATATATTATACTGTATGTGTAATATAGTCAATTTGCTGTACCATCGATAAAAAGCAAGCTTTCCTGGATTTAAAAGCATCAGATCAATCCAACCCTGGATCAGGGCTTAATAGACCGGCGCGGCGCGTAAAAGATAATCTATTAGAAGCGATACTCACCCCATAGTCCCGGGTCATCAAAGCACGAGTGATGATTGGAGACAGTGAGCAGGGGTACACCAGGCGGGCGACATATCGCGCGCTTCAATACCTCGCGGTTATACACCGTAGTCTTGTTCAGGAACTCTGCAACCAAGAACCAATCATAAGCATATCGCACCTCGCCTCGTGACGCGCGCAACATAACTCACAAAACGTGATCACTAAATACGTTGTGTCATGTGTGTCTGATGGGAACATAAAATGAATTGCGATGAACCGTCAAGTGATATTGAAGAAGCTATTGTATTAATATAACTTAACCGGGACTCAGGAGGCGTTTGTCGCGGCGGGTCGGCTGAGCGGTGCCCGCGCTGTTGACACGCGGCGCCGGCGACAGCTGGGTCCCTACGTCAGGCGTTTCATTAGGTTGCTGAACTAATCTTTACAACTTTCACTACTAGGGACTATCCTAACACCCGCTATTACAACTTCTGTAAGCCAACGGGTCTATAAAAGCCCCCGGATTATATCATCAAGTGGAATATTACGCTCCTTATTTTTTATAGCAGAGGCCGGCAAACAAGCCTGATGGTAAGTGATCTCCACCGCCCATAATTACTCAGAACACTAGAAGACTTATGGATGCGTTGCCGACCTTTATGGTATTGGAGGGAAGAGGGGGATTTGGGCCTCCAGAAATGAACGTACGAAGCACAACAGCAAGCTGTCACGTTAATTTTGTGTGAGAATGTAGTACTAACCCGGTTAGCCGGCCATTCAGGCTGCAGATTAAAATATCTACAGCGTGACTCTACTATTTATCTCAGAAGTTCTTTTAATTAAACATGCATGTTTAGTTATTATGTTATATTTTTTATTTTATGAAAGTGTACTTAACGTACGGCAAAGAAAGAACAGTATTTTTCTCTGATATCATCTAAGGTGGCCATTTTATATCCACAGGATCGACCACTATCCTGATGGCTTTCCCATTTGGCGAGTCTCTGGAAATTTGTCTTTTACCCGCAACGAGATACAAACTGAAAAATAAATAGGATTTGGAAGCATAATTCTCCGTTTGTGCCGTATAACAAGTTAAACCGTAAACAATGAACGTTCGGTATAGGCGATTAGGGAAGTATGATCTGTTCCATCTACACCCTATGGTCACCCCGGGCGCTAGCCCAGGGCTCCTGGCTTGATGGGAGTCCCCAAATCATAACGCAATACCTATAAATATATTTTTAATTAACTAAAACAATTAGCTTAACACTGTTTGACAGTAACTTTGGTGATACTTAATATTGAAAACATGTAATGTTTAACCTTTTTTTATAGTATAGGCCGACTAACGAGCAAGTGGGTCACCTGATGGTAAGTGAACTCCACCGCCGATGTACGCCCACAATACCAAAAGAATTATGGGTGCGTTGCCGACCTTAACGGAAAGGGATAATTAAGGGATTGGGAAAGGGAGGTGGTTTGGGCCTCCGGATATCTCACTCACCGTACGAAACGCAGCAGCAAGCTGCTACTTTACGCCGGTTTTCTGTGAGACAGTGGTAAAGACCCGGATGAGCCGGCCCATTCGTGCTGTAAACACAAGTGTCTACAGCGTGGCTCTACAGTATATCCAAGGACCCTGTATATGACCTAAGATGGCACTAAGTACTATTTCTAGAGTCGAACGAACGGTGTCATGGCATCCGAAGACCGTGACCCCAAGCCGAACTTAGGCTCATTTAAACACCAATTACACGAATACTCAAACTCTTTGCTAAGTGTAGATTTCTGTATATACGTAATTTGTCCGTTTTTGTTTAACACCGAAACGGACCTAGGCGGGCAGGACGGGATTAAGCCTTAGTCTACCACACTAGCTTGATGCGGGTTGGTAGATATTCAAATACTTTCGAAATTCTTATGGATAGGTACCTTCTCAGGAATGCAGGTTTTTCCTTCACCGTTAAAGCAAGCGATAAATTAACAATGAATACGTCACTTATAGAAAAGTCATAGGGGCATGCATACTCTTGAGGTGGTTTCACATCTGCGATTTTCATCTCGGCATTCCGTACCACTGTGTGATAGCGCCTTTACGAACCACGCACGCATACGTTCTGATGTTTGCAAGATGCTTTTTATCGTGCTATACAGCATGTTGTATAATTACATGTTAAAGCAATATCGTATAATAAATGCTCAAAATGCCCTATTACCCACTGGTTATTACAACATAATTATTTTATTATTGTAATCACATTGTTATTATGCAACATAGAGCAACAGCTTTTAAATACTTGTATAACTTTTTAATAATAATTAGTAACATTTAGATTTCCACAGACCCCTCAACTCCAGACAAATTCTTATACCGCAAACACAAACATTGAAATAAAACTAGTTTATACGGATTTTATCGCGGTTTAATTTTTATTTTAGTCCCGACGTTTCGAAAGCTTTTCAGCCTTCGTGGTCACGGGAGAGACTGAGGTGTAGGTCGTCTCGAAAAGTTAATGTTACAATGGCTACCTTCATTTTAAAATTATACATTTATTTTTAATTATTATCGGAAGACCAACTGCCAGACCTCAAGATACCGTGAGCTCTTTCTGCGTAGATCGGACTAGTGTAAACTAACTTTTTTTAAATAATTAAAAATAAATGTATAATGATTTCTTAGGTTTACGCGAATATTACACATTGAAATAAAACTAGTTTATACGGATTTTATCGCGGTTTAATTTTTGTTTTAGTCCCGACGTTTCGAAAGCTTTTCAGCCTTCGTGGTCACGGGAGAGACTGAGGTGTAGGTCGTCTCGAAAAGTTAATGTTACAATGTTACAAATTAAACCGCGATAAAATCCGTATAAACTAGTTTTATTTCAATAAATGTATAATTTTAAAATGAAGGTAGCCATTGTAACATTAACTTTTCGAGATAAGAAAACATCTAAGTATCTAAAATATTAATCATGATTATTATTTTCTCTCCATATAAATTATTAATAAGTATTGCTTCCTACAGTTAACTGCCCTTTTAAAAGAAATATTTAGGTAAGACCGCACAGAACTAAAATAAGTTTATATATATTTTTTCAAGACTGCCTCGGTGGCGCAGTTGTAAATTGTAATGCGTACGCGTTACAATTGAGGCTGCCGCCGAGGTCTCGGGTTCGATCCCCTGGTGTAAAGTGGTGTTGGGTTTTTCTATTACGAAATTCTCAGTATCAGCCCGGAGTCTGGTATTTTGCCCGGTATGGCGATAGGCTCGCCCCCTATCACATCGTGGGACGGAGATACGCTCGGTGAAATGGGGTGTACCAGTTACACCTCTGCCTACCCCTTCGGGGATTACAGGTGTATGTATGTATATTTTTTCAAAGGGTTTAGCCCTCCATTTCAATTTGAGCAAACATTTTCAAACGCAACTATCTGAAAATGCCAGTAATGTGGGTTAACACTGTATCATGTTAATTATCATATGTCAGGAATGTTGATACAGGTGCGCCGTCAGCCGTGTGCTGGATTCAGACAGAACTTATGTAACGTCTAATGACGCGTATGTAGGCCTATCGCGTGTCCTACCTTACTTAACAGTAAGCAGGTGTGTGGTCGGTGACCGCACGCATTTATGCATATACCCACCTAATGAGTAGCGAAACGATGCAATCAAAACTACAAACATAACATGTTAGTAGTGCAAACTCTTGCTAAGCTCAAAGAACTTAGGGTTAACTTATCGCTGAGGATTTTTCTATTTTTACCCTGGTACGACAACCTCCGTGAAGCAGTGGACGAGTAGCCGACTGTGAAGCGAGAGGCCGCGTGTTCGATTCCTTCACCGAAGGTATTTTCTCGCAAGAGGGGTTGACGTCAGGCAGGCGGCCGGTCGTAATAACTACAAGCAAAATCTTTCAGTAACATGTTGTGCCGACTCTGCTGCTAGTGGGATAAGGACAGGTGGAAGAGACCCTGGCCCGACAAAGTGACTACACTGTACTTGATTGTAAATACAAATGTGCAGTTCAAATATGATATCAACCGAGATCGCCAGAATTATGCTGGCCTGAACTTACTGGATATAGACCAGCTGACCTTGGAACGCGGTTTGGTAGACTTCACATACACAAGTATTATTGTAATTATATTATTGTGTTAAATTTGCTGGAAAACCTAAATAAATTAATACTTCGATGTGCAGCCGCAACCCCAGGCGGGCCCAGTTAATCGCCTCTTACGGCAGGCAGGTAATATTATGGTGGAATTCTACAAAGCCCCCAACCCAGGGTCGGAGGTGCTGGTCAGTCGTCAATTGCATGCTGGACTGTTTGTGGTCGGGCTACGGTTCTACCATTTTCAAAACGTCCTGCGAAACACTAGCTGCGTCACTTTGGCTTTTGACCTCACAAGACGGTGCATATGACAAGGGCTGCCTCGGTGGCGCAGTTGTAATGCGTACGCGTTAAGATTAAGCTAACGCTGAGGTCTCGGATTCGGTCCCCGGGTCGGGTAAAGTGGTATTGGGTTTTTCTATTACGAAATACTCAGTATCAGCCCGGAGTCTGGAATTTGTGCCCGGTATGGCGATAGGCTCGCCCCCTATCATATTATGGGACGGAGATACGCTCGGCGAAATGTGGGTGTGTTGGTTACACCTCTGCCTACCCCTTCGGGGATTACAGGCGTGAGTGCGTATGTAAGACCGTGCATACTAAAGATCAGGTGTTTATAACCAAGGCGACGTGACGCGACGCGACGTGAGGCCGTCTTGTGGTTTTTATAATAAGTAGAATACCACTGTACATTCCAACAGTTCAATTGTATCGTTGAATTCAGCACATCATTAACCAGATTGTATGAATATTTGTATTTTTTTAGTTGATCGTTAAAATAACTATACAATACGTATTTATTAAGTAGGTAAGTTATGTGGAGTTCAAAATGATGGTGAATTCGGAATCATGTTGGGAGTTTCAGTGGCAATCGACATAAAATATTTCCAACCCAACAAAAAAAGGGTGTTATAAATTCGATGCTTTTTTTTATTTGTGGGTGTGTCTGTCCGTGGCATTTTAGCAGTTAAACAAAATGGATGCATTTTATGAAGTTTGTTTAATCTAAGTGGTCCTTATTTATGTTTGAAAATCTACTCAGCTTTTAAAAGTTATAGATTGTCTATTGGATTAAAAATTGTCAGGGGTTAATAAAATCAACACAATCCAAAAATTTGATTTTTTTTCTACTGGGTTATGATGCAAGTCAGTCAAGACTTTGCCTTTTATATACATAGATAATAAATAATTGAATAATAAAGTCTTCCTACGTTGTACAACACAGATAAAGTAACACATTGTATTTGAGTCACCCCAGGAACACAGAATAATTTGTAACACAAAGGATCATGAGTAATAAAAATTTATATAATTATCTTATATTAGACAGTCAGGATGTTTATAGACTGCAAGTTACAATAGATTGAAGTTTTTAATGAAAGATAAATACAAACATATATATGAATAACATACGCACTTACATACGCACTCACGCCTGTAATCCCCGAAGGGGTAGGCAGAGGTGTAACCAGTACACCCACATTTCGCTGAGCGTATTTCCGTCCCTAATGTGATAGGGGGCGAGCCTATCGCCATACCGGGCACAAATTCCAGACTCCGGGCTGATACTGAGCATTTCGTAATAGAAAACCCAATACCACTTTACCCGACCCGGGAATCGAACCCGTGACCTCAGCGCTGACCTCAATCGTAACGCGTACACATTACAACTGCGCCACCGAGGCAGTCATATATATGAATAATTACATCAAAAATATCACAGTAGGCCAAAGTCCTGTCCCCACATTAATATAAAGGATTTATAAAAAACTGAAAACTAAACTATCCATGAAAATACTCCGTTTTTTAATGAAAAATCTAAAGCTTCCAAATTACTCATTTTTTTTCAAACAGAAATTCATCTTGATTAAAGCATATTTGATACTTATACTGTGTTTAAAACATGATGAAGCAACAAAATAATATATTTAATCTTAGATATGCACACACAGAGATAATCAATACAACACAAATAGCAAGGAATAGCGACTGCCTCGGTGACGCAGTTGTAATGCGTACGCGTTACGATTGAGGCCAATGCTGAGGTCTCGGGTTCGATCCCGGGTCGGGTTAAGTGATATTGGGTTTTTCTATTACGAAATGCTCAGTATGAGCCGGGAGTCTGGAATTTGTGCCCGGTATGGCGATAGGCTCGCCCCCTATCACAATGTGGGACGGAGATATGCTCGGTGAAATGTGGGTATACTACTTACACCTCTGCCTACCCCTTCGGGGATTACAGGCGTGAGTGCGTATGTATGTATGTATGTACAAATAGCAAGAACAAACTACAGGACCAATCATAAAGTTGATTTGGATATTTTAATTGAATGTTAGTGTGTATACAACACTTCTAATTTTAGTATCACTGGACTGATCAATTAAAAGCACGTTGATAGCAAGGATGGATTTAATTTGTGTCTAGACATCTGTTAAATATAATGTACATACATACACACTGATGCCTGTAAACCCTGAAGGGGTAGGCAGTAGTGTAAACAGTACCTCCACATTTCATTGTGCGTATCTCCATCCCATGAATGCTGATGCTGAGGTCTCGATCCCGGATTAGGTAAAAAGTAATATAGGGTTTTCTATTAAATGCTTAGTATAAATATAATAATACGAAATGCTTAGTATCAGCCCAGAGTCTGGGATTGTGCCCGATAGGGCTATAGGCTTCTCAAATTATCACATCAAATATAATTTGTTCTAAAAAATATCATGAATACATATCTTAATATATTTTTTTGCATAGGCTGGCAAACCAAATGGGTCCCCTGATGGTAAGTTATCTCCACTGCCTATATATACCCACATTAAAGTCATAGATGCATTGCTGACTTTACAGTAAAGAAATTGGGACAGGGAGCGGGGATTTGGGCCTCCAAATAACTTAGTAGGTATTCTGGATTCTATGATCTCTACACACTGTAGACTTCATAATATTTGGCGTTGACACTGGCCACTTATTGTAACACTGACCTTAATATGTAATCGTGGGAGAGTTAAGCACAAGTTATACCTCTGGAACCTGTGCTCCTGTGACGGGAAAGGATGAGCACTAAGCCACTAGTGCAGGACGCTGCGAGCCAATCACGTGCTCATATAACACTTAATTCACATTTTGCTGATGCACTCAAAACTAGTTATGTAGGTACCGAAGTTTAATTGACTAATTGATACGCGGCAGTTCTCCGATACCGTTTGAAAGAGTTCATCGTATGCCACGGGTCACTGGCCAATAGTAGATGTTTCCTTACGAGGTTTCGAGTACTCACCGATGATAATTTTACTAAATAAACCAACGACGGCCACAGTGATGGAACTCGCACAGTTCCACAGCCTGCCTGGGTTGCGGAGTCGCGGAATTATCCACCTAATGTCGTAGCCCATGATCTTTGACGGCGTAACAAAATATACAAACACTACACTAACATTGTTACTGTGAAGAATTTCGTAAAAAAATCAATTATGTGATCCAAAACGACCCTACGTTTGTGTAATCTTTGTGCGTAATGATGAGTGAATGAATGAAATCGAATGAAATGAATGATCAATGGACAATGACTGACACTTGTTGTCGTAAATGTTTGTCATCGACAGGCTAAGGATTTAAAAACATAAAGCTTCGTATTGAAACTTTACGATTAAATACCAATTATATTATGTATGTACCTATTTCAATTAATCCGAAAATATTGAAGCCAAAATGTAGAGTTTTCTTTCTATTTAGTATTATTATTGTCTGGTACCACAGTTCAATGCTTCCATATCGCCTGGCCTTATGCATCATCCTTACTTGAGATCACTAAAGCCTCCCTAGAGTAAAATTGTTCTGTGATTAAAGTTCTCAGGGTACGCTTTCACTGATACGTTTCTCACTGATACTTTTGACGGCCATACACCAGCGGATTCAAAACGTGACCAAACCGCGAAACACGAAGCTGCCGTGGATGAACTGTAGTATAGGTTTTAATAAAAAAAGAATATTTTGCTAATATAAATCGATGTGTTCTAACAATACTCATGGATTTTAATCTTTCCAAACAATGGCTACGGTGCGCATTCCATCTCGCTGCTACTAAAGTAACAGATGTGTTGGTTAAACAGCATTTACTCAGGTTGTAGAGCAAGATTAGTAGGTATATTCATTCTGAACCTTTTTATTATTATCGTTACTGAAGAGTGTAAGAATGTTCAGAATTTTTGCGCCAGCCACCAGGGCCGAGCCTAGCATACGGCTCGTGGACAGACGCCCATCTGAGATATTGCCGCCAACCACCGCGGTTTGGAGGCAACTCTTTTACATTTATTTAACCATGAGGAGCCACATTTCGGTCTCGCTCTATCATAAGTATCTATATGTCAACTTAACTATCTAATAAGTGGAGACAGTACCTACTAATTAATAGTTACTGATTGCTTTGCTCATCGCACCCCAACGCCTGTTTTTGTTCATTACCTACACTCAAAACATTGTGGCCGGCTGAAGTTAGTCACTTCACACGTTCTCTACATCACCCGTCACCATTTTTTAACAATAAATATTAACTTTATGTCGGCCTTATCAAAGAGTTGCCCGGGATCGGAATTTGTGCCCGATATAGGGTAAGCTCAGCCCCTATCATATCATGGAACGTAAATAAGCTCTGCGGCTCATTGCGGTGCACCAGTTGCATCTCTGCCTTTCATTTCGCAAATATAGGTGTGAGTGGTAGCTGGTAGGTCCCTCGTATGCGAGAGCTGTCTGGGTTGTTGTAAAAATTCCACCGCGCCGTTTTGTCTATTTCTGCCGCCAAGCAGCAGCAGTGTGTAAGCGTTGTTATGTTTCGGTTTGAAGGACATTGAAGCCAGTGAAATTATTGGGCATTATTAGACTTTAGTAGACAGTAAGTATATCTTATGTCTCGGGCTGACGAGCGCAGTCCAGTGCCATGTAGTGCTTTGTAACTCAAAGTTCTGTGTGGTGTTTTTGCGCCACGCCTGCCTAAGACGCTTACATCAGCCGAGCGACTAGATTAGGATATATGCAACATGACATATCTCACATATAATTTGTTATTGATAGACATGAAATATCTATCGATAACAAATATCTCGGGTAAAAGTGACAACCTTCGATAAAATTACTTCAAGTTAGGGTTCGTAGATAAAATGCCACAGCAAGGTTAAAAGTACTATTTTCTGTATTTTACCTTTACTTTTGTCATAACGATATTCTTTCCATGTTGCCTTCGATGGAGATTCACGACATAACTAGTAGACAAAATCATCTCATGTAGAATATGCTATGCCCTTGTTCGTTTCGTCAAGATAATAATAAAAAAAGTTTATGAATAAAGTTGAAAAATAATGAGTTCTTGAGGATATAATATATATACTTCCCTAGGCAAAAAACCCAAAACCTTGTTAATAGATATAAATTATAATTAGGTATTACCTAGGTACGAGTACTTACTAATTATACACATCGAAAGGGCCCCAGTCTGAATTTAAAATGTACCTAATTTAAAAAAACAAGGGCATTTCCTCAATTCGAAGATGTCATATTATCTCTACATTTTTCTACGGAAGTAACGAGAGTAAGTAATTAAATACCATTCATACTCGTATTATACCAATATCAAAATAGCGACTGTTGCATTGTATCATGTATAAAATGACGGCTGATTTCACTTCCACGACATACTTGAATAATTATTAAAAGAAATTACATATGTAGCAATAAAATTTAATTAACATTATCATAAATTAATTTAATACGCTTAAGGTATTAGAGAGCAGCTGCACTTATTTATAAATTATAGCGACCATTAATCAGAGATCCGAAATGAAAGTTCATATCTTGCGAGGCTTGTGTTATGCAGGGTTCTTCGCCTTCCACTAAAGGCACACTAACATTGTCAACACGATAATTATTCAAACGTTTCTGATTCAAATATCCTGAGTACTCCATTCCAAATAGAAACAGCAAACCGTGCAATTTCACTCATCCGTAAAGCTGTTAAGTCTTTGGTAATTCTCCTCCACAATGTCACATTATTCAAATAAAATTTCACTTTATGTTCAAAAGTGGATTCCATTCGGCCTTGCTCCCTTCTCAACCCCTAATAAATCAAACTCGTAGACTTCCGTGCGGCAGTTGACATCCTTCGGGCACGGGGATTTCACAACGAACAGGTTTCTGTTGAGAGTGGGCTTTTTGAAGTCGGCGAATGCTGTCTCATGATCGTATCGGTCGCGCAAGGGTCCGGCACGAACGACCGCGCAACTCGCGAGCAGCAGGAGACAGGTGGCGTATGTGTACATGATGTGAACGTATCGGCAGCGGTTACTCGACTGTGGCAGAGAGTGCGTTCCCGCGCTTTATACCTCGTCTGAGTGGTACTTCCCGCGACACGCTGCGATGTAGAACTGGAAATTATCTTTCCTCAATTTAAGATAGTTATTATCATAACGATCACACGATTGAAGCGACGCACGAGACCTCTATGGTAATTGACCTGTATGGCAAATGATTGCAATACGTATACAACAGCATCTTATTTTTTATTTTATTGATTTAATTATTAAAATACAAGAAAAGAAAAACTTATGAGCTACTACAATGTCCCACAAAACTGTACACACAGTTTGACTGCAGGATCAGCAAAACTATACAAAGTATATACTACGATATATAATACACTACGAGTACCTTCATAGTGTTATGTTCTTATAAATTACAAATTACAAATCTTATAACATTGTACTGGATTGACACAATGTTTTAGCACTTGCCAGCACTTCCAGACATGAAATAATAATATTTAACCTAAGAATCTCTATTTCGAATGACACAGAAGGCTTTGCAAGCTCGCCTGTGTCACAGTCAAAGAGGTCACAGTGTTGGCTCAGCGCGTCCCATGCAAATATATTCTCGAAATTTGGGATTTCCCAGCTACGTATGTACTCGTATGTTATGCAAGGTGCGGGCAACTGCGATGCGCAGTACTGTAGGCACACACAGCTGTTAGTGACGTAACGCTTCCGATGAGAAACGCTTCGGAACTGGTGCAGCGGGGACACATACAACCGCACAAATATTTGTGTTTGTGCCAATCTGGATTGTTATGAGCATTTATGAGTGGTAGAGCCACGCTTTGTCTGCAGTATAAATGGACGGACTAGACTGAAATAGTAGGTACTTACCATTTTATTACATATTTGATGTGACTGCATTCCTTTTGCGTTTTGTACAGTCGATGAGATGCTGGAGGCTCAAAAATCAGTATCCCAATCCCCGATTCTTCTGTAGTTAAAGATGTTCATTGCCTGTTATTTATAATCACTAACAAAGTGAATTATTTACTCCTTTGCCGGTCTTACGCTATAAAATAAGGTAACACGGCTTCATACATTATAAATAAAATAACTGTAATAAGCTGATGACTTCGGAATATACTTCAAACCGAAAAAGAGCTATAGCCACTCGTTACCTTTTAACATATTATTCATATCCATTGTATGGTACAGGAGTATGTGGATCGCAACATTTGAGTGGTAGATCCACGCTGTAAATAGTTTTGTCTACAGCACGAAGCAGCCGGCTCGACCGGGTCGGTACCACTGTCTCACAGAAGACCGGCATAAAGTAGCGGCTTACTGCTGCGTTTCATACGTTGAGTGAGATATCAGGAAACCCAAATCCGCATCCTCTTCCCAATCCCTTCATTATCCCTTTTCTTTAAGGTCCGCAACACGCTCATGAATCTTCAAAATGCTCATCAAAATGCTCATGAGTTCGCTTTCCATCAGGTGACCCACAGGCTTGATCCCTATGGCATCATGAGACGTAAATAAGGTTGGTGAGCAATGGGTACATTAGTTACACCTCTGCTTATCCATTTAGGGATACAAGTAAGTAAATATGTATATACTTCCGAATGGGTTGAAAAGATTATGCAGAATTTGGGATTTTTCCATTTTGAAAACGTCCCGTGGCATGCCGGACAACATTGATTTACACAGTACACTATTGTAATAATTTTCTTAGAAATTGAACAAGGTCTACCAGCACATGACTCAATTTAGTTCATAAGCTCAATGATGATCTTAACAAGCCAGAGCTCGATTTTCTAGCAAGAGGGGCTAGCACGGAAACTTGCGAAAAGTTATTCGAGCGTCATCAACAACAATTACTATGAGATTTTAGTACAGCGCCTCTATCGTACGTAAAAGAAACTAATTTATATGGAATATAGACCAATGATATTTAAGGAATTATCTATCGAGCCCTCGATACCTTTACATTACGATTTCGATAGTTTTCCGTGATAGCCCCTCTGATAATAAAACTCACGAGGTTTAGTAACATTGTATAGGTATATGTTTTTTTCATTTGTCTGAATAACGAGCCGAGAAGGTTGGTCGTCTTATGGTAAGGTTGTCAATACATCACTTCAACACCATCCAGAACATAATCACAAAGTTCATGGCACTTAATTTCACTCATCACCCCGTTACATAAGATGTTAAGTCTTATAATATTTACTCAGTAATTTTATTGGCTGCAATGTTTTACTGGTATTTGGCGGGAAAATAGATAAAGCGGTGACGCCTAGCCATACAGCATTTCGATACGAAGGTTCATGGCATACACGTAATATGAAGTGGTCAGATGCGGTAACGTGCAAACAGGTGAGGTCGAATTTCTGTTTATATGTCGATTTTCCACCTTAAATTATTGAAATCCAAATTTTTATGACTCATCTTATTTGGGTTTTCCATCAAACTGCGCAAACAATGCTTTATAAGGCCGCAAATAATAAACTTATATATTTTATTTAAGAATTCTTCTTCGTCCACCTGCCCTTATCCCACTCGCAGTGGAGTTGTCGCAACATGCGTTTTAACTCATGTTACAGAAAGATTTGGCTTTTTGTAGTTTTTACGACTGGCAGGCGCATGACATTGAGCCTCTGGGAAGGAAACACCCAGACCTGAAACAAATATTTATGGATCACACAAACATTTTGTCTCGATGCGGGAATTGAACCCTCAACCTCTTGCTTTGGCTACTCGCCCACTGAGCTACGAACGCTATCGAGACGACGCGACGTTTTCCCGGAATTTAGACAACCTTTAGTTGGGAAAAAAAACAATACCCGAGAGGCAGTACAAAAGTTTGTTACCTCCAGCCGATTTCTTCAAGAAAGGCATCGATAAATTGCAAAGCGCTGGCACCAATGCATCGATAGTAGATAGAAATAAAAAAGATGGAGAAAATACTTTTACTTAATTAATAACCAATCATAAAAGTCATATCTACGTAGTGGTAAGTGGTCCTTCTCTTAGAGTGGGATTGTTGCCTCCCTGGATCCATGGTATGTCTGTGCATTGCCATCAATCAGCACAGGGCTGCGGGCTGGTGACCCCGGGCGGCTGCCACGGTGCGGGCGGCGCGGAATGCGTTGGGGAAGGCCCAGCAATCACCCACCCCTACCATAGGCCTTCCACTCGCTTCTCACTTTCTTACTTCAATCTTACGGCCATTTCACACGGAAGAAATAGTACTACAGCTTCTTCAGGTCGACATTTCTTATCTTCATCTTATGGCACAAATTCCATACGTGACTTTTCGCTTTCCTTGGCACAGCATTTTTTAAACATGGCATAATTATAAACTTCTTCGCTTTGTCTTCAATATAAATCTTCGCTTACATACAACGTTATTAGCGTTAACAGCTGCCGTATTTCCCCACGATTACTTACAGCAGAAAGTGTTGGATATTTCCTATACCCTTATAAAGGACTTACTCGATTCTAAGTGTCGATTTCTGTACACATGATTGGTCCGTTTTTATTTGGCGCTTAAAATAGACCAATCACGTGTTTAGAAATCGACAATTAGCAAAGAGCTCATGTGAGTATCGTTCTGTAATACGGGCCTAAATGCTCTCAGAAAGAATGTCTGCAAATTGCATGTACTTTAGGTATAAAGCCGCTCTGAGAATTGTACGGAGTGGTGGACATAACGATACTTTGGGAAATACCTGCCAATTAAATTCATAAGAATAGGCACCTATATAATTTTAAGATGTCGCAATTTCAAGATATTATCACGCTGCTAAAGGCGACTGATCCGGACGACGTGCCAAAGTGTGGTGAGGGACCTGAATAAGCTTCCTCCTGTCACCTTCGACCACGTCGACGTAACAAGCCTTCTGAAGGACATTGTTTTTCTGAAGGCGAGCCTGGCGGATGTGCAGCGACAATGAGATGCATCCCAAAACACCGTCGCCGATTTACGCAAAGAAGTAGTCGAGTTGCGTAATACTGTGGCGATAACATGGTCACCACCGGGTGCATCTAATGTCAACACGCGTCGCGGAGCTGGCCTCGATATATCGTTGAATAGCTTCGCGTCAGCAGTTTTGTCGTCGTCGTCGCCTCCGTCGATTGCTGAGCCCGCGGAATGCGCCCTCTGCACGCCTCGTGGCCCCGCGCCCCCCGCGCCGCTCGGGCCCGTCCCCGCGGCTCGGCCACGCAACGCCGCCCGAATCTCCGGCCACGTCC
Source organism: Mimas tiliae (assembly GCA_905332985.1). Classification (NCBI taxonomy): domain Eukaryota; kingdom Metazoa; phylum Arthropoda; class Insecta; order Lepidoptera; family Sphingidae; genus Mimas; species Mimas tiliae. The sequence goes on along the minus strand of HG995256.1, from coordinate 2,573,460 downwards.
CGCTGCATGTGTCTGCAGCCCCGGTGAATTCTCAATTTCAAGAATTCACCGGCGTCGCCGGGAGCACCTCGGTCGAGCAAACGGCACCGCGCTACTGACGACGGTTTCATAATGGAGGAGGAGCCCAAGTTCATCGTGCGTGCCGCGCAGCCCAACACTCCGGTGTACATTTCACGCCTGCATTATATAATAATACATTTTTTATTTATCTCCCACAAAATAACTTAATTACATTAATGAGTTAGATCTTAAACATAAAAATAGGAATATGTTAGTAGGTACGTATTTTATAATATACATGTAATTGTGGGAGTCAGGAACCCAAACTAGGATACCCTGTGCTATGGACTCCTGCCCGCCCCTCACGGAAAGTGTACAAAGTTACTAGATTTTGAAATGTTTTCAAAACACTTATATCTACATCTAGAGGAGATATAACACAGATCCAATATGAAAAAATCAAAAAGGACGGAAAGTCATTACACTATTAAGGCTGAAAACATCGTGGAGTACGTGCGCCAGAAGATTAAGTACTCGCCAAGGGTGCAGGTGCTGGAGTCGCATCGCAATGTCAACTTCAAGGCGTTTGTGGTGCGAGTACCAAATTGTCTCCTGCACCTAGTCATGGAGGAAACCTTCTGGCCGCAGGGCGCGGTGTTCCGCCGCTTCCGCGGACAAGTGCCACACGATCGCACACCGTCTTAGTGCAGTGATGAAATTATTTTATATGTATGTTAGTTTGTAAGGTATTTATCTATCTATGGGCCAAAGTTGCCTGATAATAAATGATTTATTATATTATTTACTAGCTGTTGCCCGCGGCTCCACCCGCGTGAATGCCTATTTCCAGGATTAAAGTAGCCTAGTGGGCGCATCAAGCGAGTCCCGGTGAGAAACGCGCTTGTCAAAAATACTAATGTCGCTATTAAAAAATAGGGGTTGACCGTAGAGGGTTGAAAATTTAGGGTTGTATGTATTTTTTAATCCTGTATCATAAAAAAATAAAAACAATTTTTTTTGTCTAAAAAATAAAAATAAAAAATTTGGGGTGGACCACCCTTAACATTTAGGGGGATGAAAAATAGATAGTAGCCGATTCTCAGACCTACTGAATATGCATATAAAATCGGTCCAGCCGTTTCGGAGGAGTATGGGAACGAACATTGTGACACGAGAATTTTATATATAAGATTTATAAAACATAGTTTCTAGTATAAAGGCTTAGTCATGTACCTACCTTAATTTCCGCCTAAATTCCGATTTGGAATTTATTTTTTAGTCGCCAGATTGACAAGACGAGCACCGCGCCGGTCGCCTCATAGTAAGTTTGCCGATAAATAGTATAAAACCCACTCAAAACTTTGCATTACAAAGTATCGCATGGCACATCATTTAACTCGTCAACCCGAGCCATAAGATTTGATGTCTCATAATGTCCAGTAATTTCACTGGTTTAAATGTCTTTAAAACAGGAACATAAATGTGCTTGCACAGTGCTGCTTGGTGCTACAAATATATAAAGCATTTATACCTACTCAGAACTGCCTTGGTGGAGCAGTTGTAATGCGTACGCGGTACGACTGAGGCTGACGCTCGGATTCGATCGCCGGGTCGGGTAAAAGTGATATTGGGGTTTTCTATTACGAAATGCTCACTATCAGCCCTGAGTCTGGAATTGTGCCCGATATGGCGATAGGCTCGCCCTATAACGTCATGGGACGGAGATACGCTCGGCGAAATGTGGGTGTACTGGTTACACCTCTGCCTACCCCTTCGCGGAATACAGCTGTGAGCGTATGTTTTCGTCTCTTGCTAACCACTTTATAAATCACGTTGACAGGGAAAGAAAAATGAGTGTTTATAAGTAAGACGCAATAAGAATCTTGTTCACATTGTAAAGAGTTCGCGTCGTTTTGCGTTCGAGTTGTATACGAGTTGCTAGTCGCGGCGAGGTCGTGCGATAAAACTCAGCGACGCGTCGCATTGTCTATGGATGGCAACAGGTGTGAACGTAACATCACTTAACAAATGCACTACCTCGTGGTATATACCAGCGCATTCAGTAAGTAGTCTATCTTCGTAAAATAGATTCAAATTAGGTGATATAGTTAACAACCCTGTATTATATGTGCCCCACTGCTGACCCTCCGCCGCCGCCGATGAGAGGAGTTAGGAGTTAAGTGGAGAGACTGGAGAGCTGGCTTAATGCGGGTTGATAGACGTCAAATTTGGAAATTCTTATAGAGAATTGTCAGGTAAGCAGTCAGGGTTTCCTCACTATGTTGTGTAACTCAAAAAAGTCACAGGTGCAGGATCTGGGACTGGTTTCAAACCCGCGACTTTCGTCTCGACAGTCCAAACCACTTGCTGCTGAGCTATCGCATTTACTACTAATGATAAATGAAACCACGAACGAAATGGCTATAACTAAACTCCAATAACATTTTAAGTTTTATTGTTTCTTGTTATTTGCGCCATATCAAACTACTTAAGGAAAATAAAAATAGAAATATTTGACTTGCATGAGCTCATTTGAGATTATGACAGGAGTTCTAGAAAATGTTTGGGGATTTTATTATTGATATACCTAATAAAAGTAGAAAATATCCTTGTTCGCTTCAATTAATATCAGTATTGTAAGACCATTTGTACTTAAGTAATATGTTAAAGTTGCATCCACTTTTGTGTCAATTCAGAGCATCGAAAGTCCTTTTTTTATAGCATACGCCGGCAAATGAGCAACTGGGTCAACTGGGTCAACCGGGTCACCTGGGTAAGTGATCTCTACCACCCACGTATGTCCACAATACCAGAAAATTCATGGATGCGTTACAGACCCTAAAGCAAAGGGATCTTATGAGATTGGGAATGTGAAGTGGATTTGGGCCTCCGGTTATCTCACTCACCGTACGAAACGCAGCAGCAAGCTGCTACTTTACTTTACGTTTATTACTATTATTACTAGTCCTGTATTATACATGCCCACTGCTAGGCACGGGCCTCTTCTGCTTAATGAGAGGGGTTAGGCCTTAGTCCACCAAGCTCGCCTAATGCGGGTTGGCAGACTTCACATACCTTCGAAATTCTAATGAAGATCTTCTCACATATGCAGGTTTCCTCACGATGTTAGCTTCACCGTTAAAGCAAGCGATAATTAACAATTTATACACACATAACTTAGAAAAGTGGGGCTGGTTTCGAACCTTTCGACTTTAGTCTCGACAGTCTGCACCACTCTCCGCTGAGTTATCACTGCATTTGTTAAAAAAAATTACAGCTGTACAAAGTTGTTATTTTAATACACATTTCTGCGGAGTCACTGTAATCCATATACAATATGTAAAAAAAACCCTGTCCGATCCGTGAACGTGTTATTAGGTATCGAGGTAAGGTTCTATTAATGTAATCCTTTTTAGATAAATAGTAAAAAAAATACCCCAAATAAAATTCAATAAAAGTGAATTACACAATAAAGTTTACATGGCAATACAGGGGTGGTGCGGCGCGCGACACAAAAGAAAAAACAATAGACTATATAAAAATTTATGTACCTCAGAAACACGTGACGGCGACGACGGTGATGTCACACTTTGAAAATTTACTACATTTTAGGGAAATTCGAGTAATTTGGGAACTACTAACGTGCATTTTGAAATACAATAACATAATATTTTATTTTTATTTTTCCCGGTAATGTCATTGGGGTACCTATATGCCGCTTTCGGATTGGACAGGGTTTTTTTTACATATTGTATGTCATAAGTGTAGTTCACACTTTAAACTGTTACTGCCTACAGATTTAAGTTTGGAATACACATTATGGCGCTAAAACAAGCTATACATAAGTAAGGCAAGGAGCACGCTGTAGTGATTCCAGTTAGTCATAGAAAATTGCGCGATCCTCAAGAGTCAAGAGAACGTGTCACTCAGAATAAAATAATAAATACACCTCACAGTCACCCACATAGCCCTGACCCTACACTAGGTAAACCTGTATCGTGGGTATCGGGAACTACTTCAGGAAGGACTTGCGTTCCCACAACACCCAGACCCGAAATAAATTATTGTGGATCATACGAACATTTGTCTCAGTGTGGGAATCGAACCCACGGCCTCTCGCTTCGCAGCCGGCTACTCGCCGGCTGCGCCACCCGAACTTCCTTTTTAAAATTGATTATTAAATAAATATAAACATAATTTACCTGTTACCTGCCTCGGTGGCGCAGTTGTAATGCGTACGCGTTACGATTGAGGCCAACGCTGAGGTCTCTGGTTCGATTCCCGGGTCGGGTAAAGTGGTAGTGGTGGTTTTCTATTACAAAATGCTCAGTATCAGCCCGGAGTCTGGAATTTGTGCCCGGTATGGCGATAGGCTCGCCCCCAATCACATAATGGACGGAGATACGCTCGGCGAAATGTGGGTGTACTGGTAATACCTCTGCCTACCCCTTCGGATATTACAGGCGTGAGTACGTATGTAATTTACCTGTTAGACTACAAAAGGTATTATAAAGAATAAACATGACGTGAACGGATTTTTCTTAATACGTTATTTGGTTAAAACCGGTTAAAAAGGAAAAAAGGAAGAATGTGTGTACAAAAAATAGTTTACTTGTATGACTCAGAGGTCGGTTGCGATGACAGCATAATATCATGTCTGGCGATGGGTCTGTAAGTACGGGCAGGACGAGATGAAATCTATATTTATATTATGTAGAGCATTATCTGACTAGTGCCTAGAACACTACTATTGTACGATACGCACTAAATAGTTATTTAATAAATAAATACACACAACAGTCATCATTTTAATGAGTGGTAGAGCCACGCTGTAGATACTTTTGTCTACAGCATGAATGGGCCGGATCGTCCGGATCGTTACCACTGTGTCACAGAAAACCGGCGTAAAGTAGCAGCTTGCTTATTCCCCTTCCCAATTCCTTAATAATACCTTTCCTTTAAGGTTGCTCGGTTAGAGCGGGAATCAATGACAAGGGCGACGGTTTTTTTATTGCGCCCTTTTGACTATGTTGGATATGACAAAATGAGTTGATAATATATGGATTTTCTACGCTTCTATTTGCGAAGCGACAGCTCTTCTCGCTCTACCACAAATGCATTGCGTGTTTTTCTATTAGCTTGAATGACAAGACGAGCAGGTCACTCGCCTGATGGTGAGCGCAACACCACACCCAGTTGCATACACGGTGGGTTACAAGAAATGAAAACAACATTTTTAATTGTAATATAGTTTAATTGTACAACACATCAAATTTCTCTCCGAATCCAATTCACAACTTTACTTGGCGCCGATTTTTCAATTGTAATTTAATCTTGGAGTAAACGTAATTGGCTGTCTTAAGCGTTATCTAGCGGTTAAAATTTATTCGGTATCTCAGCATCAAACTTGTTTTCGCGGCAATATATCAGGTATCCACTTCGGATCCTTCATTTTGTTTTGCAGGCGGCGCAAGATGGCGTCATTGCTTTCGCGGTCTTGGTCACGATCGAATGCGCTTCTAACAGGGCGGTGGACGCTGGGCTGCGTGGTTGTCTGTTTGGTTCTAGGCTGGTATACGACTGGTGGGTAGTAGAGCTGCGCGAATATGGACTGCTCGACTTGGCAGAGCACGGCGCCCGCGACACAGAGAACCAATAGTGTTCGCAGCATGGCGAATGGTGATCTCGAAGGGTAATGGCTGCTAAGGGGCAGTGCGCCGGCTTATACCGACGGACTACGTCACGCGACGAGGAAAACTACACAAAATATACCTACTGGACTGTTTAAAGGTACGTCCACACTTTCGTGAGATATCGTCGCACCGAGAGGAGGCGCAGCGTACCTATCACAATCTACTTGTTACGCTTATGATGACGGGTGTTGTAACATCACTATCGGTCATATTATGTCATTTTCTTGTGATTTAAAACAAAATATGACAAAACTTTAAATGTTATATCGCGGCGAAATGTTACAGAGTCTCAAAGCTGATTGCTCCGTGTCATTAGGTCGTGATATAAGAATTTGTCTTGAGTGTAGCGTGTTTGTCACAGTCACGTCTTTCGGTGCAACGAAATGTCACAAGTGGAGACACACACTTTTCCCTTTTACGTTATGACAAGCTTAATAATATTCTAACAACGTGTCTCCAGCTCTCTCAGCACCTCGTGTACTGTGAATGTCCACATTGTGATAATTCGATAACCACGCACCAATCGTCACTTGTGTCATAAAAAATACACAAAAAACCTCCAATTAGGCACAATAATCATGTATTTTGAAATTGTTTTTGGTTAAAGCGGACAAATTAATTTGCTTTATCCACACTTGATTTAGTGTTAATAGATTGCGAATATGTACTATAAAATTACTAGTCATGGGGAAATTACGTAAACAGGCATTTTGGGAGAATTCTAAATATATCACAAAACTATACGTGATGTCATGTAGGTAAACCAAATCCATAACTTCATATGCTTGAATAACTCCTAATAGTTAAGGAGTTATATTTCCATCATCAGCCCAACAACATGAGATGAAGAGTATCAGACGCAAATACTTAAAATAGTTTTAGAAAATATATAAAACAAACTAGCATTTACCCGCGGCTCCGCCCGCGTAAAAGTCTTTTTCTGGGATAAAAGTTGCCTATGTTAAGGCGTGATTGATCTACAAACATCCAAACATTCACATTAATAATATATAAAACTCATCCCTCTCCCTTTACCCTTAAAATATAAATTTCTAACAACCCTTTCTTAGCGTGCCCTTAACATAATCCTAGCTTTAGTAGAGTTTGAGATATTTATCTTCAATATATTCAAATTACTGCTCCGCTCCCTTGGTTCGTAGCGTGATGATATAAAGTTATAAACCATTGTCTCCACAAAACAAATGTACGATGTGAATATGACCCCAATCGGCCAAGTTGTTTAAAAGTTAAAATAAATACTTTCATACTAAGTTCAACCCCCCTTCCCCCCTTTTGCAAGAGGAATTTTACAAAAATTTGAATCAGATATTTCATTATTTTAGATAAGCAATATTTGTGCATAGTTTCACAGTCGTATTCCGTTCAATAAAAAAGTTTCATACAATATTCAATACCCTTAAGATGTGAATTTCCAAAAATCCGTTGTTAGTACGCCTCACCATTACACAATGTATCATCTAGCGAAATTTCATTATCCCAGCTTCAGTAGTTTTTGAGAAATCGTGATTTTAATCTGTGACTGAGTGAGTAAGTTCAACCCCTCCTCTCCCCTTTTCCAAATTAAATTTCGCAAAAATGTGAATCACATATTTCATTAATTGTCATAAGCAAAGTTCGTGCATAGTTTCACAGTCGTATTCCGTTCCATTAAAAAAGTTCCATACAAAGTTCAACCCCCCTCCCCCCTTTTGTAAGTGGAATTTTCCAAAAATATGACCCTTATATTTCATTATTTTTAATAAGCAATGTTTGCGCTCAATTTCACAGTCGTATCCCCTTCCATAAATAAGTTGCATACAACCGACAAACCCCTCTTTTACCCCCTTAAAATGTAAATTTCCATAAATCCGTTCTTAGCTGACGTCTACATTACACAATCTATCATCTGACCAAATTTCATGATCCCAGCTTCAGCAGTTTTTGAGAAATCGTGATGAATCAGTGAGTTAGTGGTATTTCGCTTTTATATATATAGATTATGCGTCCCTATAAAATTTGAGGGTAGCCCTCGATTTTTCTGGAATCCCATCATCAGATCCTGACTTGGTGCCAATGGGACCACCTGGGAAGTATACCCTTTTAAATAAAAAAAGAATTTGACGAATCGGTCCAGATGTCTTCGAGTAATCAGGGAACAAACATAAAAAAGATTCCGACTAATTGAGAACCTTCTCCTTTTAAATTTTATTGATGCCGAAAACACACATATATGCATAAAACATTTGTTTTGTTGGTCATTAGCACAGTGTAATGACAAGCCTGATTCCATATTGAACTTGGTCTAAAAATCCATGCTGATCAATTTGAAAAGTACCTACCATTATGACTAAGGAAATCCCAGGCTTCGTCATTTTACTGCGACATATTTAAACTCTATTATGATTGTTTTTAATTTTCCTCATTCTAGATACTTGGCATATTACAACCTCCGTGGCGCAGCGGGCGAGTAGCCCTGGGTTCGATTCCCGCACCGCGACAAATGTTTGTGTGATCCACAAATATTTATTTTGGTTGTGGGACCGCAAGTCCCTCCTAGTTCCTGATATCCACGATACAGCTTAACCTAGTGTGGAGTCAGTACTATGTGTGTGACTGTTAGGTGTATTATTATTATTATATATTACTAGCTGTTGCCCGCGGCTCCGCCCGCGTGAATGCCTATTTCCAGGATTAAAGTAGCCTAGTGGGCGCATCAAGCGAGTCCCGGTGAGAAGAGCGCTTGAAAAAAATACTAATGTCGTTATAAAAAAATAGGGGTTGATCGTAGAGGATTGAAAATTTTGGGTTGTATGTATTTTTTAATGCTGTATCATAAAAAAATAAATACAAAAAAATTTGTCTAAAAAATACAAATAAAAATTTAGGGGTGGACCACCCTTAACATTTAGGGGGATGAAAAATAGATAGTAGCCGATTCTCAGACCTACTGAATATGCATATAAAATTTCATAAAAATCGGTCGAGCCGTTTCGGAGGAGTATGGGAACGAACATTGTGACACGAGAATTTTATATATTAGAAGATATTGTTTTAAATGGAACGTTATGTAGTTTTCCGCGGGGTGTAATGTTGCATTAGTTTCGACTACAGCATATAACAGGATTCCACGACTTATCCGACACCGCGCGGTTTCGTCACTGTCGCGTCGTGTCGTCTCGTCTGTCTGTTTGTGCTACCTTCAATATGCCCTAACTTTAAAGCCGTAATAGATAGTCGGCTGAAATTTCCACAGAAAATATGGTGATAAGGCAGATAATAAATCAGGTGTACGTCAGTCCTATCAAACTAAAATTAGATAAGGTCGTTAGATATAACTTTAGATATAGCATCGTAAATGTAATGTACCATAAAAATGATTGACTTGTAAAAGTGATATTTATAGTCCAATTTACAGATTAAATGATTTGAATTTTGAATTTGAATTTTGAATTTAGATGTATCAACATAACTGTCAATTGAAGAGCGTCAGTTTCTTCGCTCCTGCAGTATTGCCATTTTACGAATTGTCATTAATGATGAGTGTTATTTCAGGTGTTATCAGCATCGGTTATGACACACATATTTCACATTAGGTAATTTGTTTATTTTCAGACAATTTCCAGAAATTATCGAAGTGACTTTCAGGATACCAAAAAATATATACCTAGGTTCAACGTCAGAATCGTTATTGCTTTAAAAATGTCGTCTGGATATTTATGAACAGTGAAATTGTATACTTAGCCTGATTCGAAAACCAAGACATGTTAATTTGTTTGTTTAGTAGATAAAGACATTATGTATCAGGAACTACGAGGGACTTGCGGTTCCACAACACACATACCCCAAACAAATATTTTTTCAATGATTGACAGGTAAAAGTGATATTTATGATCCAATTTACAGAATAAATGATTTGAATTTGAATTTGTGGATCACACCAAGATTCGTCTCAGTGTGGGAATCGAACCCACGGCCTCTCGCTTCGCCACTGGCTACTCGCCCACTGCGCCACGTAAAAAGTCATCTTTTACTTTCGCATATCTAATGATTATATCACTATCTATAAATAACTTGGGTAGAGCCACAAGTAGGTAAGTAGTAGTGGTAGTCACGCTATAAACAGTTAACTGAGAACCTCCTTAGTTTTTAAGTCGGTTAAATATCTATTCTTTATTCTTTCTTCTCTAGTTCTTCTTTATCTTTTTACTTTTACACTAAAAACTATATTATTATTATCACATACATAATCAACTAGTCGACACTAGATGGCGTTGTTATAGAATAAAAGTAGCAGTTGTTTATTTTTTGTGTGCAATTTGTTAAATAATATTGGGCGTTGTATAGAAATAAAAGAAAAAAAACAATTGCTTATTTTGCAAATATTTGTTTTAAAGTCCGCGTTTTAAACTTAACGACCGCGGTCGACTGTCTAATGGATACTTATTTGCATACTATTTTGACAGATAAAAGGGTTTTAACATGTTTAAAATGATCTTAAATGTTTCATTTGCGTTTCAGTATTCAGGTATTAAAAAAAAAACCAACTAAAATCATGATTACTTTGTATAATATACGATGTTTAAATTCGAATCTATGCGCAACGACTCCGTGGCGCAACGGTAGCGCGTCTGACTCCAGATCAGAAGGTTGCGTGTTCAAATCACGTCGGGGTCAACTTGTGTTTTTAGTTAGATTTTTTATATATTGTTTTTTATTGGCCTGGTGCTAAGCCAGTAAAAAAAAGAAAGTAAAGAAATAAATAGTAAGTAGGTAAAGTAATCATAATACTAGTAGTTGCATTGCAGTTCATTTCATAAATTATTTCCGAACTAAGGCCCACCCCAATAGTGTTCCCAGCAGTGTAGCTGATTATTATTGTATTATTCAAGGAAATGGATGTTTGCAGTTATTTTATATCTTCAATTTTTTTTTTTTATGTGATATTTATCTATCGATGTTGGTTACTCCCTTAAAATGTATGATTTTACTGTGTTTTTGTTATTGTAATCAACAGAGTAAGATAGATTATTTGTAAGATTTGACAGCGACATTGTCCTATGAATTTAGTTATAGCATCTGGTGTATAGAAAAAAAAACGGAAAAATATATATAAAAACTGGAGATGCCGGGGATCGAACCCGGGGCCTTTCACATGCAAAGCGAACGCTCTACCACTGAGCTACATCCCCTATTAAGAAAGTTTGCGAAATTATGAACTATGTTTTATACTAATTGCTGTTGAGAATTAATAATTTCACCTCTGTATGATAAGTGACAATGCAACATAAAAATAGGACCTGAGCGAAATTTTTATCCTTTCGGTTACTTACAAGTTACAACGCCGCCACTGCAACGCTATACAGGAGGGCAAACGCCTTACTTTCTTTCTTTCGCCTTCCCAGCAGTGGATACGCATTACGGCAATCGTTTTTAAATGCGCTATAGACTAGTGCCTATAGAGCAAACTTACCCTCGTATTCATAAACGTTACTATGAGACCTCATAGTGGGCACGAACGCATAGTGACGATTTCTCTAAACGTCATTGTTTAGTTTTTGGCGTTAAATAAAAAACTGAGCTTACTTAAATGTCGTTTGTGTATACGGGACTATACATTAGTATTATAGGCAAAGGAAAATGTTGAAGATCATAAATATGGCAATAATACTCCTCTTAGATAACCTATGTGACTGGGTGGTAGGTCTCTCGCATGCGAGAGTCCATTTAGAGCCTAGGTCCAGTGTGTGGGCAGTTGTGTTCCAGTTTGAAGAACATTGATAGTAAAATTGATGTATAATAATACAATTTATTGCTTCTTACACGACATAAGATAAATCCAAATTACAATATAAATACATACATACATACATACGCACTCACGCCTGTAATCCCCGAAGAGGTAGGCAGAGGTGTAACTAGTACACGCACATTTCGCCGAGCGTATCTCCGTCCCACAAATGTGATAGGGGGCGAGCCTATCGCCATACGTATTTCAGACTCCGGGCCGATACTGAGCATTTCGAAATAGAAAAACCCAATACCACTTTACCCGACCCGGGGATCGAACCCGAGACCACAGTCTTAGCTTAATCGTAACGCGTAGCATTACAACTGCGCCACCGAGGCAGTCAAGACAATATAAATCAAGACAATATAAATATTATGCCATATGCCATATTTATATTGTAGCTGGTGTTTGATGGCAAATGTCTGTATAACAGAATTTACAGATCACCAGGTCCTTACCCTGCGAAAACCAGATGTAGTAGGTAACTGTATAATTGTAAATATAAAAGTATTTAGAAAAATAACTCATATTTTTATTATTATATTGATATATATAGGTACCATAACCTATAATTATTATTCTGTGAAAATTTCAGCCGACTCAGGCTGGTTTTAATTACCTATAAAGTTCTATTGCACTCTAAAAAGGTATTATTATAACATTATAAAAGGAACATTATTAATTGATTAGTCAGAAGTGTTGTTTGAAGATCGCACGTGTTTTTGCGTCGTTGGACCGATATGCACGCTGGGATTTCCACACTACTTCTTTATTATACATTATTTCTACATATAATCTGCTTGACACACGGGGTAAATGTGGTTTTCCAGTATATCAACGTGATTCAGTACGAGATATCGAGATATCGCAACCCGTAATGATGAGTTGTACTGGCAACAGTTTGATTTCTTTGTCTAGATTAGCTACGAGGATTCAGATCTCTAGGGGTCTGAGCATATGCAACACGATACGATTTTGTTTAGTTATTTAACATGAAACCATTTTATCTGGTTATCTCTATATGTCTATCTATATGGGGGTAGGCAGAGACTATTGAGTACCACAAGCTACGATCCTGACACACCTCTTTCGCCTCTACCACATTCATACATCTTCTCATACATTTGCGTCAGTTGAGGGTATTCGTGACATATGAAGAACATATGTTAATATGGTTGCATTGAATACTCGTTTTACCCGAGATATTGTCGTCTATAGTTATTTCTCACGTGCGCGAGATATGTCGTGTTGCATGTGCTAAGCCCATAGGAGCTTGATAAAAAAAATATCACAAACAACATACTTGCTTATGAACGAAACCAGAGGAAAAATAATATATAAAAGAAGGTTTTTACCTAGATCTACTAGTTATTTAAATATGTATAATATTCTATATTAGCACAGCCGTGTATCTAAACAGTAGGCAGGCCTAGTACAAGTTTTAATAGTTTTGTAAAACGATGAAAGTTTTCGTTTTGTCTCAATACGTCAAATATTAGTAGCCACTAGTGGGAACAATGATGAATTAAAATTAATAATATGGTTATTTTATTTGTTAATAGAATATGAAATACGTTTTCAAGCTATTCTTTCCTTTATTAATTACCGTTTACACTAATGAATTACTAGTTTGACACGTCGACTGGAGTAATTTTATACGAACTCGAAAACTGTGAACGTATTTGTAACACGTACTAGGCCTAGTTAGGCAGATGACGCAAGTGTAGTGTACGTTTACTTCATGTGTCGAAATCGAAACAAAATCCTGGCTAAAATCATTCGCGTACTCTGATTTACGACCGTTTTCAATAAACGAACGAACGAATAATAATATCTTAGTTTTTATTCTCAGGATAGGTTACACAAACAAATCAATCAGAATATAGTTTAAAGGCCACGAATTAGGTATCTATTTATTTATTTGATTGGTTGATTTCAGGAATCAATCCGGATAATCAAAGTAAGATCGCTCCATCAGTCTGCTTTCAACGTTACTGCAGTAAGACGTTAGCTGAATCATTTATCCATCTTAGGCCGAATACACGGGAAATGCCATACATACTGCAGAACATAAAAATAGATTGTGTTCTGTGGTTATGACCCTAAGTAATAAGGCCTGCACGACTGGTAGGCCAATGTAGCAATAAAATAAAGCTATACTTCAAACAGATGAATGATCAAGTGATGATGATGAATGATTTAAATGACATCACACTGCTGAGCTGTGATGCATGCATGATGAATACAAACAAAATACAGTCAAAATATTTATTGATTGAAAGCAAAACAATGTTCAATCCGTGCAAGTCCGTTACTCCATTAGTGGTTATTTCAGTCAGTTCTCGGACTCCATAATAAATTCAGCCATGAGGAGCTCCATGGAGGGGGCGATGCCTGACTCTTGGCAAGAGCGTTTGAAGCACTCTGCCACTCGGAGAATACGCCAGCAGTGGTCTTCTTCAGCATCGTGCTGTTGCTCGCAAGTGTGGATTAGTTCCACCATCTTCTTGGATAGAATTTCACCTGCACACAAGCTTAACTGCTTTTTTAAGCGTACAAAGTTATAAATAAATACACCCAACAGTCACACATATAGTCCTGACCCCACACTAGGTTAAACTGTATCGTGAGTCAGGAACTATGAGAGACTTACGGTCCCACAACATCTAGATTCGAAATTAATACCTATTTCTGGATGACGCAAACGTTTGTCGGTGAATACATCGCACCCGCAGCCGACTACTTGCCAGCAATGGCAGGGGCACGTAGCTTTTTTTATAGCATTGGTTGGCAATGGAGCAAGTGGGTCACCTGATGGTAAGTGATTACCACGGCCTATGTACGCGAACTAACTTGGCGTGGCCGAAGATAGTGGTTACTTCTCCATCTCATTACACCTCCCGTCATCGCTTAGTCTCGAAAAACAATACACTCGTGATAACTTTAGGCCGGCCAAGTTATTTTGCGCGTTCCTATGGTGTGGGCAACACTGAAGTTTGTTGTAAAGTTTTATGCATCATCAATACAAACGTATGTATGTATTAAGAGGATTTATACAATGAATTTGAATTAGGCTGTTGCCTGGGAAAACCCGGGAAATTGAAGGTGTTTCCTCCTAGGCATTTACTGTGAGGAAATCACTTAGTATGTTGTATGTCTCTCATATGTGAGAGGCCATCTGAATAGGCACTTTATCATTTTCTGCAGCCAAGCAGCAATGTGTCAGAACTCTTGTATTTCGGATGTTGAAGCCAAAGAAATATCTGGGCATTATGAGATTTTACATCTTAAGTTTTGAGGGGACGAGCGCAGTCGAATACCATGCCTTGTAATTCAAGGTTCTGTGCTTCTATTTAGGCAGGCGTTGCGCTTACAATAACGCGAGCGACCTGCTCGTTTCGTCATTCAGGCTATTAATAAATAACATAACGTTTAACCAAACTTAGAAACCGACTTCAATGTACATCCATAGCATGTAAATTCCAATACAATAACACAATCGCGACGAGTGTACTGTTGTCCGTTAAGGAGTTTTTTTTCTCCATACCTACTCCATCATCAGATCTTAATCAAATTTATATGGGACCACATCGCAGCTAAACTCTATCGATTGATTTGTTTTCCTACAAAATCGGTCCACAATTGGCGGAGAAATAGTTGCACTACCATAAAAAAAGGAAAAAAAACCCGCCGAATTGAAAACCCCCTCCTTTTTTGAAGTCGGTTAAAAAAGAACCTTATACTAACCATTAGGAAAAGACTTGATAAATTTGTCGGTGTTTTCATGATGCATCCGGCTGGAATCTGTGAGGAGGTTGAAGTGACGGCTCATGCACTGCAGCGCGCAGCCAAGCTCCCGATGTTCAAACTTGAAGTCATCCCTCCAGAAATGGAAGAACTCCTCCATCTTCTCTTCTGTTAACTGGCTCTGGAGGACAAACAATATATTTCGAAAGCTGACGTTTCCGTCAATATTCGAAGATTCGTATAATTTGACTATAGTGACACAACTACCTAAAGTTGGCCAGATGAGTAGGTAATATATCATTAGACGATTTTCATGTTAAGTTAAGTTACTTAAGTTCTAAAACTGAAGTACTTTATAATCGGGACAAGCCTGGTGCCTCGCGGCTTATGTAGAAGTACTTAATGACTTATTGGTTGAATGATGTTCCAGATCAATAACTCTTAAATGTCGGCAATAATTCATGCGGTTTATCTTCCAATCTTCAATTTTAATTTTGAAGCTAAATGGGATTAAGTTGCCGTTTGCCATCGTTTGGCGAGTGTAAAGCCTGAACTCTGAATGTGCTGGTGTTAGGGTAACAGATATTTCTGTACCCAACTGGATAGCGACCACCGACACTTGGTCAAAAACCCGCCATAGTGGCTCGTTCAGGCGAGTCGCTTTCCGGGGTCAGCCAATGTAGGTATGTCCAGTAACTTCAGGCCCGCATAATTCTGCCGAGTGCCGACCGTTGAGGGACTCAATGTCTCTTGACGGTCGACATTTTATTTGCACTATACTGTACTCAATATCAGGTCCAATGTAGTCACTTTGCCATATCAGGATAAAAACAGAGTGTAGTCATAGTAGTCAGGATAATAAAATATTATTTCCTACTAATATCTTACATCAACAGTTTATTCTCCACAACCATGATAGCACGATCCTAAATCAAACTAACGTCAGCTCACCTCTTCCCTGCAACGTTCCAGCGCCTCTCCGAAACCCAGCGTGACGTCTTTCATGACCAGGACATCTGCACTCGTCGCCAACACCAACCCCAGCAGCACAACCAAGCTCCGTATGTCTTGCACCATGATACAGCTTGAACTGTTGCCGTAAATCCACTTGCGTTCTTATACATCAACTAATAATACCCACTTAAGGTAATAATACGCTACTAATCCCTGGCATTACTTGTGGCTTTATAAAAATGGACCACAATGTATACTTGTTCTGCTATTTACATAAAATGAAGGTTTTGACTAATTGGTGCCTTTTGAACTAGGGGGCGTTATAATTGATGGTTAATTTGTTGATGAGTACGTTACACACGAATGTGGTATAATTTCATGAC
Organism: Mimas tiliae; assembly: GCA_905332985.1. NCBI lineage: Eukaryota > Metazoa > Arthropoda > Insecta > Lepidoptera > Sphingidae > Mimas > Mimas tiliae. The sequence goes on along the minus strand of HG995256.1, from coordinate 2,556,895 downwards.
GGATTATGTTTTTATTTTTGCCTGGAGTTATCCTGGATTAGTGCCAGGGTCTGCAACTAACGGCGTACCCTATATTCTGTATATCGACAGATTTGCTTACTGGTAGTAAATTTTATCTGTCAAAACAGTAATGATAGTAAGCAAATCCATCTGTAAATAGAATATAGAGATCGGCCATAAGCCCCCCCCCCCCCCCCCAATTTGCCTGGAGAGAGAGACATGAAAGCCAATGGTCTCACTACGGAGAAAGCTTGAGCATACTCCGTAGTACTCCGCTACATCGCAGACCCCTAGGCAGTCGCGGATGTAGGTACTCGTTACGTATACGATCTAGTCGTATAACGTTGCACATCCACTGCAGCATCTTTATCTCCGCGCCGTAGATCTCTTTATCATGACGCCTTAAGTGCAGACCACGTCTCATACAGGAACAGAGGCCGAATGATGCTGTCGTTTAAGTGACCTTCAATAACCTATTTTTCACAATAGGCGTATTTCTATTACATGTATTGATTTAGGCAAATTTCCTAGTTGTTTTTTTCCATAGAATAGAATAGTTCCTTTTTAAATTATTTTGGCATTTTAAGTAAGTGTTCAGCTCCGTGGCGCAGCGGGCGAGTAGTCGGCTGCGAAGCGAGAGGCCATGGGTTCGATTCCCACACCGAGACAAATGTTTGTGTGAACCACAAATATTCGTCTCGGGTCTGGGTGTTGTGGGACCGCAAGTCCCTCGTAGTTCCTGATACCCACGACACAGGTTTACCTAGTTCGGGGTCAGAGCTATGTGTGTGACTGTTGGGTGTATTATTATTATTATTATTAATTCTGAAATATTCAAAGTCCTGTCGGAATCCTGATACGTTAGGACAAATCCTGACATCCAGTAACCCTACCCACAAACGCTATTTTAATTATATCATGTGCTAGTTCTCGCGGTTTCACGAGAGGCATGCTCCTGCCCTGCTCCCATGGGTCATGAGTTAGTTAGAGCTTAGTTAAGAATAAATAAGCGGACAAACAGACAGAAAGACACAGATAGAGACATTATTTTTATACTACGTTGATGTGTAAAACTGTAAAGGTATTTCAAATCGCCTGACAGTAAAAAATAGCAATAACACAACCATGTGCATTTGCTATACCTTTATGTTGAATCTTGGCTTAAACAACGAATTTCATCGTATTTTTTATTAATACTTGGTAGTAATAGTAGTAAGTAGTAGTAGTAGTTCTTTAAATAAATTACATAATTGATAATTGATTATCGACATCACTAGCTTACACGTATCATGACCTGCAACTTTGTGGCTAAAGTGGCTATGGTTTCACGCTCCGTAGATCCAACTCTGGCCGATTCCATAATTATGGTAATCTATTCATTTGTCTCATTTTGATGGTGATTATAGTCAACATCCAGTTATTACAGACAATATATACTTACCCAAAACAGTTTTAATGTCTTCATAAAGGATTGTTACTCGTTGACTTCCTATGTAGGTATATTATACTAGCTTTTGCTCGCGGCTCCGCCCGCGTGAATAGACTTTTCCGAAATAAAACATAGCCTATAACCGTCTCCAGGGTCCCATTTATCTTTACATCAAAATTCATCAAAATCGGTTCAGTGATTTAGGCGTGAAAGCGTGACAAACAAATGGTTTTTTTTTGCATAAAAAGTATCCTATGTTACTTCTTATACCTCCAAGAAAATGTGTATAAAGTTTCATGATGATCGGTTAAGTAGTTTTCGCGTGAAAGCGTAACAAACAAACTTACATTCACATTTATAATATTAGTATGAAGTATGATGGTCAAAATGACATTCAGCGTTGCCATACAACTTCACTATGTACAGAATGTAAGATGCAATAATCATAAGTTGGCGGTGATAAGATACTCAACATTTTTTTTAGTCTGACTGACGAAATTAGCAAGTCACGCCACGCTTGAACATAAATAGACCCAATATCACTTAACTTTGAATAACAAATCACTGCATAGCACTGGACTGCGCTCATCACTCTAAGAGATAAGTTATGAGGTTCCATGACGCCCAGTAATTTCACTGGCTTCAATGTCCTTCAAACCGAAACACAACAGTGCTTACACACTGCTGCTTGGCCTTAGAAATAGACAAAGCGGTGGTACCAAATTAGACGGCTTGTCTCATACGAGGGACCTACCTATCATTAAAGTTATATTATACGCACTGAATCACGTTTTGTTAGTACATAGGCTGCGAATATTCCGCATTTATATTTCGATACATATACTTTCTGTATAATTATAAGGTACACAGGCGCATCTTCACGGATGCATTCACCGGCGTGATAATCACGACACCCAGCGTGCCTAACAACCAATTTAAAGGTACGGCTCTGAACACTATCGCAGCGACAAACAGAAGTTGATTAATGCGCTTGATGCAGGCAATGGATGGGCACCTGTTGACAGCATTGCAGTAAAATAAATTGATAAATAGAATAACAAGTGCAGTAAAGTAATTTCATAAATAGAATAACTCGGGGTTATCAGCTTTGTAAACGTAGAAACCAAACATTTATAATATACTAAGAATTATAATTTATAAATTTTTGGTTGCTGTCACAGATGTGGTCGTTATCATTCTTATCGTGTGACAATGTGGGCTTTATACCTAATTTTCTCTTGGCGTGTGACTATTAGATAGACTAGTTTTAGAATGGTTTCACGAGCTTGGCAAGCCTTCGCAGATTCTTACATGTGGATCGCGTGACTTGGCTTGTGTAGTCTTGCAAGAGCTTGCCTCCGTTCCAAATTTCAAAGGATGTGTATGTTTTTTATCACAAAACAAAGCAGGCTTGCGAAGTATTGGCAAGCGGATTGCTCAAGCATGTAGAGGACGTCTAAGGTATCGTAGCTTTTATATGGTCTTGGTAACCTACACAAAGAGTTTATGAAAAAATAGAATACTCTTTACCGAGAGTAGTACTGGGGTTGTAAAGAGAACGCTTCCTACCATGTGATTTATATTTTTACTAAGGATATAAAATGATCGATTCTGATACAAGATTCAAACACGTGATGTTCCAGCTACTGTCAAATAACTTGCGAGTTGCGCCTGACTAACTATGATTTTGTAACTGCCCGCGATTGGCGACTGCAGCTTCTGCGGACATGTTTGGAATTGCACCTTAATTGCGGCGAGGGTCAGGCCGCGCCGCGCAGCCTCTCTACTATTACTGTAAGTGCTGCAGCGCGAATATATTCATTATCTTCGGACGGTACAGGTCGGGCGTCATTACCTTCGCTCCAGAATCTAACAATGGCTTATAATAAGCACGTTTTGTAAAAAGGCGCGTGGAACATGGACAGTTAGAAGTTAGCACGACTGGAGTTGTCTACGCCTCATTATTTCTTAAAAAAGAATTATTATTATCTTTATGACATGAAACATTTTTTTTAGCTCATTAGAGTGTTTTCACCCTGCATCTGTTTCTAAACCGCTTATAATCTGAACTGCAGATATACAAGATTTCAGAGAACACGGATTGCGGATCTTGTGCGCAACTCCTCATACAAATAGTAGGTACTACGGCTACTTCGGATTTCTCGGATTCAGTCCAATATGGGATCGGATGCAAAGCGTTACTTGCTAGTAAAGTCTAAGTGTGGGTTAAGACTATTGCTTGATTGTTGTGTATTTTATTTCTTTACAGAGGCAGTGTTCTGTGCTGACTGGCCCTAAGATCGCGTGCTGTGATGTGGCCACGGCGTCGTCGACTCCACCGCCGAGCCGCGATATCCTGTCGTATTTCTCATACACGCTGCCTTAATTCGCAGGAGGGTCGGTCACGCAGCGGTACAGTCAGTCTCAGAGTACTTAGAATAAATAATATACAAATTATCTTAACTCATACTCACACTTATATCCCAGAAGGGGTAAATAAAGGTACAACTAATACACCCACGGTTCAACAATCGGTTTTGAGTGGTTGAGCAGGGCAGTAGACACTTTTGTCTACACGAAAATGCGCCGACTTGATCGGGTCGTTACCACTGTCTCACAGAAAACCGACGTAAAATAGTGGCATCCGGAGGCCCAAATCCGCTTCCCCTATAGTCCAACAATTATACCTTTCCGTTAAGGTCGGCAACGCACCCATAATTCTTTTGGTATTGTGGGCATACATGAGCGGTGGAGATCACTTACCATCAGGTGACCCACTTGCTCGTTTACCGGCCTATACTTAAAAAGAAAACTTCTTAATGATGCAGTAATAAAGGCCAATAATAATATTATGGTGTTTAACAATGTAAGTAATGAATGTAGAACACGAGTGTCCATGCCGCGGCTGCGCTCCATAATCGTTCGGATAATATCGGATGCGCAAACTAACCTCCAATCGGTGCACTTGATTGCCGACGCTACTGCAAACATTGTTGTATAACCCGACCAAAATGACACAAACCACTTTGCTCTCATAACCACATGTATGAAGCAACTCCCTCATTTAGTAGGTTTATAGTTTGGTTCCAACCTTTGTCCATTGCAAGTAGATTAATGAGGCGAAACTGGTTTTGCGCCTTGGAATTAAGGCGAATTTAGTATTTTACTGCATTATGAGAGGAATTATGTTGTAGCTGGTAATTGTGGAGCTGGGTTTGGTTAACTGTTCGGCAATAGAATTTTAATTGCTCGCGTGAGATTTGCCGCGTTGCTTAAGTTCTCAGAATTTTGCAATGCATTTTCCTGGGTGCATAGCGGTGTGTCGCCTGAATGCCGACTGCCCGTTGTTACTGTTGCTATCGTATGCAAAATGGCCAGAAGATTGTCTATATTATATTGGGAACGTATTGAGGGAATTGAATTTATGTTTCCGCAAAATTAAAAACAAAAAAAATGGTCCCAGTGGTTCGAATTATAACTACATCAAACAAAATATTTATGTCAAAAAATATTGTCCAAGAGTATATCTAACTATAATATACATAATATATACTAAGTACTAGGTGGTAGGCCCCTCATTTGCGTGAGGACGTTTGGGTTGGAACCACCGCTTGTCTATTTCTGCCGCCAAGCAGCAGTGAAAGAGGTGTAACCAGTAGGTACACTTTTGCCGAACTTATTTCCGCCCCATAATGAAATAGGGGGCGAGGCTATCGCCATACCCGGCACAATTTCAGACACCGCGCTGATACTAAGCTCTTCGTGATAGAAAAACCAAAATCCCTTTTACTCGACCCGGGGATCGAACCCGAGACCTCAGCACAGCAGTCATACCGCGTACGCATTATAAATGCGCCACCGAGATCTTTATCGAAGTATATGTTTTTTTGCAGCAGAATTAATTAACGCCATAAGTATTTATTTATTAAAAATGTTTAAGGGCAATTTTTATTCATATTTTGAAACTAATAAGTTTAATATAATCATCTGTTATCAGAATCCGGATCACGCCGTGTGGGTGGCGGCCATATTAATGTCGCGTTTTACCGCCACAAAGCTAATTACCGTTGCATTTTACTTTAATGGGAGCGATTAAAGTTACACTCGGTTTAAATGTTTCGAGAAATATAAAAACTCGCTTGAAATATGTGCGCGATAAAAGTGCAAAGCGGTGCAAGTTCGTTTCGGTCTGCGGAACGGACTGTTCGCGCCCAGAGTCCGGTCATTCGTATTTCGCGCGGATTTTATTGATGTCAATTGTGTATAGCTTTGGTACGTCGATATCGATATAATTCCTAATTCAAAATTTATATTAGAGTGCGGCTGTATAAAAAAAATTGCGAAATTGACCATGCAGAACCATTGATTGCAGAACAGATTGGAGAAATGGACCAAGGAATCAAATATTATACAGTCACACTAAAGAAACTCTTTTCTTGAGTGACTTGGAACCGGAGAGCCGGGCATTTATTGTACATTCGTACTAATTCGTAAAAACCGAACATTGCCTGCGTGCATAATTTATGTCGTTGTTGTTTGTTTATAAGTTATTCTTCTTAGTGACCACCTCTGTTTTTTTATTAGCTTAATGACGAGACGAGCAGTTCGCTTGCCTAATGGTAAGCGCCACGCCTGACCATAAACAGAAGCAACGCCACCCAGAACTTTAAATTACAAGGCCCTGCATGGCACTGGACTACTCTCGTCACCTCGAGACATAAGTTGTTAAGTCTCATAATAATAATAATAATAAGCCCGCAGGGCAGCTTGTGGCGAGCTGTTGGGGAGTAGCGACCCTACGTACCCGAGTGCTCCCGGGGGAGGCTCCTGTTCTTCATCTCTAGCTCGCCTTCACTGGCCGGCTGGAGTGAACACTGATGAGGAACAGGTCCCCCACCTCTGGCTTGCCTTCACCGGCCGGTCAGAGTGGAGTCGCGAGAGCTTCATGCTCGAAGGGTGGATGTGAAACGTAAGTGGTGAGTGGGCAACGTGATGGGACCCTAAGGGAGCAAATGATCGTTGTTTAAAGCCCAGTGACACCTCTCCACCCTTTAGCCACTCATCTGGGTGTTGCTCCCTTGTCGCTTTTTCTAGTGACTATTTTGGGGAGCCCATCTACCTGATTTGGCAAGTCACCACCTGCCTATTTTATCCATGTTTTCAACATAGGTCAGGCAGGTGCCATAGTCCTTCCCATAGACCCGGTTATCCGATCCATCAACACCTCACCTCAATAAAATAGTATATATAAATTTTTGCCCATCCCTACAATAGTCCTACACCGACCGGGGGCTGTCCTTGGATACACTTCTATAGTGTATACAAGGATAGCCGCCGGGCGGTGTCACATCACCATATAAAATTAAAATTGTCTAACGGGCCTCTACGTGTTGGCTTTGGCCCCACGCACGCCTTCCAAAGGTCCGGGACTCTGTAGTCCCGAGATTATGGCAAGACAAACATAATAATAATAATAAATTTTTATTTACAAGTAACAATAACTCAAATGCCCAGTAATTTAAATAATGTCACACTTTGACATTATTTATACTGGGAGAAATATGTTCAATATGTATTTGAAGAATAGCTGTCTTATACGTTAATTGTTGGTTAAATGTTACTCGAATATTGATAAACATATTCTATTATTTCTTATTTTGATTTTAGATACAGAATAATGCTACACATATTGGAGACGGCAGTTGGTTATCGAGTGAAGACAGAAGTCACTTCCCTGTCTCACGACTCGCTGGGTGGTCCGACCTGCGAACCAGCGATAAACAACGCAACCGTCATCAAAATCCGATAAACTTACAAGAAACCCTTATTATCGGATATACATTACATTAAACAGTGCCGATACTGTCTCACTCCTTTGTATCAAGGCTCAATGGTCCCCGGCATCTATCCCATATTGAGCGGACGCAAGTTTTAGTTGCAAGTATATTTGTGGTATGACGAGTTTAATCGTTATTATTTCACTATTTTTAGTGTAAGAATTATTTATCATTGTTAAAAAGTATTTAAGCTACTATTTTTAGTATTGTCAAAATCGGTGCATAAATGACGATGTTTGAATTTTTGACCCTTGATTTCAACCCCTTAGGAGTGGAATTTCGTCATTAAATTACAATGGGACCAACTTGGAGTTATACTCTTTCGAATGAAAAAAAAAACATCCAAATTGGTCTACATTTGGCGGAGATATGCATGCAAATTTAAATTGTTTATTATTTTTATTACCTTTTTACTTTTGATGCGGTTTTATTTTTTAATAAAAAGTATTTATTTATCTATTTAGCGTTTTAGGGAGTTTTGGCGGGAATTCTGACAGTGCGGTGGCTCTCTTGTTTTAATTATTTCCTAAACTAGTTTTAAGTTGTGTTTGTTGTATAAAAGTGGTGTGGTTTTGTGCAATAATCATTTACGTTGATGAATAGTTTATGGAGGCATTAAAATACGGAATTTAGGTGATTTTTAATCAAGGGTATTGATCCACCTTGTACTTTCGATCCGCTTGAAGAAAGTCGTCTAAGAAGTATTGAACTGAAAGGAATTAACACCAAAACTCCAACAAGACCTTGAAATCGGCCACACCCCCGTTTCATCGTTATTGGAATATAAGAAAAGAATATAACTAATGACTTGGCAGCATGGTCCCTGATCTTAGCCGGTCCCTTAAGGAACAATGAAAAAAAAAACGTTTTAGTAAAATAATTGTCAACTTCAGTACATAAATGACGAAGTTTTAATTTAAACTCATCGTAATTTGAAAGAGCTATTCCGAGGTGGTCCATATAAAATTGGTTAAGATTTAATAAAGAGGTAAAATGGGAAACTCTTCAAAGGGAAACGGGAAATGCACAACGATTCGGTTTTGAAGTTTTTTGGATCAAATAAGATAACATCGATAGAGCTTTGGTTCCTGAGGGGCTAGCACGGAAAACTTGCGAAAAGTTATTCGAGCTGTCATCGACAACAATTTCTATGAGATTTTGGTACAGCGTCTCTATCGTACGTCAAAAAAACTAATATATATGGAATATAGGCCAATGATATTTAGGGAATTATCTATCGAGCCCTCGATACCTTTACATTACGATTTCGATAGTTTATGCTAGCCCCTCTGAGCACGATGCTACCTCTCTTATTGCGAGGTGATGCGCAGTGTTTGACTAAATTAAATATTATTGCCAAGCTTTCGCCGATGATGTCGTTTTAGTGTTTCACGGGGATGAAACACTCAAGATACAGAGACAGGCCAACGAAGCACTGGCCTATGTGCAGGATTGGGGAGTCAAGAATAAGCTGAAATTCGCTCCAAAGAAGACGAAGGCTATGGTCGTAACACGACGACATAAATATGACTCACCAATCTTGCGGATGGGGGGTGTAGACATTGGCTTGTCAAAGGAAATAAAGATATTGGGCTTGACTGTGGACGAGAAGCTAACGTTCAACACGCACGTCTCCGAAGTCTGTAGGAAGGCCATAACCTTCCACAGACGACTGGCAACTGCTGCAAAGGTGCAGTGGGGGCTGGGACCTGAGGTGGTAAAAATGCTCTACACCGCAGTTGTTGAACCAACAATATTATACGCAGCCAGTGCCTGGGCGCCTGCAAGTAACAAGATAGGCATACGTAAAAAACTTGCAGTGGTTCAACGAGGCTTTGCACAAAAGATGGTAAAAGGCTACAGGACCGTTTCGCTACACTCGGCCCTGCTACTTGCTGGGATCCTTCCGCTAGACATTCGTGTCCGAGAAGCGGCGCTTCTATACGAAGTGAAAAAGGGACACACTCGGCACATAGTGGGCGACTGGGACGTGGAATGTCCTGTGCCTTTTGCCAACTTGGAACATCCAGCCAGGCGCAGAGCTTTGCAGTTCAAATGCGTGGTCAACGACGCAGAACTTGACCTAGAGGCTGCAAATACCCGCAAGGTATTCACCGATGGCAGCAAAATTGGTGGCCAAGTCGGAGCGTCGGTATCCCTTTGGGATGGCGACGCCGAGACTAAAGCCACCAAAATTAAGCTGGAATCGTTCTGCACCGTTTACCAGGCGGAGCTGCTGGCCCTGCGCAAGGCCGTGCAAATAGCCTCCAAGGAAAAATACCACCAATACAGCATCTTCTGCGATTCACGGGCCGCTCTCGAGACGGTCGCGCGCGGTAACTCCCTCCACCCCATAGCATTCGACATTTCAAAAATGTTGAATGAGACCAAAGAGCGCGGAAAAACCATTAACCTCTTTTGGGTTAAGGCGCACGTGGGGTTGGCAGGGAACGAGCGTGCGGACGAGCTCGCGAAGGCGGCGGCTACCACCCTAAAAAGGAGGCCCGATTACGACGGATGTCCCATTTCGTTCGTCAAGCGACAGATCCGTCAGGAGTCGATTGACGAATGGAATGAGCGATACAGGGCTGGAAAAACAGCATCGGTAACGAAGCTGTTTTTCCCTGATGCAAGGATAGCCCATAAAGTGATCAAGAAGATGCCGGTGGACCCGGTCCTCACGCAAGTTTTCACGGGCCATGGGGGATTCTCCGAGTATTTGAATCGCTTCAAGTGCAAGGAGAGCCCCTCATGTATCTGTGACCCAGCAGCCACAGAAGACGTGGTTCACGTGTTGACTGAATGCCCAATATATCTGTATAAACGAACAAATCTTGAAATAGAGGTTGACCAAATTGTTAAGAAAGAAAACCTGAGCGGTATGCTGGAAGATAATGTTATTAGATCTAAGTTTTTAAAATTTTGTAAAGATATAACGTGTAGCGTAATAAAAGGAAATAAATAGAAAAGGGCAACTACAGTGTGTAATATAAGATTATATGTTTCTAGTTGCCACGGACAAGCTGGTTTCGTGAGGAAGACACGTTATTACTAAGATCGCATATATGTACATTTTAAATAAATCAGATAAAACTCAGTTTTAAAAGTATGTCTTATGTATGTAGTTAGTTTTTATTTTTTCAGGCATACAAAATGTTGTAAAATCCACTTTTTTTTATATTGATGAGTTTTTAAAATAAAGGTATGTGAATTCTTCAGGTAGACATACTCTGAATTAAAAGTATCAGAGGGAGCAGCCGGGGGGGAGTCCCCCCACAAAAAAAAAAAAAAAAAAACAATAATACGCGACCCCGACATAGGACACGCCTGCGAGTCCGAAGAGCTCACACAACTGGACCTCGGCATAATGATGTGTAGAGGCGGCCCTAAACTATACCCCAGCGATTGCTCAAGCTGAGGTCTGAGCCTTCTAAAAGGCGCCTCTGTGCTTAATCGTTAATAAATACACTATATATATGTCTGGCTAGAGCACCTTAAGCGCCGGCTTTATTTTCAGGTGAAGTTGTAAAAGCAACATAGGCTAACAGCACAAAAACATAAAAAAAAGCGACGTGTTACGTGACGCGTCTTCAAAAGTATTGAATGTTTGGCAAGCCACCACCAACACCGACGCTGTCAGCTGTACTAATAAATCCTTTTTCTTTCTTTCTTAACAATAAACGGTGTGTAGCATCTTTACTCAAGTAAGTTGAGCCTCATCCCTGGCTCGGCTCGCGCTATTCCGCACCGAATACGCAGATAGTGATTCACGGACACTGAAATGTAAACCTTATACGTGAGAATATGACAAGGTGGTAGGTCTTTCGTATGCGAGAGGCCTGCTGGGTTGGTACCACTGCTTTGTCTATTTCTGCCGCCAAGCAGCAGTGTGTAATCACTGTTGTGTTCCGGTTTGAAGGACATTGAAGTCAGTGAAATTACTGGGCATTATGAGACTTAACACCTTATGTCTCGGGGTGACGAACGCAGTCCAGTGTCATGCAGTGCTTTGTTATTTAAAGTTCTGTGTGGCGTTGCTTCTGTTTATGAGCAGGCGTGGCGCTTACCATCAGGCAAGCGACCTGCTCGTCTCGTCATTCAAGCTAATAAATAAAAAAAATTGAATACATATATCGACAGTTAAAAAAATTGTTCCACGTACTTCCAAAATATACGCGTAGATATGCTAGCAACTCTAATGGTCGCAAAAACTATTTAAAAGCGGCTTGTTTGAGAGTTTATGATTGTCGAAATTGATTAATGAGTTTCCTCAGATAATTAAAATATTGGTATGCGGAGTCTGCGGCGGTGTTTGTGGTGCTGAAGAGATGCGGTAATTACGCGGCGCAATTAAGGTGATTCATTTTGTTTGAAGTTACCGCCCAGTGGCCACCAACATCACCGACGTGAGGACGACACACGAAACAAGTGTGATGGTCAATGCATGTTTTAGAACATACTAGATTTTACTCGCGGCTCCGCCCGCGTGAATGCATTTCAGGCTAAAAATCCTATGTCCTAATACAGGTCAAATTTCAAATTTCATCCAAAAACAATCACTTGTTAAGGTATAATTGACTAACAAGCAACCAAATGCACAAACACATAAATTAGTAGGATTCAGTACAAAGCGGCCGCTATAACCCAGCGGAGGTGAAACGGATTACCGAGACAGGTCGCAGATTCTATCCCAGCCCTCAGAGCGCAACTCTAACTTTTCTAAGTTACCCCTATATGAAAAAATGTGAGTTATCAATTGATTTATCCTGGGACGGCAGTCACTCCACTGGACCTAATCTACACAAATAAATGAAATTGAAGTGTCTGTTTGTAATATTAAAATATCAGCTTTTTATTACATGCATATGAATGTATAAACGGTACATATTGAAATAAAACTAGTTTATACGGATTTTATCGCGGTTGAATTTTTATTTTAGTCGTATAAACTAGTTTTATTTCAATGTGTAATATCCGCGTAAGCCTAAGAAATCACGGTACATATACCAAAATATATTTTTTAAATTTTTACGACCGGCCGCCTGACGTCAACCCCTCTGGGGAAAGCTATAGAGTAACTTGCAAAAACTACAGTCATAGAAATGCTCAGCCAATAGAAGTGTTACAACTGTGTATTAATAACATAACGCTATGCAGTGCCAAGTGCAGTCGAACTGAACTTTTGTCAACACTGGCGTCAATTGGATACAAACTAGAAGCGGAGGATTAGTATTATTATAATTATTAGAAGGAGAGTGACGAAGGAGATCGAATGACACACAGAACTTTGGATTACAGATCACTGCATGAGACTGAACTGCGCTCGTCATCCCGAGACATGGCGGTAAGTCGCATAACGCCCAGTAATTTCACTGGATTTAATGTCCTTCAAACCGAAACACAACAGTAAAATAGACAAAGCATACGAGGGACCTACCTTATCATATTCTCACCCATTACGTAAGGGACACTCTTCTCATCTAAACGAGGTGTTATGCCGGCCTGCCTACTGGATGTACACCGTTGTTGACCACGGAACGTGATTCGCTGGAACGAGACATTGTGTTGGGGTTTTCACGTGTGTAAGGTAGTCACTATCCAGTTGGTAAATAATTGGACCGATTTTAATAACTGGTAAAGTTTATAGCGCAGACGGAGAGGCTAACCGTTACTATTAAGATTAAAATAAAATAAAAATAATTGATTGAAACAGTCGATACAGTTGAATAGGGATAGCAAATATGTAAAGGCTAGTTTTGAGATGTCTCGGTGGCGCAGTTGTTGTCTCCGTCACGGACCTTAAAACTTTTTTTTACTATTAATAATAATTATTCTAGAGAAAGACCAGGTCAGGAGTACCACCCTAAACCGACGTGCATGTATGAAAAATTTAATTAGAGTGAATGAGGCCAAAGAGGTATGCAAGGATCGTAGCAAGTGGAAATCCGTTGTCTCTGCCTACCCCTATGGGAAACAGGCGTGAGTCTATGTATGTAATTGAAACGCATAAATACTGTTTAATATGGATTGCAAATAAGGATGAACGTCAGTACTTCACGTCATTTTTTTAATACATGTATTCAAAACGGAGCGATATCAAACGGATTCTTGGGTCACTCATAACAAAAACTGTTTGATGTGATGACAGCTAAAACTAAGGGGCAGCGCAGACCACGCGGAGAAATGTACGCACATGCTCCCGCACTTATCAAATTAAATAAATACACCCAACAGTTACACCCGAAGTCCTAACCCTCCAGTAGGTTCACCAGCGTTCGTAGATATCAGGAACTATTATAGCAAAGGCCAGCAAAGGGGAGTACATACGTCGCCTTGTGCTTCTCATCGAAAATCAGCGCTGCAGTATTGCTTATGTCGTACTGCAGCATGTAGCTGAAGAGGCTCATTGTTGGCGCAATAATTGCGTAGTATTTTTAAGTTGTTGTGTATTTTTTAACTCTGTAATTATTGCTCTAATAATAAACTTCCTTCTTTCTTTCTGATCTCCACCGCAGATGAACATCCAGAATATCTGAAGAATCACGGACGCGTTGCTGGCTTTAAAGGAAAGGGATGATTAAGGCATTGGGAAGGTTGAGGGGATTTGGGATAAACCACTCACCATACGAAACGCAGGAGCAAGCTGCTATTTCACGCCTGTTTTCTGTGAGACAGCGCCGATTCATGCTGTAGAGCTGTCTACAGAATGAATCTACGACTCGCAAACAACGAGTGACTTGTAAAAATTTCGATACTTTTGACGCCACGTGGCGGCGTGTACCTTTTTTATTTACTTGAATGACCTGATGAGCAAGTCGCTCACCTGATGGTAATCGCCATGCCGGCCAATAAATAAATACTAAACCACACAGAACTTTCAATTACAAATCACTGCATGGCACTGGCCGACACTCATCACCCCGAGGTATAAGATGTTAAGTCATAATGCCCAGTAATTTCATTGGCTTCAATGTCCTTCAAACCGAAACAGTACTTTACACACTGCAAATAGACAAAGCGGTGGTACCAACCCAGACGGTCTCTCGCATACGAGGGACCTACCAGTTACTACCTAGTAGAGGATAGGATAGGAGAGTATATTTGAGTAGGTTGCGCTACATCCGTGGCTCGGCTCGCGCTAACACGTATCGTTTAACTGGACCATAATAATATAGCTAGTAGTGCAGGACCCTTCATCATCGATGATGCATGTCGGCATCTGGTAACTGACGAGCACGAGCGAGCAAAAACAACGGGTTGCGGATGTATGCAATACATATTTTATTGTTACTTTATGAGACCACCAGGACAGATTCTACATAAGTTGTTGAGTTGAATTGGCATATCAAACAAGGCAATCAGCTAATTGATCAAATTGCATACATCGAAATAAAACGCAGCAGCAAAAGTCGATTGGGAGTGTAAGTGGGCCACCATCTTAGGCCTAAGCAAACCTCACTTGCACACGACACTCTGCTGATCAACGGACGAGGCATTGTCGAAACTTAGTTCTTGTTGCGGGTTTTGGGGGTCAGAGTCAGTCTCACGTAACTCCATTTTTTTACTAGCCCTGTATTATACACGTCCCACTACTAGGCACGGGCCTCTTCTACTGAATGAGGGGTTAGGCTTTAATCCACCATGCTGGTCTAATGCGGGTTGGTAGACTTCACATACCTTCGAAATTCTTATGGAGAACTTCTCAGGTATGCAAGTTTCCTCACGATGTTTCCTTTACTGTTAAAGCAAGCGATAATTAACAATTAATATTCTTCTTCGTCCGTCCCTCAGTGCAGAGAATCGCTACCACATATGTACCTCCAATCTAAGCGGTCATAAGATTTCTGGACCGCTTGGTATATGCTGCCCCCAACAGCCCTTTTCACGGAATCTGACCATCTAGATGGCGCTCTTCCCCTGGGGCGCGGGCGTTTCCCTTCAATTAATATACAATTGCCCAATTAGATAGCAAATACCGTAAAAATTGTGGTATAAGAAAGCGGACCTTAGCATTAAACCGGCATAATGTCAGACAGAAAAAAAAGTGAGCAGGAGTCAATTGTGTACCCAGACTTCCTATTGTCACATCATGGGTCTCAGTGACGCCGCGACTGTGCGTTAGTATTACCATAGGTATTACGCACTATGTAAGTCTATAGAAGACAATTCGATAGTAATGTTACTAACGCGAGGCGTTACTAGCTGTCAAGCTGAAATTTAGTATAGAATTGACAGATGATATCACTTGCGTCAGGATTTGACGCTTGACACGATCATCGAAACTAAACGGGTGTAAATAGTTTGCCTTATTTGTGCACGACTTGCTATGGGTGCGTTAGCTTAATTATAATTCCGATTTGTTTAGTATAATACCCAACTTACACACAGGTGGTAGGTCTCTCGTATGCGAGAGACCGTCTGGGTAGGTACCACCGCTTTGTCTATTACTGCCACCAAACAGTATTGTTCTGTTTCGGTTTGAAGGACAATGAAACCAGTGTAATTAATGAGCATTATGAGACTTAACATGTTATGCCTCCTAGTGACGAGAGTAGTCAGTCAGTAGTAGTAGAGTAGTGTATGATGACGTTGTTTCTGTTTATGGGCAGGCGTTGCGCTTATCATCAGGCGAATGACCTGCTCATATCGTCATTCAAGCTAATTAATAAATAAACCATAGCTAAGACATCGGGGTGACGAGCGCAGTTTAATGCCATGCAGTGCTTTGTAATCAATGATTCTGAGTGGTGATGCTTCTATTTATGGGGAAACATGGGGTTTACCATTACCCATTACGTCACTTGGGCTAAATAAAAATAATATCTCGAGGTAGGGATCGAAACCACAGGCTCACGTATAACCGGCTCCTAGCCTGTGCCACAGAGGGTGGTGTTTGTTAGAACTTCTAGAAGGAAAGAAAGAAATGTATTTATTACGGTATCTCACACTAATACCTAAGACTAATACATCGCTTAGCTACAATACCTACTGCAAATTTCAAATTTCTACAACAATAGTTCTGATAAAATATAGAGAAGCTCTTGTTATATATATAAAATATACGCACTCACGCCTGTAATCCCCGAAGGGATAGGCAGAGGTGTAACCAGTACACCCACATTTCGCCGAGCGTATTTCCGTCCCTTATGTGATAGGGGGCGAGCGTATCGCCATACCGGGCACAAATTCCAGACTCCGGGCTGATACTGAGCGTTTCGTAATAGAAAAACCCAATACCACTTTACCCGACCCGGGGATCGAACCCGAGACCTCAGCGTTAGCCTCAATCGTAACGCGTACGCATTACAACTGCGCCACCGAGGCAGTCTCTTGTTTTAATTTAATTTACTAGTTAGGAAGTGAGCAAAACTCTTCAGCATGTGGAGGGTTCATTATGTTAATAAGATACCCGCACGCGGAGCACCACGCGAGGCAGCGTTTGAATAGTCAGGTGTTTGTTAATATTTTGAACCAATTTGCCGGTAAACTGGTTTAGAAACGAAGCCCATAGAGCGCAGTAATTGTACAGATAATTGACTTTCATTATAATATCTAGATGGACAGTCGTGAGATTAAAACCGGAGCAAAATGTACTTCATACCATATTTTCAACTCTCTATATTTTTTATGATTTTATTAGCCTGAGTGACGAGACGAGCAGGTCGGTCGCCTGGTGGTAAGTCACTTTGAATTTTGTTTGAATTATTCAAAGTACTGGATGGCACTGGACTGCGCTGTTCACCTCGTGATATAATATTTAAGAGTCCTATAATACCCAGTAGTTG
The DNA here is from genome assembly GCA_905332985.1 of Mimas tiliae. Taxonomy (NCBI): domain Eukaryota; kingdom Metazoa; phylum Arthropoda; class Insecta; order Lepidoptera; family Sphingidae; genus Mimas; species Mimas tiliae. The sequence goes on along the minus strand of HG995256.1, from coordinate 2,539,844 downwards.
CACCAGCTTCAATATCGTTCAAACGAGAAATATAACTGTGCTTACAAATTACCGGTAGAAGAGACAAAGCCGAGGTACCTACCCCGCATGATGTTATTTCGGTATTTCGCATATGAGGGACCTACCAAATTATATCCTTACTAATATTTTAAATGCGAAAGTGAGTTTGTTTGTTTGTTACGCTTTCACACCTAAATCGTCGAACTGATTTTGATGAATTTTGGTACAGAGATAGATGGGACCCTTGAGAAGGTTATAGGCTTCTTTTTATCCTAGTTATAGGCTACTTTTTATTGCTACTTATCCCTGAAAAGGCTTTTCACGCGGGTAAAAGCTGGTAATCGTAAGGAAAACTGCAAACCTCAGAAGTTCTCTCTAAGAATTTTGAATGTACTCGTATGTGACATCTGCCAACCTGCATTAGGCCAGAGTGGTGGACTGAGGCCTAACCCTCCCATTCAGTAAAAAAGACCCAAGCCCAGAAGTGGGACGTGTATAATGCAGAGCTATATCGTACTATTATTATTATAATTTTAATTGGGTATTAACTTTATTATATTAGCACAAATACACAATATTACATCTAGCATGGATCAACGCGTACAAGCTCTACATATCGAATTAGTTTCAAGGCGGTATCTAGACAAGTAAGTAGTCGAAGATAATTACTTCACAGAGACGTGTTCACTTCTAGCTAGTGTCTGCTCATATATTGAATAGGAGCCAGGACTCTGAGCGGCAAGCAGTAACTAAAATTATGTCTTATATTGTCTAGCTATAGAAACTAAACAAAAGAGTGTTTATTAAAAAATACCTATAAAATAAGTTAGTAAACGACTGAGTGTGGCACCTGATGGTAAGTGATCTTCATCACTCATAAACACCCACAATACCAGAAGAAGCATGGATGTATCGCCGACCTTGGGGGTTGTGTAAGGGAGGGGGATTTGGGCTTTCAGGTATCAGTCACTGTACGAAACGCAACGGTGAATAAGCTGTCGCTTCACGTTAGTTTTCTGTGAGACAATGTAACAAAAACTGGAAAAAATGTATATTTCCAACTCCTCCTTATATTCTCATTTTAGTAATTTCGTTGCGAGATAAAGACAGCTTTGCATTCCTAGAGACTCGCCGAACTTCATGGCTCGGTGTCAAAATATGACATTGTCGATCCTGGCTTGCAGGAGTTACAGTGGCAGGTGTGTGGACGGGATAGTCTCTGACAACCAAGTCGAGCCAGCCCATTCATACTGCAGACAAATGTATGTAGCTTCTTTTTTATAGCACTAGGGGCTTTGGCCATGTTTTTCCACAAAATAAAAAATAAAAAAAACTTAAAGTCCGACGAATATGAGACATATCTTACTTTCTTCCCAACATTATTCTGCATTGATTGGTATCGGTCTCGACACCATACCCCCGGCGGTTTCGGAGGAGATAGCGTGACAAGCTTTTGGTAGCGGCGGCGGCGGCGGCGGCGCCAGTTACTTTTTTTTAGAATAGAGAGATAGACGGACATACGAGCAAGTGAGCCACTTGATGGTAAGCGAACTCCACCGCCCACAATACCAGAAGTAACATGGGCGCGTTGCCGACTTAAATAAAAAGGGATGAATTAAGTATTGGGAAGGCGATGGCGATTTGGGCCTCCGGCTCATCACTCACCTTACGAAACGCAGAGCAAACAACTTCACGTCGCGTCGGTTTTCTGTGAAACGCCTGCTCAATCGTGCTGTAGACAAAAGTGTGTAGCGTAGCTCTAGCACATTTATATTAGAATTATTTCTACTCTGCATAATAATAATGAGTTTGATCATATCTGTGCTGTATGGCGAGTTCGTGGGAACGTGCAACATTTGTATCGAGTAACGAGTAACTAAACTACACAGGAAGTGATTACCGCACTTCAGTACAATTACAGACAATTGTTCTCGGATTATTATAACAACATTTACTTTAGTGTTGAGATTTGCTTGAATGTATTGCAAGTTATAGATATCGGTTCACGATTGTCTATGTATACATGAGCTTGTCAACATGTATTTGGTAGTATTATTACAATTAGAATTCAGAGTTTTTTTGCCTGCCTTTATCCCTGAAGGAGTAGATAGAAGTGCAAGTAGTGCTGCACCCGCGTTTATTATAATATAAATAAATAAATACACCCAACAGTCACACACATAGTCCTGACGCCACACTAGGTAAACCTGTATCGTGGGTATCAGAAACTATGAGTGACTTGCGGTCCCACAACACCCAGACCCGAAACAAATATTTGTGGATTACACAAACATTTGTCTTGGTGTGGGAATCGAACCCACGGCCTCGCGCTTCGCAGCCGGCTACTGGCCCTTTGCGCCACGGAGGCTGTAATAGATTGCCGTCTCATGATGTAATAGGGGCGAGCCTATCGCCACACCGGGCACAATTTCCAATCCCGGGTAATTCATGTGTGACTCAAACACAGATTCTGATTGCCAGACCTGGGACTGAACCTAGCATTGGTATGAATGTATGTGTATAATAAAGTTGTGATTAATGCATCCCTAGCTCATCTCAAAGCTCTGAATCCTGTATGTCACGGACGTGATTGCTATGACTTTCATAAATATAAGTGCAGTGTTATTATTTTAAGTGTTTACAAGAATATACGTAGCTTAGAAGTCGTGCATTATTTGTAGTTATTGTGGGTAGTTATGCATCCCCCTCGCTCTTCCGTCCTGGATTAAAGACGGCTTACTCTGCATAAGTGCATGCACTTCTACGTACGCGGAGTAAGTAGGTCTACAGAGAGGTGTCGTACCACCTACATTAGGCTAGCGTTAAGATATGTTGGTATAATTGGTCTTACCGTTGTAGTTAAATCAAATTAATAAATAAATAAATGTTTATTCACCTTTATATTGATTAGAATTAAAGCCTCACAGTCGGCTACACGTCTTTTATTATTGTATTATCCCTTTTAAGTGCTCCCTAAATTTTACTACCAAGATAATTCTTTTTACTGGTAATCAGATTGCAGTGGCGCGGCGCAGTTTTAATGCGTACGCGTTACGACTGAGGCTGATGCTGAGGTCTCGGGTCGATACCCGGGTCGGGTAAAATTGATATTCTATTACGAAAAGTGCTTTTCTATTACGAAAAGTATCAGTCCGGAGTCTGTAATTTGTGCCGGTATGGCGATAGGCTCGCCCCCTATCACATCATGGGACGGAGATACTCTCGGCGAAATGTGGGTGTACTGGTTACACCTCTGCCTACCCCTTCGGAGATTACAGGCGTGAGTGAGTATGTATGTATGTATTATTATTACGCTACTTGGGATTTGGCCCCAGGACCCCATGGTTTCTTAGTGTAAGTACTATGCCACTAAACAATAAGGCAATATTCTACAAAAAAAATGAGTACTGTTACCTCGTACCCTCATAGTTGCGATTGTGCCTGTGCTGAAAGTGATTGTAATACATTAAACTATGCAAACAAGTTAGCTTAGTTTATAATTAGTGTAACAAAGGCGTGCTGAGTCCGCCTTCCTATTGTGATGGCGACCAATCACAACCACGAACGTATATCTCATAGTTTTTGTGGGGCCGAGTAATAGTGCGTGAGTCACGGCGTGGGATGTAGTACATTCGCAGAGGCACCTGTGGAAATAATTATACACAGTCGCGCACATAGTCCTGACCCCACAGTAAGACGGCGTAGGTTTATATTATTATAAACAGGCTCATATTTTGTAAGTTTACAATTACTGTTTTAGTTCAAGGTTTGTAAAGTTAAGTTTTTTTTGTTTTTTTTTTTTTAAGTTTTTTAGTTTGTTTGATTTTTTTGTTTTTTTTTGTTTGGTTTGTTTGTTTTGTTTTTTTTTGTTTTTTTTTGTTTTTTTTTGTTTTTTTTTTGTTTTTTTTTTGTTTTTAAGACGGCGGAGGTATTGTGGATTTTAGTTATTGCCACAGGGCCACGGGGACCAGTTTTTTTTAGAATCCTACTATCTTACTACTATTGATGTGAAAGATTCCATGTTTGTGAGTTTGTGAATTTGGATGTTTGTTAGTCAATCACGTCTTAATGGCTTTGGATGAAATTTGGCACAAAGGTAGACCATGATCTGGAATAGGACCTATGCTTTTTTATCCCGGAAAAGGTTGGTCACGCGGGCGGAGCCGCGAGCAAAACCTAGTTAAATATGAATATCTCTTTGGATCGTGGCAGTTTGATTGTCTTCCCATCGGTCGAACCCAATGACCACCAAATACAACTGGGCCACACGTTACAAGTGTTTGTAGAAGACTCTATTTAATCATCTTCATTAATGGTGCAGTGCGTAATGCTTATTCTGAGATTTTTTTTATAGCTTGAGTGACGAAACGAGCAGGTCGCACGCCTGAGGGTAAACGTCACGCCTGCCCATAAATAGAAGCAGCGCCACACAGAACTTTGAATTACAAAGCACTGCATGTCATTGGACTGCGCTCGTCACCCGAGACATAAGATGTTAAGTCTCATAATGACCAGTAATTTGGCATTAATGTCCTTCTAACCGGAACACAAAAGTGCTTGCACACTGCTACTTGGCGGCAGAAATAGACAAAGCGGTGGTATCAACCTAGACGGCCTCTCGCATACTACTCCAAACATCTCTGCCGTACCATCAGCGCCTTCACCTTGATCTTTAGCGCCTGTAGACGCACGTGGGAGTTGGTCAATATTGTTCTAGTCGGAATTAGCTTCATTTGACACTTGTCTTGTATTTGCTATACGTTGTTTGTATTCAATAATTAACTTGAAATTTTTGTATTGTTTAAATAGACAACATAACGGTAGCCTAGCTTTCCGCTCGCGGCTCTGCCCGCGTTAGATTCTGTGTAATTGGCTTTAGATGACGAGATGTGCAGGTCGCTCGTCTGATGGTAAGTGTCACGCCTGCCCATAAACAGAATTAACACCAACCAGAACTTCGATTTATGGAGTACTGCATGATGCTAAACTGCGCTCGTCACCCCGAGACATAAGGTATTAAGTCTCATAATGCCTAGTAATGTCACTGGCTGTAATGTCCTTCAAATCGGAACACAACGATGTTTACACACTGCTGCTAGGCGGCAGACCTTGGACCTGCCACCTAGTAAACCATAATGTTCGCGTACATCTGGTTACTGATATCCAGAACACAAAAATCTTATCTTAGTGTGGGGTCGATTTGCAACTGTTGTTGAGTATATTTATAAATTGATCAAAGTTTCAAACATACATTAAAAACATAAATAAAAGTATAAGTAATCTGTAATCGCAGAATCGGAAATTATTTTGATTGGTTATTAATATTCGGTTGAATGTTACATCGAGCATCAAAGGCATCGGTTACCGTTCTCCAATTTGCTTAATTGTTATTTTATGATGCTTTTTATGACGCTCGTAAACACTTGGCGTTAATTACATTCAAGTCGACATATGATTTTACAGTATATTGGTATGTAGGTATACATACATACGCACTCACGCCAGTAATCCCCGAAGGGGTAGCCAGAGCTGTAACAAGTACCCATATTTCGCCGAGCGTATCTCAGTCTCATGATGTGTTGGGACGAGCCTATCGCCATACCGGGCTCGATTCCAGACTCCGGGCTGATACTGAGCATTTCGTAATAGAAACACCAAATATTACTTTTACCCGACCCGGGAATCGAACCCAAGACCTCAGCATCAGCCTTAGGTGTAACGCGTACGTATTACAACTGCGCCACCAAGGCATTATGTAGGTATATTGGTTTAAAATAATGAAGATTTATTCTAAACTTTGCGAAATGTCGTATGATTTTTAGCTTTTAGATCGTTTTAATTAAACACTGACAAAAAAGAGGTCGAAACGAACCGATTAGAATGCGGTTTTTTAAAAAATCTGGTTTAATCGAGATGATTCTTTGCTATGTTTGAAATTAATCTGATCAGCCATTTCAGCCAAACTACATATGTTTTTCTAATTAATGACGGAGGTATTTTTTATAAAGTATATTGACAATTGATAAATCGTGTATGATGGAGCTTTTAATAGCGTGGCGAGTAGCCGGCTGCGAAGAGAGGGACCGTGGGTTTGATTCCCGCAATGAGACAAATGTTTGTGTGGTCCACAAATATTTGTGTCGGGTCTGGGTTTTTTCTCCCCAGAGGGATGGACGCCGGGCGGCGGGCGGTCGTTAAAACTACAAGCCAAATCTTTCTTTAACATGTGTTAAAACATGTTGCACCATTGCGAATGGCATAAGGGCAGGTGGAAGTAAAGAAGGAAGGGTATTAAAATAGCAATATAGGAAAATATATTTAAATGCAGTGAACGCCTTTTTTCATCAGATTTCTTTTAGAAATAGTCTATGCTCAAAGCGTGTTTAGACCGTGTTAGGTTGTTGAGAACTAGACGGGTCAAACTAGTTTTTAATTTTTTCACTAATCATGCGGTTTTAGATGCATTGAAGGCATTTACGATTTTCAACATGGAAATTTTACGGTATCGGTATTTACGGTTTTAAATTAAATGGAATTAATGGCGCATATTAATTAAGTCACGGAAGTCATTTTATATTTTAACGAGCAAATTCTTATGCCAGTGAGACTTAACCCATGTACGCAACGTTAACGCTTCGGCCCAAAGTCAACCTCACTTGCACGTGGTACTCTCTGCTGATTAAAAGATGAGGCAATGGTGAAACTTGGTTCCCGTTGCGAGTTGTGGGAGTCAGACGGCGGGACGCCCAGCGTCCTACATAATTGGTATTCCACTGCCAAATCATGATGGGAAGGCGGACCCTGACGTAAGGCGGGATAACGCCAGACAGAAAGAAAGATTAGTAGGACTACTATGTGTGTTGGAACAGTGACACAACCGTTTTGTATACGATAGGGTATTTGACTATGACTAATTTTATTAAATCAAATCATTTATTCAGTAATTAGACCGCCAAGGGCACTTTTACAGGTCAAATTAAGAATCTACCGGTGCTTCGGAAATACCCATTGGTCTGAGAAGAAGCACCAAGAAACTCAGCCGTAGGTCTTCTGCATTTTTTTTTATATATTACCATTTGGTTTATAAATCAAACATAAGCATTTACGGATTTAGACATATATCATAAAAAAAAGAAACAATCAATGTAGGATTTTTAGGATCGATGCACTTGCCCATTCAGATGACCGATAATCATTTTATACATTATTTTATATGCAAACAATAATAATACGAAAAAGAAACTGTTTTGCGAAAACAGAATTAAAATTAGGTAAAAAATAAGGCCGTAGTTCATGGTTTAAATATTGGTACACGCAAAGGTGGGTGCGTAGTGGGAAAATCTCACTATCTCCCTCGCACGCGTGCACCGTAATGGCGTCACCTACCTTGTGACGTAACTTGCCATGTCATGCATCCGCTTTCCGTCATTTGACAACTACCCCCTCCAGCAGATTTGAATCGCTTCTAAGTTGTTTATTTTTGACTTGATTTATATAATTATTTCGATAATAGATTTTAGGGGACGGGGGATAAGTTATATTGATTAAGATATTAAACATAATCGAGTCAAATACCCTATTGTACAGAAACAGTCGCGAGTCGCGGTCTCCTGTCTCAATAGCATACACATTAAAGTTTACCCATAAAAAAGAAGAAAAAATAATAATACTTAACAATTCTGGACTATTCCATAATAAAAATATTGTAAAATTTATAGTTGCCCAGTGTGTTTTGATGATGCTATGTATGTTATATATACATTACTTGATATGATTTATATACATAAGTTTCTTTATTTTGTAGAGGCTTGTCACAAGCGATATTTTAATTGGCTACATGATTAATAAAACTATTTCATTTCATTTCATTACCTTTTGTGGTTCCTATCTCATAGCCATGCGATCCATACAATCGTGATCGATGTTCGCATTCGCTGTGTTCGTTGACCGAAGGTGCGTACGGCTTAAAAGGCGCCAGGTGTATTGCACATAGAGTTAAGTTTACATAGCTTGTATGTACACAGATTAGAATCGCAGTACCCCGTGGCGCTTAAGAAGACTAGCTACTCCAAGAACGATAAGTTACGGATTCGATTTCTTAACTCCGACAAACATTAATGATTATGCTGCAAGTGACCTATCCTATACACTCACTTAGTGTATTTGTACAAATATTTGCACTAATTGGCCAATGGAAAATTAACGTAGCATCGTTTAGAATTTGCGAAATAACGCAAATATTCTCAGAGATATGCCGTCATAATGTACTGATGCGAAACTTGGACGTTCACACTAAAGCTCTATTTATCCATGGCGACTATCACAGGATAGACGAGAATCAGAAAACTGTCATTTACGAAGCAGAATCATAAGATCCTTGTTTTCATAATGTATGACGTGGCTTCGCAATTGACAGTTTTTCGTCATATCTGGCCTCTTTTCTTAATTTTCCCATACCTAAATGGAAAGTTATAGTGTAAATGGAAATGATAAGAAACTTACTAATAGATGAAAGGTCCCTTGTAAGCGAAGTTACAAACAGCAGTGTGTAAGCACTGTTGTGTTTCGATTTGAAGGACATTGAAGCCAGTGAAATTACTAGGCATTATGAGCCTTCACACCTTATGTCTAGGAGTGACGAGCGTAGTCCGATGCCATGCAGTACTTTGTAATTCAATGTTCTGTGTTATGTTGCTTCTGTTTATGGGCAGGCTTGTTGCTTACCTTCAAGCTAGAGACCTGCTCATCTCGTCATTCAAGCTAATAAAATAAAAAAACTACTAATCTTGCCTAAATATGCATAATAATATTATATTGATATATGTACAGACCCATCCATCTTGCCAATAAAACATGGCGGTGCATAGATTTTTATATGTAAATGTGATGACAGATTTATATTCGGCAGTATTAGCATATCAATGGTCCACGCGGCGTGGTGACCGGCCGTGACCCACACAAACCTACCACCTACCCATCATAGGCCGCTGATACGTAAAGGTACTGTTCCGATTGCGACAGCAACCGAACCTGTGGTAGAAAGACCCGTTTTATCCCATTTTCGCAATGATTTTTTTACCGCCTACCGCCCCACCCCGGGGGTAGGAAGGACGGTTATGGCTGTAGACACCTTTGTCTACAGCATGAATGGGCCGGCTCATCCGGGTCGTTACCACTGTCTCATAGAAAACCGGCGCAAAGTAGCAGCTTGCTGCTACGTTTCGTATGGTGAGTGAGATATCCGAATTTCAAAACAACAACATTGACATATTGCATTCCAATGGGTTAATTTGTTTATGTACAGACAATTTTGTCGTTGCGGTGCTGATCGACCCCGCTCCTTAAATAAGGCCCCCGTCTATTGATATTCCGTAGAGATACGGACGATCAATACGTTACCGATGGAATGTTACGAGAGACTTATGGTCAGTACCGAGTTAACTGACTATGTACTGTCTAGAGGAGCTAGACGTTGAAATTATGTTTGGTCTCAATGTTCTTATAGACAACTAGATTTTACCCGCGGCTTCGTCTACGTGAATTTCTTTTATCCGGAATAAAAATTGTTCTTAAGCAGGACATGGTTTACTTTTTGTAGACCATGTCCTGCTTAAGAACAATTTTTATTTTTTTAATTTTTATTTAGAAGTAAAAGTAGGCCAAGGTTTATCCAAATCCGTTCAGCTGTTAAAGCGTGATTGGTCAGCAAACATCCAAATTCATAAACGGACAAATATGCACACTATTACATTTATAATATGTGTATAGGTAATGTTATATTATTAGTATGATGATACAACTAGTTCGTGGAAGGAAAGAGGACGACGGTTGACGTGTCATTACCACCCAAATCAAAATCACATATTTACAAACTAACGCACACACACCATATTGAGTGGTAGAGCTTCGTTGTGGACACTTTTGTCTACAGCATGAATGGGCCGGCTCGTCCGGATCGTTACCACTATCTCACAGAAAACCGGCGTAAAGTAGCAGCTTGCTGCTGCGTTTCGTACGGTGAGTGATATATCCGGAGGCCCAAACCCCCTCCCCCCTTAATTATCCCTTTCCCTTAGGGTCGGCAACGGACCCATAGTTCTTTTGGTATGGGTGTACATGGGCGATGGAGATCACTTACCAACAGGTGACCCACTTGCTCGTTTGCCGGCTTATGCTATATAAAAAGACATGCACAAAGGAGCCGATTTATCTATTCTTCTACCACCTGCCCTTATCCCACTCGCAGTGGGATCGGCGCAACATGTTTTTTAACACATATTACAGAAAGATTTGGCTTGTAGTTTTCACGACGGCCTCCCTGACGTCAACCCCTCTGGGAAGAAAATGCCCGAAACATATTTGTTGATTACATAAACATTTGTCTAGTTGCGGGAATCGCACCCACGGCCTCTCGTTTCACAGCCGGCTACTCACGCACTGTGCCATTTGCGTGCAACGCATCAACAGGTGAATGCTCATGTCCCAAATACTGGACCGCTACTTGTGAGTAAACTTGTTTAATTAATATATTTATAAACGAGTTTAATTTGAATAGATTTATGATTCTATGCATTGAACATTTTGTACATTAATGGTATTAGCATTAGTAGATTTTCTATACATAGACTCACGCCTGTTTCCCATAGGGGTAAGCAGAGACAACGGATTTCCACTTGCTGCGATCCTTGCATACATTTTGGCCCCCTTCATAATTTTTATACATGCACGTCAGGTACCTACTCTTATTTTTATACATGCACGTCAGGTACCTACACCTATTTTTATACATGCACGTCAGGTACCTACTCCTATTTTTTTAATATTCTCTATATTCTTCTTTCTATTTCGGACATGTTGCTCGTAGGAACCCTGACAATCTGGAAAAGCTGATGGTAGTCGCCAGGTCAACGGAAAAAGACCTCGTGGTCGTTCACCTATCCGCTGGTCAAACATAATAAAGACGATCACTGGCCTGCCGATATCTAAAGCAATTAAGACCGCCGAAGACAGGACCACATGGAAGAGTATAGTGCATGGGGTGATCACTACTTCAGAGACAGTAGTGCTAGACACGACCTTCTGCAATGAAGAGACCGATTAAGAAGAATTGATATTCTTCTTTATTCGTCTGAGAGACGAGTAGGTCAGATTCTGACGGTAAAATGCCTGTGTCGCTGCCGAAAAATTAAAATTGCACCGACTACAAACACTATAAAATTTGTTACTCCTGACTTCATTGTATTTGTTTTGAAGTCGGTTTTTAAGTTTTAGTAAAACTTATTTTATTTTTGTGTTCCTTCTAGTCAGTGGGACAATAAAGTTTTTCTCCTTTTTCTCCTATAACAGGAGACGGCAAACGAGGCAAGTGGGTCACGAGCCGATGGTTCAGTGTATTTTTATGGCGTATCTCTAAAAAAATATAGTTATATTTTTTTTGTGGTAGGTAGAGCTATGGCATGTTAATTCCAATAAAATAACACAATCACCAGTGAAATTACTGGACATTATAAGACTTAACAATTTATGTCTCGGGGTTACGAAGGCAGTCCAGAGCCATGTAGTGCTTTGTCATTCCAAGTTCTGTGTGGTGTTGCTTCAGTTTATGGGCAGTGGTGGCGCTTACCATCAAGCGAACCTGCGGGTCTCAATCAAGCTAATAAAAAAACTATATCATTATAGGAAGCAGTGATAGCTTAGCGGGGAGGGGTACGGACTGTCGAGAAGAAAGTAGCAGGTTCAAAACCAGCCCAAAGAGCATACACCTCTGACTTTTCTAAGTTACGTGTGGTGTTCCAGGGGTACGATCTTCTGAAACGATCCCATAATTGTTGCGTATTGTTCATCAGTTCTACCGTAGCGCGGACTTTACTTCTTGTGTGTAACCTGAGAAGGGCGCCGTGGCTCGGGTTACGTCGCCGAACAGTGTTCAAGTCATTTCACAGTACACTTGATTTATGTACCTATGTAGATGCACGTCAATGTGCATTCATTATTCTATCAGAAACTAGCTTATGCTTGAACGTCTTTTTCCGGGATAAAAAGTAGCCTATGCCTACAACCTATGTCTTAATCTAGGTCAAGGTCTACCTGTATTCTAAATGCCATCCAAATCGGTTCAGCCGGTAATGCGTGATTTTTAACAATAATTCAATGTCACAAACTCAGAATCATCCAAATTTACAAACATACAAACTTGAATTTTTATAATATTAGTTATTTATCTAATTTACTTTAGTGCTTGATAAGAATTTCCCATCGGCAACATTTAGCTTGAGTAACGAAACGAGCAGGTCGCTCGCCTGATGGTAAGTGCCACGCGTGTCCATAAACAAAATCAACACGACACAGAACTTTGAACTACAAAGCACTGCATGGCATTGCACTGCCCTCGTCACCCTGAGACAATGTGCTAAGCCTCATAATGGCCAGTAATATCACTGGATTTAATGTCCTTCAAACCGGAACACAGCAGTTACACACTGCTCCTTGGCAGCAGAAATAGACAAATGGTACTTACCTACTTAATTTGGAACATAATATACTTCTGTATTCCTTGTCATGGAAGGTTCTTACTTGGACAGCGCTCTCGGCATCCAACACAGCTTTTCTTTAATTGCCTCTTCTCAATTTGATTCAATTAAACCGTCATAAACTGTAATATTGCCAACAATTACAATTATTTACGTCCTAACCGGTTGCTTTACATCAAAACATGCGTGATATAGGACGCGGTAAATCATGTATGTATTGCTATTAGCTTCGCCGCGCGGCTTTGCTCTAGCTTTTTACCGCGCAAAAAAGCTGCATGGCGGGGTGCGGTGCGCGGGCGCAGGCATCGTGCGGACAGCGGCAGTGCGAGCCCGCCGCCCGCCCCCGGCTCACGTATTGTCGGCAGTGAAGTGACCAGCGCGAGTGAACCCAGTGAAGTGCCAGTGACAGTGCAGTGAGTGCTGGATGCCTAGTGAAGTGGTGCGTTGACCGGCTCGGCCGAGGTTCGACGGCCGCGACACCACCGTTCAACGGTAACTAGTCTAATGAATTACTTCAGCTAGATGAAATCTACCCCTTTCTGTCATACCACAGATTTATTACTATCTTTATTCTGTGTGTGTTACACACACCTTATTCTACACTGTTCAATCACAAACTGCAATCTAGATTTGAAAATGGAATACCTCGGTTTGAAAACAGCCGTTACTTACAAATATACCCTATCTCTTAATTGATCCTTTGACTTAAATTATTACACCTGAATTATGTATCAATTAACAACATGTACCTACAAATTTTATTTTTTTTCCGTACAGCCAGTCTCTATACCTACACTTAAAAAAATACACACAATATAACATGTGGGTAGGTATAGACAATGATTGTAAGGTTGATTTTGCGTCTGTCTTGCTCGTAGCAACATATTGCTAAGAGCTTTCACTGTCTTAGGTCATAACTCATGTGCCTAGGACACACATCACGTGTTAACCCTTGTTTCACATAGCAGCACGTGCGTACAAGTGCACATGCCCTACCTACTCATATTGAATGCACTTTAGGGTTACTGCTATGTTCTGTGTTTTACACTAAATATAAAGACTTTAATTTATACTGCTGCGCGGTAAATAGAAATTGTAGCACTAAGTGGCGGTCAATTGTCCGTAACTCAATATTACCATTTCGCTTTCTCTCAACTAGAACCCCTATAGCGCTCCCTGTTTGTGAGCTGACAAACTCCCGCGTTATGTGACTCAATTTTACTTCTAAACAGCCCGTCTAGTATAGTATACATTAATTAGTCTTTGTTTTTTTACATTAAATATAAGTAATGCGAAGTTTTTAAACTTAGTATTATTTCATACTTACCATTTGTATAGTCTCACATTAAAACATAGTTTGATTCAAAATGTAACTGACAGCCTCGGTAGCGCAGTTAGCGAGTAGCCGACTGTGAGGCGAGAGGCCGTGGGTTCGATTCACTCACCGAGAGAAATGTTTGTGTGTTCCACAACTATTTGTTTCGGATCTGGATGTTTTATACCCAGAGGGGTGACGCAGGCAGAAGGCCGGTCGTAACAACTACAAGTTAAATGTTTCTGTAACATGCGTTAAAAAACATGCAGCGCCGGATCCACTGCGACGGTATAAGGGCAAGTGGAAGAAGAAGACCTTACCTGGGCTGAAATTGGCACTTCATACGCCTTCTACAACTACCGTCACCCAGAGCAGTGACACCATTTTAGACTAACTTCAGCCAGGTGATAATTGTAAAGTCCCCGGGTCCACACGCGACATCTGTAAATTATGCTAGTTAGGTAGAGAGGTCAATATAGTTTCTGAACATACATACATCTGGTTTGATCATAATATTCCTAGGGGTAGAAAAACCCTTACTTCGTAAGAGTTACTAAATTATTTTGAAAAGAAAATTCAGTAAATTATTGTTGAAACCTCAACTTAATCCATTTGTAATATTCTGTATGTCTGATTAGTGAAAAAATTGACTGAAAAGTGGGTGGGTACCTACATTATAATAACTGTATTTATTTAAATAAACAGTTCCGAATTGTAATTAGAAAAAATATTTTACACATGTATATATACCTATATTGTTGTTAAATTTAATGTGAACACAATCAGTATTCCCTAAATAAAATAATAAATAATCTGTGGCCTTATTGTCTTACAACTTGCTTCTGCATATACTAAATTAGTAAGTAAGTTACTTACTTAAGAACTTATTAGGTAGATATTTAGCGTTCTGCGCGGAACGTTGTAAATAAATTTGGACGCCGACGAAACCCCATTTTCAAATAGAGAATTGAATATTGAACATTGTTGCCGTCTAATACGACGAAGTATGGCGCAATCCTTAGGTTTTAAAACAACACAAACCGGGACATCCCGCCAAAATCGGGGCTTCAGGAAACGTTGGTACTATCTTAGTAAGATACAATTTCCTTTCGTATGTATATGTTTTGATGTCGGCATTGATTTTTTTTTATACTGACGTATTTCTTGTTATTAGCTTGTGAACATGTATTTGCATATTTAATAGATCTATTTGTGAACATTTGAGTTTTTGCCGATGCTAGTTTTTTTATCCATATTGGCAAAGATATTTGAAATTCATAAACCGCATTGATGTCTATTTAAAATTGATTTCATAGGCAATTTAGCTGACGGGTTTCTGACCAATTAACTAGTGTTACAAACTTCGAACAGACTTCAATACCTTTTTGCGGTGCGTTTGCTGTTCTTTGAAGAGTTTCCCTTTCCCTAGTACTTTGTCATTAGATCATAACCAAATTTAAGTATTTGGACCACCCTCGGGGCAAACCGTCCCGAATACAAAAATAATAATCAAAATAAGTCCATTTTGAGGATATCTCGCGTAACATACATAGAATTACTAACTAACTAGGTGGTAGGCCCCTAGTATGCGAGAGGCCGTCTGTATTGATACCACCGCTTTGTCTAATTCTGCCGCCAAGCAGTAAGCTTGTTGTACTTTAGTTTGAAGGACATTGTAGCTAATGAAATTACTGGGCATTATGAGATTTGGCATCTTGTCTCGGGGTGACGAGTGCACTCCAATGCCATGCAGTGCTTTGTAATTCAAAGTTATGTGTGGTGTTGCTTCTGTTTATGGTCAGGCGTGGCGCTTACCATCAGGCGAGCTACCTGCGCATTTCATTCAAGCTAATAAAAATCTATGTCATTATAGAAAACAGTGATAGCTCAGCTGCAAGTGGTACGGACTGTCGAGACGAAAGTAGCAGGTTTGAAATCAGCCCCAAGAGCCCACACCTCTTACTTTTCTAAGTTATGTGTGTATTAAGTGTTTATTATCACTTGATTTCGAAAATCGTGAGGCAACCTGGACACCTAAGTTCTCCATAATAATTTCAAAGGTTTGTGATTCTGCCAACCTGCATTAGGCCAGCGTGGTGGACTATGGCCTAACACCTCTCATTCAGTAGAGGAGGCCCGTGCCTATTATGTAATTGTAGTAATATGCTGGCAAATGGACAGAATTTTAGCATTGATGAATCAGTCAGCCAAGACGGTCAAGACATGTAACTTTATACGTATAGATTAGATCTTGGTAGAGCCAAGCTTTAGACAATTTTATATCGCATGGATGCCACACAAAAAACCGATGTAAAATGGCAATTTACTGCTGCATGTTGTACTTTAAGTGGAAGTTTCGGGGCCCCAAATGCTTTCCCCTGTCCAACCCCCTTTCCTCTCCTTTAACAGGTGACTTAGTTGCTCATTCGCTAGCCTCTGCCATAAAAAGATACACGATCTACTCTTACATATAGATTGATGAACATTCCTCGACCCCTCCCACGTGTCCGAGGCTCTCGTAAGCCCGTTTCCTGTGTATTTATAGTTAACTGTTTGTTAAAGAGTACACAATAACCGCCGGTACTCGTTGCAGACGCAATAACCAGCCACGGTAACTGCACGTCGCATTAACTGTGTAACTTGTGATTTTTAGCTTCCATGACGCAGCAGTTTGTGTTTAAACATAAGCTTATGTACACGTCGATAAGACAAGTTTTACCCAATATGATGTTACTTTTAAACAAATTTATTAGGTGGTATGCGAGAGGCTGGGTTGGTACCACCCGTTTTTTCTTTATTATTTCTGCCGCGACGGAACAGTGTGTTGTGTTTCGGTTTGAAGGACATTGTGGCCAGTGAAATTATGAGAAGCGCAGTCCAATGTCATGCAGTGCTTGTAATTCAAGGGTTAGAATGCAAATAAATCATTCAATCAATCAACGAAACGTTCCATGCCTTACCTGGGATTTGAACTCAACACCTTAGAATTTTAGAACCCAGAACAGCATTTATTTTACATTGGCAACTAGTTAAAACACAGTGAAAGTGACTCGAAGTAGACGTAAACAACTATATTCTATGCCGTAAGTGGGGATAATTTCGTATTGATGTACAGATTAGCTTATAACGTATTATCAATGCAAATAGCCTTGATCCAGCGCGATGGCTCTAAATAACAGTGCCTTTCGAAGTCTTACCGTGTGAACAGATCGAGCATCGGCACGTCAAGCGTCTAATATAACCTGCATTCTGCCAGTCTATTAGGCGAGTTTAGTTGACGTCATCAAAATAATTCTACAAAACTTCTTGTTTCTTTAACTAGAAAAAGGTTTCTTAAATAACACTTGAGTGGTAAAGCCACGCTGTAAACAGTTTTGTCTACAGCACGAATGAGTCGTCCGGGTTGTTACCACTGTTTTACAGAAAACTGGCGTAAAGAAGCAGCTCGCTGCTGCGTTTCGTACGGTGAGATATCCGAAGCTCCAAATCCCACCCCCAACCCAGTCTGTTTAAGGTTGGCAACGTGCCCTTGATTCTTTTGGTATTGTGGGCGGTGGAGATCACTTACCATCAGGTGACCCAGTGGCTCGTGTGCCAGCCTTTGCTATAAAAATAAAACACGAAAATAACGTAAGATAAAATGCTATGTTACGTTATTTGAGTGAACTTTAACTTATGTACCTAAATTCATATTATATAAATGCGAAAGTGTCTGTCTGTTTTTTTTTTCATTCCTAAACGGCAGAATAGTTTTTAATTAAATTTGGTAAGGAGATAGGTTATGGAAGTTCATATGGTAATTTTGTCCTCGAAAAAGGTATTTAGTCTCGGAAAAAGACTCAAAAGCTAAATACTGACGACAAATTTAGAACCTTATTCGTTTTGAATAGAAAAATATTTGGTACCTTGAGCCAATTTTTAGCGTTTCATGTTCTTGTATAAATAATTATGAAATCATCAAAGGTTTGCCATCTCTGACCTACCATTTTATTTATAATAAAATAATCATTAAAGTGAGTGGTTTGAGCCTTGAAGCCGGCTTACTCCCAATAACAAATGCGCATTAAGTATGAGTTGCATCATAGGTCAATTAAAAATAGTTCTTGTACTCGTAAGAAGCAATGGTTGACGACATCTAAAGATTTTGACAATTTGATAGCACTAAAAACAAATTAGACAGTGATGAATACAGCCTTTAAATAACGTGAATAATGAACAATTACTTCTTATACAATAACTTTTTTTTCTTTTGAATGTCTACAAGCACTGAGTTGCTGTACTACGACAATACAATAACTTTAATTTTCGAATGGTGCAACCCTAAGAGTTTTTCTTTTTCTTTTGTTTAAATAAGGCTACGCACTATTTTGCATTCTACCAATGACAAGTATTTCATATTTTCAAGTCTTCACAAGAACCATAAAACTCCAGTATGACGATTTCAAAGTCTCGTCGGAGTTTTGGTGACATTTCCTTCCAGTAAAAGCTACATAGACGATTATCTCTAAGCGGATCAAACGACCAAGTACGGTTTACTCGCTCCGACGCAATTCTTCAAAATGGTGTCATTTCAATTTCCATACACTGTTATTGAACAAACCCACACCACTTTTATACAACAAACCCAACTTTCAATTAGTTTATGAAATAAATAAAATACGCGGCCGATCGTACCGTCAGAACTCCTGCCAAAACCTCCCCACACTAACTATAGATTGAACTGCACATTTATACAACAATACATACATACGCACTCACGCCTGTAATCCTTGAAGGGGTAGGCAGAGGTGTAACCAGTACACCCTCATTTCGCCGAGCGTATCTCCGTCCCATAATGTGATAGGGGGCGAGCCTATCGCAATACCGGGCACAAATTCCAGACTCCGGGCTGATACTGAGCATTTAATAATAATAATAATTAATAATAATAATTCTTTATTAGCATGAAAAACAAAACTGATGGACATTATTTCCTACGAGTCTTGAACTAAGCCACATGCTTGTATCTCAAGACTCTTTTTGTAATAGAAAAACCCAATACCACTTTACCCGACCCGGGATCGAACCCGAGACCTCAGCGTTAGCTTAATCGTAACGCGTAAGCATTACAACTGCGCCACCGAGGCGGCCGATCGTACTGTCAGAATTCCTGCCAAAACCTCCCCACACTAACTATAGATTGAACTGCACATTTTATACACAAAAGCTACGGATTTCCTAAAAATCCCCAAACAGTGTGTTCACACTGTTTGTTTGATACTATACAATAAGTTCGCGTGTACTATCTATACAGTAGTAGTGCGTAGGTAATGTTTGTTCATTGATTAGTAAGCTATGGATCGATTGGGCCGAGGGATTTGTTTGTTTTGGCAGTTCTTGTTTCTGTTTGCTGTGACTTTCACCTGCGCTGGGGTATCGCTCGTCTTAGTTACACAGTTAGGTATGGCAAGAAAAAAATATATACAATTTAATTGGTACCAATTGTAATCCGACCCCCTACTTTTAACTTACTTCAAAAAGAAGAGGTTTTAAATTCCTGTGTGTCTTTCTTTCTGCCTCGCGTCATTCCGGCCCAATGTCAGGCTCCGTCTTCTCGTACCTTACATTTAACGGTATTCGGTATTATACGGACCTGACGATAAGTGATCTCTACTGCCCATGGTCGCCTATAATACCAGAATAATCATGGACGCGATCTTCAAGGAAAGGTATAATTAAAGTATTGGGAAGGGGGGACGTGATATGCCCCTCCAGATATCTCACTCACCGTACAAGACGCAATATAAGCTGCCGATTTACGTTGTTTTTTTGTGAGACAGTGTCAGTACGCTTTACCGCGAAAACAACACAACATACGCCTCTTTTTGTTGGAAGTTAATTAAGATGAAACCAAATTAAATCGTTATATTTAGATTTGACTCGTGTAAGAACTCAATTATTATAAGTCTGGCTAACAGGCTGATGTTGACGACAACGTATCGACACTGGGTGGCCACCCGTCTATGATATATTATATTTTATATATGTAATACTTTTAAGTGTTAACGTTTTTTAAATATGTGATATGGATCTTGGGTCTGCAATAAAGAATTATTATTATTTATGATTATGCTTTCACACTTTACAAATTAATGCACCTTGAATAGTGAGTGTAAAGCTGTACACCACATAACGATGTCGCAACTCTGAGATCGAATATGAGTCTGTGATTCTATCTACGAACGCGACTTCCAATCATTGCATGTTTCATAATGGATTAGTTCTTACTGCAATGCATTTATATTCTGCCGTCCAGTGTCCCTTAATCATCCCATAACACGTCATGCGTATTCCAGCGTTTATAAAAAATAAACAAGAAGAATGTTAAAATCTTGAACCTTTTGTCTATATATTTTCTTCTTCACCCACTCGCAGTGGATCATGGGGCCAGCCGGCTACTGGCCCACTGGGCAGGCGCCTTTGTCTATCTATCTATTTATCAGGCTATTTGTCTGTGGCAACGTAGTGCCTAAAAATAAACGGGTTTGAATGCGGGTTTCTTATTTGAAAGATAATTCATTGAGTGTGTTGGTAGGATATCCTCGACCAGACGCTGCAAACCAACTAACTTCTTTATCAGGTTGATGAGTGCAGTATAGCTGCAATCAATACGTTATATTTCAAAGTTCTGAGTGTTTTTGCTAATGTATGTCGACAAGCGTGACGCTTACCACCAAGCGAGTGATCATAGCTAGTCTTGACGTTCAGTAGAATAAATAAGTAAACTAAATTACAGCCCCCGAAGCGTACGCAATGAGCCCAAACACGATATGTATGCTATTAGCTATAAACTGCCTCGGTGGCGCAGTTGTAATGCGTACGCGTTACGACTGAGGCTGACGCTGAGGTCTCGGGTTCGATCCCCGGGTCGGGTAAAAGTGATATTGGGATTTTCTATTATGAAATGCTCAGTATCAGCCCGGAGTCTGGTATTGTGCCGGGTATGGCGATAGGCTCGCCCTTGTCAAATCATGGGACGAAGATACGCTCGCCAAAATGTGGGTGTACGGATTACACCTCTGCCTATCCCTTCGGGGATTACAGGCGTGAGTGAGTGCTACTTTTATCCCGGAAAAAAGGCCGTTTACGCCGGCGGAGTTGCGAGCAAAAGCTAGTATAGAATAAATAAACCACCAGAATACTGGTGTGTATAAATAAATACACCCAACAGTCACACACATAGTTCTGACCCCACACTAGGTTAACCTGTATCGTGGGAATCAGTATAAAAGACAGTATGATGAGCTGACTGCCAACCTTCACTAGTTGGAGAGGCACTAGAAGAAGTGGGAATCAGGATCTACGAGGGACTTGCGGTCCCACAACACCTAGACCCGAAACAAATATTTGTGGATCATACAAACATTTGTCTCGGTGCGGGAATCAAACCCACGGCCTCTCGCTTCGCAGCCGGCTACTCGCCCGCTACGCCGCGGAGTCTGTCAAGATACTGTATAGATTCCGTACTGCTTCCCCGCCGGCGATGTTTGCGTTACAAATAGTCACTGCGCCCGTTGTAAGAACTATGTGTGCACAAACAAAATGTTACCATGGATTTAGCCTTAGATGGTGACCATTTAACATCTCAAATTGGTGTTTCTCTGATGTGGCTACTATGGAGTATTACGATTTAAAATATGCGCTTCGGTAATTTATTTACGAATATGCGATGTCTGGCCATCCAAATCCGGTCAGTGATACAAGAGAAAAATAAGTACTTACTTACATTATAATGTTGCAACAGGTTTGTGTTAAGTTTGTATGACGAGACGAGCAGGTCGCTCGTTTGATTGTAAACGCCGTGCCGTGCCCATAAACAGAATCAATGCCACACAGAACTTTAAATTATAAAGTACTAAATGGCACTGGACTGCGCTCGTCACCCCGAGTCATAAGTCTCATAATGCACAGTAATTTCACTGGCTTCAATGCCCTTCAGACCGGAACACCACAGTGCTTATACACTGTTGCTTGGCGGCAGAAACAGGCAAAGCGGCCTCTCGCATACGAGGGACCTACCACTTTGTAAAATGTATTTTCGAAATATCTGAAGATTGACGAAGCGCATAATTTAAATCGTAGTACAGTACTTATTTTTACAATAGAGTTTATTTAGTCTATTGAATAGCCCCCAGATGAAACAAAAGGCTTTCGATTTTGAAAATTAATACTGATTACCGCCCCACTGGTGGGTTAGGCCTGCTGGCTTAGTCCACAACACTTACGAGTGGTAGAGCCACGCTGTAGACAATTTTGTCTACAGCATGAATGGGCCGGCTCGTCCGGGTTGTTACAGCAGGCAGACAAACGAGCAAGTGGGTCACCTGATGGTAAGTGAACACCACCGCCCATGTACGCCCACAATTCCAAAAGAGTCATGAGCGCGTTGCCTGCCTTAAAGGAAAGGGATAATTAAGGGATTGGGAAGGGGAGGGGATTTAGGCCTCCGGATATCCCACTCACCGTACGAAACGCAGCAGCAAGCTGCTACTTATATATTTGTAATAGTAGTAGTATAACATACTTAACTTTTGCCCTTTTGCTTAGTGCCTTAGAGGAACGAACCCGCAACATCTGCCTCGATAATCCGACTCAGTACGCATTGGGCTATCGCCTGCTTCATTACTTAAGTACGGTAAAGTTTTATCTACACAATGATCAGTAAAATAACCCGAATTCCACCGAGAAGCGAACACGTAAGGTCGTAAGGTCGAACGTTTCCTCCTCAACTAATGCTTAATTTATAGTCTGTGGTGCGTCCATCATTGGTCACGGCACCAGTTATAGACGTTGTTTATATTCAAAATAAGGTTGTAATGGTTTAAAGTTGAAATGCTCATTTACTATGTATACTGGTACAACGTTAGGAGAAGTTATGATAAGAACTAAAACAAGATGAAAGTTAAAGTCAGTAATGCATTAGCCACAATTAAAAAAAAATACAACTGAAGTCAATAAAAAGGTTTTGAATTCACTATTTTAAGTGAAAGAATTACCAAAATTTCATTAATCAGTGTGTAGGTGATCGAATACAAAGAAAATCATCCAAATCGGTCAGCATTTATCAAAACAGTAGGTAGGTACAAACGAATTAAGAACCTCTCTTTTTTGAGGCGGTTAAAATAATATTAATTTGTTGAAGCCTTTTTAGAGTCTGTGCCGGTACCACTGCCAGCCAACTGAAATTGTTCCGATCCCAAAAAACAATTTTCAGGGTTATGTTTTGAAGTGCATTTTTAATGTCTTCAAAACTTGCTAGCTGTGAGTGTCAAAATAATTGAAATAATTCCACACTCAGAGGCAGTTAATGCTTTATGCTTCGTTACTGATTATGTACAGAATATACTTTATGCTTATTTACCTAATTAAAAAAATATATGTTAATTGACATAACCGAATAAAAGGAACTGACTAATGAATACTTATACTCAATATCTCTGAGTATTGAAGTTCAACTTGTTTTAAAAGCAGATGCCTACAATAGAGCAACTGGGTCGCTTGATGGCAAGGTTCGAATTATCAAGATCATTCATGATGATTTTATCATAAAGCAATTAAAACTACATCAATCAATACCAATTTTATTTGAAGCGTGTTGATTCATGGTACGAGACTATCCCGCCCACACACCCGCCACTGTAACTCCTGTAAACCAGGATCGAAAGTGGCACGCATATTTCGACACCGAGCAATGAAGCTCAGCGAGTCTCTGGGAATGCAAATCGTGTCTTTATCCCGCAACGAAATAAATCAAATAGAAAATTAGGGAGGAGTTGGAAATAATAATTGTCCACTTCCCTCCATAGCAAAGCGGGAGACAAAATAATGAACTAAGGACGTCTTAACCTCAGGCACAAGGACATTTACACCTGGATAAGCCAGATGTAAAGCACCACGGATATCATTAAGTGGGTCCTATCACGTGAGCTGTTAAACTTGATTCCAATAATAGGTATGGCAAAAACGCCGGAATGCACGGAAATTCCTCCTAGTCTCGACAAGATCCATATTGATTCATGGTAATTAAAATATTCAATATACCTGTCAATAAGAACTACCTGGAGTATATTATACATACGCACTCACGCCTATAATCCCCGAAGGGGTAGGCAGAGGTGTAACCAGTACACCCACATTTCGCCGAGCGTATCTCCGTCCCACAATGTGATAGGGGGCGAGCCTATCGCCATACCGGGCGCAAATTCCAGACTCCGGGCTGATACTGAGCATATCGTAATAGAAAAACCCAATATCATTTTACCCGACCCGGGGATCGAACCCGAGACCTCAGCGTTAGCCTCAATCGTAACGCGTACGCATTACAACTGCGCCACCGAGGCAGTCAGTACAGTATTATAATATACTATATATCCGGAAGCACAAATGCCCTTCCCCATCCCAATCCCTTAATCACCCCTTTCCTTTCCATGATTCTCAGGTATTTTGGACGTTCATGAACGGTGGTGATCACTTACCATCAAGTTACTCACTTGCTCATTTGCCGTCCTCTGCTATAAAAAAACTTCTGTCTTTTTGCGACGGTTAAAATTGTTGGCAAACGGTAAAATGTGCGAATACAAGGTGGCGTGGCGCAGCGCGTGCCCACACCTGCTGAGTGCTGACTGCTGACCCGCCTGTAGCTTAATAAATATGCAGTTAGTCGCCTTTGACATTTAATGTTTCTATCATTTACACATTTATATGGACTTCTAAAGCAACTGTTGTGTTCCAGTTTGGAAAAATAATTCCAATTACATCTAGATCTATCTTACTATTTGATTAATCTCATTGTGAGATATGAACTTTGAGCTTCGCATTCTCAGTGAGTCGTATCGGTGTGTGTCATGGGTCAATAAATAAATAAACTTCACCGTGGTGGCGAACAAACCGTGCCATTGTCGATCCTGCCTTACAGAAGTTACAGGCGCGTGGGGGGTTAAGGTTATTCATAAACAATTATCAAAGCCAAGCACTTCAAAAGGCAATACACTAATCCGTCGCTTAAAACCAAGATAGTACGTTCAAAAACTTGTCCCAGACGTCAACTTTCCAACGGTCATGTGCAAGGCCGGCCGCAGGTGCTTCCCCCACTCCACTTCCCCTGCCACAATCTCCCATTAATTCATGGCTTGTTAACAACATAACTGACGATTTATTAATTTTATTTTAACTGCGTTTTAATTTATAAAATACGATTTATCACGGGAAGTGTTGTAAAATCTTTTTGATTTGCTATTCGACTGCCCATAAGAGTATAATTATATTCGGGTTTATGTAGTTACTTACATGGATGCAACTGTTTCATTATTTTATAGATATTTCGTATCAATTTTGTACATCTTATTATGTGTGCGTGTTGTGTTTGTAATTTGTAAAGGCACAATGTATGCGTTTCTGCTACAAAAACCAAAACTATATATTTACAAGCTCATGGATAGAATACTTATGTAATCCTAGGTAACATAGGTTATGCAAATCTTATAATCGTATATTTAATAATGTTAGAAGTCACGTGAGACAAGTATTATTTTATAAATACCAATTACTTTAACTCATAGTTTATTGGTTACTTTTACAATGTTATTGCTTTACAGACCACAAACCCATGTCAGGATTATCTAGAGACCACTCTCTAATTAATTATTATTTAAATAACTAGGACCGAATAGTAAACCAGCAGAGCTACCGTGTAATGAACTCTTGGATTATCGACTGGGCACTGATCTTAGTGAACTGAAGACTAAATGACTGACTGCGGGTAAAAAGGCCTCCAGTTATAGCGAAAACCCCTTTTTTACCATTCAGCCACCCTTCCACAACTATATCGCACCATTATTATTTCAGTCTACCCAACGTTGTTTTCCCAGACACCCTCAATACACCGATAAAAAGAGAATACCCTAACGAATAAATTAATAAAAACTGACTTTGTACATTTATGTACTTAATGCATTTTGCATTATTTGATGCGGAATTATGTTTCCACGTACTACTTCATCAGATCATAATAATTTAAACGTTAGATCGCGCTTGAGGTAAACCCTATCGAATACAAAAATATATAAATAAATATATATATTAATAAATATATTAAGTAACATAAGAGTTCTGTTTTTCGGACATCAGTGCTTTTAAGGATTAGCGCTCGGTTTACCCCAGTTTAGATGAGTGAGTTTACGAGTATCAAAATATGTGATATACTCACGAATGGCCGAATCCTATGATTGCATTGACATCGAAGCTTGATTGATAGCGGGTTCACACAGTTTAATTTTAGTTGTACAACTGCTAAATCACATGCGATTTGAACTTTTAATCCAATCAATCAACAATAACCATACACATTTTGTTACGTTCAAGTCAGTTGAACTAAAATCGAACCGTGTAAATCCACAATAAGCTGTAATTGTCCGAGCTGGGCCACTCGTATGCACGGAACTTGTGGACGGGGAACTGGTTGATCTGAAGTTCGTGGAGTTTGTGTTCCTGAGTTCAGTGATAACTGATAAGGGAGGCAGCAAAAGAAATGATAAGATTGTTTACGATGCAATTTCTTTTCAAAAGAACTCTAGAATATAATCCTCGTTCAAGTTGTCATTCAAAAGTGTGCCAAGTAAGGTCCTTCGGCTATTTATTTTGTTGGGTGCGACACCTCCACTAATGTGAGAGCAAACAGCCCGGGGCTGAGATGGTTTTGTCTTTAAACTGCACTTTACAAACGTTTACAAATAATAGCCCGAGCGTCCGCAAACACTTAAGCATTCATGCTCTGGAGTCGAGAAACAGCTTCGTTTTAATGAGCAATTACATCTAGTTTTGACTTAGCGTTGGAAACTATCGGGATGAATATATATTGTGATAATTACCTGATAATAATTAACAGGAAACCACAGGAGTACTTTGGTCGCTACTTTAGACCAGAAGTAGGTAGGATCCAGCGGACAACCCATAAAGCACTAGCTTGACCTATTAGAAGAAGACATGATAGTCAATGGTCTGATTACGGAGGATCCTTAAGATCGAGAGAAGTGAGAAGTGGAGGTGTTTCGGAAAGCGGATTCTAGCACTTAGTCAGGATAACGCCAGGCAGAAAGAAAGAATTAGTATCTACTTCTACTATTACCTGGTGATGTCCACCACCCATGAACATCCACAATACCTAAAGCTTGGACGCGTTGCCGACTATAAAGGAAAGATAATTAAGGATTTAGAAGGGGAGGAAGAATTCGGCCGTCAGGATATCCATCCGATCCCCACTTCATTAGATGCAAGCTGATGGATAATTGATGCATGAATTGGGCTAAATTATTTGAACCATTGCCACGACGAAGAAGAAGACCATATTCTTACGTAGTATAGTCACTTTGCCGTGGATAAAAAAGACCAAACTGGCCACAGCGCTTACAAAACACTATTTTATTATACTTGACTATCTTTTACGCAGATTTTGAATGTATAAGGTTTATAAATATTATCTATCATGATAATTATTCTTGATAATAATAATTATCTTTTCAAGTCCTGCTTAATTTGAATTTGCTACTCTTCAAAAATCGCCTACTCCCAATGCGTTCAGCTTCAGCCACGGTGTTGGGCAGCTCAGTATTAGCGGTCTCTGGCACAAACAGCGTCAAAACGCCGGCCACTATCGATGTCACTCCGAAGAGTAATGTTGGCAGGCTCGACCACAGCGACATCTGCAAAAAGATTTTTATAGCAGAATGTACGTATGTAATTTGAAGAGATGGAGATCTACTGTAGATAGATTGATCTACAGCAGGTGATTGTTACAAATGTCTCACAGGAAACCATCGTGAAGTAGTTGCCTGTGGTCGCGTTTCATATGGTGAGTGAGATATCCAGAGGCAGTCTTAAATGTAACAAGTTAAGTTCTTGAATGTAAGATAGAATGTCTAAGTATAGGGAATTCTATGATTTATAACTGATGTTAGTGTCGCCGCCGTCAAGCAATAGTGTGTAAGCACTGTTGTATTGGGCTTTGAAGGACATTTATGCCAGTGAAATTAATGGGCATTATGAGTTATGACACTTAACAACTTATGTCTCGGGGTGATGAGCGCAGTCCAGTACCATGCAGTGCTTTGTAATTAAAGTTCTGTGTGGTGTTGCTTCTATTTATTGGCAGTCGTGGCGCTTACCATAAGGCGAGCGACCTGCTCGTTTCATCACTAAAGCTTTAAAAAAAAGTTAGAAAGTAACTTATACACTGGTGTTGTGGGTGTTTATGGGCGGTGATTACTTACCATCAATCACCAGGACGTGATCCACTGGCTCGTTTGCCGGTCTCGACAATAAAAAAATATTAGATAAAAAAAATTTTGGAGGAAAGTTTTGTGGAAATTTATAGTGCTGACACATCATTATCATATAAGCTCCCGCCTCATATATAGATACAACGCCAGTAACATATTTTATTTTTATTTATCCCTTACGCAAATAAATTAGTGATCCATCTACTGAAACTAGCATGCCGGTCATTATTTAGAACAGGTCCAATAAGTCACCTGTTACTAAGAGATCTCCACTAACTACTTATAATATCAGAAGAATCATGGGTACGTTATCGACCTTAAAGGATAGAAGGCGGATTTGGAAGGGTTTGGACCTCCGGTAATCTTAATCACGAAACGCAACAGCAAGATAAATAAATAAATACACCCAACAGTCACACACATAGTCCTGACCCCACACTAGGTTAACCTGTATCGTGGGTATCAGGAACTACAAAGGACTTGCGGTCCCACAACACCCATACCCGAAGCAAATATTTGTGGATCACACAAACATTTGTTTCGGTGCGGGAATCGAACCCACGGCCTCTCGCTTCGCAGCAGACTACTCGTCCGTTACGCCACGGAGGCGGTCAAGATGCTGCTTCACATTGTGTAGAAAAGACTGTCTACACTAAACAAGGTGGTAGGTCCCTCGTATGCGAGAGGCCGGCTGGGTTGGTACCACCGCTTTGTCTATTTCTGCCGGTAAGCAACAGTGTGTAAGCACTGTTGTGTTCCGGTTTGAAGGACATTGAAGCCAGTGAGAGACTTAACACCTTATGTCTCGGGGTGACGAGCGCAGTCCAGTGTCATGCAGTGCTTTGTTATTTAAAGTTCTGTGTGGCGTTGCTTCTGTTTATGAGCAGGCGTGGCGCTTACCATCAGGCGAGCAACCTGCTCGTCTTGTCATTCAAGCTAATAATAAAAAAAAACAACAGCGTGGCTTCTACCACATTAAAAATTACGGTACAGCGCGGCGCTTGATATCTGTCACGATACTAACAAGAAGAGGTATCTGTGGAGCGACAAGTGAACCGATGCGTCCGACGGCGATGCAGATAGCGTGCATAGAGTTCCTGGTGTAAGTAGGGAACAACTCCGAGGTGTATAAGTACACGATGTGGTACGATAACGTTGCCAGCATCTTGAATGCCATGAGCAGCGCTAGAGTGCCCCACGCGTACCCTGAAATGGAGAATTCTGTTATCGGAAGAAGAAAGCTACTGATATTTCTTTTAAAAGTGTTTTAACTATATATTAGGAATCAGCACAAAAAGCAGCATCAGCCACATTCTTTTTATTTAAAGGGTTTATATCCTGAAGTATGCTAAGCTCAAAGTGCGTTTGTGAATGTGATCATTTAATATTCATCATATATTTTTCTACAATTGTGTTTATGTAAGCCCTTTTATCTTATCATGGTAGTTGGTATGTATAATTAATCACCATTATATTCATCATCATCATCATCAGCCACAAGACGTCCACTGCTGAACATAGGCCTCCCCTAATGCCTTCCAGGCCGACCTGTTGGAAGCGCCTGCATCCAACGACTTCCTGCAACCCTTGTCAGGTCGTCGGTTCATATTGTCATTATAATATTTCATGTAAAATACCAGATTTACCTTTCGGTAGTAAAGGTTGAGAAATACAAAAGATGCCACCGATGAGAAATGAAACGAGTAGCGGCACTTTCCTCTTATACTTGGCGAGGATGAACCAGCAGATAGCATTAGCAGGAAAGTCCATTATCAGGAGTAGAGTGAAGTTGAGGTACTTGTTGCCCTCGATGAACACGGAGCTGATCATCATACCATAGTTGACGAGAGTGATGGTGAACCACCACACCATGCACACAAGAAAGCGCTGCATCATGATGCGGGACCGGAATGTCTTCAGCAACAGTCGCCGGTCGCTGAGATCGTGTGCACCCTCGTCTACATACTGGAGTCGGCTGAGTAGCGTCTCATCTAGTTGGACGTTGTTACGTCGCGCCATCTTTACAAGGATTTGAAGCGCGCGTTCACGTTTGCCCTTAGAGAGGAGCCAGCGGACGCTCTCGTCAAGAAAGTACGGGTAAGTAAGAATGAGCAGAGATGGCACATAGATGACTCGCAGAAAATACCGCCAGTAGGGTACAACCCATGCTATCAGCGGCATCATAATGAGTCCACCTGTATAGCAGCTCATCAGCATCATCTGGTACAGTACTGCGCGCTTCTTTTCCACCATTTCGATGCCTGCAATAGAAGCTCTCTACAAAAATGCTGCATAACACAAAATATATTATAATACAATAGGGTAGTTGACTAGATTTTTTTTATTATTTAAATCAATAAGTTACTTTACTCAAAAACTATTGCAGAAAGAATTTTATAAATCGGACCAAAAATAAATAGGTTAGAAGCCATTCAAATCCTGTTAAAGGGTAATTGTCAAATTACAGACGACGCAAACTTTAACGTCACTGTGTAAAATGTTCATTATGGTGCACGCGTGCAAGCGAGATAGTGAGATATCCCTACTACACACCCACTTTTCCTCATACCAACATTTAAATTCATAACTGCGGGCACATTTCTGAACTAATTTTGATTGTGTTTTAATAAAAGGGCTTCTTTTGCGTATGATTTTCAGTTGCTTATAAAATAATCTATAAAATTCAATATACCACCCTATTCTAAAGTAGTACGCACTAAGCATAAATATGGGCGAGAAAGCGTCACCGATCGCGGCCTCCAACCATTCAAGAAACACATACACCCAGAACCAGGAGCTGAAACTTTTGGCAGTTCCCAGTATAGCTCCTGCCGTCCCTGCAAACACTGCAGCCATCTTGCGCCCGAACCTGCAATGTATCGAGCCATCATAAATCTTTCCAACTATAATATATAATGATACTGAAGGATGCGCGACCTGTCAGATATCTGCCCCTGTATGAGCAGGCCCATCATGTTTCCGAGGCTGTGGACAGTGCCAACCAACGTCCGCTTCCACTCGTCACACGCCAGGTTGAACTGCAACATTAATATCGTTAAAATGTTTCACGTGAAGTGCAGCGCCCTCACTCCCGTTGTATTCGAGCAAGTCACGAACTAAGTAACGGTGTGGACCGCATCACTCGGGATGACCCACGTTCATTTTGAATACGATATTAAATTAGATTTCATCGAGCAAAAACTTCCCGCGTGTATGTATGCAATTTAAAGCACCGCAGGCGTCGGCAGCTGTACTTGTCACTTGTGCAGTCCACGCGACGTCATGCGGTAACAAATATCGGTAGTGTACCGTGCGGCCAGCCCGCGGCGTACCGCTGAAAATATGCAAATAATGCTTGCCTATCAGTGTCGTGCATCTAACACGACAGGAATTGCTATTTTAGGCTATGCTGCGCATTTATGTCATGTTTTTAAAACGGTTCTAAATTCTTACATTTGATCTTATACCAGAATATATCTTATAATCCAGAATACTTATAGCTTGAAGCTTACCTCTGCGACGAAGCTATGTGGATTTTCATAAATCCAATCATGGCAGTCGACCAGGGTAGTATTGTAAGGGCCAGCGCAGGAGTCGCCAATCACCTGCTCCCTGTAGCACTGCTTTACATTTGTCTCTATATCCACGGAACCATTAATCCATTCCGCGCGGAATGTCGAGTTCTGGCCATCACATTGCGGAACCCTACACCTGTCCAAGAATTTCGTCCACATCAATGAATATTATAAATATGCGCCAGCTATAAACCAGATACCAATCCGGTTTTAAACTTGAAATCTTGGTGACGAAGCCGTATTGTCACTTCAAAAAAATAATTGTTCGTGTCCAGGGATTTGTTAGTTGAATGGTAACATACAAATAAGCTTATTAAATAGTGGGATTGATAGATCTGTCTGTGTCTATCTGTTCCGGATTGGACAGTTCTAGTCTGTGTATCGTTCAACTACTGGGTAAAACACGCTCTCTTTCTTTCCACTTTTTGAAATTTAAATGAAGGTATAGAGCCGAAGCTCTCCACAATGGTCCAGTGCGGGTTGGTCGTTTATGACGTATTTTTTCTCTCTGCCTGGCGTTATCCCGGCTTAATGCCAGGGTCCGGCTACTCATACCATAGATTTGGTATTTATATTCTCCGTCTGGTTCCCACAACCCGCAACGGGAGCTAATACGTTAATCAGCAAAGTGTACCACGTGCAGCTGAGGTTGGCTTTGGGCCTAAAATTTTGGTGGTCCACTTAAACTCCTTTGTAAGTCATTATATTTGGATTGCACTGTTATTTACATTATAATCAGTGTAGTCACTTTGGCGTGCCAGGAAAAAATACTTGTGTAAATATTACGAATAAACAAGAAAAGTTAACATTTTAGTTGCCTTAAAACACTTTCCTGCGCATGACCCAGTTGTTAACAGGCTCGAGTTGCCTTCAGGGTTTATCTTTAGTATTATATTACCAGCTCTATACCCCACTTGTACGAGTATTCAGACTGGTTCTATTGTAATCAACAATGAACAGAGGGGCTAGCACGGAAAGCTATCGAAATCGTAATGTAAAGGTATCGAGGGTTCGATAGATAATTCCTTAAATATCATTGGTCTATATTCCATATATATTAGTTTCTTTTACGTACGATAGAGGCGCTTTACCAAAATCTCATAGAAATTGTTTTCGATGACAGCTCGAATAACTTTTCGCAAGTTTTCGGTGCTAGCCCCTCTGGTATACGTTTACACTAGGTTCTATTCGCAAATCTTCGGCCATTTTGGATTTATAGATGTAACTTTTATAATATCGTTCCTATGGTTTGCTAAGAAATAATTTGAGTGGTAGAGGATAGTTTTGTCTACAGCACAAATGGGCCGGCTCGCACGGGTCATTACCACTGTTTCACAGTTTTATACGATGAGTGAGATATCCGGAGACCGAAATCCCAATCTTTTCATATCTATCCATATTCCCATGATTCTTCTGATATTGTGGGCTACTGAGCGGTGGAGATCACTTACCATCGGGTGGTCCACTTGTTCGTTTGAAGGCCTGTGCTTAAAAAACAGGTTTGTTTGCGTTTTAAGTACTTTAACTTAGTATTATGAAGGTTCTCGTAGTTTAATATTTTGTATTGTTTTGCTGATCCTGCAGTCAAACTGTTTGTGCAGTTTTGTGGGACATTGTAGTAGTTCATAAGTTTTAAGATTTTTTGTATTTTAATAATTAAATAAAAAAATAAACATAAAAACATTCAATTCTACATACACAAGCAGATCCCGTAATGTGACCCACATGAACGTGCCATTATGGCGGTTTTTTCACCATGAGGCTTAGCATATGCAACACGATATTATTTTGACTCGATTTGTAGTGAAAAAACAGTTTTATCTGGTTATCTCTATTATAACGGAGGCCAGAAATGGGCGCAGTAAATTAAATGCCACCAGTTCACAATCAATCTTTTATTAACCCATATTTTTTCCCGGCAATTCCGCAACTCATCATTGACAATCATATTTTATATAATTGGTTACAAAGTGCAAATTAAAATTATACAAACTAAAGTATATATTTAATACGAATTTATAATAATAATACGAAGTTATTTAATATGAAATATTAAGTAATTGGTTTAAATGTTATAATAATCGATACCTATTTAAAAGAATGGATAAATAAGTTCTACTATTTAGCCAATAGGTGGCGTTAGTTGCTAGAGTAAGACTGGTGGTGACTGTTACAATATTATGTGTATTGACGCTAACATGGTTGAATAGAATGCTCGCCTAGTCAAGGTAGAGAAAATAGTACTTTCAACCTCTTTGTGGTATTTTGTCTACCAACCCTAACATGCCGTAATTTTATTGAATGTTGACAGTTTTTCTCGAGATATTTGTCTTCGATAGTTATATCTCGCGCGAGATATTATGTCATGTTGCATATGCTAAGCTGCAGGTGTACTATGCTCGCTATCCAGTTCGGCACAATAATGATCCCTCCCACCAGAAAAAAATACATACATACACACTCACGCATGTATCCCTCGAAGGGGTAGGTTACTAGTACTCCCACATTTCGTTGAGTTCATTTTCGTCTCACTATGTGATAGGGGGCGAGCCTGTCACCATACCGGGCACAATATCAGACACCGGGCTGATACTAAGCATTTCATGATATAAAAACTCAATATCACATTACCCGACCCGGATATCTAACTCGAGACCTCAGCACAGCAGTCGTAACGCGTACGCATTACAACTGCGCCACCGAGGCAGTCGTAAAATATGCACCAATAAAAATACAGATCAAACAAGTAAGGCATGGAGTACATACAAATGACCGACACCTTGGAAAAAATAAATAAAAAGCCATTTAAAAAGCATAGGTAATACTCAACGGTCACCATAATTATGCACTTACCATGAGATGGGACCACTTTGCCATGCAAGTAGAAAAGAATAAAGACATTGGTTTATTTTGGAAGCTGTTCAGCTTTTTGCTGTAGTTAAAAGCCACATCCAAATAGATCCATTCGTTAAAGCGCTGACAGATTGAAAAATATAAAATAGAATAGAAGTGGGTCCTAGGTGGGCCCCTCGTATGTGAGAGACCGTCTGTCTATTTCTGCCGCTAAGCAACAGTGGGCAAAGCGCTGTTGCGTTTCGCTTTAAAGGAAATTGAAGCCAGTGAAATTACCTACTATGCATTATGAGACTTGACATTTTATGTCTCGGAGTGACGTGTGCAATCCAGAGCCATGCAGTTCTCTGTTATGCAAGGTTCTGTGTGGTGTTGCTTCTGTTTATGGACAGGTGTAGCACTTACCATAACTCTTACCTGCATGATCATTCATGTTAATAAAAAAAGCTAGAAACTATAAAGCGATCAAACTTTAAAAAAAATCTTTATTATCGAGGGTTAAAAAAGGAACTTAGAGATGGAAATGTACTGATTATGACTGAAGATTTTATAGCAAAACTAGCTTTTGCTCGCGGCTTCGCCCGCGTGAATAGATTTTTCTGAAATAAAACGTAGCCTATAAACGTCCCCAGGGTCCCATCTATCTCTAAATCAAAATTCATCAAAATCGGTTCAGTGATTTAGGCGTGAAAGCGTAACAAACAAATAGTTTTTTTTCTTAAAAAGTATCCTATTTTACTTCTTATACCTCCAAGAATATGTGTACAAAATTTCATGATAATCGGTTAAGTATTGCGTGAAAGCGTAACCAACAAACTTACATTCACATTTATATTATAAGTATAGTATAGTATAGTATGATTGTCTAATGTTAACGTCAATGTTACTTTTATAAACAACGAATCGACAATGGATCTAAAGAATGTTATTCCCAGGCTGTGCTGTTTACCCTAGGCGGTAAACATCTACGGAAGCCATGCATGACTTGCTGATAGCATGGTTATAATCACAGTTTCTTGCATGAGTAACAAACAGAAAACAAAAAAACTAAATGCGTTCAGACCACGCCCAATGAAGAGTTTTATAGAAGACGAATGAATATTGTCTAACAGAAAATGTCCAATATCGTAGAAACTATACAACCTAGCCCATTGGAACTCAATTTTTTTCTTAAGAATTTTCCGTCCCGTAGTTAATAAATTTAGAGGGGGAAACATTTTTAAGACTTTGGATACGCATATCTCACAAAATCACTTAACCACCTATACAATGATACATATGTGCAAATACAGTCGCATGTATGGCCACCCAAAGACCCTAGTCCTGCTGACCCCTCAGAGGATACAGGCGTGAGCTAATATATGTATTAAAAGACAATCTGTCTGCAAATTGTCAAGAATTAATCTCCACACAAAGCCATTACTAACCTGTAGCTAACATCCTCAACAGCGAATACGTAATTGAGATTGAACAAGGAATTTGATACGTAGACCAGTGCCAACAGGACCACGGTCACCAGGTGGTACCAGCCCGTGCCCAGGGTACTGAGCACCACGTCCAGCTGCACATGGTCGCTTTTATCATCCTCCAACATTGTGCCAACGGCTTCCTCGTTCTGATCTGGCATGCTGCCAGGATATTGACCGTTTTCTTCTGCAATCTTGATTTAATTTAATTCTTTGGTAGTATTTATAGTTGCATTTTATAGCAAATTCAAACTAAGCTGTATTTTCACGTCACGTCAAAGTTTCTAGTCAGATTCAGATATCAGTACCAAATACTTGGAGATTGGTTTCTTTTGTTTAAAATTGTATACGATCTTAAAGCGATAACGTTGAAAACACTGGCTCTGATAGTAGTCCGAGGTCGTGGGTGATAAAATTGCAATTCCAATACGTTTCTCGAACAGTCTTTCAGGATACATCACTTACCGCATATTGCTTTTAATTCGAGTGTTTCTATATCTGCCACGTTATTTCAATCAATCCGAACATCACCCCTAGACGATTGTATTAGAAACATATTTATTACCTTCATACATATCTTTCCAATACGGCTAATGTGAGAGTTAAGGAAATGCGTATAGATGTAAGTGCTTGCAGATCAGTGTAAAAATATGTTAAATTCACTTTAGCCGAACACGGCGCAGTGCGGGTGCGGCGTGTTTTCTTGTCTATGTCACGAACGCAAAAAAACATAAAAATAGTTATTGTAACTATATTAAACGGTACTAATAATAATGTGTTTTTTTAACAGACTGCAATAAAGATTGAGGTTCCCATTTGACTTATTTTTTTATTAATACGTACGATTTTAATGATTATTTTTGTATAAAATAAGGTAGATTATATATAAATTTGTTACGAGGATAAATAGATAGCAAACGCACCTTAATATTGGAAGTCACTTTTTAATTTTTTGTTAACCTTAGGACTATTCGATTTGTATTCACATGACATATACCGCGTCCCCAAATATATATATATATATATATATATATATATATATATATATATATATATAGATATAGGTATATAAGGTAAAGGATATAACAAGTTAGAGTTTAAGTTGGCCCCCTTCTT
Organism: Mimas tiliae; assembly: GCA_905332985.1. NCBI lineage: Eukaryota > Metazoa > Arthropoda > Insecta > Lepidoptera > Sphingidae > Mimas > Mimas tiliae. The sequence continues at coordinate 2,502,677 of HG995256.1, read as the reverse complement.
CTTAGGCCCAAAGGCAACCAACCACGTGGTACACTCTGCTGATTAATAGACGAGGCACTGGCGAAAAGTTCCCGTTGCGGGTTGTGGGGGTCAGACGGCGGGTCGCCCCACTTAATACCAAATCCACCGTCAAATCATGATCAGAAGGCGGACGTGGCATTAAGCCGGGATAACTTCAGACGAAAGTTGTGATAGCTCAGCGGGGAGTGCTACCGACTGCCAAGACGAAAGTCGCAGGTTCGAAACCAGCCTCAAGAGCATACACCTCTGACTATTCTAAGTAACGTGTGTATTACTTGTTAATTATCGTTTGCTTTAACGGTGAGGAAACCTGCATACCTATAAGAAGATCGCTATAAGAATTTCGAAGGCATGTAAAGTCTGCCAACCCGCAGTAGGTTAGCGTGGTGGACTAAGGCCTTAACCCTCTTATTCAGTAGAGTAGGCCCGTCCTCAGCAGTGGGACGTGTATAAAACAGAGCTAGTAAAAAAAAAACTCCGGGCAGAGAGATAGAAACAATATTGTTATATTCTTATATTTGTGCAGTGAACTGGTGCAGAAAAGCAAATACTTAATTATTATTTTTATGAATCCACTGAAGATGAGTATTTTACATAAATACAGTACAGTAAGTAATATAAGTGGAATGAAGTAAGTTCTTTAGACGTTAGTGGCTTATTACAAAACATACAATTTGCGTGTCAGTTATTTTTAACCACTAATAATAATATCGCTTCATTAGTCTGGAGGTAGTAGTGGACTTAGGTCGAGACACCGATGAGTATGTTTTTTTTATTAGCTTGAATGACAAAATGAGCAGGTCGCTTGCCTGATTTTAAGTGATTTCCGCAGCCCATGTACGCCTACAATACCAGAAAAATTATGGGCGTGTTGCCGACCTTAACGGAAAGGTATAATTAAGGGATTGGGCCTCCGGATATCTCACTCACCGTACGGAACACAGCAGCAAGCCGCTATTTTCTGAGTATGGACAGGCATGGCGCTTATCATCAGGCTCGCTCGTTTCGTCATTGAAGCCAGTAAAATAAATCTTTTTTTAAGTTGGGTGAAAACTATCATAGCTCATATAAATAATAATTGCATACTATTAATAATTACATTATTGGTAATGTGAACGCGTGACACATAAAATAATAATAAATCCAGTTCATTGCTTGCTATTTCATGTTTTAGCACTTATTGCCTATTGATTTGTCACGATATTACTGTTATTCTGGGATTGTATTATTTGTTGTGGGGTTGCACAGAGGAATGATCAGCTTTCGTTAGTAGAACCATTTCACCCTTAATCCCGATTCGGGTGGCACTCTTACTCTGGCTTCAGATCGCCCCGATTTTCCATTAGGCCTCTGAGAGGAGTCTTTACCGTTGAGGGTTTCGGATGCAGCTCAGATACGCCTTTGGGGAATCGTTCCTCAGGGACAGGCAGAATGTAAAAGCATAAACTTCGCTGTATATGTTACTATAATTTTTTATTTAGCTGAATCACACGAGCAGGTCGCTCGCCTGATGTTAAGCGCCACGCTAGCCTAAAATACCGATTGTCATATCCGCATAAATAAAAACCGTAAGAGAGAGAGTATAAAAAACGGGCAAGTGGGCCACAATGAACAAATGGATTCGTAGGCGTGATGCCGTATGTATGTGTGATGCAGTATTTTTGAGTCGCCACATACAAATATGGCCTATCTAAAATGTATTCAATACTTACACTGAAGGCCAAACAAAGTTTTTACCAAGGGTGTAATTCTGTATACGTGATTGGTCAGTTTTGATTTAGCGCCAAAAACTAACCAATGACGTTTAGAGAAATCGTCACTATATGTTCGCGCTCACTATGAGGTCTCATAGTAACGTTTATGAACACGAGTGTCAAACTTAGCGCGAACGCAAAGAGGCGATTTCTGTATACGTGATTAGTTCTAATTTGGCGCTAAAAAAAGACTACTCACGTATATGTGTAGTAATCAACGCAAAGTAAAGAACTCACTAAATAGTTGTTCTTGTATGTGTAAGGCATCCCGTTATGCTTTAACGTGTTAGCTACTCGTTACTCCCATATAATCATTAACATCTCAATTTATAACTGCTTCATCATTGAAAACAACTTCTCGAGAAATTCAGCGCTGGCTCTAATAATAACTAGCGCTGCAGCGGCTTCAGAATACATTAGCTTTAAGGAAGCTAGTGAGCGCTGCAACATCTATGGCTAGATTTAAGGCAATTCAAATTTGACTCTAGAAGCAATAGGTTCTTTATAATTTTAAATACTTGTTTAAGGAAGAGTGAGTTTAAGTGAGAAGATATAGTTATCTCTTTCGTCCACCCATAAAGTATAGCTTTGACGTCAATCCTGCGTAGGGAATCCAGCTTCTGATAGTTATCTCTTTCGTCCACCCATAAAATTATAGCTATGACGTCAATCCTGCGTAGGGAATCCAGCTTCTGGACTGTTTTACGAAAGGCGACTTAGAATTTCTTTTTGAGAGGATTAAAAAAAAATCTTTCTATATTAGACTTTTAGTAACTTAATTTAACGTTAGTTAATGAAAATGACAGCCTCAGCTCCGTAGCGCAGTGGGCGAGTAGTCACAAGTCGAACGAGAAGAGAGACCGGGGGTTCGATACCTTCACTGCGATCACAACAATGTTTGTGGGATACCTTTCATTATTATTGATAGTTACGAAACAAGACTTGTATCTTAGACTCGTTCCTTCCTTCCATCTGCCCTTATCCCGCTTGCTGTGGGCTCGGCGCAACATGCTTTTTAACACATATTGCAGAAAGTTTTGGCTTGTAGTTTTTACGACCGGGCCGTCTGCCTGACTTCAACCCCTCTCGGGAGAGAACATCCAGACCCGAAGCAAATATTTGTGGATCACACAAATATTTTTCTCGGTGCGGGAATTAAACCCTTGGCCTTTCACTTCACAGCCACAGAGATTGTCGTCAAGACTTAGACTACCCAAGTAAAACAAAGCGCTGCAGTGGCTGGAGGGTCATCACTCGAGAGTGAACGGGATTTAATAATTGAGCTTTAGATTGCGATTTGATTAATTCACCAGGTTTATAGCGACGCCCTCAGTTGGCAGCGGTCTGGCGTCTTAAATACGTCTTTGAACATTCTATAGGTTAATTCACTCCTCCGTGGCGCAGTGGGCAAGTAGCCAGCTGTGAAGGAGGCCGCGGGTTCGATTCCTGCACCGAGATAAAATGTTTGTGTGATCCACAAATATATGTGGGTATGGTTGTTTTCATCCGAGGGTTGACGTCAGGCAGGCGGCCGGTCGTAAAAATTACAAGCCAAATATTTATGTGACATGTGTTAGATAGCATGTTGCGTCGACCCCACTGCGCGTGGGATAAGGGTACGTGGAAGAAGAAGAATACACTCTCACTGAGATGGAATGTTTTCTGAGTCCCTTTAAGTACGCGTTGGATTGTTGTGTAAACTCCTCACGCCCTCAATGGCGCGTAAATATTTGAAGGGGTAGAGCAACGTTGAAGACAGTTTTGTCAACAGCACGAGTGGGGCGGCACGGCCGGAACGTTACCACTGTCTCACAGAAAACCGACGTAAAGTAGCGTCTTGCTGTTGCGTTTCGTACGTTAAGTGAGATATCCGGAGGCCCATATAAGGTCGGTAACGCGCTAATGATTCTTCTGGTATTGTGGGAGTACATAGGCGGTGAGGATGACTTACCATCATCTGACCCACGTGCTTTTATGCATATTGCCTATGGTATCTTATCTTATCAAATGTTTATTTTATGAATACTTCGTTTGTTTTACATTTATTTACACACAATAAGGCAGTGGTACAAGTAATTTTAACCCCATCAAACATATAAATGTGAAATGAGAGCCAAGGTATTAAACTATATGATATAATAATATGCCTTGGTTGTTGACTTCAACGACAAAAGAAGTGAGATCTAAATGGGTGTCAAGTTCAATGGTCAGTCCTGAAATTTATTTAATATAACATAAAATATTTTATAACAACTTAACATATCATTTCTTCTTATAACTTAGGATAATATATTAAAGCCTAAGGTCTGACTTGGCTAGTTCGAATCGCTGCTTCACTTACTACTAAAATGAAAAATATTAAAATGTTTCGTAATTGATCTTTGTATATCTTAACAGTGATAAATTACTTCAAAATGTCTTTCATACACTAACATCACCATTTCAAGTTTCATCTTCACATTCTTTACTACAGAGGTAGCAATACATAACTGATAGGTTTTTGCGGTAGTAAAGCGGTGTGGGAGGGTGTGTTAACGTGTGTATTCAATATCATTGTATTCATTCAATAGAATGAATACATGACGTATTAGTTGCTAGCGCGGCAGTGCTGTTACATCATATTTCTTTCACTATGACCCCTTCTGCTTCGCTTCAATAACTCAGGAAAATAAATCCTTTTTTTTATATAAATAAATACACCGAACAGTCACACATTTAGTCCTGATCCCGAGTCTTATGTCGTAGCTCCTGATGATCTAGTAGAGACTTTCGGTCCCACATCACCTAGTCTCGAAACAAATATTTGTGGCTCACACAAACATTTGTCTCGATGCGGGGATTGAAATCGCGGCCTCCTGTCCCACAGCCGGCTTCTCGCCTGCTGCGCTACGGAGGCTAGTTATGCGCTACGCCTGTAGTTACTTTGGCTTATTTTCTTCTATTTTTTCAAGTAAAGTCATCTGTTGCATCGAACACTCTTGTTTCTTCGCTCCAATGCTTTCTGCCTGTTCCACTGTGTCTGGCAGTTCCACCATAGCTGTCTCTGGTATGAGCAGCGTCAGGGATCCTGCCGCTAGTGACGTCAGGCCAAATATCAGCTGTGGCAGACCCGTCCAGTATGATATCTGGGTATAAAAAAGAAATATTATGACATAGCTTTATGCTTGTAAAATCCAAGGAGTACGGGGAACTCTATGATGTGATAATAAACTTATCGCTATATAAAGCTCGGCACGGAGAAGTAGCTACACTGTATTTTATGGTACGTTTAGTGCAATTCAAACATTAAAATGTCTAAAGTCGAAGGATGCAACGTCTGCCAGAATTATGCCGACAACTGTAACTGAATTTTCTTCGGCTGACCCCGAAAAGCGATTCGCTTGAACCAGCTGCTGTGTTTGGTTTTTCTGCATGTGTATGGTGATGGCTATCTAGATTAGTACAAATATGTATCCAGTTACATTGCGGTTTGAGATTTGGTAATGATATTGTCACTTTAATTGATGCAAAACTACATTGATTCCAAAACTAGTCTGGCCTTAGAGTAACGTCTTAGATCTAAAGAAACAAAACGTAAAAAACTGAGCACACATCTCGCTCCCATTAGGTCAACGAGGCGATCACTAATTTGGATTGACAAAAATATGATAAATAACCTGTTTTTAGTATTAACGAAATATCCTTGTCCGGTGTCGATAAAGTCGTTCACTTTTGAGTCTAAATGTACTCATTCCCACGTTGGGCTATCTTTTATCGTGATTTTTAGATTGTAGTGGCGATTCCTTGGTTTCGTAGGGGCCTGACGGGAACATCGTTGAATATACTTGTGAGCTCGTTAAATTAGCATTTGAAAATGAAGATGTAACGGAGTTTGAGTTTAATAATATTTTATTTAATAACTACATTCTAGTAGGCATTTGAGATTGTGGTCCGGTGTCAGGTAAGATGCGGAGCGTGGGCGCGTCATAAAACAAGTTTAGTTGACAAGGTCGGTGCGGCCACATAATTTTTATCGAGATGGCACATTTTTGGAACGAATATCGGATATACAAGACCATAAAAATTAAGTGAGATATTATACGAAGATTTATGGTTTAGCTGATTTTTAAATAGACTGATAGTAACGTTAGTGAAAGTTATAATTCTGATGCTTGTTAATATACATCAAAGTGGTGCGAAGGTTGCCTATTTTTATGTTAAGGGTCAAGTATAGTTAGGCAAAAGTCGGTGAAGTATAAGACTCTAATCAGATAATCATCATCATCATATTCAGCCTGTGTCAATCGACTGCTAGACATAGGCATCAAATATTCTTTGAATCAGATAATAAAGCATAAATAATTATAATGAGCATTCCTCACCAGCAATGGAGTTTGTGGTGCCACAAGAGACCCAACCCTGCCAACAGCAGAGCAAATAGAGTGTATGGAGTTTCTGGTGTAAGTGGGAAACAGCTCGGAAGTATACATGTACACGATATTGTACGAAAATGTAGCTAGCATCTCGAACACCATGAACATCGTCAGACCAGCCCACGCGTACCCTGAGAAAATAAGTTAACGGTATTAAAAAATCAATAAAACAAACAATAGTGATTGTAAAAAAAACATAAAGAACTTGACAAAAATCGCCAAGAGACTACTGCACTAACCTTTAGGTATAAATGGCTGAGCAATACACAGTATTCCTCCTACTAAGAATGAGATGAGTAACGGCATTTTTCTCTTGTATTTAGAAAGTGCAAGCCAATAAAACACGTTAGCTGGAATGTCCATGAGCATGAGTAGAGCAAAGTTGATATATTTATTGCCGTCGATGAACACCGAGCTAATCATCATGCCGTAGTTGATGAGAGTGATGGTGAACCACCACACCATGCATACGAGGAAGCGCTGCATCATTATGCGAGAGCGGAATGTTTTGAGCAGTAGCCGTCGGTCGCTGAAGCCTCCTGTGTCCTCATCTGCGTAATCCAACTTACTGAGTAACGCTTTATCTAGCTTTATGCCATTTCTTCGCGCTATCTTCTCTATAATCTGCAGTGCTCGTTCGCCCTTCCCTTTACTGAAGAGCCAGCGAATGCTCTCGTCAAGGAAGAAGGAGTAGGTGAGGATGAGTAGGGTGGGTGCGTAAATGACTCGTAGGAAGTTTCGCCAATAGGGTACAGCCCATGCTATGAACGGCATCACGATAAGCCCGCAAGTGTAGCAATTGAGAAGGATCATTTGGTACAACACGGCGCGTTTCTTCTCCACAATCTCGATGCCTGCAATTATGTTATGTTTGCAATAGTTTCTGACACATCTATGTAAAGTTAAGTCAAATATAATTTCTGGCACGATTCGTGAGCACAGACTGACTATAGTTGAGGCAGTTGAGTATAGAGATAATAAAGGACGAATAACGACTAAGGTAGCAAGCACGTGATACGTCAGCAACCTTTAATTCCACCAATCAGAACTGTGAATGACCTATTGTGCAACCGAAGCTTGTGCTCACGACTTGTGCTGGTACCTGTAATACGTACTGAGCATAAACATAGGTGAAAGCGCGTCGCCAATAGCTGCCTCTAACCCTTCAAGTATAATGTACATGCTAAACGAGGAGCTGAAACTTTTAGCGATGCCCAGTAAAGCGCCCATTGTGCCAGCGAATATAGCTGCTGTCTTGCGCCCGAACCTGTAATGTATTTTGGTATGACTAACTGGACAACCACTGGTGATACCTCAGTGATCCTGAAGAGTGTCCTACCTGTCAGATATCTGTCCTTGTATGAGTAGGCCCATCATGTTGCCGAAGCTGTGGACAGTACCCACCAGGGTCTGCTTCCAGTCATTGCAGGCCAGGTTAAACTGAAATGAATAGAAATATTACTAAGTCCTGACTTCTAAGTTTTAACATTGGCCCAGGCTTAGCTATTGACTACCCATATATACCTTTAATTTATACTATAATACATACCATTTTATATATACCTTTAAATAAATTTACTTATACAATAGAATTGTTATTAAATTGTGAAATTCTGGATTATGCTTTATCACAGGCACCCGTGGCTAAACTGTACTTTTTGGCGTTTAGCATATTATTTTATATGAGCCATTGGCAACTGAAGTGCTGGACATTTATATGGCCCAGGAGTGGTTGGAAAGACCATCATGCTTCAGGAAACACTATATCTAAATAAGCCTCTGACAACATTCATGGAGCGGCGGGCGAATAGCATGAAATGAAAGGTCGCGGTTCCGATCCTCGCATCGATACAAATGTTTTGATTCACAACCACCCACATTTGTTTCAAGTCTGGGTGTCGTGGTACTGTAAGATCCTCGTAGTTTTTAATACCTACGATACCGATTTAACCTAGTGTCGGGTCAGGACTATACTATACGTGTCTTGTTGGTGTATTTATTTAAGTGGTTCAACAATTATTTGCATTCAACAATGTGCCGTGAACGTGATTCGTATTTCGGATCCAATCTTTGTATATCTAGTTACTTTGTAAAGAGGCTGACGACTGATAAGAGTCTGCGACCTCTCGTTTGTCATTTACAGTCAGCATTGAACTTACGATCAGATTTAGTATAATCGTTCCATTGAGCCATGATAAAAAACCGGTCAAGTTACTTGCACTTGACCGTCACCGAAAGGGTAGATAGAGTTGCAACTAGCACCCACAATTCTCCTATTTCTGTGTCTATATGTAGATAGAGTGCGAGATTTTTTTTTGCTGTGCAGCCAGTTTGGAAAGCAATTTCACTATAGAAGAAATTTTTATCGTTGTTCTCTTCAAAACTAGTTTACAATATTTAATAATATTTTTATGTTATATATCTTCATTTTTTTCTTTTGGCATCATAAAATACCTATAACCCCAAATTTCTACCCTCCCATTTATTAATCGCGATCTTAGTATTTTTGTATTTTAAATAAATTAAATAAGTTTCTCACACCGAAGACGGGACTCGCTTGATGCGATCACCCCCACGCCGCGCCGCCTTCACCGCTATCACCCAAAGTTTCTATATAAGAAAATTCCACATAGGCTACTTTTATCCTGTAAAAAGGAATTGACGCGGGCTGTGTAAATAACTAACCTCGGCAACAAAGCTATGGGGGTCTTGATAAATCCAGTCAGTGCACTCGATTGTGACGTTAGTATTGACTGCTGAACATCCAGGAAGGGTTTGAGGCCGTCGACATTCCTTGAGACTGTCTCCAAGAGACGTCACGTCTAACCATGGCGACAGGAATGTAGTATTGGCGTCTTCACATTCTGGGATTTTGCATCTGGTGGGTTTTAAGATTAGTTATTTTTTATTTTATTTTTGGATTTGGGGATTGGGAAGGGGAAGGGGATTTGGGCCTCCGGATATCTCACTCACCTTACGAAACACAACACCAAGCTACTTCACGTCAATTTTCTGTGAGACAGTGGTAACAACCCAGTCAAGCCGGCCCTGAATGGGTCTGCTGTAGGCAAAATTGTCTATAGCGTGGCTCTACCATTTGGAATTCTTGCTATACTGCATGAAAGTTCTTTCTAGGATGAGAAGTCGCTTATGTCCATAGTATTTATAATACCTTCAAACTTAATGAATAAGTCATAATAGTCATAATAAGTTCGCTAATTTTTGTTTAATTGTTCTCTTTACATGTATCAGCACTACATTTTACTAGATATGTTAACATTTTTATAATTCTTTTTTATACTCCACTTTTGTAATTTACCCAGTTCACCTATAATTAATGTCGTGAAACTCCTTAATTGGCTTAAGAGTGTAGTGTAATTAGCTATAGCTAGTTATTTAAGTAGATAATACGAATTAGTTTGTAATCATAAGCTGTTGAATAAATAAATAAATAAATAAATGTAATCAAAATGTCATTCTATCGAAATCTGACATAAAGACACAGTCAGTGTCACATTTATACTGGATTTATTTTGAGTGGTATAGGCACGCCGTAGATAAGTTTATCTACATCATGAATGGGCTGGCTCGACCGGGTCGTTACCACTGTCTCACAGAAATCCGACGTTAAGTAGCAGCTTGATGCTGCGTTACGTACGGTGAGTGACATATCCGGAGGCCCAAATCCTCATCCCCTTCTTAATCCATTTGCCTTAAGATCGGCAACGCGTCGTTGATTTTTAGTATTATGAGCGTTCATGGCCGGCGAAGATCACTTCAGGTGTCACACTTACTCGTTTGCCAGCCTATCTATAAAAAAATTACAAACCGTCCTTCACTAAAATATCATATAAATTTTTGTCATGTTTTTTTGTAACACGTATGTATATCTATTACTTATCTGTAATAGATAGCTATGTTATGCAGTAAAAATAAACTTCATGTTGTATTCATAAAGATTAAAATATCTATGAAGATATTATTCTTAATTATTACTCAACGTGTTAAATATTGATAAGATATGATAATTAATTGAACTGTAGTATGCTCTAGTAAAGAAACAATGATTATTATCATATACATACATACGCACTCACGCCTGTAATCCCCGAAGGGGTAGGCAGAGGTGTAACCAGTACACCCACATTTCGCCGAGCGTATCTCCGTCCCATGATGTGATAGGGGGCGAGCCTATCGCCATACCGGGCACAAATTCCAGACTCCGGGCTGATACTGAGCTTTTCTTAATACAAAAACCCAATATCACTTTTACCCGACCCGGGGATCAAACCCGAGACCTCAGCGTTAGCCTCAGTCGTAACGCGTACGCATTACAACTGCGCCACCGAGGCAGTCAATCTTGTTAAATGATGTGGTAGGTAAATGTCGAGATGCAATAGAAATACGCCGTGGATGAAAGAACACCGGTTTATTTTTTACTATTGACCGCGTGTTGGTCAAAATTCCTCTCAAATCTGTATACATACAATAATATTTATTTAAAATGTGTCTTAAACGTACGTTTACGTCGGATAATAATTAAATCGGTATTTATACCTTCGGATACTACGCGATTAAGGCTCGTTCTAAACATACACACATGCAGCTCAATAAAGATTTATAATCTATCTAAACATATTATTCGTATTCGAAAAAAACGCACCGAATTGATAACCTCATTTATGAAGTGGGTTAAAAGGGCTATTTTGTATCCCGGCAAAGTATTGTTAAAAATGCTACGTATACCGTGGACCGCCATGAGGAGTAATGACTCCATACTGAAAGAGCTCAACATCACAAAGAGGCTATCTGTCAGGAACGGGTGCTTAGTTTTTTCGGACACATTATGCAGTCTCCCAGACATAACTTGGAAAGAGTATTAATATTGAGCCAAATAAAAGAGAAACGGCCCAGGGGAAGAGCGCCATCTAGATGGTCAGATGCCGTGAAAAGGGCTGTTGGTGGCAGTATATATCAAGCGGTCCAGACATCTTATGATCGCTTAGCTTGGAGGCACATATGTGGTCGCGATCCTCACCACTGAGGGACCGACGAAGAAGAAGAAAGTATTGTTACCTGTAATTCACATCTTCAACAGCAAATACGTAGTTGATGTTGTACATGGAGTTGGTTGCGTAGACCAGCGCTAGCATGGCCATGGTCACCGCCTGGTGCCATCCCGTTCCTAGAGAACTCAGCACCGAGTCCAGTTGCAAATGATTACCGGTGTTGAACTCTGACATTGTCACAATCTGTATTTATTTCTTCTGGTCCTAATACAGCATCTTTTCAATTAGTTCTTCACTTATCACATTAAGTTAATTATCAAATCATCTGCTTCAATTTGGCTTTTAAAACCTTGAACTTCTACAGCATTTACTTCAATATCTCTACATTCTCGTGTCAGACTATGTTTTTTAAAGCCTAAATTAAAAGTAACTTACAATTTATCAACAGCACGTTTAAGTCTGTTTCTGATATCACACTCTACGTTACCGTTTAATATATTATGGAAGTGTTTACTTTTTATATAATCAGATAGTAAATACTTAACGCAAACACGACATGATGCGTTTTGAACGTTTGTGTTGAAAATGCCACATTACCATTTTATTGATAAAACATATTAATTTTATAATGATGCAATTAGAAAGTAAAGTTAGCAGTACAGTGGGGTTTTAGTTTTCTTTTATTATTTTATAACAAAAATCCACAACACTTAAAATTAACATCATATGAAAGTTTACAGACATATCTTATGACCAATAACGGATTTACATTATACAAATAAACTAATAGACTAATAGGACTAATAAATAGACTAATAGGACTAATAGAATGATTAAACGACTAAATTATGGGACGAGAAGATCGCTCGCCAGAGAAAAATAGAAAAAAAATTGTTCCGTCGCATCGGGCACTGGTAGCATGTGACAGATATGTGACGGATAAAATAAGACGACATCTACAAGAGACACGAATAACAATAGGACCAAAGGAACATTCCTCAACCTTCAACTGGAGCTTGGACGTCTGTTTCAACATTTTTTATTTATTTTTATATTATTATTTTTTATACTAGCCCTGTATTATACACGTCCCACTGCTGGGCACGGGCCTCCTCTACTGAATGAGAGAGGTTAGGCATTAGTCCACCAAGCTGGCCTAATGCTGGTTGGCAGACTTCACGTACCTTCGAAATTCTAATGAAGAACTTCTCAGGTATGCAGGTTTCCTCAAGGTGTTACCTTTACCGTTAAAGCAAGCGATAATTAACAATTAATACACACATCACACAACTTAGAAAAGTCAGAGTTGTATGCTCTTGAGGCTGGTTTCGAACTCGAACCTGCGACTTTAGTCTCGACAGTCCGTACCACTCGCCACTGAGCTATCACTGCTGTTTTGTTCATATTAGCGTATAATTTATTAAGGTACGTTTGAGGTACGCGATCGAGACAGTCTGTCTCGTGAGTCATACGATAGCGACACGACGAATTTGTATTTAAATTCTATGGAAACTGTCGCTTCTGTCTCGTTCACAATCTTCAAAACGTACCCATACAACTGCATACAAAGGAAACGAGTTACGTAGATCAGACTAGTGTCAACTAACTTTTTAAATAATGAAAAAATAAATGTATAATTTTAAAATGAAGGTAGCCAATGTAACATTAACTTTTCGAGACTACCTACACCTCAGTCTCTCCCGTGACCACGAAGGCTGAAAAGCTTTCGAAACGTCGGGAATAAAAATAAAAATTAAACCGCGATAAAATCCGTATAAACTAGTTTTATTTCAATGTGTAATATTCGCGTAAACCTAAGAAATCACTAAGATATCCGAAGGCCCGAATCTCTCTCGCCTTCCCAATCCGTTAATTACCCCTTTCTTTCAAGGTCGGCAATGAGCCCGTGATTCTTCTGGTAATTCTGGTATGTACGTCACATAGGCGGTGGTGATCATTTACCATCAGGCGACTCACTAACTCGTTTGCCGGCCTATGCTATAAAAAAGCCGTTGAATAAATAAATAATTAGAAATATATTAATTCATATACAGTAATTTTAAATCAAATGGTGGTTTAAATTTTGATTTTGATATTTTAAGTCAGATTAGACAGAAACTAAGTAATATGAATTGACGTTTTAAGTATTGGGGTAGCAGTTGTGTTTGTTGTATATAAGTTGTGTGGATTTCTGCAATAAACATTTACAGTGTTGAATAGTACATGTAAACATTGAAATAAGTGAATTAATGTGATTTTGGGCATTGACCACCCTTAGTCGTTCGACCCACTTCGAGAAAATCATCTATGAAGCATCGTGCTCGATATAATTGACACCAAAACTTCGACAAGACTTAAAAAATCGGCCACACCGATGCTTTATCGATCTTGTAAAGTCTTGAAAATATATTATAATAATAATAATAATAAGTCTTTATTTTCGGACAACAAAAATAAATTATATATTTGTCATTGGCGAAATGCATAACAATGCGAAGCCATAGTAATTAAACAAAAGAAGAAGTATTTAGGTACCTTATCGTTCGTTTAACTGCTTTTAAAATTGTTTCAACAGTATTTTGACTAACTAACCGTGACTTGTTAAATTTGACGCTTGCATGTGTATTTAAGTGTATAAATATTATAAATGGCGGGTTTGGCATTTGTCGAACGAAATTACAGTTCGTGTTGTAAAATGTTCTAGAAAGGGGAATGCCAAGATTCGGCCCGATCATGTAGCGACCGACAGGCTTTATATAATATTGGTAAATGATGACAGCAAATAGGAAGAATTATACAATTTAAATAAAAACTGTAGAACTTACCTTCTTCTTCCGTCTGCCCTTATACCACTCGCAGTGGTGTCGGTGCAACATATTGTTTAACACATGTTACAGAAAGATTCGGCTTATAGTTTTTACGACCGGTCGTCTGCCTGATGTTAACCCCAATAGGGAGAGTTCTGTAGAACGTCACCCTTGAACAATAATGATTTTAAATAGTAATAATACATACATACGCACTCACGCCTGTAATCCCCGAAGAGGTAGGCAGAGGTGTAACTAGTACACCCACATTTCGCCGTGCTTATTTCGGGCCCATAATGTGATAAAAGGGCGAGCCTTTCGCCATACCGGGATATATCGCCATACTATAATTCCAGACTTTGGGCTGATATTAGTTTCGTGATATAAAATCTTTATATCACTTTTACGCGACGCGGGTATCGAACCTGAGACTTCAACACAGTAGTCGTACTGCAGTCTCGGTCTCGGTCTCGGTCTCGGTCTCGGTCTCGGTCTCGGTCTCGGTCTCGGTCTCGGTCTCGGTCTCGGTCTCGGTCTCGGTCTCGGTCCCGATCTCGGTCTCAGTCACAGGTTTTGTGTGACTGTCTACTGTCTACAGCGTGCCCACTCACAAAATGTACCTGTCAAAGTAATAATTACGACCGGTCCAATGGAAATAATAATATACCAACAGCAATAAATTAAATAAATACTAGTATTGGGACGGGTGCAGCGTACGTTGCAGTACAGATGCCGTTAGACAAACATTTGAGTCACTTCGCCGAACGAGTACATTGCTTTTTATTACTGTTCAGTCTGTACACTGGTAAATGATGATTCTTAGTCTAAAGATGTTTAATATCAAATCTGTTTAATATGTATATTACCGTCCCATTGCTGGGCATTTATTAATAATGAGAAAAGGCCTTAATCCACGTTGACCTAATGCGGGTTGATAAACTTAACATGCCTTTGAGATTATTTTTGGAACATTTTTTTTATAGCATAATTCGGCAAACGAGTAAGTCGGTCACGTAATGCTAAGTGATCTCCACCACCCATGTACGTTCACAATACCAAAAGAATCATGGGCGCGTTGCCGACCTTAAAGGAAAGGGATAAATAAGGGATCGATAAAGAGAGGGGATTGGGCCTACGGATATCTCACTCACCGTAAGAAACGCAGCAACAAGCTGTTACTTTTTACCTCAGTTTTCTGTGAGACAGTGGTAATGACCCGGACGAGCCGGCACATTCATGCTGTAGACAAAACTGTAGAGCGTGGCTCTACCACTCAAAAATTATAAAAGGCTTTAATCCACGCAATTTTATTTTAGTCCCGTAAAAATTAAACCGCGATATAATCCGTATAAACTAGTTTTATTTCAATCTGTATCGTGAGTATTAAGAACTACGAGGGACTTACGGTCCCACAACACCCAGACCAGAAACAAATATTTATGGATCACAGAAACATATGTATAGGTGCGGGAATCGAACCCACGGTCTCACACTTCGCAGCCGGCAACTCGCCCACTGCGCCACGGAGGCTGTATTACAGAGTAAACTCCTCGATTAGCCAATATCAATAGCATTCCATAGATAATTACCCCGCCAAAACGTTCCGACCACAGAGTCTCTACTGTTAGTTCCGAATCGTATAAATTGCGAAATTTAATCGATTCGTTTTTAATCGCGCCCATCGTAACAAAAACTTTTAAATTGTTATCCATTGTGATTCTAATTTCAATATGGTGGCAAGCAACCTTGGAAATTAGTTTCATTCATGTCGTGTATTTAGAACTTTAAAGATAAATCTTTTGTTGGAAGATCAATGATCCTAAATTCGAAATGGCTTTAAACACGCGGTACCTATCAAGCTATATAGTTTATTTTTTTTATTTTAAAGACTGGGAAACGAGCATGTGAGTCACCTGATGGTACGTGAAGGAAGGAGGAAGCGGATCCTGGCTTTAATCTGAGATACCACCAGGCAGAAAGAAGATACATACGACATACCTAGTTAGAGACTATCCCGCCCACACACCCGCCACTGTAACTCCTGTAAGCCAGGATCGACAGTGGTACGCATATTTCGACACCGAGCAATGAAGCTCGGCGAGTCTCTGGAAATGCAAATCTGTCTTTATCCCGCAACGAAATTAATCAAATAGAAAATTAGGGAGGAGTTGGTAATAATAAACATACCTAGTTAGTAAATGATTCGTGAGAAAATATAATCTAATTTCCGATTATCTTGATTGATACACAATGATCTAATCGAGAGACAAAAAATGTATAAATAAAGTGCGACAAATCGCGAGGTGCTCAGTTCCCAGATAAATTCACAAGTCATGTCGAGTATTTTATAATGGATCTGGCAAACAGTGTTGATATTTTACCTAATAGGTCATGAGGTTTTATGATCGACTAGCTTTTGCTCGCGGCTCCGCCCCCGTGAATAACCTTTTCCAGGATAAAAAGTAACCTATGTTCTAATCCAGATCATGGTCTACCTGTATCCCAAAGGACAATGGGCAAAATGGCCCAGGTGTTGTAGCACTGAGTAATATATTATTAGATATTATTTAGAAGAAAAATATATTCTATGACGAGAAAGCTGAATTCCACGTCGCCTTGGCTTTTGACTCGTCCGTTAATAAGAGGAGTGTACTATGTGCAGATGAGGTTTGCTTTGGGACTAAGATGTTAAATCTATAAATCATAATGTTAGAAGTTACGTGAGACAAGTATTATTTTATTAATACCAAACGACAATAGTCACTTCAACTCATAGTTTATTGGTTACATTTATAATATCACTGCTTTACAGAGACCACAAACCCCATGGCAGGATTCTCTAGAGACCGTTCTCTTATTATAACTAAGACAACTAGGACCGAATAGAAAACCAGTATAGCTACCTCGTAATAAACACTTGGACTATCGACTGAGCCCTGATCTTACTGAACTGAAGACTGGCTGACTGCAAGCAAAAGACCTCCAGTTATGGCGACAACCTCTTATACCATTTAGCTTCTCTTCCACAACTATATTACACTGTAATTATTTCAGTGTACCCAACGTTGCTTTCTCAGACACCCTCAATATACCAATATTAATAAAATACGCTAACAATAAAAATATCAAATTGATTCGTTCACACTATGTATAAGTTCTATTGATGAATACTCAGCTACAAAAACAAGGAACTCATGCGATTAAGTACCCACCCGCACCACAAACCTGGATTACGACCCCCCCCCCCTTGCATTCCGCACTACAAAGCGCCTTTATTTTAATAAGTAGACAAGTCTGTCAGTTAGAAATAGGTTTTTGTGTCTGTACGTCATTTTGAACTTTGAATAACCTCGATTGATGTTTTTATGATGTAATTTTGTCTATAAATGTTCATTATAAAACAGTATTAAACTAAGCAATATTGGTTTATAAACATGATATAAGTTAAGTTAGTAAATTCTGAGATAATTATTCGGAGATACGCTCGGCGAAAAGTGGGTGTACTAGGTACACTTCTGTATACCTCTTCGGGGATTACAGGTGTGAGTGCGTATGTATGTATAGTAAAGTTTGTTGCCACCCGGCTAAACTAAGTCCAATTTAGTATTTCTATGTCTAGCTGCCCATATCCATATATGGATTTTTTTTTGTATCATACGCCGGTAAACTAGCAAGTGAGTCTGATGGTAAGTGATCTCCACCGCCCATGCAAGCCCACAATACCAAAAGGATTATGAGCGTGTTGCCGACCTTAAAGGAAAGGGATTAAGGGATTGGGAAGGGGAGGGGGATTTGGACCTCCGGATATATCACTTAGTGTACGAAACGCAGCAGCAAGTTGCTACTTTACGCCGCTTTCCTGTGAGACAGTGGTAACGACCAGTGTGAGAATATAATTGTATCAAAAGCCTATCCTTGGATGATACAAATAAAATATATACGTGTGAACGCAACATAAGACTCCCACAAACGATTTATTTATCAGAAATTATAAATCACATGATTAAAAGTTAAATAAATCCCTTGCAGTGGATATTCTTGCGTATTAACATATAGTAAAGTGCATCCGAACGATCAAGGAGATCCATTTACTTAGGCAGCAGGCCTGCGCGGTGCAGTGGAGCGGGCCGTGTGCGGTCGAGGCGCATTACCAGACTATCTAGTTAAGGCATGTAATAAAATCTAGAAATACCTCCAAGAATAAGGTATTTTCTTACGTAGTATTTTTTATTATTAGCCTGAGTGAGTAATCAGCAGGTCACTCGCCTGATGATAAGCGCCACGCCTGCCCATTAACAGACACAACACCACACAGAACTTTGAATTACAATGCACTGCATGGCATTGGACTAAACCTCGTCATCTAGAGACATAAGACGTTAATTTAAGTTAAGTTTACAGGAACACAACAGTGCTTAGACACTGCTGTTTGGCGACAGAAATAGACAAAGTGGTGGTACAAACCCAGACGGCCTCTCGCATACGAGGGACCTACCACCTTGTGTATAATAAACACAATTTAAATTATAAGTTAATGATTTCCAAACTTTAAACGCGCTGGCTGTTTATCTATTGAGAATATTGCAATTTTCCGTTATCTTTTATTTATTTATTTTATAATGTTTCATTATACACCACATTTAGAGGATATATTTTTGAGTGTTAGAGCAATGCTGTAGACAGTTTTGTCTGTTTGTGTTTCGTACGAGGAGTGAGATATCGGGAGGCCTAAATGGCTCTCCCCTTCCCAATCCCTTAATTATCCTTTTCCTATAAAGTAGGCAACGCGCTCATGATTCTTGTGGTATTGTGGGCGCACATGGACGGTGGGGATAAATATAGCAATAACATACATAGGCGCTCACGCCTGTGATCCCCGAAAGGGTAGGCAGAGGTGTAACCAGTACACCCACATTTCGCCGAGCCAATCTCCGTCCCACGATGTGATATGGGGCGAGCCTATCGCCATACCGGGCACAAATTCCAGACTCCGGGCTGATATTGAGCATTTTTATAATAGGAAAACCCAATATCACTTTACCCGACCCGGGGATCGAACCAGAGACCTCAGCGTTGGCCCCAACCGTAACGCGTACGCATTACAATTGAGCCACCGAGGCAGTATAGCAATAAATATAGCCAAGCCGCCAAGCAGCACTGTTGAGTTTCAGTTTGAAGGTCATTGAAGCCAGTGAAATTAATGGGTATAATAAGACTTAACAACTTAACTTTCGGGGTGACGAGCGCAGTCTACTGCCATGCAGTGCTTTGTGATTCAAATTTTGTGTGTGGTGTGGTTTCTGCTTATGGGCAGGCGTTACGCTTACCATTAGGCGAAAGACCTGCTCTTCTCTTCATTCAAGCAAATAAAAATGTGAAGATAGCTGGGGCGTTTTAATAGGAAGACGGATCCTGCCACTAGCCAGGATAACGCCAGGTAGAAGCGTATAATTCTTATTATAGCTAGCTCTGAGTTATCAACCGCACAAAATCAACCACTGAACAAAAAAGAACTAAACTTACTTACTTACTTCTTTCTTCCATTATAACCAAAGACTTTAATGTATACTACTAGACAAGCTGCGCAGTACATAGAAATTATACCACTAAGTTGCGGTCAATTGACCGTAACTCAATACTACCGTCTCGCTTACTCTCAACTATATCGCGCCCTCTGTTTGTGAGCTGTCAAACTCCCGCGATATGTGACGCAGTTTTACTACTAAACAGCCCGTCTGGTACATTAAAGTCATTGATTATGACTATTTATTTATAACCAAACATTTTCGCCTTTAACGTCAACACAATTTTCAATCCGTCTGCATACAATGGCGGACATTTTGACACCTTAAAAACTAGTTTTTGTCCATTACAGGTACCGGCGGATGTCCACGGATACACCAAAATTATTATGCGACCGGATTGTGTGTGTGTTCGGTATCCAAGGCTGGTGAACGCGATGTTCGTATTCAATTGGTCAGGGTTATCGCAGTGAGCGGTGATCAACGCTATTGTATGTGTTGAGATGCAGGTCATACGAGGTCAAAATTGACACAACTATTTGGGTTCCGTAGTTTGTGGGTGAACCTTTACTAATATAATGAATGGCGGTCGTATATCACATATCCTCATAGTTTTTAGGTCTTTGAAATATTATTTTCTAAAGTAAAATATACGTTTTTTTATTACTGATAATAATTGGGCCCTACACTGTCTTGCTAGACATGGACTAGGAGAGGCCTTAGTCCACCACGCTAGCCGTATGCCGTTTTTGAAATTCTTATGGAGGTTTCTCAGGTATGCATGTTTCCTAACAGAATATAGTCGGTAACGTATCTTTTTTTACAGTATAGGCCGGCAAACGAGCAAGTGGGTCACCTGATGGTAAGTGATCTCCACCGTCCATATAAGCCCCCAATATTAAAATAATCATGGGCGCGTTGCCGACCTTAAAGGAAAGGGATAAATAGTTAAGGGATTGGGAAGGGAAGGGGAATTTGGGTCTCCGAATATCTCACTCACCGTACGAAACGCAACAGCAAGCTGTTATTTTACGCCAGTTTTCTGTGAGATAGTGGTAACGACCCGGACGAGCCGGCCCATTCATGCTGTATACAAAATTGTCTACAGTGTGGCTCTACCACTCAGAGAATCTGTATAACTCTGTCCGAATTCTGAAGATCAAAAATCTAAAAGGTTTATTAAACCTTATTACCTACTTTTTTCAGTTTAGCATATTATATTAAATGTTTGTTGTTCAAAAGCCTCAAATCAGAAAGAGTTGAATAGTTGTACGGAATCCAAGCTTCACCGCTTTGTTCGCAGGTTGTCCGTATATTTTTTCAACATTAATCGGCGGAACGTCAATTTTGTTGGATGAGTTTTGAAATCGTCCGTAGACCGTACCCATTGCGGCGTTCTCGAACATTAGACAGTCATATAGTCATTTACGAAGCTCCTTGTGATATGCGATTAAACCATTCGAGTGAGAAATTTTAATGAGCCAAATTAATTGATATTTTGATGATTGTTAAACCGTTGTGGCCATGCGTCTTAACACTACAATAAAATCAAACAGTTCTGGAGGATGTAATAAGTGTTCGTTTTTTAAATCGCAATACAGCCAGTGCTAACAGCTGTCAAAGGTGAAAAAACTAAATGTGACTTGCCAGTGTTAAAAATAGTGGAGTGCTCGAGGTTTTTCAAAAGTGCCAGTTGCAAGTTGGTAGTGATGAGTGAGAACAGATGATGAAACGTAGTAAGTCGTACACGTGGCTCTCCGGGCTGCTGAAGACCAAGTCGGAGGAACAGGACGACGAGGAGTGGGGAGCCGTGCCCTGGGTGAGGGCAGAGGTTTTGCAAAATGACAGGTGAGTCTAGCATACATGATTAAGTTTTATTTCTAGTTTGCGTAAAGATCATTTGTCTGTTTTTTAACGTTTGACGGTTGATCAGCGATTTCTTAAAAAGAATCGGAAGGATATAATTGCGTTGCTATTGCGTGATGAATTGATTAGATTTACACGTTAGTCTCTTCATAGTAGATAAAAAAATACGTTGGAATTTCAAAATCTGATCGTTTGAAGTGTTAGGGATGTACTAGGATGATACATGAAAGTAGTTGAGAAAATTACGAAGAGCTAATATCAATATAGGCATAGCAAGCGGCTGGGCCGGTGATCCTGGCTCACTCAGGAATCTTGCTTGCTAGCTCCAGAATGACGTAAACCACCTCCCAAATGACTACTCTACATTTGACAATCGGGAGCTGTATTTTAAAACCTGGTTCGTCATTAAATAAAATCTTATCGTACTTCTTTGATTTTGATTCGATCTTGACTTAGATTTTAATGTATAATAGAATACAAAAATATATCGACATCAAACAGGCCCTTCAACCGACAAACGTATTTTTGTTTATGTACAATTACTACAGTTTATCATTAGGATAATGTTCTCGTATTGTATCGGAAAATGTTACATTACTATTGTATGCAAAACAAAGGATATTTAGAATTTTGTTAACAGTTAAACACTAATAAGGCATATGAACATATCGGGTGCCGTGTCTATTCACATGACCCGATTCTGTGCAAGGAGAAATGTGTTCAAAGAAGTTGATCGGGTCCACAGATATCAATATAAGCAGACGACGCATGTATTATAATCTGTATGAAAATGGAGTGTGTACTACGATTTAATTATATTCAGCAATCTTGATATTTCGGAAATAAAGACATGTGATGATGTCTAATGATGACCTAATACAAACCTATTACAAAATTAGACTATTTTGCTTTTTAGGGACTGACTAGAACCGAATGGCCAGGCATTTATTATAAAATATTCATACTAATTCGTAATAGCCTGTAATTTTCGAAGCGCATAATTTACGTATTCTATTTACTGTGACGTTTCAAATGGATTTATTAATATTTTAAAGCGCAGAAACGCGTTTTTAGCGTATTTGGCTGAGGTCTTACTGCGGTAACGTCGAGAGCGGTCTATACAGCACCAAATGCTAATTTCGGTACCTGTCATCGGTCACGCCGTCCATATTTGCAAAAATATGTATGTAGACCTAAGGGTCAGTGCTGTAAGCAGCACCCTTAATAGATTAGAGTGGAAACATATTACCTCCATACATATCTCTCCTTTCTCATCTCAATTCTCTCAACGAGCTAAATTGTATTTGGACTACACTGTACCACAGTGCAGTGTAGTCACTTTAGCGTGACAGGATAATGAAAAAAAAAATGATGTCCAGAGTCGCGACGGTTATTGCACTCGGCACACAGAATACGCGTGTAGGTATACTTTCGCCATCTATTTAAATATGTGTCTGTGACCGGGTCCAAGTACGGGCATCGGCTCCGAGACAAAAACATGACAGACCACTTGCAAGTCGTCTCTGTGCGTGATCCGGTATTTTATGCAACGACTCCTGCGAGCAGAACGTCGCGTCGCGTCGCGTCAACCGAAACGTGTTTTGTTGGTCCAAATGCTGCTACGATTGTGACCTGTATGTAAAAACAAAACGAAATCTTTTTTATAAAAATAATACCGACGCAAAGAAACTCTTAACTCATTCACTGTACGAAACCCAGCAGCGGGCTGCCACTTCACCTCGGTTTTCTGTGAGACCTGTGCTAGAGTTCCCTGAATATGACGCGCCTTTTTTATTTTTTAACATGACGTCCCTTGCAAATCTTGTATTTATGATGGGGATGTCTGTGAGTTGCACAGATGGGTGATCAGCTCACATTAGTGGAACCATTTCACCCTGAATCCTAGATGGGTGGCACTTCCACTTTCGCTTCGGATCGGATCGATTTCTCTGAGAGATAGTCTCCACCGATGGGGTTTCGCGTACAGCTCAGACAGGCCTTTGGGGCATCATGACTATATTCTATATTTTCACCTTTTTTATAGCATTAGCCGGCAATCGAGGAAGTAGGTCACCTGATGGTAAGTGATCTCCACCGTCCATGTACGCCCACAATACCAAAAGAATTATGGGTGCTTTGCCAACCTTAAATGAAAGGGATAATTAAGGGATTGGAAAGGGGAGGGGGTTTGGGCCTCCGGATATCTCACTCACCGTACGAAACGCAGCAGCAGCAAACTGCAACTTTACGCCTGTTTTCTGTGAGACAGTGGTAATGACCCAGACGAGCTGGCCCATTCATACTGTAAACAAAAGTGTCGACAGCGTGGCTCTACCACTCAAAAATCCTTTAATATATCCACTTTAGCCCAACGCAGCCAATTGTTTGCAGTTTGCAAGTAAAAGTTAGCGTTGTCTCACATTGTGACGGGATCGTGGTTTGCAGTACTCAGTGGTCTGCCTATCTCCATGGGATACAGGAATATGTTTAATGGATGTAATACACGCACAGAATAACTTGCAAACCTCACACGTTTGCTTACATTATTATCCTACTATTATTATAAATGACTGCCTCGGTGGCGTAGTTGTAATGCATACCGGACTGCTATACTGAGGTCTAGGGTTTGATCCCCAAGTCGGGTAAAGTGATATTGGGTTTTTCTATCATGCAGTACTTAGTATCAACCCGAAGTCTGGAATTGTGCCAGGTATGGCGATAGGTACGCCCCTTATCACATCATAAGACGGAAATAAGCTCGGTGAAATTTGGGTGTACTAATTACACCTCTGTCTACGCCTTCAGGGGTACAGGCGTGAGTGCGTATGTATTATAAATGTGAAAGTTTGGACGTTTGTGAGTTTGTGAATTCAGATATTTGTTAGTTAATCACGCCTTAACAGGTAAAAGGAGCCTAACACTCCGGTGTACATCTCTCGCCTGCAATACACCACTAAGGCGGAGAACATCGTAGAGTACGTGCGCCAGAAGACGAAGTACTCGCCGAGGGTGCAGATATTGGATTCGCACCGCAACGTCAATTTCAAGGCGTTTGTGGTGCGCGTCCCGAACTGTTATCTGCACGTCGTCATGGAAGAAAACTTCTGGCCGCAAGGGGTGGTGTTCCGTCGCTTCCGCGGACAAGTGCCACATGATCGCACACAGACATAGTGCACAAAGTGAAGTGCTACGAGTACTAACATAGTATTAAGTTTATATTACTAACACAATTACTGTAATTATATATTTCTATACGACTGCCTCGGTGGCGCAGTTGTAATGCGTACGCGTTACGATTGAAGCCAACGCGGAGGTCTCGGGTTCGATCCCCGGGTCGGGTAAAGTGGTATTGGGTTTTTCCATTACGAAATGCTCAGTATCAGCCCGGAGTCTGGAATTTGTGCCCGGTATGGCGATAGGTTCGCCCCCTATCACATAAAGGACGGAGATACGCTCGGCGAAATGTGGGTGTACTGGTTACACCTCTGCCTACCCCTTCGGGGATTACTGGCGTGAGTGCGTATATGTATATATATTTCTATATGTTAGTTTGTAAGGTATATATATATGGGCCATAGTAGTCTGAAATAAAGGATTATTATTATTATAAAAGGTTTTGTATGAAATTTGGCACACAGGAAGACCATGACCTAGAAGATTAGGACATAGACTAGCAATTTATCCTGGGAAAGGCCATTCACGCGGGCGGAGTAGCGAGCAAAAGCTAGGAGGTCTATAATCGACAGAGAATCTTGATGCATTGCGCTAAGTACTCGTATAGTCAATTAATATCAGTTTTATCCCTCTCATCCTGTTGAACATGCGAACTAACCTAAGTATTAATTAATAACTTATCATAATTGAGTGTGGCGAATGCGTAACCACCATAAACGCGTTTATGGGCTTAATTATAGAGTTGTCTGCAAGATTTATGCTGGATTAACTGTCATTTCATGTTACTTTTTATGCATTTTTATCCTGTCACGATAATGTATGGATATTCAGTGGTAGAGCCACGCTGTAGACATGTTTGTCACAGCTACAGTATGAAAAGGCCGGCTTGAATGGGTTGTTACACAGAAAACCGACGTTAAATCAACAGTTGCTTAAACAAGGTGGTAGGTCCCTCGTTTGCGAGAGACCGGCTGGGTTGGTACCACCGCTTTGTCTATTTCTGCCGCCAAGCAACAGTGTGTAAGCACTGTTGTGTTCCGGTGTGAAGGACATTGAAGCCAGTGTAATTACTGGGCATTATGAGACTTAACACCTTATGTCTCGGGGTGACGAGCGCAGTCCAGTGTCATGCAGTGCTTTATTTAAAGTTCTGTGTGGCGTTGCTTCTGTTTATGAGCAGGCGTGGCGCTTACTATCAGGCGAGCGACCTGCTCGTCTCGTCATTCAATCTAATATAAAAAAAAAAAACGAAACTACAGTAAACATAAAGGATATAAAAATAAATCGATATGATGGGAAAGATCGATAAGGTATGAGGAAACCTATAAGGTGTATCTGCGGGTTAAAGCAAGTGTAGCAAAGTAAGCAAAAGGTAAAGTCCTGACTGACTCATCATCGTTTTTATAGTGTCGGCATCGTTTAAGAAGGGATTTCTTGAATTTCATCCCCTAAAAAAAGGAAGGGAGTAAAGTTTGTAGGTAACACGGGCTGAGACGTGCGCTTTCTTTATTTCTGCCTGGCATTATACCTGCTTAATGCTAGGGTTCGCTTTCCTATTTAAACGCTTCCAATTCAACCGATCTTGAGCATTCTCTGTAGTAAAATCATTGACCAAGATCTCATGTAGCCCCCTAATACGTCAGCCAGCGCTTTTTGGGACGTTCAAAACCTATTATTAAATTACTCATACGCACTCACGCCTGTAATCCTCGAAGGGGTGGGCAGAGGTGTAACTAGTACACCCACATTTCCAGGGCACAAATTCCAGACTACGGGCATCAGCCGAAGTGGCATTAGGTTTTTCTAATTCTAGGGTTTTTCTAAGGTAATAGATAAACCTAATACCACTTTACCCGACCCGGGGATCGAACCCGAGACCTCAGCGTCAGCCTCAATCGTAACGCATACACATTACAACTACGCCACCGAGGCAGTCATTATTAAATAAATGAAGTTAAATGTGATCTCGTATGATTAATACGAGCACATGTACATGAGGAATGTTAGCCGAAGGTCGTGACTAGTGTCAGTGAGCGTGGGCAGCATCACCTGGTACATACAAGCGCACCCAGCGGAACGAGGTCGACCATGCTCCAGATTCATTGTGAATAAGTATAATGAATTGACGACCATCTAGACTAGCTTCAGGTACAATAGATCACTGGGTTTTAATATTGGACTAACTTTGTAACTGACGAAATAAGAGAAATAAGTTTTCAATTCGACGCGTATATTTTTTGTTCCTTTTGTTCAGATTGATTTTGGTGATTCTTTTTTATTGGTAGGCAGTGACAGTTCAGCGGGGAGTGATACGGACTGTGAAGACGAAAGTCGCAGTTCGAAACCAGCCCCAAGAGCATGCACGTTTGACTGTTCTAAGTTATGTGTGTATAATTGTTAATTATAACTTGCTTTAGCGGTGAAGGAAACATCGTGAGGAAACCTGCATACCTGAGAAGTTCTTTATAAGAATTATGAAGGCATGTGAAGTCTTCTAATCCGCATTAGGCCAGCGTGGTGGACTAAGGCTTAACTCTTTTCATTCTCTAGAGGAGATCCGTGCCCAGTAGTGACACGTGTATAATACAGGGCTAGTCTTATTATTAATTAGAGTATATCCTAAAGTTGATGTCATAAAAAAACTTAAGGAGTGAAAACGTGGATAAAAATCTAAAAATATAAGTAAGTGGCCATAATAGGACGCAATCTCTACCTACGTTGAAATAGTACATTATGATCGGAAAGACAAATATTCTGTCTGCCTCTTCAAACCTTTCTCAAATGACATAATCGATTGTAAAGATTAACCATGAAGACTGAACAACCATCTACAATTATACTTTTAGTTTTAGTCAATTTCCAATTACAAAAGACACTGATGCAGGTGACCTGCACAATATCCCGGCATCTACGCTCGTCGGCAACGTGGTAGTAATTCACGCCGAACAATGGCACGTTAGTGGGTGTTGTAATCGAGTGGCTACACCGCACCTTAGCAATGTACTGCAAACTCCGTGTGCAAACTTAACACTTTGTTATAATCAAACTGCTGGGAGACTTGGTTGGCTGGGACGAAAATGTCGACAGAGACGGCTGAAGTAACGCCTTAAATAAAAATGTATATTATTCTTAAACTTTGATTAATAGCATTTCTAGGTATTTCAACTCTGGTCTCGTATAAATAATAGATATCGATATCAAATCTTTATCTATTAGTTAGCGGTTTACAAGTAAATTGTGGGTTGGTTTGAACTTTGATGGGCATTGTAGCTGGTAAATTAAAGCCATTATAAGATTCGTGTGTCTCAAGGTGACAAGCGTGCTTTGTAGTGCTTTTGAGTGGTAGAGCCACGCTGTAGACAGTTTTGTCTACAGCATGAATGGGCCGGCTCGTCCGGGTCGTTACCACTGTTTCATAGAAAACGGTGAGTGAGATAACCGGAGGCCCAAATCCTCCCTTTCCCAATCCCTTAATCTCCCTTTCCTTTAAGGTCGGCAACGCGCCCATGACTCTTTTGGTATTGTGCGCGTACATGGGCGGTGGAGATCACTTACCATCAGATGACCCACTTGCTCGTTTGCCGGCCTATGAAATAAAGAAAAAAAATAAAGAGAAAGCAAAGTAGTACAAAGTTTGTTATTCAAAGCACTGAATGGTGTTGCTACTGTGTATATACAAGCGTGGCGTTTACCATTACATGAACGATCAACTTTTATATACAAAGTGATACAGAAAGCCGTGGTCATATTTATGGATCGTTATACAGACCTGACAGTGAGTGTTTAAGAAGATTTTATCAAAATCTAGACATCTTAAAATTTCACGCTCATTCGTATGTTACGATTGCTGATTGATATATAATGGATCACATAAATTAACTAAAGTGCATGGGCGAGAACAATGCTGGAGTGAGACAAAAGCTCAGCTGTTTATCTTTTAGTGTTGTCCAAAGTTGCAAGTCGAATATCGACATGATAAACATTTGATAAAATATTTTTTTTATTTAATTCATGTTCTAGCAATGCAAACGTATTTGTTACTACGAGGCGTAAAATACTTGTATCGTATACAATACGTTTCTTAAAGTTGATCACACCTTTCTGGAACACGTTGTCTAAACAATATTGAAAGCACTAGTGGCTGTGGGTGTTCGCCCCCTTCCTAAGGGTCTAAGATCGACCCTGTCTCCCAAATAAACTACTTGCAGGAGTAGTTGGCGTGAGTAAATTGAATCTGACCACATTGAGTGCTCCGTCGGATACGGCCCATCGTTCCCAATGCTTTATGTTACAAACTATACTAGAAATGTTTCTGGGAACTGATAGATATACACTATAACATTTGTCTCTTACATTCTCAAATACTTCAAGTTTGAAATTTGACATAAGAAAGGGATAAAATAGGCAATAATTAAAACTTATTTATGCAATGGGGTGGATTATTATTAATGAGAAATTAAATATGTATTTAGTACTGCTACTAATAAAAATTAAATATCTTCTGCCTCGATGGCGCAGTTGTAATGCGTACGCGTTACGACCAAGGCTGACGCTGAGGTCTCGGGTTCGATCCCAGGGTCGAGTAAAAGTGATAATGGGGTTTTCTATTATGAAATGTTCAGTATCAGCCCGGAGTCTGAAATTGTGCCCGATATAAGGATAGACTCGCCTCCATCATGGGACGGAGATAAGCTCGGCGAAATGTGGATGTACGAGTTACACCTCTGCCTACCCCTTCGGGGATTACAGGCATGAGTGCGTATGTAAAACTTTGTAAGTGATCAAACTATAAAAACGACGATGACGATAAAATATTGTTTCATCAATGTAATGATTATTCTTTGACTCCATAAAATCCAAAAGATCTTTAGGTAGTTAACATATCTTTAAAATTCATGATCATAATATGTATTATTAGAGTACTTACTTCGATAAACACATATTTTATTGTTCTATTTTGTGTACCTCTTATTAGCAAGGTACATAGAGAAATTTTCACTTAATCCAGTTACATCTTTCCGATACACCAATCCTCGTGGTGAATACAGCCATACCAAGTCATTAATATAAGTACTGAAATCTTTTCTCATATGTATGTATATTACATAGTTTACTACATTTTCAATTCTGGCTAAAAGTTATGTTTGTGAAATCCGTGCGCGTGCCAGCCGTGATGATATCCCACTTAAATCGCGCCCATAAAGTGTCCCCTCCATATATTTCGGTGAATTGTCACATTTTATGCTCCCCGCTGCCGTAAAGTGGCATTTACCGTATGCTTCATGAAAACTCCGTTCAAGTTGGCTACTTTAGCCATCACGCACAGTTAAATTTGAATTCTGTCTTACAGGTTTAAAGTTCAGTTTGGTGTGTGAGTGGGAGGTATAAATCGTTTCAGAAGACGGTGCATTATTCAAATAAATGGTCTTTGACGGTTTTATTCTTTAATATTATCTGATAGCGCCCTCTGCGCCCTACGGCCGCGGCAGTCTTTACGCGCCACGTCATACAAAGTATATTTTTATTCTTTTATCACGAATAAATTGTAGGAATGTTGCAAAATTATCTCGGTTATAGTCTTTATTTAATTAACACCGTGTAAATTTAACCTTCTATGCCAGCCCTATCATGCTGTAGACAATTGTGTCTACAGCATGAATGGGCCGGCTCTATTATATTGTTACCACTGTCTCCCAGAAAAGCTACGTGAAATAGCAGCTTGCTGTTAGGTTTCGTGCAGCGAGTGGTGAGTGACAATTATCACAATTGGTATAGAAATGACTTTTGTTTGAATGAAAGTTTGAATCTTTACTTCCCGATTTAACCACCTTAGGTAAACCAAGTTTGAGCTATAGTCTTTCTAATAAAAAAAAGAATCATCCAAATTAGTTTACATTTGGCGGAGTTATGCGCCAAACGCGTCGAATTGAGAACCTACTCCGTTGTTTCGTCAGTTAAAAAATAGTAATATAAGATCTACTTTACGGAGCATTTCAGTCTGAGTCCTAAAGGCTAGTTTTGAGGTGTACGACCGACTCAGTATAGCGCGACAAGCGACGCTTTCCATAAAATTTCATACAAAGCGGATGTGGCCCTATTGCCTGGTCGCATAAAGGTATTCTTTGAGGTACGCGACTGAGACAAGGAGACCGCGATGCGTGACGCAAACGAGGTGGTAGCGACAAATCAGCTTCATAAGAAATTGTATCAATATGGTCGCACGTTACAATGCCCTGTCTCACACGCATGTAACACCAGAACGTAACTACCTATAAAATTACATGTGTTGTCGTGCGTCGCGGTCGTGTGACGCGCTCTTCTAAAAGGCCTGTCTCGGTCGCATCCCTCAAAACTGGCCTTTACATTTCCATTTATAATGTTAGCGGGGTGCATGAGGCATGTGTGGGACATTTTATGATTATTGTTACGTTTTTACGTAGTTTATAGCCCTACAGTCACTGTATTAAGATATGGAGAGTTTTATAACAATGTTGACACTTTGACACGATCGCTACCTGTATTGGGTTTGTTCTGCAGCTTCCGTTTGGACGCTTTTTTTGTATGTTACACGGACTTCGATGTCTTCACCAAATGTGGGCTGACTTCGATGATTCTTTTGTATTTGATAGGCTTTACATTGACGGGGTAAAATAAATAATAATACTAGCCCTGTATTATACGGGCCTCTTCTACTGAATGAGAGGGGTTAGACCTTAGTCCACCACGCTGGCCTAATGCGGGTTGGTAGTCTTTACATACATCGAAATTCTTATGGGGATCTTCTCAGGTATGCAGGTTTCCTCATGATGTTCGTATCGTTAAAGCAAGTGACAATTAACAATAAATACACACATAACTTAAAAGTTAGGGAAGCATGCTCTTGGGGCTGGTGTCGAACCTGCGGCTTTCGTCTCGACAGTTCGTACCCCTCCCCGATGGGATATCGTTGCTATTTACAATATTTTTAAATTAAAAATACGTACGTAATGTAACTGCTCTTTATTGCACAATCACTGATCTTCGTGTATCCCAAGATAAACGAAGATTGCCCAAGCGCAAAGCTCAAATCGTATTACACAAAGTATGTCGGAAGTTAACTAATGGTCCATGTAAACAAAGTGTTGGTTAACCGCACAGTATCTAGTTATCACCCATACGTCATTCGAGTCTATGACTGATGCATAATCATAACTCGTAGAAAGTAAATCAAAGAGAGTGAGAATATGAGTGGTAGAGCCACGCTTTAGACACTTTTGTCTACAGCATGAATGGGCCGGCTCGTCCGGATCGTTACCACTGTCTCACAGAAAACCGGCGTAAAGTACCACCTTGCTGCTGCGTTTCGTACGGTGAGTGAGATATCCGGAGGCCCAAACCCCCTCCCCTTCCCAATTCCTTAATTATCCCTTTCCTTTAAGGTCGGCAACGCACACATGATTCTTTCGATATTGTGGACGTACATGGGCGGTGGAGATCACTTACCATCAGGTGACCCACTTGCTCGTTTGCCGGTGTATGCCATAAACAAATAAAAAAAATGCGTTGCTTCTAAAAGTATTGGTATGGGTAAAGAGGATTTGGGCGTCCGGAAATCATACTGTCACTGAACAAACTGTCACATATTCCTAAAAAACGAAGTTTGACAAAGTATAATATTAAACGTAGTACCTGCTCTACTAAAATAGTCAGGATATAATTATTGTGCGTTTATCTCCAGTGGATATGGGCAGTAGATATGTCATAAGCTTGCTGTCACATTTCGGCGTATCCTTAGAATTGCCGCGGGAGATTTTATATTTGCGGCCGTTGAACGAGCGATTTGTATGCAAATAAAAACTTTTTAACCAATAACATAACGTTTAACAAAACTTAGAAACAGACTTCAATTTTTAGTGGTAGTTACAGTAATAGCATGTAAATCGCGACGAGTGTACTGTTGTCCGTTGAGGAGTTTTATTTTTTTACTCCGTACCCCGTCATCAGATCTTAACCAAATTTACATGGTACTACATCGAAGTTAAACTCTATCGAGTGAAATTTTTTCCAACAAAATCGGTCCACAATTGGCGGAGAAATCGATGTACATCTACATGCATACAAAAAGCTAAAAAAACGCGCCGAATTGAGAACCTCCTCCTTTTTCGAAGACTGTTAAAAATAAAACCGACTCAGAAAGCTATTAATATTAAAATAACACTAAACATTAATTTTGAGGGAGTGGTTTTATTAATAAATAATTAACCATTAAACCGCAATAGCTTTAATTTCCATACTAAACAATTCGCGATTGAAAAACCCAATATCGTTCACTTTTACTCGACCCGGAGATCAAACCCGAGACCTCAGCACTGCAGTTGTACCGCGTACGTAATACAACTGTGCCACGTAGGCAGTAGGTAATGTTCATGGTTTTTTTTTTATTACCTTTAATGACGAGACGAGCAGGTCGCTCGCCTGATGGTAAGTGCAACGCCTGCTCATAAACAGAAGCAACGCCACACAGAACTTTAAATAACAAAGCACTGCATGACACTGGACTGTGCTCGTCACCCCGAGTGTTAAGTCTCATAATGCCCAGTAATTACACTGGCTTCAATGTCCTTCACACCGGAACACAACAGTGCTTACACACTGTTGCTTGGCGGCAGAAATAGGCAAAGCGGTGGTACCAACCCACCCGGCCTCTCGCATACGAGGGACCTACCATCTTGTAAATAGATGGATGACAACATCCTAACACGCTCATCGCGTGGCTTACCAGGCTATTCCCACTTACAAGCGAATAACACCAAAATTGTACGCTTTTATACATGTCCCGCGGCAATTGCTCACTCCAACGTACTTTTTAAAGAAGACTGGAACATTAAGTTATCTTTATGAGGTATATTATGAAATTAAGGCTACACGTAATGAAGTTGTGCTTCGTAACGTGCCAGTACGAAACTAAACTTAGGATGGAGTGAAATTAAAATATGACAAACCTTGCCGACAAACGAGCAAGTGGGTCACCTGATGGTAAGTGATCACCATGCCCATGTACGCCCACAATACCAAAAGAGTCATGGGCGCGTTGCCGACCTTAAAGGAAAGGGATAATTAAGGGATTGGGAAGGGGAGGGCATTTGGGCCTCCGGATATCTCACTCACCGTACGAAACGCTGCAGCAAGCTGCGACTTTACGTCGGTTTTCTGTGAGACAGTGGTAACGACCTGGACGAGCCGGCCCATTCATGCTGTAGACAAAATTGTGTACAGCGTGGCTCTACCACATTTGTATATGTAGTACCCCGAGATGGAGACGTCAGTACGAAATATCGTGATGCCGATGACGGTCGAAATGCGTCCTTATAGTGAGCGGCTCAATCCGGCAGCAACCAGAGTACACTCAGCAATACCCTAGGACCGTCTTAATTGCGCCAAAGAAGTCACAGCGGGGTTTTTAGGAGGTATACTAGTAGCAGCTTAGGTATTTTAGTTATGTACCCGATTCAGCGGTTATTCAGGTAGACAACTGGGTCGGAAGACTGGTGAGTCTGACATAACCATCCCTCCCTCGGGACTTGGAAGATATCCGCAATAAAAAAAAATGTGATGTCAGTACTTAGAGAATGGACATGCGGAGGCAGCTCTAGCACGGGATCGGTGTGTGGAGTGGTCGCTTCGCGAGCAGTGTACTTGGTAAAATTGTATGGATAGTAACTGCATCGACTTTGAAAGAGAAGCATTGTAGCGATCTTGTTGTTCGACCGGGTTATTACGTGTATCAAATTCAGCTGACAAAATAATTTTGTGTTTGTTCATGGGCGGTGATCATTTAGTATCAGCTAAACCATATGCTGATATAAAAAATATATAGTAAAGGTATACCCATTTTATTGGTAAGTTGAGGGTGTTTAAGAAAATAGAGTTAGATACATTGAAATGAAATGAAATGAAATGAAATAGTTTTATTCATCATGTAGGCAATTAAAATAGCGCTTATGACAAGTCAGTACAAAATAAAGAAACTTATGTAAGTACAGAAATCATATCAGCTAATATATACATAACATACATAGCATCGTCAAAATACACTGGGCAACTATAAAGTTTACAATATTTTTATATTAGTCCAGGATTGTTAAGTATTATTATTATTATTGTTATTTTTTCTCTGTTTTAAAGGTCGATATGGACCATAGGCATTACCGAAACGGCACGTGGTTTAAAACTACCACCGGATCCAAAACGACCCAACCTGAGAAGACCCGGCGAAACAATAACATTTAACATTTAACATTAACTGTTGAAATAATAACAGTGCGATATAGTAGTAGAAGGGTGGTTAATTGTATAAAAGATGTTAGTCATAACTGGAACCCATTTGCCCACGGTCAGTCAGTCTCCAGTTCATTAAGACCAATGTCAGTCGACAGTCTAGAGTTCATGACGACCGCGTCAGAGCTACCGAGCTCTGCTAGTTTACTATTCGGTCTTAGTTATAATTCATAACGAGAATAATCTCTAGTGCATCCTGAAAATATGGGGTTGTAGTCTGAAAAGCAGTCAGTCATATTGTAAAAGTAGCCAATAAAACATGAGTTGCAGTGATTACAGTTGTTTTGTATTTTTTAAATAATACTCTTTTCACGTAAACCCTTACTAGCCTATCCAAGACTTTAATGCATACTACTAGACAAGCTCTGCGGTACATGGAAATTGTACCATTAAGTTGCGGTCGATTGACCGTAACTCAATGTTACCATCTCGTTTACTCTTAACTAGAACCCCTATCACGCTCCCTTTTTGTGAGCTGTCAAACTCGCGCAAAATGTGACTCAATAATACTACTAAACAGTCCGTCTAGTAGAATACATTAAAGTGTTTGTGGCCTATATATATTTCGTTTCGCTGAGTCGTAGAAACAGCCAGTAGCCACAATGTTGAATATTTAACATTTTCCAAAGCGTTTATCCACTTATAATACTTCACCCCCTCCTTATCGACGTGGATAACGCGCACTTTGAGAATAAATGAGATTTCTTTTAAACAGGGATTAGGTTGAGCCCCGTCGAGGGGACCTAAAGTTACTGTGAAAATCGTTAATGCACCTCTCGAAACCATTTTATTTAAGAAATATTAGGAGTGAGAACCTCCGATATTTCTTTTTTTAGTATGTCTAACCACAAATTGTATGTATAAACATAAAAACAAATCTGGATTTTTCTTTATTTTAAAGAGTCTACCTACAAGAGTGTAGTTTAGAAGGTGGTAGGTTGGTACCACCGTTTTGTCTATTTCTGCCACCAAGCAACAGCGTGTAAGCACTGTTGTGTTCCGGTTCGAAGGACATTGAAGCCAGTGAAATAACTGGGTATTATGGAACCTCACAACTTATGTCTCAGGATGACGAGCGCAGTTCAGTGCCATGCAGTGTTCTGTAATCGATAGTCCTGTGTGACGTTGCTTCTTTTTATAGCCAGGCGTGACGTTTAACATCAGGCGAGCGACCTGCTCGTCTCGTCATTCAATTAACTACAAAAAAAAAACTAAAAATTGTTTCCATTCAATTTCAATATGAAATTTATTTACGCTACGGTTTTGGAGCACAAACATCTTAGTCACCTGCACGTGGTACACGGACGAGGCAAAAGCGAAACTTGCCGTTGCAGGCTGTGGGGTTCAGACGTCGCGGGGTCGCGCTACATTATACCAAATCCACCGTCAAATGGCGATGGAAAGGCGGACCCTGCTGCAGCCGGGGTAACGCCAGGAAGAATAAAAAAAAACTACTGTGAGTGTGATAAGGGCAGGTGGAAGTAAGATTAAACATTTCCTACGATTATAGTTTAATTTAAATAAAAAACGTATATTCTTCACATTCATTTAACATAATATTGATATGAAAAGTCCATATATAATATATACTTAAACTTAAGCATAAAAGATCGTACAACAACCATTTAAATAATTGTACTAATTGAAAAGACTCGTTAAGGCTAAAACATCAAATAGATAAGTTTATCAAATATTTAAAATTCTATGTAATTTATACTCGTACACAAAAACTATTCACATAGCATTCTCTTTATTCATTAATTTGATAAGTTTAACGAAAATTTAAAAAGAGACTTCGAAAGTCGACATACCCAACAGTCATACAGATTCCCCCCACATTAAGATACAAGTTTGGAGTTGTGGCAAACTACGATTGACTTCCGTTCTCATAATACCCAGATTTTCCTTATTAATTTTTTGGGGATTGTGTCCGTTTTTGTGTTTTAAATTATTAGCTTACTATAAAATTTCTGAGCGTTTCATATAGCATAGGCAAACGAGCAAGTGGGTCACCAGATGGTAAATGATCTCCACCGCCAATGTACGCCCACAATACCAGAAGAATCATGGGCGCGTTGCCGACCTTAATGGAAACAGTTAATTAAAGGATTGGGAAGGGGAAAGTTTTGGGCCTCCGGATGTCTCACTCACCGTGTGACAGCGTGGCTCTACTACTCAAAAAATCATGATGTGATAGGGGGCGAGCCTATCGCCATACCAGGCATAGTTACAGACTCCGGGCTGATACTGAGCATTTCATAATAGAAAAACCCAATATCCCTTTACCCGACCGGGATCGAACCCGAGACCTCTGTGCCACCGAAGCAGTCGTTTCATCAGTAATTTACTACTATAATTAATTATTATTAGAGAAGCTATGATAGCAGTTTGTTTTTTTTATCTCAATTTATTTTTCGTCATTATACGCAGATAACTAATCTGTTCAGATTAGAATAAATAATTTGGCCAATACTGCCATCGACTCCGTGGCGCAACGGTAGCGCGTCTGACTCCAGATCAGAAGGTTGCGTGTTCAAATCACGTCGGGGTCAGTTTAATATATGGAGAAATCTAGTTTTGATTTTTCCGCCAGTTTTTATTAACCGACTTCAAAAAGAAGGTTTCAAGTTCGTTTTTTTTATGTATGATCACGCATAACTCCGCCAAATGTGGACCAATTTGGATGATTCTTTTTGTATTCGATAGGGTTTACTGCGGTGGTGAGCCAATTTAATAATTTCACCCCTAAAGAGGTGGAATTGGGGATGAAAGACAAACCACCTTTATGCACATAAAGAATCACGGACTCGTTGGCAACCTAAAAGAACCGGGATAATTAAGAGATTGGGAAGGGGAGGGGGACTTAGACCGTCGGATATTCACTCACCGTACAAAACGCAATAGCAATGTGCAACTTCGCGTAGGTTATCCGTGAGACAGTGGTAACAACCCGGTCGAGCCGACCCATGTAGGCAGGATTGTCTGCGGCGTGGCTCTACCACTTAAAATTCAACGTGATTCTGACATAACTAAATTTAATTGAGGCAATGTTACCAGTGCTTAAATTATTTAAAAGCAACAAAAGCGCCGCCTTTAGAACCTATAAAAACAAAATTCCTCCTTTTTTGAATTTGGCTAATAAATTTGGTAAGTAGGTTACTTACTTTACTTACGTACTTTATTGGTGCCCATTCCGTTTACACATAATTCTCAAAAAAATGAAGTTTTTTTCCGTCCAACGGCAGTATTATTCGCATTCTGAAATCGTTTTAACGTTTTCTTAACTAGTCTAAACTGACAGGAATAAATATATTTTAGTTTAACAGGATTAAAATTTAAATAAAACTAGTTTATACGGATTTTATCGCGGTTTAATTTTTATTTATTTATTTATTTATTTTATTTTTCGAAAGCTTTTCAGCCTTCGTGGTCACGGGAGAGACTAAGGTGTAGGTAGTCTCGAAAAGTTAATGTTACATTGGCTACCTTCGTTTTAAAATTATACATTTATTTTTTTATTATTTAAAAAGTTAGTTGACACTAGTCCGATCTACGCAGAAAGAGCTCGGGACTAAAATAAAATTAAACCGCGGTAAAATCCGTATAATTCAATCGATCGAATTATGACATCACAGTATGTATGCAATATATGGCATACTTGTTTTTCATTGATAGTAAGCAAATCTATCTGTAAATAGAATAATACAAGGAACGGCATAAGTCTATAACTGTCCGTACCGTCCATCGAGGCTGATGTACCGTCCCATCGTTCCCACACTCGATTTAAATTTTGTTATTTCACGCTGGCTGAACGCGTTCACTTACTGATTAACCACATTTAGTCGCCTCCACTGGTAAGTTGAGTGGCGACCACACAGATACCGATGACTTGGCATACTGGCATGTCATTGTTACCATATTCTATCACGCAGGCATCGAATAAAGTGGAAGAGACACGCTGTAAACAATCTTTTCTACAGATTCAATGGACCGGCTTGACCGGCTTGTTACCACTGTCTCACAGAAAACCGATCTAATGTAGCGGCTTGCTGCTACGTTTCGTACGGTGTGAGATATCCGGAGGCCCAAATTGTACAACCTTCCCGATCCTTTAATTATGCCTTCTTTTAAGGTCGGCAACGTGTCCATGATTCTTCTGGTATTGTGGGCGTTCATGGGCGGTGGAGGTCACTTATCATCAGATGACCCATTGCTCGAAAGGCTTATGCTATATAAAAAAAGTGTTGGCCTGTTTTATGACCCATCGCTTTCCTGATACTTCGGGCTATATCACAGAAAAATTGCATGACGTGGCTTGCTAGCGTTTCGTATGGTGAGTGACATTTCTAAAGGCCCAAAGACCAAGCCCATTCTTCTAGCATTCATGGTGTCCATGGGCGGTGGAGATCACTTACCATCACGTGATCTAATTTCTCGTTTACTGGCTTCTGTGATAAAAGCCTATAGTCTAGTCCAGTTCATGGACTACCTGTGTGCAAAATTTCATTCAAAACCTTTTAGCCGTTACGGCGTGATTGACTAACAAATATCCAAATTCACAAACTCACAAACATCCTAACTTTCACATTTATAATAGTACTAGGATAGTAGGATTGTTGGATATACTAGTATTAGGAGTAATTTACGTTTCGAATGAATCTTCGTAAATGTAGGATTGTCGAAAAAGAATATACCCTTTTATACTACAAAGTATTTACTGTTTTATTACAAATAATCATAAACATACGCATCGGAGTAGACACCAGAGAGCAGAGAACATTTTTATGGCGGGAAGCGTAAAAGCGGTTGCAGACGGCAAACCACAGATTATATTATGCTTAATGAAGGCTTTATGTATATGGTAGCGTTCCGATCACATCAATAAAGTAAAAATTACATTTTATTTATATATATTTTTATTTATAATACTTTATTGTACAACACTTAAAGTACAAACATGTAAAAAATAATAATACAAATAATAGTACAATTGGCGGCCTTATCGCGCAGGGCAATCTCTTACTGGCAACCATAGGATGGAGATAAGAGAAGAAGTAAGAGTACACATTCAGAGAACTAAGCGCGAAATGATCTTAGAACCGTTGAACTTTTCTTACTAGTTGCGCTCTGGAACCATATGGGTCAGTATAAATATTTAAAAGTTATTTTGACTAGAGGCTCTAGTGGTTGCTTAGTTATCAAGTGTTATGGGACGTAGCTCAACGACTCCGTGGCGCAACGGTAGCGCGTCTGACTCCAGATCAAAAGGTTGCGTGTTCAAATCACGTCGGGGTCAAACGCATTTTAGAGCGAATCAGTTTAAATAATATACTAGTAGCTCCATGTCTTTTGCTATCACAAATATTATTCCGACTTGTCACTGACTAAATATAATATCGTATCGTCATTCCACTTGCCCGTATCCCACTTATAGTGGGGTCAGCGTAACATGCCTTTGTAACACATGTTACAAAATGATTTGGCTTATAGTTTTTACGACCGACGGCTTGACGTTACCCCTCTGGTGAGAAAAAAAGCCAGACCCAAAACAAATATTTGTTTGGAATCGAACCCACGTTTCACAGTCTAGTATTTTAGTCTGATCGTATAACACTTTAAAACAGCTATTATTGTCGCCTTTGAACGGTGAGGCCGTTTAGAACAATTAAAATATCACAGTGTTGGTGTCAGTTTATTGTGTTAGGCTATGTGGTCGCTGTCGCCGTAAAAGGACGTAACTAATGTAAAAGTGTACACATAATTGTATCTATATACGGTATTATTTTGTTTAATTGCCCCTGTATAAGGACTAGGCTTGTGTTACCGGAATTTTAATAATAATACTAAATCAACACTTAAACTCATTGGGCTGGTAGTTGCATTATCGTCTAAATTCTGTTAAAAATACAATTTATATACCTCGATTAACAGTTCGATACAAAAGCCTGTCATTCCCAAGTCATTGAATATTCTTTCGGTAATATTTAAAATTTGACCCGTCGTCGCGTCGGTTGTTCTGTGGGAACAATTACGACGAGTTGATTGAATGACGAAACTTTACACTTGATGGCTGCGCGAGGAGAATTGTAATTATTCACACTGCTAACGAAGAGTGATAATTGGACAGGAATCTGTAACATTCACGTCATTTTGATTAGAAATTTCACAGTTGAAACGTATATGACAGCCTCCGTGGGACAGGTGAGCCGGCTGCGAAGCGAGAGGCCGCGGGTTCGATTACCACACCGAGACAAATGTTTGTGTGATCCACAGATATTTGTTTCGTGCCTGGGTGTTGTGGGACCGTCTCTGGTATTTCGTGATACCCACGATACAGGTTATCTAAGTGTGGGGTCACGACTATGTGTGACTGTTGGATGTATTTATTTTTATTATTGTATCTCTGAAAGGGTAGGCAGAGGTGCTACTACAATAGCGGCACTTTAAGATGGTACTATTGGGCCGTACGTAGTACATGATTTTTTCTAAATATTGACTCCGTGTGTTGCGGTCTTTGTGGGAAAACATTGGTGTACTTTATTAACCGAGCGGTAAATAAGAGTTTCTGGATGTTAAATGAGACTAACTTTGAATTACCATTTCGAATGAAAAAAGAATTATTATAATGCTGTTGCGTTTCGTATGGTGAGTGAGATATCCAGAATCCTCGTCCCAATTACATCCATGATTCTTCAGGTTTGTGGATGTACATTGGTGGTGGAGATCACTTACCATCCGGTGACACAAATCCAAATACACTTAGAGAAAAGTTATGTTTTATTATGCATACATAAAAAAACAATGTTGGCGTCGTATTGAGAATCACCTCCGTTTTTTCATCAGTTTAAAATCAATTTGGAATAGAAAAATTACACATGTTTTGCCGGGGTCGGAATTTGCGCCCGGTATGGCGATAGGCTCGCCCTCTTTCACATCATGGGATGGCAATAAGCTCGGGGAACCATGGGTGCAGCACTAATTGCACCTCTGTTTACATGATGGCGAGAGCTTAATCCAGGCGAATTGAGGGCCTACTTCTTTTAAAGCCGGATGAAAATAAGGTTGTCATGCCTAGCTCCTGCAAGAGTTGAGATTACAAGGATGAAGATGAGGCCCTAAAAAATACGGCAATATCCTGGAGTGGCTCCAATATTGTAATGCACGGAGTTGTGTTCAGACGCACAACAGTGGCGTCTTGTGCAGGTTGTTACTTAGTGCTTAAGACAGACCTTAAGAAAGTGTTGGTAGTATTGTCTTGGAGTTTTTATTCCTCTTTTTTTCGAGAGTTATTTTCTTGGTTTTCAACAGACGCAAAAAAAAACAAAGAAGTTCTAGATTCGTCTGTATTTTTTATATTGTATGGTAACCCTGTATTATAATACAGGGTTACCATACAATATAAAAAATACATTTATGTACCGATTGTTATGAATATTTCACTAACAGTAAACTAATAAGCTAAAAATTAACTTAATCAATTTTCAGTCGGTGCTATTGCACTATTAAACTATTAAGTTTAATGTTCATTGATTGATACTGCCGTTAAGTTTATTTTTAGCTTTTTAGATTTTTTGGACTCGGTTTTATTTCGTGTTATTGACTTTTCAGTAATAATTTTTCAAGCTGTTTGTAATGTTTAATTTTTTTACATTAAATACAGACCAATAGGTTTATTTATCTGATTTTAAACCTGCACATTCCGTTACAATCCCAAAAACAAGTGATAAGTCAGACACTCGACGCTGCGCTGGTGTAAATTGAAAACATGTCAAGCCTCAGGCGCGAATTGATATTCTAATGAGACGGCGCTTTTCCCGCGCTTGCATTCACGAGTACCTTATACTAAGCCCTTTATTTGGACAAGTACTTGATGTGCCGTTAGCTTGTTGAAAATTGCTTGTAAAACACTAGTTTCTAACTTTCTACATGTCTTGCAAGCATTGAATTTTATAGCTATCGGTGAACGAGCCAGTGGGTCATCTGATGGTAAGTGATCTCCACCGCCCATGTACGTCCACAATATCAAAGAATTATGGGCTTGTTGCCGACCTTAAAGGAAAGGGATAATTAAGGGATTGGGAAGGGGATGGGGATTAGGGCCCGGATAGAGATACCCGGGACCCAAATCCGTGTGTGAGAACGCACCGTACGAAACGCAGCAGCAAGCCGCTACTTTATATCGTTTTTCGAGTCGAGCTAGCGCCTTCATGCTTTAGATAAAACTGGCTAGAGAATGAAGGCGCCTTTGAGTTTGCCAATGTTAGTAATCAATCACGCCTTAACAGCTGAACGGATGTTTACCACACAGACTATGTACCTGGATTAGGACATAGTGTTTTTGTCTCAGTAGTGTATTCCCATGGAATGTTATATAACTAAAACAACTTTCAAACCATAAGAAACAACGTTGACATCAGTCCAATAACTTTAGGCGCTACGATGCAATAACTCATTCACGCGGGTGGAGCTGCGGCAAAAAGCCAGGTTATTTATAAATCTCTAGTACAAACCCGACTAGTAGAGCACAGAAGCCAATAAGACAGGTGCTTGGGTCAGGGAGCCAACGACCTGCTTCACTGATCGTGAGGCCGACCGCAGACTACCCACCGCTGTGCCGCGCCGCCGCCAATAAACCGCAATTATTATTACTCTCCAGCCAACATTGTACGTGCTTTATTAATATAAACTTTGAAGCACACTTTTTCAAATTGCCCAACGTGAGCAAAGGATTGAGTGGT
Organism: Mimas tiliae; assembly: GCA_905332985.1. Taxonomy (NCBI): domain Eukaryota; kingdom Metazoa; phylum Arthropoda; class Insecta; order Lepidoptera; family Sphingidae; genus Mimas; species Mimas tiliae. The sequence goes on along the minus strand of HG995256.1, from coordinate 2,459,057 downwards.
CCAGATGAACGACGCGTGATAGCGCAGGCGGAGCCCACATCAGAGCTTGGTGACAAAAATAAAAATGACTCGCCTAGAACTTGGCTTGACACACGGCCGTGTGTCTAGATTCTATCATTGTTGTAATTAATTGGGCATGTAGAGAGGATGGATGAAAGAAGATTGACGAAACAAATATACATGGCAAGTGTGAATGGTACAGTTGGGAGGGGAAGGCCTCGACGAACTTTCATAGATCAAGTTCAAGTTAAAGTTATTCTCGAGAAAGGCCAGGTCAGGAGTACCCTAAACCGACGTGCATGTATGAACAGTTTAATGAGACTGAATGATGCCAAAGAGGTATGCAAGGATCGTAGCAAGTGGAAATCCGTTGTCTCTGCCTACCCCTATGGGAAACAGGCGTGAGTTTAAGTATGTATGTATGTAGTAATTTAAACAAATTTAAAAAATAATCCTATGCACAGAAAAGGCCGTGACTAATTACTGTCACAGGCAAATGTTTATTTTAGTAATGTAGAACATAAATCACATGAGGTAGAAGGGACAGTGAGTGATGACCATGGTTTTGTACCTGATATGATCTTATCTGATCGAGTTGTATCATGTTTCATTCTTATAGACTACAAGATTAAAGTGTATGGAAACTGGTGTAATTTTTTGATTATACTCATTCGTTACAGACCTTACTATTAATAACAAAAAATATAAAACTAAAAAGCTAAAAATAAAGCACAATAATTTTAATTCGGTGGTACTGTAGTTTCTGGTTTAGTCGGGTTGCGAGGTATTTGAAGAGCGAAAAAAAATAGAAAAGAAGTAAAAAGAGTATGGAGAGAAAATTGTGATTTTAGCTCCTGATAAAAAGGAATGTTATCAGTTTCACCTCTCTGGCATTGAATCGTAGTGCATGCACAAATAAACTGAATTAGATGCGTTTTTTTAATTTGAATACTGGTTGAATCGATATAGTAGCTATATAAACAAAAACAATTAAATCAATACAAACTATAATATAACTACTTGCATATTGCTATTTCAATAGGAATATAAATCCACTAAATAATAATACTAGCTTTGTATTATTCACGTCCCACTGCTGGGCACGGACCTCCTCTACTGAATGAGAGGGGTTAGGCCTTAGTCCACCACGCTGGCCTATGCGGGTTGGCAGACTCCACATACCTTCGAAACTCTTATAAAGAACTTCTCAAGTATGAAGGTTTCCTCACGATGTTACCTTCACCGTTAAAGCAAGTCATAATTAACAATGAATACACACATAACATAGATAAGTCAGAAGTGCAAATCTAAATGCCAATGATATGTTTCATATTGCTAAATCCTATTAAATCTACTATTGCGTTAACTCCAGTGAAGATAGTGTTAACTCTTAGATTGGCCCTTGCTGTTGTCGGTATACACGTTCAGCGAGCGCGGGCTGTAATGGTACTACTGTCTATCAATTACTTGAAGTAACAACACTAGTACCGGAGAAAGCGCTTTTGCTACTGGCGAAACGGGCCACAGAATCCGTTTAAAAGTGTTTATTTCGGTAGACTACATTTAAATAGAACTAAATAGGATATCCTTGTATTTTTACTTGGCACGGCAAAGGGACTACTACACTGCGCCTGACTTGAAGCAGTATAATTTAAGAATAATGTCGAGGAACGTAATGTCACGCACTATTTTGTTCCGGTTTGAAGGTTATTGAAGCCAGTGAAATTACTGAGTGAAGTCCAAACTTCTTAGGCTTCAATGGACTGGACTCACCTTGGTGTAAGAAAGAAGGCTTTAAGTATAGCATAAACTATACGTCGACGATGGATATTACTTCTTTATATTACGCTTCTTAATCAATTATACTATTTCATGTATTTATTAGTTAAATCATCATACTTATATTATAAATGTGAATGAAAGTTTGTTTGTTACGCTTTCAAGCGAAAACTACTTAACCGATCCTCATGAAACTTTGTACACATATAAGAAAAAAGATATAAATAGATATTCTGTTTTATGAAAAAAAGAATATCTATTTGTTTCTTACGCTTTCACGCCTAAATCACTGAACCGATTTTGATGAATTTTGATGTACAGATAGATGGAACCCTCAAGACGGTTATAGGCTACGTTTTATTTCGGAAAAGTCTAATCACGCGGGCGTACCGCGAGCAAAAACTAGTTATTCTATACATGAATTGCTGTGTATGTAGACAGCCTCCATATCGCAGTGGGTGAGCAGCCAGCTGTGAAGCGAGAGGCCGCGGGTTGACAGAATGGCACACCTCCAAAGTTACGCTAAAGCATTAAACCAATGACGCTAACGATTGGCTTAGTTATATGCTTTAAAGACTAAAATCTTTAAGCAACCGTCACGGAGTTCTGAAGCTGAAACCTAGTCTGGAACCCAATGGAGCAAATAAAAAATAAAATAAAATAAGCCTTTATTGCTTTATTTGCTGTTCTACAAGTTTACAATACACACATTTTTCTTATTAATATAATAATAATAATCATTAATTGGTAGTTGGATCAAAAGTCAGATACAGAAGGCTGTATTATTGGACACGGCACGCATTGTGAGGAGGTTACTCACTCTGGGGTCCTAACCAGCGGTGGCTTGGGTCTTAGGCCTTGCCATTGGAGGGTGATACTTTTTATTTATTTTTATTTTTGTTTTTTTTTAATTAATTTAATATTTAGAAATGTAAAAAACCTTAAATATAATAAAGAGTAGATACATATATATATAGATATAGATCGCCTACACGATCTGTTTCACTTTACAGCTTATCTTCCGACAAAGGCCTCCTCTAAAGCTTGCCATTTCTGCCTGTCTCTCGCTGTTCTCGTCCACTCTGGATCCGCTACCTTTTTGAGGTCATCTTCCCATCTTTTTGTTTGTCGCCCTTTACTTCTTTTCCCATTCCTGGGATACCACTCTGTTATGGTTTTTGTCCATTTTCCATTCGTATCCCTAAGCATATGTCCAGTCCATTGCCATTTTAAGGTTTTACAAGTTTTCTTTGCATCCTTGGAGCAAGTATTGCATTTCAAATACTTGGGAAGCCACATCAGACTTGATAATAAGCTGACGTCTGAGATACCATCGCGTATTACTAGGCCGCTATAAATTTCGGATGACAACCTGATCGTGTCAGGAGATCTCATAACTTGAAGCTAGAGACTCAATTAAACATCTATGAATCGCTCATGTAACCGGTTCTTTTATATAGCGCAGTCATGGTGCCTCTACAAATCAATCATCAGGAAACTTGACACATTATTTTTTGTGTTAGTTATAGATGACGAGACGAGCAGATCGCTCGGCTGATGGTAAGTGTCACGCCTGTCCATAAACAGGAGCAACACCAATCAGAACTTCGAACTATGAAGAACTGCGCTTGAGATACGGTGTTAAGTTTCACAATGCCCAGTAATTTCACTGGCTTCAATGACTTTTAAACCGAAACACAACAGTGTTAAAACACCAGCTACCCAAATGGTCTCTCGCTCCATCTTAAAGGTTGAATGGCAGGATCGCGTACCTAATACCGAGGTTCTACGCCTTTAAAGTTTATGACATGGAAGCTCTACTTACGACAACTGAAGTTTTTTTTAGCAGAGGTTGGCAAATGAACAAGTGGGTTACGTGATGGATAAGTGATCTCCACCGCCAATGAACATCAATACCTTAAGAATTATGTCAATAATTCCTAGTTGCCGACCTTAAAAGAAAGAGATTGGGAATGGAAAGAGGATTTAGGCTTCTGAATATCTCGCTCACCGTACGAAACGCAACAGCAAGTTACTACTTCACATCGGTTTTCTGTGATACAGTAATCACAACCCGGTCGAGCCGGGCATTCATGCTGTAGAGCAGAGGTTCCCAAACTCTTTTTTCCATATTCCACTTTCAAAATTTTATTACAGTAAATCTTATAAATAAATCTATAAAGTAGCTATTGCTATTATTGGGATCTTTATGTTTAATGTTTATGTTTATGAAATGAATTTTCGCCCTTTTCCAGAAATGGAGAAGCATGACTCCCATGGGAACCATTGGGAATTAATGACTATATTCATTAAATTCATTCATTTAAGTTCAGTTTAGGTATGTCATGCTCGCTCTAATGTCTGTGCTTGCGGCGGCGTCTTGTGACGGGTCGGTCACTTCCCTGTAACATGGTTAAGGAGGCCGATGGCTGGCACATGCGTCATAATCGTGAACGGGTGCTGCTTGTGTGGACTGGTCTGCTCAAACTGTTATTTATTGTTATAATTTTTTTTCTTTATGGTCCTAATTTATTCATCGTGGTCATGGAACTCATGGTCAATAATCATTATTTTGTTATAATGTTCCTCTTGGCACAACTGAGCTGCTTTAACTCAAATCAAATTGTATTAATGTAGTATCAATATTGTAACTCAGTTTTGAACAGAGCAAAGTTAGAGTTTCTTGTCTGTTCTTCTCTAGCGAAACAGCATCCCGAACTGGCGGTAGAGTTAAAATTTTAAGAGTAAAAATTTGACTGAATCTAAATGATGTATAACATTTTATGGATTCAATAAATAATTTGAATTTGAATTTGAGTCTCCTGTGGATCACTTTGAGAAATATTACTTACTTAAAGCTAGTGTTCATGATCATTTAAAAAAGAATGCCTAGCTATTAAACACAAAACTTCTAGTAATGTGGTCAAGACGCCGGAAACTCGGCTCGTAGATACAGATCGACAAACGAACTGTCAAGTCGACACTCGTTTGGACAAATTGATGGGCCTGCCCGAAACTAGTTTGAACCCACGACCACAATGAAGACATACATAATACTACTGTATAATATACACATTTAGATCGGGTTTATAGCTCCTACCTAAATCGTAGATTATATTATCGATTTCTAGTAACAGTTTTGTAGATATGTTTTTTATAAGGTCCCTGCTACGCGAGAGGCCGTTTTGGTCGGTACCACCGCTTTGTCTATACCGCCAAACAGCAGTGTGTAAGCACTGTTTTATACCGATTTGAAGGACATTGAAGCCAGTGAAATTACTGGGCGTTATTTTACTTAATATCTTATGGCTTGGGGTGATGAGCGCAGTCCAGTGTCATGCAGTGCTTTGTTATTTAAAGTTCTGTGTGGCGTTGCTTCTGTTTATGAGCAGGCGCGGCGCTTACCATCAGGCGAGCGACTTGCTCGTCTCGTCATTCAAGCTAATAAAAAAAAAGATACATATTTGTGTTTTGGCGCAATTGCCTCAATGGCACAGTTGTAATGCGTACGCGTTACGTTTTTGTTGAATTCAAATAAAAACTAAACCCGTTACAATTTATTTAATTTAGAAATCAAATATATAGTAATTTATTAGAATCATTTTTTAGTAACGCACGTAATTATAAATATAAAAAACAATCAGTTGTCCACAGTTTGTAAAGCGCGGCCAACAAGGCTAAGATCTGTGGACCAAACTGCCAAAACAAACAATAGGCTAGTTGACACATTTTTGAAATAGGTCTTATTTTGTTAATGAGGCTTTTCTGGATCGTTTTTTTTATTATATCGTATTTTTCAGAGCTTTATAAAACAACAAAACTTTAATTCAAATTTTAATTTTTCATGAACATACGACAACGCCGTCGACTATGTTGGCCTATAGATTATCTGTGCAATGACGACACATTATTTGTAAATAAATACGCGTGTAAAAAAAAGATCATGATTTGTAATAAATTACACGGTAAATATAATAATTATCATTACTGTATAGTGTGTAATGCAAAAACATATCCATAAAGACTCCAGAAAAGTTGTGGATCAGACTATCTTGTGAAATTAATATGCGCAACACTTGGTTAAAACTTACCAAAAGGGGTCCTTTATCGTTATCGACTGAAAGTCAAATTTATTTTTGCGAAGAGCACTTGGATGTAAGTATGTATTTACATAATATCGTATTATTTTTGCTACAAGAGTCCACAACATGCGATTTGCGAGTGACATTTTGTTGTTTACAAATTGTCTGACGTCACGATCATAGCGGTAGCGTTTTCGAAGTTTTAAGCTATAGATAAAAATATATATTTTGTAAATTGAATTTTAAAAACATTTTCTACCTTATTTTTTTTCTTCTTTTTTCATTTTTTTTTAAATTGATATATTTGGGTTCCTAAAACCAAATACTGTAAGAAATAAACAATTCATTATTAAATTTTGGCATAAGTCAACTAGCCTATTGTGGACGGACAGTCGATGGTTTAAGAGGGTTTAAATTTTTTATGTCACACCACGATACAGTTTAATTTAGGACAGGACTATGTGTGTGTGTTGGGTGTTAATTATTTATTAATTTACCCCTTTCAGAATACAGGCGTGAGCTTATGTTATATTTTTCTCACAGATGTTATCTTATTCGAAGTTTCCAAATATGTATTTCGTACGATCGAATGATTTAAATGAATAATATAAGATATTATGTATGATTTTTTTACGTTATGAATATAAATGAGACAAGGAATTTCTACTAACGAATTAATTTATTATACATATAGCACATTTTTATGATAATACAATAATAGAGATGTAACGTGGGTGAGTAAAGTTTTGTGAATTTTGGGCTATCTATATTTTCTGGCTAATGATTAGACGCTAAGGCAATGTTGCTTTTTTTATTAACTTTGACAAAGAGACGAGCACATCGCTTGCAAAACTACGCCAACCTATAAATAATACAACCAGTTCATAAGTCTCATAATGTCCAGTAATTTCATTGGTTTCAATGTCCTTGAAATCGGAACACAACAGTGTTACAACACGGCTGCTTTTGCTTTTGCAGTGATAAGTCTCATAATGTCCAGTAATTTCACTGGTGTCCATGTCCTACAAACCAGAACACAACAGCGTTACAACACGGCTGCTTTTGCTTTTGCAGTGTTAAGTCTCATAATGTCCAGTAATTTCACTGGTGTCCATGTCCTACAAACCAGAACACAACAGTTTTACAACACTGCTGCTTTTGCTTTTGCAGTGTGAAGTCTCATAATGTCCAGTAATTTCATTGGTTTCAATGTCCTTCAAACCAGAACACAACAGCGTTACAACACTGCTGCTTTTGCTTTTGCAACTTTTGAAGAAAGTGCATATTATGTAAACTGTTATATTTTTATTCGCAAACCCGTTACTAGACAAGTCCATTAACTTAACTGCGAATTTAATGTGTGGAATCTGGCGCCCCACTGAGCGTTTCTGAGTTATATGTGTTGAGATATGTTAATCTCCTTGCCGATGCTACGTAAACGTGTGCCTCTAATGGCCCAGTTAAACGTCGCGTGACAGCGCGAGCAGAGCTACGGACGAAGAGCAATCTACTCAAATTCATATTCAAATCATTTATTCTGTAAATTGGATCATTAATATCACTTTTACATGTCAATATTTTTTTATGCTACATTACATTTAAGACGTATAATACGCGCGCGCACACACACACACACACACACACACACACACACACACACACACACACACACACACACACACACACACACACACACACACACACACACACACACACACACACACACTACTGCTTGTCGAGCAGACATTACTGAAAACCGACATAAAGTACCGGCTTGCTACTGCATTTCATACAAAACATCATGAGTGAATATCATGAGGCTCAAATCCCCCTCACCTTCTCCTCTGCCATAAAAATGACGTGGCACGTCTTATACACGAGTAGATTGCGCCCCGTCCGTGGCTCGGCTCGCGCTACGATACCACGTTTAACAGGACCATACTACGTAGTGTTGAGTAGGCCATAATTTTTAAATGAATTTGTAAGAGTAGCCTGTTTTTTATACTGAGCCGGTACAATGTCCCACTTCAAATGAGGCGAGGCGTCTTGAAGTTCACTCTACCACTTACGCATTACTACTGCGCCACCGAGGCAGTTAAAAGAACGTCCTGTACATAGGCTCATACGCACTCACACCTGTAATCCCCGAAGGGGTAGGCAGAGGTGTAACCAGTACACCCACATTTCGCCGAGCGTATCTCCGTCCCATTATGTGATAGGGGGCGAGCCTATCGCCATACCGGGCACAAATTCCAGACTCCGAGCTGATACTGAGCTTTTCGTAATAGAAAAACCCAATATCACTTTTACCCGACCCGGGGATCGAACCCGAGACCTCAGCGTCAGCCTCAGTCGTAACGCGTACGCATTACAACTGTGCCACCGAGGCAGTCAGGCCACAGACTTACAGTCGAGGGAGTCACCGAGACCCTTTTCCTAATTAAACATATTATTCGTATCTTCCTAGTAGAAATTCTTATCGTAAGTAATCTGTTTAAAACCTTATGGGTCACATAAACTATTCGTAATTACATTTTTGCCTGAGATTACATTCTATTCTATTCTCCGTATGCGATGAGAGTCCAAATTCGGAGCATTTTTCTCTCATTAGAGACATTATTAGTAAAGGTCTTGCACGGCTGGATGTCTGTTTATTGATATTTATTTGGAAATCACCCGGTTGCTCTTGTTTTTTAAATGAGTTCAAAAAAAGGAGGAAGGTTTTCATATCGTCGATTTTATTTATGTATGTATTACTCGAAGACGCCTGGACCGATTCGAGAAATTCTTTTTTTTTAAGGGTATAACACCCAGGCTGCCCATTGGCACCAAGTCAGGATCTGATGATGGGATCCCAGAAAAATCGAGGGTAACCCTCAAATTGTATGGGGACGCATAATGTGTTTTATATATTTTCTTATAGTTTAATGACGTCTCGTAGTTGTACGTACTAAAAGCACGATTTATTTAAGATATGAATTCTTCGATATTAACAGTCTTTTAACTATAACGCTAAAAGAGGGGTGTAATAGAAACATTTGTCTGTGTATTCAGTATACATTTACAGTCAAAATAGTATATGTAAGCCATATCAGAGCACACTTGCGAAGCTCTACTCATTTAAGCAAAAGCTAAGTCGCCGTGGCCGAAATCGGCTTGGAAGACATCATCACCAGCATTCACAGAACACAAAAAGTGTTTGTACAATCGGAGCTCCCAAACTTAAGTCGCCAAATTTCGGTTTTACCTGAAACTCTCATAATAAAACCATGTATGTCCTATAATTGCACCAAAATTATTTCAATTAAATTGGACTCCGTATAAATCATGAAATTCCGTCACAATTTATCATCGAAATTGTCTTTACAAATAAAATTCAGGGCAAAAACTCGCCTTCCAACATCCTGCATTTGGGCCAATCAATCAACCCGCCCGAGATCTTTAAGCGGTACATTAAAGTTCAGATTTGGTGGGCAAAAACTCACACGGTCTCGCCGACGCGACGCTCGGACTCTCGCATATTGCCCGATGCAGAGGCGGATCAGGAATGGTGTGGGGGTCAATTTTGTTAATCTTTATGGCGGCGGGAATCAATTATTCCTGTAATAATATTGGCCGTGTATTTTATTAATTATGCAGCGATAGCTCAGCGGCGAGTGATACCTGCCGAGAAAAAAGTACAAGTTCAATACCAGCCCTAAGTATGCATCTCTGACCTTTCCAAGTGACTTGTGTATTCATTATTAATTATTGTTTGGTTTAACGATAAAGGAAACATCATGGGGTCACCTGCATACTTGAGAAGTTCTTTATAAGAATTTTAAATGTATGTGAAGTATACCTACCCTCATTAAACCAGCGTGGTCTAATCCTTACTATTTGTAAGGAAGACCTGTACCCAAAGCAGTGGGACGTATATAATACAGGGACCCAATAGTCACACACATATTCCTGACCCCACACTAGGCTAACCTGTATCGTGGATATCAAGAACTACGAGGGACTTGCGGTCCCAGAACACCCAGACCCGACACAAATATTTGTGGACTACACAGACATTTTGTCTCGGTATGGGAATCAAATCCACGGCCTCTCGCTTCGAAGCCGGCTACTCGCTCATTGCGCCACAGAGGTAGTTTGCTTGGGGCTTCCCCTGCGTAAATGGAAAGACATTAAGAAGTTTCCGGGCATTATAGGCAGGCATAAAAAGGAAGTCTTATACCAGTTCATGGTTTACCTGTGTGCCAAATATCCAATTCCGTTTAGTCGTTAAGGCGCACTTGGGTAACAAACACCCAAACTTTCATATTTATTATATTAGTAGAGTAGATAGTCTCAGGTCTGCGGCTTACGTCACGATTTTACTTAATATTTTCAAATAAAATATACAAAATATAAACTCCGGTAGCAATACACGTATACCGTCCTACGTGCGTCGAAGGATGCCACCGCGGGAGGTTTTGGGGACCCTTTAACCCCGCCTGGATCCACGCCTGTCAGAAACTCGGGTAACGTGAGTAAATGTGTATTATTAAGCTTTTTGTATGTATGTACATACTTAATGACGGGTAATGGATGCCGATGATATGTAATGTGTTTTTTGTTATATATAAAGTAGTATTTGGATGATTGAGGAGGAAGTTAGGGTCTTGTAGTCTTTAGGTGGAAATTGCACTGAAAACTATCTAACTAAGCTGTCTATTTAACAGATGGTGGAATGGTGGTCTGCCACCAGTCACTTCAGAGAGTGTATGTTTGGGTTACATTATTAATGCTATCATTGCGCCACTGGGACTATTCCCAGTGGCGCAACAGGTGAGTAGTCGGCTGTGAAACGAGAGGCGCGGGTTCGATCCCCGCATCGAGACAAATGTTTGTGTGATCTACAAATAGTAGGCTTTCGTCTGGGTCTTTTTTCTTACTAGCTTGAGTGACGAAACGACCAGGTCGCTCGCCTGATGGAAAGTGCCACGCCTGCCCATAAACAGAAGCAACACCACACAGAATTTTTAAATTACAAATCACTGTATGGCATTGGACTGCGCACGTCACCCATAGACATAAGATGTTAAGTCTCATAATTCCCAGTAATTTTACTGGCTTCAATGTCCTTCAGACTGGAACACGCACTGTTGCTTGGCGGCAGAAATAGACAAAACGGCGGTACCAACCCAGACAGCCACTCGCATACGAGGGACCTACCATCTTGTAAATTGGGTATTGTGGGACCAAAAAAAAGTAACTGATACGTGGTTTTTATTTATTTATTATGTTTTTGTTTTACTCTCAATCCAGTCCCTAACAACTTGTGGTCTAAATCTAGCAGAAAATTGCCATTTTAATTCGTTAAAAACTTGGAAATTAACCTCAATAACGCAATTATTATCTTACTCAGGAATCCTTGCTTATTTACGTTTGATTACAGGTTCTTTCGCTTTAATTCGGAGTGAACACGTTATTCTCATATCACGATCCTTGCAATTAGTTGGCCACAGAGCAGAGTCGCGACCGCCCCTTCGAGTTTTGGGGCTTGAAGAATTCGCATGATCTCACCGGTATCGCACATTACTACAGAGGATCTGCTTAAACCGTTTTTCGTTCATCCTTTTGTCAAAGTGATCCTGCACTTGATGGTATACATACATACTCGCTCACGCCTGTAATTCCCGAAGGGGTAGGCAGAGGTGTAACTAGTACACCCACATTTCGCCGAGCGTATCTCCATCCCATGATGTGATAGGGGGCGAGCCTATCGCCATACCGGGCACAAAATCCAGACTCCGGGCTGAGCATTTCGTAATAGAAAAACCCAATACCACAACCCGACCCGGGGATCTAACCCGAGACCTCAGCGTTGGCCTCAATCATAACGCGTCATTACAACTGCGCCACCGAGGCAGTCGATGCTATAGATGTTTATATACATGGTATATATGATTATGTGAGTGGTAGAGCCACGCTGTAGACAGTTATGTCTACAGCACGAATGAGCCGGCCGACCGGATCGTTACTACTGTCTCACAGAAAACCGACATTAGACCGAAAGTAACCGCTTACTGCTGCGTTTCATAGGGTGAGTGAGATATCCGGAGGCCCAAATCCAATTCCTCTTCCCTTTCCATTAAGGTCGGCAACGTGCCCATGATTCTTCTGGTATTGTGGGTGTTCTTATCGGTGAAGATCATTTACCAACAGGTGAGCCACTTGCTCGTTTGCCGGCCTATGCAATAAAAAAAACCATGCCTTGCACTGCAAATGCCCCAATGGATCGTACGTTCACAATTAAAGCCGCCGAACTGGGATTTGAATTCAGGACCTTGTGGTTTTTAACATACTATTCCTTCTCGTAATTGGGTCTTGATAATAAAGGAACATAAATGTTATCACGATTAACGTAAACCGTGCAGTAATTGTGTTGTATTATTACGTGGACAAAAGTTTTTAAATTACCTCGAGATGAACTTGAAGATGACCCTCATTAAACGCTTTTGTTTCAAGACTGTTTTATACATACATAAACTCACGCCTGTTTCCCATAGGGGTATGCAGAGACAACGGATTTCCATCCTTGCATACCTCTTTGGCCTCAGTGACTCATGAAATTTTTCATCACCCCCCCTATCACATAAGGGACGGAAATACGCACGGCGAAATGTGGGTGTACTGGTTACACCTCTGTATACCCCTTCGGGGATTACAAATCCCGTCTAGTACGGTACGTTTCCAGCGTTGATTTCTACCACGCACATGGGAGCTGGGAGCTCTCTGCCTCCCTATTTCTTATTATACTACTATCGACAGGGCAGCAGGCACCTAAGGATTAGCACCATTGAATCGCCGTAGTTACGGACTGTTGCTCTCGCTTTCTTGTTACATCACCCTGTCTAGGGAGACAGGGCCCGAAAAATCGTGTACAGTAATAGCGGTTTTCGTAATACGCCAAGAGTTTAGTAGAGAGTGGAACGGACTATCAGGACAAATTATTTACTTGGAGGTCGTCAACGACTCTATATTTTATCTGGTTTTGGGGGTGTTCGTGGACAACGAAGTTTACTTACCATCAGGTGACCAACTTGCTCATTTACTTGCCGTTGTTTTAAAAATGTGTTGAATTTCTTTCGACAGTCGCTTTTGTCTATACTTTACTAGCTTTTACTCGCGGCGCCACCCGCGTGAATGCTTTTTCCGGGGTAAAAAGTAGCCTTGTTCTAATCCAGGTGCATGCAGCATGGTATGTGTGCCAAATTTCATCTAAAACCGTTCAAATATCCAAATTCAGATTTATAACATACTAGCTTTTGCTCGCGGCTCCGCCCGCGTGAACGGCCTTTTCCGGGATAAAAAGTAGCCTATGTCAATCGGGGATAGAGTAGCTTCCCAACAGTGTTTTTTTTTTCTAATCAGTTCAGAAGTTTCGGAGCCTATTCAATGCAAACAAACAAAAAAACAATCAATTCTTTCCTCTTTATAATATTAGTATAGAAATGAAGGAGAAAGTTCGGATATTTAATTTCTTTCTTTATTTATCATTTAACTGTAACTATAATCAATACCTTAATAATAACTAAACGTAACATAGAAATTGTTATTGCACGAGAAGTTATATTCCTCGGATTTATAGCATTTAAATGACAGTTGGTAAGTATTTCACGTTGGCAACACGTGTGGCGATCGTAACCAGTTTATTGCCAGGCTACTGCCCGTGTGGTGCCGCCCATTGGAGTATTATATAAACGCACTGGAACGGACAAAGCAAATATTTTTTGCACCATGTGAGCGGTAGGCCTGTCTCAGTGGCGCAGTTGTGTATTACGCGTTACGATTGAAGCTGACGCTGAGGTCTCGGGTTCGATTCCCGGGTCGGGTAAAAGTGATATTGGGTTTTTATACTACGAAAAGCGCAGTATCAGCCCGGAGTCTGGAATTTGTGCCCTATATGACGATGGGCTCGCCCCCTATCACATCATGGGACGGAGATACGCTCGGCGAAATGTGGGTGTACTGGGTACATCTTTGCCTACCCCTTCGGGGATTACAGGCGTGAGTGCGTCTGTATGTATGTGAGGGGTAAAGTCACTCTGTAGATAGTTCTGTCTACAGCATGAATGGACTAGCTCGGCCAGGTCGTTACCACTGTCTCACAGAAAACCGGCATAAAGTAGCGGCTTGCTGCTGCGTTTCGTACGGTGAGTGACATATCCGGAGGCAAAAATCCCCCTCCCATTCCCAACCCTTTAATTTATCCCTTTCCCTTAAGGCCGGCAACGTGAAATGATTATTCTGGTATTGTAGGTGTACATGAGCGGTGGAGATCGCTTACCATCAGGTGACGCACTTCGTCTTTTGCCGACGTATGCAATAAAATAAATAAATAAATACACCCAACAGTCACACACATAGTCCTGAAGGCAAATTCTCGTAATTTTAAATGTTCAAAATATCATTCCGATCTAGTCTCAGCATCTAGTCTCAATATTTAAAATTACGAGAATTGGCCTTCTGACCCCACACTAGATAAACCTGTGTTCTCGTAAATAAAAAAACCGTGCGTTTCGATACAGCACTGAAATACCCCAATAGACCGTACGTTCAGAATGAAAGGACATCATTCATGGCTAAATAATTTCAAAATCTATCTTGCACTCTATAAAAGTGCATTTTTTTTAAATATAGGTTGGCAAAAGAGCAAGTGGGTCATGGTAAGTGATCTCCACCGCCCATGTACGCCCACAACACTAAAATAATCATGGGCGCGTTGCCGTCCTTAAAAGAAAGGGATAAGTAAGGGAATGGGAAGGGGAGGGGAATTTGGGCCTCTGGATACCTCAATCACTGTACGAAACGCAGCAAGCTGCTACTTTACGCCGGTTTTCTGTGATACAGTGATAACGACCCGGACGAGCCGGCCCATTCATGCTGTAGACAAAAGTGTCTACAGCGTGGCGCTACCACTCAAAATACATGAACAACGATTAATATTAATAAATCAGAAAAAGGACGATAACGCGTCGAAATGTGCGGAATCGTTTGAGGTGTTTGCACCGCAGTGGATGGCGTATACTTTTTTTTCACGGTGTCCGTAAATGTATTTTGGGGTTTAAGTACGTAACATGTAAGTAAAAAATGCCACAAATCTATAATTATCTTTAACTCTTGATACATTACCGTATTTAAAATGTAATCGCTGCACGTTCTTTACGGGCGTGGTTCTATACATATTGTATCTTAATGAAAATCCGCCGCCAAATTAAACACTTTCGCCCCGCACTAAATTATTACCAGCAAAGGAACAAAAATAAAATTAAATTTCATCCCATAGTGTATACTTATGGCCATTTTAGATGATGGGACTTTAGTGGGCGTGGTCTGTACGCACGCCACAGCGCGCCCCGTCTTAGGCTCGCGTCATACTACAACGCGCTAGTCGCCGATGGTGTTCCATTTTCAAAATTTTGCTTGAGTATATAACAAAAAAATAAAAATGAAACATAGTCGGCGTGCGAATCTTATAGTATAGTAAGTTTTAGTCTATGACAGATCTGAAATGTATTAATATTAGGATCGTGTCAGACTGCGACGTGTAAAATGCCGACGATTTACGGTTTTTTTATGTAGCATACTGGAGCTCCCCGTCTCCCCAGAGTTGACGTCAGGCAGGCGGCCGATCGTAAAGACTACAAGCCAAATCTTTCTGTAAAATGTGTTAAAAGTATATTGTCCCGAACCTATTGCGAGTGGAGTAAGGGCAGGTGGAAGAAGAAGAAAAAGGTTGGAGTGTAAGTGAGTCACCAACATCGTACCAGCCTCACCTGTACGTGGTACACTCTGCTAATTTACGGACCGTGACCGGACTCTGCTAATCCGTCGTAGTCTGGCGCAAGTCTTAGATCATGCAGATATTCCATTTCCAAATGTTAATAAGTTTTCTCATAAGAGAATTTGAAAAATGTTCGTCGAGCGATGGCTGATACACGTCACTTCCGTTGTAATATGTGGAATCATCAAGCCATATCGTATGGTCATATCGATGGTTGCAAGAACGAAAAATTATGTTTGAACATGACTTTCTCAAGCTATTAAAAGGTGGTGAGTAACTATTTTTTGTTATTTCAACTCGTTATTATGTAATAATGTATCAACGCGATGATTAATTTATACAATTGTTAGTTTTTATACATCTTTCGACAGTATTTCGAAATTAGCCTAATTTTCTAAATTCTACAAATGTAATTGTATTAGATTAACATATTTATTATTCACAAACAATAATAGACAAGTGATAAACAGTCGGTAAATGTTTAGATGCTACAATGTAAAAGCACATACTATGTGTAAATTACATTATTAATTCGTAGTTCTGCATTTCTTTTGAATCGTTGTTTTCAACTGTGGAGTTCATAAAAACTATATATCTCGGTCAAAAATATAATTACTTCTTACTTATAAGTAAAATAAATTAAATAAATACACTCAACAGTCACACACATAGTTCTGACCCCAAATTAGGTTAACCTGTATCGTGGGTATCAGGAACTACGAGGGACTTGCGGTCCCACCCAGACCCGAATCAAGTATTTGTGAATCACACAAACATTTGTCTCGGTGTGGGAACCGAACCCACGATATCTCGCTTTGCAGCCGGCTACTCGCCCACTGCGCCACGGAGGCTGTTAAAGCACAGACAATCAACAACTTATTCTTATTCGCATTATAAAAATAGCGACAATTTATAATCACGTGCCTCTTAAAAACGCAAATAGTAAAGCCGTAACAATTAACAACTGTTTATTTTTATTTGACTTCATGCGCTTTAAATTGGCGACATTTAAAATATTTGCACGCAATATTACACCCCGTAATGCATTGTGGCATGGCGTCGCGTGTGATAAATATGCGCGGCAATGTGAACGTTATGGAAATAAATAAAATTATTACAACATGAAATTATAAAGACACCTCGCTGTTGGAAACTATTAAATGATAATATAATTCAAATACTAGCTGTTGCCCGCGGCTCCGCCCGCGTGAATGACTATTTCCAGGATTAAAGTATGTAGCCTAGTGGGCGCCCCCGGTGAGAAACCCGCTTGACAAAAATACTAAAATGACTATTAAAAAATAAGGGTTGATGGTAGAAGGGTGAAAATTTTGGGTTGTATGTATTTTTAATGCTGTATCATAAAAAAATAAAAATAAAAAAAGTTGTCTAAAAAATAAAAAAATAAATTTAGGGGTGGACCACCCATAAAATTTTGGGGGATGAAAAATAGATGTTGGCCTATTCTCAGATCTACCCGATATGCACACAAAATTTCATACAAATCGGTTCAGCCGTTTCGGAGGAGTATGGGAACGAACATTGTGACACGAGAATTTTATACATTAGATGTCATACACATAAACCGACATAATAATATATTTGAAGTATTTTTTAATTTACTAGGGGCTTTGCCCATGTTTTTCCACAAAACATAAAATAAAAAGAAAACTTAAAGTCCGACGAATATGAGACATATCTTACTTTCTTCCCCACATTATTCTGCATCGATTGGTATCAGTCTCGACCCCATACCCCCAGCGGTTTCGGAGGAGATAGCGTGACAAGCTTTTGGCAGCGGCGGCGGCGGTGGCAGTTACCTTTTTTAGAATAGAGAGATATTATTTACTAGCTTTTTCTCGCGGCTTCGCTGGCGTGAACGGCCTTTTCCGGGATAAAATGTAGACTATGTTCTAATCCAGCTCATGGTTTACCTGTGTGCCAAAATTTCATCCAAAACCATTATGACGTTAAGGCGTGCTTGACTAATTGTCTACAGCGCGAATGGGCCGGCTCGGCCGCGTCTTTACCACTGTCTCACAGAATAATCGCACCGAAAATCGACGTAAACTAGCGGCATGCTGCTGCGTTTCGTACGGTCAGTAAGATATCCGGAGGCCCAAGTTCCCACCCCCTTCCCAATCCCTGAATGTATGTATCCCTTTCCTTTAATGTCAGCAATGCGACCATTATTCTTCTCGTATTGTGGTTACATGGGCGGTGGGGATCACTTGCCATTAGGTGACCCCCTGCTCGTTTGCCGGGCTATCTCTCTATTCTAAAAAAAAGTAACTGGCGCCGCTGCCAAAAGCTTGTCACGCTAACTCCTCCGAAACCGCTGGGGGTATGGGGTCGAGACCGATACCAATCGATGCAGAATAATGTGGGGAAGAAAGTAAGATATGTCTCATATTCGTCGGACTTTAAGTTTTTTTTTATTTTATTATTTGTGGAAAAACATGGGCAACGCCCCTAGTTCAATAAAAAAAAACAAACTTCAAAATTGTCACAAGGACCAAATTACATTTGTAACGTTACAGTTGGAAATGTGTCGCTCGATTTTCACACCGATCGAAGTACTTGCGTTGTCTACTTAGATCTATATACAATGGTTGTCAAAGGCCAAAAAAACTATAAATATGTTCGGCGGGCGGACACGCGATATTCGACGCGTGGTGAGAATTTCAAGTAGACGCCCCGGGCCTACAGTTCTACTCGTGTACTAGTTGTTCGACATGGGTTTCATCGTTTAGAATATTGTTTTATTTATAAGTCTTGTTGCTTAGTAGTTAATAATAATACTAGCCCTGTATTATATATGAAATGAAAATGAAATCCTTTCTTCGAACAAGGCACAGATAACCTCATTTTGTAATTATTTTATTCTAGATGCATATTGACGTCTGTGTTTTTGTAATAATTCTTTGTATTAATTCGTGGACAGTGGTGTGGGGTCATTTATCCATTTAATATGTAAGCGTTTATTATAATTATTCAATGTATAAATGTATTTTCTTCCTAATAAATAAAATAAAATATGGGCGGTATTTGCTCTTTGGCCGGCTTAAGCTATAAAAAATGTCTTACCATTATTAATTTGTTTACCATCATGATTTCCACCGCCCATGAATGTCCATAATACCAGAAGAATAATCAGAATGGCTGCGTTGCTGACCTTAGGAAAGGAATATGTATTGGAAAGGGGCGATTTATTGTGCGACAGTGGTACAAACCCGGTCGAGCTGGACTGTCTTAATGTATTTCATGTCTCTCAAAGACAGTTTAAAAACCTCGCACGGAAAAGTTGGCGTGCCATAAGTTTGTTGTTAGTTGTTTATTGTTATTATTTTTTATATGTGTGATCTAGTCCTAGTTATGTGGATTCTAGAGTTAGTAATTTTATTTTAATTATAGATTAAAAGTTGTTTCTAAGTAAATATTAAAATGTTACAGATAACTCTTTTTAGACACACCTGTGACTGCGTTGAAAGGTGCATTTAGATGTTAGTTTCTTTTTATTTCGATGTTTACATTAGATATAGACTGCCTCGGTGGCGTGTATGCGTTACGACTGAGGCTGCCTCTGAGGTCTCAGGTTTGATCCCCGGGTCGGGTAACAGTGATATTGGGTTTTTCTATCATGAAATGTTCAGCATCAACACAGAGTCTAAAATTGTGCCCGATATGGTGATAGGCTTGCCCCCTATCACATCAAGGGACGGAGATACGAACGGCAAAATATGGATGTACTGGTTACACCTCTGCCTACCCCTTCGGGATTACAGGCGTGAGTGCGTATGTATGGTCCTTTAAATAAATACAGAGTGGCGCTACCATATAATGCTACGTGACTTTTTAATTTAGCATACAGACAGTCCTTCTGATAATTTTTAGTATTCATAATAAATAGTAAGCCGTTTTCGCATGCCTGTGCGTGCGACCAGCGTGCAGAATATTAACGGACCTCGTGCTAAAAAGAGATGGGTATACCTAGAACAGTAGTGGTGTGAGCAGGGCGGAACATAATTTGTAAAATATGAGCGGTTTTGCAACCCTCGTGGGATCGTGTATTGTTTTGCAATAATTTTTTGTTAAATGTTTTTCAATGTTTGTGCGCGAAGGTCCATCTGCGTATCGTCTATTTCTGCCGCTAAGCAGTCTGTATACATTGTTGTGTTCCGGGATAAAGGACAGTGGAGCCAGTGAATTTACGGGGAATTATGTGACTTAAGTCTACTAATGGACTAATGGACCTAATAATGGAACTACTAATGGACCTAACCTAACCTACTAACGGAAGAGGCTCGTGCCCAGCATTGGTACAGTTTTACACAAAAACTTTAATGTATACTATTAGACAGGATGTTTAGAAGTAAAATTGCGTCACATAACGCGGGAGTTTGACAGCTTACAGACAGAGAGCGTGATAGGGGTTCTAGTTGAGAGTAAGCGAGATGGTAATATTGAGTTACGGTCAATTGACCGCAACTTAGTTTTACAATTCCTATGTACAGTGCAGCTTGTCTCGTAGTATACATTAAAGTCTTTGGTTTTACAGGCAATATTGATATTCCAACATGAAAAATTCAAAGAAAATAACAAAATATAAAAATAGAATTGATGCAATTTTATTTGATCGGCAGCGACACAGGCACCGACTCTAAAGAGACTTATTTTAATAAATTGTTATTTTCGACCGACTTTATTGACTTTTCAGTGTTATTTTTTTGAAGTCTGTTTTTAAGTTTTGTTAATTTTTTTTTTAGTTGGTACAGCGCTGACATGTAAATTCCAATACAATAACACAATTGCGAAGAGTGTATTGTTATCCGTTGAAGAGTTTCTTTTTTCACTCCGTACTCTGTCATCAGATCTTATAGTATAGGTCAGCAAACGAGCAAGTGGCTCACCTGATGGTAAGTGATCTCCACCGCCCATGTACGCGCACAATACTAAAATAATCATGGGCGCGTTGCCGATCTTAAGAAAGGGATAAGTTAGGGATTGGGAAGGGGAGGGGAATTTGGGCTTCCGGATATCTCACTTACCGTACGAAACGCAGCAGCAAGCTGCTACTTTACGCCGGATTTCTGTGAGACGGTGGTAACGACCCGGACGAGCCGGCCCATTCATGCTGTAGACAGTTCTGTCTTCAGCGTGGATCTACCACTCAGAAGTGGAACCACAACACAGCTAAACTCTATCAAATGTTTTTTTCCAATAAAACCGGTCCACAGTTGGCGGGGAAATCGATGTACATACATGAAAGAAGAATCGCCGAATTGAGAACCTCCTCCTTTTTTGAAGTTGGTTAAAAATGATTGCTCACGTAACAATAATTGTTACCTACCCAACATTAGGACATTCCGACCCGCCGTGGGAATAAGACATTCGTGTAACCCCGATAAAATCACTGCATGTACAATTGTACACTACGAGATTCCTCCGCTAGTTAGATTAGATCTACGTTGTTTTAGAGGTAGCATTGGTCACGGGTTCATGCTCATTTTTAGGGGTCCTTAGATAAAGGACAGAAATGCAACCCCATTACAAAGCCTACGCCGCGTTGTCTGTCTGTCGGTCCTTTAAGCGTCCATTTTTTATAACATAGGCCGACAAACGAGCAAATGGGTCACCTGATACGTGATCTCCACCGCTGAATAATCATGGGTGCGTTACCGACCTTAAAAGAACGGGATAATTAAGACATTGAGACGGGGGGGGGGGATTTCGGGCTTACGAATATCTGACTCACCGTACGGAACGCAGCAGCAAGCCACTACTTTACGTCGGTTTTCTGTGAGACAATGGTAACGACCCGGTCGAGCCGGCCCTTTCATGGTGTAGACAAAACAGTCTACAGAGTGGCTTTACCATTCACAACCATTTTGAGCTTCCTTTGATGTTACTGATAATTGGCTCTCATATCTCCCTCTAATATGTCACGCCAACGCTCTTTGGAGTCCAAGGAGTCGTGCAGTACGGTATGAAGACATTCTAATAGCAATTATTAACATAATAATAGTAGCCCTGTGTTATACAGGTCCCACTGCTGGGCTCGGGCCTCCTCTACTAAATGAGATAGGTTAGACCTTCCACCACGCTGGTCTAATGTGGGTCGGCCTAGACTTCGAAATTCTTATGAAGCACTTCTCAGGTATACTGGTTCCTCACGGTGTTTCCCTTACTGTTAAAGCAAGCGATAATTAACAACATAACTTAGAGAAGTCAGAGGTGTATGCTTCTGGGAATGGTATTACTTGCGGCTTTCAACTTGCCACTTCCCACTGAACCATCGCTGCTTTTTTTATATACTTTACATAAAAACGGGTAAAATATATCCGACATGTCCACGCTCCTATCTTAAGAGTTAGATGAAATTTGATATTTAGAAATAATTCATACATACCTCCATAGCTTTGTTTATTTTGATAGTTGTAAAAGGGTATGTCTATGTTTTTATCCCTCAGAGATCAACTGTTCAAAATAATCAATTTTTGACGTTATGTTTTGTATGACAAAGTGACGCGGTTATTTGTATTTTAGGACCAGGTTAAAGTTGGTTTGCTGATGCTAGGAGCCACTAGGCTTGTTACTTCGGTTTGAGCTTTGAATTTTTTAAAATGACGAAACGAGCAGGTCCCTCGCCTGATAGTAAGCATCAAACCTGCCAATAAACAGGCAATTGGAGTAGTAATCACGCTGTAGACAACTTTGTCTACAGTATGAATGTGAAATATTACAAACTAAAATATGCCAACCCTAAATATCTTGCTGGTGATATTAAAGAAAATAAATAATGAAAGAACATTCACTCGGCCGTGGGAACGTGGCGAAGATCTTCTGCCGGCTGGATACTACGCAGATTATTATACTATCATTTGTGATGGTCACCGTTTTACTGTCGATTATCAACTATATTATTTTTACTAGTTTTAATGACGAATGATCTCTCCAGAAGGATTGCTGTCTGGCAGGCGGCCGGTTGTACAAACTACAAGCCAAATCATTTTTTTTTACATCTGTTAAAGCATGTTGCGCCGACCCCACTGCCAGTGGGATTAGAACAGAATAGGAAAAGAGAGATAGAGAGAGATGACGAAACGATCAGGTCGCTCGCTTGATGGTAAGCGCCACGTCCACAACTTTGAATTACGAAGAACTGCACGGCGCTGGACTGCGCTCGTCACCCCGAGACATAAGTTGTTAATCTGATAATGTACAGTAGATTTACTAGCTTTTTTTTATTGCATAGGCCGACAAACGAGCAAGTGGCTCACCTGATGGTAAGTGATCACCACCGCCCAAAGAACATCCACAATACCCAAAGCTTGGACGCGTTGCCGACCTTAAAGGAAATGGATAATTAAGGGATTGGGAAGGGCAGTGGATTTGGGCCTCCGGATATCTCACTCACCGTACGAAACGCAGCAGCAAGCTGGTTCTTTACGTTGGTTTTTTGTGAGACAGTGGTAACAACCCGGACGAGCCGACCCATTGTCTACAGCGTGGCTCTACCACTCGTAAAGCTCGTAGCATCAATATTCTTCAAACCGAAACACAACAGTGCTTACACACTGTGATGTTTTGTGATCACCGGCGCCCATGAACACCCAAGGTGCCACTCGAATCATTAATGCAGGTAACGCAGAATATTTAATTTCGGTCAACACTTCGCGCCACTGTTTCATTCCTAATGATCCAACATTATCAATTTTTTGTGTGTGTTTTTTATTAACCCTGTCGAAGTTGATATCTTTAGTTAGTAATGTACAGCCATTATCCACGCCGAGAGTGCCGAAAAGGGTTAATTTATTGGTAAAGTGACGTCATTTAAATAATTTTCCGAATGTCCGTCCGTTCCGTCTTTACCGTCGTAAATGTCTGATGGTGATTGCAGGCACGGTGGCTGTTTTATACCGGGTTCACACGGATCGATTTTAGTTGATCAACTAATTTGAATTAACAAAAGCTGTATGGTTTTAACAGACTTCAAAAAAGGAGGAGGTCCGCAATTTCGAGTTTATACTGTCATGGGGAATAAAGCCCATTTCACGAAGTTGCCTTTAAACATGCGCGTTGCGTTAACTGCATAACTGCAGTCATAGAGAATGAAGCCTTCCACCAACAGTCGCATCTGCGATCGCTATCTATGGCCGCGATCCTGGGATCGCTACATACCCCTTCGGGGATTACAGGCGTGAGTGCGTATGTATGTATGTATATTCAACCCTCTTAAAATTATAGCAACAGATTGATATTTTTAAAATTGTATCAAGAGTACCTACCAACGTTTCTCTGGCCACCTATAAATTAAATAGATTAGAAAACATATAAAAAATTAATTTATAGTCCATTACAAAAACAATTAAGTTAAATACATCATAAAGCGAGGATTAGATGTTTCATCATAGCGATATGAAGTCATTAAAATGCGTGTTTATAACCTATAAAGTGTACAAAACTTTTAGTTAAATCATGTTTGGGATTATGGGGACAATGATGGAACATATTTTGTTGTTTTTATTTGATATTTTACTATATGGTATTAGACATAAACACGTAAACATAAGCTCACGCCTGTATCTCCGAAAGGGTAGACAGTAAGTTTCGTCCAGCTTATTTCTGTCCCTTGATGTGATAGAGGGCGAGCCTATCTATATAACAAATAACAATTTAAGACAAATCACGAGTGATGTTTAGAATTTAAACACTAGTTGTGAATGCCCGACCTGGAAATTAAACCCAGGACCTTTTTTATAGTATAGACTGCCTCGGTGGCGCAGTTGTAATACGTACGCGTTACGTTTGAGGCCAACGCTGAGGTCTCGGGTTCGATCCCCGGGTCGGGTAAAGTGGTATTGGGTTTTTCTATTACGAAATGCTCAGTATCAGTCCGGAGTATGGAATTTATGCCCAGTATGGCGACAGGCTCGCCCCCTATCGCATAAGGGACGGAAATGCGCTCGGCGAAATGTGGGTGTACTGGATACACCTCTGCCTACCCCTTCGGGGATTACAGGCGTGAGTGCGTATGTATGTATGTAGGCCGGCAAACGTGCAAGTGGTTCACCTGATGTTAAGTGATCTCCACCGCCTATGTACGCCCAAAATACTAAAATAATCAGGGGCGCGTTGCCGACCTTAACGGAAAAGCTTAAGTAAGGGATTCAGAAGGAGAGGGGAATTTTGGCCTCCGGATATCTCACTCACCGGAAACGCAGCAGCAAGCTGCTACTTTACGCCGGTTTTCTCTGAGACAGTGGTAACGACTCGGACGAGCCGGCCCATTCATGCTGTAGACCTCACGATTCCTCGGTCAAAGTAGGCTATCATTAGACTAAAAACAAATACTAATATTAGCTCTGTATTTTACACGTCCCGCTGCTGCGCACGGGCCTCCTTTACTGAATGATAGTGGTTAGGTTAGTCCACCACGCTGGCCTAATGCTAGCAGACTTCATATACCTTCGAAATTCTAATGCAGAACTCCTCAGGTATGTAGGTTTCCTTCGTCATTAAAGCAAGCGATAATTAGAAGTTACTAAACACGTAATTTTGAAAATTCAGAGATGCATGCTCTTGGAGTTGGTTTCGAACCTGGCGACTTTCGTCTCGACAGTCCGTACCACTCCAATGAGCTATCGAGCACACTGCACTGGACATATATCTTATCTTCACGATACTATAAGGTCAATAAATGTCTTAAATGTCTTACCATAGCTAATTAAATATCATCCTTTAATGTTTTATAGCGTGGTTAATGAGTTTAGCTTAAATAAATGTCAAATCTATGGTTTGTCGGATACGTCATAAAAAAAACATTTTTTATTGGCCTGAATGATGAAACGAGCCGGTCACTCGCCAAATGGTTACTGCGCTCGTCATCCTGAGACATAAGATGTTAAGTCTCATAATGCTCCTTCAACCCGAAACAAATCAATGCTTATACACTACTGCTTGGCTAAAGAAATAGATAAAGCGGTGGTACGCGTGACCCTCAACCTGAATTCTACTTAGCTCAGTTGTGTGATGTATACTGTGAATTAAATTAAGATAGTTTATTGAAAATGGTCGTAAATCAACGAGCATATTTGAAGAATGTAATGAGAGTGAAGGAGTCCAAAGAGGATGTCCGGTCCTCCGTTGTCGTCCCAAACCTCCGTCGTCGTCCCAAACATGTTTGGGCAGATCCCAACGACTCCATCACAGTCGCTATCGAAGCAGCACTTTCCCTACCCAATCCCAATCGCAATAATAATACGCGACCCCGACATAGGACACGCCTACGAGTCCGAAGAACTCCCGTCGGCACAATGATGTGCAGAGACGGCCCTAAACTATACTTCCCAGCGATTGCTCAAGCTGAAGTCTGAGCCCTCTAAAAGGCGCATCTGTGCTTAATCGCTACTAAGTACATTATACATATTTCTGGCTAGAGAGCCATAAGCGCGGGCTTTATTGTCAGGTGAAGCTGTAAAAGCAATAAAAGCTAACAGCATAAATCCATTCGAAAAAAAAGGATGTCCGGAGCAAGAGGGAAGCCGTTGTCACTGCTTATCCCTGTAGGAAACAGGCGTGAGACTATGTATATATATAACTTAGGATTTTCCAATACTTGTGCCTATATCATTGTGTTGAATATTAAAGCTGGAGGCATTGCGCAGGCGCGGGCGCGACGCACCGCTTGCTGCTCATATTGAAAAGCTACGTGACTTGTACCGAACTTTGTCGACAGCGGCTCAGCTCTCTCGTCCCAACAATTTTGATCCTTGATATAATAATTGGATAGTGCTTTTTATTCTTATGTTGGCTTATGACATTTTAAATAATAGCTGTTTTAGCATTAATACTAAAACAGCTACTATCTTGTTTTTTACTACTATTAAAAATGTTAAAGTTTGGGTGTTTGTGAGTTTGTGAATTAAGATGTTTGTTAGTCAATCACGCCGTATCGGCTGAACGATTTTGGATGAAATTTTGCTCACAGGTAGATCATGATCTGAACTAGGACGTAGGCTAGTTTTCATCCTGAAAAAGGTCGATCACGCGGACAGAGCCACGAGCAAAAGCTAGTTAGTAATAAATCGTTGGCGCGAATTGTTTTTCAGTCTATTTCTTTTCTCATAATGCATTACGTTGATCGTTTTTGTGGCAATATATTTTTTATTATGTGAAATCACAATATCTACAGAAATATAGCTTATTGGTATTCACAAACTTAGATAAAAGATGTTAAAGTTATTTTTTTACATTGAATAAAATATTTTTACTTGTTCTTTTGTAGGTCATGACATTTATAACAAATAATTTCATTTTTATTACAAGAATATTAATATTTATTGATACAGTTGTTTTTCGTTAAAGATCTCCATGTCCCAATACTTAACTATTAGCTTTACAACGCTACATATAAAATTGGTAACATTTTATTTGAACGTTTAAGTTAACGTTTGGTTTTATAATATATAATTACTAATACTTTACTATAAAATAAATAAAGTATCAAAACTTATAAATCGTAACAAGTAACAAGGCACGTCTGAAATTCCGAACAAGGAATTGAGAACGGCCCGTATCGCCATGACAACGGATCTCTTGGATAATGTCATTACAAATTTACCTTCAATAGATGCTTCTTCGTCAACCAAAATCATCCCACATACTTTCCTATGTGTTGTTTTGAGTGGTAGAGCCATGCTGTAGACAGTTTTGTCTACAGCAGGAATGTGCCGGCTCGTCCAGGTCGTTACCACTTTCTCACAGAAAACTGGCGTAAAACAGCAGCTTGCTGCTGCATTTCGTACGGTGGGTGAGATATCCGGAGGCCAAAATCCCCCTCCCCTTCCCAATCCCATAATTATCTCTTTCCTTTAAGGTTGGCAACGCATCCTATATTATTTGGGTATTGTGGATGTTCTTTGACGGTGGTGATCACTTACCATCAGGTGATCCACTTGCTCATTTGCAAAAATCTGAAACCAAAAATAAAACAAAAAATATGATTTAACGCATGAGAAACATTAAATATACGCACTCACTCACACCTGTAATCCCCGAAGGGATAGGCAGAGGTATAACCAGTACACCCACATTTCGCCGAGCGTATCTCCGTCCCATGATGTGATAGGGGCGAGCCTATCGCCATACTGGGCACAAATTCCAGACTCCGGGCCGATACTGAGCATTTCGTAATACAAAAACCCAATATCACTTTTACCCGACCTGGGGATCGAAGGCGATCCGATCCTGGCGATCGGATATCTCACTCACCGCAGCAAGCTGCTACTTTACGCCGGTTTTCTGTGAGACAGTGGTAATGACCCGGACGAGCCAGCCTATTCATGCTGTAGACAAGTGTCTACAGCGTGGCTCTACCACATGGCACACATATCTATAATCTATCATATTGTACGGCATCTTCCACCATATTATATCATTCAATACATTGTTCCACACACGGTCAGTCTAACTAATTGCTGTATACATTAATTCCCGCGCTTGATTGTTGTATTCTGTGAATTCAAGCACGCGTCGCTACTAAGAAATATTAATTGGTGTTGGTTTTGTCCTGGGTTGTGATTGAGATACTCTACAGTTGAAGTATGAGATACTCAGTATAGAATTTGAAAAAAAAAATGGTGCAAAAGTTTATCTCAGACGAAAAAAGCGGAAGAGGTATTCAATTCGACGCGTATTTTTGTCATTTTTCTATGACGCCGAGCGGCGCCGGACGATGTTGTGCGACGTCGCACCGTTTCAATGGAAATAAAAAAATGCTGAATATTATTGTCGAAACAGCTTCGTTAGTAATTACTTGATTTACCTCGCGGCCGAAATCGCTAAGATACTACGCCAGCAGATTTATAAAATAAATCAACACGTAGAATTATTTATACATAGTTCACAACTCATTTGTGCATAGGCCTTGCTGTGTGTGCGTGAGCTTTAAATATATATATATTTTTATTAGATTGAATGACAAGACGAGCAGGTCGTTCGCCTGATGGTAAGCGCCACGCCTGCCCATAAACAGAAGCAGCGCCACACAGAACTTTAAATAAAGCACTGCATGACACTGGACTGCGCTCGTCACCCTTAGACATATTGTGATTAGTGTGGCAGTTGACCTATATTGACAGGAACAGTCATTGCGTCTATACAACAACAAAAAATATACGCGCCGAATTGTGAACCTCCTCCTTTTTTGAAGTCGTTTAAAAATAGCACATATACATCACCACACGCACAAATGTTATGTATTTATCTATACTGAGGTGTTATATTATAATAAAATGTCAATAGGGGGTTCGTACGGTACGATTTTAGTTGATCAACTGACTTGAATCATTGACAGCTTCCGTGACGCAGTGGGCGAGTAGCCGGCAGTGAAGCGAGAGGCCGCGGGTTCGATTCCCGCACCGAGAGAAAATGTTTTATCCACAAATATTTGTTGGGGTTGATGTCAGGCAAGCGCCAGGTCGTATAAAGTTCAAGTCAAATCTTTCTGTAATATGTGTTAAAAAGCATGTTGCGACGATCCCACTGCGGGTGGGATAAGGGCAGGTGCAAGAACAGAACTGACTTAAATCAATTTTTGTACGATTTTTGCTGATCAATTCAGCTGCTGAAAGTGTGTTAAGACGGTTCCAGTCGCATATTAATCAGTAATTGATCATCTAAAATTGAATCGTGTGAACACGCTATAAGGCTAAACACATGCTACTTTATGTAAAACATTGATACATCATAATTTATGCGTATTAATTAAAGATGATACTGAATGATTAATGCTAACTGAGCAAGCTTCGTTAACTAATGTCATGCTGTAATTTATAGCTTATTAATACAAACAGCGTTTAAGCGAGTCAGTGTTGCCAGATCAAATTTGGAAATTTACCGTGATTTTGAGCTAAAATAAAGTAAATGGGCACCAAAATATAGTGTGTATCATACAGATAAATACAGTGTATTATACAGTTTTTTTTTAAATCACGTGTATTCTTTATCTGTGAGAAGGTTCCGGTCAATAAATACGTTTAGTAGAAAGAACCGTTTTGCGGGGGATTGCCCTGTTGTTGCATAAAACAAAACATTTTGTTTACGTTTAGGGGACGAGCCTATCGCCATACCGAGCACATTTCCAGACACCGGGCTGATACTGAGCATTTCGTAATAGAAAAACCCACTATCACTTTTATCCGACCCGGGGATCGATCCTGTGACCTCAGCACAGCAGTTGTACCGCGTCCGCATTACCTATAACTGCGCCATCGAGGCAGTATTTTTTATAAAATCTTTATTTTTAACATTAATCTTATAATTACAGTTTTTTTATAGCATTAGACGGCAAACGAGCAAACGGGTCGCCTGATGGTAAGTGTTCTCGACCGCCCATGTACGCCCACAATACTAAAACAATTATGGGCGCGTTGCCGACCTTAAAGGAAAGGTATAATTAAGGGAATGGGAACGGGAGGGGATTTAGGGGCTCCGGATATCTCACTCACCGTACAAAACGCAGCAGCAAGCTGCTACTTTACATCGGTTTTCTGTGAGACAGTGGAAACGACCCGGACGAGCCGGCCCATTCATGCTGTAGAGAAATGTGTCTTCAGCGTGGCTCTATAACTCAAAAAATCTTTTTATACACTGTAATCTTGTATTTTAGTAATATAGGATACGGTCTTCTTATTTTTCACTGGCAGTGGGGGTTGTAATTTTAAGACCGGGCGCCAACCTGACGTCAACCCTGCCGGAGACGCCTAAATACAGAATACAGTAAGCGCAGCATAATTACTATAAATCTATTGTAATTTTTACCTGACATCACTGATGTGAGTAAAGCTTTTAGTTAAGTGGCTATCAAGTATCAATTTATAGACATTTTCTATCGAATTATTTCGAATGGCACTCTTTATTATTAATTAGAAATAGTAATTAATTTTATGGTATTTTCATGGTTATTCTAATGGCTATAGCTTTCGTGTTGCTATGGCTCTCATTGTAAAAAAATATATATTTAATCCATGAATATTTATTCATTAACACACTATGATAGATAACGTATTAACTAAGTGTAACCATGGTGTAACCACATCCAAATTGGTTTAGTTATTGTGGAGGTTAGCGTACCAAATTTCAAAGGGAAAAAGGTTAACAAAAAATAAAACCGATCCCAAAATCAAACAAAAAAAAAAACAAGTTAAAAATAAAATTAACCGTTTTTCTACCAAATGGAGTTATTAATATACATTTTACCAGTGGATTGTAATAGCATCGATTCAAATTATAGATTTTTTTTTTGTTTTTTTTTTACTTGACTTTTACTTGAACAGATTTTTTATAGCATAGGCTTGCAAACGAGCCTGATGGTAAGTAATCTCCACTGCCCATGTACGCCCACAATACCAAAATAATCAAGGGCGCGTTACCGACCTTAAAGGAAATGGGTAATAATTAAGGCATTGGGAAGAGGGGGGGGGGGATTTGGGCCTCCGGATATCTTACTCACCAAACGCAGCAACAAGCTGCTACTTTACGTCGGTTTTCTGTGAGACAGTGATAACCGCTTGATCCGGTCGATGCTGTCGACAAAACTGCCAAAGGTTGGCTCTACCATTCACTTATTTTTAGTACAATTGGCCCTTTAAACCTTTGAGTTTAATCAGAATTGAAACTATGTTAAGGACTGCCTACTGGCCACTACCCCAGCATTTCTGAATCACTTGATGTTAGTAGATTTGTACCGTAAACTTAGCGGAGGGTGAAAATAACCGCCCTTTACATGTTTTCTAAGTAAAATTAAGGGGCTCTTTTAGAACTGCCAAGCTTTGCAGTACTGAACGATTTTAAATGTCAAGAAATCTTTACATAAATACATAGACTCACGCCTGTTTCCCATAGGGGTAGGCAGAGACAACGGATTTCCACTTGCTACGATCCTTGCATACCTCTTAGGCCTCATTCACCCTCATTAAATTTTTCATACATGCACGACGGTTTAGGTTCCTCCTGACCTGGCCTTTCTCGAGAATATCTCCAACTTGATCTATGAAAGTTCACCGAGGGCTTCCCCTCCCAACTGTACCATTCACACTCGCCATGTATATTTGTTTCGTCAATCTTCTTTCATCCATCCTTTCTACATGCCCAGAAATAAGAAATCTTTCATCTTTTCAAATCAGCTTTTTTATGTAATGTAATACAAATATTTCTTTAGGTTTGAGTGTTGTTGAACTTCTAATCTTTCGTAGTTCTTGATACCCACAATATAGGTTAACCTAGTGTAAGGTCAGGACTATGTGTGTGACTGTTGGGTGTATTATTTATTTATTATTTACTAGCTGTTGCCCACAGCTCCGCCCGCGTGAATAGACTTTTCCGAAATAAAACGTAGCCTATAACCGTCTCCAGGGTCCCATCTATCTCTAAATCAAAATTTATCAAAATTTATCAAAATCGGTTCAGTGATTTAGGCGTGAAAGCGTAACAAACAAATATTTATTTTTTCATATAAAGTATCCTATGTTACTTCTTATACCTCCAAAACAAAAATATCTGTACAAATTTTCATGATGATCGGTTAAGTAGTTTTCGCGTAAAAGCGTAACAAACAAACTTACATTCACATTTATAATATTAGTATTATATGCTAAGCCCCCCTTTGAACCTTCCATCTTGAGAGTCCGTAACGCTCCACACCTCGTACAATTACCTGCAGGCGAATGTACAATATGTACAACAAGGCGCGGTGTGATGCACGACGACTTTCGACACAGTTGTCACTGTCAGGATAAGATGGATGAATGGATGAACAATTCAATGGATGTCTTTAACTAGACTCTACGAGTACAATAGGCCGATCTACGATACGTTCTAAGGTTTCAATGATCAAATGTTGGATGGATTTGACGGTTCTTACCATTATTTGAATTGTTTTTAAGATCGTATTTTGTTTTAATTGTGCTTATAAGCTGGTCACGAGAACGTTTAAAATTGTAAAAACATTGTTTCTAATACAAAGGAATGTAAGGTGAATATTGTAGCTAAATAATATTTTTTATTGTTGACTACCTGTCCCGCGCGGTTTCTCCCGCAACTACAGCAGCTCCACTTACCGGGTCCAATTGTGAATCTAAACCATCCAGGGCGCCACCCAAACTAACGTACTAACGTCACTCAATTGATTTGCCTTCCCGGAACCTCTCCACTAACACTTAAACTTTATGGTATGATATTAAAGTTCAAATTGACTTTTAAGTATTATTACGAATCGATTTTATGGGAGTATAGAAAAGTGTTGTTTTTAGACTTTTTCAGGCAAAATTTAAATTTTTCTCTCCGTAAAAAGCATCCTCGTACTTCAAGGAATATTTTAAAAAAAGAATTAGCGAAATCGGTTCAGCCGTTCTCGAGTTTTGCGCTTAGGTACCAACACATTCAGCGATTCATTTTTATATTATAGATTAAGTCTTCTGAAATAAAATTCTAAGCTGTTAATCAAATTCCACTTGAATTAATCGCTGCTTTCATTGGGCATTTAAAAATACTGAAAATAATCCATAGATGGAGTAGTGGACTTTAGCTATTTACTCATTTCATTAATTTTATAAGTAGTAAAGCACTTTTTTCTGCAGTTAGAATAGGCCAGCTCGATCAGGGTGGTACCCTAGAGAAGACCAGCAGCCGCGGTTGCGCTAGGTACGGTGAGTGGTATTTTCCCAATCCCCATATCATTCCTACCCACTCTTTTTTTAAGATCGGCTATGCATACGTAATTCGTCGTATATAGTGCGTAATCATGGACAGTGGAAAGCACTTACCATCAGGTGACCCACTTGGTCGTGTCCTGGCTTCTGCCTACAAAACTAAACTAATATTCAACTGACTACCTTTACGTAAATACACCCAACAGTCACACACATAGTCTTGACCACACACTAGGTTAACCTGTATCGTGGGTCTCAGGAACTACGAAGGACTTGCGGTCCCACAACACCCAGACCCGAAACAAATATATGTGGATCATACAAATATTTTAATCGAACCCACTGCCTCTCGCTTCACAGCCGGCTACTCGCTCACTGTGCCACGGAGGCTGTCCAACCAAATGCCATTGTATTTGAAATTCAATAGAAAACCCGATCTTTTTTTTTTAAATGCATTAGGCCTACTAACAACTTTTATCGGCCTTTTTCCAAAATCCTAATCGCATTAAGCTGTAGAAATCATTCAAGGGTTATATTTGAGTGACGTAATCTCCGTTCATCTGAGCATTCGTAACGGCTGTCGGGAACTAACAGCTACTGTCGATTCAACCAAATAAAACGTTTCAACTCGCTTAATTTCCTGATTTAATCTGGTTATGCCACTTTTGTTTCTTTTTTAACAAGGTTTAGGTTGTGTACTTTAAATTAATAGATATGTTATCGTGAATAAATAATCATGCTTTGAAGAAGTGCTTTATGTAGGTTTTTAACCGACAAAACAAGGAGTAGGTTCTAAAAAGACGTATTTTTTGTATGTATAACGCTTAACGCCGCCAAACATGGATCGATTTGTGTTTACAAGGTGGTAGGTCCCTTGTATGCGAGGGGCCGTCTGAGTTAGAACCACAGTTTTGTCTATTTCTGCCTCCAGACAGCAGTGTGTAAGAACTGTTGTGTTCCGGATTGAAGGACATTAAATTACTGGTCATTATGAGACTTAACATCTTATGTCTCGGGGTGACTGACGAGCGCAGTCCAATGACATGCAGTGCTTTGTAATATAAAGTTGTGTGTGGTGTTGCTTCTGTTTATGGCCCAGGCGTGGCGCTTACCATCAGGTGAGCGACCAGCTCGTTTCGTTACTAAATCTAATAATATATTTTATGCGACTTCAAAAAAAGGAGGAAATTCGACTGTTTTCTTTAATGTTTGTTACCTCAGAACTTTCGACTATTTTCTATTTGTAGTCGGTGCAATTTTATTTGACCGGTAGCGACACAGACACCCAGGCACCGACTCTAAAGAGAATAGAAATTGTTATTTTTGACAAATCAGTGTTTTTATTTTAAAGTCGGTTTCTAAGTTTTGTTAAACGATATTTTATTTTTAATTAGATTGAACTTGAGATTAGAACATTTGAATTAGAGCAGCTAAATTTATGTCTATGAGGAACATTATAACGTAAAATTATAATGATTAATATCCATGATCATACAATAAGAAATACATCCATCAACGGAGATTCAAACCAGACATTTCCCCGAAAATGGAGTGAAATAAAACCCCGGGTCCCCGCAGATGACGCGGTACGTGACTATACTACTAACCTATCGCCTCCCCCTCCTCCCTTAGGGCGCTGGTTATTGCCGGATTAAGATACGATCACGGTTTAAAGTTTTCCGTAAAGGTTCGGATACGTGATGGTATCAGGTGGCTTTATGTTATTACCTATTTTTGATGTAAAGTGATGTGTTTGGGTTCGACAATGTTCTATCAAACGATAATCTTCGATTAAAACACCTCAACATAAATTAAAAAACTTTCTGTAATATCTAAATGACTGCATAGATTTTCTTTAAACACATTTTTTATATTTTGGAGTGGTAGAGCCGCGCCGTAGTTTTGTCGACTACATGAATGGGCAAGCTTGACCGGAATGTTACCACTGTCTCACAGAAAACTGTGGTAAAGTAGCGGCTTGCTATTGAGGTACCGTAGTACCGAACTCTAGATATCTATACAGATCCCTTAATTATCCCTTTCCTTTAAGGTGGGCAACAAATCCACGATTCTTTTGGTATTGTTAGTGTTCGTGGGTGGTGGAGATCACTTACCATCAGGTAACCAACTTGCTCGCTTGCCGCCCTATGCTATGCAATAAAAAAAGCATAGTTAAGAATTCCCGATTAAACCAACTTTCAAACATAAAATCGCATTTAATTTGCTTCATATGTTTTGGTGCCACGATGCCACTGACAAATAGTAAGACAGACAGAGGGATCAAAAACACCCATTTTTTCTTATAAACCCCCTCTATTTTGTCGGGGATTAAAAAGACGTTGTCTTACTAAAGTAGTTCTAATAAGTTTAACTAACTAACTTAAAAAAACGGTGTTATCACCAATTTCTTTTTAATAATTATGTAGCAAGGCAACAAACCAAACATCTATGTTGCTATGGACTTGGATAGCGATGTTGCGAAACGTACTTTATGTACATACACACATACATACGCACTCACGCCTGTATTCCCCGAAGGGGTAGGCAGAGGTGTAACCAGTACACCCACATTTCGCCAAGCGTAGCTCCGTGCCATGATGTAATAAGGGGCGAGCCTATCGCCATACCGGGCACAAATTCCAGACACCGGGCTGATACTGAGCATTTCGTAATAGAAAAACCACTTTATATATATCACTTTAATCCGATCCGGGGATCGAACCAGAGACCTCACCGTCAGCCTCAATCGTAACGCGTACGCATTACAACTGCGCCACCGAGGCAGTCTACAGTACTTTATGTAGCTTTAATATTATCTCCTTTAAACGGGTTCCAACAGAGCTGTGATAACTAGCCGTTAATAAACTGCAATAATTAGCTTGTAACAATGATAATGATCGATGATCTTGCATCGTTTTTTTATGTATCGGTTAGTATTTTAATTATAGCTTTTATTTTAAATAATTTGACGTCGTGTTTTTAATTTATGATCTGTATTTTAATTCCACTTTTTACGCCTTTATTTAAGCAGGAAAATAATGAATATGTATATATGTTATGGATAAAGTTGGAAAAACTGGTAAATGTTTGTTTTCCGGGTAATCCTATTTACCTAATTAAGATTACCTAAGCTATTTGGATAAAGACTGACATTACCTGGGTAAACCTATATTTACTCGTATGCGAGCGGCCGTCTGGTTGGTACCACTGCTTTCTCTATCTCTGCTGCCAAGCAACAGTGTGTAAGCACTGGACATTGAAGTCAGTGAAATTATTAGATATTATGAGACATAACAACTTATATATCGGGATGACGAGCGCAGTCCACTGCTATGCGGTGCTTTGGAATAAAAAGTTCTTTGTAATGTTGCTGCCGTTTATGGGCTACGCTTGCTTGCCCACGCTTACCATCAAGCGAGCGACCTGATCGTCTCGTCATTCAAGCAAATAAACACATTACAATTCCTGCAACAGTTCTTTCCAAAATCTTTTCGAGGTGTTTTGTTACTACATATCTCCATCCATAGGTTCAGATTCGATGCCGTTATCGAATCAGCCTTTTTAAAATTCTTATCACGACCACAGCTACGCTGGTACCCTTATTGAGATCTCTTACTTTCCCTTATGTCTTTTCGAAATCTGTAATAAAATTATTTTATTTTTCTTTGTGGTGTTTTGAGCACAATCTGTTACCACTGTTTCATTAAGAGCTAATATTTAAACCGCGACAAAAAAGATGGGTTTTGTAGAGTTTCACTCCGTTGTCTGTGGATTGTCTGTGTACATTCTGTATTTGACATGCGCTTATAGGAATGGACCGATTTGAATGCAGTTTTATCAATGTCCGAATAGATTTCACCTGCTAGATGATATAAAACAGCCACATAAAAAAGTATCAATTTGACGTACGTTTTCCGTATTGTTTTATAGCATAGGCCGGCAAAGAAGCAAGTGCGTCACCTGATGGTAATTAATCCCCACCGCCCATGATTACCCACAATATCAGAAGAATCATGGATGCGATGCCAAACTTAAAGGAAATGGATAATAAAGGTATTAGAAGGGGTCGGGATTTGAGCCTCCGGATATCTTACTCACCGTACGAAACGCAGCAGCACGCCTCTTTACGTCGGTTTTCTGTGAGACAGTGGTAACAACCTGGTCGAGTCCGTCCATTCGTGCTGTAGACTGTAACTGTCTACAGCGTGACTACCACTTTTAAAGTAATGTATAAAATAATAATAATAATACTAGCGATTTCTTAGGTTTACGCGAATATTACACATTGAAATAAAACTAGTTTATACGGATTTTATCGCGGTTTAATTTTTACTTTAGTCCCGACGTTTCGAAAGCTTTTCAGCCTTCGTGGTCACGGGAGAGACTGAGGTGTAGGTCGTCTCGAAAAGTTAATGTTACAATGGCTACCTTCATTTTAAAATTATACATTTATTTTTAATTATTTAAAAAAGTTAGTTGACACTAGTCCGATCTACGCAGAAAGAGCTCACGGTATCTTGAGGTCTGGCAGTTGGTCTTTTGGGTTCCGATTTAATTAAATGTATAATTGGATCCCAGGCTTGTGCAAGCTTCCAACCATCTTCTCTATTGAAATTTGGGTGTTTCTTAATTTCAATAGCCTCGCGAATCATCCTAGGTAGGAATCGGTGTTCTTTGGCAAGGATTTGTGGTTTGTCAAATCTAAGGTAATGTTTGGAGCCTTCATCTGAATGTTCAGCAACTGCAGACTTCGTAGAGCGTCGGTGTTTAACATCAGCTATGTGTTCTTTTACGCGGGTCCCTAT
Organism: Mimas tiliae; assembly: GCA_905332985.1. Classification (NCBI taxonomy): domain Eukaryota; kingdom Metazoa; phylum Arthropoda; class Insecta; order Lepidoptera; family Sphingidae; genus Mimas; species Mimas tiliae. The sequence continues at coordinate 2,420,863 of HG995256.1, read as the reverse complement.
GCTTCTTTTAGTTTGTCCGATATATGAGAGTCCACAGTCACAATCTATTTTATATACACCCTGTTCTTGTAGAGGTATGTGACACTTGACAGATGGTAAAAATTGACTAATCTTCTTGGGCGGCTTGAAATAAGTTTTAATAGAAGCACGCTTCAGTATATAGCCAATCTTGTCTGTGACACCTCTAACATATGGTAATACAACAGGGGCACGTTCAACTGTGGCTGGTTTCACTCGGTTTCTGTGACGGCGGCGTGGAATTTGGAGCTTATTGTCTCGCAGTACTCGCTTGACATGCTGTAGCTCAGTAGCCAGATGTTCCTCGTCACAGATTTCTTGTGCTCTCTGAAACAAGGATTTACCCACGGTAGCTAACTGTTTTGGATGGTGGTGAGATTCACCGTTCAAGTATTTATCAGTATGGGTCATTTTCCGATACACAGTATGGCTTAAAGACTGATCAGGATTACGGATAAATAGATTGTGACTGTGGACTCTCATATATCGGACAAACTAAAAGAAGCATAGGGACCCGCGTAAAAGAACACATAGCTGATGTTAAACACCGACGCTCTACGAAGTCTGCAGTTGCTGAACATTCAGATGAAGGCTCCAAACATTACCTTAGATTTGACAAACCACAAATCCTTGCCAAAGAACACCGATTCCTACCTAGGATGATTCGCGAGGCTATTGAAATTAAGAAACACCCAAATTTCAATAGAGAAGATGGTTGGAAGCTTGCACAAGCCTGGGATCCAATTATACATTTAATTAAATCGGAACCCAAAAGACCAACTGCCAGACCTCAAGATACCGTGAGCTCTTTCTGCGTAGATCGGACTAGTGTCAACTAACTTTTTTTAAATAATTAAAAATAAATGTATAATTTTAAAATGAAGGTAGCCATTGTAACATTAACTTTTCGAGACGACCTACACCTCAGTCTCTCCCGTGACCACGAAGGCTGAAAAGCTTTCGAAACGTCGGGACTAAAGTAAAAATTAAACCGCGATAAAATCCGTATAAACTAGTTTTATTTCAATAATACTAGCCCTGTATTATATACGTCCCACTGCTGGGCACGGGCTACCTCTGCTGAATGAGAGCCTTGGTCCACCTCGCTGGCCTAATGCGGGTTGGCAGACTTCACATACCTTCGAAATTCTTATGAAGAACTTCTCAGGTATGCAGGTTTCCTCACGATGTTTCCTTCACCGTTAAAGTAAGTGATAATTAACACTTAATACACACATAACTTAGAAAAGTCAGAGGTGTATGCACTTGGGGCTGGTTTCGAACCTGCGACTTTCGTCTCGACAGTCCATACCACTCCACGCTGAGCTATCACTGCGTTTTGTTGTATATGTTTTTTTTAATTATATTGAGTGACGAAATGAGCAGCTCGCTCGCCTAATAAGCGCCAGGCCTGCTCATAAACAGAAGCTATACCAAACAGAACTTTGAATTACAAAGCACTATATACAATTGGACTGCGCTCGTCACTCCGAGACATAGGATGTTCAGTCTCATAATGCCCAGTAATTTCACTGGGTTATCCTTCAAACCTGAACCAAACAGTACTTACACACTGCTGCTTGGCGGCAGAAGTAGACAAAGCGGTGGTACCAAGCCAGACGGCCTCTCGCATACGACGGATCTAGCACCTTAAAACTATATTTATATACTTAACTATTTTCACATACGTAACTTACCCCTTGTACAAAAATACATAAAATAAAACGTTTATAACACTTTCGAGGCAGTTGTCGGCAGCCGCCGTCGTGACATTATTACCCTAGATTTAGGGTCCCGCGTTGACCCCTTGCAACCCCTCGCAATATAACCTCACTTTATGACAACTGGGAGACAGATAGACATGCTGTTTTGATATAGTTTATATAGGAATCTATTAATGAATGATTTTAAGTGCGCCACCAACATCTTATTACTAAAGCCAATCTGATTTACACGTACACTCTGCTGATTAACGATGCCTGGACGAGGCAATGGCGAAATGTTATTCCCGTTGCGGATTTTGAGGTACAGACGGCGGGTCACCCCATATAACACCAAATACCGACAAATCTTTGGTATAAGAAGGCGGACCCTGGCATTAAGCTAGGATGACGCCAGGCAGAGAGAAAGAGCTAAATATTACACACATAAAGACTTACTTATGTAAATGTGGCTGATAGGCTGCCTCGGTGGCGAAGTTGTAATGCGTTACGACTGAGGCTGACGCTGAGATCTCGGATTCGACCCGGGTCGGGTAAAAGTGATATTGGGTTTTCTACTACGAAGTACTCAGCATCCCGGAGTCTGGAATTGTACCCGGCATGGCGATAGGTTCGCTGACCCAATATCACTTTTAACTGACCTGGGGAACGAACCCGAGATCTCAGCACAGCAGTACCGCGTACGCATTACAACTGCGCCACCGAGACAGTCAGAGCAGGTAGAGTTTAACACATGTTCCAATAAATACTTATATAATAAATTATATCCGCCCAAAGACTATCTGAATTCCAAGTATAAAATAAGATAAATGTGTTGACTATATCCACTTACACATGGAATTATAAATGCTTATTAATACTTAATGAAATAGTGTTGGTAATAAATTACGGAGTTACATTAACATTTTAATTAAATTCTCTGAGATGATTGATTTCATATATTTACGCGGGAAATTGATTAATTAAATGATATCACCAGTTGTTTAGTTTTAATTCTAAGCGGACTAGACGATGTTAGTTTGATATGCGATTTCGTTAGCTTTGCCATTCATCAAATAGTGGGCGAGGTTATGCTCGCGAGATGGGTACTTTAGATATTTGTTTTTTATAACAGAGGTCAGCAAACGAGGAAGTGAATCACCTGATGGTGAGTGATCTCCACCATCCATGAACACCCAAAATACCAGAATCGCGGACGCGTAAATCGATTGTTGACGGATTGGGAAGGAGAGGATTTGGGCCTCTGATAATGATACTCACCGTATGAAATGCAACAGCTAGCTGCTAAGTCACGCTGGTTTTATTTAAAACAGTGGTAATAACCCGGTCGAGCCAGCCCATTCTAGTTGTAGATAATAGTGTCTAAAGCATGGGTGTGATAAAAAAAATACTTAGTGTATTATTTAAAGAACTGTTTGATAGTTTTAAAATAACAATGCAGAGATACAATCTCCCTTAAAAATTAATATAAAACTTTGTATTTCCATAAATAATTTGGATTGAAAAACCGGACCAAAAAACAAACCCACTGAGTTTGTCTAGCTGGATCTTCTCAGGCCTGGGTTTCGTCGCGTTTAATCCAGTGGGTAAGTTGACTTTGTTTTGCCGGGTCATCTCAAACTGGGTCATTTTGGATCCAGTGGTGGTTTTAAAACGCGTTCCGTTTCGGTAATGCCTATGGTCCCTATCGACACAACATATTTAATAATTCTGGACGTGAATTGCATAATAAAAATTGTAGAATGAATAGATATTATAAATAGCAAGTGAAGTAGATATATTTGATACTATATTAATTAAATTATTTAAATTACCCAAAATTACAGCAATAACGAACTTATTTGTAGAATGAATACATGAAAAAGTAGTTTTGACCTAACGAAGTCGGTTTCCTCGAAGGTTCTCAATACATTTCCAAAGGGAAAGGCATACCAATTACTATTCAATCAAACTATCACATACGCTGAGTCGTGAGATCTTTAATATGACAGCTACAGATCGCGTATTAAAAGGCGCACCAGGGCTGCCAGATTGTGTAATTGGATACAAAAACACTATAATTAGCCTGTCGTTTGTATCCTCTTTGTATCGTGGGGTCTTATGTATAACTGGTTAATTAAGCTAAAGAATTAACGTAAGTATACGTGATGGAATTAATAATCACTATTTTATTTAGATTTTTCCCAATAATTGTATCCTAAAAGTCAATTTTGTATAAATTTTAGCGACACAACGGTGTAAATTAAGTTAGCTCTACCTGGCAACCCTGAAACACACTCTCACGGGACGTGGACGTTTCTCTCCAAACGAGTAACGAAAATGTTAGGAGCTGTACCACAACCGGTCCGTACTAATTGACGGTACAACCAAACGACTCAACTGCTCATAAAAACAATGCCAAAACCCACAGATGTAAACCTAACTTCGACAACATTAAATTCAATTTGCGACGGACAGCTCGGGTCCAGACATCGCTCGTCCATTCAATCCCTTACAAAGGAGTTATGTCACGCAAAATTACGCAACATTCGCTCTTTATAAAACGAAATAAAATCTATTTCTTCGAGTGATCTGATGTCACATGTCACGTTCTACTGAACGGAAAATCATGCCCCTGTCCTCTTCAACAAGAGCTTATATACAACTCTTTCACGGCCAATTACGCCCTGATTTATGAGAGATAAAGTGCAATTTTCAATACGTCATGATTGGCAGATGGGTGGTTTTATCGTAATACTTTCCGGAATGCGTAGGAACCTGTCTTTGCAAGTTCGCTTTTTAAGCCTGGAACGCATTGGTCTGATGTTTCATGTACTTGAGTGGCATTATCTTTTCTGCCAGTTTATCGGATCCAACGTTGGACGGTTGGAGTAAAGGTAGGGTTACCAGACGTCAAGATTTTTCCTGACATGACAGGACTTTTAAGCGCCTGTCAGGATTCTAGCCTGTCAGTAAATGTCAGCTTATTTTAATGTAATGAAAAAATGTATTAGAACGAACTATTATTTTCTATGAGAATAAAATCCAATTACATTTGATTAAATAATTACAAATCCGCGAGAGGCCAGCGTGGAACCTGATCCTCCCTTTTCATTTGAGGAGGCCGGTGCCCAGCAGTGGGACGTATATAATACAAGTTTTGTTTTTTATTATAATTAATAACAACAATACAGATGATAGAAAAGGGCACTCGTGGCAAGAAGCAGGACATTTTTAAAGTAATTGGGCTTTTGTCAGGACTTTTACTATTTTCATCTGGTAACCCTAAGTAAAGGTCTTTATCTCCTCACGATTGAGTGCCGCTATTTTGCTTTAATTATGTCTAATGGGCTAAGGTCCACTTATCTTTGTCTTGAACGTTTTCTATGATATTTAAATGTTTTTACCTAATTAAAAATGGAGGGATATCCTCTAAGATTAGAATGAGAAGTAAGATGTGATTGTGTATATTTAGTATCATTCTCGGTGGCATGATTATTTTAATGGAATATAATACGTTAAATGGACACCTGCTTATAATGGTCTAAATGCATAAAAGTAACTAAATTACAAATGGAACTCTTCTTTTATAATTTTTTTACAGTATAACTTACCTTTCAAGTGCTTTGATATCGTTATCTTTGGATAATTAACTTACAGACCTTGGACTCACCACCGAGTTCATTTTTAATTTATAGGCCTCGGACGTGACTCACATCCCTGCGATGGCTCGAGCCGAAGTCCGAGCCTACAAAGACGTGCTCTTGGGTTTACGCAGCTATTTTTTCTGACCAGAGTTACATAAGCGACTAGGTGGTTGTAAAAAAACTACAAGAAAACATATTATATCCATTATACTAGGTGGTAGGTCCCATTCGCAGTAGGGTCGGCTCAACATACTTTTTAACACATGCTACAGAAAGATTAGGTCGTAGTTTTTACGACCGGCCGCCTGCCTGACGTCAAGCCCTCTGGCGAAAAATAGACCAGAAACAAATATTTGTGCATGACAGAAACATTTTGTTTGAGTACGGATCGAACCCTCGGCCTCTCGATTCTCAATTACTTACCCAATGCGACACGGATGTTGTCAGACATTTTCAGTACTGCCAAAATGTCAAAATCTGTAGATGACGTCAACAATCCCTGTTTGCTACAATACCTTTTTTTCACCATCGTAGATGTAATCCACACTTACCCTATATTGAGTGGTAGAGCCACTTTAGACACTTTTGTCTACAGCATGAATGGGCCGGCTCGTCCGGGTCGTTACCACTATCTCACAGTAAACCGACGTAAAGTAGCAACTTGCTGCTACGTTTCGTACGGTGAGTGAGATATCCGGAGGCCGAAATCCCGTCCCCTTTCCATTCCCTTAATTATCTCTTTCCTTTAAGGTCGGCAACGCGCCCATAATTCTTTTGGTATTGTGCGAGTACATGAGCGGTGGAGATAATTTACCATCAGGTGACCCACTTGCTCGTGTGCCGGCTTATCCTATAAAATAAATAAAAACATTAACGTTATTATGAGACCTCATAGTGAGCGCGAACGCATAGTGACGATGTCTCTAAACGTCATTGGTTAGTTTTGGCGCTAAATCAAAACAGACCAATCATGTGCACAGAATTGGACACTTGGCAAAGAGCTTACTTAAGTGTTACAAAAAGTTAGTGAATACGGACCTTTAACTGCTCCTGTCTTGTGTAAGTGCCGACATATTTATCACAGCTGACGAGGGCGCCTACATGGTAATTTAAGGCACTTATCAAATGGTCGTTTTTCAACATTAAATATTAATGTAAAACAATGTTCACTGCTGTATTTGGATAGCAATGTAGCACCGGTTTATGTGAAGTCATTAGGGTTATTACAATAATATACAAAATTGTTTAAAATCGGTAGTAATTTATAACAAGCCGCGAAGTTGTGTAGTAGGGAAATAAATCATATAAAGAGTTAATTTTTAATGCGTAACATACAATGTACATACGAGTACATAGATACGCTTACGCCTGTATCCACGCAAGGTTAGGCAAAGGTGCAACTAGTGCTGCACTCAATGTATGCCAAGATTATTTGAGAAGTTTTTTTTTATTGTCTAGATAGGCAGATGAGAAGACGGCCCATCTGATGGTAAGTAGTTACCGCCGCCCAAGGAATGTCAGAGCACAGCCAAGCTGCCTACCGAGCTTATCACTATTTTGGGTACAAATTCCAACCCCGGGCAACTCATGTATGATTTTTCAAATCGAAAACTCAAACACTAATTGTGATTGCCCAACCTGGTATTTGATCCCAGAACCTCACGATTTCTCAGACTAAATAGGCTGCCCCATAACCAATGAGATTTAAAAATCAGTCACTGAAAAATCCGCAGGACTTGCTCTTGTACACAAGCCATACTTTACTTTTATCCACGGATTAAAACCCGCTGCATTTAATCGCAGTGCGTGTTAACCCAAAGACTGCCCATCATTACACGCCTTGAAGCTGTTAATGTACCCATAACTCATGCAGCGACCGTGTTTGTGTCCCATATAAATTACAATTATCAACATGATCGATGGCCTCTTATGGTTTGAAGACCTGTCCTGCAGGTTAGCTTGCAGGATCACTGCGCGAATTATATTCGCAACTCCCAATGCTCGGCTGTACCTCAAATCCAAAAAAAAAAGACTATTTTTAAACCCTGAATGTGAACGAATGAGTTTTTACTGATACATACCAATTCAGTGTATAAAAGAAGAATTGAAGTAAAATATTAAGTTTCTTTTCTTTGTAAATAGTTTAGTATTTTTTTATATCAAAGGCCGGTAAACGCGCAAGCGGGTCACCTGATGGTCAGTGATCTTCACCGCCCATGTACGCTCACAATACTAAAAGGATCATGGGCGCGTTGCCGACCATAAAGGAAAGGGGTAATTAAGGGATTGGGAAGGGGAGGGGTATTTGGGCCTCCGGATATCTCACTCACCGTACGAAACGGTTTCCTGTAAGACAGTGGTGACGACCCGGTTGAGCCGGCCCATTCATACTGTAGACAAAACTGTCTTCAGCGTGGCTCTACCATTCAAATTTCATATAAAATCCAATTTACTTCTTAAAAATATACTATGGCTTCGAAAGTCTCTGTATTGTGGAAAAGTTGTTTTACAATTTGATAGATATCGCATTTAGTTAAAAGTTTACTGGGCTCGTTCGCCGGGCTATGCTATAAAAAAAGACTTTAAAAAAGAATTAGGCTTTTAATTTGACTGTCTCTGCCTCAGTGTGGATCAATTTTTATGTTTCTTTCTGTATTCGATAGGGTTTACATTAGATTAAGACTTAATGAAGGAGTATGAGGCATGAAATTAATTGGGAATACTTCTCAACGAATAGCAATAGCGAAGCATTCCTCCTCACATACAAGGTAGGTACTTCGTATGCGAGAGGCCGTCTGGATTGATACCACCGCTTTGTGCTATTTCTGCCGCCAAGCAGCAGTGGTTGTGTTCCAGTTTGACGGAAATTGAAGTCAGTGAGACTACTGGGCATTATGAGACTTAACATTTTATCTACAGCGTGGCTCTACCAATATTTTACGTGTAATTTTATTTTGAATTTAACCCATTTTTATTAAGTTTTGAGTCCATCAGAAAGATTTATTATTAAGTGTAACCTGATTATTCAAACACCAATAAAAACCATTTGCGGAATTTAAATTCAACTTTATCAGACACCGTGGCGGAGTAAGCGAGTAAAGGAGAGCCGCGAGACAAATGACCGATAGCCTGCCATTAAGTAAACATCGCTATATTTTTACATATACGCACATATACGCACTCACGCCTGTAATCCCCGAAGGGGTAGGCAGAGGTACACCTCTAGTTACAACTAGTACACCCACATTTCGCCGAGCGTATCTCCGTCCCACGATGTGATAGAGGGCGAGCCTATCGCCATACCGGGCACAAATTCCAGACTCCGGGCTGATACTGAGCATTTCGAAATAGATAAACCCAATACCACTTTACCCGACCCGAGACCTCAGCGTTAGCCTGAATCGTAACGCGTATGCATTACAACTGCGCCACCGAGGCAGTTATTTTTACATTAGCTATGAATTGATTAATGGCCGCTGACGAAGCTTGTGATGGTTAAATGAAAAGCTTGATGAGGGATGGTTTTTGTTCTATCGCTACTTTCTTGGAGTAAATTGATGTTTTATATAATACTAGCTTTTGCTCGCGGCTCCGCTCGCGTGAATAGACTTTTCCGAAATAAAACGTAGCCTATAACCGTCTCCAGGGTCCCATCTATCTCTACATCAAAATTCATCAAAATCGGTTCAGTGATTTAGGCATGAAAGCGTAATAAACAAATAGATATATATATTTTTTATAAAAAGTATCCTGTGTTACTTCTTATGCCTCCAAGAATATGTGTACAAAGTTTCATGATGATCGGTTAAGTAGTTTTCACCTGAAAGCGTAACAAACAAACTGACATTCACATTTGTAATATTTGTATGATTATTCTGCCTTCGGCAGGGTGTTTGTTTGTAGCGCCAAAAATCAGACAAAAAATTGCATGTGATTAAATACAATAACAAATTTTATGGTACGAGATCTCGAATACTTGTTTGGGAGTTGTACGTGCTAGGTACCCTGATTTAACCATTTAGTTAAATGTAAACGATATCTCGTAACTACATTATCTACCTGTTAGACCGCTTCTAGCTAAGTTTCAACGTAATGAATTTGTCTTTATATAATTATCTTTTCCGGTCATATCCCCGGGTCGTGTAAAGTGGTATTGGGTTTTTCTAAATCGAAATGCTCAGTACCAGCCCGGAGTCTGGAATTTGTGCCCGGTATGGCGATAGGCTCCCCTCCCCCCCTTTCACACCATGAGACAGAAATAAGCTCGGCGAAACGTGAGTGCACTAGTTGCACCTCTGTCTACCACTTCAGGAGTAAAGGCGTCAGATTATGGTTTGTTTATGTCATATAAAAACACGTCCAAATCGATCCACGCGTCTATGTGCTATCTCTTAGTTTTATAGTATAAACGTAATAAAATAATCACCAAGTTAACTCAAACATAATACTGCACGTAAGCCCGCATCAATTTTCCAAAACAATGCCCCATTTTCATTGCGGGAACTGAACGCGGTCCCTTGCGGCCACTTAATTCCATTATTAATTCACTGAACGAGCCCACCGAATTAAAATTGCTGTGTAAATTCACCCATTTTGTTTTCACGCAATTATGCGCCTTATTGTTGGATACTTTTTAGTAATTCCGGTAAGTTTGCTGTGCGTTTTTGGACAGGCGCTTTGGACGCTTTTTGAGTGGCGTTGTGGATGTCCGAGGTGTATTTTTTAATCCGTAATGGCGCAGGAAGGTCCCTGATAACGGCCAGTATGATGTATTGGGCTTGTGGGAAAGTGTTTGGGAAAATGGTCGATATGTAGAGTCGGCTTTATGTTAAGGCCCGAAAATTCTCTTTCTTTCCTAGGCCTTAGTCTATTACTCCAACCTAATGCCGTTTTCTAGACCTTCGATATTCTTATGGAGAATTCTCAGGTATGCAGGTTTACTTAGGATGTTTCCGTCATCGTTATTTTCAAAAAAATAAGTTGTCCTCGGGGGCTGGTACCGAACCCTTAACATTTGTCTGTGTAGTCCATTCCAATCCCCGCTAAGCTATCGCCGCTTTTCTACACATACATTAGTCTCCTTATTCAATCGTCTCATTGGTCTAGTGAACTCTAGTAGTAGACAAGATTGTCTAGAGCGTGGCTCTACCACTTTAAAGTTTGTGCCTGGTGTGGATATAGAATCGCGCCACTCGCCAAACAGGTGCACTGATTGCATCTCTGCCTACCCCTTCGGGGATAGAGGCGTGTGGGTATGTATTACTTTAGTCTCATTATAATTAATTTTATATTTATCTTGGTACACGAACATGACTTGTGACCCCGCACATGACAATACAATCTGGCACGTACATACAGTGATCCAGTGATAGCTCAGCGGGAGTGGTACGGACTGTCGAGACGAAAGTCGCAGGTTCGAAACCAGCCCCAAGTGCATACACCTCTGACTTTTCTAAGTTATGTGTATATTAATTGTTAATTATCACTTGCTTTAACGGTGAAGGAAAAACATCGTGAGGAAACCTGCATACCTGAGAATTCTCCATAAGAATTTCGAAGGTATGTGAAGTCTGCTAACCCACATTAGGCCAGTGTGGTAGACTAAGGCCTAACCCTTCTCATTCAGTAGAGGAGGCCCGTGCCCAGCAGTGGGACGTATATAATAAAGGGCTAGTAAAAAAAAAAAAAAACGTACATACATATGCCATAACAATTTCTATGGCACAGTCGACGAGAAGCTGGCTCTGAGAGGAAAGGTTACAGTTCCGATCACCTTACTGTGATTTTTTTATGTGAGACCCGCATTTTAGCCTCGGATTTGGATGCTGTAAGATCCAGAGTCTTAGCGTTACAACTGTTTGATATGAAAGTGTTTTATACAAATTGAAGAACAATGCGCGCAAAATAACTTGGCCGGCCTGAAGTGAGACACTTCATCCATCATTAAGGTGACAACTGAAAATCAGCGCTGTGTTGTGGTCCTCGCCACAGCACAGCAACACGCTGAGTGGTCACCTACCTGTCATAGTCACGACGCGCAATTGTCAAAACAATATTGATGGTTTTTAGTTAGTTTTGTTTTAATGTAAATTTATTGTGATCTGTGACTAATAAATTGTCTTTCTTTCTTCTTCTTTCTTCTTTCATCCGCCTTATACGGATTCTTCTTCACCCTTTCTTCTTCTTCTTCCACCTGCCCTTATCCCATTCGTAGTACATGCTTTTTTGCCCATGTTGCAAAAAAATAAATAATGCGTACGCGTTACGATTGAGTCCAACGCTGAGGTCTCGGGTTCCATCCCCGGGTGGGGTAAAGCGGTATTGGGTTTTTCTATTACGAAATGCTCAGAATCAGCCCGGAGTCTGGAATTTGTGCCCGGTATGGCGATAGGCTCGCCCCCTATCACATCATGGGACGGAGATACGCTCGGCGAAATGTGGGTGTACTGATTACACCTCTGCCTACCCCTTCGGGCATTACAGTCGTGAGTTCGTATGTATGTAAAAGTAAGTTTCCAACGAAGTCGGCGCTAACTAGAAAAAATAAAATTCCATCTCCATAGTAAATAGCGTTAACTGCGGTGCAGTTATCAAGGCACTTGTAATTAATAGCGGCCGGGCACGGGACCGCGGCACGGATCGAACCTGCGATCCACACGCCGCCCGCTGTGTGCTTTATAACTACCTAACGAGACGGATCTCAATTATTGGATATTGATTGAAATCCGAGGATTAGCAATGATGACCTCATTTAGTACATTTGGAGCAATTTAACTTGATCTGCCTGAAGGTACCCACAAACTGCGAGTTTAATTTGTTAACCGACTTCAAAAAGGAGGAGTAGGTTCTAACTCGTCTGTATAATATAATAAACCGACGTATAATAGCGGTTTGTTGTTACCTTTCGTATGGTGAGTGAGTTATCCGCAGGCCCAAATAGCCTCCCTTTCTCAATCCCTTAATTATCCCTTTCCTTTAAAGTCGGCGACGTACCCATGATTCTTCTGGTATTGTGGGCGTAGATAGGCGGTGGAAATCACTTACCATCAGGTGACCTATTTGTTCGTTTAATGGTCTATGATATAAAAACGACGAGCTTATTTTTTAACCGATTTAAAAAAGAACGAGGTTTTAAATTCGTCAGTATAATGTATTTTTAAGTTACAATTATTAAACTGCCCACAAAGTCTTTAATGTATACTACTAGACGGGCTGTTTAGAAGTAATATTGCGTCACATAACGCGGGAGTTTGACAGCTCACAAACAAGGAGCGCGATATGGGTTCTAGTACTAGCGAGATGGTAATATTGAGTTAAGATCAATTGACCGCAACTAAGTGGTACAATTTCTATGTACCGCGCAGCTTAGTCTTTGGCTGCACACACAATTGTGCGAGCATTGGTGTAACGCGCCATTTCCAGTTAGACGAACTATCAATTATACTTTACCGAGTGACGGTTAAGGTATGTTTTCGCACTCGACAGATCGCGATCGCCGTGACAGTGTTACTCTACTGCATCAACTGGTTTCTGTGTAATAAAAAGGTTCAATGAAATTGCCGTTCTGTACGAAAAAAGATAAAAATTCTTTTTCACCTTTTTATGTCTATTAATCAAAGTAACCAACCATGCATGCTGCATATTTGGCAGCGCAGTCGTAATTTATCGATCCCCTTCTTGATGAAGTTGGCTGGACGGGAGGCAATAAACTCTTCAAAGGCATTTACTGCTTCTTGGGTATGGATTTATTTCCAACCAAAATGTTGTCCAAATTATATAAAAAGTAGAAGTCTGTAGGCGCAAGATCTGGTGAGTATGGCTGATGACGGAGAGCTTCCAATCCCAACATTTTTCGTACAGAACGGCAATTTCATAGGTAAAGACCATTGAGTTTTGAGTGGCAGAGCCACGCTGTAGACAGTTTTGTCTACAGCATCAATGGACCGTCTAGTCCGGGTCGTTACCACTGTCTCACAGGAAACCGGCGTAAAGTAGAAAGGCAAAATTGATTATTATAGTAATGAGCGGCAATCGCGCAAGTTTTACGTCGGATTTCTAGCTACTTTTTATCCAACTCGCAGTGGGGTTGGCGCAACATGTTTTTTAACACATATTACAGAAAGATTTGGCTCATAAATTTTACAACCGGCCGCCTGCCTGACGTCGACACCTCTGGGGAGAAAACACCCAGACCCGAAATAAATATTTGTGGATCACATAAACATGTTTGTCTCGGTGCGGAAATCGAATCCACGGCTTCTTGCTTCACAGACGGTTACGCGTCCAATGCGGCACGGAGGCTGTGTTTTTATAGTGATTGTGTCAGAAAATTTCTCAAAATTCTCTAGGAACACAGTGAAAATTTTACGTTTTCGCATTAGTTTCGCAGTCGCAGCTGCAGTCTGCGCCTTGCCGCCAACTTCGAACTCACACCTTAACGTTTCGTGTGAAAGGGCCGTTATTCTGTTATCAAGTTATTGACCGACAAACATTTGGGACCGTTTCTAAGATGTCTCAATAGACGCCGCCCACGCACGCATTCTATTAACAATAACAATATATTAAAACGATAGCGGAACTGCTTTATTCTTGTTGAGATATAACATTTGGGATTATTGTTAAGATGGATTACATTAGCATTTAAATTGTAGCTTCAGAAAAATATTATAATGCGAATTTATGCCTTGTTATATCGTGTGTAATCTACTTATATATTACCTTTTTGGACATCTCCAAAAAACTGATTTATTTCCGACCAGTGCCATCGCACTGGTCGGAAATAAATCAGTTTTCTTAGATTAACCCCCGAATTCATAAACGTCATTATGATACCTCACAGTGAGCGCGAACGCATAGTGACGATTTCTCTAAACGTCATTGGTTAGTTTTTGGCGCTAAATCAAAACAGACCAATCGTACATAGAATTGGACACTTGGCAAAGAGCTTACTTAGCTATTATTTGTGAATACGGGCCTCAGATTCATAACACTCATTATGAGGAGGAGGGAACACGTGTGTCGGCAAACTATTCCACAAGAGGCCAGTTCTCCTAATTTTAAATGTTCAAAATATCATTCCGATAGTTGATTATTGGTTTAAGAGAATACCATTTGCAACTTTCTTGACGCTGAGACTAGATCGGAATGATATTTTGAACATTTAAAATTACGAGAATTGGCCTTCTGCTTTGTAGTCGGGCAGAAGGGAAGTTTTAAGTTTTGCAAAGTTCTTAGTTCGAGCTGAGATGTAGGAGACCATGAAGCTGTGGTTCCGCAAGCCAACACGCGTGGTTCTGTTAAGGAAAGACGAGAAAGGTACTTAGCCCATGAAGCTCTTAAGAATTGTTTGGCCTTAGTCAAACAATGACCTTAGTGAAACAATTAAGAACAATAGTAAATTAAGAAAAAATGAAAGTTTATTTTAAAATAAACGTAAATGTATATTCATATTGGATCATAAATTACTAAATTTTTTAATTTTGTAATCTATATTAATCTGTATATCACCCAAAACACGAAACGCCTTGATATGACGTCACTCTTACAGTATAATAATAATCTTGCCCTCCGTGCCCTATCTTAAAATCTTTGTTGTATGCCTTGATTGTTGTAGATTACGTTTGCTTATTTTAAACGTGGGAAAGTATTACTTTATTATCCTAATCAAAATAGTAGCACGATCAATTCTGTCTGTGTGTGTGGGAGTGCCGCAACGATAAAATGGAAATCTCTATACTAGATTGATCTTCATCTATATAATTGTGAGCTTTATGTTCCGTCTGCTTCCTTTTTTAATGTAAATGTTAACTCGTCGCGTCGGTATTAGACCATCAACACAATATGTTCATGTGTCTGAAATATTTGGAGATTGCTGAAGCGCATTACTTTAATCATTCAAACGCATTGACACCTTTATTGTCCGAATGGGTAGGCAGAGGTGTAGCCAGTGGGTGCATCCATATTTCGCTGAGCTTATTTCCATCCCGAGCCTATCACCATTCCAGGCACAATTCCAAACTCCGGGCCGATATTAAACATTTCGTATCAGCCCAATATCACTTTTACCAGATCCGGGATCGAACCCGAGACTTCAGCACAGCAGTTGTACCGCGTACACATTATAATTGCGCCACCGAGGTAGTTAATCGTAATACTGTACTATTGAATATTTTTATATTATAAACACTCCAAGACAGTCTCCGTGGCGTGGGTTCGATTCCCGCACCGAGACAAATGTTTGAATGTCCACAAATGTATGTTTCGGGTCTGGGTATTTCCTCCCCAGAGGCAGGACGTCAAGCATGCGGCCGAACGTACTACAACCCAAATATTTCTGTAACATGTGTTAAAAAAATATGTCGCGACCCCACTGCGAGTGGGATAAGGGCAGGTGGAAGAAGAAGAGTAGACAATTATTGCAAGTTCATAAATAATGTGGTAATAATTATTGAGTGGTAGAGCCACGCTGTAGACACTTGTGGCTACAGCACGAATGGGCCGGCTCGTCCTGGTCGTTACCACTGTCTCACAGAAAACCGGCGTAAAGTAGTAGCTTGCTGCTGCGTTTCGTACAGTGAGTGAGATATCCGGAGGCCCAAACCAAATCCTTTAATTATCCCTTTCCTTTAAGGTCGGCAACGCACCCATAATTCTTTTAGTATTGTGGGCGTATATGGGCGGTGGAGATCACTTAGCATCAGGTGACCTATGCTATAAAAAAAAATGTTATACAACATTCAATATGTTGTAAAGTTAGCTGTGTAGTCAAACAGAACCGTGAACTGAAAACCATCATATTGTTAGGTTACTCCCTATTGTTAATGAAGGTGTCCGAGAATATAATGCCGGTTAGATTGAAATAATAGCCGTGCAAGTAGTAAACAAGTTGTACGCCTGGCGGGGTGACAGTTGCTTTATAAGAGAGCGCCCCGTCACCGGGAGCCCATCAGGGTTGGAGTGCCTAAAGCATTCACCCGAAAGCCCGGTGACGCTGACTAAAGCCGACTCGCGCCAGGCTATCGGCAGGTTCCAAAAAAAAAACTGGTAGCTCAGTACGGTGAGTACTGTGAGTGCTGCGAGTGCTCTCAGTTCTGTGTGTTCTTGGTTCTCGGTAATCAGTCACCAGTCTCGAATACATTATTACGTGGTTACGCTGGCTCAGTTGAACTTATTGTTGCCTAGAAGCATTCAGTTCATTCAGAGTGCTCTTGGGTAATAGTTCTAACAATATTATAATGTGATTATAACTTCCATAATGAGTCGCCCAACATATCATCACCCCATGCATATTACTGGGTCGTTAATAACACTCAGGGGTGTGTTAAGTCATAACGGCATAACTTGTACATCATGCGTGCCACAGTGTTGTATTTTTTTTAAAACTAGACCGAAAATTCGGTCGAGATCTGTACAATCGATTAGCTTTGAGCGGTAAAGCCACTAGCCGAATGAGTCGGCTCGACCGGGTCGACCACTGTCTCACAGAAAACCGACGTAAAGTAGCAGTTTGCTGCTGTGTTTCGTACGGTTAGTAGGCAAGTTATCCGCAGGCCCAAATCTCCCTCCCTTTCCTAGTCCCTTAATTATTCCTTTCCTGGTCGAGAACGCACCCATACTTCTTAAGGTAATAAACGAATGATTAAAATTAAAGTAAAATTTTAGAATGTCTAGGTTTGGATAAAATCCAGTACTTCTTATAAATGGTTCCAATGCTTTAAGATGTTTCCATATAAATTGTTATGGACGACTCGAAACAAATTACTTGAGCGTTAAATAAAAAACACATAATCAATTCTAATTTTTTATCTTACATCCACACGTAATCTTTGATCAAATAAAATTAAATTAATGGCTCCAAAGAATTAATGAGATACTGCTGCTTATTGACATATTATAATTTTCAACAAATGTTTGGTCAGAATCAATTTAGTATGGTAATCGTAACCGAAAGCCGAATTCCGATCTATCGCTCATCATTTAGTCGAAGTTTCAAAATGTGGTTATAAAAAATCTTTCAAACATTAGCTTTAAGCTATTAAAATAAAACCTTAAGATGTGTTGATTTGTTGACTGTGTTGTAAACTCATTACATTTTTAACCTACTTCAAAAAGGAGGAGGTTCTCAAATCGGCGTTTTTTTTGCTTTTTTGTGTTTTATACATCGATTTCTCCGCCAATTGTGGAACGCTTTTATTTGAAAAAAAATATCATAGAATTTAGCTGCGATGTGGTGTCATATAAATTTGGTTAAGATCTGATGACGGATTAAATGGTTTTAGTGGACGAAAGGGAATATTTTCAACATTTTAAATGATAGCATAGTTAAAGAGTAAGATGCTTACTTGATGATATGTGAAAAGCGATGCCCACCTCCCATAAACATCTATAAAACTTGAAGAATCGCGTAAATAAAAGATGAATTGGGAAGGGGTTAAGGTGGAATCGGTCCTCAAAAATTTTACTCTACGTACAGAACGCAACAGTAAGCTGCCACTTAAGACTGTACCCCACGTCAGTGACCTTGAGGATTTACGTCTTACATCAACGGTTATGGATACTTCGCACGACCAAGATGCAGTGCGACGCCAGCTTTTTTATGATATTACCTATTTGTTGTTTCAACTTTTTCTTTAGAATGATTTTTTTATGGCATAGGCCGGCCAACGAGCAAGTGGGTCACCTGATGGTAAGTGATCTCCACCGGCCATGCACACCCACAATACCAAAAGAGTCATGGGTGCGTTACCGACCTTAAAGAAAAAAAATTGATGTATACTTTTACAACATTCTTGAGTGGTAGAGCCACGCTGTAGATACTTTTGTCTAGAGCATCTATGGGCCCGCTCGTCCAGGTCATTACCACTGTCTTACAGAAAACCGACGTAAAGTAGCAGCTTCCTGCTGCGTTTCGTATGGTCAGTGAGATATCCGGAAACCCAAATCCGCTCCTCTCCTCGATCCCTTAATTATCCCTTTCCTTTAAGGTCGGCAACGCGCCCATAATTCTTTTGGTATTGTGGGTGCGTACATGGGCGGTGTAGATCATTTACCACGACTGGTGACTCACTTGCTCGTTCACCGGCATATGCTATAAAAAACGCACCTTATATTCTTAATCTTTTCTTATCTACAACTTCTATAACAGTTTTATGTTAACAGCTCACGTTTAAGGGATCGATAGCTTTGATTAAGTTATTAGATCCACCTCCCTTCACCTGTCCACCCCCTAGGGTACCGAGCGTAACATTTTGAATAAGAAAACCATCGAAGTTGAATCGGCGCGCGTGGATGTTAAAATAGGTGACGGGGTACACGATTCCGGTATTTTTAAATATCTTTGTATATAATAATTGGTTCACCTGTGTGTAACTTCAAGCCCTTAGAGCCCTTTGGGCCTAAGACAGGTGAAAGAAGAAGAAGTAGATTACGCATTAAACAGTAAATGTAGGAAGTAGCAATCTGACGTATTTTTCATACGTACTTTTGCCTGTAATCCCCTAAAAAGTAGGCAGAGGTGTAACCACCCACCCAAATTTCGCCTAGCGTATCTCCGTACCATGATGTGATAGGAGGCGAGCCTACCGCCATACCGGGCACAATTCGAGACTCCGGGTTGATACTGAGCATTTCGTAATAGCAAAACCCAATATCACTTTTCCCGACCCGGAGATCAAACCCGATACCTCAGCGTCGGATTCAGTAGTAACGCGTACGTATTACAACTGCGCCACCGAGGCAGTCATATTAACATATTTTTATCTATGTATTTATAATGATAATGTGAACATTTTTTCATTTTTGTTTTGTTATTCTATATGATTTGATAAGTTACCTTTATCAGTTTGGAGTGTAAGTGGGCCACCAACATCTTAGACCTAAAGCCAAACTCACCTGCTCGTGGTACACTTTGCTAATTAACAGACGACTCAATGGTGAAACTTCGTTCCCATTGCAGTTTGTAGGAGCCAGACTGTGAGTCGCCCCAAATGATACCCATAATACCTATAATAAACCCACCGTCAAATCACGATGAGAAGGCGGACCCGGGTAGTGCCAGGTTGATAGAAATAAAAGAGTAACATTTACATAAGCACTGTAAAATAGGATATGCCTATATTAATGTACCGTGTAGTAAAGTTTACTGATGTGCAAACTAGATGGCATTGGCAGTCGATGTCCCGTTGAAGTTTACCGATATGCAAACTAGATGGCGTTGGCAGTCGATGTCCCGTTGGGATTGGCGTCGGAGTTTACAACCACCACAGTTTACAGCTTAATACCGATTTAACAACCTTACGTTAAACTAGTTTAATGGATAGCCACAACTGAACACATGACGAAAAACCCACCGTAGATACATAGAATATTCTTTATTACACACCAAATAAGTAGATGTAGATCATATGAATAAGCATCATACAGTGCACCTCCAAAAATATCACACACCCTACCATACGTACTCACTCCTGTAATCCCCGAAGGGGTAGGCAGAGGTGTAACCAGTACACCCACATTTCGCCGAGCGTATCTCCGTCTCTTATGTGATAGGGGGCGAGCTTATCGCCATACCGGGCACAAATTCCAGACTCCGAGCTGATACTTAGCATTTCGTAATAGAAAATCCCAATACCACTTTACTCGACCCGGGGATCGAACCCGAGACCTCAGCGTTAGCCTCAATCGTAACGCGTACGTATTACAACTGCGTTATTCACATTTATAATATTAGTATGATTTACAAAACCGGCCTTAGAGTACTTTAGGATAATGAACATTCGTTAAAATCGAATCGATAATTTTTGAAAAAACGCGAACAAAATTACATAATACATAGCGATCCTACTTTTATAAGTCGGTTATAAATGTATATCAATTAAATAAATATTCAATCAGCATTATATTGCATACTCAATGCTACAATTTTAAGTTATTTTATACACCTTATAAAAAGCTTACGAAAAAATATCTTCAAGAAACTCACCTGTTTTTTAAACGTCGGGACGTGGGAAAACAATAGTGTTTTATAAAAACGCTATCTCCTTTTACGGGGTGGCAGAGCCGAGGCGCCACTCGGCGTAAAATGAATTTACAAATGTAATAGCTGTGACTCCATTGTATTGTAATTGTGAGCTGCTTGCGCGGCGTGAAGATGTCACTCTGCAGGTTGGAGCTTTTGAGGGTACCTACAGAGCCTACGCTGTCTGTCTGTCTGTCCTTCATTTAAGGGCCTTGTCTTCAGAACCATATTAGGTAGCCGGATGAAACGAGTGTTATTATGGCTTAAATATATTATACAATAGCTTTTGCTCGCGGCTCCACCCGCGTGAACAGCCCGTTCCGGGTTAATTTAAGCTTCTTGAGTATATATCAATACCTAAATTTGACTGCATTTAAATTATACTTTTTCGTGTCTTCTTAGAACTTTCGACTTTCACTCATTAGAACTTCAACATTAGAAATACAAACATTTTTTAATTCTGTTTCAGGTAAGGCTCCTTATACAAACCCCAAGATGCTCGGTAAGTACAGTTTAAAAATCATTCAGTCTGTCAACCCGTTTCATACGTCCGAAAATACCATCATTGTCTAGCATTTGAAGCGGGTGGCGCCAATAAATATTTAATACTGTGGCACTCGCTTGAGTATAAATAATTATATTTATTTGTACTTTGCTATGTGTGCATGAGTATATAGTTTTGATTTGTGTGAGAATGGAACATTAGTCGTCCTATACCTATTGACACGAGCACAAGGTCAGTGTCTAAAGAAATATATTACATACATATAGCACCGCATTCAATAACTATTATTTTAATCATAAACCCGAGTTTTCGAAAATACGTCCCGAACAGTGGTGCGTTTGATACTATCAGATAAAGATTTCTAATTTTCTTTCTTATTCCGTACATTTAATCAGTTATATTTATCGGAGTTATGCGTGGACATAATAAAATTATATAAAAATATAACATATACAGACGAATTTAGAACCACCTTCTTTTTAAAGTAGGTTAGGACGAATTGAATTATTTATAACATTGTTGTTACGAATCGACTCGGCTGCCTACTGCTCGCGTCTTGCTCCACACAACGTCACGTCACATCGTCGTCGCACCTTACAATTGAACTAGACGCTTTATTGACAGACTGTGTTTTTAGACTGTGACCCGAACGTCTGCTCATTACATCGAGATGCAAATCAGACAATTTTGTGAGCGTGAATGCGCCCTAACCTCGCTCCCTTGTTAGAAAAACATACGGGAATATATTGCGGATTGAAACGTTGTTTTTTTATTTCATAGAAGATGGGCCGAACTAGCAGGTGAGTCACTTTATGGCAAGAGATCTCCACCGACAATGTAAGCCCACAATACCAAAAGAATCATGGGTGGGTTGCCGATCTTAAAGGAAAGGGACAATAAAGGGATTGGGAAGGGCAGGGGCCCTTTGGGCCTCCGGATATCTCACTCACCGTACGAAACGCAGCAGCAAGCTGCTACTTTACGTCGGTTTCCTGTGGAACAGTGGTAACGACCCGGACGAGCCGGCCCGTCATGCTGTAGACAAGTGTCTACAGCGTGGCTCTACCACTTATAAACTTTTGTGACTTTTGAAACTTTACATTATATGTCTGGGGTGACGAGTACAGTCTAGTGCTATGTAGGGTTTTGTAATTCAAATATCTGTGTGATATTATTTCTGTTTATATGCAGTGTTACGCTTACCATTAGGCGAGCAAATTGATCGTTCATCTAAGCTAAAACCTTGAATTAGTAAACATAAAATAAGTGGTTGTGATAATTTTTATTTATGCTGCTATCTTATATATAAAATTCTCGTGTCACAATGTTCGTTCCCATACTCCTCCGAAACGGCTGGACCGATTTGTATGAAATTTTGTGTGCTTAAAGGGTAGGTTGAGAATCGGTCACCATCTATTTTTCATCCCCCTAAATGTTAATGGTGGTCCACCCCCAAAATTTTTATTTTTGTTTTTTAGACAAAGTTTATTGTTTTTATTTTTTTATGATACAGCATTAAAAAATACATACAACCCTAAGTTTTCAACCCTCTACGATCTACCCCTATTTTTTAATAGCGACATTAGTATTTATGACAAGCGCGTTTCTCACCGGGACTCGCTTGATGCGCCCACTAGACTACTTTAATCCTGGAAATAGGCATTCACGAGGGCGGAGCCGCGGGCAACAGCTAGTTAAGTTGTAAATTTAATGAATGTATCACTCATATAATAAAATACGGAAAACATTAATATTAATTACATAAAAATACAACTTCAGCAGAGTCAAACAATTTTGCTTCATTATTAATTAGATATAGGTACCTACCATACATGTCTCTAACCTTAATTCTAAAAGATGCGTGAAAAACCCTATTAAAGAGCTGTGTAACTAATTACAGCATAAACAAATATAAAAAAAAATACAATTATTTTTTAACTAGATATCCGTTGTCTATGACATAATTCGAACCAGTAATACTTTTACCTTTATCACTAGCCATAAACAATATCAAATCAGCAACCTCTGCTGGATCAGATGCCCGTT
This sequence comes from Mimas tiliae, assembly GCA_905332985.1. NCBI lineage: Eukaryota > Metazoa > Arthropoda > Insecta > Lepidoptera > Sphingidae > Mimas > Mimas tiliae. The sequence continues at coordinate 2,397,931 of HG995256.1, read as the reverse complement.
TGAGAGCCGTCAATGCTCCTAATGACTCAGCATCATGTGGTGCTCCTGCCACGTCGAAGATTGCAGTCCTGATCGGCCCAGGGTTGATAGCATTCACTCTCACACCATGAGGCGCCAGCTCCATGGCAACGTGGCGGGAGAAATGGTCCATACCAGCCTTGGAGATGCTGTATGGAAGGTAGTCTGCGCCCAAAATACTAAGCCCAGCAATGCTTGATATATTGATGATGTTTCCTTTAGTTTCCACAAGGTATGGTGCAGCGAGGTTAGTCAAATACACCGTACCTCGAAGATTCGTGTTCATGATCTTATCGTATACTTCCATTAGATCTTCTTTAAGTATCCTCGAGAATTGCAGAAAGCCTGCATTGTTGATCAATATATCCAGTTTCCCAAATTTTGAAATTGTCTGTTTAATTATATCTTTTGTTTCTTCATCTTTGGATACGTCTGCTTTGACAGTAAGTGGTGTGCGGCCGTACCGTTCACATTCATCAAACACTTTCTTCAGCCTTTCTTCGTTCCGTCCAACGAGAACTATATTAGCACCTTGTTTAGCAAACGCTATGGCTGTAGCTGCACCGATACCAGAACTAGCACCGGTTATTATCACAACCTTATCTTCAAAACTCATTATGTGCAACTTATCTGGTATTTCGATTCAAACTGCGGTTAATTTACTCGTGTACAATTATATATAGTATGCGTTTTCATAATATATGTACTATGTGCTGATATAAGAAGCTGAGTCACAATATAGATGGCTGAAATGCAAGTGTGTGTCTAACTTATATTGTAGCGAGTTAACATCAAGTTCATATTCCACGCAACAGAACATTTTTGCCGTGACTGGAATTCATGACGTCGTAAGTCATGCTGATTTATTTACTGAATAATGTTGTAGGGAAAATATAAAACTATTTTGTTATTACTGTGCTAAATAAAAATACACCCAACAGTCACACCAACAATTAAAGTTTTATATTTCGGTATGGCGTTATCCCGGCTTTATATATAATGTCAGAGTCCGCTAATGTCAGATATAATGTCAGATTTGACAGTGGATTTGGTATAATATAGGACGACTCGCCGTCTGTCCTGTGAAGCAAATTTCACCATTGGCTCGTCTGTTAATCATCAGAATACTATACTACGTGCAGATAAGGTTGACTTTGGGCCTAAGATGATGTTGGTGGCCCACTTACACTCTAATTATACTATAACTAATTAAAATTAATTATTAATTTAAAAGAGCGGTGACGCTAGGCAGCTGTACAGTTTTCAGCACTGTCTCATTCGTGACTGTTCTCCCAAGAGTATTCTAAGATGTTACGCAAACAGAGCATTTGGAAAGGGTTTAGGTGTCGTTCTTGATTCGAATATGTAGTCCACGTTTCCGCTCCCTACAAGAGTATGCTCAGAATGCAGGGTTGGTAGACTATCATTTATGTTTTGATGGACGGTTGTTTGTAGTCCCATACTCTGCTTTCCAAACATCGTGGCCGCTTTTCCTATTCGCGTATAATCTCTTTGTCAAGTGAGAGATTCTAAGATACGGATCACAGATAACAAAAGCTATCCACAATAGAGAGTTGCACCTCCTCCAGCTAGATCGACGTTGTTTCAGAATACCCTTGAGTCATTACGACTGTGTTATTTATGTTAATTGACATTGAGAATTGTTTGCAGTTTTTAGGAAATTTATCTATAATAACTTGGAGTTCCACCTGTGAGTTAGCAACATAGGCAGCATCGTAATATGCTGTAAATAAAAATGTCCTTACGAATTCGCCTACTTTTAAAAAGTGAGATGTTAAATAGTCGGTCATCCGATCTGATACGAGTATGCACGATCGGGTGACAGATTATTTAATTATTTTACCTCGGAGAGGTTAACCAAGGTGTACGTGACATTCGGAGAGGTTAGCCAAGGAGTACGTGACATTCGGAGAGGTTAGCCAAGGTGTACGTGACATTCGGAGAGGTAAGCCAAGGTGTACACGTACTTGTCTAATTCTTCGAATGTCACTTTCAATTTACTTTTACGAATAAAACTGTAATAATTATTGTCTAAACAATTGTCTAAATAAATTTCAATCTCGCGGTTAAGGTCGCAATATATTTATGTAGTATACAATATTTTATGTTAAAAGTGTCGTCCCGATGTGTCCCGCCACTTCCCCACTCGATAATCCCGGCTTAGATTCGCAAGATTTGTGCTTCATTGCGCCGCTTTAGCCCGCGACACTTTAACTATTTATAACATGGATGAGGGGCTCTGGATGTGCCTTTTTAACCCCCCGAAAAAAGAGGGGTGTTATAAGGTTGAACCTTTTGTCTGTCTGTGTGTGTGTCTGTGGTATCTTATCGCCTAAAGTCTAAATCTAATAGAACGAATAAATACTTCCATTTTGTTATTTCAAGCGGTTTAATCGAAATGGTTCTTATGCTATGGTTGGAAAAAAATTGTTCAGTGATTTAAAAGTTACAGGTATTTTTCAATTTTGTATAGCATAGGCCGGCAAACGAGCAAGTGGGTCACCTGATAGTAAATGATATCTACCACCCATGTACACTCAAACATAAGAAAAATCATGGGCGCGTTGCTAACATATATGGAAAGGCATAATTAAGGGATTGGGAAGGGGCGCGGGATTTGGGCCTCCGGGTAAGTCACACACCATACGAAATACAACAGAAAGCTGTTACTTTACGTTGGTTTTCTGTGAGATAGAGGTAACAACCCGGTCGAGCCGGTCCATCCATGCAGGCGAAACTATTTACAGCGAGACGTGATTTTTCAAATCGAAAACTCAGAAATAAAATTTGTGATTCTCATCCTGGACTTAGCCTAATACACTGCTACTAGGCGATTAATGACATACTTTGGAGCACATCTAGTTATATTCACAGTGTAAGTGGGCCACTAACATCTTAGGCCCAAAGCCAACCTCAACCAACCAAAACGTAGTAAGTACACTCTGCTGACTAACGAACAAGGCAATGGCGAAACCCGTTCCCGTTTCTGCTTGTGGGGGTCAGACGGCGGGTCGCCCCATATAATAATTTTTTTACGAGTGGTAGAGCCACGCTATAGACAGTTTTTTCTACAGTATGAATGGGCCGGCTCGTCCGGGTCGTTATCACTGTCTCACTGAAAACCGTCGTAAAGTAGCAGCGTGCTGCTGCGTTTCGTACGGTGAGTGAGATATCCGGAGGCCCAAATCCCCTTCCTCTCCCTTTCCTTTAAGTTCGGCAACGCGCCCATGACTCTTTTGGTATTGTGGGCGTATATGGGTGGTGAAGATAACTTACCATCAGGTGACCCACTTGCTCGTTTGCCGGCCTATGCAATAAAGTAGAAAAAATAAAAAATAAATACATTGAAATGTATGGTACGAGAAGGCGAACCCTGGCATTAAGCGTGATAACACCAAACAGAAAGAAAGACATCCATTTATACTTTATCCGTGTAAATAATGAAAGTGAATAGGTTTTCAATGAGAAGAGCTCAATCTTGTACCGTAATGCGGCAACGCATTGTCTTGCTAAATTCACTGCAATATCTTAATAGCCTATTGACAACAATTTATTAGGATCCCTATTTAAATAATAATACTTCATCTATATTATATTGATATTAGACTGCCTCGGTGGCGCAGTTGTAATGCGTACGCGTTACGATTGAGGCTAACGCTGAGGTCTCGGGTTCGATCCCCGGGTCGGGAAAAATGGTATTGGGTTTTTCTATTATGAAATTGTCAGTATCAGCCCGGAGTCTGGAATTTGTGCCCGATATGGCGATAGGCTCGCCCCCTATCACATCGTGGGACGGAGATAAGCTCAGTGAATGTATTGGTTACACCTCTGCCTATCCCTTCGGGGATTTCAGGTGAAAAGAGCAACGCTGGAGTTTCTTGCTCGTTCTTCTCGAGCGAAACAGCATTCCGAACTAGCGGTAGAATTTTGACGGAATCTAAATAATGTATAACATTTTATGGATTCAATAAATATTTTGAATTTTGAATTTTTAAAGAGGGTGTTTATAGTGACGTGACACATGTACCATGGATATGGTTATTTGGCATTTTTAACCCTTGGAAAAAGGCGGGTTTATAGTATAGACTACCGACTAAGTGTGTCTGATGGTAAGTGATCTCCACCGTTCATGTACGCGTAATACCTACCAGAAAAATCATGGGTATGTTGCAGACCTTAAAAGAAAGGGATAATTAATGGTTGGGAAGGATATTGGGCCTCTGGATATATTTCACCGTACGAAACGCAGCAGCAAGCTGCTACTTTACGTCGATTTCCTGTGAGACAGTGGTAACGACCCGGGTGAGCCGGCCCGTTACCAAAAGTGTCTACAGCGAGGTTCTACCACTCAAAAATGAAATATTTAACGAAAAAGCACTTCAAATATTTACATTTGTATAAAACATGCCCATTCAATGTGAAAACAATAGAAAATTATCGAGTCTCCTAAACAAATTGTTGGCTGTCGACACCTGCTAGCCCACAATGGGACAATAAGCCTATATAAAAGGTTTTGTGTGGTAATGCGCATGCGCCGGGATGCTATCGTCTCTGATCGTGGTCATTTGCATGAGGAATTTGCGAAGACTTGTTTATTGGATGCGGTTGTAATACTCTATCCTGGATGAGATTATGGGACTTAAAAGATCAGTTATAATTCTTGCCTGGCGACAGAAATAGACAAAGCGGTGGTACTAAACCAGACGGTATCTCGCTTACGAGACTCCTACCACCTAGTAGTGGAGGATAAATTATGAATTAATGTTAACCTTCCGTTAAATATTCAGTTATTTTTTTATCGACACCCATTATTTGACAGTAAGATACTATAAAGGGCGAGATTTATCTGTAATATGCTTTCATAATGATTTAATATTTATACATACATACGCACTCACGCCTTTAAGCCCCGAAGAGGTAGGCAGAGGTGTAACCAGTACACCCACATTTCGCTGAGCGTATCTCCGTCCCATAATGTGATAGGGGTGAGCCTATCGCCATACCGGGCACAAATTCCAGACTCCAGGCTGATACTGAGCATTTTGTTATAGAAAAACCTAATACCACTTTACCCGACCCGGTGATGCGCTTCGGGGATTACAGGCGTGCGTATGTATGTATGTAAACATAGACATGCGTTTCAATAAACTCCACATTACATTAAAATCTATATCTAATCTAAACGTTAATACATTTGAAAGGAAATCAATATATCTTCAAGATAACGGACACGGGAGCCGGTAGGAACTCATGTCGGCACGTAAATCCTGGCGACAGTGCGCGGCGTGAACAGTAACACGGTTGGGACGAGACGTGTCCGCCACCAGGCTGTAATGTACTGACGAGCGATAAATATGTCGTACTGACCACCATCGGTCTGCAGTATGTTGTGCACCACTTTGTAGACTCTGGGCTTGGGATAATTATTGAAGTGAAAATTTCTTTAGGCGCGTTGAGCACTTTTTGGTTGAACAAAAATCATAGAACTCGCGTCATCGTCACCGAACGCTTTCCATGACCTATATGTATACTGTGTATATATGTGTACTTTTTGGGTGAACAAAAAGCGTGAAACTCGCGTCATCGTCACCGCACGCTTCCCATGAGCTATATGTATGCTGTGTATATATGTACATAGATATACCTCCATGCGTTATTAGTATACCTTATATATATACAAAGAGTATATCTCTCTACATATATATTAAATTGGTCAGTAACACTTCTTTACAAACCAAAAATTATAATCTAATAGCTCGACGATATGATTCACAAGTTACTTCGTTTTCACATCTATCGGCAGTCCCCAAAGACTGCCCCGCATTTTTTTATATCTCCTTACAAATTGCCCACGTACATCGCACCGATTTGACTGTGGGATTATAATGTGTTGTAATAAAAGCAAATATATTCTTAGGATACCTATGTAATATTACATACCGTATAGTCCAGGGTATAAATCCCAGGTCAGACAATCATAATTTGTGTTTGAATATGAAAATCACACATGAGTTGGACTGGAATTTGTTCCATGTATGGCCATAGGTTCGCCCTTATCACATCATGGAACGGAAATAAGCTCGGCGAACCGTGGGCAGCACTAGTGACACCTCTGCCTAACTTGTCGGGGATGCAGGCGTGAGGCAAAAGGCGTACAGCAAAGTCCTGATAGCAAGCCAAGCCAAACTTTTATACTCGTATAATAAGGATAAAATTCGAAAGTTTTGGTGTTAATTTTATATGTATCGTTTAAGATATACATTTTTCGAAAGGGACTGAAACTGGGTTGCAACGATTCTGTGGAAAATAATATTTTTTGGTTACTTATTTCTTGTTACTTCTAGCGGACGAGGTCACGAGCAAAAGCTAAGTTAATTTTACTGACTGTTTGAAACCCAAAATAGTAAAACTAGTAGCAGTAGTGTTTTACTCAAATAAAAAAATCAATAAATTACCTATTTTGTGTATCCAAAACCCAATAACGAAAATATTTTATAAATACGCTCGAGTGGTAGAGCCATGCTGTAGACACTTTTGTCTACAGCATGAATGGACCGGCTCGTCCGGGTCGTTACCACAGAAAACCGACGTAATGTAGCAACCTGCTGCTGTGTTTCTTACGGTGAGCGAGATTCCCAATCCCTTAATTATCCCTTTGCTTTAAGATCCGCAACGCGCCCATATTTATTTTTATTTTGGGCGAACATGGGCGGTGGGCAACACTTTACCATCAGGTGACCTACTTGCTTTTTTGCAGGCCTATGCAATAAAAAAGCAATTTATATCTTATGGAAAGGGTATAATATCAAAATGACAGAAAAATGATGCAATTCTGTTAATTAAAATAAATAATTACTTCCCAAGTCCATACCAACAGTAGTGCACATGAATGCTAAATCTAGATGTAACGGACGGCGGAGCGCGGGAGACAGCGGCGGACCGGTTGCGGTCACCGGTTCGGATCCCGGCGCGGTTAATTGCACCTTGTGCAATCCTCCGACCGCCTCGCTCGCTGATGCTTGATAATGTTGTACCGTCAATTGGAAGATTGCTTTACATTAACATAAGAATTGCAGTCACTGAGGATTTTAAAATACGATACCATTTGGGAGCATTTTCTGAGCCAGACGCATTGGGATTAAAGGAATTATACAGTATGTAACAAAAACCCTGTAGGCTATTTTTTGGGTCGTGAAGATAGTCATATAAACAGCTTGTGATTTCTTATGTTTACGCGAATATTACACATTGAAATAAAACTAGTTTATACGGATTTTATCGCGGTTTACTTTTTATTTTAGAACCGCCGTTTCGAAAGCTTTTCAGCCTTCGTGGTCACGGGAGAGACTGAGGTGTAGGTCGTCTCGAAAAGTTAATTTACTTTTCGAGACGTGAAACCGCGATAAATTCCGTATAAACTAGTTTTATTTCAATATAGACAGCTTAATAAAAATTGTTAGATTAAAAAAATAATAAACAGAAGCGAGACTTGTGTTAGAGTGGTAGAGCCACGCTGTAGACACTTGTGTCTACAGCACGAATGGGCCGGCTCGTCCGGGTCGTTACCACTGTCTCACAGAAAACCGGCGTAAAGTAGTAGCTTGCTGCTGCGTTTCGTACGGTGAGTGAGATTTCTGCAGATGCAAACCCCCTCCCCTTCCCAATCCCTTAATTATCCCTTTCCTTTTAGGTCGGCAACGCACCCATAATTCTTTTAGTATTGTGGGTGTGGGAGCGGTGAAGATCACTTACCATCAGGTGACCCACTTGCTCGATTGCCGACCTTTGCTGTAAAAAAAGGGATATTATCCTTACACAAGTAACTTAGAAAATGAAAATATTTTAAAATGTTATTTACATCCGAAATACTGTGTGGTTTGACGAAGCCGAGAGCGCGGCACGTTTGATGTACGTGGACGCCACAACATGTTATCTCGCTCTGGCTCCAAGTCATCGCTCTTGAAGAGGTAATCAATCGAAATACGGTTTACAAACAATAAATTAATTTGTTTAAAAAATATATAGGATTATTTTCATGGTCCAATTTACGTATGCGATTTTTATTTTCATTGCGTTTGAATATCGATTCTAATATCACAGTTAATATTCCCAACAGGGTTTTTGTTACATATTGTAGATAGTTCAAGTGTTCGACTCAATTGTGCATTGGTACGTGTGCGTCAGCTTGTAAATATTTAGTTTTGATGTGTGCGGTACTATGGGGTGGGGTGTAAGTAGGCCACCAACATCTTAGGTCCAAAGCCAACCTCACCTGCACATGGAACACTTTGTTGATTAACGGACAAGGCAATGGCGAAACTTGGTTCCCGCTGCGGGTTGTAGAGGTTAGACGGCGGGTCTTGAAGGCGGACATAATGCCAGATTAAGCCGAGATAACGCCAAGCATAAAGATCTAATATTAGTTTCAGTATTGATCCATCCAACTAAAATATAATATTTCTGCGTACATATTTCATATATATTTGTTTTTTATTTTAGGAGAAATAATAACAATAGTGTAATAACAACAAATAATAATAGTGCGATATAGAATTCTTGTGCCTTTAGACGCAGCCTAAAATGTGTGGTGGCCGTTATGTGTCAACTAAAGTTAAGCATATGTTGGTGAAATCGGGTATTGAAGGATCCCGAAAGTAATACACCTACATCACAAATGTTCGTCTCTAGCCGCCCTGCGGAATCTGGCAGTAGGCGCCGAGCCGCCGCACGGTCCGCCCGCCCTAGCAGAGCGCCCGCCCAAACTCCTTAAGTTTCACGCGATTGCGCAATCACGACAAAGTTGACTTTACGCTTTTATGAGACTCAAGTTTGTATTGTTGTTCAATTCTGGAGATCGTGGATAATTTAATTTTAAGCTTTTATAACTAAGACTTAAGTTTGTGTAATTCTCGGGCAACGGTAGTTATGTCGTTTTTTATAAATAAAACGTTAATTCCGTTTTGCCGCGCGATTTTATAGCAAATTGCGGTCAATGTTTGTTTATTAAGTAAAAGTACTGAATAAAGACTGAATTTTGTATTTTCGTCTTCCCAAGTGCAGTGTATTTTAACAATAATATTAAGAGTAGTGTTTTATGGTGACAAAGTGAAGTGTATTTTTGGTTTTTGAAGTTGGCGAGTGTTCTGCAGGCGTTTTCAAACATAAAGGTACGTTAATAGATCTGATTGTTATTACAACATTTAATGTTGGCAAGATTAACCCTATTTAGATGGCCAGTTTCTCATACGATACCGGCGAGAAAATAACAGAACACTGTAATTTAGTAGGTTGCATCATTCGATTTTTTTTTCAGACTGTATGATGCGCCTTCGGGACTGTATGATGACTGTATGTTTGCGCTCGTAAACAAGAATTTTCTGTTATATGCTCGTGTCTGTCATGTGTTAACTATCCATATAAATTAGGCTTTATTATAAATAATAATATCATTCATAAACGGTTATTGACAGCAATTTAACAATTGCTTGTTTTTTCTGTACTACTTACTCTTAAAAATAAAGTTAAAAAATATATTTTTTTAAATAAATCAAAAAATAAAAATGTTATTACTGATTAGCATTGCTCGCGGCTCCGCCCGCGTGAACGGCCTTTTCCAGGATAAAAAGTAGCCTATGTCACCCGAGGATAGTGTAGCTTCCCAACAGTGAAAGAATTTTTCAAATCGGTTCTGTAGTTTCGGAGCCTATTCAATGCAAATAAACAATCAAATCTTTCCTCTTTATAATATTAGTATAGATTATAACGGTACCGTGTTTTGTATCTAAGGCCCACTTCCACGATGATCCTAAATCGAGATTTACCACTAAAATTATTTACTAATGTAATTTTTTCACACGATATGACGTTTCTTAAACTGGTTTAAATTTTTAAGTTTAAAGTTTAAATCGTCGTGCAAGTGAGCCTAAAAATAAACCCTATGTTGAAATAAAACTAGTTTATACGGATTTTATCGCGGTTTAATTTTATTTTAGACCCAATTTTAAATATTTTTTTAATAATTAAAATATAAATGTATAATTTTAAAATGAAGGTAGCCAATTTAACATTAACTTTTCGAGACGACCTACACCTCAGTCTCTCCCGTGACCACGAAGGCTGAAAAGCTTTCGAAACGTCGGGACTAAAATAAAAATTAAACCGCGATAAAATCCGTATAAACTAGTTTTATTTCAATATAGACAGCTTAACAAAAAAGGTTAAATTAAAAAAATAATAAACAGCAGCGAGATATTATCCTTACACAGGTAACTTAGAAAATGAATATATAAAAAAAAAAATTACATTGGAAATAATACTGTGTGTATTTTTGTAATATTATTTCAATGTGTAATAATCGCGTAAACATAAGAAATCAATCCTTACACAGGTAACTTAGAAAATGAATATATAAAAAATATATATTTACATCGGAAATAATACTGTGTGTATTTTTGTAATATTATTTCAATGTGTAATATTCGCGTAAACATAAGAAATCACTATAAACCCTATAATTTTTTTACGTAAATTTTTTATTTTTCGTCACAAGGCGTAAAGGGTCGTATCTGCTCTGCTATGTTTCGGTTTGAATGACATTGAAGCCATTGAAATTTCGGGGCATTACAGGCTTAATAACTTATCCTTTGGGATGACGAAGTCCAGTGTCATGTAGTGCTTTGTAATTCAAAGTTCTGTATGGTGTTGTGTCTCTTTATGAACAGGGCTGGTGCTTACTATCAGGCGAGTGGCTTGCTCGTTTCGTTATACTAATTTTCGAATGATTTGATAAGTAACATATTTTTTTTTACTTTTCTGCATCATGGCGATATGTGTTTGACACAATGAGCCATTCCATTAGTGTACCATCGTACTGGTTTTATTTTTAAATAACTAGAAGGAGGTTCCAGTGAGCGTTTCCTCCATTACACGCCCTCCAATTCATGCGAATCTGCTTGTTGAAGTACAGACACTGTGTCTTTTGAGTCTTTTATGTCTCACACTTCCTTCTCCTTCCAGTCTTATTGCTAGTGAGTCAATAACCTAATTAAGAAACATATTATGTATTTAATTTTGCATTAACAGCATTTTTTTTCTACTCCGCTGTTTGTAATTTATTTTACATGTCTCTATCTTATCTCTGCACCACCTTAGGTAGACAGGTAGATAATGCCATTGGCATTAAGTCCGCCTTTACATTAATTTATATGTAAAAAGTCAATTACAATAACTAAATAACTAAAACCAAATTTATATAGGACCGCAGCGCAGTTAAACTCTATCGAGTGAATTTTATTCCGACAAAATCGGTCCACAATTGGGGGAGAAATCCATGTATATACATAAAAAAGCAAAAAAAGCACCGAATTGAGAACCTCCTCCTTTTTCGAAATCGGTTAAATAACAATGAAAGAATGAAATGAAGATATTACGGCTTCTATATTAGGTTATAAGCTATGTAACTAGGAATAGCGTAGGATGGAATTTAATAAATTGGACAATGAAACATTTCCTGGTTATTAGCGGTGATAAAATATTATCAAAGGAAGTCATCAATTAACTTTTTAACATGATTATTTACTGCATTGATAAGTCTTATGACGATAAAAAAACGGTCAAGTAAGACTCGCGCTCGAGCACCGAGTGTTCCGACGAAGTACGGTGTAAAAAATGAAACTCCTCAACAGCACACTCGCCGCAATTGAGGTATTTTATTGCAATTTACATGCCTTAACTCTACCTACCACTTTATTTCTGCCTGACCTTACCCGAAACATTTAACTTTAAAGGTCTAGAGATATGTAACTTCGAAAAGTCTCAGGTCTGCATTGGGGATGCAATCTAATCCTGGAATAGCATCCTGGAACTGGGGTCGGATATAGTCTGTAAATGCGAAATAGGTAAAAGTTTTCTGGCGCTTTATTAGCTCGTTGCCAAAACACAAAAAATCCTTTTCTGTTTGTTTGTCCGGGCTAATCTTCGAAACGGTTAAATCTATTTTGACAAGACTTCCATCGACAGACTTTTAAGATAGTGATTTACGCTACTTTTTATCCCGAATATATGTCGAGCCAGACTTCCGGACGAGGTCGCAAGCAAAGGCTAGTTCATTACTTAGTAATTACCTAACTCTACAACTTCCTATAGCCCTAAGTCCAAACATTCCAATAGGACGAGCGTTTAAAATGTCAATAAAACTTTTCCCTTCTAAATAAGAATAAAATGCAGCGAGCAGCATTAAAAGCTGCCATAACGATGCACTGATAAGGTAGCCGGTACACTAACGAGCGAAGCGCTGCGTGCGCCTGCCCGCGAGTGTGCACATTACCTTTGTGCGATATCTGATTGTCTGATGAATAGATTTTTAGGGTTCCGTATTCAAACAGTGCCAATGGAACGCTATTGAAATTAAATTAAAATACATATACATACATACATACGAACTCACGCATGTAATCCCCGAAGGGGTAGGTAGAGGTGTAACCAGTACACCCACATTTCGCCGAGCGTGTCTCCGTCCCATGATGTGATAGGGGGCGAGCCTATCGCCATACAAGGTACAAACTATCAAACTCCGGGCTGATACTGAGAATTTCATAATAGCAAAAATCCAATACCACTTTATCCGACCCGGGGATCGAACCCGAGACCTCAGCGATTTATATCATTATTTAGATTCAGTCAAATTTTAACTCTACCGCCAGTTCGGAATGCTGTTTCGTTAAAGTAGAACGGACAAGAAACTCTAACGTTGCTCTTTTCAAAATAGACTTATAATATTTGCACTACAATAATACAATTAATTTTGAATAGAGTTATAGAACGAGGAACATTATACCTAAAGTAAAATAATGAAATTACATATAATGATTTTTGCGCATGATCCTTATAAGTACGATAAATAAATTAATACTATTACGAAGCCTGCATCATCTGTTTGTCTGTCTATCCGTTTATCTGTTCTCTTCGTCCGTCCGTCTGTCTATCTGTCTGTCTGTCTGTTTATCATCATGTCTTATTATTATAGGCATCTTATGAACCGCAATAGGTAGGCGAATATTATATAATTTTCAAAATATAATTTAATATTTTTATAAAGAGGGATATCCTTACAGATATAGATAACAACGAACACAAACAAGTATCACACCATGAGACGGAAATAATCTCAACAAAACGTGGGTGTACTACTTGCATCTCTGCCTACGCTTTCGGGGATAAAGGTGTGGGCTTATAAAAAAACTAAGCACAAAAAGTTTAAAATTTACGATCGTGGTACGGAACACTCGATGCGATACTCCGAATCGCACATGGCCAGTTATTGCCATTGTTGCAAATATTGACGCAATTTTTATCGTTAATATAATAAATGCGAAAGCGAGTTTGTTTGTGCCGCTTTCACGTCTAAATCGCTAAACCGATTCTGATGAATTTTGGTACCGAGATAGATCAGATCCTGGAAACGGTTATAGACTCCTTTTTATCCCGGTTATAGGCTAGTTTTTATTCAGGTTAAAGGCTATTTTTTATCCCGGTTATGGGCTACTATTTATCCTTGTTGTAGGCTACTTCATATCCCTATACTATATAAGACTGTCCACGCGGGCGGAGCCGCGAGTAAAAGATAGTTTCTTTATAATTGCTTATTGCGGAAACTTTCTCGTAGGCGGTACGTTTCTTGTATGTGAGAGTCCTCTGCTTTGGTACCATACCAAGTAGCAGTGTGTAAGCACTGTTGTGTTCCGGTTTGAAGGACATTGAAGCTGGTGAAATTACTGGACATTATGAGACTTAACATCTTATTGCTCGTAGTGAGAAGCACAGTGCAGTGCATTGAAGCACGCGCTTTCTAGAAGCCATCTTTGAGTTCAATCGCCAGCAAGTTGGCTCTATTTTTAAGTAGAGTCTCAAAATCTGGATGTTTTGTCCCTCAAGGGGTTGTCAGGATGGTGGCCGGTCGTAAAAACTACAAGCAACATGCTCTGCGCCGACCTCAGTGCGACTGGGTTATGGGCAGCCAGAAGATTTCCTCTATGCCGAGGTGCAAGCATTATGAGTAGGCATTATACCGCCTCGGTGGCGCAGTTGTAATGCGTATGCGTTATGATTGAGGTCAACGCTGAGGCCTCGGGTTCGATCTCCGGGTCGGGTAAAGTGGTATTGGGTTTTTCTATTACAAAATGCTCAGTATCAGCCCGGAGTCTGGAATTTGTGCTTGGTATGGCGATAGGCTCGCCCCGTATCACATAAGGGACGGAAATACGCTCGGCGAAATGTGAGTGTACTGGTTACACCTCTGCCTATCCCTTCGGGGATTACAGGCGTGAGTGCGTATACGTATTATACTTACCATTAGGCGAGCGACCTGCTCATCTCATTCAGGTTAATAAAAAAATAACGAAAGAGTTCCAGTCGGTAAGTGCGTGTACTAACAGCCTTGTATATACGGACAGAAATAACCGGAGCTAACAAACCTATAAACAAAGAGTTAAATCTGTCGCCGCACCGGCGAGACACCGCGGTGCTGCGTTCCATACACTGGCTAAGATAGTTCGAACTTGTATTTATTTATAGTGTTTTTTTATCCTAGCACAGCGATTATTTTTTATATCATAGGTCGGAAATGAGTAAGTGGGTCACCTGATGGTAAGCGATCTCCACCGCCCATATACGCCTACAATACCAAAAGAATCATGGGCGCGTTGCCGTCCTTAAAGGAAAGGGATAATTAAGGAATTGGGAAGGGGAGGGGGTTTGGGCCTCCGGATATCTCATTCACCGCACGAAACGCAGCAGCAAGCTGCTTCTTTATGTCGGTTTTCTGTGAGACAGTGGTAACGACCTGGACGAGCCGGCCCATTCAGGCTCTACCACTCGCAAACTACACTGGATCAGCTGCTAAGTACAGTACAGTCTAAATATTGACCCTCGACAATTGGCAGAATTATGCATGAAGTTACTGGATATACACTAGGCACAAGGTGGTAGGTCCCTCGTATGCGAGAGGCCGTCTGGGTTGATACCACCGCTTTGTTTATTTTTGCCGCCAAACAGCAGTGTGAAACCACTGTTGTGTTCCGTTTTGAAGGAAATTGAAGCCAGTGAAATTAGTGGGCGTTATGAGACTTACCATCTTATGCCTCGGGCTGACGAGCGTAGTCCAATGTCATGCACTGCTTTGTAATTCAAAGTTCAGTGTGGTGTTGATTCTGTTTATGGGCAGGCGTGGCGCTTACCATCAGTCGATCGATCTGCTCGTTTCGTCATGGCGGTGGCGGCTATACTAATAAATAATACCACCTCGTTGCGCTAGTACGACTCACGCTTGACCGATTTGTTTGTACCTGCTCTGACAAGAACAATTAAGTGATTATAAACACACTTGGAACGCTTAAACAAGCATTACAATGTTTGGGACCTACCACCTATAGAAATATATGAAGTATATATTTAGAGCATATATACAGAGCCTTGAACATTGACGTGAGGTTGCCTGTTTATCAGCTTTCTATCGGATGCATTTTGGAGAGTGTGCAGCGGAACTGCATAATTTGATTCCCTCCTCCCCATTCCATCATCGGACGACCAGAGACACGGAAAAACGCCACCCATTTATGGTAGACGTTCCCAAAACGCGCACTAAATGCTTTGCCTCCACGTTCATCATATGAACTGCCAAATTGTGGAACAAGTTGCCGGAGTCTTTGTTCCCCGATAAATATAATCTGGGTGTCTTCAAGTCGCGAGTGAATCGTTTTTTGCTAGGCAAGCGTGCTTCATCTTAGGCCACATCATCCTCTATCATACCATCAGGCGTGATAGAGGCCAAACGCGAGCCTGCGTATAAAAAAAATATATCTAGCTGATTTTACATATCACAAATGAACTTCGTCCACCCGCTCATAATTCTGCAAACGTTCTCGCTGCATCTTGGCTTATTAACATGGTCATTATATACCTGTATATAATCAGAAATAATAAAATATAGACGTAAAGTTCATGTACATCGTCAGTAAAGGTCGCGCAGATAGCATACAAATGATGGAGACTTCAAGGCAATATTTCTAAGACAGAGCTGAGAGCCAATAATATTGTGTTTGCATTTATTATAATTCAACTAGAAATGTTTAATAATAATTTAGTCTAAGTATTTTTACCTACTGCCTCGGTGGCGCAGTTGTAATGCGTACGCGTTACGATTGAGGCCAATGCTGAGGTCTCGGGTTCAATCTCCGGGTCGGGTAAAGTGGTATTGGGTTTTTCTATTACGAAATGCTCAGTATCAGCTCGGAGTCTGGAATTTGTACCCGGTATGGCGATAGGCTCGCCTCCTATCACATAAGGGACGGAGATACGCTCGGCGAAATGTGGGTGTACTGGTTACACCTCTTCGGGGATTACAGGCGTGAGTGCGTATGTATATATGTATGTATTTTTATCTACTTTGTTATTTAATGTGCTTTGTAATGTGCGCGTTTGCATAAAATGGATGGTGTATTGACTTATCGATCATTCATTCGGACATTTCACTCAATCGTTCGTTCGTCCGTTCTCTTCTTAATCGTACATGCAAACCAGCATAGGTATTCGATTTGGTGAGTTTGTAAAATAAACATCGACAGAGAAAATAAAGTGATTTCTAGAAGAACGCTGTAGCCTTATTTCCTGGCCTGTTAACAATACGGTAGTTTCCTATATTGAATTTTATACATTATTTTAAAAGCAACAGAATGGTACGCAAACGAACCCCTTTTATTAAAACACAATAAAAATTGGTAATGAAATGTGCCCGCAGTTATGACTTTAAATGTTGGTATGAGGAAAAGTGGGTGCGTAGTAGGGATATCTGACTATCTCGCTTGCACGCGTGCACCATAATGAACATTTTACACAGTGACATCAAAGTTTGCGTCATCTATCATTTGACAATTACCCATTCTACAGGATTTGAATGGCTTCTAAATTATTTACTTCTGATCCGATTTATAAAATGCTTTCTGCAATAGATTTTGAGTAACGTAACTTATTGATTTAAAATAATTAAAAAAATCTAGTCAACTACCCTATTGTTATGCGTGTCTTCATTAAATAGTGTTTGTATTGAATAACAAATAATTATCATACACCATTCCTGACCTAGGACCATTGTAATTCAAAGTTCTGTATGTTATTGCTTCTGTTTATAACGTTTACCATCGAGCGACTTGCTCATTTCGTCACTCAAGCTAATAAAACTACTGTCCAATCGATGCAAGCCAGTCCGCTGTGCCAGTCGAACACCTCATAAAGTACGCAAGCGCACGTGGCCACAGTACACCGGATACTTGTATTAACTGTAACACTCTCGGCTACCATATTTGTATAATTAGACCTGCAAATAGTAATATTTACTTAGACTTGTTCCTGTAGAATGGTTTAAATAGAAAGCTGGAGTATTAAGTTTATAAAATTATACACCATTGGTTTTAAACAGATACATACGTACACACCTGTAATCCCCGAAGAGGTAGGCAGGGGTGTAACCAGTACACCCACATTTCGCCGAGCGTATCTTCGTCCCATGATGTGATGGGGACGAGCCCATCGCCATACCGGGCACAATTCCAGACTTCGGGCTGGTACTGAGAAATTCCTAATAGAAAAACCCAATATCACCTTTACCCGACCCGGGATCCGAACCCGAGAACTCAGCGTCAGCCTCAGTCGTAACGCGTACGCATCACAACTGCGCCACCGAGTCATGGACTCGTTACCGACCTTGAAGGAAAGGGATATTTAAGGGATTGGGAAGGGGAGGGGGATTTGGGCCTCTGGATATCTCACTCACCGTACGAAACGCAGCAGCAAGCTGCTACTTTACGCAGGTTTTCTGTGAGACAGTGGTAATGATCCAGCCAAGCTGGCCCATTCATGCTATAGACAAAAGTGTCTACAGGGTGGCTCTACTACTCACCTACAGCTTAGTCTATCATTTAGACTTAAAAGAACCAAATGCTAATTCTAGAAACCTTTCTGTTTACCTCACTCGAGTTAGGGGTACATGATGTGTTGCAGAAACCTGTACAATTAAATGAAAATTCTTCAGTAAAGAGGGTTTAAAGCGCGCAGTCATTGGTATTTTATGAACAGTGGTACATATCCTACACTACCAGGATGGAATGACATGGCACATTGTTAAACAAAATTGTTTTGGTAGAGGCGCCCAACCGCATGAATAGAAAATAACTTTGATTGGTATTTTCATAACTTTTATTAGGTGGTAGGTTCCTCGTACACAGAACATAAACTTAGCTTATGCTTTTAGCCCCGAAGAGGTAGGCAGAGGTGCAACTAGTGTACTCCCGTTTCGCCAAGCTTATGTATGTAATAGGGCGCGAGCCTATCGCCATACCGGCCACAAATTCCAATCCCAGGCTATTCGTGTGTAATTTTTGGAATCAAAAATTCAAACATAAATTGTGATTGCCTCACCTATTGAACTAAGGACTCACGGTTCTCAGCCTTAGTATGCCGCCACTAGACCAATGAGGCAAAGTCCTACTCATTCCTACTTCTTGTCTTATCTTACTTCTATTATAAATGTGAAAGGTTAAATGTGGATGTTTGTAAGTTTGTGATTTTGGATGAAATTTGGCACACAGGTATTAAGCCATAGGCTTTTTATCCCGGAAAAGGCCTTTCACACGGGCGGAGCTGCGAGCAAAAGATAGTACCTAATTTTAACCGACTTTAAAAAAGGAGGAGGTTCTCAATTCGACTGTATTTTTTTTAATGTTTGTTACCTCAGAACTTTCGACTGGGTGAACCGATTGTGATGATTATTTTTTTATTTGAAGTCTGTTACTTCCCGTGTGGTCCCATTTCAATTTGGTTGAGATTTGACGACGGAGACCGGAGTAAAAAATAAAACTCCTCAACGGACAACAGTACACTCGTCGCGATTGTGTTATTGTATTGGAATTTACATGCTATTGCTGTAACTACCAATAAAAATTAAATCATAAAATAAAGTTGAACAAAACTTTAAAATTTTTAGTTTATATTTTTTTTATTTATTTAACGTTAAAAAAATCGGTGCCTGTATCGCTACCGGTGAAATAAAATTGCACCGACTTCAAAGAGACCTATAGAATTTGTTGTTTTTAACTTTTCAGTGTTTTTATTTTGAAGTCGGATTCTAAGTTTTGTTAAACGTTATTTTATATTTATACCCCATGACACTATAACCCCAAGTGGCAATCTTGTTCAAACTCATGAACTGCACATTTCTTTATGCAAATCAGTGGAGTCTGTTGTCCCGGCGGGGGTGGGGTTCGAGGTTGGGTTGAAAAGCCCGATTTTCTATTAAGATAGCGGCGCGCTGTTGTGACACCCACAATATTTTCGTCATCCGCTGAAATCTGTCAGCGTGAGATATGAGATTTTGGGGTTGGAATTTTTAGACATGGCAAATATTTATTTTTATCCTGGCTTAAAGTAACACTGTGTCTGATGGTACAGTGCAGTCAAGACAGTGAAAGACATAGCGACCCTCGACAGTTGTCACAATTATGTCGGCCTGAAGGTAATGGATATACACTGGTTGACCATGGAACGCAACTCGATCGACCTGTACATAGGTCAGCAGATGAGCAAGTGGGTCACCTGATGGTAAACTGCCCATGTACGCCCAAACACTAAAATAATCATGGGCGCGTTGCTGACCTTAAAGGAACGGGATATTTAAAGGCAATCCTTTAAATATCGTCAATGATCTTAATCAATTCCCAATGGAAGGGGAGGGGGATTTGGGCCTCCGGATATCTCACTCATCGTACGAAATGCAGCAGAAAGCTGGTACTTTACGCCGGTTTTCTGTGAGACAGTGGTAACGACCCGGATGAGTCGACCCATTCATGCTGTAGACAAAACTGTCTACAGCGTGGCTCTACCACTCATAAATATGTGTAAATTTGTTCGCGATTTTCTCAAAAACCAATTAATAGATTTTTATGCTAATTAGTAATATATATACAAACTAGCTGTTGCCCGCGGCTCCGACCGCGTGAATGCCTATTTCCTGGATTAACTCGTAGCCTAGTGGGCGCCCCCGGTGAGAAACGCGCTTGACAAAAATACTAATGTCGCTAGTAAAAAATAGGGGTTGATCGTAGAGGGTTGAAAATTTAGGTTTGTATGTATTTTTAATGCTATATCTTAAAAAAATAAAAACAATTTTTTTTGTCTATTAAATAAAAAAAAAAATTGGGGTGGACCATCCTTAATATTTAGGGGGATGAAAAATAGATGTTGGCCGATTCTCAGACCAACTGAATATGCATATAAAATTTCATAAAAATCGGTCCTGCCGTTTCGGAGGAGTATTTACACACATTACATACATTCACGTACATTGTGACACGAGAATTTTATATATTAGTTAATATATATAAGTATATAGATCATACCATAGATTGCCTCGATGGCGCAGTTGTAATGCGTCAGCGTTACGATTGAGGTCAACGCTGAGGTCTCGGGTTCGATCCCCGGGTCGGGTAAAGAGGTATTGAGTTTTTCTATTACGATATGCTCAGTATCAGCCCGAAGTCTGGAATTTGTGCCCGGTATGGCGATAGGCTCGCCCCCTATCACATAAGGGACGGAAATACGCTCGGCGAAATGTGGGTGTACTGGTTACACCTCTGCCTACCCCTTCGGGGATTACAGGCGTGAGTGCGTACGTATGTGCGTATGTATATAGATCATGTTAGTAAGAAGTAACATGATCTATATACTTTTAGTAATGTTTTAATGTATAATACATGAGTTTATCATTGTTATGTAGTACGTTATATGCATAATTATATACCTATGTCATCAATATGTTGTACATTTAACCCCGTATCGCTGGCATTACTTAACTAATGTTGATGATTCTTTTTAACCGACTTCAAACAAGGAGGAGGTTCGCAATGCGGCGCGTTTTACTTTTTTATGTATGTACATCGATTTCTCCGCCAATTGTGGACCGATTTTGTAGAAAAAAAATTCACTTGATAGAGTTTAGCTGCAATGTGGTCCCATATAAATTTGGTTAAGATCTGATGACAGAGTACGGAGTAAACAAATAAAACTCCTCAACGGACAACAGTACACTCGTCGCGATTGTGTTATTGTATTTTAATTTACATGCGATCGACTTCAATAAGTCGGTTTCTAAGTTTTGTTAAACGTTACCATCATTCGGTACATACCTCAAAGCTTGTTAAAGAAGCTACTTCATATTAAAGAAAAAATTCTACCTTTAAAGGGGAAAAATTGGGGATAAAAGATTAAGCTTCGGCATTTATGCACTGATTTGGTGATTATTTCATTATAAGTTATAAAATGATTTCTTTTTACAAAAATAGGACCGGCTTAAAAAACTGAAAAGCAAATAGATGTCTAGTTATAGTCGATTATATATATCATTGACATAATTAGAACGTTTGTAGCACCGGCTCAAAAGATTAGACTTATATATTTTTCTTTTCTGTTTTTATAATGTCACATTTCATAATAATATTTTGAGTGTGGCAAGTCTTGCGTATTATGAAATCTACGCTACAACGTTTCCCCTGACGGTGCAAAAATATGAATATTATTCAAAGTGATTTGTCAGAGATTGAAAAAGACGGTCACCGCCCGACAAGTAGCGTGGGCGGGTGAGAAACTGCTTGCTGAATAGTGTGCCACTGCATTATGTATTGTGGAGTATTGTAAGGTTTACTTATTGTTGATATGGTGGGTAGTAAAATAAATGTCAGTTGTGTCGCAGACTTGGTCTTGTTATTTGCGTTCATTACTAAATCCTTCTTATATCTTACTGGCGACGAGGAAAAACACGAAATTACATTATTTCAGTATTACTATTGTGTGTGTATACGTACAAGTATTATTTTTAAAAATGCCTATCGGAAAAATTGAACAGTTCGATCTTACAAACAAAAAATGGGCTGCGTACGTTAGACGTGTCGAACAGTACATGGCGTTAAACCAAATAACTGAACACAAAGTGTGAACGGAAAAAGTGTGAACGCTTAGATAAGTAAAATATTTTCACGTCGATTTAGAAACGGTTTAGACCAATATATTTTTATTGTCTACAACGTGCTACAGAAAGGTGTGGATAATTTTAAGCGATGTGTAGTGTACGATATAAGTCTTTCATCCCCATGGTGCCAAATCCGTTTGAATTGTTAGGACATAATTGATGAATTTTCTTTTTTATCGATTGAATAATATGTCATATCGACATGTTATTCAATCGACTTGCAACTTTGGACAACACTAAATGATAAGCAGTGATACTTCAGACCTTCTTTCATTTCAATTTTGAATTATTTAAAATTAAAAAATAGTTGTATTATGTCATCATTTATTTGATGGTTTGGTAATTACTTAAGTATGATTACGAGTATTAACTAAAAGCAAGTATTATGAGTTGGTGTTCTATGTTGGAGCAGCTGATAATAATTTAGAAGAGGCTCATCGGTTGTTTTAAGCCAAGTTCATAAATGGAAGACCCGAGAATGAAGTCTTTAAAGTGCTAGAAGATGGTATATCGTCTTCAGTACATAGGCTCTTTCAGGGGTTATTTTGTGTTCAATTTAGAAGTTACGTACGTAATGTTTTCGTTGAATACGTACACGTTATTCATGTTTATTAAAAAGTGAATGTCGTTCATAATAACAAATACTCGTAGTGATATTATTAATCTTAATAAACGAGTGATTAAAACGTAACATTTTAGGAGATGTCGGTTTTGAAATGATCCGGTACATAGGTGCTTACTGTAAGGTGTATGTAATGACCCTAAAATATGACCACACCTTTCTGTAACACGTTGTATTTAAGCGGATGAGCAAGTAGCACATCTAATAGTAAATACCCGAAGAGTGAAGTACTGTTGAAGGAATACTCTTTTTAGCCTCGTTTAAAGAAGTAGAAGTACATATAACAAAATAACATAACACCTGTATCTCTGAAGGGGTAGACAGAGATATATTTAGTACATCTGTCTAAATTAATAAAAATATAAATCAATAATAAATTACATCAAAATTAGTTCAACAAACAAAAGCGAATCCTGCAATTATTGTAAGAAAGTATCTAAAGTGCAAACTAACAATTCATCTAACAATCGCTTGCTAATCGCTGGAACAAAACAAAGCCGCCAGGCCGTCGGGCCAGATTCCTTGCACTGCAATTATCCCGGGCATACCAGATGTTGCATCTTCCTTGCATGTGGGAAACTTGATACTTTTTTTTGATTAGACAGCATGCTGTAGACACTTTTGTCTACAGCATGGATGGGCAAGCTCTTCCTGATCGTTACCACTGTCTGAGAAAACCGACGTAAAGTAGCAGCTTGCTGCTGCGTTTCGTATGGTGAGTGAGATATCCGGAGGCCCAAATCCCCTACCCTTCCCATTCCCTTAATTATCCCTTTCCTTTAAGGACGGCAACGCGCCCATAATTCTTTTGGTATTGTGTCATTTACCATCAGGTGACCCACTAGCTCGTTTGCCGGCCTGTGCTTAAAAAAAACAACCATGCGGAATCCTGCACGGTCGAGGGAGTAAGACATTGCTATTTTTTTCCTGGCACAGTAAAATGATTAGACTGGACCTGATACTAGGTGGTAGGTCCATCGTATGTGAGAGGCCGTCTGGGTTGGTACCACCGCTTTGTCTATTTCTGCCGCTAAGCAACAGTGTGTAAGCGATGCTGTGTTCCGGTTTGAAGTACATTGAAGCCAGTGAAATTACTGGGAGTTATGAGACTTAATCATGTCTCTGAGTGTGACGAGCGGCGGTGGAGATTACTTACCATACTTACCATAAGTTGACCCACTTGCTGCTCTATGCTATAAAAATACAATTAGTGTTTCAGTTTTCGATTTGAAAAATCATACTTTGATTGCCCGGAATTCGAATTTATGCCCAACATGGTGAGGGGCTCGCTCTCGTCACATAATAGGACGGAAATAAGCTCGGTGAAACTATAGTTCGCTAGTTGCAACTCTGGCTACCCCTTCAGGGATACTGCCATGAGCTTATAGTATTATTATCACAATAAACATATTGTTATACTCTTTATAAACATTTTTGTTTTTTTTTGTTACAGGTAAGACTGCTTCAACATTGTAACGTGAGTTTACTTCCGCGCGATTTGCGGACCCTCGCTAACTAAGGATCTAATTATGCGCGGTCAGACTCGGCCCAACGCCTGGTCCCTACTAAAACGATCATAGGGTACTCTAGGGTACTCTATACGATGCTATAATTTATGTGTAATAAATAAAATCCATAATAATATTATAAATGCGAAAGTGCACGAGTGGTAGAGCCACGCTGTAGACAATTTTGTCTACAGCAGGAATGGGCCGGCTCGTCCAGGTCGTTACCACTGTCTCACAGAAAACCGGCGTAAAGTAGCAGCTTGCTGCTGCATTTCGTACGGTGAGTGAGATATCCGGAGGCCCAAATACTCCTCCCCTTCCCAATCCCTTATTATCCCTTTCCTTTAAGGTCGGCAACGCGCCCATAATTCTTTTGTATTATGGGCGTACATGGGTGGTGGAGATCGCTTATCATCAGGTGACCCACTTGCTCGTTTGCCAGCCTATACTATAAAAAATAAATAAAAAAAAAAGGTACTCTGTCTAGACTAGACTCGGAGCTTACATTTTCGATAAATGATACAATGAAGAATTTTACTATAAAAATGATAAAAAAACTCTACAAACGTATAATACGTACACGTATACAAAACACCACGGTTGTTGTGATGCCTTTTCTCAAGCTTTGTAGTACGCATGCGCGCACAACTGTATAATGTGCTTCCTATCTCATTTTCTCCCACGTTAAATCTTATGAATTTATGTGTCTGTCTCTTTTTCATTTCGTCGATTTTCAAATCACATCGATGCTAAAGAAGCTTTCACTTCAATAATTAAACTATAAATAATAAATATGAATTATTAGTGAATGGTGAGTGAAATATCCGGAGGTCCAAATCCCCCTCCCCTTCCCAGTGCCTTAATTATACCTTTCCTTTAAGGTCGACAACGCGCCCATGATTCTTCTGGTATTGTAGGTGTATATGGGCGCTGTTTATTAGTACTAAAAATTATTATAAATGTGAATGATAGTGACTACCCGACCTTGGACTTGAATCTGCGGAGCTCATCGGTTTTTTAAACTAAGTACCAGACCAATGAGCCGATCATTTTCTGCTTTCGCAATATATTTTCAATCCAGTAAATGATAATAATCTCTTAAAGCGCACTGTTGTCTCTGTTTTCGATCTCGTCTTATCTTGTTAGCAATTATCGCTTTTCACTTAAAACGTTTCGCCCGTCCTTAATAGCTTTGTGTTAATTATTCAATTTTCGCTTCGATAAAATGGCAGACATAATAGATTTGTTAAATACGTTTAAATTTTAAATATACGGGTTATATATATGTTTAGCAGCAGCGATAGCTCAGTGGGGAATGGTACGGACTGATTACAGTCTCAGGTTCGAAACCATCCCCAACAGTATGCACCCCTGACTTTTCTAAGTCACGTGTGTATTTATTGCTAATTATCGCTTGCTTCAACGGTGAAGGAAACAAGAGAATTCTCGATAATAATTTTGAAGGTATGTGCAGTCTACCAACTTGCATTAGGCCAGCGTGGTGGACTAAGGCCTAAAACCTCTCATTTAGTAGAGGAGACCCGTGCTCATCAGTGGGACGTGTATAATATAGGGCTAGTATTATACATACATACATACATACTCACTCACGCCTGTAATCCCCGAAGGGGTAGGCAGAGGTGTAACCAGTACACCCACATTTCGCCGAGCGTATCTCCGTCCCACGATGTGATAGGGGGCGAGCCTATCGCCATACCGGGCACAAATTCCAGACTCCGGGCTGATACTGAGCATTTCGTAATAGAAAAACCCAATACCACTTTACCCGACCCGGGGATCGAACCCGAGACCTCAGCGCTAGCCTCAATCGTAACGCGTACGCATTACAACTGCGCCACCGAGGCAGGCTAGTATTATTATTATTATAAATAAGGGTAATAAACACCACGAAGGTGCGTGGTCTGTGAGCAGGCCCTTATTTATCCCGGACAAAAGGACCAATAATGACGGCACGGGAATCCGACCTGTGCGTTAATGTTTATGCATTGCAGGGGGACTACCAAATTGTATCCCGATCGCGAGCTCTTTTGGCGATATTTGTTTGTCTCGAAATGATAATTAAATTTTTGTAATTGTTGTTCTCTCCCCAGAGGGGTTGACGTCAGGCAGGCGGCCGGTCGTAAAAACTACAAGCCAAATCTTTCTGCAATGATAACAAGTATATTGCGCCGACCCCACTGTGAGTGGGATAAGGGCAGGTGGAAGAGAGATTTATCTACATATGTTATTGATTGGTTGAATCCTACTATTATGATAAATGTTTGTGAGTTTGTAAATATTTGTTAATCAGTCACACTGAACGGATTTGGATGAAATTTGGCATGACATAGATTAGAATTATCTTTATATATATAATTCTACTGTACGTGTGTATGTCACTGAACTCCTCCTAAACGGTTGGACCGATTAGAATGTTTTTTTGTTGTATGCGTTTGGGTGGCGCCCTGGATTGTTTAGATTCACAATTGGACCCGGCAGGTGGAGCTGCTGTAGTTGCAGGAGAAACCGCGCGGGACAGCTTCTATATATCTTTATCAATAAGCGATGTTAACAGTACAATATGAGTACAATTTCTAACAATAATGTAATCGCTATAATTGCAGTGCGCATCAATATTGCCAAAATAATTACGAACACATAATTTTCATTGTCGAAAATAGAGGGGCTCGGAGTGTTGCGCCACCCTAAACTAGCGAAACAATACTTTATCCCCCAGGGAGCTAACATCATGGGTTATATGGCTATATACCACAAATTTTATTATTGTGGATTGACCTGGAAATGTAATTCTAAAAATAAATTATCGTACACTAAAAATAACTAAATAACGCATACTCACAATGGGCGAAAATTAACTAAGTGTGAAATATTTACTTAAAAAGGAAATGTCAGCTTAAATATATTTGCCTAAAAATTTGTTCATTTGTAGATGGGCAAAATGTGTTTCATTCATTGATTTGCAAGCGAGGACCATAAACATAATATAGATCGTAGTTTGGAGCCATATATGGCTCCTTCAAATATAGCTAAGAACTTCAAACAACCACCAAACCAGCTTTCAAACAAAGAAAACTGCATTTAAATCGGTCCATTCACTAGGCGCTACGACGCGGCAGACATATACCCACACACAGACAAAGAGAAGGGTCAAACTTATAAAACTCCTCTTTTCGTCACAGGTTAAAAATACTTCATTAATACTTCATTAACCAACTTCAAAAAAGATGTATGTATGTACATCGATTTCTCCGCCAATTGTGGACCGATTTTCTTGGAAAAAATTTCACTCGCTAGAATTTAGCTGCGATGTGGTCCCATATAAATTTGGTTAAGATCTGATGACGGTGTACGGAGAAAAAAAAACTCAACGGAAAACAGTACACTCATCGCGATTGTGTTATTGTATTTGAATTTACATAAATAAATACAACCAACAGTCACACACATAGTCCTGACCCCACACTAGGTAAACCAGTATCGTGGGTATCAGGAACTACGAGAGGCTTGCGGTCCCACAACAACCAGACCCGAGACAAATATTTGTGGATCAGACAAACATTTGTCAAGGTGCGGGAATCGAACCCACGGCCTCACGCTTCGCAACCGGCTTCTCGCCCGCTGCGCCACGGAGGCTGTCATGCTATTGCTTGAAGTGGGTTTCTAAGGTTTGTTAAACGTTATATTATTTTCCCAATTTTATTTATTTCTTACTGGATTTTCTGCCTTTATATACACAGACAGTCGCGCACAAGGTCAACACAGTTACATGGCGCGTAGTAGTAAACGATGAATGAACGAGGGGTGCGTCGCCCGCCGGACAAGCCGCCCTCTGCTTCTTTGCGTACTGTGACTGTGAATTTTGATACTTGGAATATTACTACTATTATAAGTATTAAATACTAGGATTTGCTCGCGGCTCCGCACGCGTGACTAGACTTTTACGAAATAAAACGTCCCATCTATCTCTACATCAAAATTCATCAAAATCGGTTCAGTGATTTAGGCGTGAAAGCGTAACAAACAAATAATTTTTTTTTTTCATAAAAAGTATCCTATGCTACTTCTTATACCTCCAAGAATATGTGTACACAGTTTCATGATGATCGGTTAAGTAGTTATCGCGTGAAAGCGTAACAAACAAACTTACATTCACATGTATAATATTAGTATGATATTATACTATCGCTATACCGGACACAAATAAAAAAATCAAACATAAATTGTGATAGCCTGACCTATTGAACTCAGGACCTTACGTTTTTCAGCCTATTCAGTATATTGCCACTAGCCCAATGAGCGATATCCTACTTCCTATTTCTTATCTTACTACTATTATGAATGTGAAACTTTGTAAGTTTGTTAATTTGGATATTTGTCAGTCAATCACGCCTTAACAGCTGAACGGTTTTGGGTGAAATTTGGCACTCAGGTAGACCATGATCTGGATTAGGACATAGGGTGTTTTTATCCTGGAAAAGGTCGTTCATGCAGGCGGAACCGCGAGCAAACGCTAGTATTATATTATATTTCATAGTTGGCATGGGACTCTAAGCTTAAATCAGAATAAGAAGAAAAAGGACGCAGGTGTGTTATGGAGGTGAAATTAAGATGGAAGACGTAATTAGGACATCTATAGCTAACTCATCCGTTTTTTATTCTTCAGTAAACTATAATTCGTGAATTTCCAGCATTGCTATTTTTTTTACATTTATCTTCATGGCACATCTAAGATTCGATTCCAATAATTAAATTAATTTCTCATATATTCTGAAATGTATGTTTAGTTTTATGTAAATACCTAATATCAATCCATAGTGCATACCCAGCCAAACATTTATAGATGCCATATAAAACTCGTTCGAATTCCAAAGTTAATAGTCTATCTAGACATCATAAATTAACCTTAGTTAATTGTTGCAAAATACTTTATCAGTCATGATTAACATAAATAAATTATTTTAAATTTTTACAACCGTTGTACTGTTGTAAATGTGATATGAAAAACATGTTTCCATAGATACTAGTCAAGGATCAAGACTATCAAACGTCGGGGTTTTACGATCGCGCCCCGTCTGCATGAGGCAAGGTTAGGTTAGTTTGCAACGTGGCCGCATGGGCGCGCCACCTCCCGCAAAATGTATTCAAAAAAAATAAAACTTTGACGTTTCATATTCAAAATTTAAAAACAGAACGATTCGTTTACGGGACGTTTTTGGTGAAGTGCTCAGTGTGTGTGCCTTTACAGTGATACGTCTGTCATATTTTTCAATAATTATTTTAAATACCGTAGATCCTGGTATTTATTTGAAAAGTTTTTCTTTGTATTTGTTCTACGTAATGAAGTGTTCCTTTTTTAAATCAATAATTTAAACAATATCCAACTTGTTGATTGTCAAAATCACGTTAGCATACATTAGCTGTCTCTTTCACACAATAAATAAACCTCGAGTCGAAATGCAAGTGTTTACAAACAGGCGTGCATCGATTTCACATAAAGTGGCACCGGGGTAAGGCGGGCGGCGTTGCATTGGGGTGAGCGGGCGCGGGTTGCTGTCGAAAAATAAGGGATGCAGTGAAATAAAATTAACGTGTTTAAATTAAGATATATTTAAATAGAGTTACTTGCATGACGCAGATGAGGATTTAACAGAAAGCTCTTGTTTCCGAGGTCACGTCATACAGTTTGAAAAAAATATATTATGACGTGGCTTCGTAAATCACAGTGGCAATTCTATTCATATAAATGAGTATATAGAGATTGGGTTTTGGTTAGTCTTTTTTTATAAGCTTCAATGGCGAAACGAGCAGGTCGCTCGCTTGATGGTAAACGCCTGCACATAAATAGAAACAACACCATACAGAACTTACAAAGCACTGCATGGCACTGGACTGCGCTCATCACCCCGAGACGTAAGATGTTAAGTCTCATAATGCCCAGTAATTGCATTGACTTTAATGTCATTCAAACATAAACAACAATGTTTACACACTGCTGTTTAGCAGAAATAGACAAAGCGGTGGTACCTACCCCGATGGCCTCTCGCATGCAAGGGATCTACCACCTAGTAAAATAGTCATTTATTAGTCTATAGTATTGCTAATGTATCTGGCCAGCCAGGGGAGACGGTATGACAGAAACTCCTCACTGCCAAATTCTGACCCCTGCTTAAAAGAGCATATCCACTCAAAGACCTGACTGAGATAGTGCTATATTCCTAGACTTCACTAACTCTAAAGGACTTCATAATGATAGGACAGCCTCCGTGGCGCAGTGGGCGATTAGCCGGCTGCGAGAGACCGTGGGTTCGATTCCCACCAATGTTTGATCCAAAAATATTTGTTTCGGGTCTGGGTGTTATGGGACCGCAAGTCCCTCGTAGTTCTTGATACCCACGATACGGGTTAACTTATCGTGGATCAGGGACTATGTGTGACTGTTGGGTGTGTATTTATTATATATATTACAGTGATAATATCTAAAATTAATTTTTCATTACTTACATAACTGCTGTACTTAGAGAGGTCTATTAACTTAAATTGTCAATTAGTCATTTGTTACAATTCCCTTTTTTCGACACTCAGAATTGGTAACTTTTTTGCTTTTTCCATTACCCACTACTTACAAAAATTATTTTGATAAACGACTCTGAGCAATTCGAAATCTTAGAAATAGCTAATTGTCAATTATATTTAACTGATATCTCTACCACTGTGTGATACCACGTCCAAGCTAAACTCATTCGAACGACGTTTTTATTCTATCGAAATCGATCCACAATTGGCGAAAAACATAAAAAAGCTAAAAACGGCGATTTAGCACCTCCTTTTTTAGGTCGGTTAGAACGTTTACAAGCTCACGCATACAGCACAATGCTCACTAATACCTTGAACTATCTTTACCTTTTATTTTTGTCTATGGCCATCGAATTGTTCAGACTTCAGTGAGTGCTCACTGCTGAGGAACACTTGAGTCCATTTCATTGATTAAAAAAATACATTGGGGTGGTAAAGATGTATTAAAATGCATCGATACTGCCGTACCCGTATAAATGGCGCGATAGCCGGTCTGGGTAGGTACCACCGCTTTGTCTATCACTGCCAAGCAGCAGTGTGTAAATACCGTTGTGTTCCAATCTGAAGAACACTGAAGCCAGTGACATTAACTATATATAAATTACAGGGTATTATGAGACTTAACACCTTATGTCTCTGGGTGACGAGCGCAGTTCATTGCCATGTAGTAATTCATAATTCGAAGTTCTGAATACTAATGTTATGGGCAGGCGTGACGTTTACCACCAGTCAAGCGACCTGCTCATCTCGGCGAAAGACCGTCTTGGTTGGTACCACATCTTTGTATATTTCTGCCGCCAAGCAACAGTGTGTGTTCCAGTTTGAAGGTTATTGAAGCCAGTGAAATTACTGGGTATTACGAGACTTAACATCTCGGGGTGACGAACGCAGTCCAATCCCATGCAGTGCTTTGTAATTCAAAGTTATGTGTGGTATTGTTTCTGTTTATGGGCAGGCGTGGCGCTTACCATCAGGCGAGCGACCTGCTCGTTTCATCACTCAAGCTAATAAAAAACCAGTATATAGGGCCAACAGGGTTCTTTTTACATACTGTACACATAATTCACTAAAAGTTGCTTAATAAAACATTATTAAACAAAAATAAAAAGACCAAAACTAGCTCCAAATCAATTTGAGGCTCGTCCGGGTCATTGCCACTGTCTCACAGATAACCGGCGTAAAGTAGCAGCTTGCTGCTGCGTTTCGTATGGTGAGTGAGATATCCGGAGGCTCAAACCCCCTCCGAACCCAATCCCTTAATTATCCCTTTGCTTTGAGGTCGTCAACGCACCCATGATTCTTTTAATATTATGGGCGTACATGGGCGGTGGCGATCACTTATCATCAGGTGACCCATTTGCTCGTTTGCAGGCTATGCCATAGGAAACCATGGAATTAGGATGTTGCTAGCGCAATATGGCGCAATACATATTTTATTTAAATTGTATATTGATTATTGGTTATCTTCTTCTTCTTATCGAATGGTTAGTGGCCAACCTAGTGTCAGAGTTTTTCAAGCCACCCGAAGGCCTCCGACTTGGCTTAACGACTGCTATCAGTTGATAACAGCCGGGACCGACATTTTACGTGCCCTCCGAAGCACGGAGACGCTCAGTTGAAATACCACTAAGCGGTCACCCATCCATAGACTGACCGCACCAAGGGTTGCTTAACTCGCTTATCGTTTACTGATTAGTGAGTGCAACTAGCTATGAGCGCCTCAGAAGAACAAGAAGACTGGTTATAATAACATTATAATATTGTAAATGGTGACTTGTGCCCAATAGGGCCTATGAAAAGTAATTTTGATTTTGACCCATTATATTGGAAGAAACTCGCTGCTCTTGTCACTAAGCCCTTACACAGAGTGTAGCGCGGCGCCTGTGCCGGGAATTTTACTATGACTCACCGCCGCCGCGCCACGCTGAGTCTACTCGGATCGCTTCGACAGGCACCTTTCTCACAGATATGTGGGTGGTTTCTCTGCCACCACACACCCATTATAGGGAGTCTCTGTGCTTAAAGATTATTACGTATTTATTCTGTTGGCACGGCAGAAGGGCGTATTTTAACGTTAACGGGGATTAGAAAGAAATTATGACAAATCCTAAACTAATGACTGCCTCGGTGGCGTGCCTGTAATGCGTACGTTACGACTGAAGTCTCGGGTTCGATTCTCGGGTCGGGTAAAAGTGATATTAGGTTTTGTCTATTACGAATTGCTCAGTATCAGCCCGGAGTCTGGAATTGTGCCCGGTGTGGCGATAGGCTCGCCCCCTATCACATCATGGGATGGAGATACGCTCGTTGAAGTGTGGGTGTACCTCTGCCTACCTCTTCGGGGATTACAGGTGTAAGTGCGTATGTATGATGATAAATCATAAATGAGTACTTTCACATTCATATCTCAGGGTATAATCAAATAAACCGTCAAGCGAAAACACTGTTGTGGTTTAATGGACCCAGTCAAATTATTGGGCATTACGAGACTTATTCCCATTTTTACTATCAATCCGTAAGTTGCGGAGAGCCCCTAAGATATTTTAAGTGTTTTTTTTTCATCATCACTTAAGGGACACCTATGTTTCTAAGGTGGCGCTTAACGAAGTGAAAACAAACTTAGATGAGGGATAGATTTAAGGAGTTCCTTAGATTATGGGACCCTTAGTTAGGAAGTGTTTGTGGGTACGTTGGTGAAAACGAGCATTAACATCTAATATTTCGGGGTGACATGCAGTACTTACTGTGCTGGAGTGGAGACCACGGTTAGGCAAACGTAGTGTAGGACGCCCTGCTGCACGGTGGACCGACGACTTGAAAAAGATGGCGGGTAGCGGGTGGATGCGGGCTGCTCAACACCGGGATGGTTGGCGCTCACTTGGAGAGACTTACGACGTCCACTTTACCAACAGTGGACGACAACAGGCTGAGATATATATATATATATATATATGCAGTACTTTGTATTTCAAAGTTCCGAGTGGTGTTGTTTCCGTTTATGGGTACTCCATAACGCGAGTTACTTATTCATCTCTTCTAAAAGCTAATAAATTATGCCCCATAGTTAAAAACTCATTGCAGATGCAATTTTTTACTACATATACATACGCACTCACGCCTGTAATCCCCGAAGGGGTAGGCAGAGGTGTAACCAGTACACACACATTTCGCCGAGCGTATCTCCGTCCCACAATGTGATAGGGGGCGAGCCTATCGCCATACCGGGCACAAATTCCAGACTCCGGGCTGATACTGAGCATTTCGTATTAGAAAATCCCAATAACATTTTACCCGACCCGGGGATCGAACCCGAGACCTCAGCGCTAGCCTCAATCGTAACGCGTACGCATTACAACTGCGCCACCGAGGCAGTCTCTTACTCAATTTTTTACTCTGATTGCAAAATTGAGTTAAAGACATTTAACTAAAATTACCAAAATCAGATGCTCAAATATTAGATGCATATTTTTTTATGTCATAGGCCGGCAGACGAGTAAGTGGGTCACCTGATGGTAAGTGATCGCCACCGCCCATATACGCCCACGATACCAAAAGAATCGTGGGTGCGTTTCCGACATTAAAGGAAAGGGTTAATTAAGGGATTGAGAAGGGGAGGGGTTTTGGGCCTCTGGATATCTCACTCACCATACGAAACGCAGCAGCAAGCTGCTACTTTACGCCGGTTTTCTGTGAGACAGTGGTAATGACCCGGACGAGCCGGTCCATACATGGTGTAGTCCAGTGTCTACAGCGTGGCTCTACCACTCATTCATACCATTCATTCATATCATCCATTAAAACAATTACGAACTGCAAAGTACCTACAAAATAGATTTTTTAATTTTGTCTGCAAATCGGCATAGACTGCACGTAAATTGGGGATCCCACCCCCTTCTTAGACATTACAGTGGTGAAATGAACTTTGTTGCTTTGCTATAGAGTTGATGTTGGCCTAATAGATGGTTTTGTTTTGATTCGACCCTGTCCGAGATAATGAAGTACGGGAAGCATGTTTGGATGTTATTAATTACTGCCGAATGCATCTGTCTCGCCCATTTGTGTTTGTGATTTTGTGTGCAATGTACAGTAGTC
Organism: Mimas tiliae; assembly: GCA_905332985.1. NCBI lineage: Eukaryota > Metazoa > Arthropoda > Insecta > Lepidoptera > Sphingidae > Mimas > Mimas tiliae. The sequence goes on along the minus strand of HG995256.1, from coordinate 2,363,007 downwards.
TGTCAATTGTTTCATAGCATTTTATACATACATACATACATACGCACTCACGCCTGTAATCCCCGAAGGGGTAGGCATAGGTGTAACCAGTACACCCACATTTCGCCGAACGTATCTCCGTCCCATGATGTGATAGGGGGCGAGTCTATCGCCATACCGGGCATAAATTCCAGACTATGGGCTGATACTGAGTTTTTCGTAATAAAAAAACCCAATATCACTTTTACCCGACCTAACGCAATGCGTACACATTACAACTACGCCACTGAGGCAATCATAGCATTTTGACATTCATTAATTCTTTTTCTTTGTCTGGCATTGTCCCGGTATGGTGCTTCTCTCTCAGAATCTTCCACCTCGCCCGTTATTGAGAATCCCCTATATTGTGACTATTGGATATCATAATCTTACATACATACGCATACATACGCACTCAAGCCTTTAATTTTCGAAGGGGTAGGTAACCAAACACCTACATTTCGCCAAGCTTATCATATTGTTCTTCTAGTATATATAACACTAGCCTTTGCTCGCGGCTCCGCCCGCGTGAACGGCCATTTCCGGAATAAAAGTAGCCTATGTTACTCAGTGATAATGGAGCTTTCTAACGGCAAAATAATTTTTGAAATCGGTCTAGTAGTTTTTAAGTTTATTCGTGACATACAAAAATACAAATCTTTCCTCTTTATAATATTAGTGTAGATAATATAAGACCACCAGCGCTTCTTCGGCGCGTCTGTGGATTTCTTTAGTAGCAAAAAAATACGACCTAAAATCTTAAAATTCACACAGCATAGGTATTTTATTAAAGTTGCCGTAAGTTATGCCCGTAGTCATTTAAAGTCAATACAAAAATATGGACAATCTGAATGAATCCATTGATTTCAACACAATCCATGATGAAAATTGAACCTACGTACCCTCATGATATCCAGTAGAATCTAGCGATAAATCACCGTCGACAATAAAGGGTACGCGCCCTACCGAAGGGAGGATTAGAGGACTGAGTAGCGCGCCCTGTGTGAAGCGATGTGCCTTTTTTTGTAAGGTAATTATTTATTTCCAATTTTAAGCGATAGATTCCTGTAGACCTAGCCTGAATCTTCGAATCGTCGATTTTTCTAAGGCTGTTAGCCGCTAACGTATTTTATAAGTATGTGTGGCCACCAACATGGCTCAAAGCCAACCTGATCTGCACGTGCTACACACTGCTTTACGGCTGCCGACAAGGCAATAGCGAAACTTAGTTCCTTTGCGGGTTGTGGGGGTCAGATTGGTCGCTCCATTTTGGCCGGCTCGTTGGGGTCGTCACCACTGACTCACAGACAACCGGCGAAAGTAACAGCTTGCTGCTGTGTTTCGTACAGTGAGTGAGATATCCGGAGGCCCAAACCCCTCCCCTTCTCAATCGCATCCGTTTCCTTTAAGGGCGGCAACACACCCATAATTATTTTGATATTGTGGTTACCAGGTTGGGCTGCAGCTGTTTTTTTGTTTCATTAGCTTTAAATGATGAGACGAGGAGGTCGCTCGCCTGATGGTAAGCGCTACGCCTGCCCAAAACAATCACCACTACACAGAACTTTGAATTAACAAGCACTACATCACCCCGAGACATAAAAGTCTCATAATACCCAGTAATTTCACTGGCTACAATGGCCTTCAAACCATTCCGGTTACACACCGCTGATTAGCAGCAGTTTTTTTTTATTTTTATTGCATAGGCCAGCAAACGAGCAAGTGGGTCACCTGATGGTAACTGATCTCCACCTCCCATGTACGCCCATAATACCAAAAGGGTCATGGGCGCGTTGCCGATCTTAAAGGAAAGGGATAATTAAGGGATTGGGAAGGGGAGGGGGATTTGGGCCTCCGGATATCTCACTCACCGTACGAAACGCAGCAGCAAGCTGCTACTTTACGTCGGTTTTCTGTGAGACAGTGGTAACGACCCGGACGAGCCGGCCCATTCATGCTATAGACAAAATTGTCTACAGCGTGGCTCTACCACTCGTAAAAATATACAAAGCGGTGGTGCCCACCCAGATGGCCTCTCGCATACGAGGGACCTTCCTATCCTAACCTATCATTCAACTTATATTGATTTAACTGTAAGAAGTGATGAAGTGTGTGCAGTGTGAAGTGTGAAGAAGCAACTAAGCAGGCCGGCATAATTCTGCCCATCTGCAATAGATTCAGTGTCTATCGTTGGTCGACAGTATTCATGGATTGCGCTATACTTACCATCAGGTGTAGCGTAGTCACTTTGCCGAGCCAGGATAAAAAAAATAAAAAAAAAACCAGTTCAAGCTATATTTGCAACGTGTACGCCCGCGGCATTAAACAGGCGCGGGGTTAAACTTCCTGTTTGTTATGACTGATGTGCATTTACTAACACCCAGAAAAGTTGTTAAGCGAGAACTCACAAGTGGCTAGATAAAGGATTATGAGACCTGGTGGCGGTAACTGATGAAGTATGAGGGTACGTCATTATTTGAATAGTCTCATCAGTCGAGCAACTTTTACGCAGAAACGCTGGTCAAGAGCGGTTGTAATTGTGGTTAATTAAGGATAATAAACCTAATTTGGAATTTTACAAGGTGGTAGTACCCTCGTGACTGCCTCGGTGGCGCAGTTGTAATGCGTACGCGTTACAATTGAGGCTAACTCTGAGGTCTCGGGTTCGATCCCCAGGTCGGGTAAAGTGGTATTGGGTTTTTCTATTTCGAAATTCTCAGTATCAGCCCGGAGTCTGGAATTTGTGCCCGGTATGGCGATAGGCTCGCCCCCTATCACATCGTGGGACGGAGATACGCTCGGCGAAATGTGGGTGTACTAGTTACACCTCTGCCTACCCCTTCGGGGATTACTGGCGTGAGTGCGTATGTATGTATGTAGTACCCTCGTATGCGAGGGGCCCTCTGGGTTAGTACCACCGCGCTGTCTATATTTGCCGCCAAGCAACTGTGTGTAAGCACTATTGTGTTGCGGTTTGAAGGATATTGCCAGCCAGTGAATTTACTGGGCATAATGACTTAACAACAAGGGGTGACAAGCGCAGTCCAGTGCTATGCGGTGCTTTGTAATTCAAAGTTCTGTGTGTCGTAGCATATTTTGGGCAAGCGCTTACTATCTGGCGAGCGACCTGCGCGTCTCGTGATTCAAGCTAATGAAAAAAGTGAAATAGTTTTGTATTTGATGTAACGATGTGAAAAGGCAAAGTAAATCCAAATAAAATTTGAGCGGTAGAGCCACGTTGTAGATATTTTTGTCTACAACATGAATGGGCCGGCTCGTCCGGGTCGTTACCACTGTCTCACAGAAAACCGATGTAAAGTAGTGACTTGCTGCTGCGTTTCGTACGGTGCAACGAGCCCAAGGTTGTTCTGGTATTGTGGGCACACATGGCCGGTAGAGATCACTTACCATCAGGTGACCCACTTGTTCGTTTACCGGCCTATGCTCTAAGATCCTGACGAAGTGATTTATCTTTGTGAAAAATTATAGTGATCTTACAATGGGGTAGGTCTCTTTACCGGCTTTCGAGGAGCTAAGAAGAAAATTTGCGAAAATCTCATATCACATTGTAATGCATTTTCCACGCACGATAACCACACACAATAAAAATATAACAATACTTTACCTTTCCCTAAAATCCTTACAACCAGCATGACGTCATAGCATAACAATCATACTGAACATTTTCTATGCCACGCCACCCATGCCAGATATAAAGGGCTCTAAGATTTATTACTTGCTATTACCAACTATTTGAAATGTAACATCTCTTTCACACCTCAAATGTTAGACAAAGACGGCGATATCTTGATACTTGAAAATGTTCTTGATCCTGTAATCCTGATTATAAGTTTGGAAGGGAGCAGCGCTATTTCATAGGGAAATGATTGGTTTATAGAAATTGGACTTTATAACTTCGTTTTTAAGGTTAAATTTAGCATGATAATTTCTGCAGCACTGTCTGCTATTGGACAAATTGAATTTGAGCTTTATATCCAGGTTTTTAGAGTATACTTTAGTATAATTTGTCTGGTGGAAAGTGTCGAACCATTTATCAATCATTGTTCTGGAAATGTATTAAGTTCTGAAAGATGACAGATGGCATCACCGAGTGACTGTGAAAGATTCAGATTTTGAAATATTAGCTGGTAATAGTGGGTCCCTATTGGCACGCATAAAATTTTTAGTCATAATTTTCTATCGCATAACTGTTTTTGCCATAATCATCACTTCGTATTACGCTCAAATTTTTTTTCGCTTCTTTTCTGTTATATGTCATAACAATCTGTAACTCTACACTTTTTCGTCATAAACTTTTAACGTATAATTCTGCAAATCCAATAAAGCTAAAATATCACAATACCCATTGTATTATAAATAGTTTTATTTATAGACATGTTCGCGGCATAGGGTGGTCCAAGGGCCACCCCGCCACACCTTAAGCTATTAAGAAGGTATGTCAACTAAAGTTATGCGAAAAAAAATTGGGTAAGTGATACTTATGACAATGAAAAAATTATACCTAGAAATAGTTATTTCAAACAACAATTATGCTCAAAAACTTTATGCCAAAGGTGTTAAGATTTGTGTGTGTGTAAGAGTGTGTTTCACTACTACTCTTTAGAGACAGATTACCTTGAAGGAGGGATTATAGACTATCAACATTATGAAAATTTTATGCGAAATTGGGCGCGCCCGATAAAACTCGTAGAGACAAGCAGTATATTGGAATTCTATTTTAGCCAATAATTACATCCTTAAATGATTCCATGTCCATGATTTTTTTTTATAGTAAAGGCCGGCAAACGAGCAAGTGGGTCACCTTATGGTAAATGATATCCACCGCCCATGTACGCCTACAATACTAAAATAATCATGGGCGCGTTGCCGACCTTAACGGAAAGGGATAAGTAAGGGATTGCAAAGGGGAGAGGGATTTGGGCCTCCAGATATCTCACTAACCGTACGAAACGGAGCAGTAAGTAGCTTCTTTACGCCGGTTTTCTGCGAGACAGTGGTAACGACCCGGACGAGCCGGCCCATTCATGCTGTGGACAAAAGTGTCTACAGCATGGTTCTACCACTCAAAAAAGATATTCTGGATGTTCATGGGGGTAGAGATCACTTACCATCAGATTCCCAGGTGCTCATTGCAACCTCTGTTGTTGATACTTGGTAACCAAGGGCAGTCATTTAACATTGAAAAAAACTTATTTCTACGCTCTTGGATTGCGTTTGCACATTGTTTATTTTCTGCTGTGCAAATTAGGAATTATTGGATTTAAAACGGTTGGACGTCCACCCGAAAATAAAATAGTTTTTATGAACTAGTAACATGAGATTTTGACAATCATCACTTTGCGACACCAATGAAAATAATTACGTTAAAGTAGTCAAAAGTGTACAAATTGCTCAAAGTGAAGTGCCAAAATGACGGAGCACTGGTCTTGGCTGACCGGTGCTGAGAGTGCGGAGTACACGTACAGCCCACCCACCAGGCCCAGCCGGCCACCCCACCGGCCGCTCGTGAAGCTCGCCACCAGCGCACACCTGCACACCATCGCCAGGTAAGTGCTTAGGTAAAGGATATTGAAGCCAATAAATTAATGAGCATAATGAGGCTTAACATCTATTAAAGAATATGGGTCACAATTGTCTGTGTTCTTTTAAGCTTGTATGTGTAACGATTGTGTTTTTGTTCTATTTTTAACGGCCTTCAAAAAAAGGAGGAGGTTCTCAATTTGACTGTATTTTTTTATGTTTGAACCGTTATGGGTGAACCGATTTTGACGATTTTTTTTTTATGTATTTTTTGCTGATATAACACATTTATCTTCTTCCGTCTGGCATTATGATAGATTGTTGCTCGATGCTTATACATTATAAGGTATGTAAAATAATTTTCGTACAACATTGGCTTTTGTATACGAGATATCTAGGTACTAGATAGCTAAAATAAGAGACAATAGTAACACCAGCACATAATAGATTCCTAGCTAAAATAAAAGATAGTAACACAAGCTTTCGCTCCCAGTTTGCACCCATGTGAATGTCTGGAATAAAATTAACCCATGTTCTAATCACGTCGGTCGTGATTAACCTATGGCCAAATCCGTTCAGCGTCCAGCCAACATGCAAACTTTCAAATATAATATTAGGTACCTATTAGTAGGAAGTTGGATGACTTATTTATATATTTTTTATAATTTAATTTAAATTTTAATTCACGAGTGATAGAGCCACGCTGTAGACAATTTTGTCTACAGCTTGAATGGGCCGGCTCGTCCGGGTCGTTATCACTGTCTCACAGAAAACCGGCGTAAAGTAGCAGCTTGCTGCTGCGTTTCGTACGGTGAGTGAGATATCCGGAGGCCCAAATCCCCTACCCTTCCCAATCCCTTAATTATCCCTTTCCTTTAAGGTCGGTAACGCGCCCATAATTCTTTTGTATTGTGGGCGTACATGGGCGGTGGAGATCGCTTACCAACAGGTGACCCACTTGCTCGTTTGCCGGCCTATACTATATAAAAAAAAACTGTCTGCAACTTTATGGACCCACTTAATGATATCCGTGGTGCTTTACATCTGGCTTCTCCAGTTGTAAATGTCCTTGTGCCGGAGGTTAAGACCTCCTTAGTTCATTATTTTGTCTCCCGCTTTGCTATGGAGGGAAGTGGACAATTATTATTTCCAACTCCTCCCTAATTTTCTACTTGATTAATCTCGTTGCGGGATAAAGGCAGATTTGCATTCCCAGAGAACGATTCAAATAGAGACTCGCCGAGCTTCATTGCTCGGTGTCGAAATATGCGTGCCACTGTCGATCCGGGCTTACAGGAGTTACAGTGGCGGGTGTGTGGGCGGAATAGTCTCGTGGTCTACAACTTTAAATTCATCATCATCACCATCATCAACCTGAATTCGTCCACTGCTGGACATAGGCCTTTCCAACATTGAATTGCTTTATATATTGACGAAGTTTACAGAGTATGTTTGTGTAAAAACAATGACATTAAATATTAAGTTTACACAGAAACATTTGTAACTATTCAAAAAAGCAATAAAACGTTGTTTTTTTGTAAGCTTACCTCATTAACAAGTCTATTTCCCTTACATTAGTATTCAGCGTTGTTTTCTTGAAAAATGGTTTAACTCTCCGCGGAATCCATTGCTGTTCGGAACCAACATATATTTGCGTTCCCCAAACCACTCACACCAACAATATTACGATACATTTCGGATTTCACAAACGCAAACGCAACTTTGTCGTGCGTGCACCTATTCTGCAGTTAGCATAAGTTCGACATGCGGATTCAGAGCTTACTGTTCGGGTAATAAAGCATGTTTTTCTTTGCAAATACATGTAAAGGAAATCTCTAATGATGTGAACCTGCAAAGTTAAGTATGCGGTTGAAGTATGAATTTAGTATGACTTTTCAAGGAGCGCGGTGGTAAATGTAACTTGGTGGTGTAACATTGGTACAATACAGCGACAGGTTGATGGATCGTTGCAGTCTCTGAGGATTTCGTTTAAAGTTGATATTAGTATTTACGCCTTCCTCGTGCAATTTGGGTACTTCTCTCATAAATAACAGTCATAAATATCGAGACTGCTAGCGGAAACTTACGTGCTAAGTTCCGAATCCACTCGAATAGGATAACTGACTAGACTTTTTAAATTATTTAAATCAATAAGTTACGTTACTCAAAATCTATTGCAGAAAGAATTTCATAAATCGGATCAAAAATAAATAAGTTAGGAGCCATTCAAATCCTGTAGAAGGGGTAATTGTCAAATGACAGACGACGCAAACTTTGACGTTACTGTGTAATGAACATTTTTCATTATGGTGCACGCGTGCAAGCGAGATAGTGAGATATCCCTACTACGCACCCACTTTTCCTCATACCAACATTTAAAGTCATAACTGCGGGCACATTTCTGAACCAATTTTGATTGTGTTTTAATAAAAGGGTTTCTTTTGCGTATAATTTTTTGTTGCTTATAAAATAATGTATAAAATTCAATATAGGAAACTACCCTATTACCTTGCATCGAGCGCCTCGAGTAGAGGCATCTGAGTGGTAGAGCCACGCTGTAGACTGTTTTGCCTACAGCATGGATGAGGTGGCTCGTCCGGGTTACCAATGTTTCACAGAAAACCGACGTAAAGTACGGTGAATGAGATGTCCGGACCACAAATCCCCTCCCCTTCTCAATACCATAATTATACCTTTCCTTTAAGGTCAGCCCCGCGCCAATGATTGTTCTGGTATTGTGGGCGTACATGGGTGGATATCACTTAGATACTATCAGGTGCCTCACTTGCTCGTCTGTCGGCTTATGCTATAAAGAAACTCAAGTGGTGACGCTTCCTCAACATGAGGCATGGTTCGCCATGAGACAAGTTTGTCGCCACAGGGCATATATTTTGACATTAATTCGCGTTTAAATAGAAGAAAAAGAAAGAATAAATAATAGTTTAACATACATACGCACTCACGCTTGTAATCCCCGAAGGGGTAGGCAGAGGTGTAACCAGTACACCCACATTTCGCCGAGCGTATCTCCGTCCCACAATGTGATAGGGGGCGAGCCTATCGCCATACCGGGCACAAATTCCAGACTCCGGGCTGATACTGAGAATTTCGTAATAGAAAAACCCAATACCACTTTACCCGACCCGAGGATCGAACCCGAGACCTCAGAGTTAGCCTCAATTGTAACGCGTACGCATTGCAACTGCGCCACCGAGGCAGTCAAAAGTTAGAAAAAGAAAGAGTAAATATTAATAAAAAAAAAAAACAAAAAACACGCTTTTATAGAAAATCCAACTAATAATGAAAAATAAATAATAGTTAGTAAACCATTCCATCCTACCCCACCAATGAAATTACCGTATATTAATGAAGCAGTCCTATAGATCGTGAAATAAGACAAAATGTGAACGTCCGGGTAATGAGATGTAAGTAAGTAATAACTAATTAAAATTAAATTAATTTAATTTCTTGAATTGTCATCGGTCCTTGATAAGTATGCCAAATTTCGAGTTAAACCGACGTTTTGAAGGGGGTCAAAATCATGACCAAAGTTTCCGTTACATACATACATACGTATACGTATGAAACTAATAAAAGCGTGTTAAAAATCTCACTAGTCCGATGAGGCAATGAGAATTAGGTAGTAGCGAGCCCAAACCACAGTCTCCTCGGTGGTGGACCAGCGGTTGAATATTTCATTCTTTCTCAAGACACACATGTTACCGCATATCGGAAAAACAATCACTGCAAACTCATCTCAATACAAATGGGGAACACAATGAGTTATAGTGTTGCCAGCGTATATTCATGTCACGTAGTGTTGCCAAGGGACGAATAAATATTTTCTGCGGGCGCACTTGTTTTCCACATGTAAATTTTTATATTTTTCCATTGAAAGTGAATTTTCCGCGTCGCACGCCGCATTTTATTGTTTGCCATATAAATAGTACGTGATCAGGTGTTGGAGGAGATAGGGATTTGAAATGAGATGCGTTTGTTGCATCTGTGAAGTATCGACCGTAAATATGAGGGGAAATTGCTGTTGACTCATCAAAATAACTGATTACAGTCACATTTGTGCAGTCAGTAGGAATTAAACCTGAGTGGTAGAGCCACGCTGTAGACACTTTTACCTACAGCATGTATAGGCCGGCTCGTCCGGGTCATTACCACTGTCTCACAGAAAACCGGCGTAAAGTAGCAGCTTCCTGCTGCGTTTCGTACGGTGAGTGAGATATCCGAAGGCCCAAACCCCCTTCCCTTCCCAATTCCTTAATTATCCCTTTCCTTTAAGGTCGACAACCCACCCATGATTCTTTTGGTATTGTGGGCGTACATGGGCGGTGGAGAACACTTACCATCAGATGACCCACTTGTTCGTTTGCCGACCTATGCCATAAAAATAACTGATTACAGTCATAATTGTGCAGTCAGTCAAAAATAAGTTGACAAGTTGGTAAGACGTCTTAGTTGGTACCACCGCTTCTATTTTTGCCGCCAAATTACAGTGTGTAAGCACTGCTGTGTTCCGGTTTGAAGGATATTGAAGCCAGTGAAATTACTGGGCATTATGAGACTTAACAACTTATGTCTCGGAATGACGAGCGCAGTCCAGTGCCATGCAGTACTTCATAATTCTAAGTTCTGAGTGGTGTTGCTACTGTTTATATACAGACGTGGCAGTGCCCATCAGGCGAGTGACCAGTGATCGATAGTGAACTAAGGGTGAATTTTACTTCACAAATACATAAATCAATTGTATAGTAATTGTCAGCCTCTGTGGCATGTGCCCGGTATTGTGATAGGCTCGCCCCCTATCACATTTTGTGACGGAACTAAGCTTGGCGAAACGTGGCTGCTGTAGGTACTTAATGCACTTTTGCCTACCTATCCCTCCGGGAATAAAGGCGTTAGCTTATGTATGTATGACATTAACTACAATAAATTGTAAAAATATTCAAATAAACCAGGAAAAGTTTGCCATGAAATCATTTTTCTTTCACCCTGAGCTGTCACTAACAGTACGTTTTGACGGATTGTTTCGCTGCCTACTACCCTGAAACGTATGATAGATGATGCAATGCTAAGAAATGAAATAACAGAGCTGTTTTCCGTGCCTTGGGAAATTAATTCCTCTAATGATAGTTTTAAAACTGGTGATTACGTGCTGGCGAGTTAGGGGGTGTTTCTATTGATTCAAAAAGCAAAAACTACGTACATATTATCTGATGGCAGTTTGTACCACCACTTATTTTTATAGTGGAATAGGATTTTTAGAGTGGTAGAGCCACGCTGTAGACACTTTCGTCTACAGCATGAATGGGCCGGCTCGCCCGGGTCGTTACCACTGTCTCACAGAAAACCGACGTAAAGTAGCAGCTTGCTGCTGCGTTTCGTACGGTGAGTGGGATATCCGGAGGCCCAAATCCCCTCCCCTTCCCAATCCCTTAATTATCCCTTTCCTTTAAGGTCGGTAACGCGCCCATGACTCTTTTGGTATTGTGGGCGTACATGGGCGGTGGAGATCACTTACCATCAGGTGACCCACTAGCTCGTTTGCCGGCCTATACCATAAAAAAAATGTGACCTCTGATCACGTCCAATGAATTACTACTCCGATAACCTGTAACTGGTCTCATATACAAGACCATCATTCGGCCTGTACTCCTGTACGGGTGTGAGACGTGGCATGCACTTATGCGTCATGTTAGGGTGATCCACCTTGCGGAAATGAAGATGCTGCGGTGGATGTGCAACCTTACACGACTAGATCGTATACGTAACGAGTACATCCGCGGCAGCCTTTGCGCCCCGACGTGGAAGATAAACTTCAGGAAAGTTGCTTAAGATGGTTAGGTCACGTTTAAGGAAAACCACAGAAGTACGTCGGACGCAAATGCCTGTGCCAGATCGTACCAGGAGTACGGTCCCGCGGACGACCCAAAAACGCTGGCTTGACGTAGGCTTGAGGGAGATATGACGGCCAATGCTCTCACTATGGAGGATGCTTAAGGATCGGGCGAAGTGAAGCATCTTAGTAGGAAGCTGGACCCTGCCACTAGCCGGGATAAGGCAGAAAGAAAGAAAAAACCTGCATAACGATCTTAAAACAATTTAAAATCCTTTTTTATTACGTTCCTCTATAATCGCGTATAATCCCCAATCTACTTGTTATACACTGCACGTATCCCATCATACGGTCCATTCCCCGACGTCACGCGACCCGCCTGGCTCGGGTGCGACGATCGCGTCTAGTTGATGTATGGACTAACGCCCTAAGGCTTAGGAGATTTATGAACACTTGGATTTTTTTAATAGTCATGTATACGTGTGAATTCTAGTGGCTATTAGAAGACCATTATAAGGGGCGGAGTTCGGAGTCCATCAACCTAGTCCAATAAAGATTGTTGCTTGTAGTTGGCCAAACTGGGTAATCAGACACAAAATTCTAATTTTTTATGGGTCAGGGGGCAAACTAGCAAGTCATCTAATGGCAAGTGATCATCGCCCACCATAAACACCTACATTACCAAAGGAATTTTTGGTGGATACGCTATTTTCTTGAAGTTCCTGAGTCTTATCTCTCTGGAAATATCATAGCCGGAAAATTGTATTGTAAACGTTATAGACATTTTCATTATGTGTAATGGTTTGATTATAAATACAGCCTCCGTACATTCTATTTGTTACTTTTGTAGCTACAACCAAAAGGTTTTTATTTCAAGCATTATTGTTTTATTATTTAGACATTTGTGTAACTGAGAATAAAATCTGAATAATATTCTGTGATCATCGATCGATTGTCAAGACCAAATCAAGAGGAAGCATTAGCGTAGACAGCAATGTCATCATAAATTCTATTACGTTTGATATCGAAGGTTAATCTAAAGACCATTTATTAAGTTAATCACAGACTTGATGATGACTGGCGAGAATTATATTGAACATGGCTTATTACACGTTGCGACAAATCATCAAGTAATTGTTTGCCAACTTCCACCTTCAGTTCCACATTCGAATCTCAATCTTAACTCCTCAGAAATAGAGGTTAACGCAACTGCAAACCAATATTTGTTATGCTAATAACCTATAATTTGGATAACTAAAAAACATATAAAGATATAATGAGGAGAACCGTCGAGTAGAGCCAGAAGGGTGCCGAATTCACGATGGTCAGTTGGCTGGTGCAAGTGCTGGTGGTCGCTTTCATCACCGAATCGGTGATGGGCACGGCGGAGGTGATGAGCCATGTCACTGCGCATTTTGGGAAGGCGTTGGAAGAGTGTCGGGAGGAGGTGAGATTTGAAATGTTTATAAGTTGTCTGGATTAGAATAAAAATGTTAAGTTATTATTATATTTATATATAATTATGTATTTGTTATTATTTTATTTGTACCCGATATGGGATAGGCATCATTTCTCACATCATGAGACGGAGAAAATCTCGGTGTACTCGTTAAAAGCGAAACCAAAAGGCTGATGTGATGTCAACTGATAGAGGATAATTGATTATAGCGGGCAACAGTGATGATAATAAAGAACGCAAGAAAATAGCCAATAGTAATAGTAGTAGATCCTACAATTCAAAAAAAATATTCTTTAGTTCAGAAGCATACGGACTTATGCCTTATTGTTATTATGCAACCTATATTGTATAATCCTTATAAGGTGACACTGCATTATTGATAAAACTGAAATATTTATATAATTAGATTGCCCTGCATATTTAGTAAGCTTTGAAATTTTTAACAACGTCTTTGGCAATATATACATTGCCAATTGGATGTTCTTTTCAACTTATATATCGAATGATTTAATAAAAAATCTCATCCGTACGGAATTACCCCAAGTCAATCGCTTGTAACAATTAATTGCACACTTTGTTGATAATTAAGTGAGACGTCTGTAAAGTCTTAAATACCTTTTGTATACCCAACAAAATCATGAAACTATTTAATTTGTTCCAAGTTTAGAGCCATGCTGACAGTTTTGTCTACAGCATGATTGAGCCGTCTCAACTGGGTTTCACCATTATCTCACAGAAAACCGACGTAAAGTAACATCTTGCTGTTGCGTTTCGTTCGGTTAGTGAGAAAGTATCCGGAGGCTCAAATCCCCTTCCTAGCCCTTTCCATTAAGGTCGGCATTACGTCAATGCTTATTTTGGTATGTGGGTGTACTACATGGGCGTTGGAGATTACTTACCATCAGGTGACCTAGACCCAGAGCCGCCGTATATATACTATAAAAATAGTTTTAAAATGTACTGACATACAAGGCTTACAGTCAGGGCTATCAGCTGATGTGATGGACGAGTTCAAACACTTCTGGCGCGAGGACTTCGAGGTGGTGCATCGGGAGCTAGGCTGTGCCATCATCTGCATGTCCAATAAGTTCGAGCTGCTGCAAGATGATACTCGTATTCACCACATGAACATGCATGAATACATCAAGAGCTTCCCTAATGGTTGGTAATTTATCTTAAACCTAGGTATCTAGGAAACTAGGTAGGTAAAGTGGTAGGTCTACTAGGTGGTTTTCCTTTCCTTTGAAGATCCCAGAATCTATCCATAGTGTTGATGGGAATAACCATAGGGTTTTTAGCTTGGAAAATCCGGCATACATCGTCTACAACTTGCGTAGGGCTCTCATCGTAAGAGTAGTAAGTAATCGTTTTGGATCCCCATCCAAAAGTAATGTAATAAATATCGACTAAATTGTAGGTACGTCTGCCATATTCGAGAATTTGTCTGGATAAGTTCCATCACTTTATCTATTCTGGCATTATACAAGCACTGTTGAGTTCGGTTCCGGTGAGATACTGAAGCCACAAAAAAATCTGGTCTTTTTAGACTTAACATCTTATGTCTCGGGCCTCGACATGGTGAGTGCAATACTATGCAGTACTTTGTTAATCAAAGTAATGAGTGGAGTTGCTACTGTTTATTTACAGACGTGGCGGTTACCATCAGTCGAGCGACCAGCACTGGTCGATTGTGAACTTAAGTGTGAATAATTTACTTCAAAAATAGAATTTAAAAAAGTCTTAATTTTTTTTAAATTAAAAATCATCACAACTGCATAATTAAATAGCAGGCCAACGATGAGGCCAACCATGAGTTTCATCATCATCATCATCATCGCTAGCGACGACGTAAAATATTTGTATGAAAAAAATTAATTCCTCATGTATCCGCTAGAGGCGCCTGAGTTTTTCATGTAAATATCTTACATCGCCGCTAGCGATTTTACCGCAACAAACTCATGGTTGAGGCACAGTTGTACAAAATTAAACAAATGTCTTAATTCTTTTCAAATTTATAATAATTTATTTTGCTAGAACCATTGTTACAATGGTGTTAGGGTTAAAATATAGTAGGTACAATATATTCTACCGTTAGATATGCAAAAATATAGGTACACATAAAAATAATAGTAGGTACTCAGATAACTTACTAATGTTCACTTAATCTACAATTTTATTACAAAGTTTTTACATTAGGCCCACATGATCCTAAATCTAGATTTACCACTAAAATTTACATTTGTCAAATCTTTCATACGATTTGACGTTTCTTAGACTGGTTTAGTGGGTTAAGCTCTATTTAGGATCGTCGTACAAGTGGGCCTAAATAAATAACTATAGGTTTTTTTTTTAAATGTCTAAATTAATAACTATAGCTTAGTAATCTAATTCTGGCATATTATTTCTATATTGATACCACAATCTCTAACCTACCTTACCTCCTAACCTAAACCTACGTTACCTCTAAAAAACCTACTTCAGGTGCTATCGCTACTACCAACTATTTCAGGCCAAGTCCTGTCCGAGAAAATGGTCCAACTGATCCACAATTGCGAGAAGCAATACGACGACATACAAGATGATTGTGATCGCGTCGTAAAGGTTGCAGCTTGCTTCAAGGTAGACGCGAAGAAGGAAGGCATCGCTCCAGAAGTGGCAATGATAGAAGCAGTGATCGAGAAATACTGATGGTTTAGCACGACCATTGATTACACTGATGACTTAAGTTAAGCATAGCATTTCAAAAAAGAAAAAAAAAAATCGATGTCATATAAGTAAATGATTTATGGTTTCATTTTGTTTTTATTTGCGTTGGTAGGTAGTTTTTTTTTGCATGAAAAATGAGAACTACTCGGTAGTTATTCTATTCAATGAGAATAAAAATACTCGACGGAAAGAATACTTTATTTGTTACTGGACAGTTTTTTTGAGTTGTCTTGTTTAAATTGCAATAACGATAGAAAACAAAGAATGCAGTAACTTTCATTAAACCTAAATGATCAAATGAATACAGATTACCTCCTGCAGTAATTATCTCCTGCTGATAAACAACATTTTATATTTATTAGTAAGGTTTAACGTTTAAGATTACATTAAGATTAAGATAAGGTTAAACAAGGTGGTAGGTCCCTCGTATGTGAGAGGCCACGGCCATGTGGGTTGGGACCACCACTTTATCTATTTCTGCCGCCAAGCAACGGTGTGTAAGTACTGTTGTGTTTCGGTTTGAAGGAAATTGCAGCTTTATGCATTATGAGACTTAACAACTTATGTCTCGGGGTGACGTGCGCAGTCCAGTGACATGCAGTGTTTTAAATTCAAAGTTCTGTGTGGCGTTGCTTCTGTTTATGGGCCGGCGCGACGCTTACCAACAGACGAGCGACCTGTTCGTCTCGTCATTCAAACTACTAAAAAAACTATTGGTTCCATGCTGGGGAACTTAACAATGAAAAAAGAATCGGCTAAGTGCGTATCGGACCACGCACAGTAAAGGGTTCCGTAGTCAAGATAAATGAATATTGTGTAACCGAAAATTTCCTATATCTCAAAAACTATACAACCTAGCTTATTGAAAGTAATTTTCGTTGGAACTACCTTTTAGGTTATACTACTTTGAATTTTGATTTGACTCTGCTCAACCGGGTCGTTACCACTGTCTCACAGAAAACGTAAAGTAGCAGCCTGCTGCTGCGTTTCATACGGTGAGTGAGATATCCGGAGCTCCAAATCCCCCTCCCTTTCCCAATACCTTAATTGTCCCTTACCTTTAAGGTCGGCAACGCGTTCATAATTCTTCCGGTATTATGGGCGTACATGAACGTTGGAGATCGTTTATCAGGTGACATACTTACTCGTTAGCCGGGCTATGCTTTAAAAAAATGTCTACAACGCAGAACTATCCCTTAAATGTATAGAAATTAAAATGTAAAACAAACAGTACACCGTATATGATTATGGGATTCCACGAAGTCTATATTCATGGTATAATCACAGACAATTCCAAAAACAAACGCCACATTAAGACCAATTAAAAATGGAACAATTAAAATCGCACAGCAATTAAAAAATCTAAGAAATATATAAAAGGAACCGGCAGTGTTTTCTACTCCATTGTCTTTTCATATTAGTGCGATGTCGGGAACAAATATCTTTTTGACGGTTTTGGTGTGTTTGGCGATCGATTTCAGAGTGGAATCGTCACAGGATATTATCAAGACTATGTCGATAAAGTTTACTGAAGCTTTGGCCACTTGCAAGAAGGAGGTATGTTCAACGATTAGAGTTACACGCTAAAGCGTCCTCTGGAAGAGAAGAAAGATAATAAGAATTTATATCAACTAAAATAGAATAACTGCCTCGGTGGCGCAGTTGTAATGCGTACGCGTTACGATTAAGCTAATGCTGAGGTCTCGGGTTCGATCCCCGGGTCGGGTAAAGTGGTATTGGGTTTTTCTATTACGAAATGCTCAGTATTAGCCCGGAGTCTGGAATTTGTGCCCGGTATGGCGATAGGCTCGCCCCTATCACATCAAGGGGCGGAGATACGTTCGGCGAAAAGTGAGTGTACTTGACACACTTCTGCCTCAGGTATTACATGCGTGAGTGCATATGTATGTATAATAAACATTATGAATCCAAACTAATTACGTTTCTCTCGCTCTCTCACCACGGAGGATGCTCAAAATCGAGTGAAGTGGAGACAGACGTCTCCACTGTTGCCGTCTTGTTCCTATTAAGACTAGTAGGAAGGCGGACTCTGGTACTAAGTCGAGACAGCGCCATCAAAAAAACCTAAACTAACTATACTACTATTCCGTTTTTATGTCCAACCTGATACCATGTAGATGGATCTACCAGACTCGATAGACGTAGACTTCATAAACTTCTGGAAGGTGGAATACGACGTAAACAACCGCCTTACTGGGTGCGCCATCATGTGTCTGTCTGCCAAGCTGGATATTGTAGACCACACTGGAAAACTGCAGCATGGAGTTACTCATGAGTTCGCCAAGACCCATGGAGCGGGTTAGTTGAGGGTTTGCTATTGGTTATGTGGTACAGAAGTTGTTTATTTTTATACTAGTTGTAGTTGGACTGCCTTGGTGGCGCAGTTGTAATGCGTACACGTTATAGCTGAGGCTGATGCTGATGTCTCGGGTTCGATCCCCGGGTCGGGTAAAAGTGACATTGGGGTTTTCTATTACAAAATGCTCAGTATCAGCCCGGAGTCTGGAATTGTGCTTGGTATGGCGATAGGCTCGCCTCCTATCACATTATGGGACGGAGATACACTCGGCGAAAAGTACGTGTATTGGGATTACAGGCGGGAGTGCGTATGTATGTATATGTTGTAAAGAATTACACACTCATAAGCTCACGCTTGTATCGCCGGTGGGGTAGATAGAGGTACACCCACGGTTTGTGGAATGGAAGGATCAGAAGAGGGCGCTCGAGGAGAACGTATGTTGATCAAATAAATGATCTCCGAAAAGGGTACTTCACGAGTACCTTCAACCGGCGATATTGTGTGAGAAGATGTTTGAATGACGATGCGGCGAGGTGTCAGTATCGTAGCTTGTGTCTACCTACCCCCATGTGATATAGGTGTGAGTGTATATGTATTTAAGTATGTAATAACTCATTACCCATGGTCATGAGATCTAATTCATGCTCAAATCCACCAGATGATGCGATGGCCAAACAGTTGGTAGACATAATCCATAACTGCGAAAAATCTGTTGGACCTCACGAAGACGAGTGCTTCAGAGTTCTCAACGTGGCCAGGTGTTTCAAGGTGGAGATACACAAGTTGGACTGGGCGCCTGACATGGAGCTGGTCATTGGCGAGGTTCTAGCTGAGGTGTAGAACATTAGGTTAGGAATCTTGACGATTATGGGATAGGAATACAGCTTTTAGGAAACTTGTGGTTTTGATATCTAAAGTATATTTATATATGTAATAAAGATATAATAAAGATTAACAAAATTTTAGTGCATATTATTTTATTAACCCACTTCAAAACAGGAGGAGGTAGATACTCAATTCGGCGCGTTTTATTTTTGTTTTTTTATGTATGTATATCTGCATCTGCCTATTTGGGCAATTAAAAAAATAAAAAAAACCATTCGTGACCCAATGAGTGGATGTAAGACCGTACTTAATATTGTATTGTTCATTTAAGCAGTCTTTTTTATTTTGTGTAAATAATACAGACTAGAACAGATTGCATTTATTATTTAATTAGAATTATTTATTATATTATTTACTTATCGTGCTACAGGTTCTACAGCATCACTTCAATGTTATATTAATATAGATTTATGCATGTTTATTTATATATTTTTACTGTATTAACTATCGTTATCTGCCTTAATTTATGTAAATATAAATATTTAATAAAATAACGTTGCTTTTTTATTTCTATTCTCAAATCTTTGCCTAACTGAGGATGACTATAAGCATAACTTTTCGTACCAAAAGAAAAATATACTTCAAAGTGTCATATAAATATTATGCTTAGAAAAAGTAACTCCTAGACGATAAATATTTACACATTATAGATGTTTTACAACGCAGTTTCGTTTATCTAAATTATTTTGAATTTATTATACACTAGCAATTACTGGCGGCTCCAGGATAAAAAGTAGCCTATATCCTAATCCAGCTTATGGTCTACCTGTGTGCCAAATTTCATCCAAAACAATTGTTAAGGCGTGATTGACTAACAAACATCCATATTCACAAACTCACAAACATCCAAACTTTCTATATTTATGATAGCATAGGATAATTCATAAGAAATTGTCGCATTAGTGTCTAATAGAGTCTAATCACAATGTTTGTACCATGCATAATAATAAATACTCCCAACAGTCACACACATAGTCCTGACCTCACAGAAAGTTGGAGTCTTCTGTCGTGGGTATCATAACTACGAGAGGCTTTCAGTCCCCCAACACTCAGACCCGAAACAATTATTTGTTGATCACAAAAATATTTATCTCTCGTTTCACATACGGCTACTGTGTTTAATTTTAGTAACATTTTATTATATCTCACACTGCTAATTGCTTTATACCGAAGAACAGAATTGAACTGATTTCTAGAGACATCTGTAAACCTATCCCTGCAACTCCTGGAAGCTAGTATCTAGCTTTACATATTTAGATAAAACTGACAGACCTTGTATTTATCCAAATCCAAGTTTGTTTATTCATCATATACGCTATTGCAAAGGTCTTAACAAATCAACAGGTACTATATTATCCTGCAACGATATCAAGCAAATAGAATTATTAAGAGGAATTAGAATGAATACATCCAACAGGAACTACAAGGGATTTGCGGTTCATCAACACCCAGACTCGAAACAAATATTTATAGTTCACACATATATAGGTCTCGGTGCGGTATCGAACCCACGGTCTACCGCTTTGCAGCCGGCTGCTTGATTATTGAACCACGGAGGTTCTCCAAATTTACTATTTTTATAACACGTCTCCCGCCTGATGGTACGCTCCACGCTTACCTATAAACAGAAGCCAAACCACACAGAACTTTGAATTATAAAGCAATGCATGACATTGGACTGCGTTCGTCACTCCGAGACATAAGATATTAATTCTCACAATGCTCAGTAATTTCACCGGCTTCAATGTCCTTAAAACCGAAACACAACAGTGCCTACACACAGCTGCTTTGCGGCCAAAATAGTCAAAGAGGTGGTACCAACCCAGGCGGCCTCAGAAACGAGGGATCTACCACCTAGTACTTACCATCAGATGAACCTCTTGCCCGTATGCCCCTTCTTAAAAAAAACCACTAGTGACTATTTTCTTATAGCATACGACTTCAGATATTATTTGTGTACTGGCATCACAAGTTCTCAGGTAAAGGGTAATGATAATATTTTTGGAGTTAGAACACGATTTATCGTTATTCCGGGGTGAGCCAGTTATGTTGAACTCGCCGGTCTTACCTGGGAAATATGGAAATCATCGGGTCGACCGCTGGGCTAAGTCCTTCACATTAAGTACACCCTACACAGGCAAACCAACCAAAAACTCACAATGGCCCTCTTTAGCACCTACGGTTCCAAGTTTCCGAGAGTAGAAGCTCTCTGACTTCTGTCGGAACCACCCCTGCGTGGTGCCGTCTATTGGCCCGTTTCCAAGCAATCTTGTTTTGCATAATAATAATGCGCCTGCGATATATGTGCTCGGTAATTACTCAGCTTCGTTAAGAAGACATTAATCGTGAAGTTCGCTAATCTTTGCATCACATTTCTGCCGCTAAACAGCAGTGTGTATGTAGTATTATGTTTCGATTTGAAGGACACTGAAGCCACTGAAATTTCTGGACATTATGTTACAACTTATGTCTCGGGGTGACGAACGCAGTACAGTACCATGCTGTGCATCGTAATTCAAAGTGCTGCATGGTGTTGCTTTTGTTTATGGGTAGGTATGGCGCTTACCACCAAGCGAGCAAACTGCTTGTTTCGGCGTTCAAGCTAATAAAAAAATGGCAGTTGTAGAGACTGCCGATAGAAGTGAAAACTTAGAACTTTTAGTATTAAAATTTGAAATTTCATTATGTTTGAATAAAAATTATCAACATCATTCTATTTTTCACATCTATTGAAACTCCGAGCAACAATTATATGCATCTTTATATGTTTTTTTAGTACTCACTATTATACTGCACAATGGTACTACAATGAAACGATTCAAATAAAAGTGTAACAATAACACTATTTCAACAATGCACAGTATATACACATTGACCTTTTCACTAAATCCATTCAATTTCAATTATAAGATATACACAGCACTAATGTTGCACAGTACGTCAGCTGTATAGCTACAGGTATACTGCTATAACCATGTCGGTGACGCGAACGTACGAGATTTCACCCATCCAACAAAGTGTAACGCGCACAGCACACGGCCGCAGCGCGTCATGAGCATGTCGGTGACGCGAACCCATAAGATGTTCCCCTACCAAAAAGTGCCCAACGCGGCTAAAAAAGTTTTCACTTCAAAAACTCTATAACAGATTCAGCATTCTGTGAAAGATGTGGAGTATTTATCAGAAGACACATAATTGAATTGAATTCCTTTTACCGTAACGTACCCAAATGGTACCACCGGAACTTACGCTGTTTGTCTTACTGTCTATCCATCTGTCTCTCTGTTTATCCTACTTTTAAAGGGCTCTATCTGTTAAACCTATGTGTGACTCTGACTCGCACTTGACCAAATTTTTATTCAAATAAATGAAGAGATTACCAGGTTGAAGAAGAAGGGTTATTGTTTGCGTTGTACTAGATTATTGGAGCGAAATCTCGATAGCAAACCTTGACAGTAGAGGAGATCAGAGGGGCTAGCACGGAAACTTGCGAAAAGTTATTCGAGCTGTCATCGATAACAATTTCTATGAGATTTTAGTACAGCGCCTCTATCGTACGTAAAATAAACTAATATATATGGAATATAGACCAATGATATTTAAGGAATTATCTATCGAGCCCTCGATACCTTTACATTACGATTTCGATAGTTTTCCGTGCTAGCCCCTCTGAGTATAAATTGTAAAATATTATACGTTGATTTTATATTATCAAATACCGCGGAAATATTAATATAGATTTAGATACCACACAAAAATAATAAAATAAGTAAATCTCATCTGCCCATATTATATAAGCTGATACACGATCGAGGTTATAGCAATGTTGCAACCCGAACTGGATCAGTATTGTGATTTCGTTTGGTCCGATCTTTTTTCTTCAAATTGAATTAAAGCATTTACCCTGCAGCAGGAAATAACGGGCTCATAAAAAAGAAATCTAATTGGCGGATCTACGCGCTTGCCAAGCCTTCAGATATTTCAAAATCTAGATTCGTCGGGCTTGGTTAGTTTAGGCTTGCAATTGCTTGCCGTCGATCTGAATGCCGATCGGATGTCGGGTTTGGTCACAAATCACAGGAAGACTATGGCAAGTGCTTACGAGTTATCCACACGCTTGCAAGGAATTGTCACATCTGATTGGCTAAGCGTGGAGACGTAGCATGAGAATATTTAATGAACATACGACACCTACTGTTAATACAAACATCATCAATATACACATTGGACAAGTAGTAATTAATGTAATAGGCGACGAAGAACATCTAATCTATTCCAATGACATACTCGAACTCATCGAAAACCAACAATCGAGCATTAATTAAACATGCACCACCTAGAGTAATTAAATATCGTATATAAACCCACGCTTTGCCACCAGAATAGTATTCAAGACGAGTACTATAAGCTGTCAAAATGAAGTACGCTGTGCTAGCCCTGGTGGTTTATCTGGCTGTTCGCCACGTGGATTCCTCAGCTGATGTCATGAAGAACATTTGTCTGAACTTTGGAAAGGCGTTGGAGGAGTGTAAAACAGAGGTATGTATTTGTGCATTTTTAAAAGGCAAGTTATAACTGCTGATACAGCAAAAATTGTCGTGGTGAGTATTGCTTGATCATGGATGTATTTTGGTGGCTGTATTCTTTCTTCCATTCATAAAGACATACACCAGCATCGTTTTTTTATCTTCTGACCGTCTACGTAAGGGTACTTCTAGCACCCATCTAAGTAGAATCCTTGATGAAAATCTAGTGGCATATACTGTTATTTTGAGTTACGTTTCAGAACCAGCTTCTACATCAGTCACTTTGATCAGGATGGTTAGGCCTGTTGGTGAGGGCAAAGGTTCTTAATTTTCTTCGTGTTCGACTAAATTACCTTATTAGTTTGGCGGATTGTCTCTTTAATCCATTGACATCGTAACTAT
The DNA here is from genome assembly GCA_905332985.1 of Mimas tiliae. Lineage (NCBI taxonomy): Eukaryota > Metazoa > Arthropoda > Insecta > Lepidoptera > Sphingidae > Mimas > Mimas tiliae. The sequence goes on along the minus strand of HG995256.1, from coordinate 2,339,302 downwards.
TAGCGGGCTGAGAAGACAAGATCCTGGCTTCAAATCGCAGGTCGGGTAGTCACAGTTCGTGTTTCGAGTTATTCGGATTGACAAGTTCACATATTCAGAGTGTTCCACAAATGAAAGTGACCAATATGGCGATAGGCTTGCCATTCATCACAACTTGGGAAGTAATATAGTTCCTTCCCAACTATTCACGTCTGCCTACCTCTGCGAGCATAATATAGACATGAGCTTACGTTACATTGAATTAAGGTGCGATTATAGGGATTTCCTTGAGCTACATTAAAAATCATACATACCTCGTCCCACAGATGAACTTGCCTGACTCGATAATGACTGACTTCGCTAACTTCTGGAAGGAAGGATATGAAATTACAAACAGAGATACTGGATGTGCGATCTTGTGTCTTTCGAAGAAGCTGGACATGATTGACCCTGAGGGTAGCCTCCATCACGGCAACGCTATGGAGTTTGCCAAGAAACATGGCGCTGGTGAGTTGAACTAAGACTTTTTGGGTAGACTGATTTCTATTTCATTTTTTGTTGCTCCATTGTGCGTGTTGGATGACCAGACTTCTCTTACGTTTTGACAACCTCAGTGGCGCAGCGAGTAGCCGACTGTGCAACAAGAGACGGTGGGTTCAATCCCCGCACCGAGACAGATGTTTGTGTGATCCACGATACAGCTACCCAGTAGGGTATTACTTAGTGGTTCGATTCTAAGAATCATATATGAGTTGCTAGGCATAAAATGTATGCTCAGTATAGCGCTAGCATCGCCTCATCATATTATGGAGCGGAAAATAACATCGAAGAACCGTGGTTGCACTAGTTGCAGCTCTGCTGCCTCTATCTACCCCTTCTTGGATGCAGGCGAGAGCTTATTAACCAAAGGGGTTTTCAAATATTCTAATATGTTTAACCCCCCAGACGAAGCCATGGCGAACCAACTGATCGGCATAGTGCATGGCTGTGAGAAATCAACCCCGGCTAATGAGGACCCTTGCTTGAAGACACTCGACGTTGCGAAATGCTTCAAGGCCGAGATCCACAAGTTGAACTGGGCTCCGAATATGGACCTTATGGTTGGAGAGATTCTTGCTGAGGTCTAAAATATTGGGGATCAAGTGGCCTAAGATGGCGTACAGCAATTGTAATAGCTCTGTCAACTCGGGTAACATACTAGAAAAACGGTTTAAGGATATGAATACTCGATATGACCCTTGAATGTATTGTTATGTTTATTTGGAAGAAGTATCTTAAAACTTGAATTGTTAGATACAGTATTAAATATAAATATTTCGCCGTGTAGTAGAGCAATGATTTTAGTTACGAAAAATATCTGGACTTACTTTGCTTTTTATAATATCCTTTATTAAATGCTGTACGTTATCTTGGAGTACCTACTTGTTTATGATGATATATTAATTTAATCAAACGTAGTATTGCTATAATAGTATCGATACACAAAAACAATATTTGTTAAATAAAAATTGGCAGCTTTCATGGCGCAGAGGACGACCAGCAAACTGGTGTCTAAGGTTGAAGTATCTCACAAAAAATTGATAGCCTCCATGGCGCAGTAGAGAGCCGGGTCTATCGAGAGGTCGCGGGTTCGGACCTACAAAAAATCAATTTTTTTGTCATATTTGGGTTTTGGGATACCGGAGTCCCTTTTAGTTTCTAATATCTACACATGACTTACATCTTAGGGTCTAAAGTGTAATTTTTGGGTACTATTAAAAAAACGAAGGCTGTAAAATATTTTTACAATTAAAAAAGATTTCACTACTATTATAACAATTTTAAAATTGACTTGCCAAGCACAACGGACTATGTTTTTTTTATAATTTTCTCCTGTATATTATCTTTCTTCTATTCTATTCTTACCTTCGAGGGAAAGGCATAATGTTCCTAAAATGTATCATTACAGACTTTAATAAAGCATTTATAAACATATTCTTGTTATTTCTACCGCGCAAAAAGGTGTGTTATATTCCAATGTTCATATATGTGTGTTAGTTTGTTAATTCTACCTTAGCTTCTAAACGACTGAGGCCGAATTCGACCAAATTTAATAAATAACAATTTTTAGAGAGACCGAATTGAGAACCTCCTCCGTTTTTGAAGTCAGTTAAAAATAAAATCGTTATTGCTTTATTTTTTCAATCTTAACGTATAGCCGCATTACGTTTAACAACAATTCATAATTAAAACATTAATTACTACACGTGCTACATTCATTATCAAATACTTAATTAAATTTCCATTAATGGAAAATTCTGAAAATACTATTCGTATGACAAAGTGTTTAGTTTGTAAGAAAACACAAGAGGTACTTTTATTTTGTGTAACATGCGTAACTGCCAAAGTTAAAGCAATTTGTGAAATATTTTATAAGTGGTAGAGCCAGGCTGTAGACATTTTTTTCTACAGCATGAATGGTCCGGCTCGTCTGGATCGTTACCACTGTCTCACAGAGAACCGATGTAAAGTAGCAGCTTGCTGCTGAGGGAGATATTCGGAAGCCTAAATCCCTCTCCCATTTCCAATCCCTTTTCTTTAAGGTCGGCAACGCGCCCATAATTCTTTTAGTATTGTAAAAAAATGCAAATCCTATTCGTCATATTATGCCTAAAGCAACAAAAAATAAGGATGTTGTTTCAAGTAATATTACTTTTAATCTATCCCATGGCAATTTGTAACTATAACGGGAAAGAAACTATGAGAAGTGTGGCTCAAACATTTGGACGTACTGTTTATGAGTGTCAAAATGAGGTATTGTTCCTTTTTTTTCTCACATTTTTTTAAATCAATTTTACTAGTTGTTAGGTCCATCGTATGCGAGAGGCCGTCTGGGTGGGTACCACCGCTTTGTATATTCTGCCACCAAGCAGCAGTGTGTTAACAATTTTGTGTTCCGGTTTGAAGGATATTGAAGCCAGTGAAGTTACTGGGCATTATCAGACTTAACACCTTATGTCTCAGGATGATGGGCGCAGTTCAGAGCCATGCAGTACTTCATAATTCGAGTTCTGATTGGTGTTGCTTCTCTTTATGGGCAGGCGTGACGTTTACTATCAGGCGAGCATCCTGCTCGCCTAGCCATTTAAAACTAATTAAAAAAAAAGAACTTGACGTTCGTAATTTTTTTTAAATTTAACAATTTTAAATATCGGAACCTGTGCATGGAAGTACAGAAAGTATCGATATCTCTGAAAATATCAATCTCGATATATCAATATATATATTTTTTTGACATGTTATTAAATATATCGATATACGAATATCTTTCTTTCTACCTGCGCTATCCCAGCCTAGTGCCAGGATCGGACTTCCTTCTTAAGCATCCCCACTTTACCCCGCCTTGAGTACTCAATCATACATACGTCGGGTAGCATATTGTCTTTCTATATCCTCATAGAATAATACTAACCCTGTATTACATACGTCTCACTGCTGGGCACGGGCCTTCTCTACTGAATGGCAGGGGTTAGGCCTTAGTCCACCACGCTGGTCTAGTACGAAATTCTTATGGATAACTTCTCAGGTATGTAGGTTGCCTCACGAAGTTTCCTTCACCGTTAAAACAAGCGATCATTAACAATGAATACTGCCGTAACTTAGAAAAGACAGGGGTGCATGTTCTTGGGGTAGGTTTCCAACTTGCGACTTTCGTCTCGAACGTCCGTATCACGGGGAGTGATAAATTGAAGCAAATATATTGTATTTTTTCAGCATATCTATCGGAACGACTGCCTCGGTGGCGCAATTGTAATACGTACATGTTACGATTGAGGCCAACACTGAGGTCTCGGTTTCGATCCCCGGGTCGGGTAAAGTGGTATTGAGTTTTTCTATTACGAAATGCTCAGTATCAGCCCGGAGTCTGGAATTTGTGCCCGGTATGGGGATAGGCTCGCCCCCTATCACATCGTGGGACGGAGATACGCTAAGCGAAATGTGGGTGTACTGGTTACACCTCTGCCTACCCCTTCGGGGATTACAGGCGTGATTGCGTATGTATGTATCTTTCGGAACCTAATGTTCAGTTTGTGTGACCTCTTTTGGCAGGGAAATTATATCTGCACATCTATTTTAACCTTTAATTTGGTGCATTTTTGATTTCACTGATTGTCATTTTAGATGAACTTCGATTCTACGATGGTTGATGACTTATTTAGGTATTGGCACGAGCATCAGCCATTAGAAGATAGTAACATGGGATGCATCTTCAGATGTATTCTGTTAAATCTGGAACTTGTGGATAACGATGGAAAATTACATGACGCAAACGCTGATGGATTCTTCAAAGCAAACGGGGCGGGTAAACAATGAACCAAAGTATTTATTCCATATATTTTTTTAATGGTTTAGGCCGGCAAACGAGCTATTGGGTCACCTGATGGTAAGTGATCTCCACCGCTCATGTACGCCCACAATACCAAAAAGATCATGGGTGCGTTGCCGACCTTAAAGGAAAGGGATAATTAAGGGATTGGGAAGGGAAGGGGGTTTGGGCCTCCGGATATCTCATACATGGTACGAATCGCAGTAGGAAGCTGCTACTTTACGCCGGTTTTCTGTGAGACAGTGGTAATGATCCGGGCGAGCCATACATGCTGTAGACAAGTGTCTACAGCGTGGTTCTACCACTCAAAAAAGCGTTGCACGCACAACACTACCAACCGGCAACAATGGAGAAACATTGCCATCGCCGCTAAGAACTCCCTCCCTCCTCCCTCCGTGTACCATCATCTTGAGAACCATGACCACTCTGTCAAGAGTGCAAACGGCCGGTTTCCAAAAAGCTGATTAATGTTAAAATAACTAATCAAATGTCAAATCTCATGCCAAGTCGAAATTGAGTTGCTAGAAGCGTGACCAACACCTTTGATTTGACACACATGTTATACATAACTTAACACATAACTTTCAAACTAATATGAAAAATCGTATTTCAAACGGTACAAAAGAGAGATCTAATATTTTTTTTTAAATAAATAACGTTTCAGCAACTCGAATTGATTTGACAGCGATGTCAACTCAAAGTTCTGTTAGTTGAATGTTGATATGATCAGCCTTTCAGAAACCGGGTGTATGACGAATAATGTATCCCACTTTAATATGTAAACGAGAAAAAATTAATAGTTTCTTTATGCCGAGTTAATATTCAGTTCATAACATAACCTCTCGCCTGTATTCGGGGATCCGAAGGTCTTGACAGGTTTCTGTTGCCAGGGTATGCGATCGGGGTAGATTTGGTATTATGTGGGGCGATCCACCGTCTGTCCCCACCCCCATTGCCTCGTCCGTTAATCAGCAGAGTGTAGCAAGTGCAGGTGAAGTTGACCTTGGGCTTGGCGGCTTTGGGATATTGGTGGCCCACTTACACTCCAATATTAACGTTATTTTTTGTTTTTAGATGATGCCATGACGAATAAATTGATAAGTCTGTATCATTACTGCTATGAATCTATATCTAAACCACAGGATGGTTGTATGTTGATATTACAAATGGGAAAGTGTTGCAGAGAAGGTGTCAAAAATGCACGTTGGTCACCGGTGTCGAAATAAAAAGCAACTAGACAAATTGTACAAAATTGCTTTCTTTCTTTCTTTTCACCTGACGTTATCCAGGGTTAATGTTAGGGTCTGCCATTTTCATCAGACGCTTTATGGTCCTTTCACTTGGTTTCCTTAAACTTCTGAACCAGTAAAGGCATAAGGTATTTTTGTATTTTCTTTATAATATGGCATAATATTATTAGAATAAAACTAACTGTTGGTACTGGTTTGATTCGAAGACCACTTTTTTCACTAATACAACATTTTAAACTCAGATCAGTCTAACAGAATAAAGAAAGGTTGTGTCTGTCTTATCTTAATTGTGACTTCACAACCCAGATCAAACACAATTTTCGGATAGATCTTTAAAATGAGGCTTTTTAGGTAGTAAACGGTCTCATTTTAAAGATCTGTCCTAAACTTTCACGATGTTATCTACATTTTACTAGGTTCCAAATAACTCAACAGCTATGTCTACTACACTCATACACTCACTCACTCTACTACTCGACCACATTGTAGCACTACTGGAAGTTGGACTATTCTCTTCAGAACTACGGGTGCGCTCTTATTTGCATGAACAAAAAACTGGATCTGAATGACAGGTCATTCGTCTATCAGGATAGATGACAGCGGGCATGCATCACGTCAACACTCAGGAGGTTGCCGTAATGGCGCCTGTAGGTTCCATTAAAATATCCATTTCTTTCTTTAAAATATCCATATTCCATATCTTTGCAAGTCATTGCTATACAAAAACTCGAAGTCAAAATATATTTTTATAGCAGAATTTGCTGATGGGAAATTACCTGATACATATTATTATTTTTACCTTGGATAGTAACCGCCGTGCAAATGGTGATTCGATTTCCGAGGTCAGCCGAAGCATAACCATTAACTACGGTGGTTAGTCAGGCATAATTCATTGATGAGGAATGTTTTGTTAAAGTAAGGAAGGTGTTGTTTGCCATCCTCTGACCTTGCAGATCACAACAGCAAAACTGCCACTTTACATCTGTTTTACAGTGGTCCATTTGCTGTAAGCAAAAGTGACTACAGCATGCCTTTTGATAAACACACATCGTTATTGTGAAACTCTTTTACCTGACGAGATGTTTGGTGGTCATTAATAAGTGTGAGAAGAAGCATGAAAGACATCAAGACGAGTGTCTCCAAGTCCTGGAGGTTGCCAAGTGTTTCCGCATCAGTATTCACAAGATTAGGTGAAGCAGCGGGAATGGGGTGCAAGGGGTGCACTTGCACCCCCTTGAGATGAAAGAAAATACACAGAAAAAGATTATGAAATACATACATTAGTTTTTAAACTCGTGCCGTTTCGGTAAATGCAGTGGTCCATACCGACTCAAAATATTTAATAATTAATAATGGACGTTTCCATATTACAAATACTGTTAATAATGTAAAATAAAAAGACAACAAATAAACAATTTAGTGTAATTGCCTAGTGTATTTGACGATGCTATGTATGTTATGTATACATTAGTTGATATGATTTTTATACATAAGTTTCTTTATTTTGTACTGACTTGTCATAAGCGCTATTTTAATTGCCTACATGATTAATAAAACTATTTCATTTCATACATACATACGCACTCACGTCTGTTATCCCAGAAGGGGTAGGCAGAGGTGTAACCAGTACACCCACATTTCGCCGAGCGTATCTCCGTCCCACGATGTGATAGGGGGCGAGCCTATCGCCATACCGGGCACAAATTCCAGACTCCGGGCTGATACTGAGCATTTCGTAATAGAAAAACCCACTACCACTTTACCCGACCCGGGGATCGAACCTCAGCGTTGGCCTCAATCGTAACGCGTACGCATTACAACTGCGCCACCGAGGCAGTCTGATTATGAAATACTTTTAAAATTAAAGCCACTGTACGAATCTTAAAACTTCTATCTAGGTTTTTGCCCAATAGGGATAAGGATGCACTATTTTATATTATATTGTAGTTAATGATGCACCCCCCTGATAATAATCCTGCCGGCGTCCATGCTGGGCTCCCAAGGTGGGCATCATCCTTGACGAGGTCCTTACCGAGCTATAAGCTCATAACGAAGAGAAACTTAAGATAAATGCAAATAAAATTGCTTCATTAAATTTTTTAATTTGACAGCTCCGTGGCGCAGCGGGCGAGTAGTCAGCTGCGAAGCGAGAAGCCGTGGGTTCCATTCCCACACCGAGACAAATGTTTGTGTGATCCACAAATATTGGTCTCGGGTCTGGGTGTTGGGGGACCGCAAGTCTTTCGTAGTTCCTGATACCCACGACACTGGTTTACCTAGTGTGGGGTCAGGACTATGTGTGTGACTGTTGGGTGAATTATTATTATTATTGATTGAAAGCGATGATTGAGAAAGGGATTTAAGGCAGACATTGGATGATCGCGTCACAGGCGTCAATAGCGTCAGCGCCATGACTACGCGTTTGTACTACGCACAACGTAAGTCTATAGGACATTAACGCACTATCACTGGCTGCGAAGCTGTTTAGTAAAGATTTTACGGATGAGATCATCACTACATTTTTTTTGCTATTTAAGCCACAGTGTACCGCCAAAATGTTATTGAAGGACGTTTCTAATAAAACAAATGTTGGATTATGTAATGATTTATCAACCTCTTCACTAACTTCATTAAAAATACCGGATTTACGTCTTAATCGAGAACTTTAAAGCGTCATTAATTCCGTAGGTCATTACCAGACTCCCTTCAAGCATTTGTAATTCTTGGACGATGTAATCACTCCACCAGAGCTTAAGGTAATTTACACCAAGTTGCGTCGGTTCATCGCAGTTCGATTAAGCTGAGTTGAGGAGGGAGGGGGGATTCGATTGTGCTGTCAAGCCTAATGGCTAGATACGGCTAGAATTATTACAGGACTAGAGGTACACGACGCTGTTGTATCTTAGAATTTAGCGGGGTGGTGAGAATTTGAAGATTTTAATACATACGCATTCACGCCATTACTTCCGGAACGGGTAGGCAGAGGTGTAACTAATACACCTACATTTCGCCGACCTTATTTCCGTCCCATGATGTGATGAGTACTTCTTACTACTATCCTGAATGAGAAAGTTTGTATGTTTGTGAATTTGAATGTTTGTTAGTCACTCACGCCTTAACAGGTGAATGGTTTTGGATGAAATTTGGCACATAGGTAGACCATGACCCGGATTACGACATAGGCTATTTTTATCCTTCAAAAAGCCATTCAGGTGAGCGGAGCCGCGAGAAAAAGCTAGAGATACATTTTCTAAGCTAGTCGACAATACCTATTTACACATCTAAGTAAATTAAAAGAACATAAACGACTGATGTGTCATAAGGTACAGTCCGAACAGAAGGCCAATTCTCGTAATTATGTTTAAAATTACAAGAAATGAATATTGGTTTAAGAGAATGCCATTTGCAACTTTCTTGACGCTGAGACTAGATCGGAATGATATTGTGAACATTTAAAATTACGAGAATTGGCCTCCTGAAATCACTCTTCTTGGCTCTATAAAATCACAGATGCAATGGCGTGCCTATACGTCGAGCAGTGATTTTCACAGGGTTATGTTAACCGTTCAGTTAAGATAGCGTTAACCGTGGTATGCGTGCAGCTTGATTATTAATTGTTTCCGTCTTCAATTTAACTTTATAATTCTGCTTTTTTTATAGCATAGACCGGCAAACGAGCCATCAGGTTATCTGATGGTAAGTGATCTCCACCGCCCAGGTACGCCCACAATACCAAAAGAATTATAGGCGCGTTGCCGATCTTAAAGGATAATTAAAGGATTGAGGAAGAGGAGGGGATTAGGGCCTCCGGATATCTCACTCACCATACGGAACAGCAAGCTGCTACTTTACGCCAGTTTTCTGTGAGACAGTGGTAACGACCCGCACGAGCCGGCCCATTCGTGCTGTAGACAAAAATCTACAGCGTGACTCTACCATTCAAAAAATTCTGCGCCTTCTCCTGTATTCGGCGATAAAGACAAATGTAATAATTAAGAGTCTAATTTGAGATAGACGGAGATAGGGAAACCGCTACGCGTGTCGTGAGTCAAGCGACAGCGACAAGGTTACGCTTTTTTTTAAATTGTAGCAAACGGTTGCTGCCTTGGTCGCATACCTTAAATCGTATCTATACGATCACACATCTAGCGTACGTGCCACTGTAATTGTGTGTCGCCGACTCCTGTCTCAGTTCCGCACCTTAAAACAGACGTTTAAGGCACGTTTTGATGGACACGACCGAAACCGCGACGAGAGTTATGGCCGGTCCCAATATTCTATCTATCCACAGATTTGCTTACTATCAATAGTATTTTTACAGATCTTTCATACAAAATTTGTGAATATACATACAAACATACGCATTCACGCCTGTAATCCCCGAAGGGGTAGGTAGAGGTGTAACTAGTATACCCACATTTCGCCGAGCGTATCTCCGTCCCACGATGTGATAGGGGACGAACCTATCGCCATACCGGGCCCAAATTCCAGACTCCGGGCTGATACTGAGCATTTCGTAATAGAAAAACCCAATAACACTTTACCCGAGACCTCAGCGTTAGCTTAATCGTAACGCGTACGCATTACAACTGCGCCACCGAGGCAGTCGATTTGTCAATATTTTATTGCCAATAAGCAAATCTGTCGATTGATACAATATTGGATATACATGGTTGAGGCACAAATGTGTAACTGTCGTCACGCGTTCCGGTCTCGTGTCTGGGCCGCCTAGGTATTAAAACCTATCTTTAGAGTTCTGCGGGCATCATGAAGTTTTTACTAACCATAGCTTGGTCTCTTCCTCGTATTTCTCCACGTCTCCACAATCTAATGCGTTCAGTGCATTCAGAAGATTTTGCCATATTTTCCTTGGTTGACCACATCATCGTGAAGAATGTGAAATTAATAAACTCTGATACTAAAGTTGCTCCAGAACTTAATCAATGTCTAAAAATAATTATTAACTTCTTTTATAACTCGTAATTCCCTGTTTCGTCAGTCACAAGCCGATTGTTGTTCAAACATTTCTTATACAAAATTTTCCCTTCTAAATAAAACGGGAAGTATTTAGACTACCAATACGGGACACAAAATAAAGCTGTATAAATGTTAAATCACGTACGCAACACAAATGTGAAAGAGACAAAGCGCCGACACGCATGCACCGCCACCTGGGCCCAGCTATTATTGTAACGACGTTTACTCTTATTGTTTACGTCTGGTGTGAAAGGATTCAGACGGGGTTCAGGGAGACATGACCCCTAGTATCTGTTGTGTTTTATTTCAGTTGGATAGTAGGGTTCACATCGATTAATATAATTGATATGTTGATACATTGAACGTGATGTGTTTTTATAATTCTTTGTATATAGTTGCTACCTAAGGACATACTTCCGATTAAGAGCTTAAGCGTCAGACGTGAGCGGCATTGCCGCCGCCATCTGTCAATTCCCTACTAAAGAATTTTGACGTATGAAATTTCGGTGTTTATTATATGACTTGTTCATTGATTAACATGCCATTATTACCCTGTGCTACTTAGCGCTTGTTTCACTACCTCTGAGTAAATGCTACTTATCAAATAAAACATGAGACTCAAATTCAAAAGACACTCTGCCATATCTACCACCGTTACCACTGGTTACTGTCAAAAATAGCTCTTGTAATAATATGTTTATTGGTGGTTAAATCATACGCGAATATTGTGAACAGGGCATTAGGAGAGCATTCTTTATTTTTTAGATTGTAAGAAAAATAATATTTCAATACAATACAGTAATTTAATTAACAGATGAATTAAATTTGATTTATGCAAATAAATATTTAAATAAAAGTTGCACTTCTTTTTTTATTAGAATTATAGTCACCGCTATTTAACAAGAGACCCCCATATCTAGACCGAAATCCGTCCCAGCACAACAAGGGGTGTGATAAGAGAATCGTAGTTTTTTCCTTATTTATTTTCGTGTTAGGAAATCTTCGCGCATAGATTGTTAGGGAGGGACACAGGTGCTTGTTATTTTATTATCCGATTTTATTCTTTTTATTTGTCATTGTATTATGGGAAATAAAAAATGGGAAATCGGGAAGGGAGAATGTTATGAAATACAGTAAGAGGACATAAATTTCGTTTCAGCATTCTTCAGTTTTTGCGAATATTCAATTAAAGCCCGGTTCCGGTAATTCAATGAAGATAAAAATTAACACCTGGTCCAGTGTAGTAACTTTGCCTGCCAGGATAAATATAAATAAATACACCCACCCAACAGTCACACACAATACTCCTGACCCTACACTAGGTAAACCTGTATCGTGGGTATCAAGAACTACGAGGGACTTGCGGTCGCACAACACCCAGACCCGAGACAAATATTTGTGGATCAGACAAACATTTGTCAGGGTGCGGGAATCGAACCCACGGCCTCACGCTTCGCAACCGGTTACTCGCCCGCTGCGCCACGGAGGCTGTCAATACACAATCTAATGTAACTGGTCGGTACTAAATTATTACACTAGTACCGTTTTTATGAAAAACACGAAGAGTTCCCAAGCGCATATTTATTTATTAATTTTTACCAACAGTCACACACATAGTCCTGAATCTTCTAGAAATAGCCTCCTTTTTATTACTAAGTAATGGGCTCGGCGAAATATGGGTGTACTGGTTACCTACCCCTTCGGGGATTGCCGGCGTGAGTGCGTATCTATGTATGTATGATAGCGATAATTTGAAAGTTATGTAGGTAGTTCGATAAATACTTACAATAATAAGAAACTGATTAGACCTATGTGAATAAAATTGATTGCGGTATAAATTATGATTATTTTTATAGCTAATTAAATTATAAGAGATTTGTAAAACCAGCAATTGTTTCTTTAGTTGCCTGTTAACAGTGCGGACATAATACTTCCGGAACTTGTTTACATTCGTCTATAAAAAGCCGAGTGGGTTGAAATGTCGTTTACCCTTCGACCGGCCCGCGTGCCGATGAAGTACAAAATTAGATTATAAGTAGATTATAATAATCCCCTAAAACCACCAATCGCAAATGTCTTTGCCCTCTTCCAGTGGCCGTCCTGAGCCGAGGTCCGTATCCCCCATTAGGGGGGATGCCCTCAGCGAAGGTCACTTAAATTTTAGGGCTGGAGTGCCTACAAGCATTCGCCCGAAAGTCCGGTGTCGCTGACTAAAGCCGACCCATGTGTCAGGCTATCAGCAAGCGTCCATCCAAAAAAAAAAAAAAAAAAAATGTCGTTTAGTATTACTTTGACTATCATAGAGTGAACAACTCCGTGTTAATAAAGTGAGTCTACCCTACAAGTGAGTTTCACTTAATAATGAATCCTCTAACATGTATGTATATAATGATATCAGTTAACGAGTTACCAAAATAAGTAAGATATTTAACCAGGTATTTTTTGTGGGCAGGCGTTTTATGGACAGACGTGACGCTTACCATCAGGCGAGCGACCTGCTCGTCTCGTCATTCAAGCAAATAAAAAAAAGTTAGTCTATTACTCACGAGGGGTGTGTTTTCTGATAAAGGTCAAAAATAAAATTCAAACAATTTTTCTCAAAACTTATCATTCCATCACCAAATAATATTATTAATAAGTAATTCCTACACCAAATACATCATATGGCTAACTGACGATATTTTCGAGGAACACAGTGTTATTAAAATTAAATAATCAATTGTACGAAATTCTTGCCGTGTGTCGCTTTTAGTCAATAAAATAAAACTCGGTGACCACTTTCATACCGGAAATAAATAAAAATAATACAACAGTCACACATTTATATACTTTTGACCCCACACTAAGATACGAATCTTGTATCCTGAGTTTTTATTTTAAAGCGTCCGGCAAACGAGCAAGTGGGTCACCTGATGGTAAGAGATCTCCACCGCCAATGTACGCCCACAATATCAAAAGAATTATGGGTGCGTTGCCGACCTTAAAGGAAAGGGATAATTAAGGATTTGGGGAGGGAGGGGGTTTGGGCCTCCGGATATCTCACTCACCGTACGAAACGCAGCAGCAAGCTACTTTACGCCGGTCTTCTGTGAGACAGTGGTAACGACCCGGACGAGCCGACCCGTTCATGCTGTAGACAAAAGTGTTTACAGCGTGGCTCTACCACTCAAAAGTATCGGGAACTATGAGGGACAGACCTGAAACAAATATTTGTGGATCATCTATACATTTGTCTCGGTGCGGGATCGAACCCGAGATCTCTCGCTTCACAGCCGAATACTCGTCCACTGCACTACGTTGTTCCTACAATACCTATCTTTATTAAATAAAAAATAAATTGAAAAAAGAACACGGTCAAGTCATGTTTTATCCTATCATGACAATGTGACTACACTGGGCCTGATGTTCAGTACAAAGTCGAATTATAATGACCGTGTCAAGAGGTAAAGTTACTGGATATAGGCAAACACTGGAATTGAACGAACTTAATTAAAACTAAGCCCAATGTACAATCTTAGACTTGTCAAACTAAAATTAGTTATCCATTCGTTACACACTCATTTGAAAGGAGTAAAGTTTAGTTTAGGAGAGCAGAATAAACAAATAAATATATCCATTTAAAATGCGGACATACTTCCATACATACATATTATATAGGTATACAGGTATACTCTAATCAGACTGCCGTACTCAGAGGTTTTAATTAACTTTAGTTGTCATTACATATTAGATTTTTTAGATTCCGTTTATTTCCACACTTAGAGCCAGTTAATGTTTTATACTCAGTTACTGAATACAGAATGAGCTTTATGCTCTGTTTCTGAAAACGGAAAGAGCTTTATGCTCCGTTACTGAATACGGAAAGTCATTTATGCTCCGTTACTGGGTACAAAAATAATCATAATTGAAATCTCTGAGAAATAATCAAATTCTAAGAAATGGCTGATAATTACTTATACTTTATCGACGTCTCTGAGTGCGGCATTAAACCTCTATTTAATTCGGTTAAATAAAGAAAAATCAACTGAAATCTTATTAAATTTCATACAAACTAAGAAAGTGGTCCCAGTGCTTTTTCTACACAGAGCTCATGAGCTCGTCTAGAACATCTTCTATGGTTGGTGCCCACTTGAGCTCGTGTATCTTGGTACGGAAGCACTTGGAGATTTCTAACGCCCGGTTGCATAAATCAGCTATATCCAAGTACTGCGTCTCGCATTCATGCAGCATGGTGACTACCTGCTTGGCTTTATCGTCATCTGTAGGGAATGGAATATTTTGAGATTCATATCTATTAGCGGTGATCGTACAGCGAGGAGTGTCATGGACTGCTGAGACGAAAGTGGCAGGTTCGAAACTAGTCCCTTAGCACACACCTCGGACTTTTCGAAGTTACGTGTGTATTCATTGTTAATTATCGCTTTAATGGTGGCGGAAATCATCGTGAGGAAACCTGCCTTGAGAATTATTATTCTCGATTTCTTAGGTTTACGCGAATATTACACATTGAAATAAAACTAGTTTATACGGATTTTATCGCGGTTTAATTTTATTTTAGTCCCGACGTTTCGAAAGCTTTTCAGCCTTCGTGGTCACGGGAGAGACAGAAATTAAACCGCGATAAAATCCGTATAAACTAGTTTTATTTCAATTTTTATTCTCTATAAGAATTACGAAGGTATGTGGAATCTACCAACTCGCATTAGGCCAGCGTCTAAGATCTACTTCCTCATGAGTATAGGAGACACGTACCCAGCAGTGTGAATACAGGGCTGTCATTATTATACCTTTAAGTTGTCTCACCTGCAGGTGGTACACTGCTGATTAACTGACGAGGCAACGAACGACTTAATTCCCGTTGCGGATTGTGGGGGTCAGACGATGGGTCACCCCATATAATACTAAATACCGTATGGTACGAGAAGGCGGACTGAGCTCGTCACTCCTAGACATAAGATGTTAAGTCTCATAATGTCCAGTAATTTTATTGTCCTTCAAACTAAAACACAACAGTGCTTTCACACCGTTGCTTGACGGCAGAAATAGACAAAGTGGTGGTATTTACCCAGACGGCCTCTCACATACAAGAGACCTACTTTGTGAACCTACCAGCGCCATGAGTCTTAGCAAAACTATGCGTGTTATCATGATGAATCTTCATGTCCTCGGTAATAAGGTCGTGCTTGGCAGCCATGCAGATTACCATGCAGCCGAGTTCCCTGTTCACCAGCTTGTAGTCTTCGGTCCAGAAATTGTGGAATTCCTGGATGATGTAGTCCCCGATTGATAGCTGGAAAATATAAATATTTTAAAGGTGTGCGAGTAATCGATAGTTTTTTTAATAGCATCAGCCAGCAAATGAGCAAGTGGGCCACCTGATGGTAAGTGATCTCCAGCCGTGAACATTCAGAATACCAGAAGAATCGTATACGCGTTGCCGAGCTTGGAGAAAAAGGATGATTAAAGGATTGGGAACGGGAGGGGATTTCGGTCTCCGTATATCTCCCCCCTGGGCGAAACGCAGCAGTAAGCCGCTACTTTACGTTGGTTTTCTGTGATACAACGGTAACAACCCAGTTGATCCACCTTATGGTATAGACAAAATGTAAAAGCGTAGCTCTAGTCGTAAATCATCAATATTGGTCCACATTTAATGGTGATATTACGTAACAGCTGCCTGACTGCCTCGGTGGCACAATTGTAATGCGTATGCGTTACGACTGAGGCTGACTGAGATCCCAGGTTCGACTCCGGGTCGGGTATAAGTGATATTGGGGTTTTCTATTATGAAATGCTCAGTATCAGCCCGGAGTCTGGAATTGTGCCCGGTATGGCGATAGGCTCGCCATCACATCATGGATTATGGGGATACGGTCGGCGAAACGTGGAAGTACTGGTTACACCTCTGCCAACCCCTTCGGGGATTACAAGCGTAAGTGCATATGTATGTATTGCGTAACAAACAAAAAACTTCTTTGCAAAAAATAATTGAAATGAGAACGTTATCCTTTTTAAAGTCGTTCGATAGTTACAAAAAACTTACTTCACTTTGACACGTTTTCAAGGCCCTGAGAAACCCAGCGGACAATTTCGTCATGATCTCCTGTGATGCTGACACCTTTTCCATCCTCAAAGATGCTGACATGATGCAGACCATGAGTAGACGCCATCTTGTAGGTACCATGGTTTGATGGAAGCTGGAGAAATGACCATAAGCCAACTTGTGTTACGTTTATATTACAGTTTGGAAACTTAGATTATGTTCGCACTGGTGTTTTAAACTGTTGGGCAATAAAGCGCGGGCTACAAAGTAAATATGTAATGGTGCAGTCAAAAGACGCGGGGAAAGCGCAGCCTATTCGTGTGACTGTTGGGTACATACATACATGAGCTCATGTCTTTATCCCTGAACGGGTAGGTAGATAGTGCACCCACGTTTCGCCGAACTTATTTCCGTCCTATGATGTCTAATGTCTCCCATGATGTAGGATCAAGCCTTAAAAGAAGAAATTAATTTTACTCCTAAAGGGATGAAAGAATGTATGCACCGAGTTGTATTCTTTTATTAAATAGTAAGATAATCTTATATATAAAATTCTCGTGTCACAATGTTCGTTCCCATACTCCTCCGAAACGGCTGGACCGATTTGTATGAAATTATGTGTACATATCGGGTAGGTCTGAGAATCGGCCAACATCTATTTTTCATCCCCCTAAATGTTAAGGGTGGTCCACCCCAATTTTTTTTTTTGCATTTTTTTTTGTTTTTATTTTTTTATGATACATCATTAAAAAATACAATCAACCCCTATTTTTTAATAGTGATATTAGTATTTTTGTCAAGCGCGTTTCTCACCGGGGGCGCCCCCTAGGCTATTTTAATCCTGGAAATAGACATTCACGCGGGCGGAGCTGCGGGCAACAGCTAGTAGCTTATAACAAAAATAAAACCGACTCAAAGAACTTAAATACTAAATGTAAAATTATCACATTTAGAAAGGGTGCTATCAATCAGTGACCAAATAAATTCAATAAACTGCAACACCACTAACTCAACATTGGTTAGGTTTCTCTTTTGAGACGGTTTATTTTTTTGCTAAATTCAAAGGTTTTTGAAATCTTGTCTAATTTTAACATGTTAAAGATATTGTACTGGTGTTATAAAAACGCCAATGCGAAAGGGGTTCTTCACTACATTTAATTGATAAGTAATTTTAATGACATGTGTATGATTCAAAGGCGTTTATTACACGAGGTGTGATTGGGTGTTTCATTGATACTTATACAATGTCATGATTTTTCTCTACAATTAGAAACGTCAATTATACTAAATTACATTACACGGTCTACTATTTCAATTAAGCGCTTCGTCAATTTTCTATAAATACGAATATGCAGTTGGAGATATTCTTGAGAAAGGCCAGGTCAGGAGTTCCCTAACCCACGTGCATGTGGTACAAGGTGGTAAGCTGGGTGCGTACCATCGCTTTGTCTATTTGTGCCGCGAAGCAAGAGTGTGTAAGCACTGTTGTGTTCCGGTTTGATGGGCATTGAAGCCAGTAAAATTACAGGGCATTATGAGACTTAACACCTTATGTCTCGGGGTGACGAGCGCAGTCCAGTGTCATGCAGTGCTTTGTTATTTAAAGTTCTGTGTGGCGTTGCTTCTGTTTATGAGCAAGCGTGGCGCTTACCATCAGGCGAGCGATCTGTTGGTTTCGTCAATCAAGCTAATAAAAAAAGTAAAAAGAAAAAATGAAAATTTTTATTACAGTGAAGGAGGCCAAAGAGGTGTGCAAAGATCGTAGCAAGTGGAAATCCACTGTATCTGCCTACCCTTATGGGAAATAGGCGTGAGTCTATGTATGTATGTTATATGTAAAATTGCCTCGGTGGCGCAGTTGTAATGCGTACGCGGTACGACTGCTGCGCTGAATTCTCGTATTCGATCCGGGTCGGGTAAAATTAATATTGAGTTTTTCTATCACGAAATGCTTATCATCAACCCGAATTGTGCCTGGAATGGCAAAAGGAAGGCCCTTCATAACGTAATGGGACGGATATAAGCTCGGCAAAATGTGGGTGTACTGGTTACATCTCTGCCTACCCTTCGGGGATTACTGGTGTGAGTGCGTATGTATGTATGTATGTATGCCTAAGGGTTCATTGTAATGCTGTACATGTGTCGAAGGTCCGGGTCGAACCGCATGCGTTCTTCATGTCGACGACCGTGGCATTAAGGCAAATTTACCCACGGATAATGTAGTCTTTTTTTATAGCATAGGTCGGCAAACGAGCGAATCAGGTGACCCCTGATGGAATCATGAGCGCGTTGCTGACCTTGAAGGAAAGGGATAATTGGGATTAAGGAAGAGAATTTGGGCTGCCAGATATCTCACTTATTTTACGAAACGCAGTAAGCTGTTACTTTAGTTTTCTGTGAGACAATGGTAACAACCCAGACGAGCCGGCCTATTCGTGCTGTAGACAAAACTGTCTGCAGCGTGGCTCTGCCACTCATAAACTCATTTTTTTTTGCCCGTGTTAAAAATTGAAACGCTTGGTTTATAAGATCGATTTATATGTCACATCTACCATACCCGTGATCTGTGTTATTCCCTACTGTACTACTAAGCATACTCCTATAAATAGGGAACGGAACTACCAAATGGTAAGATTTAAATCCTTTGAATCTGATGGTGCTTCTCGTACGTTAATTTAAGATTAGCTAAGTGGGAAATAATTATAAGTGTCTCGCTAATTCAACCCGTCGAGTCTACACGACAATGTGTTTAGCGTCGCATTAACTCAAAGGGCTTTGCGTTCACTGTGACTGGCGTGTGTGGCTCCATTGTACATTAAATGTTGGTCTCCATGGAAACTGCAGTCGAATTTTTTGTACTTCGATCAACACTGCGCAATTTGACAGCTGAGGGGCTAGCACGGAAACTTGCGAAAAGTTATTGGAGCTGTCATCGACAACAATTTCTATGAGATTTTAGTACAGCGCCTCTATCGTACGTAAAAGAAACTAATATATATGGAATATATACCAATGACATTTAAGGAATTATCTATCGAGCCCTCGATACCTTTACATTACGATTTCGATAGTTTTCCGTGCTAGCCCCTCTGTTTTCTGTATTCTGGCCTATCTAAAGTTATAAATTAACGTTAGACACTTACACCCGGTTTCTGAAAGGCTGATCAAATCAACATTCAACTAACAGAACTTTGATTTGACATCGCTGTCAAATCAATTCGAGTTGTTGGAACGTTATTTAGTGAAAAAAATATAATGTTTGATCTCTCTTCAGTATCGTTTGACATACGATTTTTCAAATTAATTTGAAAGTTATGTTAGCTAACATGTGTGTCAAATCAAAGGTGTTGATCACGCTTCTAGCAACTCAATTTCGACTTGAAATGATATTTGACATTTGATTAGTTAATTTAACATTGATCAGCCTTTCAGTAATCAGGCGTAAGGCCCATTGTACGACGACCCTAAACCGAGATTTACCACTTTCATTTACATATCTCTCTATTCTAAAAAAAAGTTACTGGCGCCGCCGCCGCCGCTGCAAAAAGATTGTCACGCTATCTCCTCCGAAACCGCTGGGGGTATGGGGTCGAGACCGATACCAATCGATGTAGAATAATGTGGGGAAGAAAGTAAGATATGTCTCATATTCGTCGGACTTTAAGTTTTTTTTTATTTTATGTTTTGTAGAAAAACATGGGCAACAACTAGTTATGTAAAATTTTCATACATTTCACGTTTCTTAAACTGTATTAGTGGATCTTAAGCCTCATAATACCCAGTAAAGCTGGAGACGTTAAGATTTAGTTATTTAGTTTTTAGTTAAGATTAAAATCATTAATGTCCTTCAAACTGCTGTTTGGCGGCAAAGATAGCCAAAACTGTTGTTATTTAAATTGAATATCACATAGGACATAACTAGTAGTTTCGTTCTTAAATATTTTACTATAGCGTAAGATAATGAAATTAAATGCCTCAGATCGCTCGGACGGGTTAAAATGCGCTAGCTGTATGTATTAGGAGATATGAGAGGCAGTAGTCTCACTATGGAGAACGCTCAAGACCAGATGAAGTGGCAGCGAAGCCTGACCCGGGATAAAGTCAGACAGAAACGTGAGTTAATGAAAACACAGCACGAACACATTTGCGTACGTAAATCCCGCGACGCGACTCCTAAATAACTCTTCATTAGAGCTTACGATTAGGGATTTATCACATATATTCCTAATTTGCAACATCTCGCTCGCTCCCCATTCCTCTTTGTATTCATTCATTCAATTATATGTTGTCATTGGATTTATTAGAATACTCAATCGCTTATACAGTCTAATGCTGTTATTTCCGTTGCAATTTAGTATTTAGTAGTATTTTATAGCATACTAGCTTTTTCCCGCGGCTCCGACGCGTAAATAGATTTTTCCGAAATAAAACGTAGCCTATAACCGTCTCCAGGGTCCCATCTATCTCTACATCAAAATTGATCAAAATCGGTTCAGTGATTTAGGCGTGAAAACGTAACAAACAAATAGATTTTTTTTCGTAAAAAGTATCCTATGTTACTTCTTATACCTCCATGAATATGTGTAAAAAGTTTCATGATGATCGGTTAAGTAGTTTTCGCGTGAAAGCGTAACAGACAAACTTACATTCACATTTATAATATTATGATGTTGGCAATAGAGCAGGTGGGTGACCTATGGTGATTTCCACCGCCTATGAACGCCCATAATACCAGAAAAAACATTGATATTCATTCATTCTTTCATTTTAATTCAGTTTGCGTATGTCATGCTCGCTAAAGTGTCTGTGCTTGCGGCGGCGTCGTGTGCCGGGTCGGTCACTTCCCTGTATCATGGTTGAGGAGGCCGAGGCTGGCACATGCGTCATACTCGTGAACGGGTGCTGCTTGTGTGGACTGGTCTGCTCAAACTGTTATTTATTGTTATAATTTTTTTACTTTATTTATTCGTCGTGGTCATCGGAGTCATGCTCAATAATCATTATTTTGTGTTATAATGTTCCTCTTGGCATAAACTGAGCTACTTTAACTCAAACTAAATTGTATTAATGTAGTATCAATATTGTAAATTAGTTTTGAAAAGAGCAACTTTAGAGTTTCTTGTCTGTTCTTCTCTCGCGAAACAGCATCCGAACTGGCGGAAGAGTTAAAATTCAACTGAATCAAAATGATGTTTATCATTTTATGGATTCAATAAATAATTTGAATTTGAATTTGACGCGTTGCTAAAAATGGTTCCTTTTTAATTTTAATTCTACCCCTAAGTTGGTGAAATCGCGTATAAGAAATTAAAATGCTTTTTATGCACAAATTGTTGTAAAAATAATTTATTTTTATTTTTTGTTTTGTTACAGGTATGGTTCCGAAATTTAATGTATACGATAACTATTCCATGACTGCAATATAAAGGTACTGTAACCTCTACAATAAAATATAGAATAACATCAAAATAACGGCAATAGTTAATGCCTTTTACTTACTTATTTTATACTTACTTTAAACTGTACATATCGTTCATATATTTGTTTCATTTTTACCATATAATTGCCCTTTTGTCCTTTATTACTATTATTTTACTATATTCTGTTATCAGTATGTCTTTTTGCTGGTTTATTCTTTAATGTATTGTCTAATATTGTGTTTATTATTATCGTTATCATAGCTAGTCTTATTTGACTTTTAAATGTATATTGTGGAATAATTGTAATATTATGTATGTAGTAAGTGTAATTGTCTTGTAAGCCGTTCTTATTAGTAAAATAAATAAATAAATAAATGTCTTGAGAGAAAAGTAAGTTTTAGTTCTTTATTTCGGGTTAAAATATTATTACTTTATTTGCAACTAGAGTTCTTTCGTCTTTTTCGGAATTAAAAGTAGGCTATGTTCTAATCCAGCAGAGATAGCTCAGAAGGGAGTAGTACGGACTGTCGAGACGATCGCAGGTTCGAAACCAGTCCCAGGAGCACACACCTCTGACTGTTCTAAATGATGTGTTTATTATTTGTTAATTATCGTTTGCGTTAACGGTGAAAGACACATCGTGAGTAAACCTGCGTACCTAAGAAGTTCTTCATAAGAATCTCGAAGGTATGTGAAGTCTGCCAACCCGCATTAGGCCGGCATAGTAGCCAGCAATGGGACATGTATAACACAGGGCAAGTAAAAATGGCACTAAACAGATGCTGTTGCCGACCTTAAAGGAAAAGGATGATTAAGAGATTGGGAAGAAGAAAGGGATTTGGGTCTCCGGATATCACACCGTACGAAACGCAACAGCATGCAACTTTACGTCGGTTTTCTGTGAGACAGTGGTAACTATCCGGTCGAACCGGCCCATTCATGCTATAGACAAAACTGTCTACAACGTAGCACTACCATTCCAAATAAACATGCCAATTTCTTTGAATCTGTCAGCTTAAAAGACCCTTGGCAATTTATTTTATAAACGCTCGACTTTCTTCAAGGGTATAAAACGTCTATAGATTTAAACAAATCCAAGACGCAACCCTCGTAAAGCTAATCTTACGTCGTCAATGTCCGAATCCTGGTCATTTAGACCCCTGGGTCGGAATAGCAACGTCCACTTGTAGATAAGACGTGTTTCTCGCAGGGTTAGCTCTACTAGATACGTCAGAAATAACCCATTCAATGTGTTCACAATGAGATGGGTCGTAATAAAAAATTACAACTATTCGCGCAGTACAAAATTTTAAAGCCTTTTTATTTTTTTCCGTGGGGAAAATCACATTTACGGATACCTTGGGGTGGAGAGATGGCTATGCCAGACTCACCGGCCTTCCGACCTTGTAGTTTCCCGAATGACCGCTAAATCAAATCCGTAACCAAAATACTAAGACGATGCTATACTCACTAAAAACCCTGCGGTGGTCTTCTGCGGCGCAATTGAGATGGTCCTGGAGGATCCTGAGTGTAATCTGAATTGCTGTCGGAACCGCCTCTGCAAGATATTCGATAATTGTCACGCTATCCGTATTTAAGAAAATAATTAGATATGTATGCATTCGAACCAAGTTTCACCATTGAATCGTCCGTTAATCAGCAGAGGTTTGCAGAGGTCATTTCTCCCACGCACTTCAGACTCTGGAATAAACTTCCCCCCGCGGTGTTTCTTCAGCGCTATGGCAGATCCTTCTTCAAACAAGGTTTAAAAAAGTATTTTCAAGGTTGGCAACGGCTTGGCTGTGCCCCTGGCATTGCCAATGTCTATGGGCGACGGTGATCACTTACCATCAGATGGGCCGTCAGCTCGTTTGCCTTCGAAAGCCAATAAAAAAAGAGTGTACAACAAACCACCAATACCACTGTAAAGTACTATACTTTTTTACTTTACAGTTACCTCTTTAAAGTAATACATATTTTTCGAACAAAGCTGAACAAGCGCTGAGGTACTATATACAATTATTTACAGACCTAGGGGCTTTGCCCATGTTTTTCCACAAAATATAAAAAAAACTTACATATCACTTTCATATCTTACTTTCTTCCCCACATTATTCTGCATCGATTGGTAGCGCTCTGGACCCCATACCCCCAGCGGTTTCGGAGGAGATAGCGTGAGAAGCTTTTGGAAGCGGCGGCGGCGGCGCCAGTTATTATTTTTTAGAATAGAGAGATAGAAACACCTAATTATTTAGACATCTCTATATATTTTAATTCTGTTCGCACCCGTTCTTGTCTCCGATATCTTAAGACGGGGCGAGACAAATCGTCGGCGCTTAGTTAGTTGAGGGTTATTACGCGCAGCTGTCCGCGAGATCCCGTCGGACGCGGGATTACGGGATTCACGGGATTAGGCTGCGATGGACGTTACAGACGCTTGGAATCGCTTATTTATTGGAACGCGGCTTTAAAATTAGGAATGTATTCAAGTATAACTTAAGCTCGTCTGTATTCCCGAAGAGGTAGGCAGAGATGCAGAGTATATTTACGGTTTAAATAAATAAATAAATAAATACACCCAACAGTCACACACATAGTCCTGACCCCACACTAGGTAAGCCTGTATCGTGGGTATCAGGAACTACGAGGGACTTGCGGTCCCACAGCACCCAGACTCGAACCAAATTTTTGTGGATCACACAAATATTTGTCTTGGTGCGGGAATCGAACCCACGGTCTCTCGCTTCGCAGCCGGCTACTCGCCCGCTACGCCACAGAGGCTGTCAATGGTTTAACGAGCTTATTTGCGTCCCATGCGATATGTATCGCCATATGCATTCCTTATCCATGACAACTCATGTGTAATTTTCTAAACCAACATTCAAACAATATGCTATAACCCGAAGTGGGATTTGAACCCAGAACTTGTCTTCTCGCCTTAGAACGTTGCCACTAGACTAATGTGACGATACTTATACTAGAATACCCGCCGTATCAAGTTTGTATAACGAATGGTCGCAACCATACATCCATTTTAACCCGACAGAACATAAGTTTGACATTCCTTCCAAATTCTATAGTGTGATTTATGCAATCGCGTTGAATATCGCTGTACGACCCGTGTACAAACACACAAACAAACAAAACTGGCTAGACTGGGCAATAAATCTAGCACCAAGCTCGCCGCGCCGCGCCGGTACAATTTGTCGCTGCGTGTCGCCGGCTGTCGCTTGTCGCTTGTCGTCCTGATTTATTGTTTAAATTCGATGGTACTTTTTGTGATCAATTTTAAACTATACCTTACTCGTAATTTCTCTCCCCTGTATTTCAGTGGTCAGTATAGAGATGCAACTAAACTCGGTTGCAATGAATTTTATTACGATTAGAAATTCTTTTGCGTTGCGGAGTAGCCTCTCAATTTCGACGCATTTTTTTGTATGTATAACCACGCCATTACTCCGCCAAATGTGAACTGAATTGGATGATTTTTTATTTATTCGAATAAGAATAGGTCAAAGTTGGTTTTATTTAAACTTCAAGTTGAAATTTCACCCTCGGGAAGGCCCACTTTATTTCTTACTTTGATCCGTTTCTTGATGAAAGTTGTTCAATTTTACATGACGAATACATCCTTAGCTCACTTCCATAGTCTTACAAATCATTCTGTATACAATTTGTCACAAAAACCCTGTTGGGCGTTTTAACTGTGATCAGAATCGATATTTAAACATAATGAAATAACTTGCATACGAAAATTTTACTATAAAAATATTGATTTTTTTTTCTTTAATTAATTTATTGTTTGTAAACCGTATTTCGATTGATTATGTCTGCAAGAGCGATGACTTGCGAGCCAGAGTGAGATAGTAAATTGTCGTCAATGCACACATAAATTCAGATGTTAATAACATTTTTTAAATATGTTCATTTTTTTAACCTACCTGTGTAAGGATAATATCTCGCTTCTGTTTTTATTTACTTTATTAAATAAGTTGTATAAATGTCTATGTTCACAAACCTAAAATGGCCAACAAGGGTTTTTGTTACATACTGTATATTTATTATTTTGACACAAAGTCTGTCTTTCGACCAGAGATATATTATTATTTTGAAAAGATAATTTCTGTTGCATGTGGCATTTCCAACAAAATGATTTAACGTTATTGGCATTACGCATAGTTCATTATAATTAACAATGGGCTTGGTTTGACTTTTGGAGCTTTCAAACCCCTGTTTATAAAAATGGCTGACTGCTTCAATTATTCGGTTTAATGGTGTTTTAATAATATTAATGACATTGTATCACTAATTAAATTAGTTCACCTGATGGTAAGTGTAACGCCTGCTCATAAACAATAGCAATATCACACAGAACATTTAATTACAAATAAAGAAAGAAAATTAATTAATTTCCGCTCACATAAACTACAGAAAACAAACAAAAAAAGACAGAAAAATTTAAATTTATCTATAAAAATTTACGAAAATCAAATCAAACCATAATAGTTTATTTGTAAGCATAGCTGGTAAATAACGAAATATTATTTAAAAAAATAAATATAACCCATGTATAGCTGGAAACCCCTCGCCAACTGTCAAGTGCAGCCAACATGTCGATTATGGTAATCAATTGAAGGTTGGTGGGAGGAAATAGTAAATGTCACGAAATAGAAAAAGCATGGCATAGGACTGCGCTCTTCACCTCGAAACATAAGATGTTATGTCTCATAATGCCCAGTAATGTCACTAGTTTCAATGTAATAAACCGAAACACAACAGTGCTTACACACTGCTGTATGGTCACAAAATTAGGCAAAGCGTTTAACCAAACAGACGAACTCTTACATACGTGGGACCTACCACCTAGTCTTACTGTTAAGCCAAAGTAATACACGTTTTTCTGGTACATTAATTAATGTAGGTATCAACATACCTAAATGTTATAACATACCTAAGTTTTTTTATTAATTCTGTACCTAAGTGTAACCGTGGACTTTGACCAACGTCGATCATTAGGTAGGTAAGGACTTCATAACTTACAATTTATATAGTTACATTATTATACATTTAAATATAGATATAATATTAGCTCATTAAAACAAAAACAAGCATAACACATATATTTTGTATGAACGTGACATCTACCGTCCAGTAGCAACAACTTTTCGAAATCTATATATTAGTTTGACAGTTAGAACACAGATGTCGTTGTTGCAACAATAAAAAATAAATTTAAGTGTTTCTGTTTTCGAAAAAAGCTATTTCTTAAGCTCCTATAATTATTTTGCATCCTACGATAGTTCATAGACATGACTTTTCAAAAATTCTGTCCATATCCAGACTAATTACCGAAATGACAACTGATTTTTGAAACTTTCATTGGCAGATTCGGGACTTTTCAGGGAGTAAGTCATTTATGTTGCTTTTTATCCTGATGGGACAGACTTTCAAGCGGGCAAAACCGCGAGCAAAAGATAGTTGATTATAAAATGTCACGCAAACGTGTGCTATAATTTATAATATTGGTCTAAATTGGATAAATAAAAACCAGACTTATTATTTATACATACGTACGTGAATCCCTAAAAAATAACTGATCAATAAGATAATCTCTAGAATAATAATTATTAGGTTTTGCCCGCAGCTCCACCTGCGTGAATATTTTTTAAATTGAATACACCCAACAGTCACACACAGTCCTGCCCCCACTAGGTAAAACTGTATCGTGATTCGTGGGTATCAGGAACTACGAGGGACTTGCGCTCCTACAACAACCAGACCCGAAACAAAAATTTTGTGGGTCAGACAAATATTTTAATTAATATTTGTTTCGGTGTGGGAATCGAATCCACGGCCTCTCGCTTCGCAGCCGGATGCTCACTGCGCCACGGAATCGAACTCGTTACCCTCGTTTTACAACCGGTTACTACGTACAAAACACTACTAACTTAAATCAGATAAATCATACAAGATATAAACTTTACGGCGGTCACTGGTCAGTTTAATTTCCTGTCAACCCTCTAACTTACAACCCCTAACATTATGATAAGGGATGCGATGATTTAGGGTTAAACACATATATCCTACTGACCATCTAAGTTGGTGGAATCTATGTTCTTGGATTTCTAACCCACGAAAAAATGGAGGATGTTCTCATTCGTTTATACGCAAAGACTTTAATGTATACTATTAGACAATCTGCGCGGTACATAGAAATTGTACAACTAAGTTACGGTCAATTGACCGTAACTCAATATTACCATCTCGCTTACTCTAAACTAGAACCCCTCTCGCGCTTTCTGTCTGTGAGCGGTCAAACTCCAGCGTTATGTGACACAATTTTACTTCTAAACAGCCCGTCTAGTAGTATACATTAAGTCTTTGTTTATATGTTTTATTACACTGCATGAAACTTACCCCCGTATCCATAAAAGTTAAGTACTATGAGACCTCATAGTGAGCGCAAACGCATAGTGACGATTTCTCTAAACGTCATTGTTTAGTTTTGGCGCTAAATCAAATCAGACCAATCATGTACACAGAATTGGGTATTTCGGAAAGGTGTTGTTTATAAGATCCTTACGCTCTCTCAGCACCCAGACCCGAAATAAATATATTTTCTGGATCACACCGGTGACGGAAAAAAAATCGCACAACCACGCAATAGGCGAGCAGCCGGCTGTGAAGCGAGAGGCCGTGGTTTCGATTCCCGCACCGAGACTAATGTTTGTGTGATCCACTAATATTTGATCGGTACTGGGTGTTTTGGGACCGCAAGTCCCTTGTAGTTCCTGATACCCACTATACAGGTTAACCTAGTGTGGGGCTGACCCCACTATGTGTGTGACTGTTGGATGTACACATACATATACGCACTCACTCCTGTAGTCCCCGAAAGGGTAAGCAGAGGTGTAACTAGTAGGTACACCCACATTTCGCCGAGCGTATCTCCATCCCACGATGTGATAGGGGGCGAGCCTATCGCCATACCGGGTACAAATTTCCAGACTCCGGGCTGATACTGAGTATTTCGTAATAGAAAAACCCAAAACCACTTTACTCGACCCGGGGATCGAACCCGAGACCTAAGCGTTCGCCTCAATCGTAACGCGTACGCATTACAAGTGCGCCACCGAGGCAGTCGTCGGATTTATTTATTATTTATATTATTTTATCATCTCAGCGGATTGATTCAGCTTCTTCAGAAGTTGAATGTTATCATTTCGTAAATTGTTTGTGAATTGGCATACGAATTTACAAACAATCAGAAATAGCCGCCAGTGAAGATAAACTAAATGTTTCCCGCACCGAGACAAATGTTTGTGTGATTTACAAATGTTGGTTTCGGGTCTGGGTGTTGTGGGAGCGCAAGTCCCTCGTAGTTCTTGATACCCACGACACAGGTTTACCTAGTGTGGGGTCAGGACTATGTGTGTGACTGTTGGGTGTATTATTATTATTATTTGGGGCGTTATAACAAGCGTCTGGCCTGGGGTATCAAAGTACGAATACCAGAAAATTCAGGGACACCTTAAAGGAAAGGGGTAATCAAGGCTTCGGGAAGGGTAGATGGATTTGGAACTCTGAGTATCTCACTCACCGAAACGCAACTGACTGTAAGGCGCTACTTTACGTCTGTGTTCTGTGAGACAGTAAGATCCGGTCGAGCTGGCAAGACAAAACTATCTACAGCGAGATTCTATCACTTACAAAATCCACTGTGTGATCCACAAATATATGTTTCGGGATGGGTGCTTTCTGCCCAGAGGGCTTCACGTAAGGCAGGCGGCTGGTCGTAAAAACTACAAGCCAAATCTTTCTGTAACATGTGTTAAAAAGCATATTGCGCCGACCCCTCTGCGAGTAGGATAGGAGCAGGTGGAAGAAATCTAGTTGGTTCAATGTGTTGTTTGAAGAAATTTAATTCAGATATTTAGAGATTAAAGACATTTTTTATAATCGATACAAGGAATTGTAGCGATTAAGTTACGCATATCTTTTTGCAGCATGGTCCGATTTTCATGATTCTTTCTTTTTCGGTCAAAGACGATCCTCTTCATTGAAGAAAACATTCATGGGTGTGAAATTAGTTAAGTATATAAATTACTAAAACAGCCTCTTTTATTAAATATTTACACTAAAAATAAAAAAATATTATTGTGACAAAAAATATATATATTCTCTAGAAAGGCCAAGTCAGGAGAACCTTAAACCGACGTGCATATATGAAAAAAATTATGAGAGTGAAAGAGGCCAAAGAGGTCAGGAGTACCGAATGTATGCATGTAGGTATGAAAAATTTGATGAGTGAAAAAAGCCAAAGTGGTGTGCAAGAATCGTAGCAAGTGGAAATCCGTTGTCTCTGCCTATGGGAAACAGGCTTGAGTCTATGTATGTATGTAACAATAATAAAACCGTATCAAAAACACATAAAACATTAAATTAGAAATGAATTTAGTTTATTTGGATAACAGAATAGTTAATATTGCATCAAATTATAATTCCATACTATAAACTATGTGACTATAGAAAATAAATGGTCGATGCTCTGTTCCATAGGGGACTTCCCATGTAGGGTTACCATACGCCCGGATTTGTCGGGATATGTCCACATTATCTATCTATGACAGCCTCCGTGGCGCAGCGGGCGAGTTGCCGGCTGCGAAGCGAGAGGCCGTGGGTTCGATTCCCGCACTGAGACAAATGTTTGTGTGATCCACAAAAATTTGTTTCCGGTTTGGGTGTTGTGGGACCGCAAGTCCCTCGTAGTTCCTGATACCCGCAATACAGGTTTACCTAGTGTGGGGTCAGGACTATGTGTGTGACTGTTGGGTTTATTTATTTATTTATTATTTATTATCCATACTTACGCTATCGCATTGAATCATCAGAACGTTCTACTTTCCAAAAATAATAAATTCAAATTCAAATCATTTATTCTGTAAATTGGATCATAAATATCACTTTTACATGTCAATCATTTTTTATGCTATATTACATTTACGACGGCAATTTGGGGCTACCCATGAAAAGAAATGCCGAAATAAACTCATGGGTTATGGCCTCTTTTAATGTCCAGACATTGTTTTACAGAATTATGCGAGTGTAATGTACAGAAATTCCTGCATTGGCCTTTTCAAGAAATAGCCAAGAGTATACCAGACATACTTGGCACTCGCACTCACATAAAAAAAACTAATAAAGAAATAATTGTTAAAAAAATAAAAAAATCAAAATGTCAAATAATGAAATATTCGATGTAATTAATATACCTGTTTTCTAAATTGTCCAGGTTTTTTTGCAATCGCACGTTTCAACAATCATCTTAAAGTTCATATTATGGTTACCCTAGACTCGCACCACGTTTTATTGTTTTTACTACCTACTTTACTATTGTTCAATGCCACACCGAAGTCCCGTAATTTATAATTTAAATGTTGAAGGTCAACACATTGCAAAGGCTCTGCCATTCAAATTTAAACTTTACTGTACAGACTATTGAGTCGTGCAAGGATAGGGTGTGTTATGCTACATAAGAAGAGCTGTAACATTATATTTATACTAATATTTTCCTCTATTTCATATATTTAAATCAATTATATTCAAATAAATTAATAATTATGAAGCAAACGTAACACGGGTATAGTAAAAATATAACCAATGCGACGCGACGCGACGTGACGCCAAAGTCTATCGTAAAGGGCACCTAAGTCAAACTTTTTGCTCCTTCAAATGAACATTCTTGCGAAGTTTATTCGGAACACGTCATCAGACGTACGCGCAAGCGTGTGCGCGCCTAACGACCAACAACAGACTCTATAACATAAATGTTAAAGTTCAAAACCGTAATAAGTCTGATAAAAAACTGAATCACAAACCAGTCGAATGGGTTGTCGACGTAACGCGCGATGGAGGCCACCTATGATGTAAACAAGACCGTATTAGTGCGCGATAGAGTAGTGATTTGAAGGATTGCCGTGTCAGGGCAAGTGGCCAGCCGGCAGGGATCGACCGTTTGCTTTCTCTGTCGCTCAGACTCGGGCGAGAGCGCGGCGAGGGCGGGTGTCGTCGCGCGCCATGCGAACATGCCCACGTGCGCGGCGCGATGTACTACCGACAACTGTCAAAACTGCAACGTTACGCCGTGTTACTTATCTCCTATCTGACTATTTACTTCGTCATCTCGTATGCTATCGCGCCAGAGGTGACTGTGTCATTCGTCAGCGAGGACGTCCGCGTGGGAGACAAGTACGTGCTGATATATTTGGTGGCGCCAAATTCGCCGGCGTTTACAGACGTCGACGGTGCGGAGTTATTCAGCCGCTGTGGGAAGTGCTACATCACAAACAACAAAGGATTCTTGCCATTGAGGGAGTATGATGCTATCCTTACAGTGGGAGATCGACGGCTCGATACAGTGTCTGCGAGTGATGAGAAGAGGTACGTTATTGAAACAACTAAGGAGTGTGTTCGTGACAAGTTGAAGGGCTGTGATCGAGAGCCGCGTGTGACGTCATTGACCACGAAGAAGGAATTAGACTTATGCAGTCTCTGCAAGCATTTACACGCGATGAGAGAACCGAAGGTGTAATACGTGATGCGTTTAGTGGTGCGTGTAGAAAATGTTCGGTTTCTTAAGAAATTTGGGTGTACCAATAATCAAGTTATGTAAAAATTTATTACCACCTATAAGTATATTGTACAATACGGGCATAATAACTTGGCCGGACTGAATTCAGTCACTTCACCCTTGATAAAAATGGCTTCGACGCCGCTTACCTATTACTAGTTTCGGGCCGGTCAAGTTACTTAACGCGTATTGTAATTGATTAATATTTTTATATGTAAATCCTTGTAAAATTATGAACCTAATAGTTACACCTATAATATTATTGAAAGTTGTTTATTTTGCGTAAAGTAGTTTTAAATACTTCTAATACTCAGAAATGCATAAAATGTTATTGTTTAAAGCTTCTAAACGTAAAATACGAGCTGTCAAAAAAGACATGCTTGCTGAACAGACTGTATAGTTTTTGCTTCGATTCAAGGTTCATTTAAGTATATTATTGTTTTTAATATCCTAAAATGTGTCTCATGATGTTTTTAATACTTTTAAAGTCAATATCTTATTATGCCTGTTGTGTATGACGTTAAGGGAGACTTCGGATTATCGCGTCAAGCAGTGACATGGATACCTACGTAATTCTATGAGATACCATTCGATGATAGCTTCATCAATGTATGGCATAACTAACGCCTTCAGTATATTCACAGACGGTTATATGACTGACGCTCGTGTCTGACGTTTGACGCGATTATCGGATATCTGTATTTACAGCGCTTAATTTGGGACCAAATTAAATAGTATTTTTATTTAAACTTAATTTTCTTTTAATACAATTTTTTTTAATTTTCTTGTATAGATGCTTATTTCGGCCTGATAATTCGTCTCCACTTCACCCGGCCTTTAGCTACTGTAGTGAGCCCATTGTTCTTGATATTTCCTTCTAATTATTCCATCCAGCGCTTTTTGGGCTGACCACAGGATTGTATGGTATCTCTAGTATGTTCTGGTATAGGCATTCGGGACTGACGTACTTCCGCAGTTTCCAAAACGTGGCTGACAGACACTAATAAGCACAAAACTGAGTTGTCAAACAATTTTGTCTACAGCATGAATGGGCCGGCTCGTCCGGGTCGTTACCACTGTCTCACAGAAAACCGGCGTAAAGTAGCAGCTTGCTGCTGCGTTTCGTACGGTGAGTGAGATATCCGGAGGCCCAAATCCCCCCAACCTCCCATCCCAATCCCTTAATTATCCCTTTCCTTTAAGGTCGGCGACGCGCCCATGATTATTTTAGTATTGTGGGCGTACATGGACGGTGGAGATCACTTACCATCAGGTGACCCACTTGCTCGTTTGCCGGCCTATTCTATAAAAAAAACGGTTCATAGAAATTGGGCTTATGTGTAGCTCTGCGGTAGTAATTTTAGCTAAAAGTACTGTTATTATTGCCTAAATATGGAACAGAGCCAAATGTTACGAGTATTATGTATACAATACCGAGGTATACTACGACAGCCTCCGTGGCGCAGAGGGCGAGTATCCGGCTGTGAAGCGAGAGGCCGCGGTTTCGATTCCGGCACCGACACAAAATGTTAATACATACATACATACACACTCACGTCTATGTCCCAAGCTACGACCCTGACACACCTCTTTCGCCTCTTCCACATTCATACATCTCATACATTTTCGTCGGTTGAGGGTACTCGTGATGTGCCTTTTTCGGAGAATATCATTTATTTGATCCGCATATGTTCGCATGTGTAAAATGTTTATGTGATCCACAAAAGCTGTTAAGGCATAATTGATTAACAAACATCTCTATTCACAAACTCACAAACATCCAAACTTTCACTTTTATAATAGTAGTAGGATAGTTTCTGCTAGTGGCTACTGCTAGTCGATGTATCGAGAGAAAACGCAAACTGTTATAGTTTTCGAAAACTGACAAAACTTGTTACCCACTGTACGTCGGGACAAGCAGGTTATTCACTCTGTCATCGTCCCAAACATGTTTGAGAGACCGATGCCATCACGATCAGAGTCAATACATACATACGCACTCACGTCTGTAATCCCCAAAGGGGTAGTCAGAGGTGTAACCAGTACACCCACATTTCGCCGAGCGTATCTCCGTCCCATAATGTGATAGGGGGCGAGCCTATCGCCATACCGGCCACAAATTCCAGACTCCTGGCTCATATTGAGCATTTCGTAATAGAAAAACCCAATACCACTTTACCCGGGGATCAAACCCGAGACCTCAGCGTTAACTTAATCGTAACGCGTACGCATTACAACTGCGCTAGCAAGGCAGTCAGTAGGCGATCAGAGTCAAATAAGTAAACAATGCAAATTAATTTAAAAAAATAACCTTTAATCGACCGCCATGTTGGATTTAGCAATCTAAATCGATATAGAATAAACGAAATCTTATCTGCCTCGCTGGCGCAGTTGTGATGCGTACGCGTTGCGACTGCTGTGCTGAGGCCTCTGGTTGGATCCCCGGGTCGGGTAAAAGTAACTACTTATAGAAACTAAGTACACGCACGGAATTTAAGCCGTTCAATTGGAGCCATATATGGATCCAAACTACGATCACCATACTAATAACTACGTATTATGTTTATGATCCTCACTTATGAATATGAAATAATAATAATAATATATGAAACACATTTTGCCCATCTGCGAATTACCAAAGTCTAGGAGAATACAAGACAGAACAAAATGGCGTGCAATGCAAGAGGCCTACACCATGGAGTTAATATGTACTACGTACACGTAGTAACTCCATGGGCTACACTCAGTATTGGGTGGATACAGGCTGAAGAAGAAGTCGAGAATACATTTTAGCTGACGTTTGTGTAACGTTGAAAATAAAATAAGGAATAAACACATCATACTTTTCAGCTTATGATTGTGAATATGTGTTGTTTGAACATCTACCTTCTATAAGTAGTTCTAAGGTTACAAGATTTAATCCACACATATTAACAGCTGAAGTTCTTGTAAAAACCAATGAACTTGTTCAACTTCAATCATAAAGTCCTATCAGCGAGAATATCGCAGAAAACTGTCATTTAATCTCATCTCTCATCACGATCTCATTGCATCCAAATTGAGTCACAGTTTTGACGTTTAAATAAGGACATGTGTCATTTAAAAATGTTAGCAGAATACCGTTTCGTCTTCAGTCAACTTTTATTCTATTTTCGATCTAATTACGATCTATGTTCACATTTGACGTTGATTATTGGTTTATGTGAATACCATTTGCAACTTTCTCGACACTAAGACTAGATTGGAATGATATTTTGAACATTATTGATCATCAGTAAGGGTTTTTTGTCTGGTTGCATCATTTCATTTTTATTTCAGATTAACTTGTAATGATTTATAATAGAATTGTATTGGTAATTGTTTTATTTGTAGCATTTTAATATTTGTTTTAGGTATATCAACTGCATCAACCGGGCATCTCGCAGCTGCTCGCAGAATCTCCTGCTGGTTTAACTTTTCAATTCTTTTCGTGTATTTCCCTCACTTGATGTTGGTGGAATTGTCCAAAGGGCCAAAGCCATGATCTTAAAAATAATTAATCAATTAATTAACATTTTTGATTACGACAATTGGAGATAATACATTCAATCTGAGTGCGTATCTAAGATTCTTATTTTGAAATTGCACGATGCGTTCTCGTGCATATCAGTTTTCCGTTAAATTATTGCCTCGCTGGTGCGATAAACTTTCCATATAATAAGGTTTTTAAATAATTCAAGTGCGTACACACGTCCAAAATATCTGACTCACTGGCATTCCAAAGAATTTATATTTCTGGCTCTCGGTACAAAAACTTATAACAATATATGAATGTACTTATAATAATACTAACTTTTGCTCGCGGCTCCGTCCGAGTAAACTGCCTTTTCTGGGGATAAAACTTAATCTATGTCCTATGGCCATGGTCTATCTGTGTGCCAAGTTTCATCCAAACCCGTTGAGATGTTAAGCGGGATTGACTAACAAATATCCAAATTGCCAAACACACTAACATCCAAACTTTCAGATTTAAGTAGGAAGTAGTAGGATATCAAGGTCACTACGCTTTCCAGCGATAGCTGAAGACGTGGTCCAAGCGTGCTAAAAGGCGCTAAGGTAAGTCGCTGCCAAACATTTGTATAGCATTAAGGGTGAAAATGGCATAACAACGGTGCTGTTTTACTCTACCCCAAACCAAGTACATCTGCACTGAATTAAAACGTTTATTTAGTAAATGTGCATAAAAATCTATATCTGTATTCGATATGGAGCACTGTCCACTGATAACGCGTACTGATAATGATAACAGAATGCTATTAGTTGCAATAATCATAAGGGGAGGTAGGGATATTAAATTGATCATGTAAGTGATAATAAATAAATTATAATACTGGCCCTGTCTCCCCAGAAGAGTTGACGTGGGGCAGGCGGCCGGTTGTAAAAACTACAAGCCAAAATCTTTCTGTAACATGTGTTTAAAAAGCATGTTGCGCCTACTATGCCACTGAGGAACATTATAAAGTAAAAAATGAAATTATAATGATTTTTGCGCATGATCCTCATGAGTACGATGAATAAATTAATATTGCGAAGATGACTATGAAATAAGATGAGATGTCTAATGTGTTATATACTCCCACTAGACTGACCGTAAACTATAGTAATTGATACTAATTACAACTGTATATCTCTACCCGTTCTATTGAAAAAGCGACTTGGCAGAAGGACAGACAGACGGAGGCCAACAAACTTAAAAAAGAAGTCCCTTTTTTTCTTGAGGCAAGGAATTATACAATACCCTGTTGGATTTCTCAAATCAAATCAGTCACGCAGTAATTAGACCGCCAAGGGCACTTTTACACGTCAAGTTTAGAATGTACCGGTGCTTCGCAAATGCCCACTGGTCTGAGAAGAAGCACCAAGAAACTCAGCCGTAGGTCTTTTGAGTGTTTGTAATTTTTTATTTAAATTATTATGTTTGGTATACAAAACTTTATTAACTTACCTGATAAGTAATACATTCATTGAAAACCAATGTCAATTTGAGATTGGAACAAGGTGCCCATGGATCTAAAAGTAGTCCTAATCCAAGCAGCACTCTAGCAGTTTTTCTTACACAAATACAACATTATCAATTACATTGATCGTTCAACATGCATCCGCATCCGTCTGCGAAGCCAATGTTGCGCAAACAGGTTTTATTTTTATAATCAGTTATTTTTTATTTTAAAGAAGATTTCATTCCAACTTTTTAATTTATTCTTTTCGTACATTATGGCGGCTAGCGTCCGCCATATTATATGTTTTTGTGACGTCATAACTGTCATTTTACAGATAATTTAGAACCTGTTTAGGCTTCGTGGCGCACCAATAGAATAAACTTACACACAGAACCACTGCTCGACAGAGGCCCACCATGCTGGTCTAATAAGGTAGACTTCACAATCCTTCTAAATTCTTATGGAGAATTCCCAAGTATCCAGATTTACCCATGATTTACCTATACAAATAACTTCGAAAAATCAGAGGTGTGCGGCATGGAGGCTAGGTTCAAATCCGTGACCTTGTCTTCGGTAGTCCATTCCACTCCCCATTAGGCTACTGCCGTTGTCACACATCCTTACTTCATAAAGTCGGATATGCCCTGAGAAAGTCGCATGGCCTTGATAGTGAGTCAGTCAAGGTGCCTTCCTGAGCTGGATATGAGAGTTTCCCTTCCTGCAGGGCATCCTGCCCGGCTTCCCTCACCCCGTGTTTCATAGTTTCCGGCTGCGCAATGCAGGACGGCATGCAGCCGACCGTGTTCGCGTGTTCCTCATTTGCCAATCGTATGAGTGCCCTGTTGATTAACGGTTGCTTCTTGGTTCTCTGTGTCAAGTGTAATTATGGAAGTGTTAAGGTAATATTAAAAAATAATACTAACAGCAGCGATAGCGGGGAGTGATACGGACTGTCGAGTAAGTCGCAGGCCGGAACTAACCCCAAGAGCATACACCTCTGACGTTTCTAAGTTACGTGTGTATTCATTGTTAATTATCGTTTGCTTTAACAGTGGAGGAAACGTCGTGAGGAAATCTGTATACCTGTGAAGTTCTTCATAAGAATTTCGAAGGTATGTGAAGTCTGCCAACCCGCACTAGGCCAGCGTGGTGGACTAAGGCCTAATCCCTCTCATTCAGTAGAGGAGGCTATTCATGTTTATTGACAGCATTTTAACTATCGCGGAACCTGGATATTTATGACTGTCGTGTAACTTTGTAATACATTACATCCAGTTAGTGACATAATCTGAACTGTTTTGAAACTTATTCATAAACACCCAAAGACTTTAATGTATACTACTAGACAAGCTGCGCGGTTGATAGAAATTGTACCACTAAGTTGCGGTTAATTGACTGTAACTCAATATTACCATCTCGCTTACTCTTAACTAGAACTCCTATCGCGCTCTCTGTTTGTGAGCTGTCAAACTCCCGCGTTATGTGACACAATTTTACTTCTAAACAGCCCGTCTAGTAGTATACATTCAAGTCTTTGTAAATACCATATAACATTTAAAGATTTCGTTTTAATACTATAACGTTGAGATTACTAAATTCACCAACAAAATCCAATATAATTAAAAATATATAATGGCTACCTCAGATTACAAGACATCTTTAATATTATATGCTACAACATTACTTACAGGTGACCTTCAACTGAAGTTTCTTTTTAACGCGTAACAATGAGTTAAGATAAACAAACAAATTAAAATGTTAAAAATAATTTCCAAACAACTAAACAACATTGAAATTGTCAATATATTATGTACAACAGTTGTATTTTGCTTTGTATCGTGTATTTTTACTTAGCGTTTAGAAATTGACGAGTTAGTCACGATTAGATTAGTTTGCAATATGATTTAATGTTTAATTCCATTGAATACGTTTTTGTGTACCTAAATTTTCAAGACGTTAGACGACTCAGAATATCTTAAGAAGATAGTGGATTTACATAGTAAGTATTGTTTAGTGGGATTGATAATTATTAAATCTGAGATACTAAAAAAGGTTGCATTCTAAAATACCAACGAGGAATCGTAAAAATTACATTGGTTCCATGAACATTTTGAGAACTCTTCTGACCCAATTGCTGTATATAAAATATGTGTACATACGCACTCACGCCCGCTACCTCGAAGGGGTGGGGAGAGGCGTAACCAGAACACCCACATTTCGCCGAACGTATCTCCGTCCCACGATGTGATAGGGGGCGAACTTATCGCCATACCGAGCACAAATTCCGGACGCTGAGGTCTCGGGTTCGATGCCCGGATCGGGTAAAAGTGATATTAGGTTTTTCTATTATGAAATGCTCAAGATCAGCCCGGAGTTTGGAATTGTGCGACGGAGATACGCTCAGCGAAATGTGGGTGTACTGGTTACACCTCTGCCTCCCCTTCGGAAATTACAGGCGTGAGTGCGTATGTGCCAAAATAGTACTACAACATACAAATAAATTAATTCATACCAACGTGATGATTATAAAGTAAAATGTAATTAAACTGCTAATTTACGCTGCAAATATACAAAAAGTCGTAAAACCGCGTCTAAATTACGATGAACACGTCTTTACAAACACATAAGTATCATCCACCGATCTATCAAATGATTGTTGAACGTTACATATGGTCAATTAAATATAATTAATAGAGCTTAAAAGACACAGAACAGTCATTAATCATAGTTGTTTCGACGTTTGTTTAAATTTTTACGTAGTGCTCTAGTAGTATGAACTGTGAGGTGTTGAGTTTGATTCCCAGGGCAAACCATCAGTGGTATGTTTTATCAGACATAATTTTATATGAATACTATAAAACGCCCGAGGCAGTCATTTTACTATAAAATTTAATGACTGCCTCGGCGGCGCAGTTGTAATGCGTACGCGTTACGACTGAGGTTAGCGCTGAGGTCTTGGGTTCGATCCCCGAGTGGGGTATAAGTGATATTTGGTTTTTCTATTATGAAATGCTCAGTATCAGCCCGGAGTTTGGAATTTGTGCCCGGTATGGCGATAGGCTCGCCCCCTATCACATCGTGGGACGGAGATATGCTCGGCGAAATGTGGGTTTACTGGTTACACACCACCCAAAACCGTTCAGCTGTTAAGGCGTGATTGACTCACAAACATCCAAATTCACAAACATCTAAACTTATACATTTATAATAAGTAGTAGGATGATTAACATTAATAATTCTCTCAATATCCAGGCAAAAAACTAATCAAATCAAAATTAGACGGTGAACTACATTCAAAGCGAGTAGAGGCAATTTGGCTTTAGTTTGAATTAAATTTCTGACACGACTTGTATACAATTCACGATCTGCGCAAAAACTAGTTTGAAGAAACAAGTTTAGAATGTTGTTTAGATTCAAATTCAAAAAATTCAAAATATTTATTGAATCCATAAAATGTTATACATTATTTAGATTCCGTCAAAATTCTACCGCTATTCGGAATGCTGTTTCGCTCGAGAAGAACGAGCAAGAAACTCCAGCGTTGCTCTTTTCAAAACTAGATATTTTAAAGACCTCAAAAACAATTCTGATTTGAAAGTTAAATTAAAGCTAGCCTTTGTTTGCGAATCCGCCCGCGTGAACGGCCTATTCCAGAATAAAAGGTAGCCTATATTATGGGCCAAAAACTGACTGTTAGAAGTAACCTGAGACGAGTATTATTTTATTAATGCCAAACGGCAGTAATCACTTTAACTCATGAGACGTGCAGGTTGCTGAGACGTTTATTAGTTACATTTACAATGTTACTGCTTTACAGACCACAACCCCATGTCAGGATTCTCTATAGACCGTTCTCTAATTATAACTAAGACAACTAGGACCGAATAGTAAACCAGCATAGCTACCGCGTAATGAACACTATCGACTGACCACCGTACTTAATTAACTGGAGACTGTCTGACTGACTGCGGGCAAAAGACCTCCAGTTATGGCGACAACCTCTTCTATACCATTTAACTACCCTTCCACAACTATATCACACCATTGTTATTAGTGTACCCAACGTTGCTTTCTCAGACACCCTCAATATACCAATATTAACAGAATACGCTAACATGACGTGATTGACTAACAAACATCCAAATTCACAACCTCACAAACAACCAAACCTTTACATTTATAATAATAGTTAGATAGAATTGACATTAATAATTCTCCCAACCTCCAGGCTATATCTGACAGTTCCAGTAGTACTCTTATCACTAACCTGGTCGACTGAAGCTGATCTATTCTCCAAAGCTACCAGGACTAAGGCTGATGAGAGGGATCTAAGGAACAGTGTATTTGACTTTATCATCGTTGGAGGTGGCACGGCTGGCTGCGTGCTGGCCAATAGACTGTCTGCTGTCCCCGATTGGAAGGTAAAGATAGCAGATGTACTACTGGATGGTAGGTCTCACCTGCCAGAGTCCGTTTGGGTAGGTACCACCGCTTTGCCTTTCTTGCCGCAAAGCAGTATTGTTTCAGTATTCATGTGTTCCAGTTTGAAGAACATTGATGCCAGTGAGATTACTGGGCATTATGGGTAGTCCCATAATGACCTAGCTAGTGGTCCTGGAATGACTAGTGCAGTGCAGTGCCATATATTACTTTGTTATTTAAAGTTATCGTTTAGTAATAGATCTGTTGTCTCGTCATTCCGACGAATAAAAAAATTATACCTGTCCTGCCACACTACATTGCACACCGTGAGAACAAAGGTGATACGAAAAAACCAAAGACTTCTGTGTATCTACTAGACGGGCTGCTTAGAAGTAAAATTGCGCCACACAACGCAGGAGTTTAAGGGCTGGGGCGCGGAAGCGGGTGCGGCTGACTTAATTTGAGTTTATTAAAAGCATATGTTTGCAAACGAGCAAGTGGGTCACTTCATGGTAAGTGAGTGGTAGAGCCAAGCTGTAGACAGTTTTGTCTACAGCATGAATGGGCCGGCTCGTCCGGGTCGTTACCACTGTTTCACAGAAAACTGGCGTAAAGTAGCAGCTTGCTGCTGCATTTCGTACGGTGAGTGTGTTATCCGGAGGCCCAAATCCCCCTCCCTTTCCCAATCCCTTAATCCCTTTCCTATATGGTCGGCAACGCTCCCATGATTCTTCTAGTATTGTGGGCGTACATGGGCGGACATGAATTGCCCGGAATCGAAATTTGTGGCCGGTATGACGTTCTCCTCTCTCACGAGTCCTCATCACATCATGGGATGAAAATAAGATCGCGCGACATTAGTTACACCTCCACCTAACCCGTTTGGGATAACGGCGTGAGCTTATGTAGGTACGTATAAATTTCTCACAGAGCGTTGCCGATCTTTAGGAAGAACGTAGAATCTAAATCTGTGGAGGTTAATCAAGCCAGCCCATTAATATTCTAGACTAAATGCAACATTGCAATGGAAGCAGGTTATTTACAAGCAAATAGCAGTAATTTCCCCAAAATTAATGTCTTTACGCTGAGTGAATTTTCTGAATCAAATCCCAATTTCTGCTCAGCTTAATACTACTGTGTAAGTATAGAATAACAGTACACAAGTGTAGTGTTAAGTTTATTA
The DNA here is from genome assembly GCA_905332985.1 of Mimas tiliae. NCBI lineage: Eukaryota > Metazoa > Arthropoda > Insecta > Lepidoptera > Sphingidae > Mimas > Mimas tiliae. Next base: position 2,296,053 of record HG995256.1, on the reverse strand, counting down.
TTACTTACCTGTTAATTTGTTATGTGAAATTACCTACTTAAGTAGGTAATTAATAGGCTAAATAGGTATTTATTAATTCATTTTCATAATTATCTTTGCTGACTACAGCGTGGCCTCAAGAATGATAAGGCAATAAAATAACATCAAACTTAAACCCTATCAGATCCTGGTCCTGGAATCTGGTGACGATGAGAACATAGACTACGATATACCAGCCGTACCAACTAAGGACTATCGTCCCATCCTCTGGAACTTTAGGACGGAGAGGAACGGGTACTCCTGTCTATCCAGGCCTGGAGGTAGCTGCGAAGTGAAGACCGGTAAGGTCCTTGGGGGTTCCAGCGTCGTGAACGACATGAAGTATACGCGAGGATCGAAAGTGGATTATGACGGATGGCATAGCACTGGTGCGTTGGGTTCTTTGGATTGGAAATATGAGAATTTATTGGAGTATTTCAAAGCCTCTGAGGATAATGGTAAGTTGTAAAATAACACCCAACAGTCACACATAGTCCTGATGCACAGTAAGATTCACCAGGTGGTAGGTCTCTCGTAGGGGCCGTCTTGGTAGGTACCACCGCTTTGTCTATTTCAGCAGTGTGTAAACGTTGTTGTGTTCGGGTTTGAAGGACATTGAAGAGACTTAACAGCGTATGTCTCAGGGTGATAAGCGTAGTTCAGTGTCATGCAGTATTTCATAATTCGAAGTTCTGGTTGGTGTTTATTCTGTTTATGGGCAAGCGTGACGCTAACCATCAGGCGAGCGATCTCCTCGGCTCTTCATTGAAAGCTAATAAAAAAAGATATTATTGTCGTGTGACGTAAGTATTACAAACTGGAGACATTCGGCTTTACACCAGCCATACTGACAAGAAATCAAACCAAAATGTTCAGTAGAATCTGTTTGAATTACTAATAAACAAAGAACAACAAAAAAATTGCCTATGTCGCTGCCGGTCAAATAAAATTGCACCTACTCCAAAGACTCCAAAGAAATTGTTATTTTTGACTTTTCAGTGTTTTTATTTGGAAGTCGGTATCTAAGTTTTGTTATTGAGTATTACGCTGCTATGAGATCTCAAAAAACTTTTGTTCCTACATTATATAATATTATTATTCTGTGGCAAAGTTCAGTGTTTTGTTCTCTCTGACGAACAAACAAGAAACCTATATTATTCATAATTCATATTGAATTTTGCATAACAATACTACAGTTCATATCACAAATGGATAGCTTCCTCAACTGCACATGCGTAAATACGCTCCTTATATTACCTATTATCGGATTTTATTTTCCTCTATCCTCAATTATAATTGATTTAATATATTGTAGTTACTAAGTATATGAGAATATGATTTACGTGATACTGGAAGTCTCTTGTATACCTACTTACATGATGTGGACAGGTTTTTTTTCAATAAATGTGCCGACTCAATCAGGGTATTGTAGTAATCTCTCTATTCTAAAAAAAGTAACTGGCGCCGCCGCCGCCGCTGCCAAAAGCTTGTCACGCTATCTCCTCCGAAACCTCTGGGGGTGTGGGGTCGAGACCGATACCAATCGATGCAGAATAATGTGGGGAAGAAAGTAAGATATTCGGCGGACTTTATTTTTATTTTATGTTTTGTGGAAAAACATGGGCAAAGCCCCTAGTATCACTAAAAAATAAGCTTTTTTAAATTAGTTCAAGTGACGAAACGAGTAGGTCGCTCGCCTTATGGTAAGAAGTAGGTAAGCACCACGCCTGCCCATAAACAGAAGCAACACCACACAGAACTTTGAATTACAAAGCACCACATACATTGGACTGCACTCGTCATCTCTAGACTTAAGATGTTAAGTCTCATAATGCCCAGTAAATTCACTGGCTTCAATGTCCTTCAAACCGGAACATTACATTACTTACACACTGCTGCTTGGCGGCAGAAACGGACAAAGCGGTGGTGCTAACCCAGAGGGCCTCGCGTACGAGGGACCTACCACCCTGTAAAAGCTTGCTATTGCGTTCCGAAGAGTGAGATTTCCTGAGACGCAAATCCGAATCACTTTCAAAGTTGGTAGTCGGCAACATATCCATGATTCTTCTGGCATTGTAGCGGTGGAGATCACTTACCATTACCTACTTGCTCGGCTCGGGGACCTACTGGCTCAATTGCCGGTCTACGTTTGGAAAAAATTTAGATTAGTACTCACACCGGGTCTTGAAGATTTGTAATGTTCTAAATTACAATTTGCTGTGCTCTTGGCATAATTAATAGTGCTGACGCAACAAATTTCCAAAACATATTAAGAGGGAATCTAGATTTATTTCCACGCAAAAGTTGTCAATTTTTAACCCACTTTATAATTTTAAATCTACACCATTTTTTGGAGTTGTAGCATTTTAGATAACGAATTTTTAAACTAATTCTAACCCCATATTCGAAACCTAAATAGATATGTGTTACGTTTCTAGGTGACTACGATGTACTCATGAACTCGTTCTATCACTCTCGAGGTGGAGAAATGCGTGTACAGAAGTTTAAATACGTCGACCATTACATGGAAGTATTTGCAAACGCCTTCGCCGAAATGGGCTTCAGAAACGTGGACATTAACACGAATGTACCTGAAGCTGTAGTCTTCAATCAATTTGCTGTTTCCAATAACACAAGATTGAGCACAAACTCAGCATTTTTGAAACCCGTCAAACATCGCAAAAATCTAACTGTTATGAAAGGGGCAACCGTAACTAAAATTGTTATTGATAAGCAAGAAAAGAATGTGGACGCAGTTCTTTATGAAATTGAGAAAGGAAAGGAAATACCTGCGTATGTCAAGAGAGAAATAATATTGACTGGTGGAGCTATCAATAACGTTAGATTATTACATTTATCCGGTATAGGACCGAGTGCAGATTTATTAAAGCGTAATATTACAATGTTGTTTGATCTGCCTGTAGGACAAAATTATCAAGACCAAGTGTCCACAGGTGGACTAGCGTTTATGCTAAACGATGTTGCACCAGTTACAGAGGATCAAGTTATAAAAGACTTCAAAACTTGGTTCCAAAATCGAAGTGGACCTTTAGCTTCGAGAGGAATTAATCAGGTCTCTGCTTTCTTACAGTTATACGAAAATACGAATGCGCCAGATGTAGAATTGGCTTTTGAAGGTAATTTCATTAGAAGTGATAAGTTTATGCTCACAAATATAAGTGTTCATGTAGCGGAAGAATCAAACCTTCCACTACCTTATTATAATTTAGTAAACATTCACCCAATTCTTCTAAGACCTAAAAGCAGAGGAAAGGTTATGCTCAATAAAAGAAATCCAAAATACGGCAGACCAGTGATCCAAGCCAACCTTCTCAAGGAAACTGAGGACCTGGATACCATTGTAGACAGTTTGGATATAGCTTTGCAACTTCTTGATACAAAAGAAATGAAAAAAGCAGAAGTTAAGTTCGCACCCCTGGATTTATTCCCCTGTGATCGATTGACTAACAGGGATCAATGGAACTGTATCACGCGACATTATACTAAAGCTATGGGGCGTCCCGTAGGAACATGTAGAATGGGAGAAAATATCACAGAGTCTGTAGTCGACTATCAGTTAAGAGTTCATGGAATCGAAGGGCTCCGTATAATTGACGCTTCAGTAATGCCCACACATGTGCGCGGAGGTATATTCGCTGCGACAATGATGATTGCAGAAAAAGGTGCCAAAATGATCCTTAAAGACTGGAAAGAAAACAAAGGTCATTACTTTAATAGATAACAACAATAGAATTTAGGGAAATATAATACTTTGTCAATACCAAGTAGTTTTTATTAAATCGCTTGCCTTTTCAGCTATCATTATAACCGGCGCAGCTGCGGAGCCTCTTGTAATTTTTGGCATTATCGATGCATCAACTACCCTTAAATTAGCTACCCCATATACTCTTAGATTGTTATCAACGACTGATTCAGGATCTTTAGCGGTTCCCATTTTACACGTGCCGGCATAATTGTGTAGTGGTGAGGAAAAATGTCTAATTATGCAGGACCAAAAATCTTCTGAAACACTCTCATGGTATTTGCATTCATTGTTCAAAATCGGATGAGGATCAAATTCAAATTCTGCTGATTTGAACACTTCTGTATCAAAAAGTCTTATTACTTCTCGTATTCCCTCCAGTAATTTTTTTTCATCAGTTGTGTCTTTTAAGAAATTTGGATAAATGAGCGGCTTTCCAAACACAGGATCGGTTGCATTCAGGACAACATGACCCCTACTTCTTGGCGTCAAAAGCGATATGCACATATCAATCCTGTCATAATACATATTGGAGTCGTGGCCTTTGAACCTGACTTCTATATCAGGAGTTCCTAGAACTTCGGATATACTAGATTCGATATAGGCAACAACTTGAAAATTTGCAGACAAAGGACCGATACCTTTGGTGTAATAATCAGTTATGTCTTTCATTTTTTCTGGAAACTTTGATACTGTTGCTGTTTTCGTCAATTTTATAACAGGTAAACATACAGATAAATGATCGTGAAAATTACTTCCCACAGGCAAATCGTAAAACACCTGCACACCTACATACTCTAAGTACTCTTTAGGCCCTAATCCAGATTGCATTAATAATTTAGGAGAATTGATGGCACCAGCACTGACTATAATTTCTTTTTTAGTTCTAACTCTTACTTTTGTACCATTTTTTATATATTCAACACCAACTGCTTGTACTGTATCTCTTACGTCTTTGAGTACTATTTTAGTAACAAGAGCTTCAGTAATAATATCTAAATTAGACCTTAGTTTTTTGACAGGTTCAATAAAGGCCGTAAATGAGCTTACTCTTTCACCATAATATGACATTGTCTGTATCCTCATAAACCCGAGTTGATTTTTGCCGTTGATATCCGTATAATTATAGCCTAACTCGTTAAAAGCACTTAGAAGTATGTCGACATTATCATCCACATAGGTATATCTTCCAACATCTAATGGTCCTTGTGTAGAATGGAAGAATTTATTCTTTGAAATGTCTTTGTCATAGTTTCCTTCAGAGTATTTGAAGTAGGGTAGCACTTGGTTGTAACTCCATCCCTCGTTGCCTACCAAAGCCCATTCATCATAATCAGCCGGGCTGCCTCTCATGTACGCCATGTCATTGATGGATGACGTCCCACCGAGCACTCGTCCCTGGACTACTTCGCAGCCCTTTTCCACGCGATTCAGGCAAAATCTAGAACGTGACACATCTGTACGATTGATGATTAAAGGTATAGGGTTCTGAAGACTCGTTGAAAGACTATCGGTTGAACAAAAATACTCTCTTTTATATTTAAAAACTATATTTTAAGTGTATTAGAAGCTATATTAATCGTATAAGTATTGTAATAGATTTTTTCACACGTGAGGCAATCAACGAATCTTATTTGGAGTTTTGTTTCAGGCTAAAACTCACCCTTTCTTAGGTCTCATGCTGTATTGCCAGTCTAATGTGGAGCCTTTAAACTCACTTGTCAAGCCTGGTATGAGCGCCATTTTTGGCTCCTCGGGGCCTGCATCTATTAACAGCACCTGAAAAATAATAACAACCTGATGAATCATTGTTGCGTTGTCGAACTTTAAGATAAATAATGGTGATATTTTCCAATCTAATCCTACAATTTTTTGTTGGGAAACTCGCAAGAGCTAATTTTATTTTTAATCATTATGTTTTGACTCGGTTACATTTTTTTAAAGTATTTATTTTTATCCTTAGGTTTTTGCTCACTACACAATATATGTGCCAACTGCCAAGATAACAAAATAATCTATTCGTATTGTGAATCTATTCATAGTTTGTTCAGCTAATGATGTCTTGCAGACATATATCTCTCTATTCTAAAAAAAAGTAACTGGCGCCGCCGCCGCTGCCAAAAGTTTGTCACGCCATCTCCTCCGAAACCGCTGGGGGTATGGGGTCGAGACTGATACCAATCGATGAAGAATAATGTGGGGAAGAAAGTAAGATATGTCTCATATTCGTCGGACTTTAAGTTTTTTTTTTATTTTATGTTTTGTGGAAAAACATCGGCAATACCCCTGTTTTTAAAATAAAAACAATTTGATCGCGGATATTGTATAAACCCGATTCCATCATAAACTAATAGTTTTTTATATCAATCATTAACCTTGGTTACAGTTTAGAGACAGTTGTACCACACCAGCCAAGCTGGCCTATTTATGCTGTGCCAAAAATTGGCGACCGCCCGGCACATTCGGAAGCACATACAATTAAAATGTCAGCCCTGTATTATCACTATAACAATCCAGTGGGACAGTTCCCACTGCTGAGTATGGGCCTCCTCTACTGAATGAGAAGGGTTAGGCCTTAGTCCACCTCGATGGCCTAAAGCGGGTTGGCAGACTTAACATACCTTCGAGATTGTTATAGAGAACTTCTCAGATATGGAGGTTTCCTCATGATGTTTCCTTTACAGTTACAGTAAGTAATTTAACAAAGAATACAATTGTAAGTTATAAAAGTCAGAGGTCGAATCTGCGACTGTCATCTCGGCAGTCCGTACCACTCATAACTCAATAATAATAAAGACATACCTTCCATTTCCTATTCTCTGACAATCTGCTAGCCAGAACACATCCAGCAGTTCCTCCGCCAACGATAATAAAATCGTATACCGGTAAATTGTCATCTTGCGTATTATCATTACCAGAAGATTTGTCGAAGTACTTAAACTGTCTATACTTCACTATGTCTATGTCTTCTTTAGATACTGCCTTCATTTCTGAGTTGATTTTCTTTTCATTAGTGCCAAAATAATCAGGTTCTGGAGCGATGTGACCGTACAAAGTGTGGACTAGAGATATTAGGAGTATAGCTGTGGGAGCACATTCTATTCTACCGTCACATATTTTGCATAGGTCATCGGTTACGTTCGATGTCATTGCATCTTTTTAGTCTTTCTTCCATTTATTTTAATCTTTTTTACTTTTTCTTCATTTATACAATCTTATCTAACTAGATTCATGTATTTTGTAGCACATTATTATTTTGTTATTCTAATACCTTGTTTATCAATACTTATTAAAAAAAATGTATTACCGATGTTATCGAGTAAAATATTTATTACAAGTTTTTCTTCTGTATTCAATTAAATAATTACGTCACACTACACAAAATTTAATGCCGCTCTAACACTTTAAAACGGTTTTGTTCTTTATTCGCAGTTGTTTGATAAAACACACAAACTATCTATTTTTAAATATCTTAGGCAGATTCAAAGGTTTCCGTCGCGACGTTCTCCCCCCGTTACCCAAACAACAATGTTCTGTCGGTCGTGTACAAAGAATATGTTGTTTACAAGCATTGTAAATGTTTATTTTGTACGCATTGTTTGGAGTTCCAGGAGATTTTTATTTAGTAGAACTCGTTTTGTTTACAGTTAGTTTTGTTTAATATATAAATGTAATATTAGCCTGTTATCGTCGAATGACTGTGTCTAGAAATTTATGGGCTCATTGATCTATTGAAAGAAATATGAGATGCAACAATATTTTTGTTGCTTGCAAAGTGGTAAAGGTTACGTAAATTTGCATTTTAAGAAAATTATACCTCTCGATGTGACAAGCACACAGTACCTACTTTGCAATTCAAAGTTTTATGTGGTGTTACAGGTTATCACTGTTTAGGTATGGCCAGGCGTGGTGCTAACCGTCATACGTGTGACCTGTTCCAGTATGAAACCAGCTCGATAGTACCATATATTATATTATCCAGTTTAATAGCTACATGTATAGTTTCAAGTTTATAGCTGATCGCGTAATTAGTTTGAAATCACACAAGCATTTGTCTCAGTGCGGGGATTGAACCCGCGGCCTCCCGTTTCACAGCCGAGTTCTCTCCCGCTGCGCCACGAAAGCAGTCATAATGATTGGCAAAGGTTTGGATAGTCCTATGAATTATCCTAGATGAATACAGAAACTATTTGTAATTTAAATGCGCGACCAACATCTTAGGCTCAAAACTAACCTCACCCGTGGTGGTACATTCTGCTGGTTAACAGACGAGGCGACGGCGAAACTTGGTTGCAGTGGCGGATTGTGGGGGTCAGACGGCGTGTCGCCTTACATTATACGAAATCCACTGTCAAATCATGATGAGAATGCAGACTCTGGCATAACGCCAAACAGAGAGATTTGTTTTTACAGAAACCATGTGACTCGCAAGTCAAACTCCAAACGTTTTCTCGAAATAAGTGAAAATTAAAATATTTATTGAATCCATAAAATGTTATCATTCATCATCATTTAGATTCACCTCCAGTTCGGAATGCTGTTTCGTTAAAGAAAAACGGACAAGAAACTCTAACGTTGCTCTATTCGAAATTCATTCACAATATTTGCACTACTATAATACAATTAATTTTGAATAGAGTTACAGCAGCTCAATTTATGCCACCGAGGAATATAATAAAGTAAAATAATGAAATTATAATGATTATTGCGCATGATTCTCATGAGTACGAAAAATAAATTAATACTGTGAAGATGACTATGAAATAAAACTAGATATAACAAGCAAAACAGTCTCAGCAGACCAGTCCACACAAGCAGCACCCGGTCACGAGTATGATGCATGTGCCAGCCATCGGCCTCCTCAACCATCTTACAGGGAAGTGACCGATCCGGCACACAACGTGACGTCGCAATGTGACTTGGTACATTTTAGCAAAACTGGGTCCAATTCTGCTTTCTGGACTGCTTCTGTTCAGTTGTAATGCGTACGCGTTATGACTGAGGCTGACGCTGAGGTCTCGGGTTCGATCCCGGATCGGTTAAAAGTTATATTGGAGTTTTCTATTACGAAAATGGTCAGAATCAGCTCGGAGTCTGGAATTGTATATGGCGATAGGCTCGCCTGATATCACATCTTGCGGCGGAGATACGCGCGGCGAAATGTGGGTGTACTGGTTATACCTCTGCCTACCCCTTCGGGGATTACAGACGTGAGTACGTATTTATATTTATTTATTTAACGGTGAAGGAAACTTCGTGCCGAAACCTGCACCTGAGAGAATCTTTTAAAAGAAATTCGAAGGCATTTGAAGTATATTGAACCGCATTACGCCAGGATGGTGGACTAAGGCCTAAACCCTCTCATTAATAGAGGCCTGTGCCCAGCATCGGGACGTATATAATACAGAGCTAGTTTTTTTATTGCATAGGCCGGCAAACGAGCCAGTGTGTCACCTGATGGTAAGTGATCTCCACCGCCCATGTACGCCCAAAATACCAAAAGAATCATGGGTGCGTTGCCGACCTTAAAGGAAAGGGATAATTAAGGGATTGGGAAGGGGAGGGGTTTTGGGCCTCCGGATATCTCACTCACCGTACGAAACGCAGCAGCAAGCTGCTACTTTACGCCGGTTTTCTGTGAAATAGTGGTAATGATCCGGATGAGCAGACCCATACATGCTGTAGACAAAAGTATCTACAGCGTGGCCCTACCACTCAAATTATTATTAGTAATAGTATTATAAAGAAAAAATCACCTAGTTTCTATTGCCTTATCCACTCGGCCTTAAGCTATTAAACAACAGCTACCTATATACTATTTCAACTAGAAATTACTTTATTGTCTAAGTAACACGTAGTTGATGAAATCGATAGTCGCCCACCACCTGCCAGGTTTCCATTACTTAATTGAAGTTATAGGCACAACGCAATGTCATTATAAATATCACGTCATACCAATCAGAGGGTCTAGCACGAACAACATGCGAAAACGTATTCGAATTGAAATGTCACAATTTGTTTGAGAAGTATATTTGAATTTGTTCTCGATTCGAATACTTAATCGAAAGTTCTTCGTGCTCACCTCTCAGAAGGCGCTATAGCGCTACGCTAAATCATATAGTAGGAAGCAGGGTATCCTACATCCTACCCTACTAATATTATAAATGCTAAAATTTGGATGTTTGTGAATTTGGATGTTTCCTAAATAAATCACGCCTTAACGGCTGAAGCGGATTTGGATACAATTTGGTAGACAGATAGACCATGACTTGCATAAAGGCATAGGCTACTTTTTGCCCCGGAAAAATATATTCATGTAGGCGGAGCCGTGAGCAAACCCTAGTAATTGTAGCATATTGTTTACTAGCGGTGAGTGGCAAGACGGAAGAATGGTTCGAAACCAGGCATACAATTGTGACCGGCTTTCTATAAAAATAAAAAATACACCCAACAGTCACACACATAGTCCTGACCCCATACTAGGTAAACCTGTATCGTGGGTATCAGGAACTACGAGGGTTGCTTCCGGTCCCACAACACCCAGACCCGAGACCAATATTTGTGGAGCACACAAACATTTGTCTCGGTGTGGGAATCGAACCCCCGGCCTCTCGCTTCGCAGCCGGCTACTCGCCCGCTACGCCACGGAGAATATGTTAAAGGTAAGAGTGAAGAGTAATTTCCTGTATAACTGAAGATTATTCATTATTTTGTATGCGCCAGAAAATAATACTACCCTTTTGTTAAACAAATTCACAATTACATACATACATACGCATTCACGCCTGTAATCCCCGAAGGGGTAGGCAGAGGTGTAACCAGTACACCCACAATTCGCCGACCGTATCTCCGTCCCTTATGTGATAAGGGGCGAGCCTATCGCCATACCGGCCACAAATTCCAGACTCCGGGCTGATACTGAGCATTTCGTAATAGAAAAAACCCAATACCACTACCCGACACGGGGATCGAACCCGATACCTCAGCGTTGACCTCAATCGTAACGCGTACGCATTACAACTGCGCCACCGAGACAGACACTTAACTTTTTTGTAACTGTTTTCGGTATAGGTAGTAATTTATTGATCTAAATATTTAAAAAATCTATTTATTTGGAAGATTTGTTAAGCCTAGTGTGCATAAGCCTTGGTTGTAAGCCAAAACCTATACGACAAATTCACCGCTGGTTGTTTCTAGAAGGTCCCGTCGCTGTCTCGGCCTCACGCTCTAAGAGTGCATAGAAATAATAAAATACATATACACATACAAATAACCTACACTCACCCCGACTCCGCCAGCTTCCGAAACAATTTTCCACAACTGCGCCACTTTAAAATCTCTGTTTTTTGCCGACTTATTTATTATTTGTGTTTTCTCCTTGTATTCCGATCGCCACTTTTTTCAGAAGACCAAGTTCTCTCCTTTTTCCCGCTAGAGAGCGCTTGCAGTAGCCGGCGTAACAATTCATCCAATCATTATATATTTCCTGTGTGTGCCTTCTCACACCGTGTTGGTGGCAGAGTCCCCAACCCCATAAATAGTTATAGAAATACGTTTTGAAATAAACTAATAGAATATTCATAATTTTAAATGCAACAAATGTGATGTATGTATGTGTGTACCGTAAATTCAATTGGCGAACTGTATCCGCTTCCTTCTTTGCTAAGTATAGATAATAAACACCTAGCAACCCGTTTTTAATTAAAGTATAACCCCGTTAGTTTATAAATGTCGACCTCACAATAAATTCAATTTTATAAATTACATATATCACCCAATTAACTAATATTTAGCATCATTATAAAGTGAAATACACTCACCACGTTTGACCCACGTAATGTCTCCATCACACGCGACATTACTGTTGTAAATATGTCATTATCCAAACAAATGTAAAGAGGTAAAGTTTGTGCGTTTGTTTGTTGTGAGAGATTACTCTCCAACTACTGATCTGATTTTGAAAATTCTTTTAAGAATTATCTCAGTGGGATAAGGTATTTTTTATTGATTTAAAAGTGATTTTTCAGTAAGAGAAATATGTTTACGCACCACGATCAAATACTATGCTACTTCTTATCTTATTAGTTTTATACATACACACAGGCCAGGCGGTACCGCGAGCGAAGCTAGTATGTTACAAATAACAACTTTTTTGATTAGTCGATTTATACACAATGACAGGATGTGGGGTTTCTCAATTATGTGTAATATATATTTTGGTATATTAAAATTATATGTATAAGTAAAGAATGTTGTGAGAAAGTCTGGTAAATTACAAATATATAATATGTAATGGACTTTTTTTTAAAAGGGGGAGATTCTTCATACGGGTAGTTTTTTTTTTCTTATTTTCGCATATTTATGTAGCTATACATCGATTTCTCCGCCAATTGTGGACGGATCTTATAAAAAAAAATCCATTCGATCGATTTTAGCTTTATTATTTTATTATATGTTTAAACCACACTGGCAGCTATTGAGCTGATGCGTGTGTGTCTTGTGATTTGGAGTTATTATCGAGTCTATTTTTAAAGCAATTTAATGTGGGTGCCATAACAACATTTTGAGGAAGTTGTTCCACTCTACGACAACACGGTTTGGTAAAAAGTGTTTCAAGGGATTTAACTTTGACCGTGTTCGACATAACTTTAGTGAATGCCCTCTCAAATGCTTATTTACATTGGGTGTATACAGATCTACAATCTTATTAACATTATAATAGTTATTCACGATCTTATATGTCTCAATAAGGCTGCCTCTCTGTCTGCGGTTTTCGAGAGTCGTGAGGTCAAGTTCGTTTAGCCGTTGATCGTACGACTTGTTTTTCAGTAGTCCAACCATTTTGGTTGCTCTCCTCTGTACGTTTTCAAGAAGTGCAATGTCTTTTTTAAAGCTTCTATGTAAATTTGGTTAAGATCTGATGATCTGAAGAAAAATTAAACTCCTTAATGGATAACAGCACAGTCATCGCAGTTGTGTTATTGTATTGGAATTTACATTCTATTATAACTATAGAACGAACCACTTCATCTTACACCTGCCCTTATTCCACTCGCAGTGGGGCTGGCGCAACGTTAACACATGTTACAGAAAGATTTGATTTGTAGTTTTTACGACGGCAACCTGCCTGACATCAGCTCCTCTGGGGAGAAACACCCAGACCCTGAACAAACATTTGTGGATCACACAAACAATGGAATCGAAGCCACTCTTCCACTGCGCCACGTGTTTCCTACAAACTATTGTAACAAAATTGAATGTTTTATACTTTTACCCTTTATATTAACCATGCGGTCGGCAGTTAAACCGATGTGGCTCACGCTAGTCAAATTAACAGCCATTTTAATTGTTATTACAAGCTTATGTGGGCTTTCGTGTACTGTTTTATTCACATGTTATATGATTATGATGTTACTATTTTATTCGCCTGTTGTAATGCGTACGCGTTACGACTGAGGCCGACGTAGAGGTCTCGGGTTCGATCCCCGGGTCGGGTAAAAATGATATTGGGTTTTTCTATTACGAATTGCTCAGTATCAGCCCGGAGTCTGGAATTGTGTACGGTATGGCGATAGGCTCGCCCCCTATCACATCATGGGACGGAGATACGCTTGGCGAAATGTGGGTGTACTGGTTATACCTCTGGCTACACCTTCGGGAATCACAGGCGTGGATGCGTATTTTTTTATTCACCTGTATGAGACGAACACGTGACCCAATTCCTTAATCATCTCTTTCCTTTAAAGTCGGCAACACGTCCATGATTCTTCAAGTATTGTGGATGGTCATGGGCGGTGAAGATCACTTACCATCAGGTGACCCACTTGCTCGTTTGTCGGCCTCTGTTTTAAAAAATCATACGAATGACAGTCTAATGGTTATAATAATTTATATTAGACAATATACAACCAAATAAATGAATACTACAACCTTCCTAAGATATTTAAATGTCAGAGGAAAAATCATGAAAATGGAATAAGTAGATTTTCAGAAAATCGCGGATATACATTCTTACATGTCCACAAAGATACCTACATAGCGGACAAACACGAAACCTTCTTTTGTTAATTGGTTAAAATAAAATAATATAAGGCTTGTGTTCGAGGCGTTTACCCTTAAATGCCTATTTTGGCATATTCCCTTTTATACTTGTTCTGGATTAATAATATCGCATTAAACGAAACATTATAAGGGAAATAACGTCATAATTATCTTTATCTGTAATAACATTTATATATGGAAATACACACCCCTTTTCCGCCCTCAACAATTCCTTTTAATTTGTAGAGGGAACGCATTTATTCGATACAGCGCCATCTGTGATTAGTAATAAGACTTTTTACTCGTTTTAGTTCAGCTATCGCCCGCACCGGGCCAGTGGCGTCGTAAAAGTTAACAACCAGGCTTAGTCATATGCAAATAGTATTGGATTTGAATTTATTGTTGCATTCGTTTCGATGTAACAGAACGGGGAAATTTCATTTTATTTCTGTTTCTGAAATTACAATGGTCAAACGAAGTACCTATGTATGATAATTTTATTGGTATAATAAGTTTATAAAGGATTCGAAACGTTCGTACGATTTAGTTCGTATAAAGTGGCAGTGTAAGTGGCCACTCTGTATAATGTATGGGTGGGCCGGTTTGACCGGGGTAGTACCACTGTCCTATATAAAAACCGATGTGAAGTATCAACTTACACGCCATCCTGATTCCTCTGGTATTGTGGATACCCAGAGGCGGCGTACAGTTATCTACTATCAGGTAACGCAATAATTCGCTTGCCAACCTTTGCTAAAAATAAATAAAATTGTTTCAGTTAAAAAGTGTCACTATAAACATCATATTGCACATGTGCTTACCTCTTCGACGACACAGGCGTGAGCTTAAACATATATGTAGAAATACGTTATTGTACTAGCCAGTAGGATACGCCAGTTACGGCATGGCGTTGGAAGCTGGGTGCTCTCTGCTGGCATGCACTTTCTACAGATTGTCGCGTAACTGCACAGTGGGGCGAAAACAACATAAACGGGACAAAAGAATTTGGGAAGAAAACTCGTATTCTCCCTTCCTTGGGCTAAAGTTTATCTAGCACATTTTTTTTTATAGCATAGGCAAAAAAAAACTACAAGTATTTGTTTTAGTAGTAGAATTATAGTACAACTTTCACGGCACAGTTTTTTGGGTAATTGTGCAATTGTAAGTCGCTGGTTCGATTCTTCTATCAGTTTCAACATTTGTGTCCCGTGAGTATTTGATTTGACACTGGTTTTTTGATCAAAAATTCGTTTATAACTTTTGATACATATGCATACTTAAGCTCACGTCTATATCAGGCGATAGGCAGAGGTGTAACAAGTACATCCATGGTTTGCTGATGATAGATGATAACATTCACGTGGATGAAGCCACGGGCAAAATCTAGTAAGACATATACATACATGTTTACAAGTGTTTAGAGTTACACCCAGAGTGTATTAAAAAAACCATAAGTTCATAGGCAATTACCTGACTATTTTTAAATTACTATACTTTAGACACAGTGAAGCAGTCCAATATAGAATCCAAAAAAGGTAAATATTAACATGAATTTTTTTTTAAACACAAAAAACTTGATTACATTTTGTTTGTCTACGCAATGGTTATCGCAAATTACATCTAATACATTTTTGTATTACATTCTAATTGAGACCTCTAATATATTCATCATAATAGAAAGCATCATGGTGAGCTCGAATATATTTTGGGCCTCCGGAAATCTTATTTACTGTGTGAAACTTTACTGTAATCTGACATTTTGCGTCGGTTTTTTATCAGGCAGTGGCTGTACCACGATTGAGTCATGCTGTTTATACTGTAGATAAACAAAATTTGTAAGTATACAGCGATCAAGTAATTCGACAAAGAACTAAAGTAATCTACATAGCTTGCCAACAAGCTGAAGTGGCATTGAGAGCTGGTCCTATAGCACGAGGAAGCGATAATCGCTAGTGTATACGGGTTCTTGAGTGAGACCGCGTTTAGGTTAACGTAGGATATGCGGAAAGCGGCGGGCAATATTTGGATGCAAAGAGCCAAAGACTGAGCTCACTAATATGCATTAAGAGAGGTATATGTGCAGTAATAAAAGAGTATAGACCGGTAATGATGAATGAATACAGATAATATTTAAAAAAAAATGCTGATTAAATTGTCCAAATACCTTCAACCCACTGTGCGTATTAAGAAAGAATCTCGGCGCGGTGCGCTTGCCACTGCATAAGAATTTGCGTGTACTGTTCACTCATTTAGTCTCACTACACTTTCATTACATAGAAAATAAAATCGAAATGGTGGAAAGTGATAATCAATTTCCACTTTCCGCAGAATCGGTGAAATTGTGGGTTTTTTTAACTGAATATTGAGATGAGCAGGTCACACGGCTGATGTTAACACCTCTCCATAAGAATAGCAATAATATCCGGATCTTGGAAATACAGAATGCAATGTATGGTAATGCACTCCTTATACCATTAAATTGAATAAATAAATAAATAATAATATGAATAATTAATAAATCAGGATAGAACTGTGGAACAGGGAGACCGGTTAAGTCTAGTTGGTAGATCTTACTTTTTACAGGTGGTAGGTCTCTTGTATGTGAATGCGGTTCTTACCTCAGGGAACGATCTGCTCGTATCGTCATTCAAGGACATAAAATATTTAAGAAATGAAGTAGAAAAGAAACATTATTAATATATTAGAATCGTCTTCTCGCTTCGTTGGTCGTTGTAAACCGAGGTCCTGTGTTCGATTGTAAGATCGGGAACGTCATTTAATTCATACTTACAGTACTGACAGTTTAAATGTTCACTTGAATTGTTTATTATTTGAATATAATTACTAAGCAGGATAGGATTTCTTGACAAAAACTAAGATAAATAAATAATCGAAGAGTTAAATTACTCAAAAATTTGTTCGCTCGAATACGGCCTTTGCTTATGTTCAATGACATTAAATATAAATAACGGACTTAAAAACTGCATTCAAATGTTAAAATCACAATGGCGCTACAGATATTATAAAAGTTAATTTCTTCTATCCACCGGATAAAAACCTGAACAGACGGACATAAATCTCCATAGATATGATGTATAATGGCACATAATTCTAGGGTCCCACAGACCCCGGGCGAGGGAAAATTGGGCCTGACACAAACTGGTTCTTAAATTCGGTGGTTGGAATTTCTGTTCTGGTTTCTATATTAAAATGTACGGCTCTCACACGCAATGTCTGGCCATTCGACAAAATAAATGCATGAAATATAAAATGCTATGTTCAAAAGACCTGAGTTTCTTAGACCAGTGACCATTTCCGAAGCACCATTATAGCCTTAACAGGTACTATTATTTTAATTTATTGATGACGTGTAAAAGAGCCCGTTGTAAACTATTTGAAAATCTTTTTATTTTTATTAGATTCTGTTAAGAACAAAATGAATATATCACAATAGCGAGCGAGTGCTACAGAAATTGATGTCGGGAGTTCTAACCCAACCCCCAGTGGATAGACGTCTGACTCGTGTTAGTTAAGTGTTTATTCATTATTAATTATCGCTCTTTTTAATGTTGAAGGAAAACATTTAAGGCCCGTTCAGCAATTTAGTAATATACAATACAGAGACGTTAGTATTTATGAAGGCCAAGACAAATCATGTATGTAAATTTAGTCATTAAATATTGACCACGTTCACTGGTAATTGGATGGGTAATCAGTGTTCTGAGATTTGATGTTTCGGGTCTTGAGCAAACATTAAGCGCGAAATTATAGTGTATATATCATAATTGTATCTACATAAAAAAATAAAGTAATTTTCTACAATAACTTTTGCTATCCATCAATAATCATATAAACTAGAGGAATAAGAATAATCATAAATTTAACTATGCTTAAAAACGGACTTCAAATGCAATGTTTTTTTTTCGTTGGGGAGTTTCCAATTTTTCCCTCGTACTCATCAGGTTTGAACCAAATTTATAATAAATAACATCCAATAGTTACATCACAGTATTTCTTACACACATAGTTGACATCCTCAGTGGCGCAGGAGACGAGTAGTCGTCTATGAAGCTAGAGGCCGCGAGTTCTATTCCCGCAATGAGACAAATATTTGTTTCGGGTCTGGTAGTGTTTTTTCTCCAGAGGGGCTGACGTCAGGCAGACAGCCGATCGTAAAACTACAGACCAAATCTTCCTCTAACATGCATGTTGCGCCATAGGCGAATAGGTTAAGGGCAGGCTGAAGAAGAAGAAATACACACACAGTCCTGTCTTCATAGGAAGATACAATTACGTCGTTTTGTGTTTATCAGGAACTACTCGTATGAAAGACATTCGGTCTCACAACACCCAGATTCGAAACAATTATTTTTGAATCACGCATTTATCTCAGTACGGGGATCGAACTTACGGTATCTGTTACACAATTAGCTGTTTGCACACTACACCATAAAGCCAGTAAATATGGGTACCTTTCTCATGTCCCTATCGAAGTATCGACTACAAAGAGAATCATTTCATCATTATTTAAATCGTTCATCAGTTAAAAACGTTCTACATTTGGCGAAGATGTCGCTAACTCCTAATGTAACTACTTCGCGAGATCATTTTTCTGTTATATGTTGTTTAAAAATAAAATTACGATGTTATGATCTCTCGTTTAAATCGGCGATAAAATTATCAATCTATCGACCCTCCTCAATTCAAGCTAGAGGTTGTAGAATGATATTCCCATCATTATCTACGATCTGTTATTGTTCGGTGCCTATAAACGTTGCCCCAACATTGTGTTTCAACTTTTCGACAGTTAAAACGATGCTATTAAAATCAACGACTATTTTTAACCAACTTCAAAAATTAGATTTTTAGGTCAACTTTATTGTTTTATATAGGTATGTTATCTCCTGACTCTGCTGATGTTTAATGTATGTTCTGTTCGAGACTTTTTTCTATGGATGAACGTGGAGAAAGCTGGATAAAATGCTTAGTGTGTGGGCAGATTATGAGTGTGCTGGTCCGGAATTTAAATACTTGGATCTGTGACTTTTGCAAGTGAATTAAGTCACTTCTTTCATTTATCATAACATTTTATTTGCATTTATTTGATCTCATAGATATTTCCGTCTATTTTTGTTAATGATTGTTGTTATTCCATATATGGGTACCTATTCCATATTTGGTTACTCATTTGTGATTTCTTTTTGTGTTAGATTTTCATTTGATTACTCATATATTTGATTAAACTGTTAATTACTACAAAGAAATATATGACTGATTAGTAATAACCTTAAACTGGTTTAATTTTTATGTTTTTTTTTTATATTTAAAACAAAATGGTATTCCATATTTGGTGACTTTCCTCTACTTATTTGTTGGGTCCGCCCGCACGGCGTGAATGTATTCTTCCAAGATAAAAAGTAACCTATGCCTTCATCTCGGTCATGGCCAACCTGTGTGCCAAATTTCATCCAAATCTATTCAGACGTTAAAACATGATAGATTACCAACATCCAAATTAACAAACTCACAAATATTAAAACTTTCTCATTTAATAATAGTAGGATAAATTCACCAATTATTTTCTTTACGAAACCTCATTAAAATAGGATGCGATTCAAAGATTTGAACCTAGTTCAAAAGAATACCTTAAACAACCTAGCCACTCGTGAAAAATGTACTCAAAAAAACCTAATACAAATCCTGCATTGAATATTATGCAGTTATTAAAGACTCCTATCAAACACTAGATGGCGCTATTTTTAATTCAATACACCGTACGGCGATGCAAGTGTAAAGCGAGGACGACAATCATCCATCATCGATTCCGCACGGCTGTCACCAGTCGGCGGCGTGCCGTACAAAACACAGAATTAACGCTATATAATAACTACTACTGGGAAGACCATGGTTTAGTAATAGTATCGGATAATTGCCGGACTGTAAGACAAGGGGATTCAATGTCTATTGAACCGAAACAACGGTGCTTATATACTGTTGCTAGTTAAAAATAGGAAATAGACAAAGCCGTGACAAAAAATGGAAATAAGCAGCCTTATTCCTAAGAATCAGTGTTACTCACGACGACTAACACCACCTCCTTATTGCGCCTGCTCTTATCCCACTCATAGTGACCCTACAACATTATTTTAACACATGTTACAGAAAGATGTTGTTTGGGTTGTAGTTTTTGCGATCGGCCACCTGCCTGACATCAAGCCCTCTGGGAAAAAAACACCCAGACCCGAAATATATGTAAAAGAATGAGGATTAGGAATGGGGTTTCGGCCTCCGGAAATCTTACTATGTTATTTAGAAATACGCTGTCATAAGTTCTAATATTTAGATCCCAGTGCACAGATCATGTATAATATCGTAGATATTGTGGTATAGGTATTATTAGGTCAATAAAATTTTATCCGTGCTTCTTAGTCTGGATTAGTCTGGACGTTGAATCAGCCAGGACATGAGTCTGTCCTTGAGAACTTCGTCGACATGGTGGCCCTACTCGCAAGTTCTTTCCTATGTGAAAAATTAATTTAGTTTTAATATCGGCTGCCGGTGAAAGGTGTAATGTACCGTTATGATAATGTTTAAATTGCCCTGCTATTGATTATTATTTTGACATGTTCTATTAATCTCGCGTAGAGTTTATTATATAAGGATTTGTTTTTATTAGTACCAAGCTTCGGTACAAAGTTAATAAGCAAGGCAATATTGGTGGATGTTTTTGCTTAGCTTGACCTTTTGGCTGGAGGAGAATTCATGTATTTTTGTAGATTTTTTTTGTTTAAATTTTTGTCTTGAGTCGGCCGGCTCGATTGGGTTGTTACCACTGTCTCACGGTAACTCGACGGGAAGTAGCAACTTGCTGTTGCGTTTCGTATGATGAGAGTATCCGGAGGCCCAAATACCACCTACTCTTTCCAATGTCTCTCGTAGTTCATGGTACCCATGACACAAGCCTCCTATTTTTATAGCTTAGGCCGGCAAACGAGCAAGTGGGTCATCTGATGGTAAGTTATCTCCACTGCCCATGTACGCCCTGAATACCAAAAGAATTTTGGGCGCGTTGCCGACCTTAAAGGAAAGGAATAATTAAGGGATTGGGAGGAGGATTTGGGCCTCTGAATATCTCACTCACCATACGAATCGCAGTAGCAAGCTGCTACTTTACGCCGGTTTTCTATGAGACAGTGGTAACGAGCCGGCCCATTCATGCTGTAGACAAAACAGTCTACAGCGTGGCTCTACCACTCAAAGCTTCTCGTATCTTTTTAACAAACCTTCCCCCTTTTTAAATGCTGTATCATCGTAATACACTGCGGCTTTGACAAAGCACGCATGCTCAGGTAGCTGTCGCGGCCCGAGGCTGCTAATTAGCGGTCCCGGGTTCGACTCCCGATCGTATCGCGGTGTTGCGTGCACGCCGATTACTGTAATGTTTTGGTTTTGTTTCTTTGTTAATAGCTGTATTGTGTAGTCAGTGCTCTGCCAATATATTTATACATACATACATACGCATTCACGCCTGTAATCCCCGAAGGGGTAGGCAGATGTGTAACTAGTACACCCATATTTCGCCGAACGTATCTCCGTCCCACGATGTGATAGGGGGCGAGCCTATCGCCATACCGGACACAAATTCCAGACTCCGGTCTGATACTGAGCATTTCGTAATAGAAAAGCCCAATACCACTTTACCCGACTCGGGTATCGAACCCGAGACCTCAGCGTTAGCATAATCGTAACGTGTACTCATTACAACTGCGCCACCGAGGCAGTCGATTTTCATTCAAATAAATATTTGATTCAAATATTTTAAAGAAATATTCCCATGTAGCAGAAAAAACAATAAATTCAGCATTTTTACGCAATGTCCGGCGGCGCATCAATTTCGCATTAACATATATAATTGAATAATAACGTCCGTCCGCTACATGCGTGTGGCCTATCATTGAGATGCAGCGCACTGCCATGCTGCAGTAATCGAATCAATTATACGCTACATTAACCACGCCAATGTCGCAGGCAAACCGCCATTTAAGGCTATTCGTCATGTATCTACATGAAAATTATATGATGGCTCTAATAGTCATTAAACATTAAGTCGCTAACTAATCACAAGTTAAGTGATTTACATTAAGTCGATAAGTAATCATAAGTTAAGTGATTTTTTTGCGCGACGTAGAAAATAGGAGTCAATTTTAATTATTCACACGGTTATTGACTGCCTCGGTAGTTGTAATGTGTACGCGGTACTACTGTTGTGCTGGAGTCTCGGGTTCGATCCCTGGGTCGGGTAAAACTGATATTGGGTCTTTCTATTTCGAAAAGCTCAGTATCAGCCCGGGGTCTGGAATTGTGTCCGATATGGCGATATGCTCGCCCTCTATCATATCATGGGATGGGGATAAACTCGGCGAAGTGTGGGTGTGCTGCTTGCAACTCTTGCTTTTTTTATAAAATACGATTTAATACTTAGGTACTTGGCAACACGAATTTTGGATTACACATTACTGTATTGATACACTGCCACTCCGAGCCATTTTTTTTAAATAGTGTTAACGACTAGACGTGCAGGTCGCTCGCCTTATCCCACTCACAATGGGGTCGGCGCAACATGCTTTTTTAACACATGCTACAGAGAGATTTGGCTTGTAGTTTTTACGACCGGCCGCCTGCCTGACATCAACCCCTCTGGGCTGAAAACACCCAGACCCGAAACAAATATTTGTGGATTACACAAACGTTTTGTCTCGGTGCGGGAATCGAACTCACGACCTCTGGCTTCACAGCCGTATACTCGCCCACTGCGCAACGGAAGCTTTCTAGCTGTCTGGCTATCTTTATGTTCTAGTTTCTATGTATTTCAGTGAAATACAGAAAATGCAATTGCAAGGTGGAAGGTCCCTCGTATGCGAGAGGCCGGCTGGGTTGGTACCACCGCTTTGTCTATTTCTGCCGCCAAGCAACAGTGTATAAGCACTGTTGTGTTCCGGTATGAAGGACATTGAAGCCAGTGAAATTACTGGGCATTAGGAGACTTAACACCTTATGTCTCGGGGTGACGAGCGCAGTCCAGTGTCATGCAGTGCTTTGTTATTTAAAGTTCTGTTAGGCGTTGCTTCTGTTTATGAGCAGGTGTGGCGCTTACCATTAGGCGAGCGACCTGCTCGTCTCGTCATTCAAGCTAATAAAAAAAAGAATGCCGAGAATGGCGCTTACCGTTCCGGTTGAGGAATAGCAAATGACGGCAGACCAGTGCTGCCAACTGTAACATAACAGCGCTGTGCTTCCGCTGCGGGCGGAATCACAAACCACAGACCCACGACCACAGAGAGCAGCATGGCGACCTGCGGTTAACGTTGGCAGTATTGCCGCGGTCTCTTTTAGGGTTCAAAATCGAAATAAAAATGTTTATTAAGCAGCACCAGGGAGCCTCGGAGGCGCAGTTGTAATGCGTACGCGTTGCGATTCAGCTAACGTTGAGGTCTCAGGTTGGATCCCCGGGTCGAGAAAAGTGGTATTAGGTTTTTCTATTACGAAATGCTCAATATCAGCCCGGAGTCTGGAATTTTTGCACGGTATGGATCGCCCCCTATCACATCGTGGGACAGAGATACGCTCGGTGAAATGTGGGTGTACTAGTTACAATTCTGCCTACCTGCCCTATCGGGGATTACAGGCGTGAGTGCGTATGTATGTATTAAACACCTAGTTTTCGTTTGCGGCTCCGCCCGCGTGAAAGGCTTTTCCCAGGATAAAAAGTATGCCTATGCCCTGCCCTATGTCGTAATCCAGGTCATGGTCTACCTGTGTGCCAAATTTCATCCAAAACCGTCTCAAATGTTGCAGTAATATGTTTAGCCTTTGTGCTTAATTTTATTTATACCATACCCCGCTAAACGCGTAAGTGGTTCACCTAATGATAAGTGATGCACCGCCCACAATACCAGAATAATCATGGGCGCGTTGACAGAATTATAGTGGAGGGAGATTTGGGCCTCCGGATATCACACTCACACCGTACGAAACAAGGCAGCAAGCCGCTACTTTACGCCTGTTTTCTGTAAGTCAGTGGTAACGACCCGAACGAGCCAGCTTATTTGTGCTGTAGACAAAATTGTCTACAGCGAGGTTCTGCCACTCAAAAAGTCTCATAGTACTCAGCTATCTGCAGTTTGTAGGTCATATATTTTAATTTTGATATTTTTACCATAGTATTGTCGGTTGAAACTTCAAGATGACCCGTAGATTAACGGTCGGCTCTCACTGCCGACCCTTATAAGGCTTGTCTTTGTTGCTGCGAGTGACCATTACCATGAAGTTTAAGTACAGAATATTTAAAGGCACGCTATTAGTTACGTTAAATCTCATTGTAATGATAATCACTGCAAGTCATCGCCAAGAAGAGTCAGTTGTCATTTATGAAATTGCATTCGATTTAGCACTATAACACAATACATACATACGCACTCACGTCTGTAATCCCCGAAGGCATAGGCAGAGGTGTGTAACCAGTACACCCACATTTCGCCGAGCGTATCTCCGTCCCATGATGTGATATGTGTGATATGTGATGTGGGGCGAGCCTATCGCCATACCGGGCACAAATTCCAGACTCCGGGCTGATACTGAGCATTTCGTAATAGAAAAACCCAATATCACTTTATCACTATAGAATAGAATAGAACAAGTATAGATCTAATAGCTCACGTAAAGCACTTTTACTTTTAGACAACCTCCGTGGCGCAGCGGACGATAAACCGCCTGCGAAGCGAGAAGCCGTGGATTCGATTCCCGCACCGAGACAAATGTTTGTGTGATCCACAAATATTTTTTTCGGGTCTGGGTGTTGTGGGACCGCAAGTCCCTCGTAGTTCCTGATATCCACTATACAGGTTCACCTAGTGTGGAGTCAGGACTATGTGTGTGATGGTTGGGTGTATTTATTTATTTTATAAGTTGTATTCTTGATCTAAATCTCGCGTCTGACGCTTGGCGTGATCATCGTAACTCTGCCTTTAGTCTTCTAAGCTCCATAATCTCATACAATACTTTTATTTTACCGTCTCATAATGCTATCAGATACGCGTTAGCTATTCACCATGACTATCTGTGGAACATTTTGAATTGCAAATAGTATGTGTCAAATTATACGGCGCTTGGTGTCACCTTGTTGTATCTAAAAACACTAAGTGTAGCGTTTATAGGGCTACGTGTGGGTAGGTTAAGTTAGAAGATCCGGGCGATTAAATGTTATGTATCTTCTTCCATTTGCCCTAATCCCTCGAAGTGAAGTCGGAGCAGCATACTATTTAACATATGTTACAGAAACATTTGGTTTGTAGTTTTTACGACCAGCCAACTACCTACTACCAAACTATCTACCAAAATATTTGGGGATCAATCGTTTTGTGTCGGTGTGGGAATCGATCCCGCGTCATCTAGCTTCATAGCCAGCTACTCGCCCACTGCGCCACGGAGGCTGTCATGATGCCATGATGTGAAATTAAAGTTTGAAGATAATTTATTGTCATTTAAAAGTTACCCACGCTTTTCTAATTGAGGGGTTGTTCTAGTATATTAGTATTAATATTTGCACACCAGCGGGCTTCGCATATGCAATACGACATATCTCAGAGAGATAATTACCGACGACAAATATCTCGAGTAAAATGTCAACATTCGATAAAATTACGTCGTCACGTTTGGGTTCGAAGACAAAATATCACAGAAAGGTCGAAAGTAATTTATCCCTACTTTTGAAATTGAGTATTCTATGCAATGTTAGCTTCGATAGACGTATAGAGATAACCAGATATAAATATTTATTCAAAGCAAAACGAGTCAACAAACCATGAAACGAAATAGTTTTGTTAATCATGTAGGCAAATAAAATAGCGCTTATGACAAGTCAGTACAAAATAAAGAAACTTATGTATAAAACTCATATCAACTAATGTATACATAACATATATATCATCAAAATACACTTGGCTACTATAAAATTTACTTTTTTTTTATTAGCTATAAAAGGCATAACACAGAATACAATCATACAAGTAATATAACTTAAATATTATAATTTTATGTACTATAATTTTAGTCTTGCTAAACATATGCCCTAATAGAATAACAGTGCGGAAATGACAAACTAAGACAAATTAATTAATACTATTATCTCGTATATCATCTTGTATTGCATATGCTAAGCCCCCAGAACTCTGTCTCTCATCCCTTGCACCGATCCACACTCAGAAGCAAGTGCGAACAAGTTTTTACACATAGCAACTTTACGATGGTAACACCTCTCACTCTCTCTCACACTCGCGTTGCCCGTCGCACTTTTTATGTCGGCGAAATTATCAACTCTGTAAATGCCTGCATGTTTTAAATGTTGCAAATCTAGTGCTTGTTGTTTTTGTACTAGGATTTAGGGCTCCGTACGCCTAGGATATCAAATGAACCCTATTACACAATATATGCCACCGTCTGTCTGTCTGTCCCACCTATAACGAGCTCTATCTTATGGGCCGTTAGATATCCATGTGATGTTTTCACAGTATATGTGTAACTATGGCAAATTGCTTAATAAATAATCTTCTTTCTTTCTGCCTGGGCTTATCCCGTCTTAAAGCCAGGATCCGCATTTCCATGATGGTTTGACGGTGTGATTTGTATGCTGGGCGACTCGCCGTCTGACCCCTACAACCCGTAATAGAAACCAGCAGGCCAATTCTCGTAATTTTAAATGTTCTCAATATCATTCCGATGTAGTCTCAGCGTCAAGAAAGTTGCAAATGGCATTCTCTTAAACCAATAATCTTCTTGACGCTGAGACTAGATCGGAATGATATCTTGAACATTTAAAATTACGAGAATTGGCCTTCAAGTCTCGCCATTGCGTCGTCCGTTAATCAGCAGAGTGTACCACATGCAGGTTAGTTTGGCTTTGGGCCAGTATGCTGGTAGCCCACTTACACTCCTTAACCGATAATAAAAGAACAAAAAGTAAAAAAATAAGGGTTTGGGTACGGAAGCCTCCATGCGCAAGGCCGACTCGCACTTGACCGGTTTTTAGTGATCTATAAAGATTGTTTACTAGTATGGACGCCATATTAGAAGATATTAAATAAGACTGTAGATATAAAGTACTAACTACTCTCTTTACTATTCTTAAGTCATCTACTCCTTCTTCTTACTTCTTAAATTAAGGTATTTGTAAATGAGTCTTGTTACTTGAATAAATAAATGATTATTATTATTAACTCCCTACTTTTAGTACTTAGGTTCAAACCACGACAGAAATCTTCGATCATCAAATAATGTTCTTCTTGAGTGTCCCTCTCACAGAACTGACTTCGTTCACTCTTCTTTTCCGGTTCAATCTATACTCTTATGGAATTCGCGCCCTCTTGAAATCAGGATGTCCACCAACCGTTTTACATTCAAGTTGAAAGTTCGGGCATTACTGACCAGACAAGTGGCAGATTCTCTTCACTAGTTTTTATTGTATTTATATATTAATATTTATTTATAATATGTATTCTATAATGTATATATTACTCTATATTCGGTTTTCTTTTATTTTAAATCTGTTATATAGACCTACTTTGTTTTCTAAATGCATCACCCAAGGTCGACTGGTAGAGAATGCCTTTGGCATTAAGTCCACCTTTATACATTTGTATATAAAGTTAAATAGATAGATAAAGTACAAGAAAGAAATGTGACTAAATATTGTGGGAGATTACATTAGTAAGTGACATGTTGCTAACGTTTTTTTTTTATTTTGTTACAGGTAAGATGCAGTTATTATTAGGAGAATAGAGGTTTGTAAGTTCACGTTGTTATCTACTATTATATATGTTTGTGATTTTGTATGTTCGTCAGTTCATCACGCAGCAACGGTAATGGTTTTGTATGAAATTTGGTTCACAGGTAGGTTCCTCGATTAGGACAGCTACTTTATAACCTGGAAAAGGCTATTCACGGGGGAGGAGCCGCGAGCAAAAGCTAGTTTACGATATTTTCAACCGACTTTAAAAAGAAGGAGTTACTCGTTTTACGCGTCGTCTCTGCCATATGTGGACCGATTTTGATAATGCTTTATGTGCTCCATGTAGTGGTCCCAGATAAATTTGGTTTAGATCTGATTTATGGTTCTCAATTCGACGAGTATATTTGTTTTGGTTTTATATGTGTAGCCAAATATGGAGACACATAGCTCTACCAAATATGGAGCAATTTGTATGATTCTTCTTTCATTTTTATGAGTATAGGTATATATCTCAAAATTGGTTCCATTTTAATTTATGTACCAATTTTAAGGATTATTTCACAAAAATAAAACCGACTAAAATAACTAATTTTGATTGATAATTTTTTCGTTGCTTTCTATCTATAAAAACCATTAAATTGCAACGTAAAAGTTATTACAATAAGTAAAATAAGTCAAACGTTTGTTCATTTTAATTCTAAAATGAATGAACCAGAGGCGATAAAGAATCCTTTGCATATTACAACAAAATTAATCTTAAAAATAACGCAAAAATAAATTGCAAACACGCTCCAATACTACTCACTAACAAACGACATTATAAATCAAGTACCCAGCACATACCAACATATAAAAATGTACCGCTTCCCAATAATGTAGAGACCTTATTGTAATTCTGATATAGTTCGAGATAAACGTGTTTTATAAAGAACCAATGCTTTTGCACAGTGGAAAACGCATGGATTTTTTAAGGTATTTAGATAGTTAATAAGATTGGATGGTTTGCTTGTTGTTAACTGACATACTTAATGTTATTAGTCGTTTTTGGGTTTCGTAACCAAAGGCTTCTAACAAAATCACTAAGCGTTACGTCATCTCTGTCCGTCTGTCTGTCTGTCCTACCTTTAAATGGCTCGCTGTTCGTAGTATCCTCAAGCCTGGAGCACTGGTTTTACTGGTGCTCCTACAGTATGCCCCTTTCCAATCTTGCAAACATTTTTGTTGCTCTACTGAACCTAATAATGACTCCCAGCTTTACATGCTGTAGTTAATCTATGGTGATCTGGTCTTGGAGACGTCTTCTGAGAGTCCTGTGAACAACTAAAATAACCAACATCTCTATACTGAAGGAACTCAATCTTGACCGCGCAAACTCCTGTCTTCTACCTACCTGCATCGAGTACTCCAATACTTTGGATATGTTGTACAAAGAACTGATAATATGGAAAAGCTCATAATAACAGGGAAAATAGAAGGCAAAAGACCAAGAGGAAGAAGCCCGTAACGATGGTCTGACTTGGTGTCGAAACAGCTTGAGACACCAGACAACGTTGCCATCCATAATGGAGAAGGACCATTAATATAATCCTTGCACGGAGTCACGATCCTCAACAATTAGGGAATGATAAAGGAGTATGAGGAATTGATCTTTTCCTATTCTGTCCGTTCCCAGTAGTGGCCACCTTGGCTAAGAGTACATTGGACTTTCTGACAGAAAATGGAGACTAGTCTCCTCCTGTCCATATTCCAGGCATGAGGAGTCGTCGTTCTTGCTTAGTATCTTTAGAAAAGCTTCTATAAAAATATTTTAAACCCAACCTAACCTTTTTTTACGAGTTGGTGGCCCACCTGATGGTAAGTGGTTACCGCCGCCCATGGACCTCAGCAATCTCAGAGCACAGCCAAACCGCTACCTACCGTTGAAGGAAAACTCTTTTTAAGTCTCGCTTAAAGAAGAACAGGTCATAACGCTCGGGAAACACCGATGGAGGGAGTTCATTCCAGAGCGTGCATGTGCGTGGCAGAAATGAACGCTGGAAACGTACCGTGCGAGACGGGATTGTTTCCAGGTAATATGGATGAACTCTACTGCGGTGTTGGGTGGTGCGATAGTAAAATGGCGACGTTGGTACCAAATTAACCTAACCTAACATAACTTAAACTGTCGAAACTCGACAACCCTACTGACGAAAGTAGCTCTCTCAGTAATAATTCGTTGGCCTGTTAACAAACGATTTATCAACACTTAAATATGAGTTCAGATTTGTTGCTCTCTACATCGTTTCTATTGTTAGAACAATTGAGTTCAAATTTGATTGATTTTTAATTCGACATAATTACTTCTTGACCTGAGGGCGTGGGTAAAAAGTTGACGTGGAATAGGCGGGGATCGCCGGATGATGAAACACGTTTCGAAGGGCCTAAGAGCATATTTATACTAGAAGTCGCTGGCGGCGTATTACGGTTAATAGACATTTATTCATAAAAATAAAGTACTATTCTCAATGTTATATTTTCGATTACAATCTGTTTTTCGGCACGAATTTGACGTCATTGTTTTTCGATCTACATTTCTTTTACAATAGATCAATCTGGATGGGTTTCCAATATATATATTTTTTCCTAATTCTATCATAATATGTAGTAAAATATAACAGAAAGCCTCCGAGGCGCAGTAGTCGAGTAGCTGGCTGTCAAACGAGATGCCACGGGTTCGATTCGCGCACCGAGGAAAAATGTTTGTGTGATTCACAAATATTTGTTTTGGATTTGGGCGTTTTCTCCCCAGAGGGGTTAACGTCAGGCAGACGGCTGGTCGTAAAAACTACCAAGCCAAATCTTTCAGTAACATGTGTTAAAAAGCATGTTGCGCCGACCCCACTGCGAGTGGGATAAGGGCAGGTGGAAGAAGATAAGCAGTAAAATAAAAACCTTTTAACAAAACCAAAACCGACTCACGAAACTAAAAATTAAATTTAGGTACCACTTTTAAGTCCAAAGAGCACCTTTGACCATTGCAATACCCGTAGCATCGACTCGAAATGTGTGAATTTTTATATTTAGTTTTCTGAGTTTTTTTTTGTTAAAAAGTTTTTGTTTACTTTTAGTGAAAGAATTATCTAAATCGGGAGCATTAATGTCATTAACTTACCAACAAAATATATATATAACTTGCGAACTTTCACCGAATTCACTCCATTAAGTGTAGAATTTCTTCTTAAATTTTAAATGGGACGAACTTCATCAAAAACATCATCAAAATCTGATCATTCTGTGAAGAGTTTGCTATGCCGTGGTGATTTAAACAAATAATTATACTTGTCGAATTAAGAACTTCCTCTCTTTTTCGTCGGTCATCACTAAAATGTAAAAATCTCTTGACTAGCCCTAAAAGTTCTTCAGGGTTCATTTAACTACCCATTATTAAGGCGCGAAGACTCACTTTACCTCGACTTGGGCACATCCTTCATCTCAATGAACCGTGTTTCCTCCATCAAAGACGACAATTTGGGAGTGGCACATTTTGACGGTTGATCGACCAGCCCCGAACAATCCAGGTTCATTGAACACCAACGTTCGCATTTACGAGTCATTGTGCTGCCGGATGATTTACGGGGCGGTCCGCACGGCTGTGGTATAGCCGCAGGCATAGATCTAATAGAAGCCGCAAGTGGCACGAAATTGTAACAATGATAATCACCGACTGCCTCGGTGGTGCAGTTGTAATGCGTACGCGTTACGATTGAGGCCAACGCTGAAGTCTCGGGATCGATCCCCGGGTCGGGTAAAGTGGTATTGGGTTTTTCTATTACGAAATGCTCAGTATCAGCCCGGAGTCTGGAATTTGTGCCCGGTATGGCGATAGGCTCGCCTTCTATCACATAAGGGACGGAGATACGCTCGGCGAAGTGTGGGTGTACTGGTTACACCTCTGCCTACCCCTTCGGGGATTACAGGCGTGAGTGCGTATGTATGCTGATAATCACGAGCTCGTGTGTTCAAGCAATCTCAATCCGAAATAGATCGTTCCGACAAATGAGCGAATAAGAATATAGTTTGAATGCCACGCCTGCGATGACATTTGTTTGGTTTATTTTCCGTACAATAATAATAATATGTACATGCGGATGGACATTGTTTAAGGAAGTTTGCCGGTAGTCTGTTCTAGATGTTACTGCAGGAAAACTTCATCGAACATACATAAAATTACCTTATCTTGTTTTTACAGTATTGTAAAGATTAAATTCAAATATAATAATAGTACCTAATAATAGAATAATACCTTCTAACACGAAATGAAAGCACGAAAGCTTAGTCTGTTTGGCTCCTAAAATTTACAATAAAGTACCAAATTCAATAAAATTGCTTAATTTAATTTCGTTTAAAACTAAATTACACAATTTGTTAGTAAATAAGTGTTAATATTCTCTATTAGATTATTTAAATGATGATACTTTAATATGATTGATCTCTTTTTCAATTTTGTATTATTTAATGGCCAGAGGAAATGATTTATTTTTTGCTAACTTTTATAATTGTATATTAAAAAATATCTAAGTGTATTCTGGTATGATTGCATTATTACATGTAATCATACAATAATATTTGTATGCCGGCTTAACGGCAAAGCATAGAGAACTCGTGTAATGTCACCTATGTATAAGATCTTTTATTTACCACCTATGCTTACAAATAAACTATTTTGATTTGATTTGATTTGAATATAAATTACAAAAAATAAGGGATAAAACATGTATGTTCATAGAAATTGAGGTATTAGCGTCGTCTATTTAGCTCTATGTCTGTGGGTATAACGGATCTATCGTCACTGGATGCGACCGATCTGAATAATATTGCTTACTAGCGAAAGCATTTTGTTAATGAGAGATGGTTGCCCCAACACAGGTTAGAGGTTCACATCATGGTAAGTGATCACCGACGCCCATGGACACCATCAATACCAGTGGAATCGTCGGTGTGTTGCCGGCCTTAAATGCCACTTAGTTGAGAAAGTAATTAGGTATTTACTAAGGTGTAGGTCCCTCGTATTCGAGAAGCCGTCTGGGTTGGTACCACCCTTTTGTTTATTTCTGCCGCCATGCAGCAATGTGTAATCACCGTTGTGTTTCGGTTTGTAGAACATTGAACTACAGACAGTGATATGATTACAGGATTTCACATCTTATATCTCGGGGTGACGAGCGCAATCCAATGCCGTGCAGTGCTTCGTATTTCCTGTGTTGTGTTGCTTCTGACAATGGGCAGGCGTGGCGCTTATCATCAAGCGAGCGATCAGCTCGCTCGGGATTCATGCTAATAAAAAAAACGCTTTTATGACGCGGCCCCGTAAAGGAGAGATTTCTTGAATATACTAAACTTTTTAAGTTATTTTTAAAAATAGTTGTATTATACATGAATTGGCGGTTAAATCTTACTCGAACATTGTGAAATAGGCCCTAAGATATTGAACTCCTAACCAAGCTCCCATAGCGCGCAAATAATGGCGGCCCCTTTAAATAAAACGGTAACAAATGCAATCTATGTAAAGGGTTATTGAGTAGTAAATCAATGCGGCGATGGAATTCCCGATCGGGCGGCGATCGGCGCGTGCGCATCGTTCCTACTATTGGTATTCGAAGATATCTCACTTAGGAACAACTCTGAGAAAAGCTTAGAGTGTTTATGTATCCGATTCGAATACGAGAAATGCCGATCCGAAATAGTAGTACGATTTGATCCAAATTCAGTTTTCCGAAGTCGAGAATATTTGCAGTTGTGATCATAATGTCGAGTTTGGGTCGGATGCAGAGTGTAAAAACTCTTAGGAATGTTATTCAATATAAATTACAGACATAGATGCAGCATTTTGTGGCACTCGGCAGTCTACCGACCCATGTGGTATACAGGCGTGAGTGCGTAATTGTATATGTATTCTGCCTGAATACCATCGAAATAAGATGACAAGAAACGTAACTCAAGCAAAAAAATTACCACACCAATACTTTGTGCAAGGGGGCGGGGCTATAAAAGTCTGTGCAGCTCGTTCATTTATCTAGTTATTTACGATCGGCCGCCTGCCTGATGTCCACTCTTCTGGGGAGAATGTGTGTGACTTTTAAATGATCATTTTTGTTTTTTTTTTTAAGTTTTAGTTAAAGTTATCTCTTGAACATTAATCTGCAACTGACACTGTCATAGCAATAACTTTCCCTGTCAGTAAACTAGCATTATCTTCTAAATTGTAGCTGATTAATAACATTAGCTGACCGCTTAAGTTGTTACGTGTTTTTATAAATAGTTTTATAATGATCAGTTATCTACTTTCCACATTTCGAGAAGTATATAATTATATTGTATGATAGTTATTTGACATAAACATGTATATAAACAATGATCTCTATAAGAATTGAGTGATAGCTAGAGCCACGCTGTAGACACAGCATTATGTCTACAGCACGAATGGGCCGGCTCGTCCGGGTCGCTACCACTGTCTCACAGAAAACCGGCGTAAAGTAGCAGCTTGCTGCTGCGTTTCGTACGGTGAGTGAGATATCCCGAAGTACCCAGATTCTTGTTCATAATATAAAATCTAAAGTGAGAACTACCCGAGTTCTTATGATAAAGCTGGGTATGAAATCATCGGCCGCCGCAGTCATTATTTTGATTGCGAGGAAGCAAATGATACGGGTCCCATGCCCAGTGAATGCTACACAATTTTTACCCTGCATTCCTGTTAGAACATCTTCACTCGCGACAAATGCTTGATTAGAGCAAAAAGAGATTCAATAATATTTACAAAGAATGCAGCGATGGCTCAGCGTGGAATGGCACGGACTGTTGAGACGAAAGTCGCAGATGCAAAACCAGCCCAAGGAGCCATGCCTTTTCTATGTTACATGTATATTAATTATTATAAAAATCTCGGATGTATTTGGGTCTTTCACAATTCAATCCCGAAAGATTTTTTTTTATTTAACGCGGGCGAAAGGAGCCATTGGTAACGGCCCGGTCGAGCCGGCCTATTCGTGATGCAGACAAATCTATCTACAGCGTGGCTTTACCACTTACAAAATTATATTGTTTTAATTATTTTACTTACAAGGTAGTTTTACGTATGCGAGAGGCAGTCTGCTACAACCACTTTGCCGCCGCCAAGCAGTAATATATAAGCACTGTTGTGTTTTGGTTTGTAGGGCATTGATGCAAGTGAAATTACTGGGCATTATGAGACTTAAAATCTTACGTGTCAAGGTGACGAACGCAGTCCAGAGCCATGTAGTGCTTTGTAATTCAAAATTATGTGTGGTGTTGCTTCTGTTTATTGGCACTGGGCAGGCGTGGTGCTTACAGGCGGTCGACCTGCTTGTCTCGTCATTGTAGCTAATAAAAAAAATATCCTCCATTAACTGGTACTGGATGTGATTAAGAGTATAATAAATGAAGTATAACATAAGGGCGAATTTCTCTTGACAAATGCTAAAACTTCGATTAATATCGAGCAGTTAAAATCAACCTATTACGACGCCATTAAAAATCTCATCTTTCGAGCTCACCACCGGCTTTCTATCTTTAATTAAACGTAAAACGCCATCGAAACGTTAATTTACGACTTATATCATTATCATAGCGACATAGCAATATTCTGTGTCAATTATTTACGTATATCTTGGCGAATTTGAGTGGATGAAGGGATGCTTTTCTGTCTCTATCTAGTTTACACGATTTACAATGTTCCGTCTCGTGTCCAACGCCGCGCTTCGGTTGGCAGCGTTCACGTCACCCAGTCGCGCATGCGCTGTCGCGGGAAGCGTTTGTATATGGAGATTTGAATTGTTTTCGCGCGTTTCTTTTGTGGAAACTATCGTGTTTGGATGTGTTTGAGTGGAAGCGCCGGAGGTACCCTAGGTGGGGTGTCTCGAGTTAGTGAAGTGAATAAAAAGTGTTGCGTTGCGTAGAAAGTGAAGTAATCACAAAGGATTACAGTGTGGAGCATGTGAGATTCATTCAGCGGTAATTAATTGCATTTGGAAGGAAATTGGCGCGGTCGTGTTGACGAAATCAGTCACAAAATTAAGTTGTCGGTTTAAAATTACCCAATCATGGCTATAGGCCAAGCTTTATATGGCAAATCATGTAGCGCTAAGCTTCAATGATTTTAAAATGTGTCGCAGTTCTTAATTAGTTAACCTTGAGAACGCCGTTTTTCCATACATAAAAACACTTTGGATTATAATCTAACACAAAGGCATCTAATTTCATCGAAATCTTCGAAATCGATTATCTATGACGTTAACCATTTGAGCTTGCGTACTTCTTATTTATCGAATTTATTAAACTAGTATAATACCATTATTAGTACCCTAATACATGCGTCAAATAATAATTAATTAAAATATATCATACTAATATTATAAATGTGAATGTAAGTTTGTTTGTTACGATTTCACGCGAAAACTAGTTAACCGATCATCATGAAACTTTGTACACATATTCTTGGAGGTATAAGAAGTAACATAGGATGTTATTTATGAAAAAAAAACTATTTGTTTGCTACGCTTTCACGCCTTAATCACTGAACCGATTTTGAAGAATTTCGATTTAGAGATATATGGGACCCTGGAGACGGTTATAGGCTACGTTTTATTTCGGAAAAGTCTATTCACGCGGGCAGAACCGCGAGCAAAAGCTAGTAATAAATAAAATGAAATCGTCCGACGTGAATTCGATATAGGAAACAAAAAAGCTCTATAGCAGTATTCAAAAATAACCTGACTCTACAACATAGATTCGAAATTTGAATAGGTACCAATTGATTAAAAATTAAATAAACTTTGCATATTCATTGCATATGCTTATTAAGTTTTTGCTTACTATTAGATTTAATTAAAAACCATGTATAGTTGTAGAGGCAAATTATAGAAATGTTATCCAACTACATATATATTTTCGAATATTAAGTTAGCAGGATCCCATACTGGGTTAACAAGTTAACCTAGTATGTGGTCAGGACTATGTGTTTGACTGTTGGGTATATTTATTTTCTAATTGGAAATTCAATATAATAATAAAAAATCTATTTTATGCAGTAGAGCCACGCTGTAACTCATTGCATCTTCGGTATGAATAAGTCGGCTTGACCGTGGTAGTTCCACAGTTTTAAAAAACAGCGGTGCTTTGCTATTGCGTACACGGTTAGTGAAATCAACAAAGGCCCAAAAAACTTATGGATCCGCGGTGTACCCACTATTGTATGTGTTAATGGGCGGAGAGAATACCATCAGGATATACATAAGTGGTAGAGCCACGCTGTAGAGAGTTTTGTCTACAGCATGAATGCGCTGACTCTGGCTACCATTATCTTACAGAAAACCGACGTGAAATAGCAGAGGGCCTAGTACACGATTTAATAGTTTTGTAAAACTATGAAAGTTTTCGTTTCTCTCCATACGCCGAGTATCAGTGACCACTAGTGAGAACTATGATGAATTAAAATTAATAATATGGTTGATTTTATTTCATATTAGTCGAATATGAAATTAGTTTTCAAGCGATTCTTTCCTTTCTTACAGTATAAATTACTAGTTTGACACTTCGACGGTAGTCATTTTAATTGTATACGAATTCGAAAACTTTGAACGTATTTGTAACTCGTACTAGGCCTACAGCTTGCTAAATATTACGTTTCGTACAGTGAATGAGATGTACCGAGGTTCATATTCATACTACTCTTGTCAATCAATCTCTTGACAGCCATGGTGTAGCGGGCGAGTACCGGCTGCGAAGCGAGATGCCGTGGGTTCGATTCGCGCACCTAGACAAATGTTTGTGTGATCCACAAATATTTGTTTCGGGTCTGGGTGTTGTGGGACCGCAAGTCCCTCGTAGTTCCTGATACCCACAATACAGCTTAATCTAGTGTGGGGTCAGGACTATATGTGTGACTGTAGGGTGTATTTAAAAACACTTAAATAGCCATGCCTGTAAGGTCGGTATCGCGTTCATGTTTATTTTTAACAGACTTCAAAAAAGGAGAAGGTTCTCAATTCGGCGCGTATTCTTTTTGCTTTTTTAATGTATGTACATCTATTTCTGCGCCAATTGTGGACCGATTTTGTTGGAAAAAAAATCACTTGATAGAGTTTAGCTGCGATATGGTCCCACATAAATTAGGTTAT
Source organism: Mimas tiliae (assembly GCA_905332985.1). NCBI lineage: Eukaryota > Metazoa > Arthropoda > Insecta > Lepidoptera > Sphingidae > Mimas > Mimas tiliae. Next base: position 2,258,273 of record HG995256.1, on the reverse strand, counting down.
GATCTGATGGATTACAGATAAAAAAATAAAACTCCTCAACGGACAACAGTACACTCGTCGCGATTGTGTTATTGTATTGGAATTTACATGCTATTGCTGTAACTACCACTAAAAATTGAAGTCGGTTTCTAAGTTTTTTTTAGTTAAGTTTAATCGTTATGAGATGGGTGTTCACTTACCATGAGGTGAACCACTTGCTCGTTTACTGGCCTTTATAAAAACATTACCTTGCTGATTGGCTGGACTTGTGCCATAAAAAAATGTAAAGTTAATCCTTCTATTCAATTAACCTTAGTCCTACAAGGGATGTATCCATTAAAATTCCGTCAAGCAAGGTCTAGCGTCAATTTATATGAAAATGAAGTGCTTATAGATATATATAGATATATAGAAGAGTTCGCGAATAAATTAACTGATGGTAGTGCGGTTTTTGCTAGGAATTTTTATTGTTGTCATTTGCATGGTGTTTAATTATCGGGATAGATGAGATTTCAGGGTTCCGAACAAACTTTTTTTATTAGCTTGAATGGCGATGGCTATTTTTGTATAGCATACGCCGGCAAACATGCAAGTGGGTCACCTAATGGTAAGTAATCTCCTACGCCCATGTACGCCCACAATACCAAAAGAATTTTGGGTGCGTTGCCTACCGTAAAGGAAAGGGACAATTAAGGGCAATCCCTTCCCAATGGAAGGGGAGGAGGATTTGGGCCTCCGGATATCTCACTCACCGTACGAAACGCAGCAGCAAGCTGCTACTTTACGCCGGTTTTCTGTGAGACAGTGGTAACGACCCGGACGAGCCGGCCCATTCATGCCAGATACTATAAGGACGCTTAACATCAGGCGAGCGACCTGCTCGTCTCGTCATTGAAGCTAATACAAAATAAAAAATAAAAGTTCGATCCCTGGGTCGGGTAAAGTGGTATTGGGTTTTTCTATTACGAAATGCTCAGTATCAGCCCGGAGTCTGGAATTTGTGCCCGGTATGGCGATAGGCTCGCCCCCTATCACATTGTGGGACGGAGATACGCTCGGCGAAATGTGGGTGTACTGGTTACACCTCTGCCTACCCCCTCGGGGATTACAGGCGTGAGTGCGTATGAGTGCGTACGTAAGAAATAAAAGATAACAAATAGGTGAGAACAATAATATAACGTGTTACAAAACTAAATGATAGAGAATTTATTTTTGAAATGGCTATCTCAGAGCCCATTGTTTGTATGGGATTGTATATACCGCCCATAACTGTGGGAATTAACGTGCAATAATTATGTGGAAATATCTGTCCGGTTTTGATTAAAAATAAATAATGATAATGTCACGTTATTAGCATCAATTAATTTTAATAACAGTTTTCTAATTTTGCCATTCATAACTATTAGGTTAATCTATGCATATTTATATTGCTCTTAAAATTATGTTTTTTTATTAACCTAAATGACGAAACGAGCAGCCTGTCTACTTTTTAAATACGATTTCAATATGGAAACAATTTTAAAGCTATTTCGTTCATTTTCATACTCTCGAGTTTTTTTTTATGTCGTAGGCTGGCAAACGTCCACGTGGATCACCTGATGGTAAGTGATCTCCGCCGCCCACGTACGCCCATAATACCAAAAGAATTATGGGTGCGTTGCCGACCTTAAAGGAAAGGGATAATTAAGGGATTGGGAAGGGGAGAGGGATTTGGGCCTCCGGATACCTAACTCACCGTACGAAACGCAGCAGCAAACTGCTACTTTACGTCGGTTTTCTGTGAGACAGTGGTAATGACCCGGGCGAGCCGGCCCTTTCATGCTGTAGACAAAAGCTACAGTGTGGCTCTACCACTAAATTTAGTACGAGTATTCTTGTAATGCGATGGTGGCGCCAATCAGCTAGCGGAATTAATGGTTATTATTTTAATCATTAGTTTTAGAGAGGATATGAGTTTTTACAAACTCATTATCGTTTTTTTTTGTCATAGACAGACATCCCATTGCACGCCACACACAGATAACTTCACGGTAATCGATCTTCTCAAAATCCTATATATGCACTCACGCCTGTAATCCCCAAAGGGGTAGGTAGAGGCGTAACCAGAGCACCCACTTTTCGCCGAGCTTATCTCCATCCTATGATGTGATAGGGGGCGAGCCTATCGCCATATCAGGCACAAATTTCAGACTCCGGGCTGGAACTGAGCATTTCGTAATAGAAAAGCCCAATATTTCAGCATCATTCGTAACGCGTACGCATTACAACTGCGCCAACAGGCAGTCAAGATCCCAAGACGATTTTAATTTCTAGATTTGTGATTTTATTGAGATCAGAATCGTAATGGGATCGGAATTGCATTGGAATAGAATTCATATTACTTTAGAGAGTAGACCAGCAGTCATTTGCCTGCGAAAGCGGCGCGCCTGTCCAGTGTCCATGAATAGAAGCCACATAGAACTTTGAGTTACAACACACTCCGTGACATTGGACTGCGCTCGTCCTCCCGAAACATGAGATGTTGATAATGCCCACTAATTTCACTGGCGCCATGTCCTTTAAATCGAAACACAGCAGTGTGTAACTGCTGCTTGACGACAGAGGTCCAGAAATAAGACCGCAATAGGGTAGTTTCCTATATTGAATTTTATACATTATTTTTAAGCAACAGAAAATGATACGCAACAGAAAATTATACGCAAAAGAAACCCTTTTATTAAAACATAATCAGAATTGGTTCAGAAATGTGCCCGCAATTATGACTTAAAATGTTGGTATGAGGAAAAGTGGGTGCGTAGTAGGGATATCTCACTATCTCGCTTGCACGCGTGCACAATAATGAACATTTTACACAGTGACGTCAAAGTTTGTGTCGCCTGTCATTTGACAATTACCCCTTTGAATGATTTGAATGACTTCCAACTTATTTATTTTTGGTCCGATTTATAAAATTCTTTCTGCAATCGATTTTGAGTAACGTAACTTATTGATTTAAATAATTAAAAAAATCTAGTCAACTACCCTATTAATACTGAATTAGAGAGGTAGAGATGGTACACATATTTACTTTTAGACTCCATTTGGGGGACATTCTGTTTATGGGTATACTGTACTCGCTGATGTCCTGACCCAGTCGTCAATTGAACAATGAATGGATCGAGGCTCTAATTAGATTTCCTACGCTACGCCGACGTACCGGCTAAAACATCATAGTAGATTTCTTTGGCGCATATGAGAAGGTCTCGGGATCTTTTGAGTGGTAGAGCCACGCTGTAGACACTTGTCTACAGCATGTATGGGCCGGCTCGTCCGGGTCATTACCACTGTCTCACAGAAAACCGGCGTAAAGTAGCAGCTTGCTGCTGCGTTTCATACAGTGAGTGAGATATCCGGAGGCCTAAACCCCCTCCCCTTCCCAATCCCTTAATTATCGACCTTAATATTAAGGTCGGCAACGCACCCATGATTCTTTTGGTATTGTGGGCGTACATGGGCGGTGGAGATCACTTACCATCAGGTGACCCTTGCTCGTTTGCCGGCCTATTCCATAAAAAAAATGACGTAAAAAAGTCTTGAGTAAAATTTAGATTTCGAACACGTAAGTTAGAAAAGTTAGAGGTGCCTGCTCTTGGTGCTGGTTTCGAACATCCGATTGTCATCTCGACAGTCCGTCCCACTCCCCGCTGATCTATCACTGCATATACACACTCTTATATACTGCATATTTACTATTAATGCAAATGCATTTTAAGTCAGTTTGAATGTTTACCTTACTTATACTTATGAATATAATTATTTAATATCTGGACAATGGTAAGACTGTTCTAAAATCCTCTTAAATCTATAAAATACTAGCTGTCCCGCGCGGTTTCACCAGCAACATATAATTGATAGTTAAAACCAGATTATAGTGCCACCTACCGGGTCCAATTGTGAATCTAAACTATCCAGGGTGCCACCCAAACGCATAAAAAAACATCAAATCGGTCCAGCCGTTTAGGAGGAGTTCAGTGACATACACAAGTACAGTAGAATTATATGTATAAAGATAAATAAAATGTGTATATACAAGTGAATAATAATGTCCTCTCAAATCACTCACGTGTCTAAATCGGCATTCACACCCTATAAGGTGGCGAACCAATGGGCCAGTGTAAAAACCTAAAGAGCCGGCCTTTTACCTGCCAATCTCGGCACGCGGAAAAGGCAATATAGAGACGCGCGGCCTAAAGATTGATCTGCTCTAGGGCATGCAAGATATGGCTCAGTTTTGGAAGCGTATAGTTTGCTGATGCAAGAGTTAAGCTGCGTCTCTTGTGCGTGTTTTGATCCACACGCTACACAAAACTTTATTCTCTATACATTTTTGATATTGGGTTCTCAAAATTATTTCTTAAGGTACACGAATATTACACATTGAAATAAAACTAATATACATGAATTTATACGGACTAAAATCCGTATAAATTAAATTTATTTCAATAGGGTTCTCAATTCAACGCGTTTCTTGTTATTGTTTTTTTTTGCATTTGTACGCATTTTCACAGGGTGATCTGATTTTCATTCGAAAGGATATTATAGTTCAAAGTTGGTCCCGTTTTAAATTATAAGAAGAAATTCGACCCCGTAAAGGTGTGCTGTAGGTCATTGAGACTAAAACAACATTTATGCAACGATTATGGTGATTCTTTTACAAAAAATCGTTTTTTTACACAAATACTTAAAAACACAAAGAGCTAAAAATAAAATTAACGCTTTTGAGTCAGTGCTCTCTACCGACATTGACCATTAAATTAAATAGCACCATATCGAAATTGGTTAATTTTATTTGTGTTTTAGTGTTGACGTGAGGCAAGCGGCCGGTTTAAAAAAACTACAAGCTAAACCTTTCTGTAACATGTGTTTTAAATCATTTTGCGCCGACCCTACTGCGAGTGGGATAAGGGCAAGTGGATGAGGAATAAGAGTTTATTTTAGAGTGTTATTGGGCCACTATCATCTTAGGGCTAAAGCCAACTTCGCCTGTACGTGGTACACTTTGCTAATTAACGGCCAAGGCGAAACTTGGTTCCCGTTGCAGGTTGTGGGGGTCAGATGGTGGGCCGGCCCACATAATACCAAATCCATCGTCAAATCCTAATGGAAATCCGGACCTTGACATAAGTCGGTATAACGCCAGATGTATAAGAGTACGATTAAATGACATATTCAACTATTAGTGTTTAATTTATCTAAGTGTCTTATCAATTCTAAAAAAGTGTCATATTGTTTTGTATCCTTTTAGGTTATTCGACACAATTTAATAGTACGGTTGTAAAGGAAATTATAAATAATATTCCTAATTATATTTCTACTGCATCACTATTCTATTTTTTTGGTAAATGAGCTTTGTATACAATAAATACCTATCGGTGTTATTTTGTCGCCATAACTTCCTTAATTCTTCTTCAAATTTAATAATTCAAATACTATTTTAAAGCTTATGTTTGCTGCTATTAACTTAAAATAGAAAAATGTATTAAATTTATAGGTTTTGCCAAAAATACATGAAAATAAACAGTGGCATCTATTGACAGTATAACCAACTAATTTGTTTAGGACAACACGCATAGACGATTAAATTTATTTAGAGTAATAATAATACTAGCCCTGTATTATATACGTCCCACTGCTGGGCACGGGCGTCCTGTACTGAATGAGAGGAGTTAGGCCGTTGTCCACCACGCTGGCCTAATGCGGATTGGCAGACTTCACATACCTTCGAAATTCTTATGAAAAACTTCTCAGGTATGCAGGTTTCCTCACGATGTTTCCTTCACCGTTAAAGCAAGTGATAATTAACAATTAATATACACGTAACTTAGAAAAGTCAGAGGTGTATGCTCTTGGGGCTGGTTTCGAACCTGCGACTTTCGTCTCGATAGTCCATACCACTCCCCACTGAGCTATCACTGCTATTTAGAGTAAAATTATTAAAATCGTTCCGAAGTATTTACACGGGTCACCTTGTCTATTTTTACTTCCCGTAATTACTGTCAATAATGGGTGTAATAAAATCTCTCTAGTGTCACATCCAGGGTGTATAAATCCTGTGTGTCCATTGAAATGTCGTTTGTTTCCGTCGCTGTACGAACTAGTGCGCGTTTGAAGCAAATTACAGGCAAGGAGGTCCGGAAAAACGTCTCACTCCGGTCCTTGGCACCATAGAGCATTCTCTAGTAATACTGATTCTACAGGGTTGGGTATTCCAGATGATTAACCTCCTCAAAAAAGAAGGGTGTTATAAATTTGACCCCGTTGTATGTCTATGAGATCGTAACCTAAACGAATAGACCTATTTCAATGCATTTTTTTGTTTGAAATTTGGTTTTATCGAAATGGCAGCAGAAATGGTAGGCAGCGGCTTGCCTGTGCCCCTGGCATTGCTGATGTCTATGGGCGACGGTAACCACTTACCATTAGGTGGGCCGTCTGCTCGTCTGCCTTCGTAGGCCAATAAAAAAATATAAAAAAATGGTTCTTTAACTGATATAACCCTTCTTCCACCTGCCCGCATCCCACTAGTAGTGGGGTCGGTGCAACATGCTTTTTAACACATGTTATAGAAAGAATTAGTCTGTAGGTTTTACGACTGGCCGCCTGCCTGGCGTCAACCCGCCTACCTGACGTCAACCTGCCTGCCTGACGTCAACCCGCCTGCCTGACGTCAACCCCTCTGGGGAGAAAACACCCAGAACCAAAAAAAAAATTGTGGACCACACTAACATTTTGTTTCGGTGCGGGAATCGAACCGCGGCGTCTTGTCCATTGCGCCACGGAGGCTGTCCTTCAACTAAAAGTAGAAATAGACAATGTGGTGGTACCAACCTAGACGGCCTCTGGGATACGAGGGACCTACCACCTAATAGGCCTATCAGCCTCTCCTATAAAAAATCTTTTTTATTTCTTTACTTGACATTATTAATATTGACTGCCTTGGTGGCGCAGTTGTAATGCGTACGGGGTACGACTGTTGTATTGAGATCTCGGGTTCAATCCCCGGGTCGGGTAAAATGATATTGGGTTTTTCTAACATGAAATACTTAGAATTAGCCCGGAGTTTGGAATCGTGACTGGTATGCCGAAAGGCTCGCACCATGTCACATGGGACGGAAATAAGCTCGGCGAAATGTGGGTGTACTAGTTACAACTGTTTCTACAGTACAGGTGCCTATGTATTATGCCACAATTGGAACATTCTTTTCTCATAAATACGTACTCCAGTGGGCCTAGTATGAGTTACAAATACGTTCACAGTTTTTGAATTCGTATAAAATTACTAGCGTCGAAGTGTCAAACTAGTAATTCGTACGGTAATAAAGGAAAGAATCGCTTGAAAACTAATTTCATATTCTATTATTAGGAAATAAAATAAAGCATATAATTAATTTTAATTCATCACAGTTCCCACTAGTGGCTACTAATATTTGACGTATTGAGAGAAAACGAAAACTTTCATCGTTTTACAAAACTATTAAAACTTGTACTAGGCCTACAGTCAACAATAAGGTCATAAAGAAGGTACAATTAGACCCTGGCACTAGCTTAGAGTTACGATGCACAATTTATAACGATGCTTTTCATTCACCCGTGATTTACGCGCGTCGTGCTCACTTGTTACTAGAGTACTTAAAAACCAGTCCGGTTTTTGTATTGACTTGTAAGAATATCAAGAGCTGACATAAAGCCTGTAGATAAGATATGTTGGAGTTGCCACATAATGCTCACCTGTTACTTGTTTTACTCGGAGGCAGTAGAGATTTTTGATAAGCTCGGACACTAATTGGTGATATGAATTTTAAATAAAATGTGTTTTTTATAAATGCCGTGATGAGCTGGACTCTGGGATGGTGGTAAGTACCTGGCCATAAACAAACAGCAACAAGACTCAGTTTGAATTACAAGAAATGTTTGGTACACTGTTCTTATCCCAAGATATAAGATGCCAAGTCTTATAATACACGGTAATTTCACGGGCTTTTATGTCCTTCAAACCAGAACACAATAGTGATTTCATATTTTTATAGCATAGGTCGGCAAATGAGCAAGTTAGTCACCTGATGGTAAGTGATCTCAACCGCCCATGTACGACCATAATACCAAAAGTATTATGGGCGTGTTGTCGACCTTAAAGGCAAGGGATAATCAAAAGGATTGGTAAAGGCAGGGGGATTCGGACCTCCGGATATCTCACTCACCGTACGAAATGCAGCAGCAAGCTCCTACTTTACGCCGGTTTCTGTGAAATAGTGGTAACGACCAGAACGGAACCAGAACCGGCCCATTCATGCTATAGACAAAACTTTCTACAGTCTTAGTTGTCTTTCTTAACTTTTTCCCAATTTACTGCCAATTTATCGGTGTCTTCGAAGTATGGAATCCCAGCAAGGTAACAGGAATATGTTAACGGAGTTAGATGTTACTTATAAATACATAAACTGAATGAATTGACTGCCTCGGTGGCGCAGTTGTAATGCGTATGCATTACGACTGAGGCTGACGCTGAGGTTTCGGGTTCGATTCCCGGGTCGGGTAAAGTGATATTGGGTTTTTCTATCAAGTAATGCTTAGTATCAACCCGGAGTCTGGAATTGTGCCTGATATGACGATAGGCTCGCCCCCTATCACATCATGGGATTGAGATACGCTCGGCGAAATGGGCCCGTGTACTGGTTACACCTCTGCCTACCCCTTCGGAGATTACTGGCGTATGTATGTTATAAATAAATGCTAATTAAAGTTGCAAAGACACTTCGTAATTGCAAGTTCTACTTATTAGACTAGACAAATTCAGGTGTCGTTTGACATTTAATAGATACCGACATTTGCGGCCACGAGCACAACATGGAACCGGTTCTTTTTTTCCCAATAATACAAAGGTAATGTAGTAACACAGCCTTCATTTGGTACCAAGTACGTAGCCAGTAATAATTTTACTGGGACCTATCCTGGGGCTGTCTTTTTCAAGTTTAAATGTTAATTACAATAAAAATTCAACTCTACCTCAAGGGTGTAGCGTTTATGATCGTTTATCAATGGTTTAAATTGTAGCTTAATGTTGAGGAACCAAAATTAAACCTTATATGGAAGGGCTAAGGTCGAATTTAGATTAAAGTGGAAGATGAATGGAGGTAGTCGGTTGGCAGGTTAGCATTTCAAACCCGACTCCGCCTGCGGCCACCTAGCGACTACTGATTATTTCGTTGTCCTTGTTTTTCTCTTGTAATTTATATTTAATGAGATTTTTCAACGTTATTATTTAGCTTTAATTCTTTGAGATGTTTCCTTTAACGTGTTATTTTTATGATTAGGTTCGTTGGAGGTCTGTGGGCATCTCCCCAGGCATTAATTTACAACTTTACTTCCATACAATCTTGCATACTTCGAAGATACGTGTAATCTTGGAAAAAAAGATGTACAGATTATGTTTTAGGGCCAGTCCCACTGCTGGGCACAGGGCTTCTCTACAAATGAGAGGGGTTAGGTCCTTGTCTACCACGCTGATCTAATGTGGGTTGGCAGACTTCACACACCTTCGAAATTCTTATGAAAAATTATCAGATGTCACGACATTCCCTACCCCGTTATAGCAATCTATAATTAACAATGAATATAGAGGTACATGTCACTCAAAAAAGTCAGAGGTGTATGCACTTGGGATTGGATTCGAACCTGCTACTTTCGTACCCGCAGTCCATACCACCCCCGGCTGAGCTATAACTGTATGTATGGTATACAAATTACTAGAAAACTTATTTATCAATTACAATCTGTATTCTTTATTTCTGCCATCTGCTGATCTGCTCTCTCATACCATAAATTTGACGATCTTTGGTATAACATGGGGCGACCCGCCATCTGACCCCCACAACCTGCAACGGGAACCAAGTTTCGCCATCGCCTCGTCCGTTAATTAACAGAGGTTTCCACGTGAAGGTGAGGGTGGCTTTGGGCCTGAGATATTGGTGGCTCACTTACACTCCCTATCTGTATTGCACACTGTAGTAGTATAGTATACACACTATATGTATTAAAATATTTTAATAAATACTGGGTGCTGTATGATAAATATTGTCTTAAATTGATGGTCAAAACTCGTACCACAAAACCTGTTACAACTTTTCCATACATCCATTTAATTAACTTAATAATGACAATATTCTGCACAATTTATTCAGAGAAAATTCCGTTCAGTAGCCATCTCGTTCAGAAATCTCGCATTAACATAACCAACAAGCAGAACGGTATAGTCGCCTCTTTCACTTTCATCACGGTCCGTGTAGTGCGAGCGAGATGGCACCTGTTTATTATTTTTTCGCCTCATTTACATGCATGCGTTGTGCGTAAGCTCAGTTCTTCGTGCACGGGGTTAATAAGACGATTTATAAATACGATAACGGTGTAACAAAATGCCGAATTGTCCCAACCTACAGATGTTAAGTTAATCGACCGCTTGGCTGAATGCTCAGGGTTCCTTTATCTTTTTGATTAATGAGATAATGCTTTCTGAGGTTTTGCTAATTGAGCTTGATCCTTTTTGGATCAATGTTAATTGTTACGACCTCTGACGCAGCAGGGGTTTGACATCGAGGAGATCATGAGTTCGATTCTCAACATCATTTTTGTGTGATGAATGGCTTCTGAAGGATTAACAATTGAGCATCTTTTTAAAGATGTCTAAGTTTTGATCTTTACTTTTAGATATTGCTATTTTGTTTGATACTTGACATTGGCGAAATCATCGATAAACGATGGGATCATAATATAAAAATAGAATAGATGACTTCTGATTTTTTTGGTAAATATTAGGGTTGTGTAGGATTCAGTTCTCATTGGTCTAATGGCAGCTTGTTTGGGCTGAGAAACTGTCGAAGACCTACTGGGTTCAAATCCTAGATTGTGGAATCACAATACGTAATAAACAACTTTTTCGATTAGAAAATTGCACATGAATTGCCAGGGTTTGATATTTTTTCTCGATAGGTATAAGCTCGCCATCTATCACATTATGGGAACTAAATATGTTATGGGTATATTATTTGCACCTCTGCTGGATGTTAATGAGTTTGTAATTTTGGATATTTGTCAATCACGCCTAGATTAACACTTTTTATCCCGGAACAAGGTTCATGCATGTGGAGCCGTGATCAAAAGCTAGTAATAATTTACAAGGTGGCAAGTCCCTCGTATGCGAGAATCCGTCTGGACTGGTACCACTGCTTTGTCTATTTCGTCCGCCAAGCAACAATGTGCAAGAACTGTTGTGTTCTCGTTTGAAGGACAACATACCAGTGAAATTACTGGGCATTATGAGACTTAACATCTTATGTCTCGGGGTGACGAGCGCCGTCCAATATCATGCAGTGCTTTTGTAATTCAAAGTTCTGTGTGGTGGTGCTTCTGTTTATGGGCAGGCGTGACGCATAGGTACTTTTTTTTTTTTTTACTGCCTGGATAGGCAGACGAGAAATCGGGCCACCTGATGGTAAGTAGTCACCGCCGCCCATAGACTTCTGCAAAGCCAGGGCACAGCAAAGCCGCTGCCTACCGTCGAAGGATTACTCTTTTTAAACCTCGTTTAAAGAAGGACATGTCATAGTGCTAGCGTACTTTCAGGCGAGCGACCTGCTCGTTTCGTCACTCAAACTAATAAAAATAGAAAGGTTTCTTCCTATTTGGCATCAACTACTCAGTATAAGAAACGTATTTTTAAAATCCATAGCCTTGTTTCATTTTACTCGATGGTCACGATTTTATAAAGTCATTAAATAATAAACTTTATGGATTCTGTCTGAGTGTACTCATTTAAGCTAAAATAAACTTTTCTCAGAGACTCGCAATTAAGTCACAATTCCTTTGGTATTGTAGCCATCGGCGGTGGTGATCACTTACCATCAGGTAACCTACATGCTCGGTAGTCCCCTCTTGCATAAAAAAGACCAGTCTACTACGTAGAAAAAACAAAATAAATTATTTTCAGTACACGTCAGCGGCGCAAATACAAAATTAATTCAAGAGAGATGCCGGCAGAAGCTAGTTTTTGATAAAACCAACATCATTATCGATGTTATCATGTCACCAAACAGGTTCGATCAAATATCAACAGCTGGTTATTCCGTTACCCAATAATTAAGATTTTTTGTAACCAAATTAAGTCTTTTGGTAGTTAATGTCTCAATATACGAAGGAAACCAATAAAATTGTGTAATTTCATTTAAGATTACATTTTTCATGATCGATTTTAATGTATTTAAATAAATTTAAGTTCTGTGAAGGTAGATTTTTTTAGATGAATTAATATTAATAATTGATGGCTATTTATAATATTAATAGTCTTTCAAATCATCATTTTGATAGCAAGAAGTACATTATGATTTATATTCACGAAATCTATAGATTTCGATGTATTTTTACTATTGAAAATAATCTTTACTAGGCAAAGACGATTTATCTATTTCTGCTGCCTTATAAAAGTGTGTAAGCTCTGTTATGTTTCGGTTTGAAGGACAATAAAGCCAGTAAAATTACTGGCATTATGAGACGTAAAATCTTACGTCTCTGTTTACCCTTTTACACCGCGGCTCTGTATTTGCAGGACCGTTTTTAACTGTCGTAAATGAATGTAATGTTCACACAACACATTCTGTCGGTTAAAGCACAAACGAGCTATTATTTTTTATTATTTACTTGGTATACCATCAGCATATATATTAAAAGTACATCACAACAAATTAAGCAGGTGGCATATGTATTGCCAAATTTTTTACCACCGACCGGCTGCCTGATGCCAATCCCTCTGGGGAAACACTCAGACCTAAAACAAATATTTGTGGGTCACACAAATGCGGGATGCAAGTGCGGGAATCGTACCCACGGCAGACAAGACAAGGCTTGTATACAAGACAGAAATACAGAATATCGATTTAGCATAATTATATATAGTTTTATAGCGTGGTGAACTAAGGCCTAACCCCTCTCATTCAGTAGAGGAGGCCCGTGCCCAGCAGTGGGACGTATCTAATACAGGGCTAGTATTATTATTATTATATATAGTTTTAGCAAACACAATCTTTAACAAGGGATCACATTCTTTCTTCATAATAATATTATAAACTAGCTGTCCCGCGCGGATTTACCCGCAACATATTATTGATAGTAAGAACCCGATTGCAGCGCCTACATGGCCGGGTCTAATTGTGAATATAAACCATCCAGGGACCCACTTCAACACACAGAAAAAAAACATCAAATCGGGCCAGCCGTTCTCGAGTTTTGCCCTTAGCAACAAATTTAGCCATTCATTTTTATTTATATAGATATAAAAGTTTGAGTGTTAGTATATTTTATGATATGAATGAGTTAGTTAACAAATCAAGTCTTGTACTGAACACATTTAGATGATATTTGGCATACAGGCAGACAATGACCATGACATAGGCTACTTTTATTCCCAAAGAAAGATTCACTTGGGCAAATCCGCGAGCAAAAACTAGAATAAATTATGGAGCTTTAGTAGAAGTCGTTTTCAAAATCGATGTTTCTCGGCTATAAAACATCGAGTAATTTAGAGTCGGTGTGACTAATCAAGTTAACCGAATTCACCTTGAATTCTGCGAATGTTTCACGTTAGGACGAACCGTTTGGGGCTCTCTTGGAATGGCTCTAAAAATGACTTCAGAAAACGTGATGGTTAATATAACCTACTTGTAATAACAGCCGAATAGTGGTAATAAATACGTCAGAATACTGGCTAGCAGATGTGACTCATGAAAATGAGATACAATGCCCATTTCAAAAATATACACGTGTTACAGAAAGGTGTGGTCAAATTTAAGCAACGTATAATGTACAATAGAAGTATACCATCCCCCGTAGTACCGAATTCGATTGCTTTGCTAGGACATAAATAAAACAATATTTTCTATCGAATGGGTACAACTTTGGACAACACAAAATGATAAATAGCTTAGCTTTTGTCTCACAGCAGCATTGTTTTTATCGCTCACGCACTTCACTTAATATGCAGGGATATGGTTTTGAAGTTTATATTGTGTTGTCGCACCATTTTGATTTTTTTCGGTATTACTATTCCACTAAGATTAAGCAAATGTCGAGCCTAAGACAAATTATTTCATGTTGCTCTACAAACGGCTGAATTCAGTAAACAATCTAAATCCACAAATCGATCTCGGAAATCAACCAAGCAAACGAAGTAATAGGTACATGTAATCTTGAAACAGTATTCTTGTTAACCAATTTGTGATAGCGACCCCCAGACTCAAACTAGGATCATCTATTGAAATCAGTCATAAGTTTTCGATAAAGCTTGAAAGTCATTTAGATTCCCTCAATTATCTCAAACTTACCAAAAAATCATGGATGCGTGACTTTTGATGTAAAGAATAAGCAATGGAAAGATGAAATTTTAATGGACCTCCGACTACGCAAGCGAAATGTTATTACATTGATGGTATTTAACATAAAAAATTTAAAACATTTTTTATATTCCAAAATCCCCTCCCCTTCCCCATCCCTTAATTATCCCTTTCCTTTAAGGACGACAACGCGCCCATAACTCTTTTGGTATTGTGGGCGAACATGGGCGATAGAGATTACTTACCATCAGGTGATTCACTTGCTCGTTTGCCGGCCTATGATATAAAAAAAATAAAATAGATGGCGAAACTACAAAAACCAATTACTTGAACCACGTTCCGGGTAGAGTATGGGAATAAATAAAAGGTAATAACAAGCGACCGCAATTGCGAGATGAAGTGATGCGAAATCGGAAGGGAGGGGGCAAAGGGGGAGATAATGGGTGCGCGTGCGCAGCTCCCCGGCCACCGTTATGATCGTCAGAGATTACCGCCTAGATAGAGCTCCGATGTAAGTAGAGTAACGATTATGGGTACTTAAACTTTGAAATTAGTGTGTGTAAATTGTATTTAGGGATTAATGTAATACGAATAATAGAGTCAGGTTCGTCAGGTCGGTTGAGTATGTAGAGGTTTCTTTTTATGACTTAATTAAAACATATTGATTAAATTAATTTAACAGCCTCGGTGGCGCAGTTGTAATGCGTACGCGTTACGACTGAAGCTGACGCTGAGGTCTCGGGTTCGACCCCGGGTCGGATAAAAGTGATATTGGGTTTTTCTATTACGAAATGCTCAGTATCAGCCCGGAGTCTGGAACTGTGCCCAGTATAGTGATAGGCTCGCCCCCGTTCATATCATGGGACAGAAATAAACTCGACGATATGTGGGTGTACTGGCTACACCTCTTCCTACCTCTTCGGGGTGTGAGTGCGTATGTATGCAATTAAACAGTTACGTTATGTATGCAGTTAAAATTAAATTAATTAATGTTAACTGCAAATATTACTTACAAATTGGTAAAAACAACAATTTTTTTATTAATAATACATTTTGGTTAGGTCAGATACATTTATATCACAAAGACTTAATTAAAAATTATAGCCAATAAATAAAGTCATTGCACTCCTTCATCCAATGGCGCCACCGTTTTTGTAACATAAATATAATAATAGCGGTAATAAATCCTTCGAAATCAATAAACACTGTTGTAAATTCCCAATAAATGTGTCATTCGTTTATTGTAGCCGATGATAACATAACGAAACCAGTTATTTTATTAGCCATCTCATTTGAAATTTTATTCAAATTTCAACATCATCTTTTGAAGCAATTACGAAACGTTTTCAATTAACTTCGCCAAGTTTTGATTTCTAATGAGCTGACCAAACTTAACATTGGTTAGGTTATAAATATGCACGATGCATAGCTCGGTTTTGTAAAAGTAACTGCCATTTCGAAATTTCCTTCCAAATACAATATCATATGTAAATTCTCAGAGAAAAACACAAGCAAAATGTCAGCCACCGCCACAAGACATGTCAAATCATCAAACTCAGCTAACATACTGATGTGCAAACAATGGTGGAAAGTGTGTTGGATGTACGGTGACCAGGAGAAGTATTACCGACAGTTGTACGGCAAGAGAAAAGTGAATAACACAAACTTCCTCAATTTCCACGACGATGACACAAAACGACCAGGGGCGCAGATCACGGAACTAACTGACGACTTCTTCGACAACACACATATAGAACCAGCCCCTGATGAAACCCCAGTAACCTATGGAGTAGAAACAGAGCCCATATACGGCTTCGAATACCAAACATGGCAAAGGGACCAAAGACGGCAACCAATAGCCCAAAATTACGAATATATGAACACAACAGAATTAGATAGGATATGCATAAGCGCTGACAGTATAAAGACTATGCTACAGAACGGTCTTCCTCAATCAGAACTGATAAATTCTAGAGAAGAAGTAGTCAAAAATGGTGATATGATTGGGAAGAATTTTAAGACTGTCAGTAAAAGTAGGAAAGGTGCAGTGGTTACTGAGGAAACTGAAGTTGCCACTGATGGGCGGTCAGCAGCGAGTCTTAAGTTCCAAAGATCATCCGTAAGGACAGGACCTAATAAGGCAAAGGAGGTGCTACAACCGCTGAAGGAGGATCGGGTGCTGGATGAATGTTCAAGAAGGAGGTGTATTGGTGATGTGGTAACTACCACGACCACCACGATGGTGACGGTGTCGCAGACTGCTGCTACTTCGTGTAATGAGTGAGTATTATATAATACTTATAGATTTTGCTACAACATCTTAAGCTTTGATTAATATAGTTACATGTATATTCAATCACCTTATTGGTCTAGTAGCAGCTTACAAAGGCTGAGAACTATGAGGTCCTGGGTTTAAATCCCAGGCCGGGCAATCACAATTTGTGATTGAGTTTTCGATTCGTAAAATGACACATTAATAGGCCGTGATTGGTATTTGTGTCGGTTTTTTTTTTTAGTAGATTGAATGACAAGACGAGCAGGTCGCTCGCCTGATGGTAAGCGCCACGCCTGCCCATAAACAGAAGCAGCGCCACACAGAACTTTAAATAAAGCACTGCATGACACTGGACTGCGCTCGTCACCCCGAGACATAAGGTGTTAAGTCTCATAATGTCCAGTAATGGCGATAGGCTATCACATCAGGGCTATATCACATCAGAAACAAGCTAGGTGAACCGTGGTTACAGCATCAATTGCACTTCTGTCTACACCTTCTTGGATGCAGGCGTGAGCACAGTTTTTATTACTTATTGTAAAGAGACTACTCTTAAAATAATGACAAACATTACATTATTGTATGAATTACAAAACTCTAGTCAAATATCGTTTACATACAAAATATTTTCACTTTTCAACACTTTCCGTTTCATGCCCATTTTATCACAATACGAGTACATACATATATCTCCTTTGTTTTGAACCATACAAGTACATTCAAATTTCACGGAAGACCACAATGGTAGTAAAACGTATGGAAAGTGGCCGATGTGCATTGTTCCGTGCGCACGCGCAGTTCTGTGTTCCTACAATAATGACGTTACACGGAATGCCACAATGGTTGCGGTCGGGAACCATCGTGGGAGTGGGGCCGTCGAACAATTTAACTGTCTTATTGACGGATGCTTGATGGATGTTCGCAAATTCAACCTTTGTTCTTGCAAGTGAAGTTGTTCTTATATAAGGTACCACCGGTATCCTATTGAAGAGCCTACGGCATCTGTCTGATTGTCTGTCTGACTATAAAGAACTTTACATTTATAACTATATTAGGTAGTCGACTGAAATTTTCACAGAATATATATTAATATGGTGGATTTCTTTAAAGGTATGGGTACGTAACTCTCGATACGGGAGTTCAATTTACAATTGGCATGATTTAGACTGCCTCGGTGGCGCAGTTGTAATGCGTTCGCGTTACGACTGAGGCTGACGCTGAGGTCTCGGGTTCGATCCCCGGGTCGGTTAAAAGTTATAATGGGATTTTCTATTACGAAATACTCAATGGAGTTGAGCCCGGTATGGCGATAGGCTCGCCCTCTATCACATAATGAGACGGAGATACGCTCGGCGAAATGTGTGTATTCTGGTTACACCTCTGCCTACGCCTTCAGGGATTACAAGCGTGAGTGCGTATGGGTTTTATGTATGGCTGGATTTTTTATTCCACCCAAGTAGACTAGGTCATTTGATTAATGTAAATGTCATGACAAAAGTTCTGCTCGCTTTGGCAACTTTAAAAAGTTTGAACATTTTTTTTTTTTTTTATATATTAGATTGAATGACGAGACGAGCAGGTCGCTCGCCTGATGGTAAGCGCCACGCCTGCTCATAAACAGAAACAACGCCACACAGAACTTTAAATAAAGCACTGCATGACACTGGACTGTGCTCGTCACCCCGAGACATAAGGTGTTAAGTCTCATAATGCCCAGTAATTACACTGGCTTCAATGTCCTTCACACCGGAACACAACAGTGCTTACACACTGTTGCTTGGCGGCAGAAATAGACAAAGCGGTGGTACCAACCCAGCCGGTCTCTCGCAAACGAGGGACCCACCACCTTGTTGAACATGGCAAAACAACATATATTCAATACAGGTAATTCAGTATTTTAAAGTTCTGGATACTGTTGCTAGTGGCTTCTTTCTATGGGAAGTCGCAGCACTGATTACAACTGCGCCACCGAGGCAGTCGAGTACGAATAACTGTCGAATAAATATTCGAATCGAGAACGCTAACATTTGTATGAATTTTCAATAAATTTTTTGATATTTCGATACGAATATGTTTTCGAAAGTTGTTCGTGCTAGCCCCTCTTATTGTCTCATCATTCAGACGAATCAAATAACCAAAGGTGTTTATCCTTTGTCTCCTAATGTCCCTATTATTGGGATAGGTCAGATGGAATAAATACGCGCACTTGTTACTGCAAAACTTTCGTGTAATCCCGATAATATTCTCCATTTAGGTAACAGCGTTAGTAGGTACTTGTTACTTCACCTTCCGGACAACGACTGAACTCGTCAAAAAGAGAGGCACGCTTTTTATACACGAGCTGTCAATCCCACTAGCATTATTTTGTCACAGTACCCGACAATATCTATTATGATATTGGAGGGTTAGTACGAAGTGATTTCTTTAAACAATACCGACAGATGGCGCAAGAATAACAACTAAGCTTCCAAAGATCCAGCATAACATATTACAATGAACATATTATTCATACTTAAGTGTTTTATACCTAACACTATTAATCAAATCAAAATATTAATCTGAGTAATGTTATTACGCTACACTTATGAAAACCTCAAGTGCTATGCATTTAATCATTAAATCAACATTCCTTTACTTTTTACTACTTCAGGAAACTTTAACTCTATCACTAATCGCGTAACTTAGTCGTTATAAATGTCTTAACACGTTAAATAACGTATTATTTGTTGAACTTTTCACGAGACAATAAAAACTGTCAGAAATAAGATACACGAGTAAAGAATAGGCTTTTTATATTTTTATGGTCCTTCTGTGTGTTTCGAATAAAGCGGTATTGTTTGCTTTTTCTATTCAATGGGTATTTAATTACGTGGCTCATGTTGCATTGCTGTTTAAAACCATAAATAAAAGTGAGTTGTGCTAACGCAGTTTTTTTTGTTACTTTTATAGCATAGGTTGGTCACCTGATGGTAAGTGATCTCTACCGCTCATGTACGCCCATAATACCAAAAGAATCATGGGTGCGTTGCCGACCTTAAAGGAAAGGGATAATTAAGGAATTGGGACGGAGAGGGGTTTGGGCCTCCGGATATCTCACTCACCATACAAAACGCAGCAGCAAGCTGCTACTTTACGTCGGTTTTCTGTGAGACAGTGGTAACGAACTGGGTAAGCCCGCCCATTCATGCTGTAGACAAAAGTGTCTACAGCGTGGCTCTGCCAATCATAAAAACTTTTTAAACAGAATTTATAATAGTAGGTTCTTGATTTAATACTTGTTAACTCGTTTTGTAGTCGAATGCATATACCGTAAGAGATTTTCTTCATAGGTAATTCGTTCTTGCTTTCTACTGAGTCTCTCTGCCGCGTCCACGTGAATGTTTATTCCGGGCTATTTTAGCTGCCAAATAAATATATTCTAATTCCAGTTCTTCTTCTTCCACCTGCCCTTATCCCACTCGCAGTGGGGTCGGCAGAACATGCTTTTGAAACATGTTACAGAAAGATTTGGCTTGTAGTTTTTACGACCGGCCGCCTGCCTGACATCAACCCCTCTGGGGAATCTATTATAATTCCAATTAAATGTTGTAAAACCTTTAGGCTCTTAATAATAATCGTAAAATTGTCTTTTGAACTACTGGTAGAGTATAGACGGATTGTAAATATTGTATTACATTTTACGGATTTAATAAAATCTTTTGAATTTGATAATGTTTCCCTAGCAACTCTGCTTGAATGCGCCTTTTTCTGGAATAAAAGGCATTGATAAATTACATCCAATGCTGGCATTAAGTGATAAAGATCTAAAGGTTTTCATATACAATCTTAGCACGATAACATTCCTCATCAGTCGTCTATGATCAGCCGAACAGCAAAACATAAACCGTAAGCGAAAATCGATTGAAACGAATCGCGATTAATACCCATTCAATAAAATCTCTGATTTTTATCATGGAATTTATTACTTGAGCAAACTAAACGGTAAAGAGTATGTCCAGTCCAATCCACAATTTAATCCGCACAATTTAATGACAAGCCTCTACATGATGCTTGCCGCGCG
The DNA here is from genome assembly GCA_905332985.1 of Mimas tiliae. NCBI lineage: Eukaryota > Metazoa > Arthropoda > Insecta > Lepidoptera > Sphingidae > Mimas > Mimas tiliae. The sequence goes on along the minus strand of HG995256.1, from coordinate 2,237,545 downwards.
TGAAAAAAAGATGGCGTCCGTTGAGACACGGCGATTTTATCTCGTATAGGCTACCGTTTACAGGCATTGAAGTCGAAATATACAGCCCCGAGTGATCGATTGTGGGTCTTGATGCTTTTTGTTAATGTGTACGTGTTCTTTATTTATTGAAAGTGATTTTGAGGTGTTGAAATAAACCATGAAGATTGGCCAAAACATGTGTTACTATAAAAAAAAATGGCAGTTGTAGAGACTGGCGATAGAAGTGAAAACTTAGAACTTTTAGTATTAATATTTGAAATTTCATAATGTTTGAAATAAGATTATCAACATCAATCTGGTTTTCACATGTATTGACACTCCGAGCAACAAATATATGCATGTTTATATGGTTATTTAGTACTCACTATTGTACTGCATAATGATTCTACAATTAAACGATTCAAATAATAATCAAATATTAATACTATTTCAACAATGTACAGTATATAAACTTTGAACTTTTAACTAACTCCATTCAATTTCACTTATAAGATATACACAGCACTAATGTTGCACAGTACGTCAGCTGTATAGCTACAGATATACTGCTATAAGCATGTCGGTGACGCGAACGTACGAGATTTCAGTGGCAATTTATCGATGCCCTTCTTGAAGAAATCGGCTTAATTTTTTGTTGTATATAGCGCGGATATAAAGTAAGGTTTCACGAACCGCTTTGCTTCCTTACAAACCAGTTCGCATTTAGAGAGGTTTAGCCATATCGATAGGTGGCATACAATTACATATTGTGTCTAAAAGTTGAATAATAATACCAGCCTTACAGTATATACGGTCCGGTGTTACAGTACATTCGGTGCTGGGCACGGAACTCCTTTACGAATGGTAGGGGTTGGGCCTTAGTCCACCACGCTGGCCTAATGCGGGTTGGCAGACTTTACATACCTTTGAAATTGTTATGGAGAACTTCTCAGAAATGCAGGTTTCCGCACGATATTTCCTTTACCGTGAAAAGTCAGAGGTGCATGCTCTTGGTGCTGTTTTCGGACCTGCGTTTTTAAAAGCTTTTTTGTCGGAAGCAAAGCGATTTACTACTTGGGCGACGGAACGGTTATGTTGGACTAATGAAAAAAAACATGGACAAAACTATTTGACAAAAAGAACACAATTTTAAATAATATAATAAAAAACAAACATTACAGCCAGTAAGTACTATATATCATGTTTAAAATTCGAACGCAAGACTCAAATCGATATAAAGTAACATAGAATCGATTTCAAAAATGAATTTTCAACGTTTATAATGAGTGTACATCAGGTCTAGGCATCCCCGCTGCGAGATGCACGAGAAAGCTGGCTTATTTAATATCATTGGAAACATCCACCATTTTAAGGTATAGAGGAGTTACTTTCATGAATATGTATTTATGAGCTAACTGTGTAATCGTAGATTGAATTGCGGGTTGATTTGTTACTTTATATTGAGGTTTATCAACTGAGCTAAGCCCCTAAGTCGTAGCTCATTGCAGTGTTATTGTTTGTTAACCGATAATTAAACATTGATTAGTTAAACACTCATTTTTTCTGTGTCTATCAACGCTATTTATAAATTGGCTAGAAAGAGTCGAAAACAGTGTTTAACTAAATCTAAACTAATAAATGCTTAAAGAAGTTTATAAGTAAGGACTTTAGTGTTTAAAATTATGAATCTCCGGGTTTCAAACAACGTGTGGAATCCGAACACGCTATAGTGATAGAAATTTAATTTTTTTTGTATCAAATTATATGCAATTTTACAAATAAACAAGAATGAGCCAGCTTGACCGGGGTGATACCAGAAACTCGACGTGAAATAGCAGCTTGTTTGCTTGAGTTATCCGTAATTCCAAACCCCCTCCCCTTCCCGATCCCTTAATTATCTCTTTCCTTTAAGGTCGACAGCACATTTATGGTTGCTCGGGTATTGTGGATATTTAGAGGCGGTGGAGCTCACCTACCATCAGGTGACCCACTTGCTCGTTTGCCGGCCTATATTATAAAAAAAATAAAAACCACATAAGCCGCATCGTCTGGGTTGTTCAGTTTAACTAAATAATAAAAACTCTCTTCAAAACTGCCTGCCGCGGTGGCGCAGTTGTAATGTGTACGTGTTACCATTGAGGCTAACGCTGAGGTCTCCGGTTCGATCCCCGGACGGGTAAAAGTGATATTCTATTACGAAATGTTTAGTATCAGCCCGGAGTCTTGAATTTGTGCCCGGTATGGCGATAGGCTCGCCCCCTATCACATCGTGGGACGGAGATACGCTCGGCGAAATGTAGGTGTACTGATTACACCTCTGCCTACCCCTTCGGGGATTACAGGCGTGAGTGCGTATGTCTCTTCAAAAGTCAACACATAAATACGAAATCGCGATACATTTGATGTTATTCGTTAAACACTTTACTTACTTTTTATTTCCTTCGTACTGCGTTATTAGATCTTGACCAAATTTATATGGGACCACACTCGATGCAAACCATATCGAATACAAATATCATCAAAATCGATCAACATTATTATGACAGCCTCCGTGGCGCAGCGGGCGAGTAGCCGGTTGCGAAGCATGAGGCCGTGGGTTCGATTCTCACTACTAGAGAAATGTTTGTCTGATTCACAAATTTTTGTCTCGGGTCTGGGTGTTGTGGGACCGCAAGTACGAGGGACTCTTGATACCCACGGTACAGGTTTACCTAGAGTGGGGTCAGGACTATGTGTGTGACTGTTGGGTGTATTTATTTATTTTATTTGTTTGAGGTCTCGCGTAACATACATAATCCTACAAACTGTAAAAGCTTGCTGCTAGGTTCCATACGGTGAGTAAGGTATCCGGAGGCCCAAATTCCCGTCCCTTTCCCAACCCTATAATTATCCCTTTCCTTTAAGGTTGGTAACGCGTCCATAAATCTTATGGTATTGTGGACGTACATAGGCGGTGGAGATCACTTACCATCAGGTGACCAACTTGCTTGTTTGCTGTACTATGCTAAAACCACCTGTAACTTTTAAACGACTAATCAGATTTTCTTCAAATGTACCTAACAATCATGTCGATTAAGTACACACACACACACACACACACACACACACACACACACACACACACACACACACACAAACACACACACACACACAAACACACACACGCGCACACAAACACACACACACACACACAAACACATACACACACACAAACACACACACACACATACACAAACACACACACGCGCACACAAACACACACACACACACACACACATACAGCCAGATAACTCCTTTTTAGACTCCTTTTTTGTCGGGGGTTAAAAATACAGTTTGAGAATCTGTTGCTTTTTAAAGTCGGTTAACAAACAAACAATCTACATAGACTAATATATCAGTCTAATTTAATGAAACTGTTATCAGAGGTACCTGTACTAAGTATGCTTTGGTATATCTCGTATGCAAGATCTGTAACGATACAGCGTGTTCGATTTTAATTAACTAACGAATCAGAACGCCCTTTATTATAAAGTACAAGTATTATTTATTATGTTTATTCAGTTAATGGTGAAGATGTACATTTGATTAATATTTCAGTCCACCAATCACTGGCAAAGGAGGAAGGGAAGCCGACTGAAGTTCATTTTTTACTATATTATGAATTGAGATCTTATTTTATTATTCTAATCTCGACAAAGGCCAGGTCAGGAGTACCCTAAACCGACGTGTATGTATGAAAAATTTAATGAGGGTGGATGAGGCCAAAGAGGTATCTATGTATGTATGAGATCTTTGTGTAAGTAATTTTTTTTTCTATTACATAGGCTGGCAAACGAGCAAGTGGGTCACCTGATGGTAAGTGATCTCCACCGCCCATGTACGCCCACAATACCAAGTCATGGGCGCGTTGCCAACCATAAAGGAAAGGGAAAATTAAGGGATTGGGAAGGGGAGGGGAATTTGGGCCTCCGGATATCTCACTCACCGTACGAAACGCAGCAGAACGCTGCTGCTTTAAGTCGATTTTCTGTGAGGCAGTGGTAACGATCCGGACGACCCGGCCCATTCATGCTGTAGAAAAAACTATCTACAGCGTGGCTCTACTTTTCGTAAGCTCGGCCTCCCTTTTTTCTGTGAAATGGTTATTCCGGACTTAACAGCCTTCTGATTCATTTGTGATTCTGAACAACCGCCGGATGAGGACCCTAACCAAAATCCCTACGCTACTATATCGACCAAAAACCCTGCGGTGGCCTACTTTAGTGCAATTGGATGGATGCGTAGGTAGAGGTAAACTCACAGTTTAATGAGCTTATTGCCGCTTATGAATTTATTTTATTATATAGATTTTCTTCAAATATAATTAAGACGCATTTAAATCTGTCCATTCATTTAGCTACGATGTTAGATGATTTTTTTAGACACAGAAACAAATATGTCAAATTGACACTCCTTTTTTGTCGAAGGTTAAAAATAACAACTAAATTAAACATCATCATCAAACCAACATGCGGAGGCCCGTGCAGCCCATGCTCCTCGTAAATCGCGTGCGCGGCGTATGATTTATCCGCACTATGGGCTGGGTCGGCGCACGCTTCTCCCCGCATCGCATATTGAAATCCGCCACGCACTGCACCACGAATAATCGATACACGAGCGTTTGTAATTATTCGTACTGTATATGCCTAACTACAAGAGTACTACTACTATGCATTGTGTTGGATTGAGAATTATATTTCAGATTGAATAGGGCAGTTGCTTATGTTAAATTTTAGTAATGGGCGCAACGCTGAACGTTTAAAGAAATGGGATAGTGATTTCTTATGTTTTTTTGAAAAAAAAAGGACCATCATAAAATTACATACGCACTCTCGCCTGTAATCCCCGAAGGGGTAGGCAGAGGTGTAACCAGTACACCCACATTTCGCCGAGCGTATCTCCGTCCCACGATGTGATTGGGGGCGAGGCTATCGCCATACCGGGCACAAATTCCAGACTCCGGGCTAATACTAAGTATTTCATAATAGAAAAACTCAATACCACTTTACCCGACTCGGGGATCGAACCCGAGACCTGTGCTAGTCTCAATCGTAACGCGTATGCACTACAACTGCGCCACCGAGGCAGTCAAAAAAAATAAACCGGGATAAAATCCGTATAAACTAGAAAAATAATAATTAAGGGATTGGAAAGGGGATTTGGGCCTCCGGATATGTCACTCACCGTACGAATCGCAGCAGCAAGTCGCTACTTTACGTTGACCCGGTCGTGCCCGCCAATTCGTACTGTAGATATATTGACAGTGTGACTCTACCACTCAAACTATAATTTTATTGGAACTTTCAGAGATAAAAAACTGTAGTAAAATGTTTACAATATATTATTCCTAAATCTAAACGGTTTAGCTGTTTACATTACTCACGTGTGACGCTGTAAGGAGGTTAATGCGTCCCTTCGTATATTTATATTATTAGCAGCTAGAGACCCAGAGCACCCAACACGACTCTACAATAAATAAATAAAACCTTGTACTGCATCTATTTAAAATATCAGATGAATGTTTGTTCACACGTCTTTGTGCAGTTGACGCGTGAGTGAACTCTGTTTTAGGGGTCCGTTGGCGCGGATGTGAAATTTAAGACGAGTACGTATTTAATAACATCATATAACCTATTCAATAATAGCTCTACAAAATTACTATATAAATATTAATTAGTTTGAAGACATATAAGGCGTTTTAAGCTATTAAACATCCATTACATATAAGTCTGAATAACTTCATTTAACTAACTTGTACTACAGGATAGGTTTGACTAGGTACGGTTATTATTTAAATAATATGTCGATGACAAGTCATGTAAAACATAAATGATTGAAAACATTAAATAGAAAGTATTATACAAATGTAGGTTAGATTCAAAACTGCAATAAAGTAACTGTTTACCATATAAAAAAGGTATTTTTTGTATATATTAATATCTAACATATTTATGCTGATCCAAAATCATGGTACTACCTTGGGTAGAGTAGAGAATGCCTTTGGCATTAAGTCCGCCTTTACATTAATTTAAATGTAAATAGTTTAATAAAATAAAATAATAATTTAGTAGGTTTTCTAATCGGCCACCCTGCTTGGTAGTTCTTCTTTAGAGCTAACTTTCAGTGTTCTAATAAATATTGTTTACTAGATAACTTATTAAATAGCCAATTTAAGAAGTACCAATTTAATATATGCTTCCCCGTATATATTGACTTCACGATAAATTATATATTTTTTGTGTTATATTCTGTCTAAGAAATAACTAGGCTACTATTTAAGCATCTTTACTTTATCCCACTATTAAATTATACGGAACCGTCCACTAGGCATAATATTCGGTGCGACAGGGACAGAGTGCTGTTAAATTTCTCGGTAGCCCGCGAGCTTTGTATATTTGTAAAGCTCTCAAACGGCCTCGCGTTGGCTCTACCAATTACGTCGGTCGAGGCAGGTGCCTCGGACCCACGGCTGCGCTAATGTCAGGTGCATATCGGAATTATGTAATGTAGAGTCTGGTAGAGTTCAAAAATAAGGGTTTTTATAAGTTTCACCCCCTTGTCTGAGTGTGTGTGTTGTTTTAATTGAGATGGTTCTTACTTGTGTTTGAAGACTATTAAGCCATTTAATAGTTACAAATGTTTTTGTAATTGACGTCGGGGTGTTTTAATAGTTAATTTATGATATGAGAAATGTTGTTCGGTCAAGCCGGCCTATTCATGCTATAGACAAAGTTGTCTACAGTGTGGCTCTACCACTTTAATAAAACAGTTACAGTTTATTACCGTTACAATAAACATTTTGTCTATTCATTAAACACAAAATTTTACAATATTGAATCTCAAATGCATGCCGGTAATCTTAGAGCTTTAGCTAGCAGCCGATAAATAAAGCTCCATTAATTGGAAGCTTGTAAATTCCACGGTACAAGCTCGGCGGCGGTGTCGTCGCACGCTTATTACCGCCTCCTAATGAGCGTGGTGGTGGGGTGTGTATGTCACGTAGATACGTACTATATAACATTTTAAAAATAAAAGTCAAAAAAATCTTAGATAAAAAACTAGTCAATGATCGCGTTGATGTCTAATGTTCTAAACTACGTGACTCAATTGTGCCGTCGCGTCGCGTCGCGTCGTAACAAAAAACAGATACAAAAATGAAGAAAAAATTTAAAAACGACTAAGTGCGTTCGGACCACGCACAGTAAAGGGTTCCGTAGTGTAACCGAAAATATCCATATTTCAAAAATTTGGAAGTAGGTACCTTTTAAGTTATACTATGTACATTTTTTTTAATTTCATCTGTTTAAAAATGAGAGACGGGCGACATAGTTTTCATAATTTTGGAGACGTAATTCTCACAATTACAAACACTGTTACATGTGAACGTTTTCCAGGAAATAGCTGTGATAGCTAAATAAAAATATATGATAGTTGTTCTTTTTTACAATAACTCTGATTATGTATTGCACAGAGTTTTTAATAAAAGAATTAAATTAAATTGAGTTTTTTTTTCTTTTTGCCTTTCGTCAAACAAGAGAGTTAAATAGACAAAATATTAATTGCTCGCTTTGCGAAAGAAAATATAGCGAAGAAATGTGTATATCTGAGGATTTTAAATAAACTTTTCGAAATGTGAAGACTGCCAACCCACATTAGGCCAGTGTAGTGAACTATGACGTATATGCAAGAAATAAATAAATGAATACACCCAACAGTCACATATACCCTACACATATCTACACTTGCTGCACCAAGATTTGCTAGTCAATTTGGATGCCCGGAACTCTAGTCCCTACGGCAAACCAAATGGCGTTGTGGCGGAGTGGTGGAGCGCAGCGGACCATAGACTCCATGTTTGTTCAGTGCAATAGTGCTGTCATGTGAATAAATACACTATAAGCGTAAAAAAAAACATATAGCCCTGACCCCACACTAGGTAAACCTATCAGGAACTACGAGGGACTTACGGTCCCACAACACCCAGACCCGAAACAATTATCTATAATGCAATTTAAACAATAGATTATAATGCAAGGCCTATGTAAATATAAAGTCGATTATAGCAACTAGGACACAACTTAGACCTAATATTAAGTCGATAAGAGCAATTAGGACATAGACCTTTGCTGCAAAAGCAATAGGGTAGTTTCCTATATTAAATTTTATACATTATTTTATAAGCAACAGAAAATGATACGCAAAAGAAACGATTTTATTAAAACACAATCAAAATTGGTTCAGAAATGTGCCCGCAGTTATGATTTTAAATGTTAGTATGAGGAAAAGTGGGTGCGTAGTAGGGATATCTCACTATCTCGCTTGCACGCGTGCACTATAATGAACATTTTACACAGTGACGTCAAAGGTTGCATCGTCTGTCATTTGACAATTACCCCTTCTACAGGATTTGAATGGCTTCTATCTTATTTATTTTTGGTCCGATTTATAAAATTCTTTCTGCAATATATTTTGAGTAACGTAACTTATTGATGTAAATAATAAAAAAAATCTAGTCAACTACCCTATTGCGACCCGATCGCGGCTCATTAAATAATTATCATGAGAAGTCGCACACAGCGTGTACGGTTTATGTACGGTACATTTCCCACCACGTGTGTTCAGAACTTTAGAAATGTGTTATACCTCATTGCCATTTCTTTCATTTATTAAATTATTTCCTGTATTCCAAGTTGATATACATACATACGCACTCACGCCTGTAATCCTCGAAGGGGTAGGCAGAGGTGTAACCAGTAAACCCATATTTTGCCGAGCTTATTTCCATCCCATGATGTGACGGGTGAGCCTATCGCCATACCGGGCACAATTCCAGACTCTGGGCTGATAATAAGCATTCCGTTCTAGAATAAACCCCATAACACTTTTACCCAACTCGGGGATCAAACCCGAGACCTCAGCACAGCAGTCGTAACCTCAATAAGTCAGAGATGTGTACTGTCTTACAAAACTGATGTGAACTTGCTTGCGTTTCGCAAAAATTCTACCCCTATTAATTCCTCGGCGACGCACCGTCAATACGTACGTCTATGAGTTTATTATGTTCTGATAAACTGCATCTACCATCAGGTGAGCCACCGGGTCGTTTGCCGACCTTCTCCTACAGAATATAAATACAGCACTACGCTTAAAATTATGCGTAGCAATGTTCGTTTTCCACAAGTTAGTTCGAATATATCATTCTCCAGCTATCCACTCTTAGTCATTGATCATAATAAAATAAAATAATAAATAATAGAATGTTTAAACATCCCAAATCCCCTCCCCTTCCAATCCCTTTATTTTAAGCTCGGCAACGCGATCATGATTATATTGCTATTGCGTACATGGGCTATGGAGATCATTTACCATCAGGTGACCCACTTGCTCGTTTGCCGACTAAAGAGATAAAAAAATACATTAAGTCACATTGACAGCCTCTGTGGCGCAGTGGGCGAGTAGCCGGTTGCGAAGCGTGAGGCCGTGGGTTCGATTCCCGCACCTAGACAAATGTTTGTCTGATTCACAAATATTTGTCTTGGGTCTGGGTGTTGTGGAACCGCAAGTCCCTCGTAGTTCTTGATACCCACGATACAAGTTTACCTAGTGTATGGTCAGAACTATGTGTGTGACTGTTGGGTGTATTTATTTTTTATTTTACATGTCATCATAATTATGAGCCCATATTTACGAAATAGAAGAGGATGCTCGAAGCACATAGCTTGTACAATATACCATATGATCGCATCAACACGTACTATTTCACAACCAACTTAACGAATAATAAACTCAAAACCGGCGTCTGGTAGTGTGAATTACACCACAAAGTTTATGTCGTGAAGTAACCCTTATGACGCCCATGAGAGTGATAACCAAAGGGTCAATGTCACCAAGTGATGCTTTTAAATGTCAAAAAGACCGCATTTGACAGCTTTCGTGGCGCAGCGGGAGAGTAGTCTGTTGTGAACCAGAGACGAGAGGCAGCGGATTCGATCCCCACACCGAGATACATATTTGTATGTTGTGAGACCAAAATTGTGTCGTAGTATTTTTCATTAGCCTAAATAAAAAAAAGACCGCCTGATGGTAAGCGTTACTCTTACCCATAAACAGAAGCAACACCATACAGAACTTTGTATTACAAAGCACTACATTGCACTGGACTGCGCTCGTCACCCCGAGACACAAGATATTAAGTCTAATTCCTAGTCATTTCACTGGCTTCAATGTCTTTGCAATCAACATACTTGTGTTAAACAGTGATTACACACTGCTACTTGTCGGCAGAAAAAGACAAAGCGGTTACATCAACACAAACGATTTTTATTTCTGTTCTGCCATAGAAACGAGCAAGTGGGTCACCCGATGGTAAGTGATCTCCACCGCCCATATACCCGCACATTACCAAAAGAATCATGGACGCGTTGCCGACCTTAAAGGAAAGGGATTGAGATGAGGAGGGGGATTTGGGCCTTCAGATATCTCACTCACCGTACTAAATGTCGCTGCAAGCTGCTACTTTACGACGGTGTTCTGTGAGACAGTGGTAACAGTTGTAACATATTGATTCAAATTATTAAAAAAAAGTAAATTATCAAATTCCAGATATTATGTCCATACAACGCTGTTGTCTGAAATCCTGGATAACTCGTATCGCCTTACCTGCTATAAGAATGTTCACACACTGCACCCGAATCGAATCTTTTTTTTTATCCTGGCTCGGCAAAGTGACTACGCTACACCTGATGGTAAGTGTAGCGCAATCCATGAATACTGTCGACCAACGATAGGCACTGAATCTATCGCAGATCGGCAGAATTATGCCGGCCTGCTTAGTTGCTTCTTCACACTCCGTTTAAAGAATCCCATGTTAAAGGAAGGAGGAAAAACGTGCGCCGGCAAGCTATTCTACAGCTTTATGGTCCGACAGGAACCTAGGTCCGAAATAGCTGTAGTACTATTTAAAAATGGAACATCGTCGGCGCCTAACACGACGTATTTTAGCGCGAGCTTTATCAGGTCTTCAGTCAATTCTTATTTTTATTGCCATCACAACAAACATATGATTGTGTAACATCAAACATACCGGTTCCATTAGCTAGAGCTAATATAGAGCGGGTAGAGTAGGAGCGTGTGCCGCGGCCGCCGGTTAAGGCTCTAACAACTGCCCGATAATTAGCTCAAAACACAGACCTAAGATCTAAATAGACACCGCATGTATACTAATCGCGACGGATGATGAGCAGCCGACGTTGGTACCTCTACGTAACAATTCTTATATATATAAAACGTCTTATACTTTGTAGTTTTTATAAAGAGAGTTTCTTGTTTTTTTTTAATAGCTTGAGTGACGAAACGAGCCTGATTTCGCCTCGCAGCAACTCCACACAGAACTCAGAAATAACTGCATGGTATTGGCCTGCGCTCGACTCCACGAGACATAATGTTAATTTTCATAACGTCCAGTAATTTCACTGGCTTCAATGTCCATCAACCCGGAATACAATAGTGCTTAGACGCAGCTGATTGGTGGAAGAAAATATTATAGGTAGTTAAAGATAAAACAAACTACCATCGGCTTCCCCTCACCCTTCACCATTCATATGTACCTACTTTGCGTACTGACATCTTTGGCAAGTTTTTGGGCACGCGCTCTATTTGAACAAGTGTACAATTGACGTCACTGCAGTGATAATGTCAGTGTATGTAGTATTTACGGTGTCTATTTTGATTTTTGGGTGCATTTAAAACGTCCAAATGTGCTTCATTTGTAACAGCTGCAAGCATGGAATACACGGGGAAATATTGCGTAAATTCTCGCTGCGATTGATCATTAATTTCTTTAGGTGATATATTATGGGTTTTTAAGAGGTCGTAATACAACCTCTATGGTTAAACTGCGGCCTTGTCACTACTATTATTGTACTTAGTACAGTAATAATAATTCCACATACACATAAATTCACACCTGTATCCCGGATTTTTTAAATTTCATATTATTCTATTTAAATTTAGATCTACCTCTTTTTTCAAATATTTGTAATAATAAAAATAAACGGTATTTATTTTTAATAATAAATGTACAATTGTTAACTGACCTCGAAAAGGAGTGTATCTTATTGCTTTTTTATTTAAGTAATCTTGAACTCGTACTTTAATGAACTAATAAATTTAAGAATAATGAATGTAACACCCAAGTAGTAATGCAATCCTCATGGATATCCTTAACTTTCATAGACAAATTATAGTGTGGAAAACTGTTTTCAATTCCTATTCGAAATCAGTCATGAAAATTATCTCTTCGACTTGTTTACAGGGTAGTAGTTAGACTCGCATAATTTTTACGAGCTAGATGGGCAAGTATACAACACTTAACCAAGAATGAAGTTTTGACGGGGCTTTTAGCACTTGACGGGACCGTATTGCATTAATATACATGTTAAGTTGTTGTTTTATTACCTTAGCTCGTTGATGGATAGGTGATTAGCAATTAAAAATCCTTGGAACAAAATACACAAATAAATATTGTTGACTTATTTATTTTAAATACAAGCGTAATTGCTAGAAAAGAGATAGAGGTAAATAATAGTTGTAAACATTTAAAAACGAAAAACACAATTATAAATATTGTTGACTTATTTATTTTAAATATAAGCATAATTACTAGAAAAGAGATAGAGGTAACATTAAAATAAGATAATAGTTGTGACCATTTCATTTGTGAACATAAACGCAAGAAAATACTACGTCCTACGCACTTTTCAATTTTATTATTTTGCTTGACTTATATTTAAAATCAAGTCAAGAAACGCTAAGCGTATACTGAGCCTCAGGTGACTTGAGGCACAGTATGTATGTCAAATGTCATTCTGTACTACAATCTGCGCCATGCACAGCAGCATACGCGGCTCTATACCTAACCTACGTTGCCGAGCGACCTGCTAGCCTCCTTATTCAAGCTAATAAAAAAAACACTCCCATCTACGACTCCCGTTACCCTTTAGTCGCTGAAAACAATATCCGCAAGGCCGCACTGTTACTGACTATCTTCAGGCTAGGCATGTTATTGTAGGCTATATATTGTACATTACAAAACTTCCAAACGTAGTGGTTCATCATCTACCTGTCAGCATACGTTTTTTTGATATCATAGACCGACATACAAGCATATGGGTCACCTGATAAGGAAGGTAGGTAGGCAGGGTATATGGGCCTCCAAATATCTCACTCACCAAACGAAACGCAGCAGTAAGCTGCTACTTGATGCAGGTTTTTTGTGAGACAGTGGTAACCACCTGGTCGAGCCGGCCCATTCATGCTGTAGACAAACAGGTCTACAGCGTGGCTCTACCAATGCGACGTCTACAAACGCATTACCCTTCCGTATGTTTACATTAATAGGTGTCTCTACCTGCATTGAGTGGGTCCGAATGTATTATCTCACATTTCCCAAGCCAATACATCATATTAGGTTAGTTTATTTTCCCAATATCTAAGTTATAGGAGTGGCTTGACCATAATAAATATTATTTTAGAGATAAATCATTGTATATGACACGATATCTAGTAGATACTTTGATACGATTGAATTAAAAGTGGAAAATGCTGGCAAAAGAGGAATTGGGTCATCTGATGGTAAGTGATCTCCACACCCAGAAACATTAATAATGACTGCCTCGGTGGCGCAGTTGTAATGCGAACGCGTTACGACTCAGGCTGATGCTGAGGTCTCGGGTTCGATCCCCGGGTCGGGTAAAAATGATATTGGGTTTTTCTATTACGAAAAGCTCAGTATCAGCCCGAAGTCTGAAATTTGTGCCCGGTATGGCGATAGGCTCGCCCCCTATCACATCATGGGACGGAGATACGCTCGGTGAAATGTGGGTGTACTGGTTACACCTCTGCCTACCCCTTCGGGGATTACAGGCGTGAGTGCGTACGTATGTGTGCGTACGTATAAATCAATGTATACGACACGATATCTAGTAGATACTTTGATACGATTGAATTAAAAGTGGAAAATGCTGGCAAAAGAGGAAGTGGGTCGCCTGATGGTAAGTGATCTCTAAACCCAGGAACACTAATAACATAAGAGGTATCATATAGGGAGGGAGGTAGGATATATTATTATTGGTAGTACATAAAAATAATTCCTATGAACCATTGTTATGTATTTGTGTATTTAATAATAACTTCTTTCTTTCTTTCTTTCTTTCTTTCTTTCTTTCTTTCTTTCTTTCTTTCTTTCTTTCTTTCTTTCTTTCTTTCTTTCTTT